>OV656705.1:15182125-16648187 GCA_927399405.1 Agonopterix arenella | reverse complement strand
TTTAACTTACCATGACGTAATTACTATTAAGGATACTTTACCCTGTGTTGAATCATACACCTAACTATCTTCATATATACATCTTGATAAGCTAATATCAACGCAGACGAAACATTGAGACAATTTTTTAAAATTTATTAGGGATTACAAACAGTCAAATATAAACTTATAAACAAACACTGTATCAAACAGAAGACTTCAAATGATAGTAGCATTTTTCTGTTTCTTCTTTACTATTGAGATGTTCCAACCAGTTTATGTTCGGTTCTTTACGTATTCTCGTATTTAATCAAGTCCTTAAATTCAAAGTTCAGCTCAGTATCAGTACTACCCAGACCCATTGCAAAGACGAAGCCTTTTTTTCAAATTATTCCGAACCGAAGACAAATTACATCTCCTTCGAGCTTAACAAATTCCCGGACAGTAACTGGCTATAGCAGTGATAACAATAAAAGTTGTATTGTGTCTCGTTCACTGTCCGCGAACGTGTTAATAAGTAAGTATGTAGTTATTAATTAGTCGAAGCTCACGACATACTTTTGTATTTCATCGGGGCCCCGAGGCTTTAGTCCGGCGCTGGATAAGGACTACCCAGACCTGTGGTTATGGGCACGGAGCGGCATTCCTGCCACATTATTATTCTGAAGACAGGTTCTCTCTCACCCGGTGGTACACTTTTGTGAAGACGATTCCGCCTTCCTTTACCCGTTAATTGTTGTGGGGTCTTTTTGTACGAATCGTGTAATTTGGCGCATAATTAAATGCTTGATTTTTTCTTATTTGAGATGTTTACAAGTTGTTAACAAAATGGCGTACAATGTAGAGTTTATACCCATACTGTTTTGATTTGCAAATAAAATAAGTAGCCTTTTTCGACTGTTAACGAAAAGGAAAATTAACAAGGCCAGATTCTAAAAAAAGTGTTCTTTGGTTTCGCACATACAATTAAGCTAATTAAAAGATTTTATTTAGTTTCAAACCGGTCTAACTATCTATCTAACTAACTAACAATGGATTTTAGTAATCGAAATTTCACCGATTTCCTATCAACCGATTAAGATGAAACTTTACACACACGTACAGTTCTGATGACAATACAATATTATGGTAACATGGAGATGATCTGATGATGGAGGCGGAAGGTGGCCAAGGGATCTTCTCGATGAATTATAGCAGGGGACTCGTGTTTGGTATCATTTAAATTGTTTCGATGACAACTTTATGGTACCGGTAAGATTGAGGGTCTGATGATGGAGACCGAAGGTGATCAAGGGATCTCCTTGATGAATTATAGCAAAATACTCGTGTTTGGGCTCATTTCAATTGTTACGATGAGAACTTTGTTGTACCAGTAAGATTGAGGGTCTGATGATGGAGACGGAAGGTGGTCAGAGGATCTCCTAGATGAATTAAAGCAAAACACTCGTGTCTGATCTCACTTCAATTGTTGCGATGAGATCTTTGTGGTACCAGTAAGATTGAGGGTCTGATGATGGAGACGAAAGGTGGTCAGGGGATCTCCTAGATGAATTAAAGCAAAACACTCGTGTCTGGTCTCACATCAATTGTTGCGATGAGATCTTTGTGGTACCATTAAGATTGAGGGTCTGATGATGGAGACGGAAGGTGGTCAGAGGATCTCCTAGATGAATTAAAGCAAAACACTCGTGTCTGGTCTGACATTAATTGTTGCGATGAGAACTTTGTGGTACCAGTAAGATTGAGGGTCAGATGATGAAGATGGATGGTGTTGAAGGGATCTCCTCCGTGAATTATAGCAGAGCACTCGTGTTTGTTGTAATTAAACTTGTTTCGATGAGAACTTTATGGTACAAGTAAGATTGAGGGTCTGATAATGGAGACGGATGGTGGATTAGCGATCTCCTCTACAATTGTAGCAGATCATTCGGGTTTGATCTCGTTTCAATTTTCAGAACTTTGTAGTGTCAGTAAGATTGAGGATCTGATGATGGAGACGGAAGATGGTCAAGGGATTTCCTCAGTCAATTGAAGTAGAACACTCGTTTTTGGTAACATTTAATTGATTTTGATGAGGATTTTAGAGTCTCGGTTAGATTGAGGGTCTGATAATGGAGACAAAAGGTGTCTCCTCAGTAAATTTTTTTTTTTTTTTTTTTTTTTTTTATGTCTGTATAATTGTAGCAGTACAGTTGTGTTTGGTAACATTTAATTGGTTATGATAAGGACCTTATAGTCCCGGTGTGATTGAGGGTCTGACGGAAGGTGACTAAGGGATCTCCTTAGTAAACTGTTGCACAACACTCGTCATTGGTATCATATAATTTTTATCGATGAGAACTTTATGATAGGTATTGGTAACATTGAGTGTCTGATAATGAAGATGGAAGGTTGTCAAAGGGTCTATACAACTAATTGTAGCAGAACACTCATGTTTGGTATCTTTTAATTTGTTTCGATAAATACTTTTTTAGTCTCGGTAAGATTGAGCGTCTGATAATGGAGACAGGAGGTGGTCAAGGGATCTCGCCCACGATTTTATAATCAAAATTAATTAACAAAGTATTAATCTAAAATATGAATCTCTATTGTAATTCCCTTTTTTCGTCAAAATTATTACTAACAAATTTCCAGCTAACAGTATGGTACAACATAGCACGAAAATTTAACAAAATTATTTTTTACCGTTTAGTGCAGTTTTTTTTACAATAAAATCGTTTTACTTAAAAAGTTTTTTTTACTTATTTTATTTTTTTAGAAAATTAATTTGTGACCGATTTGCTTTGTTTGTTCTTTTAGTAGTAGCTAGTCTTAGGATACTGTGTACATTCCTTCTTATTCTAATTCTTATATTGTACATTCATTCTTATTCTAATTCTTATATTGTAAATAATGAATTTGTGACCGCATATCCTCTTTAATATAATGTAATGTTCCTAATCTAATCTAGAAATAAACATTTTAACGGGTTCTTACCGCGTTTTGGTATATAACGCGGTAAGAACCTGTTAAAATGTTTATTTCTAGATTAAATAATAAACGCGTAACTCTTAAAACTGTATTCCTAATCTAATGTTGAGATGACTTTAGTTTGGTATTATTAACTAATGTACTATGTTTGTGCTTTTATATGGGTGACCTGAAATAAATACAATTTCATTTCATTTCATTTCAATCTTCTGTCTAAACGGACTTAGCGCTTTGCTGAAAATTGTAAATTTAAAAAAAGTTTTTCAAATTATAATTAACCTTTACCTATTGATTTTGTAGTATCTACAAAATCTGTAGTTTTCAGGTTTTAATTAGGTAAGTATGTTAATTATACCTGTCTACATGGTGTTGATGATGATGAAAAAAAAACCATACTTAGTGCCCTGGAAATATTCACAAATGTATGATCTTTAGCCAAGAGCATAAAATACATTTGAAAGTACCTGAATATTACCAAAAAAAGTAAACAAACAGTTATCGGAATGTTGAAAATAAAATCTTATTGTTACTGCTAAGGACGATGAACACATTTGGGCCCGTAACGTTGTAAAAATACAATTTTGGACTGGTTTGTGTGCCATTAACCGATTGTAAAGTAACTGGGTCAATTGAATTGTTTGTAGTTACATACATAATATACAAACTCACGATGGCCTTCGGGGTGGTCAGCTATATAGCCATGCAGTTTTGTTTATATTTATTTATTTTTATTATTATCGAGTCGATCAGACGTGCACCTTCCTTGAATGTTTTTAAGTCGAAAGTTAAGTCTCATTTCCTTGATCACTGAACTGACCCTCGATCTGTTTTCCGTAGGTACATCTTTTCCTATGTCTGTGGTTCATGTCTTCTTATAGTATTTTGTTGTGTAGTACGCGTATTTATGTATGATCTATGTGTGTGTGTATATATATATATATATATATTTATATGAGTATGTATATTATATATGTATTTTTACTGATAACTGCTCATTTTTCATCATTTTTTTCTAGAAAAACCGCCTACCTTTCTTCTTTCACCGTTTCCTCTACCCTAAGGTTGTCTGGAAGAAATTGCTTCTTAGCGATAAGACCGCCTTATTTTGGGCCTCTTGTATTTTTATTTCTGTGTTCTACTGTTTATGTTTTGGTGTAAAATAAAGTATATTTGAATTGAATATTTGAATATTATGTAGGTAACAATGAATACTTAACTTACATTATAGCGCGTCGGTGGCGCGTTGCGGAGAGGCATGGACATTCAATAATGATAGTCAGGGTTCGAAACCGCACGGACGACATGCCAATGTATCTACCAATGAGTTTTACAAACTTGTGTAGGTACGTAATGCCGACTGCTCTCAGACGGTGAAGGAAAAACATCGTAAACAAGGAAACCTGCAAACGCTGAAGAAAAAATGCCTGCCTAATTCCTATTGGGCATGCACGCCTGGTGAACTGATGTCCAAACTGTCCACCCTCCCTGAGGCCTGTGCCCTGCAGTGGGACGTATATAGGATGATGATGATGACTCATATAATCTATAAATATTCATTGTAATAAGTCTTATAACAATTAATCCCGCAAAACAAATTGCTCAGTTTGCCTGTGGGAGCTAAAATCACGCTCAAGCTTTCTCTTTAATATATTCTTAATAATTTGTCCAATACAACGTTGCAATATATATATGCATGTTACCTATCATTATACCTATCTTCTTATCGTGTGGGCAAGCCCTGGTGTCAGAGTTTTTTCAGACCGCCATACGGCCTCTGACATGGTTTTTATGTAACGACTACTACCACCAGAGATAGTAGCCGGGACCAACGGCTTAACGTGCCATCCGAAGCACGGAATCATTTTTTTTCAGACAATCAGGTGATTCAGCCTGCAATATCCTAACCAACAGAGGAAAAACGCACGAAGTGACATATCACTAGGTTTCCCCCGTAGGAATCGAACCCACGACCTCCGTGTCGAGAGTCAACGCTCTTAACCATTAGACCACGGAGGCAGTTCATTATATGCTATCCTTATGCTACGTTAAGTGGTTAGATATAAACAGTCCACTATTTTTTTTAAACCGTGCAAACCAAACAGGATGCTCTACGGTTGCAACGATGTTCTGCTTTACGTCGCTTGACGCATGATCGACGCGGTCAACACTCTGTAATTGTCAGCATACTATCTTATCAATTTCACACTTTAGGATTCTTACGTAGTTCTTAGGAATACTGTCTATAGGAATGTCTTTAACAGTCTAGAAAATTCTATAATGGTACTTTTAGCAAGGCTCTCTTCTCTTGTGTTGCCATCTCCTACTGGAGGTGGGCTATCATTAGGGCTATATGGATCCTGGAGATTATGAAACTGTGAAATGAAATGAAATGAAATGAAATTCTATTTATTCGTAAACATAGGTGGACACAATGTAGATCTTATGGTTAAGTATAAATATAGAGCTCTATGTTTTGCTGCAAGGAGCGTACGAAAATTTTGGATTTAATTAATACATGCGTTATATTTAGACAGGTACATCATTTACATCATCATCATCATTTACATCATTTACATTTTACATTACAGGCACAAAACATTAACAAGTATAAAAGTAACAAATATAAAAAAGAGCTAAGTACGCCATTCACAATTAACAAAAAGTAAAAATATGCATGTCAATAATAATAATTAATCCTAAAAAAAAAAAAAAATAATGGAATTAGATTAAATAATGGATGTCATATTAATTACAAGATAGAAATAAAGTACAATATTCATGTCACATTATTAATACAAATAAGAAATAAAATGTCTGATCAAGTATTTAAATATGTCAGGATCATGTGTTTAAAATTATAAATACTGATCATTGAAAAATTCTGAGAGAGTGTAGTAACATTTTTCAACTAAAATTATAAATAATTTATTTTTGAAAACCCTAATATTTTCCATTTTAATACGTCTGGCAGTTTATCATAGATTTTAGCTGCCATGCACGTAACATTTCCACTGAGCAGCGCAGTTCTAACAGCCGTAGATTCAATTCTATCACGCCTAGGTCGTAAGTTTTGAATATGAGATTGTGTTTTGCTTCTATAGATATATCTATTTGCGTGAACAAAAGTTGCCACCTCATAGATATATAGACATGAAGACGTAAGTATCTTAAGCGTTTGAAAATGTGGTTTACAACTATCTGTTGATTTTATTTTGACTATTGCTCTTATGCATCTTTTTTGTGCTCTTAATACCATTTCTCTATTTGTAGAGTTGCCCCAGAATATTATTGCATACCTTAGCGTGGAAGCCACAAAGCCGTGAGAGTGTGATTGTGTACATATTGAACCATTCACCAGGCATTCGTCTCCCTAAAATTTTCACCTGCATAATATGGAGAAGTTAGTAAGTACAGCTAACTTTTAGCTAGATAGATAGGTACAGATGGCCACATCAAGCTATGAAGCTACGCAAAACCAACATAAAGTTCGCCGCGTGACGTTATACATTACTCTACCTACTCGCGGCCAGTTTATTTTGGTTTTGGATGTATCGCCGTGTGTACCTAGCTAGATAACACTATATTCATCTATAAGGTCTAACAAAATTAGGTGAAACTATTTTAAGGGGATGATCAGACCATCAAACTAAACAACTTTCTCTATGGGACCAATATCGAAATCGCGAAAAAAAAATCAGCTGTTCCATACAAACCGACTCGACCTAAATGTATGGGACAGCAGTTTTTTTTACGCGATTTCAATATTGGTCCCATAGAGAAAGTTGTTCAGTTTGATGGTCTGATCATCCCCTTAAAATAGTTTCACCTAATTTTGTTAGTCCTTATATAGTATATCTATTTATTGGCGATTTCGGTGGAATGGCGTTTAGTAATTTAAAATAAAAAAGTTTAAAAATTCAGACATCATCTGTAGGCTGAAGAAGTTCAGCATATTGTAAGTATCACTCAAAACAAACAAACAACATTTTCCAAAAAGTTTGGCGCAAAAAATAACGACAACGTCTCAAACTTTCGTTTCCGTCGAATTAAGCATCAGCCTGTCTTGTCTCTGACCCCATACAATAATCAAACAGTAATGACACTGTTACTAGAATTAGTTTAGTTAGTAATGAAGCGGCCGTCCTACGATACGACATAACTCATGTTGTTATAATAATAATAATAATAATAAATAATTTATTTCAGATATAAATCCATATTTAGCTTTATTTCATTTTATCCATTTTATTTGTGTTAGTCTTTCTTAAAAACTATATTAGTACACAGAAGCGAAAAACATATTGTTATTTAATATTAAATAAGGTAGGCCTGGACCCCATGTGCACATGGTTCCAGTGCCGCACGACCGGGCAATCAGTCCTCTCCAGTATGGTGTTCAGGAGGCCACTAGAGCTGTCCCGCACTCGACGCATCAGGGAGGCCACTCTCTTTCCTATTATTGCTTGAAAACAGTCTGTATTGGCCTCTGCAAACATGCCTGATGGGCTACAAAATCGGGGCAGCCCCAGTAGTATCCTGAAACCATTATTGTACTGGACGCGTAGGGCATTAAAAGCTTTGCATGTGTAATTGACCCATAGGCTGCCAGTGTAAAAAGTCTGACAGTACGATTTAAAAAGGGTTATTTAAACATGTTTTGTACACCATACAAACCTACGAGCCACCATATTACACCTTACATCAAGTGCCCTACGCTCCCGTTCAATGTCTAAGTCATCAGAGAGGTCCTCAGTGACCCAATGCCTCAGGTACTTGAACTTGTATTATGCGTACTGAGATATAATAACTGAGAATATTTAAGTTATTTAATTTCAGACAATGGATATATTGATCATCACAGAAACAAAATATTGCTAAAAAATTACATAGCACAGTCGTAATAACCGATTTTGTAAACGATATAATCGGGAACTTACACAATAGCCCAACAGATCGCGCGCAAGACAGCAGAAAACGAAATCGCGCTTTTGAAAATCCCGGAACTCGTTTAGTTCCAAGCAGGCCAGGCATCACACATGGCGGAAATTCCCTTTTAAAATAGAGTGACCTAGAAGATGGTCGATGGCGGGACGAAATCGATGGCTTCTTGAAGAACTGTAAAACCGGGACGCACGAGAGAACGGAGAGAGGCCTTTGTCCAACAGTGGGAAAGCGATGGCTGATATTTAAAAAACAGAGGTTTATTTCACATCTTAACTACCTAGGTTCATCTTAATTTCCAACTATCTGGGCTTGTTCAGGGTCAAACAAGATTCGGAGAGTAAAGAGGCACTTTCTGAAAAAAAGTATTGCTCTTTCTTTGAGAGTCAAGTAGATTTCACTTTGTAATATCTATTGTTGCTACTGTTTGGTTACTGAACAGTGTCTCTGTTTTTGTATTTGCCGCTAAGCACACAAAAACATGTAGGCTGTAACTTTGTACTTAATGGCATTAGGTTTTTGTTATGTCCCTTCTGGATAGAGAAAGTGTTCTGGTAATATGTTTTCTTTAGTTTTGTGCATGTAATACAATATTATCACAGAGTAGGTAGTATAATTATATTATGTTCGTAATTTCAAGCATGACAGCACACGGCACTAACCTAATCGTGTATAGTAAGAGCCGACTAATTCCTTTAGGCATCGTCAACATCTTTGATGCGCTCACCGTGTGGCTAACAGTAGTTGGCTCCATAGTACAAGTTGTTCAGTTTGTTGTTCTAAATCACCCCTTTACAATACTACTAGGGTGTTTTGCTACACTCTGTATTAACCAGGTTTGAAAAAGGGGTAATAAAGTTTTTGATACATCTATTACCTGCGTTATAAAATATATCATCGACGTTGTCACGTATAATAGTGGAATTGTAAAATACATTGGCAATTATAGATATTTATTCAAATTAAAAGCCCAATATACCAAAAAATAATCGAACACGCAACGCAGGCTTCGACAAATATTAATCACATACAGGGTGAAATTGATCAGAATTCATAGCATCAAGATGAATTGATAGCATCCTTTTAAACTAAGAGTCAAGCCCACCCATCAAACTGAACAACTTTCACTATGGGAGCAAACCAATCGGAGCAAAAAAATAATCAGCTGTTCCATACTAAACTGCAATGCCAACTCGACTCTAATGTATGCAACAGCTGATTTTTTTGCTTCGATCGGTTTGCTCCCATAGTAAAAGTTGTTCAGTTTGATGGGTAGACTATTAGTTTAAAGGATGCTAATGATATCAATTTCACCCTATATCCGCTACAAGCTTAGATTCTTATCATAATAAGGAAACAAATAAGTAGGTACACTATTTCGACGACCTAAATTTATGAAATCAGTCAAAAACATTTTGCTCGAACGAAATCTATCTATATCTATACTATTATACTATTTTACTTTGTTTTTTTAAATATATTTTTTGTTTCTTTTTTGTTTTATACTGTAACAGGAAGTTTGTCTGTACATTGAAGATATTAACAAAAAAAAAGTTACGATATGGTTTTTATTTTTAGGTATCTCTGATTTCATATCACCAATTTTTGGATTTTTTGTTTGAACGAGCATCACGCAAAAACTACTGAACTGATTTTGACGAAACTTTTTTGTTTGATAGCTTATTGTCTGACTTAAAATTTGTGCGGACAAAGTCGCGGGTTAGCGCTCGTACTATTATAAAACTGTAACAGAAGTGTGTCTGTACAATGAAGATATTAACAAAAAAAAGTTACGATATGGTTTTTAGGTGTCCCTGATTCCATATCACCAATTTTTATTTTTTTAAGTCTGTTTGTTTGTTTGTTTGTGTGTTTGTTTGAACGAGCATCACGCAAAAACTACTGAAACGATTTTGATGAAACTTTTTTTGTTTAATAGCTAATGATCTGACTTAAAATCTGGGATATAATTTGTGTGGACAAAGTCGCGGGTTAACGCCAGTACTGTATTTATTTGAATAAGGCCTATACAAGAACAGCCTTTCATGATGTTTCTTTATAAAAATCTCGTTACGTTGGGCTTACGAACTTTGTAATCGACTAATGATCTGCAATCGATGCTCTAATGTTAGTCTGAGAGAAATTGCCTCGAACCTTTTTGTTAGGTTCGTTTACACATGATGGGCGAAGCTCACTGATCCAGTTCGCCGACAGAAATCACCGAAACTATTTTAGATATACAGGGTGTAAGTGACAGCCTAGCAAATACTGAAACGGTGAACTCAGACCATCAAACTGAACAACTTTCACTATGGAGCATACCTCAGGACAAGCAAAAAAAAAAATCAGCTGTCCCATACATTTTAGTCGAGTAGGTACATCAGTTTTGTATGGGACAGCTGATTTTTTTTGCGTGCCAAAGTGAAAGTTGTTCAGTTTAATAGTATGAGTTCACCGTTTCAGTATTTGCTAGGCTGTCACATACGCCCTGTATAAAACAATATAGAGTAAGCTCACGACTGTAATCTAATTTGAAGCAGTCACGAGACTTTATGGTGTAACAAAATACCATAGTAATATTTCAAGGGGTGGTTTTGACCATTAAACTGAACAAGTTTCACTATGGAGCTAAAATCGAGAAAAAAACGAGGTCCTAAGCAACTCAAACTTATGGGACAGTAGATTGTTTTTTTTTAAAACATTTATCTTTATAAGTGGTAGTAATTGAGTGATAATCCGATTCAGAACTGATTCTTATAACCGATTTGGAGTACTCCAGCAAGCTTAAAAAAAGCTTGTAAGAAGTAGTAAAGTACCTACGCAGGATATTTTTAAGCGCATAAAGATTGTGCGCTAAAAACTGATGCAATCTCTCGTCCTTAGTCTTAGCATGTCTTACACTCGTGAGTCTGATAGAACGGGAGACTGATACCAGGTAGGATGGGATGCAGAGCTTTAATTGGCAGCCACGTGTTGAGTCCAGGATGGTTATTGATTTATTAGATACTAGCGTTAACCCGCGACTTCGTCCGCACAAATTATATACCAGATTTTAAGTCAGATAATAAGCTATCAAACATAAAAAGTTGCATCAAAATCGGTTCAGTAGTTTTTGTGTGATGCTCGTTCAAAGAAACAAACACACAAACAAACAAATAAATAGACAGACAAAAAATCCAAAAATTGGTGATATGGAATCAGGGATACCTAAAAACCATGTCATAACTTTTTTTTTGTTAACATCTTCAATGTAAATACAGACAAACTTCCTGTTACAGTTTTATAATAGTCTAGATTATGCGATAGAATATGTTAAGATAGTTTTTGTCGTGTTTTTGTACATATTTGCACAAACAAATAGACGGGAGTACTTCTTTTGCAATCCTGAATAGTAAAGTGCCGTAGGCGTTTAAAATGAGAAACCTGAAACGAGGTTTACAGTTATTGCATTTTCATGCCGTTTTTACATTTATTTTCCACAATATTTGTTTCAAAAATAGTAAAAAATTTCTCCATAACTCCATTTGGAGTTCAGCCTTATCTATGCTTAATAAAAACTCCTAATTTGCCTGCCTTACATAAAACAAAATTTTATTTTACCACTTTGTCGGCGTAATGAATATGTATGCCCGTTCCAAACTACAGCTTTACACAGATAGAACACGCGGCATAAATTAAACTGAACAGAACTGTTTATTATAGAATTTAAGATATTAAACTTGCAAGTGTGTATACCGACCCTAAAACAGGGATAGAATTCGAAGAAACAGTTTTTATTTGGAGTCAAATAGCTGCGGATCGCATTTTGTTCTATCCTGTTTTCTTATTACGTAAGTAGATTACATCGGGCCGGTCTGTGAGTCTGTTAAACTGTATTTATTCTGCGAAAATAAAGTTAGAGGATTGGCTGAAATAAAGAAAACTAAAGTTATGTAGTGGACCTACAAGAAAGCTGACTAAGCAACAATGATGTTGCGTCGAGGCGTTGGAAGCCTTGTGGTAGGCTTTTACTAAAAATTGTTGTACCTATTGAATTTCTCACCGCGCGCGCTCGAAACACTTTCCAACGCGGTGGTAGAGTCAAAAAAATTACGTCAGGAAGTTACCTATGTGATATTATTTATGAAGACCTTTTGAGACTTGCCGCACTCGACTCGGTTGAACGCAGAGCCAGGAGGCTCATTGGCGACAGTAGGCTGGTGGAGACCAAGCTTCATAGCCTATCCCACCGCCGCAGAGTAGCCTGCTTGTCGGTCTTCTACAGATTGTACTTCGGTGAGTGTGCCCAAGAGCCCCTGCACCCCTTTTTGGTTGACATACCACATATCCGCACCAAGCGCCTTTCTGAATCTTTTATAATGCGCAAAGCCAAGGCGTGGAACGTCCTGCCTGCGTCAGTATTTCCGAGTGCTTACAACCCGAATTCCTTTAAAGTACGAGTGAATAGGCTTCTTCTGGGTGAGCTCGCTACATCTTCGACCCCATCTTCGTCCTGAGGACTAGATTGAGGTCAAGAGCAAACCCATACGTCATAAAAAAAAAAAAAAAGTCCTGGTGAAGGCGGCGGAAGCCCGTTGGATGAGGGCAGAGCTGGACTGGTCGTTGTAGTAATCTATGGGAGAGGTATATCCAGCAGGGACGTCTATCGGCTGAGATGATGATGATATAAAATCGCGAAATTACATATATACGTTAGTGTACCTACTAGTTAGTAGGCCTACTGAGTTGATAATGTAGTGACTCAAGTGTCAACAATGATAAATCAGCGCATGAACTATGATAATATTGATAATCCAACGGATGATGAGGACAATTTGGGTTTTGCTGACAGGAGATTTTTGCAAAATTCGTAGGTAGTTATTAGTTGGTTTTTTTCCACGAATTCCACGATCGTTTTACGATTATTTTTAAAAGATATCCAATTTAAAAGGGATAAGATATTCCTGAATTACATATAACATAAATGTAAATCTGTTCTGCACCTCATCTACGTGCAAAGCGGGCTTGAAGCGGAGTAGCCGTCAGGCTAGAATTTAGATCTAGAATCTAGATCGACATGCAATCTAGACGGACTGGCTCCGTGTGAATTTCCTTCAAGGAAAACTGACTGGTTCATAAAGGTATGTGTACCAATTTGCCTGTATCCGTTGCACTGTAACATGGTTGCACTGGTTATGACATCTACTTAGTACTGTTATTATTTATAGCGTTAACCCGCGACTTCGCCCGCACAAATTATGTACCAGATTTTAAGTCAGATCATAAGCTATCAAACAAAAAAGTTTCATCAAAATCGGTTCAGTAGTTTTCGCGTGATGCTCGATCAAACAAACAAACTTATTTTTTTAAATTTACAGTTATATAATAGTATATAGCGTTAGCCCGCAACTTCGTCCGCACAAACTTATGGGACAGTAGATTGTTTTTTTAAAAACATTTATCTTTATAAGTGGTAGCAATTGAGTGATAATCCGATTCAGAACTGATTCTTATAACCGATTTGGACTACTCCAGCAAGCTTAAAAAAAAACTTGTAAGAAGTAGTGAAGTACCTACGCAGGATATTTTTAAGCGCATAAAGATTGTGCGCTAAAAACTGATGCAATCTCTCGTCCTTAGTCTTAGCATGTCTTACACTCGTGAGTCTGATAGAACGGGAGACTGATACCAGGTAGGATGGGATGCAGTGCTTTAATTGGCAGCCACGTGTTGAGTCCAGGTTGGTTATTGATTTATTAGATACTAGCGTTAACCCGCGACTTCGTCCGCACAAATTATGTACCAGATTTTTAGTCAGATCATAATCTATCAAACAAAAAAAGTTGCATCAAAATCGGTTTTGTAGTTTTTGCGTGATGCTCGTTCAAGTAAACAAACACAAAAATAAACAGACTGACAAAAAAAAGTCTAAAAATTGGTGATATGGAATCTTAACAAGGACAACTTTTAAAAGGACTTTTAACAAGAGTACCAAATAATAACCGAATTACCAACTCGATTACGTTCACTATTCAATCTGAAAGGTCGATAAAAGCGTGAGAATCTAACGAGAATGTGGTACCAACTTCCCTATTCTAGACACGAATGTAAGACCTATAAACGAACTAACGGATGTTAGGTCAGGAAAGGTTAGGTTATCTAAATTGTTACTCCGTGTAGTGCCTAGGCATTGAAACTTTTACTGGTAACGTTAGCGAAAAAATACGAACTTATATTACACTTTTGTCCTAAGGTCATAAGGTCAACTAGGTAAGATAGTACATAATTCAACTCTGTATTGTCATATTATGTGACATGACTTTGTCTGCATCATATCAGCAGCAAGTTTTTCTATGTTTTGCGTTAATTTGTACAAGCATAAATATAATGCTCACGCCTATGTTCCCATTCGAGTAGACAGAGACAATAGATCGCCTCATGCTATGGTTCTGACCACAGACTTAGGTACTAATGTAATACCTTAGTCTGTGGTTTTGACATAATTATCTCTCGCCTCTTCACCTTCCATCAATGCATCAGTGCTTGTCGGTTCCGGATAAATTTTCCGGGTGCGTTTCATTAAGAGTTAGATACTTCTTTGCTAACCGTACGTAATAACTATATTTTATACTTTTATGTCTATCTAGTTGATTTATGATTCAGTAGATTAGTCACGAAACTCACGAATCGTCTCACAGAATATAAATTACGCATTTAAACTATTCATGTCTCCCGAAAAAAATACCAGAAGCTAGAAAAATCTAAATTGCTAGTTTATTAAATAAAGAACTGTAATACAGTGACCTGCAAAACTAAGTACTACACTTTTCATATTTCAATTTTTTCTGAAGTTTAGAAATTAGAGATTTAAAATAAAAAAACGTTTTATAGAAAATGCTTTCTTTGTAAATATTCTTTGTAAATTAAACTCTTTTTCGAGTCCTTTTTATTTCGAAAGCATATTATGTGTACTGAAAAAGTTATTGCAATTTTAAAAGTGTGATACTTAGTTTTGCAGGCCAGTCTAGTTATATCATTGCTGAGTCCATTCAAAAGAACATAAACCTAGATATTCCATAAACATAATTGGTATAATTATGGCATTGGATTGGAAGTATTCGGGACGCATCTCCGAATACAAAAACGAATAAAAGTATGTAAGTTATAGCCTAAAGGATTCTACTGCGGCCTAGCTCAGCCACCCCCGAGAAAACGATAAAAATCGAGATGTGCCTCCATCTTTATTATTCCGTAGGCCACAGAAAGAGCGCGCACGACGTTTTTCTCGTTTAAACGCTTTGTCGTGGATGGCATGCTAGCCGTGCTAGGCTAGTAATAATATTCCATTTATAGAACTATCAGGTTTTCTGATCTCAGCGGTGGTTGTTTTAGTGGTGCGTCGGCGTTCACTATCACTGAAGATAACCGATACCCAGTCCAAATATTTGGATGCGTCCCCGTTTTATTGGTAGGTAAGTATTTTCTACGAACGGGAGTTGTCTCAAATAAAACAGGTGGTCCTGTCTGAAGTCTCATTTAATAAAGAATCAAGAAAATCCCATCTCGAGTGCCTCCGTAGGTACACACGGCGGACATCAAGCAGCGCAAAACAAACAAAAGCTGGCCGCGCGACGTTATACGTTACTCTACTTACGCGCGGCCAGCTTATTTTGGTTTTGCTTAGCTTGATGTGTCGTCGTGTGTACTTAGCACGTAAAGCAGTAGTTCCGGATAGTTGCATTAGAAGACGCTGCGTCAGAATCCAATTAAGGATGGTTGACAATATTCAACAAGTAAGCTACTAAGTAGTATCCCTGGCCATCTCCCTTATTTGAAAGAGGCATCTACCTTACAGTAAGAAAGCTACAACTTCTCATCGTAACAGGCAGGCAGATTTGTGACCTATTTCACAAATATTTAACAATCATATCACGTAGATACTGGACTTTCATTACGAGCGTAAATTCAAAACCTACGTGACAAAATTCTACAGAATTTAAACATGAATGTAATCAGCATACATAATTTTTGAGCCTCACAGTGAATTATGTTTTTGTTCCTCTCATCCATCAAATTCGAAATGAGGTTATATTTAAGTAAATTTCGGGGGATGAGGGTGTAGGAAATAAGAGGTGAGGAAGGCTTGTTAATTTAAAATTGACTTCGTAGCTACAATTCTGTATTACTTATTATCTATCGATGCAGTAGCGATGCAGAAGTTGCAGAACCGATACTAATCGCAATACACACGACACATTCACAATAGCAGAATCTACACAGTCATGATGCAACGTCAGTGCAGTCGGGATGCAGCATCGATACAGTTGCAAAATGTCTGCCATACATGGCATAGCTTCGTGCATGCAGGCACGATTCTGGATCGGTGCTATCGCGCGCGCGGTAGCATTGCTACAGTCGTGATGCAGCATAGATACAACGCGCGTTGCAAATGCGACAAAAGCGTTTCTGTAGCGTCAACGTAACGCTGCAGTAAGTCTAGTCCTTAAGAACGAAAAAAGAAACATTTGTTTATGTTTTTCCCTGTTTACAAACATAGGCAGCACGGCTAGCATGCCACCCCCGAGAAAACGATAAAAATCGAGATGTGCCTCCATCTTTATTATTTTACGTAGGCCCGAAAGAGCGCGCATGACGCTTTTCTCGCTTAAACGCTTTGTCGTGGGTGTTATGCTAGCCGTGCTAGTACAGATTAAATAGTTCTTATAAAACACAGGTTCTTATAAATAACATTATATGCACACAATACACGCGCGCTCTTTTTATTTTTATAGTAACTAAGCTTTAGTTGTACCTACAACAATTTTATGTAGGTACCTACTACTGAAAAGTAAAAGTAGGTACCTAGTTCGGCAGCTACCAATTTCACTCTGTATTTTGACAGGGCATGAGTCATCAATATCTACTAACAGATTGTTCCATTTCTGTTTGATTTGTCTCTCTGTGCTGAGAGCATTGGAGACTGAGTGCTCAATCAAAAAGCTTTATATTTCTTTCTGTTTCTCCAGTTGTTTGTTTATTTCATTGTGTGGCTGCCTTTCCAAGTGAAAAGAGGGTTTTGTAGTGTTTATTTTTTTATGTGTTTTGGGCTATAGGTTTAGGAATACTTATTTATAGAAACATGTTTTCTCTGTTATGTATCATATTGGACTTAATATAAAAGATTCAAACCGGTAGCTAACCAGTCCGAATCACTCTTATACCAATCCGTGCCGAAAAATTGGGATCCCAGTCCGAATCACTCTTATACCAATCCGTGCCGAAAAATTATCGTGTAGAAATCTACAATATTCTGTTTTAAATTTGGTTTTTATGACAATCCTTATACTCATAGGAATACATAACTTTCAAAGAATTAATATTCGAATAAAATTCACAGGTCTCAATCAATCAATCAATCAATTATACTTTATTTGACACCAAAAAAAACAGAGTATACAGAGAGCAAACAATCAGGAAATACAAAACGCACAAAAACAGGCGGTCTTATCGCTAAAAAGCGATTAAGCGGTCTCGTATTCTCCACGACCTTTGCGTACATTGAAAATGAATTATGAACACAATGACAGTGAAATTATAGTACGTTAATAAGTTATAACATCTATATCTATTTTCTATCTTATTTATATGTATACTACTTTATATATGTAATTAGTATGTACCTATTATAAGTACCCTTAATTTCTGCAAGGCTTGCTTAACTAATCGTTCGTTCTTTTTTCTTATTTTTAATTTCAATTTACAAAATTGTACTTTCATTCTGTTTAAAAAAGTTATACCACCTTTTATAATGTTAAAGTAGCAATTATAATTTACCACGTCCATCCTGTATAATGAAAAACTGTGGATAGCTGTTATTGGCCTGTGTTAGTCTATATAATTACTTAACTAAGTCTGTTGTTACCCCAAATACTATAAAATAAAAATAAAATCAGCTAAATGAACTTAGGTAATTAAATTTTTTCCCTGCGTCACAAAGGTACAACTTCTGAATAACCAATCAGTGGTATAAGCACTTTCAATGTTTTTTTTAATATAGCCCAAATAATTTTTTTTAATAACTACGGGTTATTTTTACACGTTTTCGATGTTATTTTGTTTTCGAAATATGCATTTTTTCTAACCGATTCTGGGCGAAAAACTACAGAATTTTTCGCATTTTTTCGATTTTCAAAAACTTATCCAGTTCTTATTTTGCTTTTTGTAGCCATATCGAGACGTGTTTTTTGACATCCCAATCAGCCATGTAGTCCTGAAATCCTCGACACCAGTGCGACGCGACGTCGCACTTTCGCTAAAAAGCGGGCTAAAAGCTCTCAAGCGATAAAAAAATACATTTTCAATGTTAAAAATTACAAAACCACAACCTATATTTCTGCAACAATACCTCTTAAACCAACTCTTAAACCAACTCTTATAACTACATAATATAATGTAAAATATTCCTCGCTTCACGAGCATACACTATAATACAAACTTTCTCATAAATTATTATTAACTAAATCGATTCTCAGCGTTTCCTACGGTTTACACCCGAGTTATAGAGTACCGTACACCGCAGTACAGCGAAATCGCAATTTAGTGTAAAATGCTTGCTTCTTACAACTAGGTCATATTATCACCTGGGTGGAGTATGGCTTACTCCATCTCACTTTCGTTATAAGGGCAGGTGTAGTAAACAATTAACCTTTCAAAAATCATCACATCATCAGCTATCTTTGTTTCTACCTGTTAGAGAAACTTCTTTTTTTAAATGGAACCTATGCCCACACATTGCTATCACTGTAACTTCTGAGAGAATTCACAACTCTAGACTAGACAATGAAGTCCAACGAGCCCGGTAGATGACTGTAATCTGTCTTGCAAGCCACAATGAATTTAATCAAAGAAGGTAGGAGGAGTAGGAAAAGTTAATAACCTTCTTCCCTCCGTTACATAAAAAATCAGAGTTGCATTTGAACGTTTCTCTCATCAAATTAAAGATTGAAAAATTTGTCTCGCTCGGGACTTGAACCCGCACTCTTCCAAACCGGGGAACTGCGTTATCCAATTTCGCCACCGAGCCCACTACCCAGAGAACGAAATTTTCAATCTGTTGCGTCTTAAGGGGACGTGAGCGCCATCTTTCTCTCATCGTTTCAAATTCCCGTTAAATCTCATTCAGGAGGAGTGTTATTGATAAGCGCGTAGGGCACCACTTATGATGCGAATATAATTGATTTTGTAACAAATAAGTTGCTGTAAAGTTGACTCATTCATCATCATTATCTCAGCTGATGGACATCCACTGCTGGAAATAGGCCTCCCCAAGGATCGCCACAACGACCGGTCCTGAGCTGCCTTCATCCAACGGGTTCCCATCACCTTCACCAGGCCATCTCGGTCCACCTTGAGGGGGACCTACCAATGCTGCGCTTTCCGGTATGCGGTCGCCGCTCGAGAACTCTTCAGCCTCATCGGCCATCGGTTCTGCGTGCAATATGTGCCCCGCCAACAGCCACTTTAGTTTAGCAATTCTTTTGGCTATGTCAGTTAGTCTGGTTCTTCTGTGGATCTCTTCATTTCTGATTCGATCTCCCAGGGAAACTCCGAGTACCTGTACCTGTCCATTGCCATTGACTTTTAGCCTTTTTATGAGGCCTTGAGTGAGCGACCACGTCTCTGTAGACGCAGAAGTAGACTATTAATTAATCATAATTATTGTAAGAAGCTCTATGCCTTGGTCCTCAAACTGAAGCTACAAGGCTTTTGATGATGATGTCCTCCTAAGCCTAGATGTATCCGCTAAAAGCGTAAAAGCGATAAAGATCATTAGCACGTGAATTTATTACAGTGGATAAGCAGTTGCGCAAATGCGTATCCACTCCCTCATCCTCCTCCTCCTGTTGACTAACCGGGAACACGCATTGTTGACATCAAGGACACAGGAGTAACACTCGTCTGGGTTGGTGTTGTTCTAAGCCCCGGACACCACCCTGCACAACAAGGCTTTTATTATGTCAATTTTGACGTAGAGACAAATATGATATAAAACACAACAGTGACCGAACCGAGAATCAAGACCGCTGGCGGCGCGGCGTGGTAATCATTACGCCAACCGGATTGTAGTCACAAACTGGATTTTCGATCCAATTTTCTATAACTGATTAAAATGAACAGAAGTTACAACTCTGCAGATTGTATAAATGAACATATTTGTGGAGTGGTCATACGAGCTTTCATTTGTGTAGAAATTATTAGGTAGGCACCATTTGCAAATTATATCATTAACAAATAATATCAACATTATATCAGTTTTGATTGAAAATTTTTGTTATGATACTTAATCCGTCCTCTATACGTCCCACTATAATGTACTAGCAAATGACCTTAGGTATAGGTCTATACGGTATAACCGTAACTTAATAATATAATTATATATTTTTTTTATCATCATCCCTAGATGACAAAAAAAATTATTGCTTTTTTAAAACTCTGATATCATAAACACTAAATTGAAATTAATTTTTGAATATCTTTAAAAATGACTGAAATATAAATGTTCAAAATTTACGATTAGAGTGAAAGGCATATGTAACAAAAGTGACGTCATAATTGAGTATTGTCATACAAATCATGACGACGTGTCATAGAAACACAAGTTTTGCATGAAAGAGATAGAATCAAATTAATGATTGAATTATTGAATAAAAATCATGACGACGTGTCATACAAACACAAGTTTTGCATGAAAGAGATAGAATCAAATTAATTAATTAATTTGATTCTATATCTTTTATGCAAAACTGGTGTTTGTATGACACGTCGTCATGATTTGCATTTGATTCGAAATAGCACAACATGGCTGTAACATGTTTAAAAATCAATAATATTTCAAAGAGAAAGATGAAGAAAACATTTTTATTTTTTTTAGAAGATGATAAAAAACAGGTTTCAGAATATCTCTGACTACCCCCTCGGGGAATATAGTCGTGAGCATATGCTATGCTATGCTAAAAAACATTTTTCAATAGCTTATAACTTTTTTGTTTTCTATTTTTCTATTCAATTGTAATTTCGTTTGAACATTTTGCTATTAAATTTAGCGTATTTCTGTAATTCGTCACAATATATGGATTTCCAGGATCAGTCATCATCCCTTTTGGTCCTCCCATCCATCCCAAGCCATTGCAACCAAATCACTGAATCAGCCTTGTAGCTGATGGTTACCAAAAGTACGCTTATCCCATATACACAGAGGCATTATAAAAATCACATGTCTGACTTATTTCTAAAGAAACTACAAGCGAATTTGAGGAAAATATGGAAATATCTATTCAGTACACCTATCGAATAAAATATGCGGTAAACATCATGATTGCGCTCGCGATGCCTTAGGATAAAATCGGCTAAGTGAGAGTCGGTCACTCGCACCTAGGGCTCCGGCTCGTGGGGAATTTAAGTATATTTTAACAGAAGCATTAAATTCTCAAGAAGAGTTACCGTGTACCGGAAAGGCGCAACGTGGGCGCAAGGTGGACCGACGACCTTGTGAAGGTAGCGGGAACCCGTCGAATGAGGGCAGTGCAGGACCGGTCCTTCATGGCGATTCCTATATTGTCTCGCTAAGCTGTAGAGGTCTATCGGCTGAGATGATGATTACCGCCTTGCAGGTTTTGTCATATTTATCTCTGAATTACATGATCAGATATACCCCTGTCACTATATGATACGTCTCATTTGATCGTGAAAGCCTTCCTGCAACTGCATGCTTAAAAGAAAACCACTATGGTGGTAAGGTAAAGTATTAATTATTTGTTTATTTTTATTTATTTATTTATCACAGATAAAAAAGAACAATATTGTTACACCTTTTACTTGGAACCGAGCATGCGTTTAGACTTATCTAGGTGTTGTCTTCGATAGATGGCGACGTGACATGGCTCCGAAGACCTAAGTTCTGCTAAAAATCAAAGAAAAAGTCATGGAAGGTTTTTTCCTTCATTTCAGAAACAATTTATTCATTTTATTTATTAGTAGTCTGGTTGCACGGCCGTCTGGCATAAATGCTATATGTTTCTTGTACTCTTTATGACTGGCTTTCGGAGATTCCCTATAATCATTATAAGTGACTAAACTAGTAAACAAATAAATATTCTAAACTTAATTATAATATAGGGAACTCAAGGTCTGTAAGTGTATCTTAAAATCAAAATTTGATGTTTTTAAGTGACTGTTTGTTTCTTCAATCAACAAATAAAAAATAAAAAAAATTGTCTGGTGGTAGCCCTGAGTGACCAAGGTCTGTTCCGTTTTTGTTCACTATCGTAATTAATTTTGACGGTCATCTATCTATTTCTAGAAGAAATCACTTTTAGTGATAACGCCGCTTTTTGTACCCTTCTTGTTCGTGTTGTTGTTGTTGTTTTTTGTTTATTTTGGTGTGCAATAAGAAATTATAAATAAAGAATATTTATCTTATCTATGTATTAGATTACAAGCGGCACTAAAGGTTTTTTACAAAAACCGATGCGATTTTACAACCCTGTGGTTTCTAGAATAGCATAGAATAAGAACAAATGCAACTTGTTTCTATCCAGATCTTTTGGATATGGAACCCTATAAAGCCCACATGTTGAAAAAAAAAACAATTTGAAAGAATAAATTGGTATAAAGTGTGAAGTAGATGAAATGATCGGACAAAATGTTACAGTGAAAGTGAAGATGCCGAGTCGGGCGACCTCGAAAGAGTCTGTGCTGCAGTAGAAAAATAAAAAGATAATTTAAAGAGTGATTCTGGTTTAAACATGAGGGTTCTGACCACAAAGAATTAAATTAGTTATACCTGTACATTATAATGCTATATTCTTGGTCTTAGGGAGATCTCCGAAACAATTTTTACGTAGGACGTATGCTGATCAAATCAGTTGCGTCCCACAAAAAGGGGAGGTGCGGAGTACTCGAAACCGACGGGCATGTATGAAGAGATCTATGGATGTGCATAAGGCAAAAGAAGTATGTAAGGATCGCAGTAAGTGGCGCGGCCTGGTCTCAGCCTACCCTACTGGGAAAGAGGTGTGACGTAATAGATAGATTATTTTCTTCTAGATGTGCGTGATGCACACGAAAAGTACTAAACCGGTTTTAATTTGATTTTTTCTGTTCAAAAGCTTATATACGGTTTATCTTAAAAACTGCAATACTATTTACCCGCCTGCAAAAAACGGTAATATTATCCCTTACAATAAATTACGGCGCCGTCATTAATTTCACATAGGCGAAGACAGGGAAAAGCTTGAGTTTTTGCATGCAAAAAGACGTTTTAAGCACGAAATGCGTGCTTGACGAAATTCGTGTGGAATAACTGCGTTTTGGACAAAATGCTTATTGGACAAAGAGCTAGTAAATGTAGGTCCTCTTTTTGGTGCGCAAATAAACTAACAAACATTATGTTATATATATAATCATGAGTAAATACTTAGGTACTTACATAGAAATCGTTTTAGCACATTGGTATGGGGATCTCTAAAAAGTGACCAGATTGACCGACAGACGTTTTGTTTGGTCACTGAAAAAAAAAAGTACAGCGACTAGACGTTTTTTGTTGAACTTTTTTGTACAATTTAGATTGTTAGATCACTTTAGGGTTGTCAACTATTATTTTGATTCAACAAATATTGTAACAGTAACTTTTGGACTGATAGGGAATCATAAAGATGGCATGGGTGGATGTGGTTTCTGCTATACGTATATGTATTTGACCTTAGATTTTCAAAATTTGATATTAATTGTATTTGTATATTCCAACGGTAATAAAATACTACTTCTAACTAAGCAATGTATCTAGGTAAATTTCTGTACATATAACGCGTTCTTGAAAACTTCGCACTTCTAGGAAATCAAATATTATTTCAAATATTGGAAGCTAATTGGTAGAAATACAAAGTTCCTGAGCATCAGTTTATATAATGTTACTAGTTACACAAAAGTGAAAAATGAAATGAAAGTAAAATAGAAATATAATAACGTGAAATCTTCTTATCGTGTGAGCAGAGCCCTGGTGTCAGAGTTTTTTCAGACCGCCTTACGGCCTCTGACGTGGTTTTTATGTAACGACTACTACCACCAGAGATAGTAGCCAGGACCAACGGCTTAACGTGCCGTAACGTAACGTGAAATTTAAAATTACAATACTATTCTACTTGTCATAAAAACTCAAAAACCAACGTGACTCAACCTTAGACCATTTAAAAAGGGACCTTACGTTAGCATTCTCCTCTGCCAAGGTAAATATAAGATCAAATGATCATGCACATGTGCATACAATTTTATACCTTGTCACTAAACGAGACAGCCTATAATTGCGGAACAACTAGTCTTGTTTGGGGTTCACACGAGACTATTTGTCATGATTACTCGCATTCAAAATTAGACTCTAAGGTAACGGAATAAAATCCAATGTTGCGTATTTCATGCTACCTCGTGATAGAAAAGTTTGTAAGAAGAATTACACGCGTAATTAGTCCATATTTAAATGGTCTAAGGACACAACTAATGTTATTTTGTGGCAGCCCTAATTTCTAGCTACACTAACACACAGCATGCCCCGGTCGTTAGCCAAAAAACTAAAAAGAAAACGTATATTTTCGATTCGGAATTCCTTTTCTATCTGAATTCGTATTGAAATAAAATCCTCGTTAGATCCGGGTTCCGTAACATAAACGCTTCGAGATTATCTTTTAAGTGATTTTTAAGTGCCTGTAGTGTCGACTTTATCCCATTTTCGAGCAGATTGGAATTTGAAGCTGGCAGATCGGATTAAACATCGGAAAACATTTACAGTTCGATTGTCCAAAGCTGCTCAATCAGTGCGCCCTGTCAGTACAGTAATGATCTGTGCACAGATCACAAAAACTAAAGGGAGATGTGAAAAGGGGGCGGGGCCAGTGTCGCAACAATATGCGCAAAAACGGAACACATTGCTCGCGACAGTAAGGATTCAATGTATTATGATGAATGTAGGCTGAAAGCCAGTCGAGATATTATGTGTAAGTAGTTTACAATGCTTGCGTAGTACTAAAGATTATTCGAACGTTGAGTGCTGATACCGCAATGGATAATGAACACATTCAAGCTAACAAAATACTTTCTATCGCGTGGTACTAGTGGTAATGCGACACTAGGTTTAGTACTCAGCGCGTTGGTTGGCATCTCTCTAAATCTCTGTGGATCTGTGGTATGGAAACGTGGACCTTGAAGAAAGGACTGCGGTCCATCAATTTCAATACTCAGCAAAAAGATGTTTATTCTGTATTCTGAGTGAAAGATTATCGGTGTTCCTCTGAGAGATAACTTTAGAACGGAGTGTGCTGCGAATGAGGAAGGCTGAGGATCGAGTTTGGTGAATTGACCTTGTGAATATGAGTCTGAACAACTGACTGAAACATGACTCGGCAATTTATCTACGTAGAATTGCACATAATTGCATAAGAAAGGGAAAGCTTGGAGTGATAAGACCTTTGTCCAAAAATGGGTCGAAAAGGGTCTATAAAAAAAAGCCGACGAAATCCGCTCATAAAATTTTTAAAGGACATAAAATTCCAAGTAGTTTACCCTCCCAAGGGAATAATGTCGCAAACATGAAGATTTCCTCGAACCAATATCCTGTACTGAATGCTATGGAAGTTCGGAGTGCACGCGTTTTGCCCGCGGCGTACTATTCAAGTTGCATACTGTTGAGTTTTGAAGGGGTAAATAATTCAGATGTGTGGAGCTCGTATAAAGGGAGCAAATCGACATCAATTTCACGTCTCTGGAGTTGGCTTATTAATACTTTTCCTTTTGAAGTATCCCGTTTATCATGGTCCCTCCTTTTACCTTGATCTTCTCTGATTTAATTCGTTGCGGGTTCCAAGACAAATTAAAGTCATCCCATTCCATTGTCTAGTGTTGTAAGTGGTCGCCACTGTTGATCTTTGTTTACATAAGATACAGTGGTGGAAATTCTAGGAGTGATTGGTGGGCTGGTGGGAGTTACATTGTTGGGCTTCCTTGTGTTGCTGGGATGTCAGGTCTGATATAATTTGACTTGGAACACAAAATAGGCGCCTGAAACTTCGAGTTATGGAAAATAAGCCTGCTGCTCTACCAATATGCCATAATAACATAATTCGCAAAATAGTTGTCAGCAGAGGTATTTAATCTCAAAAAGTAATAAGTATTATCTCATAAGGTACAATGTAACTGAATGAATGCTAGGTTTTTTACTAAGTACGTAAGTGTTTTTTTAAAACATGAAGTGAAATCTGGAGATATTTAATGCACATTAATGTTTCCGCTACTTTGTAATAGTAAAAAAGCTTATAGGTAACTGGTTCAGCTTTGGACACGGTTAACACAATTTTTTTCAGTTAACCACTAATTATACGTTCACCACGAAGAGATTTGCAGACGCTCTAGAATCTAGACTACCCATTGTGGTTTCGTCGAAAAAACAAATTATTAGAAAGAAGTGGTCACTGAATCATTTGGGCATCATACAGGGAAGCATGTTGAGATTGATATTTCTATTGAATGACATTTTAAGAAACTATATGAAAGAGCGAAAGAGCCAAGGTACCAACCTATAAGTAAGAGCAAGTTAAGAATTTTTTATGGCACGGTGCACGGTTTTATGCCGGTATTTAAATAAATAAAACATTATTTTCTTTCATCGCAATCAGCTTATTGAATCCAAAGATACTATTACATTTGTATTTTAATTTTTAAATACATTACTTTTAATAACGTAACGAGGAGTGCGATTTTTGAATCTTATTCGCTGAGCTCAGCAGTGAAAATGTTGAAATTACTATGAAGATATGCTTTTTTCTACTGCTGATTTGACATTTAAAAATAATACTCCAGGAGTGCGATTTTTGAAAGTCAATTCAGCAGTAGAAAGATGCGTATCTCCATACATTTTCAACTGCTGAGTTCAACGTATGAGATTCAAAAATCGCACTCGAGGTCGAGGTCCATCTAACTGCCTTGCTCTACTTCTTGGACCACAACATCGTTGCGCGTCACGTAACTCCTGTCAACGTGCGTGACACGAGTTCCGCCGTCCTCTATGCACAACATGTACAAAGAGAGAACAAGGGGCAGCAGTTCAACTAAAAAAGTCCAAAATAATTCGGACACCTGACAAGGTGACCGAATTATTTTGGACTAATGAATTTGTAGATGAACGCAGATGTGTTTCTTGTACTTTTGATTTACTGTAAGATAGTAAGACGATGAATGCGGCATTTTAAAGAAGAAAAACAAAAGCTCATTGGTAATGCAGTCTGTTTATCAGCGGTCGGTATCATACCCCGAGGTTATTCCTTTAAAACCACTTACCTCCATCTCCATCTTATACCCGACGAAGTATGTCCCAAGGGCAGAATGTTATTTTTTTATTTAAAATGAATTTTAACATCGTCTCGGTCTTGTGTCTTATGTAAATTTACACAAGGTGTAAAATTAAATGGGCGTCTCTTGAGCTGAGTTTATTCGATAATCTAGTTTTCTTGTATTTTCTTAGAACTTTTTTAAAAGAAAATAGAAGAAAACTAGAGTTTATCGAACGATATTTTTAAGTAAATAGATTCAGAAATAAGGGTTTTATTGAGCTTTTAATGTAGAATGTAGAGTTTAAAACAATTTTTTCTTTTACGAAGGAAAATATTATAATTATTAAGTACCTACTTCATGAAAATATTAAGTAGGTATTCCACACTGAGCACTTAGAGCACCTTAAGTATTCCAAATTGAGCAAGATTGGTGTTTAGTTTAAAATAAAAAAACCGGCCAAGTGCGAGTTGGATGGAGATTTCCGTATCACCATACAATATTACCAAAAATTGACACATTTGACCGGCTTTTATTATTTGTTGTTTTAACCACTATAATTACACCAAGTTTGACGCTTCCATGTATCACCATTCTTAAAAAAACAAAAAACTTTGAAAAAATCCCCTTAATTTCATACTTAATTAGGAACCTGGACTGCGATTTTTGCATCTCATTCGCTGAGCACAGCAGTTGAAAATGTCAAAATTACTATGGAGATATGCATCTTTCTGCTGCTGCTTTGACTTTCAAAAATCGCACTCCTGGGGTATAAATTTTGAAAGTCAAATCAGCAGTAAAAAGATGCGTATCTCCATACATTTTCAACTGCTGAGTTCAACGTATGAGATTCAAAAATCGCACTCTTGGCCTAAACGAGGTATTCTCTAAATTAAAGTATTAATTCACCAAGTTCAAATTTTCGAATACGAAAAAGCGGCATAAAACGACTAACAAATAAAATTATAAAACATTTCTTAAAAATTCTAAAGAATTTTCAAATAAGACTATTAACCTCTCTTACTCTTAATTAACTCTCTACTTATTCAGTATTTTTACCAGCAAACTGCCAAAGAAAAACTAACATAAATCTCTTTCGCAGGTGGTCTCTTCTCGCTTGGCAAAGTGCTCAACTTCTTCCCGGTGGGCGGGGAGCGGGAGTGCCAGCCGTCTGGCTACAATGTCGCCAGGGCTGGCATATGTCTCAACCCTTACGACTGTCGCCAGAGAGACGGGAAGGCGGCGGGGGACTGCGCTCATGGTCTTGGAGTCTGTTGTGTCTGTAAGTTTAAATAAAAAATTCACTGATTTCGTGCCTCACACGACTATCGACCACATTGGAAATGAATCTACGGAATTCGAAAATATATTGTCTCAAAAAGGTTAGGCTACAGGGCAAACCCTTAACCCGATCGTCTTTGTTTTAGGCTTAAATTGTAGCTGATTAATAGCTTTTGCATAAATGTTTGATATCGTTACTCGTTTCCAAAATATCGAGCGCCAAAATAAAAATTTCAGATTTTTTTTTTTACTATTTCGGCCAAAACTTTTTTGTTTTTGGCGTTCTCGAATAACTCTTTTTGCACCTTTCAGCTCTTGTAAATACGCGTCTTTTGAGCCATTTTTGAATATCATATCTTCACAACTCTCCGAGATATAAGGGGATCCCATTTTTTTCAGAAATCTGAGCCTATACTGGAGCGAACGAAAAGACATTTCCAATGTCAAAAATTGGAATTAATCCTAGGTAAGAGTGTCAGTGGCGCGTTGCGGAGAGGTATGGACACTCAATCGTGGGGGTCTGGGTTCAAATCCGCATAGACGACATGCCATGCACCAATGAGAGTTTCTAACTTATGTACGTAGTACCGGCTGCTCTCAAACGGTGAAGAAAAACATCGTGAGGAAACCTGCATACGCTGAAGAATAAATTCTAATGCGTACTCCTATGTGAAGTCTACCAATCCATATTGGGCAAACGTGGTGGAATGACGCACATATACCCTCCATGAGAGTATGCCTGTGCCCTGCAGTGGGACTTATATAGGTTCGCAGATTTCCTCACAAAGTGTTGCTTTACCGTTTGAGAGCAGTCGGTATTACGTACAATAATTTTGAAAAACTCATTGGTAATTGTATGTCTGTTACACGCTCAATCTCGCGTCAGTCTGGTCCATCAGTCATCAATAATTTTTCTTTCTTTCTTTCTTTCTTTCTTTCAGTCTGGTCAAACTTTGAATAACGCCAGAATGATGGATGATTAAATTAGTGATTGACACGAGAATGATACGAGTGGTACACGATCAATTTCCCATCAGTATTTCATATAATATTTCATCATTCACAATCGAATCTTACAGGAAGGTTACACGATCAGTCTTTCATCATTGTGGTCCATCAGAATGATCGTGTAACCCACGGACTGACGGAATGATCGTCCGGACTGATGAAAATTAAATATTTTGAATCACTTCCGTCATTCAATTGTAAATGATGAAATACTGATCGTGTAACCCACTCGTATCATTCATACGTCAGTCACTAATTTAGATGGGTGTAGTCTTTTTATGCATTTTTTAAGCAGTAAAGCGACAATGATCATAGCGTAGTCCTTTTTATTCTTCATAATGTCCAGTGATGTTTGTTAATGTTGTTGTGTGTGTATGTAGTTGAGCAGGTAAATGACTGTCGTCTTCGCGTTCTGAACGGCGACTGGTGTACGTTTTATCAGTCTGATGTCAGTCTTGGATTTATCGTGTGACCGTTCAAATCATCCATCGTTCTGGCGTCATTCAAAGTTTGACCAGACTGACGCGAGATTGAGCGTGTAACCTCCCTCTAAGGTATAACAGGATAACTTCTAGAAAAAAAGAAAGTTTTTAATCCAAGTAAGAACAGCAGAAAACTCAGTGTCAGTAGGGTAAGGAAATAAGCGAACTCTACACGACTAATACACTAATATCTAGGTTGGATCTTGACTTGCTTTCAGTTTTAGATTGATGGTCCATTGTTATACTGATGCATTGTTTTCCATAACCACAACTTTCTGAAAATTTCGCTGCTTAGAATTGGTTTAGAATAGAAAGTTTTGCATTATTTTATAGCGCATACCTACCTGAAGACACTAACTACAACCGCAAGCTCTTTCGATTTGGTCTTCGCTATAACTTACTATCTTTTGAAGTGTGAAACAAAGTTTCTGACTACCTCGTAAGGGATTGCGGTCATGAGTTTCTGTAGTGTATGATATACTATATGTTATGCAATGTTATGGAATTTCGCCGGAATTTTTCTTTTTTTGTTCTTCTTGTTCTATCCATGTCAATGGTTCTGCAGTGATGTTTTTATATTTTAGTAGCCAGGTGTTCGGCAAGCCTGACAGCGTAAGGAGTAGCTGTGTGATTGCGGCGAAACTATCCAGTCCATGGGTCATCTGCTGGATGTCCGCTGTGCCCGAACATCTGTACGAGAGAAGATTTAAATACAGCTACTCCTCTTTTTTTGTTGAGAAGGGAATTCTGCCAGATTGGCCCATTAAAACTTACAAGGCTTGGGAGATGGACATCGGTACTTAGTAGATGACAGCAAATCATCGGTGATAGTTCTAATTCTGTTCCAATTGCGTGTTTTAGTATCAAACTTATGTAGCAATGGATATCGTGACCGATCAGGGAAAAAAATGGTTTGCACGCATAATATCATTCTATTTGCGTATCTGTTATTAAAAAACTTTAATCTTTATATTCCTTTCTGGAAGTTTACGGACAAGTCCGTCGAAATAGTCTGAAGCAGGTATTTTAGACCGTGGAAATAGGCATGTCAATTGTTATTTAATTAATTAATTAAAAACCGTTTTTCCCATACGGATTAGAAGTAAATTCATTTACATATTGCACACTGTTTCATAATCGGATTAACCCAATCTTCATCAAAAACAAATCAACCGCCAAGTCATAAGGGATCAAATAAATCCACTGCCCATTTCTGACGATTGCGTGGACACATAGATTATTCCGGATTATTCCGGAATGAGATTACATTTCGTCCGGATCCAGTGAGGGTTCGTTTACATTAGGTAGTTGGCTTTCGTGGTTTTGGTTTTGATGAAACATAATTAGTTTAAATTGGATAGATTAAAGCTTACCCAAATGCTTGAATTTAATAAATAGAGATAATAATATCAAGTACTTATAATAAATCATAACGGTCGGTGGCTTGAAAATTGAGGCTAGAACTTACTTATATAGGATCATATAATTTTATTTACGCTCTAGAGGGTGGAAAATTTAATACATAGGTACCTTAGCGGATGCTTTGGTTTATAGTCTAAGGTTGATCAGTTTCGTCGTCTAAACTTTGGAAAATGAAACTAAACAACTTCTATTGGACCAACATTGATAACGCGATTAACAATCTGCTGTTTCATACATTTGGTTTGGGTCGAGTAGCTATTGACGTTTCCTATTGAACAACAATTTTGTTTTCTTAAATTGATCTACTTTCTGACATTAAATCGATGTCATCGTTCATACAATCCACCGATGTTTTATCTAGTATCTCTCTCCTCATGCAGCCATCCACTATTGCCAGTAATTTTTGATGAGTGCATCAAAAACTATTTCCTGGGATCAGTCTGAAACTGAAATGCGAAATTCCATTTCGTCCGGTTTTACTCATTCATGTTTCATAGTTCCGTTGGCAATTTACTGGACTTTATTTGCAATTTGATTCATATTTGTGCAATATATCCATTTTTGGCAGTTGTTACGCTTACTTGGACTAAGCTCTGAATTGTAAAATAACAAATTATGAACTGAAAAATTTGAGATAATTAAGAAGTATTCAGCTGTCGATATGTGGTCAGATATATGTATAATTCTACATGTTATTCAATAATGTTCATCATAACATAACATAACATAACATAAATATTCTTTATTTGCACACCAAAATATACAGTAACAAAAACGAATAAAAAGAACGTAAGAGTACAAATGGCGGCATCATCAGGAGAGAAGGAGAGGAAAGAGTGGATATTTGGTATATGATATGATATTTTTCGAAAATAGGGAAGGATCAGAGATATTCAGAATAATTAATAACATGATACCCGCTTGCAATGGAGGGAAGTCTTATATTTATTTTTTTGACTCCTTCTTTCTTCCTTGATTGCGGGTTGATTCATTGCGGGTTTCAAACTAGGGTTGAAATTGATAGCTATTATTATTACCATCCTTTTAAACTAAGAGTCTACCCATCAAACTGAACAACTTACTATGGGACTAGGTCGGAGCAAAAAAAAAATCTACTGTTCAATACTAAACTGCAATGCCTACTCAACTCAAATGTATGCAGCAGCTGTTTTTTTTGGGATGCTAATATCATATCAATTTCACCCTGAATGTATTATGTACATATTAAAGTCATCCCCCGAGCTCGCTGGACTTCATTGTCTAGTGTAGTAAGAGGTCTCTGCTGTTGATCCTGGTTTACACGAGTCACAGTGGTGGGAAAGTGTGTTGGGTCTATGCCCAAATAAAAAATTCCACGGGATTCTTGGGGATTATAATAGAGGGTATTATGTTAATACATCAGGAGTAACTAGAAGTGGAACATTAAGTGACTACGTCATCAGAACCGGCTCAAAATCTACAGACACTGCTTGACCTGCCGTACTGCTGCAATATTATCTTAAACTGGAAATTATCCGGTTGTAAATGGACGATACACAGTTAATGTAATACTTTTGTAAGTACATACAGTTGCTTCCATTTGATATCCTAATCTACTGGCCCATAAACTTGGATTTCGTTGAGACAAATAGGGGTGTGGCGATATCACACCGTCGCCGCTGATGAATGGGACAGCATGATGAAGTGCAATGTGTCATTTAGTAACATAGTCTCATAGTGCAGAATAGATCAATAGAATAGATCTGGTGATAGGCTGTGTTAGCATTTTGCCCACGACAGCATTTCTGCCGTGGGCGTTTTGGGCAGGCAATGCACATATCGGAGCCCCTTTACATTTTTCTAACTACCTAATTTAAAACTTCGCAATTTTATTCGTAAATTACGCTGTTTTTTACTACATTTAGAAGGATGATCTGAGTTTTCAGAATATCTCTGACTATACAGGGTGTGTTTTTTTAAGGGTGTGGGGAAATTCTAAACTATAAGGGACAAAAATGCTCTTAAGAACCGTAAAAAACGCTATAGCTCCGAACCTATAACAATTTTTTAATTTTTTAAAACACCATTTTTATTTTCTCTAAAATTGAGATCACGATTCCTAAGAGCATTCTCTATCTCTTATAGTTTAGAATTTCCCCTTAAAAAAACTCACCCTGTATAGTCGTGAGTACACCATGACCTTATTAAATAGAAAATGGAAACAAATGAAAGAATTGTTACACACCAATCTTCATATTAAATATTTACACGAAGAAATATTTTCAAAAAATCTCGGGGCGCTGGGCCCCTCCCTAGGCAGTTGCCTACGGTGCCTATTAGATATTCCGGCTCTGGTGTGGGTTCTGCCTGTAGATGTACGTATAAACCCTATTCCTATAAGACACTCAAGTGTTTGTTATGATAGCAATTCTAACACAGATAGGAGCTACACGCTCGCGTGCGTCTCGTAACGATCATTTGAATGTTGATTATTATCATAATTCTGTATGAGCCACGTTATGAGTGAAGCATAATCGTTTGTGCGAAAAATCTTTTATGGAATGTTAAGGTTTGTATTAGAAAATACCTTTATGATTATACCTTTTTTGTTCTTACCCAAATTTGAAGTAATGATTGCTCATAGGCTATGTTTAAGGTGTTAGCGTTATGGCACACTTGCGGAACGTTCCGCGCCGAACGTTCGGCTGAATACGCGCGCAACGCTTTTCCCTATACCGGCGACATACCCTGTACGCGCCATTACGCGCCATTTTTCCTAGTAGACGCGTATTCAACCGAACGTTCGGCGCGGAACGTTCCGCAAGTGTGCCCTTGTCTACTAAATTGATTGCATGCTTGGTTCTAACAGCACCAATGGTAAATTGTACGACCACGGTTCATCTGGCGTGTTGTCATCTTCAATCTACGTTCCCGCACTACGCCTGCCAGTTCGTGGTCTCAATTCCAGAACTCTGACACCCCATCGGTTGTCAGTTCTTCGGTAGATATGACCAGTATCTGGTATCTAGTATTGAAATCAAGAAACGTCTCCTACTCCTCGCCCAGGAGCGCCTTTCCAATATTACGGCTCATGTTGCCCTGGTTCTGCTGAAATCGTGCTTTGCGGTGCCTAAGATTACCTACCTCCTGACCTTTGTCAAAGAGCTTGGTCGTCGACTCCAGGAGAGGGGGAACGACGCCCGCTCCGGGTACTACTTGATGCAAAGATTGTCCATCGCCATCCAACGCGGAAACGCGAGAAGCCTCATGGGAACCTTTGCATCCGGTATGACCCGGGGCGGGCTTTTTGACTGATTAAACGGTCGTTATACCTAATTAGCTTTAAGATTGTTAGTTTTAATTTTATTTTAATTATTTATTGTGTATTTTATTAAACTAAAAATATAAACCTTTAAAAAAATCTAATCTTCACAATCTCCACGTGTGCGTAAAATAACAAGTTATTTTAGTAAACACGTTACGTTATCAAGATCACGGTGCGTGCTAGTGAAAGCCATCCACCGAGGAATTGCTCTAATCTGTCTGACGGCTCGTCAAGTCAACTGACCATGGGAATGTCACTTTCACACTATGACTCGCGATTTATTGGACAGGTTACGTTTAAGATTAAGTTTTTGGCAATTTTTGTTAAATTGAGTGAAGATTTTTGGGACGCAGTATACCTATACTGATAAATGACAATAATATGTATGTCCCAAGTCGTTTGCTTGTATACAAAGCCTCTGATTAGGTATTTTATTACAATTTTTGTAACAATACTTCGAATAAACATGTATGATTAATTAAACTTATACGTTCCAAGGGCACAGGCCTCAGGGAGGGTGTATGGGCATTAGTCCACCACGCGTGCCCGATGCGTATTGGTAGACGCATTGGAATTTCTTCTTCAGCCTATGTATTTAAGAGCAGTCGGTATTACGTACTTATGTTAGGTAGAAAAATTCATTGTTATATGGCATGTCATCAGTGCAGAGTCGAACCTGGACCTCAAAATTGAGTTTCCATAGCTTCCTTCAGATATATCACGCAAGGTAAATCTGGCGAAAAAACGGTCACCAGTTATAATCTAAGATTATAATGACAGTATTATGGAGGTACCAAGTGGTGTTTTTGTACTTATATATTTTGTTACAGTCGAGGTGACATGCGGAGGGACGGTCCAGAACAACCTAACATACTTCATGTCCCCCGGCTTCCCCGAGCTGTGGATGGGGGAGAAAGACTGCAATATTACCATAGAGAAGGCCTTTGCTGGCATCACGCAGCTGAGGGTCGACTTCGTTCATTTTACTATTGTAAGTCCAACCTTAACAATCACAGAAGCTGTTCAATTGTTTAAAAATTAAATCTTTTAGGGGTATCGCATGCAGAAGTAGTCGAGGCGCGAGCGCGCCATGGTGACTTTGACATACGGTCGATAATTATTGTATACCAAGAATACGAGCGGCGCGCCACTCAGTTTGGTATGATATACAATTACCGATCGTATGTCAAGGTCTTTAAGGCGCGCGCCCGCGCCTCGACGCCTGCATCGTCTCCTTCTGTATGCGATACCCCTTAGATGTACACATGGCGACACATCAAGCTAAACAAAACCACAATAAACTGGCGCGTGTAGGTTCAGTAACGTACAACGTCGCGTGGCCAGCTTATTTTGGTTTTAAAAGAGCACTTGTACGATTCAAACCATGTTCCGAGCGGCGTGGTGTGAAACGTCTAATGAACCACGTAAACGACCTGACAGTTTTACCTTCCTGTAGGGTCAACCAAACAGGATGACGGGAGAATGCGATGAGGACGCCATGATTCTGGGCGAAGGGAGCAACAACTTCACCATATGCGGCCAGAACCACGGACAGCATAGTAAGTACCTCGTCATCAGATACATTATTTTGGTTTTTAGTCGGTTGCTTAGCCACAAACTTCTTCTTCTATCAAGTCGATGGCATAACTTAAGCCCCACTTAAAAAGGTAATGTTTAGCTGTAGAAATGTTTCTAGTCACAATAAACTGGAATAGTTCTGAGCTTATGCCTGTTAAGAAGGCAAAAGGGACCCGATATCGCTAGTTTTATCAACTTTATGACCTCAAGATACTAGATCTAGGTCCCAAGATAGAGGAATAGGTTTACTATCTATTCACGGGCGAGACGTAAATTATTCAAATTGTAGGAAAATGAAGAATGAGGCGTTGAACCATAAAACTAGAGGTTACTTACTGTTCGTTTACACGGATAGTCATCGCTGCCACTGCTTCTTTTCATCATAATATTATTTAAGCGATAAACTCTTTTATAGATGGAGAATTCGCCAATCGTGTCTTATTTCAAAAAGTGCCTTCCACATGCGATAGTCTAAAATATAGTTTTTGCCTCACTATTGAACACCACACACATACATTACACACACACACACCCCTAAATACATTTACACACACACATTACACATACTACACACACTACTACTACATTTTTCTCTCACACATAATAATACTGTGGACAAACTGTCTTGGCCAGTGGACAACCTATACTATGGGCGAGTGCGTCATGTCATGTGGTAATTTTGTGCTCTCCTTAGAGGCTTTGTCTCCATGGGGAATTTACTCATGTGGTAATAGAGAAGCTGTTTATTTAGGTGTCTTTGAGAGTGAGTATTCCATATGAGATACTATGTCATTCTGTACCTGAGGTAACTTTTTCTGAAGTAGATGAGTCAGAGATATCAGTGTGTTAAATTTTTAAGGATGGAGATTCGCCAAGTAAAAAATAAAGAAAAAGTGTCAAGTGTATTTTCCCCTCGTACCGACACAGTCGTATATCGCCGCGGCCGGCCCAGGGCGCATGGACAATAAAGTTAGTGCCAATAAACCGGAGCTCGCGATAAACCGTATGTGCAAGAACGAAAACGTTTATTGCTCTAGTTTGTTACTCTGTAAAGTTTTTATACTGTGGAACTGTTGTCACAACACAGCAATTGAGCAGTACCAATGCACGTGATTGAGATCACCCTACCTCCTCAACGTTGACCCTGGTAAATGATTTTAAATAAAAATAAAATGTCTTTCCTTCTCACAGTATACTACACACTATCAAGCAAAAGCGAGACCCGGGAAGCCGACGAGCTGCCCTCCACCAAGAGCACTCGCCTCTCGATCCTGATGCGTGGTACTGATATGCCGCGGCTGTGGTTGCTGAGGCTTGCGCAGATGCCGCTCGCCAACTCCGCGCCACACGACTGTCTGCAGTATTACACTGGCAACAATGGTAAGTTTTGATCCTCGTCAACGTTTTACTTCCATATTATCAAGCAGAAGCGAGACCTTGGCAGCCGATGAGCGGAGGGGATTGGTGGAGGGTATTCACAAAGAGCACTCACCTCTCGATCATAATGCGAGGTACTGACATGCCGCGGCTGTGGCTGCTGAGGCTTGCGCAGATGCTACTCGCTAACTACGCCCAACACGACTGTCTGCAGTATTACACTGGCAACAATGGTAAGTTACTACCCTCGTTAACGTTTTACTTCCATATTATCAAGCAGAAGCGAGACCCCGGTAGCGGACAAGGTACCCTCCACCAAGAGCTCTTGACTCTCGATTCTGATGCGAGGTACTGACATGCCGCGGCTGTGGCTGCTGAGGCTTGCGCAGATGCCGCTCGCCAACTCCGCGCCACACGACTGCCTTCAGTATTACACTGGCAACAATGGTTAGTTACTACCCTCGTCAACGTTTTACTTCCATATTATCAAGCAGAAGCGAGACCTTGGAAGCCGACGAGCTTCCTTCCACCATGAGCACTCACCTCTCGATCCTGATGCGCGGTACTGACATGCCGCGGCTCTGGCTGCTGAGGCTTGCGCAGATGCTGCTCGCCAACTCCGCGCCACACGACTGTCTGCAGTATTACACTGGCAACAATGGTAAGTTATGATTATGATAATATGAGTCAAGATATTACCAGGAAAAAAAAACCATCTCAACCATCAAGATAGATAGATAGACAAACAATTTATTTGCATAAGTAACACACACATAATATTACAGTTCACAACAAGTTTACAAAACAAGAATACAACGAAACATCACAATAGAACAACATGTAATTTATTGTATGCTACAGCAGCAAGTAGGTCCCAGCTCAACATAGACCTTGCCCGAAAGCAGGGTGTTGATTTTCAGATGAAACCTGCAGAGTGTATCCCACTGTAAGCCTTGGAATAATATAATAGAATAGAATAGAAATCATTTATTTGACATGCCATAATTATAGCTGGAAGCAAACTAGGTTACCGTTTATGTACAATAGATTTAGGTTCCTATTTTGTGCTTTCGCGGTAGGGATTTCCACTCTGCTATAAATTATCTCTGGAGTTGGATTTTCAATTAGCCTTATTTTTTCCAATTTTCTGTCTCGCGTTTTCAATGGAGGGGAGTCAGATATTGATTTTCCTTATTTCTTATATCTTTGATTACCTGAACTCAATATGCATGGGTTACAAGATAGATTAGAGTCATCCCCTGGGGCTCGCCAGTTTCTAGTCTATTGTTGTGACTGGTTAACACAAATGGTGGGCCTATAGATACCCATCATCTAGGTAGGGACGACACCGAGGATTACAAAACTGTAACAAAGGTGTGTCTGTTCTGTACATTGAAGATTTTCCATAAAAGGTTACGATATGGTGTTTACGTAAGTATTTTAATTTAAAAACTTGTGTACCTACTATTTGTAAAAGCAAGAGTAATTAGTATACGTAATTAGATATCCGTCCAAAGGTTAAATGTCGATAAATAACACTAATCAAATTAACATTTAGGCCAGTGTTATGCTTGACCTATGATATTTACCACAAATTGTAATTAATAGCTGTTTAGCTCTCTGAAATAACACACGTTTTGTAGCGTTAAATACGTCACAATGTTCACGTGTGATGTTTATTCAATGTTTTCCACGCTGGACTGTAAAACCACTGTTTAAATAGTGTTTTAAGTACGAAGTGTTTGTTGTATCAACTATCAATTAAAAGTAGCGACAAGCACACTACCATTCACGCTGGATAGGGTATGTGCCACGAATTTCTCCATGGTATGGGCACTGCTTGTGAAATGTGAAAATTCTATCAGTAGTCATAATCATAAGAATCCCAATACCTATGCTAGCATTCTGGTCGTAAGTAATATTGTTTGGATGACATGTAGCCTCCTTCTTTTGTTTTGTCAATCAAAATAAATTTAATTTACTACCTGTTTCCAAAACATAAAACGCCTAGGGTATTTGAGTAGCAAATTTATCTGTGTAAATATTTTGTCTTTGCTGTAAAGTATTATCAGGCAAATTGATTAAAATGAGGTTTGAGTAGTCATTCCCAGTATTGGACAAATATCTCTATTCTCTTCAAATCTTGCCTACGAAAGAAAATCTCCGGCAAACCTCTGAACCAAACTTTAGTACTCGCGGGTTCTTAAGCCCCTCTAAAAAGCTTGGACGCTTATTAATATGGATCTGGCTTCGGCTTATCATCATCATCATCCATCTGAATCTACACATTCCTGGTTATAGCCATTTCGTCGCCACGCTCCTCTAATCAGAACATTCAGCATCCATGTAGCTCCAGCGACTTTTCTGACAGCACAGAACAGCGTATTTTTTTCGTCGGCCCACCGCACACGCCGCCGACGCCCCGTACGACCCACGCTTCTCGGATCATAAATAACTCTCTTACAATGCAAAGTGGGCCTTGGCCTTGGCCCCGATTCTGCGCAAACTCTCGTCAGAAACTGGCATACAGATCGCGAAGAGCTGACTCCACTACGTTGTAGCGATACCTGGGGCGACCCAATCGACCCAGATATGCTCTCCTGACATGCTGATCCTCACCCATTTCTTATGTATTTCTTCCAGGTACCATAAAAACCTTCAACTACGCTGTGAATGGACGACATTTGGCCAATCAGGAGTACAGATCTTGTATCAGAAGAAACGTCGAGTTCTGCGCTGTTAGATATACACCCTGTGATAATAGAGCCTTCAGGATAGGGCCTAACGGTGACGTGCCTGATGTTATTGACACTATGGGTAAGCCTTTTTATTCTAAAGTATTGGTAATTATGTTTTAGCCTGTACGCATACGCTGTAGAACAATTTCTAATGCGCGTAAAATGGCGCGTATGTGAAGTCTACCAATCCGCATTCGGAACGCGATGTGGTCTCACGCCCGAAAACCCTCCCTGAGGGTAGGCTTTAGGGCAAGGGCCCTAAAGTTGGACGTATTCAGGCTGATAATGATGATGATTATTATCTGTCACCTGAAAACTTTATTTGCATAACTGTTTCAACTTCAACCCGTTGAAGAGTTAAAAAAAATTTTACCATGTCTTCACATATTTCCATAACATAGACCTAGTGAAAATAAGCAAAAGCTCAATTTGCCCCAGCCCCGGAGTCAGGACCAGGCCCAGCTGATACCCTGGTGGTGACCACGTCAGCCCCGTCGACCACGGCTAGGGTCACCACTTTAGCAACGGAGCAAGTCATCGAGGCACAGAACGGTTTCTCTATTGTTTACCCCACTTTTTATTAGGCAGCATGTTTTGTAGGGGTATTGACGAGTTACAATTGTAACTCGTAGACTTGTTTTCTTTGTATTAATGCTAGTAATTCTTATTTTGTTAGTATAAGATCCCACCGCAAGATATCAATCTGTAAGAAACGTAACCACGAATTAATATTTACTTGACGATGTAGTTATTTTGTTGCCATGTAAATTCTGAAAGTACAAATCAAATTATTAAATAATTCGCTATTTGTTCAAAGCATAGATATCTTACAGAGGTATCTTATACCTTATACTGTGCAATTTCGATGCCTGATCCTCTAATCTAATGAAACTTAACATAAGTCCGCTTTAGTTACCACTCATGCTTAAAAAGGGTCATGATGTAGATACCCGAAACCCTCGAGCATGCATGATGATACTAGTAATGTGGAGGAAGCAAGAGAAGTCTGTCAGGATCGTAGCAGGTGGCTTTTAGTTGTCTCTGCCTACCTCAAAGAGAGACAGGCGTGATATTATTATTCATTGACTTATTTAAGATAACAATTAGGGCGATGGCTACAGCTATTCGCCATGGTACAGTAATTGGCATTTTCAACTTTGAATGAACGAACTAAGGCTATTGTTAACAATAAATGACACATTGTACAAATTATTTGTGTCCTCTTCGCTCACTTATTGTTTCAAATAGTCTTGTTTCGTCCATTCTAAGTTGAAAGGGCTGTAGCAAGTCCAATAGCCTACCGCCATCACCCTAAACAAATGCGGTAAAAACCCCTTAACGGCGCTTTAAATACAATCAATTAGAAGTAGTTCTTCAAACTCCTAAACTAACCATGACCTCTTATTTTTTACCATGATATCTAAAATTGTCCTTTCCCATTCAGGTACAATGCAGCAAGACCAGATAATGCCAGCAGGAGACCCTGAAGTGCAGGATGATGAGGAGGGATCAGGGAATGATCCTCAAATTGCAAGCCCCATCGAATCCGGACCAGCCCCCCAGAGCTTTATGTCTATGGTAAGATATGAGTATACGATATGATAGGTTGATCAATTAGGTATGTAGGCGAATGTAGGTATGCTGTCTAAATTGGTGTCACGAAAAATTGGCCAAGTCTAAAACCCGGTGCTGGGAAAGAGGACAGCTTAGATTATATGTATTCAAGCCTGACTCTCATTGGGATAAGCAGAGACTGCCATCATAAAAATTCCCCCGTCTTTTAGGGCATTTATAAAGACATGTGAATTAATACGGATAGCACACATTTTGAGTACCTGCATTATACTATACTGTATAAGCAATGTAAACCAACTTCCCGCAATCCGTATGCGGTAGTCGCATGCATGACTCTAAAAACGCTTTTAAAGTCTTAAATGAATTCAGGAACTCTTTGATGATGTTGAAATAATCTTTGTCAAAATATAGATAGTGCATAGTTAAATATTCTGTCTGTACAATTCTTACAAATTCAGAACCTGCAAGTTCATTCCGTTAACCACAACTGAATTAGTAACAAACAACGTAGTAACTAAATGAAAATCTTTTGGAGAAAAACAACTCTATTTTTACAACCCTTAAAGTAAATGTCTTTCTGCAAGTTATTGCGTTCTTTCTACGTTAGCAGTAAAAGTTGCAACGAGATTCAAGAAGTTAGTTTGAACTTTTACAAACAAATTCATGTCTGTGTAAAGTATAAACTTTAATAGGAAGTATTTTAAAGTATTGTGCATGATGAAAACCCAAATGGAAAGAGCACAATTTCAGTTCAAGAGGATAGTCCTATCCTAGAAGTTCCGTCGCATAAGTTTTTGAAGTTCTATCCTATTTCCAATCCTAATCAATTAAAGTCAATGACATTTTTAAACACGATCTGGGAACTAATCTATGTGCCTTTGGTACAGACCTTTGATTTCCGTTAAAATATACAGTTTCAATGATAGGATTATTTTAAGATTATACCTGTAACATTGAAACCACTGATGAAAATCTGACAAACGACAGGCACATAGATTAGTTTCTAGATCTTGTTAAAAATAGCGACTTTATTTGGTTATTATCCAAAAATAGAATCGAACTTCGTTTAGAACACCGAGTGTCAACAACCTCACAGCTTACAAAATACGGAATAGACAGGTGCGTGCCTAGTAGCTTCGAAAATTGTGAAAACATAAAAGAAAAAGTGAGATGTTTCGCAACATCGCATCATCGTAACGTGCATCGGTCACTTAGTTATGTTTACTTGCTCTTTCCTTTTGTGTTTTCTATGTTGTGTGCATGATGTTGAAAAACCTTTTAAAAAAAGTTGATGAAATGGTTTCAAAATTTGTACCCAATCTTTGTAGACCTCGAAGATAATCCTCCATTATGAAAATGATAAATAATACTATAGTACCTTACTTATTCCGTATACATCCATATTCTATAAAGCATGTTAAATGATAATTATGTACCGTAATGACTTTATACGTATTTTATTAATTATTCTTATTGATTCCGGACCTTTGATCAATCTGTGTCTTACCAAAACCTTGCCTACTTTATAAAAATATAAACCTTTGCAAACATTGATGAAATAAAAAGGAGGAAAAGACGTCGAAAAATCCTTCATTCACAAAATATGCTCATTGCCAAAAATTCTGACTGTAATTGAATCACAGATCCCAACTTATGCTTTCGCAATGTTCAAGCCAAATTAAGTCCGTACATCCTGGCTTTTCAAAAACTTTCCACAGTTTTCCCCATTTAAGTTTCTACTAGAGTTCCACCGTAGAAAGCAGAAATTTCTCCCAAAAACCATCTAAGCCCCAAATGTAGACGCAACTACCAAACCATGCCTTAGAACCCTGTAGTTTGTCTAACTGAACTAACCTATCTTAGATCTGGAGCTATATCTGGCCCTCTTGGCTCTGGGGACAGGCCAGGTCGTTCAACTTCAGCCGCTGGTCCCCCTACGCCCAGCACTACGTGGATAACAACGACAGGTTCCGGTATTATGGATATGGAAACTTTGGGCTTGGTCTCCAAGGCTTTGGGAGGCAGAGGTGCGGCGACAGGGTCACCATACCTTGTGAGAATGAATATTTTGTTTCGGTGAGTTTTGAATATTTGTTGATTTGATCGGTTCTAAGCGATAAGACGACCTTATTTTGTGCCTCTTTTATTTTCTATCTGTATTTTTTGCTGCTTATGGATTGATTGATTTATTGTCAATGTACATGGGATTCGATCGTTGTTGCGAGCGATCCTGGGGAAAGCCAAGCCTGGGGGTTTAAGTCCAGCCTCTGGACGCCTTTCGGCTGAGATGTTGATTACGATGATGACACATGGGTTTCGGGGATAAAGACAAGTGAAAGAATTAATTGATATTTAATTGTCACGTCAGAACTACAGAACAGATTCGGATGAAAATTTGTTTATTGTAATTCTGCAAAACCGTGCGTAACTTGGAGTGAAATTTATTATTTATCTTATGATGGTGACGCGATAGTGACGGGCATAGTAGAGGTAGTTAAAATGAAAATATTCCTGACTATGGAAGTGTCACAAAAAATTACATTGGTGGATTTATGAAAACGTCATGTACCTACCCTTTGAGACGTCTTGAGTTTCGAAATCCGCAGACACCTCATTTGTTCAAATCGGGTGAAGGGCTTTACATGAATGCACCTAGCAACAAAAAGATACATACTTTCAGACAAACTTACATCCTCCTTTTAGCTAAGTCGCATAAAAACTCAAGTGAACTAAGAGTTCCGTCCGCACCGTAATTGGAATGCCTTGAGGGTTGTGCTCCTAATTTTTGGGATAATACCCAGTTTGAACCCAAAAACTTTTCCGAACTTTTAATTAAGGTATACCGGATAAGATCGAATAAAATTTCTACAGCAGCTTTTAGGATGTGAAGGTGCAATAAGACAGGATTTCACTAATCTCCCAATACTATACATAATAGGGTATTTCTTCTTCAGCGTAGGCAGGTTTCCTCACGATGTTTTCCTTCACCGTTTGATTCCAGTAAGAGTCTACATGATTACAAAGGTAAAATTAAATGGGACACTTACTTAACACCCCTTTAAGTAAGTGTCCCATTGAATTTTACACCCTGTATAGCTTCGTTAGCGTGATGAGAATAAGAATCATTTATAGTTAGAGCTGGAGTGTGATATTTGAACATCACACGTTCAAATCAGCAGTAGAAAGATGCATAATCTCAATAGTAATTTTGACTTCTTCTATTGCTGATTACAACGTGTGATGTTCAAAAATCGCACTCCTGGTCCACTGGATTAGCTGGGAGGCATAGGATTACGTCATCTGTCTTGCATCTATGGTCCCATTACCACCTCCAATAAGTCTAAACCATTTCGTTACAGAGCTCCTCGTACTTCCCAGGCGTCTGCGACCCTCACCACTGTGGAAGCACCTTCTGCCCGGGTGTCTCCTTCGCCAACTGCCGCGTAGAGACCTCTATCACTCCCTTCGCGGTGTCCATGCACTTTGGACCTCCAACTGTTAAGAGGAGTCCGGAAGACAACATCGGTGCTTGTATTAGATTTACGCAGTTACCTTGTGAATCTTGAGTGTAAGATTGTGAAGCAAATATGGTTCTTAGATCTGTTTTGCAGGAATCGGTCAAGTTGATTTCAAGGTCTTAATGACTAGTTCAATAACATCAGTTTATAATCTATTTATCTATTGTTTCAAAAATGCAAGCTTTTGCATTGATGGACTATTTTAGATATTTTTCATGTTCAGCCAAGGAGTGGAATGCCCTGCCTGCGTCAGTATTTCCGAGCGCTTACAACACGAATTCCTTTAAAGTACGAGCGAATTGGCTTCTTCTGGGTAAGCTCGCTACATTTTCGACCCCATCATCTTCCTGAGGACTAGATCAATCTAGTTAGTTTGCTCTTGACCTCAAGGTCAAGAGCAAACTCATCCTTAAAAAAACATATATGTAAAATGTACTCAGAATACACGAGCAAGTATGAAGTATTGTTGAAAAAGCGAAAGATGTGTGCCGGAATTTTAGTAAGAGGTGATCGATTATCTCTGTCCATCCCATTGGGATATAGGCGAGAGTGGTATGCATAACGCATCGATTAAGTTCATTTTTGACATAATAGTAGGTACTAGGCAAAATAAGGCTGTCAGAAATTCAGAATCGCAGCTTTCAGCCTGCGTACCTCCATGGCGCTGGCGTGAGCATTGTTATAAAGTATGTAAGAAAGAAAATCAACGTAGTTGATCGATTTCAGTTAAATAATTGGTATGTTTAATCAGATCATTGCCCATTATTATTGTGATTGTTGACTTTTCCTTTATGCACGAGTGAAACTTTCAAATTTATTATTGTTTTGTTTTCAGTATTGGTTGTTTGTAAATGTTTAATATTTGTTTTGTAAAATATTAATGAGGCATTTATTAATTTTAATTGTAAGGCAGTTTTAGTGTCATGAATAACAAACGATATTTTATTGTAAATATAGTTTTATTATTTATTTTATTATGTAGTTAATATTGTGAATATTATAGGTTTAAATTATTTATTATGTTTATAGTGTATTCTTTAGAAGTAAAATTATTCATTTTACCTGAAGTGTGTGTACATTTTATAAATAAAACTCTAAATTATAAAAATTTAAATTTTCTTCCTCATTTTCCTTTTTTTCACCGTCATCTAGGTATGGGAGTGAACAAAAAGAAAACGTTCGAAAGATCAGCAATAAACAATTGCAGACAGAAAGCAGATTTTCCCATACAAATCTTGCAAAATTCACGCAAGCAGAGCCTGGATAAAAGATGATTGAAACACTAAATCATGGCGTAAATTTCGTGTAAACTGTAGAAACAGCCACAAATGGTCAGCGACTAAATAAATGGGTATTTAGCTGGCGTTTTAGCTCACAAATTGTGTTTCTAGTCAGCAACAGCTGCACATTACAACTTGTCAACGCAGCTAATGTTTTAGCTAACATAGAGGTACATTTTAGATCTCTAATTTTGAGGGAACTTGGCAGAGTGCATAAAACAAATTGCTATTTAGCTAAGTTAGTAAGTCAATGTATTTAGCTATAGGGTGAAATTGATATCATTAGTATGCTTATAAACGAAGAGTCTACCCTTCACACTGAACAACTTTTACTATGGGAGCAAAACGATCAACAAAAAAAATATATATATAAACGGTCGAATTGAGAATCCTCCTGCTTTTTGAAGTCTGTTAAAAAAACAGCTCTTCCTTACTAAAATGCAATGAAATACAATGCCTACTGGCAAAGAAGATGAATTTATCTATGCTACTGGACTCAAATGTATGCAACAACTGATTTTCTTTTTGCTCCGATCTTTCTGCTCCCACAGTAAAAGTTGTTCAGTTTGATGGGTATACTCTTCGTTTAAAAGGATACTAATGGTATCAATTTCAGCCTGTATAGGCAGGCCTTGAAATACCGGTATTTTTGGTACCATTGGGCTTGGTGTGATACCAGTACCAGACGTCTTACCTGTACTATTGGTACCGGTACCAGACGTAGTGCCTATACTTATTACTTTTTAATCAGTATCGGTATTATACCGTTACTTAACAAATATTTGCATTAGAGTGAGAAAACAGATGTACCTATTAATAAAAAACAAAATATCAAATTTTCATCAAAATAGGTCCATAAGTTTTTACATGATGCAAAAAAAAAACAGAAAGACAAAAACATTTTATATTCGTACATTGGAGTCAGGGATAGCTAAACACCATTATCAGAAACAAAATTTCTCTCCCTTCCTGATTTTTAATCCCATATGGTGGTGGGGTTAGCCCATAGAGAAATTACGCGCTCCCCTAGGGCACAGTATAAGAATGAGTATCTATTACTACATACAGTACGGACACTCCCTTCCTCCCACTAACTTTTTACCTCACTCCCTCTATCGCCCTCTGGTTACCCGTCAGTTACCTAAGAAGAAGACTTAAAGTTCAATTTCTTTGGTTTCGCATGTGCTGACGTCATCTTGTCAATTTCAATTTTTTGTATGCCGTGATTGAAGGGGTCAGCCTTCCGCGTCTGGTTCTCTCCACCTTGCCCTATTTCTGACGTCGTCTTCGTTGATATTGCACTCGGTCACATGTCTGTGATGGGGATGGACCTGGTTTGCCTGCATAACTCCAGTCGGTTTAGGAGTTACTGAGTTTAAGGGTCAGTAAAAAATTGACGATCAGCTACATGGTTGATCTTATAATATTATTGTATTATGCACTGTAGTTATGTGAACAGTACAAAAACTGGCATAGTTTATCAGTCGGTTTAGGAGTTAAAGCTATTCAAAGGTCCGACCTTTGAACGGCTGTATCTCCTAAACAGACTGGCAGTTCATGTCAGTTTTTGTACTGTTCACATAGCTACAGCGCATTCTACAATTATATCATACGATCAGCCTTGCAGTTGATCATTAATTTTGTACTGACCTTTAAACATCAGTAACTCCCAAAGCGACTGGAGTTATGCAGGCAGACTCCAGGTTCATCCCCATCACAGAGATGCTCTTCACCCCATAAACACTGTATCAGCCTTGCTGCTGATGGTTGCAAAAAGTACACTTATCTCTTAGTCTAAAACAGAAAAAGCCAATATCTATTACACAAAGAAAGAAAATGGAGTGGCAATAAAACTAGTTATTCATGTAATAGTATTCAGCAATTTTCCTGTTTCAGGGAACGATTCATATTCAAACCGGTACAGTTAGTATTTATGGTAATTGTGCCCCTTTTCTATTATTTCTGCACCCACCTATTTCAATATCTGCCAAGCTTACTTCTAGGGTACCGACAAGGGGTTGTCAAACAAGAAATCGTTGAGTACTACAGGATCCAACTTAATATGCTGACGGTTTTTAATAGGATGATCAAACCATGAAATTGAACAAGTTTTTCTGTGGTACCAACATCGAAATTGCGAAAAAAAAGTCTGCTGTCCCATACATTTTGTCGAGTGGGATCGCAGTTTTGTTTGGAACAGTAGTATTTTCTTTTTCACGATTTTTTAAGAAATTCTGATGCGCTATGGTGGACTAATGCCAATACATCTTGAGGAAGGCAGTGAGACGTTCATAGGCTGTTGATGATACATTAAACAGATTGGCTAGGAAAACGTTTAAACACGGCACTACCACCATCTCAACTCAATGTCAACTTGTTATTTATTTTATTTTGTTTTATTCAGGATAAAAACAGCCTTAGTTACATAAGCTACAACACTGTTTACATTTTGATGGCCAATTATAGCTATCCATCCTTATGGATAGCTATAATTGGCCATTAACTTATCAATAATTAATTAACAAGCAGACATACAAACGGGGAGAGAAAAAGATGAGGCAACTAAACACCTATTTCAATCACATCCACCAGAACCTTGTCATATTATACTGTTGTATTAACTTTTTTAACATATTTATTGCTAGGACAATTTTAGTTTCTAGTAGATGCGAACTAAATCCGGTTTCTCAAACTGTGATATCAAGTAGTCAGCATCTGACTGTCAATTTGTCTTTGTCACAAAACTGTTATTTAGCTGTAAGTTCTCCAAAAAGAAAATTTAAACTATTATAAAACTGTACCAGAAAGTTTGTCTGTACATTGAAGATATTAACAAAAAAAAAGTTACAATATGGTTTTTAGATGTCCCTGATTTCATATCACCAATTTTTTGATTTTTGTCTGTCTGTTTGTTTGTTTGTGTGTTTGTTTGTTTGAACGAGCATCACGCAAAAACTACTGAACCGATTTTGATTTGAACTTTTTTTGTTTGATAGCTTAGGATCTGACTTAAAATCTGGTATATCATTTGCGCGGACAAAGTCGCGGGTTAACGCTCGTAAATAAATAAACTCGTACACGTACATAAACTCACACACTTAGTGTCACGTGTTGTGTCTGACTACATCTACCTATTATTAAAAGTTCTATGGTCTTCATAACCAAGTAGCATTTCCAGCAAAGCTTTGTATTCGAAGTGTAATCAATGTATGCAAATCATAAACAATCCATAACCGCACCCACTATAAGATTGCTTGTGTACACTGACCACCGATATGGTAATTAGTGTTGCAAGTGGCGATATTGGTTTGTGACGGCCTCTACCTTCCATGTCCTTGGCGTAGGGTCACCACACTTGACTTTCAAAATATTGAAGGGCTATAGACAACATTTTAGTAGAACCATGATACTTCAATAAAGCTATAAGTCCTCAAAAGGGCAATGAAGAAGGCTATGCTAGAGTTCCTTTGCGTTATTGAATCAGAAATGAAGAGATTCGCAGAAGAACTAAGGTAGCCGACATAGCCCGAAGAATTGCTAAACTTAAGGGCGGCATTGCTCGTAGAACAGATAGCCGATGGAGGCGAAATTATTACAAATATTAGAAATTAAAATTTAGAAATTTAAAAAATGAGATACTGGCCCGCCGCTCGGTGTGTGTGGCCGAACACACGGCGCCGTGGAGGAGTGCGAGGCCGGCTACACGGCGCCGTGGTTCGCGCTCATACATTTTGCATGTGTTAGTATTCTGTCGGCTCTTGCGAAGCGCGTATGTTTCTTAGTTGGCCATACGCTCGATTTATTGAACTTGCGAAAACCGTTTCGCCCCCCTAAACGGCAAAAGGATCCTTTTCCCATTGGTAACTTTTATGCGAAACCAATACAAGAATAAAAATGTAATTGTTTTAAGCTTACGACGATAGCTATGACTACAAAAAGCAGTGATGTCTTATCAATAAAGGCAATTTTGTAGAATCGATAATTTGTAGAATCGGCCATATAAATAGTAATTTCTAGAATCGGTCATAAAAAACAAAAATTTATTACTTCTCGATATTTTTACATAATTTGAGTTGAGATGGGTGGATCTCAACTCAAATTATGTAAAAATATTGAGAAGTAATACATTTTTTTTTATGACCGATTCTAGAAATGACTATTTATATAGCCGATTCTACAAATTATCGAGAAAGATTCGAGAATGATAAATGCTTGTATTGGGAGGAACTCGCTACTCTGTCATTTGGATACTAAACCAAATTGATTTGATAAAAAATTATATCTTGCTTCGATTCAGTCACCCATCCAAAGACTGAGTAGTCTCTCTAGTAGGTAAATAGGTTGGCGAGTAAATTGGCATTGCATTTACATAACTACATAGTAAACCGTAGTACAGAGATTGTGATAAAGCTGCATACATATTGGATTACAAGCTTGTTTACTTAGTCTTGCTAAACTAAGCTCTGGACGTTCGCTATCTCGTTGGTTTGATAAATAAACCGACAACAATGTAAGTTTCAGCTTTGTTGGGTGAAGGATTAATGATGTAGTTGGTTTAATGCATGGTTGGATTTTTTGTGATTTTGATGCATCTCAACTCACTCATCCCTCTCGGCTTTTACCAGGGCCCGAGACGGTTAGAGGGCCCACCACATGAGCCAAGTGTAAGAAGGCAAATTTGTTGTCAACCTGCTTTTAAGTATTTTCAACTCTCTTTCATTCGCCACCTATCTACACTACCTGGGATAACGCTAACGCCAAAAAACCAAGTTCGGTTTAGCGAATCATATCTACAAGATTAATTAACATTTTTATACAAAATTTCAAGTAAAATAACCTACTTTTTTGAAGTCGGTTAATAATCGATCTGTCAAAATTACGAAGTTGTCTTGGACGCTATGTGGGTAGTATTTTATTTAATCATATTGAAAAATATCTTATTAGCTTATTATTACTTCATCATCATCATCATCATATGATCACGACTGTATTCCCCGAGGGGGTAGTCAGAGATATTTATTATTAATTAGTTACTTATAATGTAGTTGTCGAAGATGAATATGGTTAGGAAAACATTAACATCTAGGATACTTTTTATCACGGGAAATGAAAAAGATTCCGAGGGGCAGAGCACAGCTAGTCGAGCTCTTATACATATACCAGACTAAAGTTAACCCGCGACTTTGACCGCACAAATTATATACCAGATTTTAAGTCAGATCATTAGCTATCAAACAAAAAAGTTTAATCAAAATCGGTTCAGTAGTTTTTGCGTGATACTCGTTCAAACAAACAAACACACAAACAAACACCCAAACAAACACACAAACAAAAAAGCGGACAGACAAAAAATCCAAAAATTGGTGATATGGAATCGGGAACACCTAAAAACCATATCGTAACTTTTTTTTGTTAATATCTTCAATGTACAGACAAACTTCCTGTTACAGTTTTATAATAGTATAGATAGATTATTTATTTATCTGAAAGATATACCTACTATAATGAATAAAATAAATAAATAACGCTCACAGGCACATACATTGTAATGATCCCAAGCAAGCACTATAGGCTGTTTATTATGGTAACCATACAACAATGGCACAAACATATAAACATCCATGACCGAACCGGGATTCGAAACCAGGCAGTTGGCAGTCCGGCGTGGTAACCATTGCACCAACCGGGTCGTCGACTATAGAATAAACATAGGGGTAAGGTGGAGTCTTGTAATTGCAACTATGGAGCAATTGCACTTATAGTACATCTTCAATGTACAGACAAACTTTCTGCTACAGTTTTATAATAGTTTAGATACAACACAGAAACAATTGCTATCGGGCACACACGTTCAACTGGGGTCAGACTAGTGAAATTAGTTAATATAATGACGCTAGGTTTTCGTCTACATGGAGTCCCGAGCTCAGATCTGGTTAAAGAATCTTTATTTCTCATTTTCGACATTGCCAATTTGCCGTTAGTTAAAAAATATGAGATTATTAAACTACAAGTAAAATATTCAAATTAAGATTAAACAGGATTTTCACAAGATTTCTGATTTGATGAATGTGGTACAAGTAAACCTGGCTCAAAATGAAACTCAATTAATTTAAAAAGATAATCCAGTAAAGTCAAATACGCCGAGAACTAAAATATCTTAATCTAATCCGTAAATTCGTCGAAAATCACAGGATTCATTTAATATTTCAGGACGGGGTAGAGAACCTCTCTTCGACGCCCACGCTTGAAGTTGCCCGATTTAGCCCGAAGTTGCTCGAAGTTGCCCGAAGCTTGCGACGAAGAGCGACAGAATAACAAAAGAGAATCGCCTCTAATTTCCCATTATAAAGTCCTTTATCGACACCAGAATCCGGAAATCTAATAAAGTAGTTCTCAAACTATTCGAGAAGAAGAACCAATCAACTTTTTCATCCAGGTGGTGGCTTAGCGGTGCGAATCCGAATGTTTTGTTTACTTCGATATTATATAGGACCACGGCCAGGTAGGTTTTGAATGTTTAGGAGGCGCTTGTTGGCTTAGTGGAGCTACGGTATTGCAAACGATCATCGAAGTTATGCAACACCTGGTCCGATCAGTCTTTGGATGGGTGACCGTTTTCGTTATTTCGAGCATCTCCGTGCTTAAAGAAGGCACGTTAAGCAGTTGGTCCCGGATAGTTCCTTCAGATGGTGGTGTAACTAATTATTTGGTAATCCCGGTCAAGCCTGGTCTGGTCTTGAATTCTCTGACAGTAAGATGACCAATAACTTGCCTCCACCAATACGCAATGGGCCCGCGTGGTGGAGTATGACCTGCTCCCTTTCACATTACAGGAGGCCTTTGCCCTTTAATGGTATCCTACATGCTATATCTAGTGTTTGACGCCGCTTTGCTTTGTAAGGCAGGTTCTTCTTCTTCTTGTCGTGTGGGTGTCAGAGTTTTTTCAGACCGCCTTACGGCCTCTGACGTGGTTTTTATGTAACGACTACTACCACCAGAGATAGTAGCCGGGACCAACGGCTTAACGTGCCATCCGAAGCACGGAATCATTTTTACTTTTCAGACAATCAGGTGATTCAGCCTGCAATGTCCTAACCAACTGGGGAAAAACGCACAAAGTGACATTTCACTAGGTGTCTCCCGTGGGAATCGAACCCACGACGAGAGCCGTATCGAGAGCCAATGCTCTTAACCACGGAGGCAGTTTCGTAACTGACTGACTGACAGACAACGCACAACGTTAACCGCTCAAGATAAAAACAATGAAATTTGAACAATTTGGAAACAATGATTTTTGTATTTTTACAGAAGGGGTAGGGGTGTACCCAGAAAGAATTTTTCGAAAATTGACCACTATAAAGGGGTAATCCACCAATTACAATTGTTCGATGGCGCTACCAATTCTTTACCTTATGCATATCTAATATTTTCATATTTTGTTACTTAAGTATACTTAGCTATATTTTTGTGATTGATAGTGGTTTAAAAACACTCTGATAGCAATAACCTACTGTTGAATAACGAATATTGAAGAGATGACTTAGTTTATGATACTGGACAACTTTTACAAGATCATCTGGGACATTGTAAAAATATCAGTCATTTCATAGGTTTTCACATACCACTACTGAGTCTATTATGGACCATCGATGGTCTGCAGGTTACAGTTTGAGAACCACTGCAAATAAAGTTTCAAATTAAAGTTATTTATAAAACAAGCGTCGCCAGCGGCTATTTAATTTTACCAGTTTAACATTACCTACCCATTCTGCAAACAGTCCCTTTTATGCCTTTTACCCAAAACTTTCATTCCTACAAATAGAAACATTTCATATGATTTTCAGGGAAATTTTACAATATCCTTTAACATTATTATGGAACTGAACTCGAAAACTGGAGTATAAATTTTTATTTTTGTTCTGGTATGTATAATTTTTTATTCAACGAGTCCCTTTAAATCGTTGTTTTACGTATTTTGGGATCCAAAATTCCAGATAAAGAATATTTAGGATCATTGATATAGTTATGCTAGTATACTTTAACTAGCGTCTTTTACCGTTTTTAAGCGAGCGTCAGTGGCGCGTTGCGAAGAGGTATGGACACCCAAATTAAGGGGGTCCGGGTTCAAATCCGCACGGACGACATGCCATGTACCAATGAGTTTTCTAACTTATGTACGTAATACCGACTGCTCTCAAACGGTGAAGGAAAACATCGTGAGGAAACCTGCATATACTGAGGAAGAAATTCTGCTGTGTAGACTACACTGTCTGACTGACTATACGCTATTATAATAAGATACCAGAGAATATTCTAAACTTGCCAGACAAAAAGTTTAAGTCCCATGTTAAACAAGTCCTCTGTAAAAAGGGCTACTATAAACTCGATGACTATTTGAATGACCAAAATGTCTGGTCTTGACAATGTTACTCTATGTAATGCAATATTGTATTTTAATTGTACTTTGTATATTTTGTTTTGTTTAAAAGATGTGTGTTGTAGAGTTTCTGGCCGCATCTTCTCTCAACGAAACACCTTCCGACGCGGTGGTAGACTCAAAAAATGACGTCAAAAAGCTATCTATGTGATATTATTTTGAATAAAAAAATTTTAAATTTTGCATTTTGAACTGAAAAAAATGTTTTGTTAAATATAACTGAACTTTAGTCACTTCCAAACTGTTTTGTAGCACATAACCAAACGTTTGTATATAAATAGCAAAAAGTTATGCTATTTAGAACCAAACGATAATGTGCTACAAAAATGTTTGGAAGTCACTAAAGTTCGGTTTTATTTAACAAAACTTTTTTTTCAGTGTAATGCCCATACACCCTCCCTGAGCCCTGCAGTGGGACGTTTATAGGGTGATGATGAAAATAAGATTAACTAGGTATGTAATGTGATGAATCCCTTGTAACGTATTTTTTTCTAAATACGGGATGTAAGTGACAGCCTGGAAAATACTGAAACGGTGAATTCAGACCATCAAACTGAACAACTTTCACCATGGAGTCACCCTCTGGAAACGCGAAAAAAAGCAGCTGCTCCATACAAAAGAGCTTATAAAACTGATGATTTTTTTTCATGTTTAGTGAAAGTTGTTCAGTTTGATGGTCTCAATTCATCGTTTCAGTATTTGCCATGTTGTCGCTTACACCCTGTATACAGGAAGTAAGTAAAAGAAACAGCTAGTGCCTAAGTAATATACAAATGGGTGGTTAAGTCCATAAAAATTTAACAACTTTAAGGTGGTTTCAGTCCATACAAAAGTTTGACGCACAATACGCGTAGACGGAATTAATAAAAGTAATATTTTATATATGGAAAAATAGTTTAGAAAATCTAGATGCCGCGTAACAAATAACATTTGCAATTTATAATATAATTAAGAAGATATACAGCCTTTAAAATTTTGTATGAAAAATTTCAAAGCTTTATATCTTTGTAATTATTTTATAAATTGCAAATGTTATTTGTGATGCGGCATCTACATTTTCTAAACTATTTTCCATACATACAAAGTTACTTATATTAATACCGTCGACGCGTATTGTGCGTCAAAGTCTTGTATGAAATTGACCCCTCTGCAACCACCTTTACTCTCTGTAGTTAAAGTTGTTCAACTACAGAGTCTTGTTTTAAAACTTTTTTTTCGGTTAGGTTGTTCACAAGAGTCCTAGTACGATTTTAGTTCCCAATTAAGGGCCAAAACTAGACCTACCTATATGCAGCAATATAGGCAGCAATCGAATCAATTCCCACAAGAATTGCATATACCTGCCTTCAAATGTAAAGTTAAGGTGGGGCGTGCCACACGCGGTGCCGCCGCACAATACATCATTCCTTACGAGAACCTATTTAAAGATATCAATATTTTTACGTTCTAATAGTCAATTTATGTACTATATGGCATCGTCCTAACAGAACGCGAATGCGCGATCATCGTAGTTTCGCGCGAATTTTACTCGAACAAACGCGCAATCAAACATATTGGACTCGAATAGGTGTCCTAACTGACAATCTCACGACGCGGTCGCGCGACTCAAATGTTTGTTATCTATTCGCGCGAACTAGTTCGTACGAACGCGCGATCAACCATATTGAATTCGAATAGGTATCCTAATTGAAATTCGCGCACGTCCGTGTTTTTTGGTATCGACTGTGCCACTGCCCTTGTCTACGGTTGCTCGCTCGCTCGCGTCGTCAATTCGCGCGGCGCGGATAAGCGATGTTCGCAACGCTTACTCGCGCGCTGATCGCGCATTCTCGTTCTATTAGGGCGATGCCTAAGCGTGCGCTAAAATGTGTCATTCAACAGAAGTAAAATTAATTGATATTCCCTCAATTTAGGCTTCTTCTTCTTCTACGAGTCGAGGGCATGTCATCACAAATTTTTCCAGTCCACTGGTGTTTTGCCACACGTATGACAGTACTACCGGCAGCGTCTACAGCGTCCATTCCATTCGATCCGTTCGCGTGTAGGTGTTCTGGTAAGAAGGGCAGGGACAATTTAAGGAAGCGACTGCGAATACTGGTGTAAGCTTGTACGGAGCGCGTAGCTCGTGACTATTCACCTTAACCCCGTTTACCAAACAATTAGTTGGGCGACGTGCATGTACTATGTGCAAACACTGACGTCAGTCGCATAACATATAAGTACTGGGTACCACGTACAGTTGGCTGAATATTTGTGATGCGGGGTTGATTGATGATTAATTATTTTCAACTAGAAACTTCAGAAGAATGTTAATACATTCAGTTGTAAAAGCTTTAAGAGTAGGTGTTTACCAACCCTCACTGGGCTTGCATGGAGCCACTAATTATAAAAGCATTAATTATGCATTCACCTATCCGCACCCGCCCACGTGGTGGACTACGGCCCACTCTCTCTCACGTCTATTTGTACGCCTGTGCCCTACAGTGGGTATTGGTATTGGTTGAGCGGGCTCGTTTTCCGGAATTTGATGTTTTATAGGCATCTTATTTTGCGTGAGGTGGGAATAACTTTACTCCTGCCATTTCAGCTCCTCCAGCCCAGCAGAGTGTTAATGCTGCCGAAGACTTCTGGAAGAGACCCCGGTGGTCCGAGATTTTGTACCCGATAGTGTGCTAGCCCGTTGCATTCAGCATTGCAGTTTCCTCAACCTCCATGCACACCGCAGGTGCAGACCGAGGTCTGTTAGTAACACCAATATTAAAGAGATGCTTGTTAAAAGGACCGCGACCAGCTAGGGCTCCAGCTTCTGAGACACAGGCCCTACAATGGGACGTATGCAGGCTGATAATGATGAACTTTAAGAAGGTTTACAAACTTTTTATAATTAGTTGTTCTGAGAAACAACTAGCTTTAGCAACGCGACTAAACAAGACAAGCTTTTTATCGTTAACTACCCATAGGAATCCTAGATTATACGATATGACGACACAATGTGAATAAAACAATAAATTGAACTTGTGCTCCATTTCCGACCATTCGTTTATTCATGCCCCATCACGATAACTCGATTGTACCATATTTCCTCGCCACACTTATTTCTAAGACGGAGGTCACATCGCACCAGTTCAAACTCAAACTTAAAATTTTTTTATTCAAAATAATATCACATTGATTCTTGATTAATTTTTTTGACTTGACCGAAGCACACAGTTATGTTCCGCTGTAGAGAAGATGCGGCCAGAAACTCTACAACACACATCTTTTAAACAAAGTTCAATTCAATTCAGTGAATTTCAAAAAAAGCTGTTTATAATCGATAACTGAACAACTAACTGGTATTCTAAGGAAATAATTATGATTGTTTTGATTGTCTTCCGGATTATGGCAGTTATAACACGGCTGAAAGAATGTAAATAACAAAAAAAAAAAAGCGATAAGAATCAGAACGATATTTATTTCAACTTTTCATTGATTCACCGACGCAGACGTACAAAATAATTTTTTATATCTGAAATTTGCAGATCGCATGGCATCGATCGTGAGGAATGCAACTTTCAACAATAAAAAAAAAATCCGAGAGTAAACAATATCCAAGAGAGTATCCAACATAGAGTAAAAATATTCAACAGCATTTCTGGGCAGAAGTGCGATTTAAGAAAGTTACATGTTTAAAATTATGATCGAAAGACGCATAATCTCCATAGTAATTTTGTCATTTTCTGCTGCCGATTTGAACATGTGACTTTAAAAAGTCGTACTCCAGAAACGATGACGAATATTTTTTCGAATGATGATATACAATCAGTTATCATCATGTACAAGTACAAATAAGGCCCGAATCAAACAAGCGATTTTTGAGCGTAGCTCTATTGGTCGCAGTATTACAAGTAACGGCTTACAGCCCTCTCACAAATAACAATAATCACAAACTGACCTTCTATCAGTCGGTGCGTGTAACCTCAGTCTTATACAAAATCAGAGAATGCATTTGTATGAATATTTCGTAGTACGACTGTACCGTTCCTACCGGAGGGAACAAACTGTGATTGCACCTTAATAATGCATGCAGTTCTACCGCCTCGCTCAATATTTCATTATAGCAAGTTTGGTGTTGCCACGTCATTTTTAATACGTTGTGATTTTGACTCAGAGGAAGGATTTATTCTAAAGCATCTATGCTTTAGAATAAACTCTAGTCCGCATCAATTTAACGATTGTAGTTATTCTCTTTTGTCTTATGATGTACCTTTAATAGTAGAAGGAGACTGAACTATAGATATTTTGTTTATGCCACTCCACTTTTTTGTGCCAGTGTGTGTGAAAAGTGACCGTAAACATGGCAGTTGTTACTTTGGTTTAGTTGGTCTCTTTTGTCCATACTACTTGACACCACACACTCAAATACAACGGTAAAAAATTCTTCAAAAAGGAAATTCTTGCAATGTTATGGCTCTCCCTATATTCATATTCATATTCTAATCATCATCATATAATGATCTCTTTGGATTTTGATGTTTATTTCGGTCATTTTGAGAGGTCTATTTTTATAGAGCGAACTCGCGATTTAAATTACTCGTCTAGTTCGAGAGAGGATACCTCAAAGAATTGTTCATGCAAATGGAGCAGGAGGCTTTGGTTACTTTGAAGTCACTAACGACATTACCAACATTTGCAAAGCTGACATGTTTAGTGAAGTTGGAAAGAGAACTCCGATAGCCATGAGATTCTTCCCAGTCTTCGTCGACAAAGGTGGATTGGATACTATCCGAGGCGCCAGAGGATATGCCATCAAATTCTATACTCAAGAAGGAAATTTGGACATTGCAGGATTTAGCCTTCCCATATTCGCTATGAATGATCCGGTAAAGTTCGCTTCGTTGGTACACGCATTAAAAAATAGTCCCGTTACGGGTTACAAAAACGAGGACACGTCTTGGGATTTCGCGACTTTGAATCCTGAAATTGTACATTTATTTTAACATACATTCGGAGATACGGGCATTCCTAAAGGATACCAGTATATGGCTGGATTTGCTATACACACGTTTGAAGTTGTAAATGCCAAAGGAGTGCCAAGTTTCGTCAGACTTGAGTTTACTCCAAATGCTGGTGTACAAAATTTGTTCAACAGAGAAGCTGCTGTTATATCAGCACGAGATTCTGATTACTTTAAAAGAAGTTTTTATACTTCTATCCAAAAAGGTAACTATCCTAGTTGGACTCTCAATCTTCAGATCCTATCTCTCGAAGATGTACATAACGCTACCTTTGACGTATTTGATGTGACAAAACGTAACGTAACGTTAACGCCACTGCGTAAATATCCATTAAAACCAGTAGGACGTCTTGTATTGGACAGAAACCCAGTCAACTACTTTGCTGATGTTGAGCAAATAGCGTTCAACCCAGCAAGTATGGTGCCTGGAATTTTAGGATCGCCAGATAAACTATTCGCAGGTCGAAGTCTAGCATACAGAGATGCTCAGTACCGCCGTTTGGGATCAAATTTCGAAAACATCCCCGTAAACTGTCCGATATATGGCGCAAATAATTACGCTCGTGATGGAGTATCTCCTCTCAGTAACACAGGACCTGGACCTGACCATTTTCCAAATACATTTAATGGGCCTGAACCTTATGAAGAAGAGAATAGAGTGGAACGTTTAAATATCGTCCAAGACGACTCTGATAATTTTGAACAAGCCGCAGAACTGTACAACGAGATGACACAAGAAGAACGTGTTAGATTGATTGAGAATTTGGTACTTGTTGTTTCACAGGCGTCTAGCAAAATACAAAACCGCGTTGTAAAAATGTTCGAAAAAGTTCACCCAGACTTTGGTCTCCGGTTCAAATCAGCATTAAGAGGATAGGCGGGCCCTCGAAGAAATTCAAATCAAATCAAATGGTCATTTTGCAATTTGGAGAATAATTAGTAAAATTTTTAATTTTCAAATGTCCCTACTTCTTACATTAATTAATTTATGCAAAAAAACAAAACATAGGGACATAGCGGAGGTAACAGATTGTATAGTAAACAAATTTTTGCTCTAGTGTCATTGACCAGGGAGAAAACGGTGAAACACGTTTGTATGGAGAAAACAGTTATCCTCTTAAAGAACAATAAAGAGTAAAATTTCAAATTAGGTAAACAATCCTTTATATCGATATTTTAGATTTTAATTGTATGCATTAAGCTTACATTTTCAAAAATGTGTGCATTTATGTTTATTTAAGAAGAGATCATAAACATAGGGTCCTTCTTAATATGCGGACGGTTTTTTAAGGGTCTATCAAACTCGTCCATCGCCCGAGATGATGATGATGAATTGAAAAATATATTAGAGAAACTGAGAAACGTTTTCTGCTTTTGAACAAAGGTTAACAGAACGTTAAAAACTGTAGTAAACTGTGACCTTACTCTTTGTATTAAATTTTTACGATGTGTCAATCTGTAATTTTGTTTTAGCTTGTCTCGCGAAATCCAATTTCGTGTTTGTAACATGTCGTAAAAGTTTACATTTTAGTTTTATTTTTCAGTATCTAGAGCTATTCATTTTCTTTCGTTCTAATATTATTATATAAAAAAATTATATAAATTGTTACGCCCTGGATCCCAGAAAACGGTCGTCGGCGCCCGGGTCGTCCTAAGAAGAGGTGGCGGGTTGATCTGGATACTTTTGACGACAAGTGGCCAGAGCTTGCCCAGGATAGAGATGGTTGGAAGATTAAAGGGGAAGCCTTTGCCCAGCAGTGGGATGAAATAGGCTAGGAAAAAAAATGTTAACCATAGTGAAAGTTGTATAGTTTTATGGTCTAAACAACCCCCTTAAAAGTTTAAAATTATTATTTTTACTTTTGTAACACCCTGTATATACCTTCTCCATTCATTGCTTTGCCTGATGGCACTAGGTATCAAGTAGACAAAGAAGAAAACAAAACGTACTTAAACCTTATCTAGGTATGAACTGTCCCTCGAAATGTTCTATCAAACCTATGATTTTTGATAGTACAGGAGAACGAAACAAAAATTCACAGGCATTTGAAATCAGAAACTGTGTGTTTGGACGCAAGCCAAGTTAGCCAAAAAATAAATCTCCGGAGGCTGTCGATGTCTGAACTATCGATGCAAAACTGTAGCCATTGATCGTCGTTTCACTTTTGAACCATTTGTGGCAATTCTGCGGGAAATTTTGTGGTTAGCAAAATCTCGTTACAACTACCAACCTACCTACGATATCTTAAAGATAATGCCACCAACTATCTTCGTGCAGTTTTAGCAAGGCTTCGGCATCGATGGATAAGGCAAGCACCTTTCACCCAAAAAACACTGCATAGGAAACCCCTGTGTCCATGAGATATTTGTGATCGAGATATTTTCTCTCAAAGAATTGCTTAGGGATAAAATAGGGCGATTCCATATTAGCCTAGTATTTCGGAGCTACGAATGGTATGCAGAAAGATCGCCGTTGACTAAACATTTATTCGTCATCAGCCCGGTAAACCCCACTGCTGGGTATATACCTCTTCATTTCCACGCCAACCAGAACGGTCCCACGTAGTCTCATCCACTGTTTGCCGGCTACTCTACAATATGTCAACCGACCATCTAGCTGCTCGTCTGCCCACTGACCGTTCTGCCCCCCTGCCTCCCTTGCGACTTAGTCACTGCCTTCGTCCATCTGCCATCATTCCACCTGGTCAAGTGACCTACTTCCACTTCAGAGTCGAAATCCGCTTGCCGATATGATAAGATGATTGATTGGCGTAGGCAATAAGAAATATAGACAAATATTATTTTCATCTCTTCCTCAAAACTCCGACGCCCTACTCTGCTCTGTAGGTGGAACCTTATTGTTTAACTATTCTGGGCCTTAATATTCTCTGCACTGAGATAAAATATTCCAAACTGGGCGGATTTAAAATTTCAAGGTAAGAAAAAACTAATTTACCTACCTCAAAAGAGTAGAGAAATATTTAATGTTTGGAATTATGTGAAGTACGCTGCGTTGGCTGACTACATTTTCGAAAATTAAAAACCGGCCAAGTGCGAATCGGTTTAAAGTGCAAGGTTCCGTAGTCATAACTAGAAAAGTTTTCGTCAGAGATACGAGAATAATATTTTAGAGAGTTCTCAATGCCTAGAGGTATTTGAAATATCAGCCCCTACTTAAATTAAGGACATAAGAGTCATAGACTAAAGAAGCGACTAATTACTTCAGGCGTCATCTACATATTGACGCCAAAACCGTTGCGTGTACTGCCGGTTGTAGCCACTGCATCTGACCCTGATCGTATCGGTCTCCCGTTCTATCAGATAGAGGAAGGTAAGAGCAAGGGAGTAGGGTACATCTGCATTATGCACTTCAAAATATCTTGCTTTTCTATAAAGATTAGCCGTCGTCGCCTCAGCAGAAATCGACTAGGAATCCATCATAAATTAATAGCTTCGTCAGCACCGGCTCCCATAATATCGTAACGGGATAAAATATATACCAGTGTATAATAAGTTTGTCTTCATTTTAACTTACATTTCGACGGAAGCTTCAAAGATAACATTGCAATTTAAACATACTAAATACAAGCACTTTGATATACGAAGCAAAATTAACCCAGAAGCTATCACCGACCGACTACATCATAGAAGCTGTCTGTTGTGAACCTACTGACTGAGTAATTAGTATTTGAAGTTATGTTTATTTGAATGTGTGTTTTGTATATAAAAGACTGAGTGCTGTGTACATTTTGATGAAACTAAATAATACGAAGCTTCCCTTTAGTATTATCATCATAATTATCATCTCAGCCAATAGACGTCCACTGCTGGACACAGGCTTCCTCCGCAGATCGCCACAACTCGTTGTTGTGTGCTGCCCTCATCCAACGGGTTCTCGCCACCTTCATCAGGTCGTCGGTCCACCTTGTGGAGAGCCAACCCACTCTCCGCTTTCCAGTACGTAGTCGCCACTCGAGAACTCTTCGGCCCCATCGGCTATCGGTTCTGCGGGCAATATGAACAGGAATGAATTATATATGCAGAAATCTTTTAGGAATCTACGTCCTTAGAAAAACAAAACGTCGAGGTAGACCTAGACGAAGGTGGTGGAACGAAGATGCCTTCAAACCACTCTGGATGGATGGTTTGGATGGAACTGAGCAACTTTCACGCATCGAAATCGCGAAAAATACATCTGCTGTTCCATACTAAACTGCAAACCTACTTGAACGAAATTTACAGAACGGCTGATATTTTCTCGGTTCCTATGTTGGCTCCGTAATGAATGTTGTTCAGTTTGATGGACTGAAGAACCCCCTATGTAACGCATAAAGTTTACACCCTTTATAGAACGTGTTAATGAATTAACGCAAAACTAGAAACTAGTTTGTTTAGAATCGAGAGCAAGAATCGTATTATCATAAGAAGATAAGAAGAAGAACATAGGCAATTTTTTTCAAAATATTAAATAACTTGCTTGTAAAATTTTAAATTTTCTAAACCCGATCTCAACTCACCACTACCAAAACAAGATTCCTAAAATGTATCCATGATCACGTTAGCGTTTTCATTCATTGCTGAAATGATAAAAAAACATTTTTGCCTCAAAACTTAAAATGCGAATAACTTTAAATTTTAACTATCAAAATAATGAAATTATTGTTTCAATCTAATTATTTTGTTATAAATCAGTTGGGATGTATGACATTTTGCGCTTATTCATTAACACGTTGTATAGCTGCTGGTAGTCGGGCTTTCAATGACATTATGAAACATCCAGTGCGGCATCAGAACTAAACCTAGCTTTGAAAGCAAAAACCCTTTCAGCCCAAAATGTCCACATCCGACACTAGCTGAAATACGAGTACCTAATGAATAATCCGGGACTCTTGAATAATTGTCCCGGGATGACACGACAAATGCAAAGTCCGCTTACAAACTCAGTGACCAAGTCCAATCCCGCGGAGTTTTGCGAGCTTTAGTGCCTTTAGTGGGAACTAACTGGGGACTCGGTGGAATATTAATGACTCTCCACTAGCTAGCTAGCTATAATATAAGTATTAAGGCTGGGTAGTTAATTTACTAATTTTTTTTTCATGTTTATGTCTGTCCTTCCGTCTGTCCGCGGCTTAGCTTAGAGACGCTTAGTACTAGAAAGCTGTAGTTTGGAACGGGCATACATATTCATTACGCCGACAAAGTGGTAAAATAAAATCTTGTTTTATGTAAGGCAGGCAAATTAGGAGTTTTTATTAAGCATAGATAAGGCTGAACTCCCAATGGAGTTATGGAGAAATTTTTTATTATTTTTGAAACAAATATTGTGGAAAATAAATGTAAAAACGGCATGAAAATGCAATAACTGTAAACCTCGTTTCAGGTTTCTCATTGTAAACGCCTACGGCACTTTACTATTCAGGATTGCAAAAGAAGTACTCCCGTCTATTTGTTTGTGCAAATATGTAAAAAAACACGACAAAAACTATCTTAACATATTCTATCGCATAATCTAAACTATTATAAAACTGTAACAGAAAGTGTGTCTGACTGTCTGTACATTGAAGATATTAACAAAAAAAAGTTACGATATGGTTTGTAGATGTCCCTGATTCCATATCACCAATTTTTGGATTTTTTGTCTGTTTGTGTGTTTGTTTGTTTGATCGAGCATCACGCAAAAACTACTGAACCGATTTTGATGAAACTTTTTTTGTTTCATAGCTTATTATCTGACTTAAAATCTGGTATATAATTTGTCCGGATGAAGTCGCAGGTTAACCCTAGTTATTATATATTTTTATATGTTTACATAAATAAGCTCTCGACCGAATTCCTGTTTTCCTACTCTGCTACATAAAATACCTATTGCCTTTCCTTTTTGCCTAAAGCGCGCTCGTTTTGAGCCAAAAAGCTGCCAGCTCGTCTGCCAGAGGTCTCATCGAGACGAACTGAAAGGTAATTTAATGAATATTTTGGTCTCTGGGTCTAGGTGGCAACTCTACCACAGATTACTAATTATATTACGTGTTGCTGACATGTCACTTCCATCGAAAACGATCAATTCTCACGATTAAATAACATACTGCCAGACGGTACGCGCAAAAATGTATCTAATGAAGCTTGACTCAGCGTTGTTATTACTTCGTCGGAGCGCGCGACGTATGCGACGTTTTACACGAGTGGCAGAAATCAAGCAAGCGCATCGCTTACGACGATGCGCCTAAGTGTAGGTTCGTAGGTGCTTATCTCGATACCTACGACGGCAAAGTGACGTGGGCCTGGAGCACAGTATACAGGGTCCTTCTTTATATGCTGACATTTTTCATCGAAATAGCGGGAAAAAAATCAGCTGTCCCATACAAAACTGCAAGCCTATTTGAGTCAAATGTATGGGACAGCTGATTTTTTTTCGCGATTTCGATGTTGGTCCCATGTATGGTATAGGCAATCGTAGTAACAGAATCTTCTCGTAATACACTTAATAGCCCGTCGCGTAGGGAAAAGGCATACCGTAGCGAATAAATACAATTCGCGTATGTGATCAAATAACAAATAATGAAATTAAATTAATATTGATTTTCCATTTCCGTAAAGTCTTCAAGTTGGAAACGCAAATAACATTAGCACAAAATTAATATTTGCTTCAGTTGCAACCATGTTTCACGCGGGCATTACGCTTGCTTCAATAATATTCGACTGTAAACGAAGTGGAATAGAGTATAAAATAGCTCGGGTTACATTCTCGATGAAGTGAAATAACCATCTCAAATCGATGAGTTTGTTGATAAATGAACAATATTATTATTTTGTGTTATTATTGTGTGATGAAGCATCCCTATAAGTATAATATAAGGTCTAACAAAATTAGCTGAAACTATTTTAAGGGGATGATCAGACCATCAAACTGAACAACTTTCTCGATCTATATCAAAATGGCGAAAAAAAAATCTGCCGTCCCATACAAAACTGCAAACGCAACTCGACTCAAATGTACTAAGGCTGAAAGTTTTTAGAACAGGAGTGCGATTTTTGAATCTCATACGTTGAACTCAGCAGTTGAAAATGTATGGAGATACGCATCTTTCTACTGCTGATTTGACATTCAAAAATCATACTCCAGGAGTGCGATTTTTCAAAGTCAAATCAGCAGTAGAAAGATATATATCTCCATGGTAATAATGAGATTCAAAAATCGCACTCCAGACCAGTTAGTGACAATTCCAATAAAAAAATTATTTTAATTACCAATAAAAAACTCTTTAGCAACCTATAGCTGAAAATTTTATTTTATTGTGTTATGTTTTAACGATTTGGCGGCCATTTGAAAAGTGCGAGTCGGGAGGCAAGACGAATTTAGCAAGGATAAGATTGGTATTTCATGATGAAGCCCCAGCCCTTGAAACTTGTTTCTTCTTCATTACTGGAGGTTGGCAGTCAGCTCTGCATATCCCTGTCTATCTCTCGCCAAACGAAACAGCTCTTCGACGCTGGCGATGCCTGTCCACTCTTTAAGGTTCGCGAGCCATGACATTCATGGCCTACCGACGCTTCTTGTGCCCTCCACTTTGCCCATTATTATAGTCTGGAGCAGTTGGTATCGCTCATTCCCCAAAATATGACCAAGGTATTTGACTTTCCTCCTTTTAACGGTTTGCAACAGCTCCCGGGACTTCCTGACACGTCGTAGAACCTCCACATTGGTGACTCGTTGAACCCAACAAATTCGCAGCATTCTTCGGTAGAACCACATTTCTATAGCCTCTAGTTTCTGGCGAGTAGCTTCCTTGTTTACACTTGTTGACACTTGTTTACAACTGGTTAAATGAGTTTAAGCATGATCTTAGCAATCTCAGTGATCGCGTGGGAGACGTCCTTCAACAGCGACAACTGAGGAAAACGCCTATGCTGTGCAGCCCATGAGAGAGGATGATAAGAGGGTGACCTGCCAGCAGATTCAAGCAACTTTAAACATTGCTATGACAACTTTACAAAAGATCCTACATGAATATTTAGGAGTCAGGAAGCCTTACTAAATAAATATCCCATAAAATCTTCTGAAAATAATAAAAGTATTTCCAATCTCCTACTTCGATCCACTTTTTATTTGCTCCACTTATGGGACAGCTGATTTTTTTTCGCAATTTCGATATTGGTCTCTTAGAGATAGTTGTTCAGTTTGCTGGTCTGGTCATCCCTTTAATATAGTTTACGCTAATTTTGTTAGACATTATACATGGTGTAAGGAAAAGTCATTCATTAACCTTTACACCACATACTCTACCAATCAAACTAAACAACTTTTACTATGGGACCAAACCTGTCAGAACGAAAAAAGAACTGCTTTCTCATACATTTGCGTCGTGTACTTATTGCAGTTTAGTATGGAGCAGCTGATTTTTTTTTGCTCTGACATGAAAGTTTTGCTCGAATAGTCAAAGTTGTTAAAGGTTAATAATACTTTTCCTTACACCCTGTGTAGTGATCATACTATAATTTCTATAAACGAAGTTAGAATCGCTTCTAAAACGGGATAAAATGATATCTATACTATAATAAAACTGTAACAGGAAGTTTGTCTGTACATTGAAGATATTAACAAAAAAAAAGTTACGATATGGTTTTTAGGTGTCCCTGATTCCATTTCACCAATTTTTGGATTTTTTGTCTTTCTGTTTGTTTGTGTGTTTGTTTGGGTGTTTATTTGTGTGTTTGTTTGTTTGAACGGGTATCACGCAAAAACTACTGAACCGATTTTGATGAAACTTTTTTTGTTTGATAGCTCTGACCTGACCTGACTTAGATAGATCTGACTTAAAATCTGGTATATAATTTGTGCGGACGAAGTCGCGGGTTAACGCTCGTAATATAAGGTCTAACAAAAGTAGGTGAAACTATTTTAAGGGGATGATCAGACCATCAAACTGAACAACTTTTTCTATGGGACCAATATCGTAATCGCGAAAAAAAATCAGCTGTTCCATACAAACCTACTCGACCTAAATGTATGGGAGAGCAGATTTTTTTTTTGGCGATTTCAATATTGGTCCCATAGAGAAAGTTGTTCAGTTTGATGGTCTGATCATCCCCTTAAAATAGTTTCACCTAATTTTGTTAGACCTTATATATAATACTAACGGTAAAGGCAGCGGCGATAGACTTACTAATGGCTCAACGGTAATCCGATTAACCTTCTCTATCCACGTAAGCTGGCAGTGAAACCGCGGAGAGTCTACACTGGGCCTCTACCCGGACATTTGAACTACGCAATTGAGTGAACGTTTTCGTTCCAATATCAACTCTATTACAATGAAGATCGGACCGAAACGGTCTCGAAATATCGAAAATCGAAAGTCCGGGTACGGGCTTGCTGTCTAGTGGTAAAACGAAATGCTTGTGAAAATACTGGGTAAGATTATTTTAGCTGTTTCTCAAATAATTCATTTATTATTAATCGACTTCAAAAAAAGGAGGTTCTCAATTCGATACGGTATGTATGTAATATTATTGGAATTGCAAAATATTCTCAAATGATAATCTATTAGGGCTTCCAAACAAATATTCAAAATTTTATAGGTATATGTATGAGATAGGCTGGAAGCTTTTGAGATGTGGTGTTGGAGGCGAATGGAGGGGATAAGTTGGACGGAACGCATAACAAATGAAGAGGTGCTAAGAATGGTTAAAGAAAAGAGAAACATTTTAAAAACAATCGAAAACCGGAGAGGAAAAATGATTGGACACTTGATACGAAACGACAATTTCTTTAAAACCATACTGGAAGGGAAGATAGAGGGGAAGAGAGGCAGAGGAAGACCTAGACAGAGTTATCTGGCCCAAGTGAAGGAAAAGGTTGATGTCATATCGTATCAAGAACTCAAGAGACTAGCGGAAAGGAGACAGGATTGGCGAAAACTCCACCGACAAGAGCGCAGCTCTTAAATAAGATGATGATGATGATGATGTATGTATGTTTGTCCACGCATTTCTCCGAAACTATTAATCGGATTGCGACCATTCTTTTTTTATTGGCTTACATTTACTCCAACTTGGGTACAGTGCAAGTTTCATCAAAATCGGTTCAGTAGTTTTCAAGATATTGAACTAATACGTGTAAGTGTGACGGCCTGATTTGTATGTATTTACACGATAACTTCGGTATTCCTTGACCGATTTGGATGATTCTTTTTGAGTTCTGAAGGTTTTATCCCCGATGATTCCATTTTAATTTGGTGAAGATTACACAATTGAACTCCTCAAAAGTCGACAGCAAATCATCGGCGATTGAAACATAGCTTCGTATCGATGTACCCTTTTTTAATTATAATTAATGGACTCTTGCTTGTGCGTTAGCACTGCATTTCCGCCAGTGTCAAGTATTTATGGGAGAATCTATCCCAATCTCAGGGATTGTTTTTGGTCAAGAACAAGAAGAGATTGAGGATTGCGGAGCCTCGTGGCAGGCAAAAACGCGACGCGCGAAATCCACGCGAGACGCGTGCTCGGGTCAGAACCTGCAACGTGACTCCGGTTTACCCTTTGCATGTATAACTGATATTTGAGTTCAACTAATGTATTTCACCATAAATATTTTTGAAATAAACAAAGTTTTACAAAAAATTTAAAACTGCCTTCAAAAAAACTAAAAAAGTAAAAACCAATATTGCAACCGATATCTTTTTCGTTCGCATCTAATAAGAACATTATTTGTTTTATTGGAGTCGGTGTCAAGCCAAGCAAAGAAACCTATGCAAGCCCTGTCGCGAATCGTCCCGGCTTGCCAGTGACTTCGATAAAACAAATTAATGTTCTTATTAGATGCGAACGAAAAAGACATCAACTGCAATATATTTTTTCACTTACAGGTTGTAACAAGACATCCTAGTGGTTTGGTTTAGACTATCAAAACTGAACAACTTTCACTATGGAGTCAATAACGAGTAAAAAAAGCTGTTTCTGATTTAGTGAAATAGCAGGTAATGCAGTTTTGTGTGACACCCCTTTAAATTTTACTCTAGCATGATTTGTTTCACTTTGTATAATATCTACCATCTGGCTACATGTGCTCCTGACCGATTTCGGCCACGGCGGCTGCTTCAACTCCGTTGCTGGTGTTGGCTACATAAGCTAAGTACCTACTATCGCCTATACACGTCCCACTGCAGGGCACAGGCCTTCTCTTAGGGAGGGCGTATGGGCGTTAGTCCACGATGCGAAGTACTATATTTTCCAAAAATGTCAAGAACATTACAGCGATGATTACTGATGGGGCTGGCACGGCATTGTAGTGCGTCGGGAATGTTTGCGGAGGCGCACACCGACGACTTCTATGCTATATTCAGAAAACGGTGCGCCTCCATGTTGGGCAGGCTCCGAGCCAGCACTAACGGTCTCCTGAATGTGTTCAAAGACTGGTGGGACTCCCCGCTGTTGCATCACTGGGTGAAGCTCCACACCGGGTTTTTAAAATAAAATGTATTTTGTTACTAACACTAGCTTTACGATAAATGTATACTAACACTATATGGACATCTTGTCTGAAATAAATTATTTGAATTTGAATTTGAATTACCATAACTTTAATAAATCTTATTAATAGTCTCTACGCTATTCCTTTTTGGGGTCCATAGTCAATCAAGGATCTTTTTTGGTTTCATTATACGTCTGTGTATGTATGCCCGTAATTTTTGCACCTATTGAAACAAAATTTGGCATGAAGAAAACAGTGAAATGTATGTAAGTAATGGCAAAAAGATTTGAATGCATTATAGTTTTATAATTTACGTAGGCTCTTTAATATTATATTTTTGGCACTTACGATATTTTGCTGTGGAATACATGGTAATTAGAGAAACCAAATAGTTAATTAGTTTACCAAGAGGTAGCTTGGTATTTGGGTAGGCGGAGCACAAATTATATTCAGATGTAATCGAAATATCATTGTTGGTTGGATAAGAGAAAACACTGGATAATTTATGTACTATGTTTGTCTAGTGTGGAGCACATGCAGTAGTTTTACATTGGTAGCTAACTCATATTATAGACTTTTGTCCGTATTACTTTCTGGGCCGGACATACCTACACATTGCTACAACTAGTGTTGAAACAGGCAGGTTTGAAAGAAAACTAAAAAAAAACATACCTACAGCTATGCTGCGACAAGATCTGATATGGTGTTTTAAAATGTAGCATTGCGTTTTATTGAAAATAATATTTAAAAAAAAGCTTTAATATTATTATATTTACCGATAGTTGCATACTCCTTCATATCCACCTAAATTAGAAGAAAAATATAATAAATTACAATAAACAACGGCTGTGACATAATGAATGTTAAACCAGTCAAAAATAGATATGTATTAAAATGATGTAGTTTAGTAGAGGTGAGGCGGCTCTGAAAGGGTTAAGGTCGGGGATACGTCTTAACATAAACATTTCCACAGGAGTAATATATTTTGGCAAAAGATAAGGTACAATAATACATAAAATTTATAAAATACTTAATCTAAACTAAATAATAATTGGTATAAGCCTACACAAAAACAAAAAACAGGGTTAAAGTAAATCGACCATAAACAACTTTATATACAACTGTATATATATATATATATATATATATACATACCATTTATTCATCGAAAAACATTGCAACGCAGCAAATCACCGCACTCAATAAAATGCATGCTCCCAGTAATACTGCTTGCCTTCTCACTCGCCAGGAAAATAATAAGCTCAGCCACATCCTCACTAGTCGCGATCTTTCCAAGAGGACTCATCTCTTCTCTCATTTTCCTGAAATCTTCTATCTCCTTCTGATTGAAACCTAAAGCTTCATGGAAGTCAGATTTCACTGGACCGGGATTCACAGAGTTTACACGGATTCCATACTGAGCCAAATCCTTAGCTATACCTTTAGTGAACATGTCTAATCCAGCTTTAGCAATGCAGTATGGAAGGAGTCCTGGCAGCGCTTTAACTGCAGCAATGCTTGAAATATTTACGATGCAACCTTTAGTTTTCTTCACATGTTTTGCAGCCAGGTGAGTGAGTAAATATACACTTCGGAGGTTGAGCGATATCATTTGGTCTAATTTGTCCACTCCATCTTCTATTTCAGCCTTAACTCCGGCTCCAGCGTTGTTAATCAAAATGTCAAGTTGTCCAAATTGTTTGATAGTTTCATCTATAATTTTCTTCACTTCTTCACCTTTAGTAACATCGGTTTTGATAACTAAAGGCTTAGTTTTAGTTACGTCTTCAATATTTTTAGCAACGTTCTTCAATTTAGCTTCGTTTCTTCCAGTAATTACAACTTTTGCGGATAATTTGGCGAAATGTAAAGCAGTTGCAGCTCCGATTCCAGAGCTTGAGCCAGTTACAAGCACTATTTTGCCTTTAAAATTTATTTTAGAGCAAAATCTTTAACGCAGAACCGGTTTGTTTGACGAGAAATATAGAAATGCTATCTATCGTTTGAGTATTTTGTTTTCAAACATTTATTTTATATATTGGTTATTTTATCGATAGACAACATAGTTTAAATTCGTCAATGTTGCATCATTCGTTTTACATTGCTCGGTCAAAAGGCTTTATCTTCTGGCGTCACTTGAAGACAAAGCAATAGTGTTCAATCTCTGTCATCGCATGAGTTAATTGTTGCACACTAGGATGTAATAAACGGTATTTATGGAAATACGTGCTAGTTGAGATAAGTGGGTAATAATTCAAGTATGCAGTTACAATACAAGTAGGTACTTCATTCAAGGTTGTGATTGAAATGCATGATACCAAAAACTTAAGATCGAGTCTTTCATCGTATTTTCGAAATGCATTGATTAAATTGTCATATAATATTTAATAATGGGCTGAGCATTACCACCATCTATTTCGAAAATTTCGATGCGTTCGGCTTGGAGCTAAACCTGTCAACATTATTTTTTTTAGTTTTGTAGCAGTGCCTTTACTTTGTCTCAAGTGACAGTTAGTGAGCCCGTCACCACTTTCGGGAAGTGATCAATTTGCAGATTGTTAGTGTGTTTAAAATATCGACAAATCATTGTTTACTTCCTATTTGAATAAATTATAGGTAATATCTCTCCCATTTACTGTTCGCTGGATACATTATGTTGTGCATCTATTGACATGTACTATGACAGAAGTGGAACACCATTGCTTAGTCTTCAAGTGATGCCAGATGCAAACGCTTTTTGACCGAGTATTGTGTAACAAATGATGCAACTTCAACGACTTTGAAGTGCATATGGTATATCTAACAGGATCATTACCATAACTACTTTATGATATATTTAAAAATATACTATACAAAACGATAACTAGTATTTCAATAGACCTCGTCAAACAAACCAGTAACTAAAGATTGTGATCAAAAATGGATTTTAAAGGCAAAATAGTGCTAGTAACTGGCTCAAGTTCTGGAATTGGGGCTGTAACCGCTTTGTACTTCGCCAAACTATCAGCAAAAGTTGTAATTACTGGAAGAAACAAAACTAAACTGATGAACGTTGCTAAAAATATTGAAGATATAACTAAAACTAAGCCCTTAGTTATAAAAGCCGATGTTACTAAGGATGACGAAGTAAAAAATATTATTGATGAAACTATCAAACAATTTGGACAACTTGACATTTTGATTAACAACGCTGGAGCCGGAGTAAACGCAGGTTTAGAAGATGGAGTGGACAAATTGGACCAAATGATATCGCTCAACCTTCGAAGTGTATATTTACTCACCCTACTAGCTGCCAAACATCTGAAGAAAACTAAAGGTTGTATAGTAAATATTTCGAGCAGTACATCGGTTAAACCACTGCCAGAATTTCTTCCGTACTGCGTTGCTAAAGCTGGATTAGACGGGTTCACCAAAGGTATAGCTAAGGATTTGGCTCAGTATGGCATCCGTGTAAACTCGGTGAATCCCGGTCTAGTGAAAACTAACTTCCTAGAAGCTTTAGACCTTAAAAAGGAGGAGATAGATGGTATCATGAATTTGAAACTGGCAAGGAGTCCTCTTGGAAAAATCGCAACTAGTGAGCATGTGGCTGAGCTGATCGTTTTCCTGGCGAGTGAGAAGGCAAGCAGTATTACTGGAAGCATACATTTGATTGAGTGCGGTGATTTGCTGGCTTGATAAGATTCTTGCAGATTACAAGTTTTTTTCAATATCGGTATTAAAATAATATTATTTTATCATTTACATATCTGTATCTGTGTAGTTCTCATTAAGTTTAATAAATAAATAAAATTAAATATCTTTCTGTCCCCTTTTGCCTATGTTGACGTAGTAAGCGATTTAATAACCTAACAGACTTGATGTCAATTTTATTTTGTGTGTTTGTCTTCTGTTTTTAAAATGTATTGAGGATTAACCATAATGAAATGAGCGTTTCTGCAACTAAATATAAGTTAAATATTTCATCCAAATTCAGGTTAAAGGTGAAAACCATATTTTTTTCGGATTCTATGACATTTCCATGGTATCATTGCTTTTTCATAAGGTCGTAGAAAATTTGAAACGGGGTTTTGTATTTGGTTAGTTATTCTTCTTCTTTTTTCTTTCGTGTCAGCATGAGCTATATCGCATGACAATATTGCATGCTGTAGTGTAGAGATTAGCCAGTCAGTAATAACCAATAGTCGTTTCGAGGCTGACTGCCCAGGGTGCGCCAAACTCAACTCTCAGTTACTCAGGGCCTCTACCCGGACATTCGAACCTCGCAATTGCGTGACCATTTTCGTTCCAATGTCAACTCTATTACAATGCAGTTCGGAAAATCTAAAGTCCAGGTACAGGGTCAGGTTTCGTCACTGGGGGAGGCTCTTTCCTTGCACCCTTATTATTGACTACTAGATGACCGCGGCAAACTACGTAACGCCTTAGAATCTTCCCGACACACACTTTACCGTTTTTTTAGCCTATGTTCAATGTTCATCACGGATAATTTGAAAGCATAATTACATGCTACCCAATTAACCATGCTGCATACTAGTTAGATATATACATAAATAGTTAGACATATTACATCTAAATATACTTACTATCAGCATAGCGAAATAAAATATAGTGGGGCAGGTCCACGATCTCAATAGGTCGATCAAGCGCGATATTAATATAGTGATATTATTATTTCGCTTTGCGATAAGTATGCAGAATTTCCACATTTCAACAGCCGTGTCTACACTAGGTCTAGGTCTAGTATTGTGTCTTGTGTGTTGTGTGTTAGGCATTGAACCCGTCGTCGCCATTTTTTAAGGGGATATTATGCGGAGCCCGCTCCATACAAACGAAGTCTGGTAATTTTTTTAAATACTAACTAACCATTTTAGACACGGTCTAGAAACCAATATCTGTGCTTAACATTTGTCAGATTTCCGCTAAAATACAATATATTGTTTCAAAGTTATCGTGAATGGACAAAAGTATTAGGGTTCCTTGTTTGACTAGGGTTTTTTTTTTGGTTTGACTCTCATTAGCTTACACATGTGAGGCCTAAGTTTAGAAGTGGACGATGATAGGTTGATGACGATTATAATATTATAATAAAAACATTTCAAATCAACACATATTTTATTTACACAAAAAAATATATGTCGCAAGAAATTGGAAGAGACGATGAACTAAATTATGTATGTAGTACTAGATACTCTTTCTTATACTGTGACTAAAATGGGTAGGTGATGTTGCTAAATAATGACAAAGAGAAAAATATTGTAATAATAACTAAAAACAAACTGTGAAACATCAATATTCTTAACAAGCCAGCAAATCACCGCAATCGATAAAATGTAAGCTTCCAGTAATACTGCTTGCCTTCTCACTCGCCAGGAAAATGATCAGCTCAGCCACATCCTCACTAGTTGTGAACTTTCCAAGAGGACTCCTCGCCAGTCTCAAACTCATGATTCTATCTATCTCCTCCTTATTAAGACCAGAAGCTTCTTGGGTATCAGTTTTCACAACACCAGGATTCACAGAGTTTACACGGATTCCATACTGAGCCAAGTCCTTAGCTACCCCTTTGGTGAACATGTCTAATCCAGCTTTAGCAATGCAGTACGGAAAATATTCCGGTACTGCTCTTACTGCTGCAATGCTCGAAATATTTACGATGCAACCTTTAGTTTTCTTCAGATGTTCGGCAGCCAGGTGAGTGAGTAAATATACACTTCGGAGGTTGAGCGATATCATTTGGTCCAATTTGTCCACCCCATCTTCTAAACCAGCTTTTACTCCGGCCCCAGCGTTGTTAATCAAAATGTCAAGCTGTCCAAAATATTTAATAGTTTCATCAATAATTTTTTTCACTTGGTCATCTTTAGTAACATCAGCTTTGATAACTAAAGGCTTAGTTTTAGTTGCATCTTCAATATTTTTAGCAACGTTCTTCATTTTAGCTTCGTTTCTTCCAGTAATCACAACTTTTGCTGATAATTTGGCGAAGTACAAAGCAGTTGCAGCTCCGATTCCAGAGCTTGAGCCAGTTACGAGCACTACTTTGCCTTTAAAATCCATTTCTGAGCAAAATTTAAAAATACAGTACCGGTTTGTTTGACGAGTAAATAAATGCTATCTCTCGTTTGAGTATTTTATTTTCGAATATATAAGTGTTATGTTATTATCCTATTCGATAGACACCATAGTTAAAATTCGTCAAAGTTGCATTATTCGTCATACATTACTCGATCAAAATGTTTTTGCATCTGGCATCTCTTGATGACTAAACAATGGTGTTCTACTTCCGTCACCCTATAAGTGAATCGTTGCACACTAAGTAACGGTTTATGAAGAATCGTGCTAAAGTGATAAAAAGTTAATTATTCAAGTACCAATGTAGTATATAACAATACAAATACTTAATTTCAGTCAAGATCGTGATTGAAGTGCATGACACCACAAACTCAAGCTCAAGGAAGAGGTTTCCATTCTAATTTCAAGAAGCATTGTTGTAATTTTCATATAGAAAAGAATTCTGGGTGAAACTTAACGATCTTCCTTGCACCCCCCACCATTAACACGGTTCTTGTGTGGGGATATTTTATTTACGACTTTTGCTATTTTTATTATTTGCTCGCTAGCAAAATAATAATACCTATTCAGAACCCTAAAAACCGGTCAAGTGTAAACCGGCCGAGTGTTGGTCGACACACGTAATCATATATTAATTTAATCATAAGCATGACAATTTAGCACAATCATTAGTGCATATGTATTAGACCTACAATATTAAGTAGTAAGTAGTATCCAACGTATCAAAGAAATATTTTAAATGGTGTCTTTGTTGATAAGCATAATTATACATGTAAACAAAAGTCAGCATCACAATCAGTGTCCACTTGGTCACAAAGTGGATTTTAAGTAGGTATTGTTTTATTTACACATAATAATATTATAATCTGTTGCACAATATTAACCAACGGGACAATCCAATTAGCACTTAAAAATTATACAGACAGAAGTTATGAGGGTTTAGAAATACGCTGATTCTCTTCGATAGAAGAAAAGGCTGTGCAGTTCATAGTTATGATTACCGTACCTATAGATGAGTTCTTTGATTTAATAATATATAAGGTCTAACAAAATTAGGTGAAACTATTTTAAGGGGATGACCAGACCATCAAACTCAACAACTTTCTCTATGGGACCAAAATCGAAATCGCGAAAAAAAATCAGCTGTTCCATACAAACCTACTCGACCTAAATGTATGGGACAGCAGATTTTTTATTCGCGATTTCAATATTGGTCCCATAGAGAAAGTTGTTCAGTTTGATGGTCTGATCATCCCTTTAAAATAGTTTCAGCTGATTTTGTTAGACCTTATATAAGACATACTTCAAAAAACCACGAAGACTGAACGCGACTATTGTTTTTGTGAGAGTAATTAAACACACACACACACACAAATTCCAACGTAAAAATAATCATGACAATAAAATGTCTATGGATCTCAATTTGATTAGGTACAATCTTAGTTTGGATTGATTTTATGCCGAATTGTTGTTGGTTCAATTTCGATGGAAAAAAAATTAAGAGATATTTTGCATAGTTTTAGCATAGTTTGAAATAAACTTTCATTTTCATCACTTTTAAATTTTCATTTTGCTACTACCTACACACTACACCTACTTTAAATGCTAAAAATTGCGTGTTGGTATCACAGTTAATTCGTTTGTCTGTATAATAAAACGTTGCAAAAAGTTGATCGAGGAGTGATAATTAACTGAATACTAATGTAAAATATAGAAGAATCATTGTCTACTTGAATAAATTATATGTACTTATTTCATAATCATTACTGTCACCACTTAAATACCGTTTATTAAATACATTAATTGTGCATCAATTTACTTGTTCGATGACAGAAATTGAACACTATTACTCACTCTACAGGTGATGCCAAATGGTAAAGCCTTTGGAACGAGCAATGTGTAACGAATGATGCAACTTCGACGAATTTAAAATGAGTCGTCTACTTACTAATGAACAGGATTTTAACATAACTACTTCACGCATGATAAAAACAGAAGACTCTAAACGATAACTCGCATTTCAATAGATCTCGTCAAACAAACCGGTACTGTGTTGACGATTCTGACCGAGAATGGATTTTAAAGGCAAAGTAGTACTCGTAACTGGTTCAAGCTCTGGGATTGGAGCTGCAACTGCTTTGCACTTCGCAAAATTATCAGCAAAAGTTGTAATTACTGGAAGAAACGAAACTAAACTGAAGAACGTTGCTAAAACTATTGAAGATACAACTAAAACTAAGCCTTTCGTTATCAAAGCTGATGTTACTAAAGATGACCAAGTGAAAAAAATCCTTGATGAAACTATCAAACAGTTTGGACAGTTGGATATTCTGATTAACAATGCTGGGGCTGGAGTAAACGCTTCTTTAGAAGATGGGGTGGAGAAATTGGACCAAATGATATCGCTCAACCTCCGTAGTGTATATTTACTCACTCACCTGGCTGCCAAACATCTGAAGAAAACTAAAGGTTGCATCGTAAATATTTCCAGTATTGCAGCAGTAAGAGCAGTACCGGAATTCCTTCCATACTGCGTTGCTAAAGCTGGATTAGACATGTTCACCAAAGGTATAGCTAAGGATTTAGCTCAGTATGGAATCCGTGTAAACTCAGTGAATCCCGGTCCAGTGAAAACCGATTTCCAAGAAGCTTTAGGTCTAAAAAAGGAGGAGATAGATGGTTTCTTGAATATGAGACAGGCGAGGAGTCCTCTTGGAAAGATCGCGACTAGTGAGGATGTGGCTGAGCTGATCATTTTCCTGGCAAGTGAGAAGGCAAGCAGTATTACTGGAAGCATTCATTTGATTGAGTGCGGTGATTTGCTGTCTTGATAAGACTCTTGCAGATTACATTTGTTTTTTTTTTTCAATAAACGGTATTAAAATAATATTATTGTATTATTATTTGCGTATGGCTTTATTTCCTCAAAAACGTACAAGAAACAAGATAACTAAATTTTTACTTCAACATAATAAATAAAACAAAACTAAAAATTAACATCTAAATTTTGATGCCAAACCCTAGCTTCCGGCGTTAGTCTTCATATGTCCTTCGAAACATCTCTTTGGGCAGTCCTCCACGATATGCCTCACGGTCTGCTCCGGCGCTCCACAGTCGCACTCCGGGGACGCCCTGATACCCTATTTGTGCATGCTGCTGTATCATTTCTGTATTTGTGTATTAATGTGATCTTTCTTTATATTAATTATAGCTTAATGGTCTTAGAACTTCGGGCATGCATAACATTTAAATTGTCTAAGTTAAATATTTCATCAAAATTCAGATTTAAGGTGAAAACGATTTTTTTTACGGATTATTTGACATTTTTAGTGGAATATTTGTATTATTGCTTTTTCATACTTTCATATACAATATCTTTCTCAATATCTTTCTCATGATGTAGTGTAAAGATTAGCCAGTCAGCAAAGTTCTGACTGCCCAGGGTGCGCTAGACGAACTCCGGTTTCGTCACTCGGGGAGACTCTTTCCTTGCACCTTATGTTACTATGTGACTATTGGAAATAACGATAAGGAATTATCAAAAGTATTGACAGTAAACATTCATCTTATATTATTATTTATCTTATCTCCATAGCCCGTTATCAGCGGTGCATGAGCGGTGCATGAACTATTCATAGACTATAAAAATCAGAAGCGAAAGACCTAGGTTCATGATTACTACCTACTTTCTTTCTGCACATATCATCTCGCAAGTTGATCTCGCTTAACATTCTGAATTATATAAGATCTCTTTAGATCAAGATCATTTTTTTTTTGTTTTATACATATAAACTTGCCGTGTGGTGTCGGCTAAGAATAGCACCATCCCATTTCCTGCCGTGTGTGTCGTAAAAGGCGACTAAGGGATCTACTGAAGGATGGGCAGCAGCATCCTCTGAGTACACATTGATTCGATCCAACTGCGATCGCCAACCCGCCTGCCAAGCGTGGCGATTATGGCAAATCCAGTCCAGTAGTGGACGTTTAATGGCTGATATGATGACATAAAGTTGTTCAGTTTGATGGTCTGAATCATACCTGAAATTTTCGGAGCGGTAAAATTAGTTCGGTACTTCGGTAGTCACCAAAATTCGGTCTTTTACAAAAGTTTGGATAAACACAAAACATTTGGTTAAATTCGGTTAATCATTGTTTTTCAGTGTATGTTGGCATCCTTCTATTTTAGTTATTCCCTTCTAATTAATACAATGTATGGAATGAACAAGAGCACTCAGTGCTCTTTTTATTATTCTTCTAATTCCATTAACTTTCCTCACTCACATATTCTTCTCCCTTTTCCAGACATTTCTTTGCACATATTCGTAATGCAGTCATTTCACGATGTTGGCGGTGCCGCCATTAGGCCCTAATGCTCTACGCTCCTTCTAGCTACGTTCTGCCATTCCCATTTTGGCGGTTCCGGACAAGTACAATGATGAAGCAGTATGGATACTAAGTTAGAGTTGTGAAAACGAAATCAATAAAAATATTTTATTAGCTGAGAAAATCTAATGACATTTGACGCCGACTACCCAACAAAAAATTTGGTCGTAAAACATAAGTCTTTAAAAGTTATATTAGACAAATTAGATACACACATACATTTTTTTTTTCATCTTAAATTCTAAATTATTGTTATCACTATCTCTTATATATATATATATATTTTATTACCCATTAAAATCTTGACATTTAATGTAATTTACTAAAAAAATAGAGTGTAAGATGACATTTTACTAACAAAAATTTTATGGAACTTGTTTTCCAAAATAAATGTATTGAGTTGAATTGAATTGAATATATTACAGGTATTTTGTTACTCTTCCTCGTGTACTGGTGCTTAATACGTCTGGTTATATTATAAATGTCATACAGACGTTCTGTCGACGTATTTTATACAACAGTTATATAGTGGTGTTAACGGCGACGTTAACGTCGTACTCTTCTGAATTTTTGTCGTGTATACGTCGAAATAGTAACCATTATGTAATAGTCGTGTAACTGGTACGACTGTAACCTGTATACGTCCTTAGGGACCACAAATTATGATAACACGACTGCTATATCACAAAAAAGTATTGAAATATACTTTTACCTATATAACTTCCACCATTTTGTGTTGTACCGTGTGTTTTAATGTTCTTTCATTATTCGTAAAGTGAATCCAAACAAGTGGAAAACGATTAAAAGAAGTAGTGCATAAAAGGAAAGTAAAAAATACTTATCATGCACTTCAAGCGCTATCTATCTTTCTTCCGAAAAGGGTGATGGTTCCCCTAGTCACTGAATAAAATATCAATTAAAATTACTTACACAATTTTATTTAAAAAAAGGACCGATAATAAACAAAAAAATCAGTTGAAAATGTTTGATACTCGGAAGTTTGTACTGATTCGCGCAATAATAAATGTAACCTAAGAGTGTAGCTTCAGTCGATGCTTATTGCTTATGCCGAATCAAATGGGTAGTATTTTGTCGCTACTGCCTGAACCGTATATCGAGTTCCGGCTGCTAGTATGTGGTTAGTACATATATTACGTATTGACTTGAAGAAATATTAGTTCCATTGAGATAACATATATTCTTAGAAGATTCATAAAAACATTTAACGAAAAAATAGAGTTAAATTTCAATTTTTATAAAAGATTCTGTCATGTATATACTTCCATTTTATTAATTAGTTTTTCAGCACGTTAATGGGGGGAAGCTCGGTTTTTGAACCCCTCCCAAGATGCTATTGCACTATGAGTAATATTATACTAAAGCCTAAAAAGTAACCTTGAATGATGTCACTGTTACTTGCCGTCTCTTTCTTATCGTAGCCGTTATGGCTTAGATAAAATATTGCCCAATGGGTTACGGCTACTATACGGTTGATAAAGAAAGAGAAGGCAATAAACATTGTCGTCATTCAAGGTAACTTTTTTGGAAATGACAATTTTGCCATGGCATCTTCTCCATTTTCGATTTAAGCCTCTTAAAATCAGTAAGCCTCTAATGCTGGTTCGTATTTTTGTGATCTGTGATGCTGGCCAATCAAATTCAATCACAGATAACAAAAACTAAAGGGACATGTGAAAAGGGGGTGGGGCCAGTGTCGCAACAATATGCGCAAAAAGGGAACACATTGCTCGCAACAGTAATGATTCAATATATTATGAGGCTGAAAGCCAGTCGCGATATTATGTGTAAATAGTTTACAATGCTTACGTAGTACTAAAGATTATTCGAACGTTGAGTTCTGATACCGCAATGTATAATGAGCACATTCAAGCTATCAAAATACGCGTGGTACTGGTGGTAATGCGACACTAGGTTTCGTACTCAGCGCGTTCGTTGGCATCTCTCTAGATCTCTATGGTTTTCTCCTATACTTCATTTAAATGCTATTTTGCATTACAGAAACAGAGATTTTAAAAACTTCCTCTCATTTATTCTTAGAACAGCTTTAGTAACGTCCAAGATATATCGGATAGTATATCTTTGTGATAAATAAATTCTATTTGGTAATCAGAATTAGCCAGAAAGCTAAATAGGAATCGTAAAATCTTGTCGTCCTTATTTGGAATGCAGTATAGGTATTCCAACAGTCATGTGTAAGCTCGACGGGAAGCTGGATGAATCAAACTCGTTCATTGCCAACAATTCTATTTTATTACTTATCACTTTACTGGTTTTATACATTACACGATTCAATCACTTCATAATTAATATTTAGCATCACTATACACGAAACATGTTAACACGGCAACGGCTAGTTTTCGAATGATAACCGTTCTGAAAGAGTGAGCGACCGAACGAGCGTTGAATGAATCGATTCAAAGAATGATCGTTAACGAATGGAGTTGATGAGCTGTACCTCAATGTTGCCAGCAAAGATATAAAGTAAATAGCCGGCCCTATCGATATGCTCGTTACACGTGGTATTTCGATGAACCAAGTTGATAGCGTGCAAGCAAATATACCTTTGACCTTTCAACAAATTTCGTCACAAAGGTCCGACCTTTGAACTAATGCGCGTTGGTTGGCATCTCTCTAGATCTCTATGAATTCAATGATAAGCCATCAAATTGACAAAGAAGACATTCGTTTAATTTACATTTATCAGGTACTGTAGGTATTGAGTTTTATTTATTTACATTTTGTTTTCCCGATCACCATCCCCTAAACTGCCGATAAAATGTAAATGAAAAAAAGAACCTGATTTATTCCGTGTTACATGATTTTCCCTTCAATGTTGTGGCCTGTTTTCTTACGCCACGCCATTTAGTTTAAATTATGCGTGTTGTAATTTAAAGACTTTTTCCGTCTGGCAACAATCGCAAAGAACATTGTGGTTAAAGAAGTTAAGGAATCGAGTTTTGCTTTCATTAAAACCTTTGTTAATTTATTTTATTGGTACGAAAATACAAAAACAACTGAAGGTAAGCCAGCACTTGCGATGTAGAAATTATAAATCATTGGTTCTGGCATGGACCACTCAATTTACAACAAATACCTTTTTCTTTATTTTTCTTTTTTTTTCTTTATGGATGTACGAGGCAACTAAGAGATACGGTGTCTTCATTGACTTACCAACTACTGGATGTAGGGTCCACGCTCAAAAGTGTCCGAACCAAAAGAGCACTAAAACGTAAAAAGAGAACCAAATACGCGACAGAATTTGTTTGATCTACCTACTACGCGCACGCGAGGGTGCGCGACGCGCATCGTGCCCCTATGGGGAAATGGAATGGAAAAGAATTTCAGCGTCTTCAATGTTTTTAGTTGGTTTATATTACTACACGTACTTAGCTTTGTGTAGTTTAGACTCGGACACTTTTTTTTTATTTCATGTTTATTAGACATGCCAACAGTACACAAGTAAAACAGTATAGAAATAAATGAAATTAAATAGGTACTCATTTATTTCAGATGTTTTTGCCATACTTATTACTGGAAGCAAAATAGGTCATAGTTTCAGTACAATGTTAGGTTCCTATTGTCTTATTTTGTATTTTTGGTGCTTTTGCGGTCGTGTCTTCAACACTGCCATAAATGATCTCTTGAATTGGCTCTCTAATAGCCATGTTTTTTCCTTCTTATTGCTGTCTCCCGTTTGCAATGGAGGGAAGTCGGATATTTCGTTTTCCTACTCCTCCTATCTTCTTTGATTAATTCATTGCGGGTTCCAAGACAGATTAGAGTCATCCCCCGGGCTCGCTGGACTTCATTGTCTAGTGTTGTGAATGGTCGCCGCTGTTGATCCTGGCTTACAGGAGTTACAGCGGTGGGAATGTGTGGTGGGCCTATTTATTTCAGATCAAAAAATCCGTAATTGTGTTAGTAGGTTGATTAGTAATTAAATTAAAAAAATTAAGAGGACAATATTCTAACTTATGTACTATAATTACTCTCAAAACGTGAATATTAATTTAGTTAAATAACCGAACCGTGTATTCCCTCATCAAATAGAGGAGCATTCCAACCCGTTCCTCCGTAACGTGAAAGGTTTTCACCACAGATCACAAAAACTAAAGGAAGATGTGAAAAGGGGGTGGGGTTAGTGTCGCAGCAATATGCGCAAAAACGGAACACATTGCTCGCGACAGTAATAATTCAATATATTATGAGGCTGAAAGCCAGTCGAGATATTATGAGTAAATAGTTTACAATGCTTGCGTAGTACTAAAGATTATTCGAAAGTTGAGTTCTGATACCGCAATGGATAATGAGCACATTCAAGCATTACTTTCTATCGCGTGTTACTGGTGGTGATACGACACTAGGTTTCGTACTCAGCGCGTTGGTTGACATCTCTCTAGATCTCTATGAATTCAACGATAAGCCATCAAATTGACAAAGAAGACATTCATTTAATTCACATTCACAACGAAATGTAAAGGCTATTTTGCATTACATTACAGAAACAGAGATTTTAAAAACTACCTCTCATTTAATCTTAGAACAGCTTTAGTAACGTCCAACATATATCGGATAGTATATCTTTGTGATAAATAAATTCTATTTGGTAATCAGAATTAGCCAGAAAGCTAAATAGGAATCGGAAAATCTTGTCGTCCTTATTTGGAATGCAGTCATGGTACTTCGATGAACCAAGTTGATAGCGTGCAAGCAAATATACCATTGACCTTTCAACAAACTTCGTAACAAAGGTCCGACCTTTGAACTAATAAAACGCGTTGCAGCTGATCGTTAATTTTTTACTGACCTTTAAACATCTGTAACTCCTAAACCGACTGAAGTTATGGAGGCAGACCTGGTCCATCCCCATCACAGAGATCCTTTACACCCCATAAACACTGAATCAGCCTTGCTGCTGATGGTTGCGAAATGTACACTTATCTCTTATACTATTAATACAATGTTCTAAGCATACAATCCTGACCATTCATATTTTACAAATAAAAATTTATATTTTGTACTTTATGAAAAGGTCATGCCGGTTTTAACGTAAAGGATTTAATTCTGATATGTTATATCTAGTGTTCCAAAATCCAAACAACGTTTATTTAGCTGTTTTATTTAGAATTGTTGATATTAAATCGATATTATACAGGGTGTAAGGAAAAGTATCATTAACCTTTAACCATTCGTATGTGGGTATTCCAGACACAATGGAATATCTATTGTCTTTGGGACGGATCCGTAACATACACAGACGAAAGGTTAAACCACCATACTCTACTCATCAAACTGAACAACTTTTATTATGGGAGCAAACCTGTCAGAACAAAAAAAAATCTGCTGTCCCATACGTTTGAATCGAGTAGGTATTGTAGGTTAGTAATTAATATTACTTTTCCTTACACCATGTATAAACTTTAATACAAGACGTCAGAAGTAATCGAAAACGATGAGAAGTTATATGACGTTGTATGATAATGATAAATCTAAAAAACATGTGCGGTACGAGCGTGTTAGGATCGGCCAGAGTGAAGTTTCATTGTCTGTGATAAAAAAGAAAATAAAAAAAATTAACAGAAAATGCATGACATTGACAGTGTGTGTTGCCAGTGATGACATATGGAACAGATACATGGTCGTTCACTCAAGGCCTCATAAAAAGGCTGAAAGTCACCCAAAGGGCAATAGAGAAGGCTATGTTCGGAGTTTCCCTGCGAGATCGAATCAAAAATGAGGAGATCCGCAGAAGAACCAGAGTAACTGGCATAGCCCAGTAAGATATTTAAAACCAAACCAGACCAAAAATAATGTGTTGCATAGATTTATGCTCTATTGAATTATTTGAAAATAAAAGCGCTCACAGAAAGAATATTCTCGGTTCTATATCTAAAAGTCACACCGCAACATCACAATTAATCCATCAGACGACATCGAAACAATATCATTCTCCAAATAGGTGCCCAACATTTAAGTATTAAAGTTAATGTGAAATATTTCCTGGCTCCCAACACAAAACCGCGTCGACTGCCAACCTCCGCCCACTCGTCGATATTAAAAGAACCTTTTTGTCCATTAAGACTAATGGCGTGAACCCCTTCAAATTAAATTGCTGATTTTCAGCGGACTTGTTAAAAGGTAAAATTGGTTACTTCGCTAATGTTGGGATAACTTTTTTGTAAACTCTGAATTGACTTGAATTTTCTTAAATTAGCATTTTTTATCGATAGGTCCACCGGCCACCACTACAGTATGGCCATTCTTTGTTATCGCAGAGCAGACCAGAAGTTTGATTTTTGAAAATCACACGTTCAAATCAGCAGTAGAAAATGTCAAAATTACTATAGAGATTATGCCAAAGAATATACACAGGGTGAAATTGATATCATTAGCATCCTTTTAAACTAAAAGTCTACCCATCACACTGAACGACTTTTAATATGGGAGCAAACCGAACGGAGCAAAAAAAAAAGTCGGATGTTCCATACTAAACTGCAATGCCTACGCGACACAAATGTATGCAACAGTAATTTTTTTTTTTGCTACGATTGGTTTGCTCCCATAGTAAAAGTTGTTCAGTTTGATGGGAAGACTCTTAGTTTAAAAGGATGCTAATGATATCAATTTCACCCTGTAGATGTGTCATTTATTTTAATAACCACGGATATGATAATTTTGTTGTTTATGCTAATAGGAATGCAATCATACATTAATTGCATGCCATCGCTTCCCGTAACAACCAATGCATGTCCTTGGCATGGCTTGCATGTGGAATGTAATGGAAGGTTAATTATGTTAATGATTACTGACGAATCGTCCACCTGTGACAACAGTTATTACAATACAAAACAATAAAGTAGCATTTGTAGCATGCAATAAATTAATGGATTTTAGAATTCTTATGGAAAAAGAGGATAGGCGGGCTGAAATGGTAATTTGGAGAATATGTCACTTTTCCTACTGTATACGTATTTGTCCGATCCGCCACACCCCAAGAACATTGTATATAGTAATACAACATTTTTGCCACACCCATACACCCCGCCGACTAGAGTGCGAAAGAGGCAACTGTAGCTCGGACCGATTTTATCGACATAAAATCGACGAAATCGACCTACGAGAGAGTCCTAAGTGCTGGAATCAAAGATTTAACGGTTTACATGCAAAGAGGCATAACCTCATAAAATCAGAGGACAAGAGCAAACCCATCCTTAATATAAAAAAAATCGTATTCCCTGTTTCCTCCTTTAAAATGAAACCGATTTCAATAATTATTTCAAGAATAATATGAGAAAGACTTCGGCTATTTCTGTATGTTTTGTTTTTCTTGTTTATATTCGTCAAATTTGTTTGCTGGATGTCCGAAAACGGGCGGTAAAATTGGTCATTTTCGACCTAGTTCTTACAGTAATTAAGTAAAGCAAAAAATCAAAACATAGGGACATAGCAGAGGTAACATAGATTGTTGGTAATTTTTTTTGCTCTAGTGCTATTCATCATTATCCAGGGAAGAAACAGGGGAATAGGTTTGTATGGAAAAAAAACCCTACCCGTCTATCCTCTTAAGATAACTTATCTATGTTTGACGTTACTTTTTTAAATCCATAAAACACTTATTAAGAGTCATATTAGATTTCAGTGGCGCCCTCATCACAATATTAAATAATTCTCAATAATGAAAACTCAACTTATTGTACTAACTCAGTAGGTATATTAAACAACACTTACTCAATAAACATTAGGTAGGTACTAAACAAATAATGCAAGAAACTTACGCTACTTTTAAGTTTTACATTGTTGCAAAAAACCATTAAATTAGAATTGTTTAAAAATCCTAGTTCACTATTAAATATAATTATTCATAAGGTTTTTATATGCATTTCTTAGTTTTTAGATCAACTCCCAATCTCGCAGGTAAACTATAAATATAATCAAACACTTATAATTAAAATTTTTGGCTAGATGAGTGAGGTGGTTTTTGTCATTTTGTCTCCACATTACACAAAACCACCTAATAAAATCTTAACAGATTTTTGTCCGAATTCACACAATAACCCAAGTATGCATGCTGTTTGGTGGCACCAATACGTTTTATTTGAATAATAAACTTAGTCGTTTTTGTTATTATGTTTAATGTCAGCTAGTTGGCAAATGAGCTATTTGCGTGCTGTTTTGGCTGTCATTTTTGGAGCGTTAATTGTTTATCTAGTTCTGTAACAAAATTTTTTAAGCTGATTTTTCACCTAACCTTGGAAGCCGATTCCAGCTTAAAATGACTTATTAACAACCACTTATTGTTTCATATTTAGTAAGTTGAATAAGCACTGAAGTTTTTAAAATAAGTTAAGAGAATTTAGAAAATTTTAATTCGTCCAATTCAAACCTAAAATTAACACTTTCGACTCTTTTTTCGGTAACTTGTATGGATGTTGTTACTAATTATTTTACGTATAGAAGTGTGTTTCCAAACAATCATGTTTCAAAAATGAAATTGAAAAAAATCTAATAATGAAAAAAGTTATGACATTTTTAAGCCGCTCCTACCGGTAGAGAATTCTCAAATACCTTAAAAAAATCACCATTCAACTTCTAAACTGGTAAACTTCTTAACTGGGTGTAACCGAAAAAATAATACACAAAACACTTTTTTCTCCGTTGACCACGGAACATCTAAGAGTAAAAATTAAGTCTAAAATTTTTGGCTTTGCATACCATTAACTTCTTGACACCGGAGTGAGACGAACAACATCATGAGAAGTCGTATAAATAAAATTATTATTCTTATCAAACGTCATACCTAAAACACCGGGTAAATTCAAAACTTTTTTAACTTTCGACACCATTTTGCTTATTATATAAATTCCATCTTCACCGCAAACGTAAACATGCCCTGTGTTATCAGTTGTCATTCCAACAAACCTAGTATACACTTTAAGTGCTACTGCTTCTGATGTTCCATTTAATATCCCGTATAAACCAGTATTGTTAATAAAGAAAATATTATTGTCCATGTCAAATAGGAATTGATTTACCGCGTGCATTCTTAACTCTGGTACCATTTTGATAGACCTATTTGAATATCTATAAGCAATCAAGCTTGGAAACTTTAGAAAATAAATGCTGTCTTTCACAACAAGCCACCAGATGTCCAAGTTATCAGCAGCTAACTTTTTTAGGCTCACAAACTCTGGGTTGAATTTGTAAATGCCGTGGCTTCCTCCAAAGTATATTAATCCACTTTTCCTGTCTGCTGTCATCGCGAATGCGTCCTTAATACCATCGATGACTGTTAGGTTATCAGTTCCCATTTTAACTCTGACAGGAACGAAGACTCCATTTCCAGCATCATAGCTGAAGTATAATCTATCATATTTGTCGACAGCTATCTGATTAGCACTATGTGATATCGATAATAATGTTTCTTTGTAATAACATGGAGTTTCTGTATTTCTTGGTGCACCGTCGCAGTATTTTTCTGGTGTTTTATCAGCTTGAACCACGACGAAAATGTAAAAAGTAATTAACTTTTTCATTTTTGCTCTTTTGTAATTGCTCTTTCTGTTGTGAAGATATTCTAGTATGCCTCCTAGTGTAAGAATGACATTTGTTTTTGCGAAGGCGAAGAATGAATTGGTAATGAATGGTATAAACGGTGCTATTGTAAACGTTACATTGTGTTTATAAACTCAATTGTTACAAGATCCTGTTTTGTATTAGTATACAAAACAGGTAGACAATATTATTCCTCTTTGTGGCACTGTACGACAAAAAACTTCACTATCGCGGACTTTTCCGCCTGATCACAACTAAGCTCATTTTTGCTTGCATACTAAAAAATAAAACGTTGTCTAGCCTTGTCCTATTGACCAATAGACCAATGAATGAATAGTTTCCAAACAATAAATTATGCGCGAAAATATGCGAATTTTTTTTTAAGTGGTCAGTCGGAAAAGTCCGCGATATTACGATCAAGTCAACACGGTTTGCTGTAGCCATTGACCAATAATGTTTGCCTTTTCTTTCTACGGCTATAGCGGTTGCGGTATATTTACCGAAACCCTTTGATTAAATTAAAATAGCGGAAGATACGTGACGTTCCTGCATTCATCATCATTCATCATATATCATCATCTGTTGCAGATGATTTAAGCAATGTTTTTGGAGAAGCACTCTTTCTCATGGCTGTACAGTCCTATACGACAGCCGCATACGCGTCCACAGCCTCTACAACAGAGCTGTACGCCGGTGGATGACGACGGGATTGTAACAGCATTATTCCTTTTGTCACGTTTCTCTGCCAGGTGTGCGAACCAGGCTTCGTCATGAGTAGTCCGTCCCTCTCCACCCTCCTCTATTTTCCGCGTGGTCTTCCCAATTTGCGGGGCTGATTCCGAAAGCGGTTAGGTCTCTCTTGACGCAATCCTTAAATCGCAGAATGCTTGCATTGCGATGAATGTTCTTGCATTACGCCCTCGAAAAATGGACCTGCTTTTCATGGACTTACGAGTGAAAAGTGAAGCCTTGTGATTTCCTTGTGATCCTTTGGAGAGAGATATATCCAGCAGCCGACGTCCATCGGTTGAGATCATGAATAGATATCATCCCTGTAGTGTCATGGTGACGGCGCCGCGCCGTGGAGATGTGGCCGGGCCCTGAGGCTCACCTTCAGCATGTTCAAGGATGACATGACATACTTATCCTACCCTATTACCCTATTATGCTCTATTCTATAAGCCGAAATCACACAGCTTAAAAAATCATAATGCCTACAGCATAGAGTTCATATTTATCAAAAGAAACCGAGAAAAGTAGAGTAAAGCACGTTTCAATAAAATAACCAAAACGAATGCAGACAAACAGGTAAAAGTCACGTAATGTTAGTATAATATTTTATTCACACCGTAGCGATGCAGCGTATGTTCGGGACAATAGCTTGTTCCGCAGTTTCACGTACTTTCTGTCGCTGGCACGCTCCACAAACAAACCAATCTAACTTGTCCAATATAATACTAGGATACGGGCGCGTGTTACACCGTTTCGTAATTGGTAAAAGATAAATAATAAAATGAATTGTGACTTTTTAAACAAAGTAATACCTTTAATTACAGCAAAATAACAAAATAATATTATGAAATGGGTCTGACGATGATAATGATACAAATGAATCGGCGTTGCATATTATATAATTATGTATAACAAGTATCAAGATGCGCAAGCTACCACACAGAAATCTAAATTAATCACGCTACAGATCTCACACGTAATGTGAATTGTATTTCACAAAAGATCTAACGTGAATAACAATTAGCGTCGCGTCGGACCACGGCTGAATTTTTCACCAACAAGTTGACACCTATTTTAGAACGGGCTCAGCCTGTGGACAAATCACGTTTTGTGATTATTTTGTGTGCTCCTCAGAATTACTCATGTGCCACAGGCAGTGGGAATGTAAGCTAATGATGATTGTTCTGAAAAAAGAAGTATTTCTAGCCATATTTACCGAAGCCAAAAACTTCATTAAATCCATTGGCCGTCGTTTGAGGGAGAGGGGCCGAGACCCCCGCTCCAGGTCGTACCTGGTTCAACACATTTCCCTAGCCATACAGCGTGGAAACGCCACGAGCGTGATGGGCACATTTCAACCGGGTTCGACTCGAGGCGGGCTCTTTGACTGATGTTATTTTGTTTAGTCTAGTTATATTTTAATTTGAGGATATTTTAGTTTTAGGATATTCCAGTTTTATTATTAATTTAAATAAATCTAATTTGCTTTAAATATATGAAGTATTTCAATAATTACAAAATGATGTACCTATCATACCCGCACGAACAAAATAAAAAGATTTATTTTAGTCAAGTATTTTTAGATATTTAATTAAAGAACACTTTACTACCGACTATGAGAAGGACGATTTTATTGGTCTATTATCATTACAGCGTTATGAGGTCTCTTTATGTTGGACACATTAATATAAGAGTTTACGACTTTACGGTTCACTGCATTCTTCCGCGGGTGACTAGAATTGTTTTCTTGAATAGAAGTACCAACAAACATAAAAGATGTTTTCTGTACCATACTGTACTAAGACCTTTTGTGTTTGATCATTAATTTAGTTATTCTGGGTATAACATGAATATCCTTTGGCAACCTGTTAGTAAAACATGTAAAAGTAGTACCTAGGTATTATTTGGTCTTCGCTTCACTCCAGCGAAGACCAAATAAAATAGTTGTTGTTGTTGTTGTCCTATGGTACCCCGATGGTACAGAAGGCCCTCGTGTGACGCCGCCACCTCTCCCTGTCCTGCGCCTGGTGTTCTATGTCGCGCCAACTCAACCCGGCTGCTCGTAGCTCGGCGTCGACGGTGCACCGCCACGTGTGTGCAGGTCGCCCCCGCCGCCTGCTCCCCATAGGCTTCCATGTGAAGGCGACTCTGGCGGAGTTGTCCTCTTCTCTCTGAAGCGTATGCCCGATCCACTTCCACTTGCGTTGAGCGATTTTGGGCGTTTGTTGGCATCGAGCCCACAGCTCTTCGTTGCTGATTGAATTTGAATAAAATAATCTAGAAATAAACATTTTAACGGGTAATAAATAAAATATAAAAAAAAAGAATAAAATAAAATAGAAAAAAAAATAAAAATAGAATTGAAAGATGAGATTGATTGATTGAGTTGATTTTTGATTGATTTTTTATTTGAATAAAATAGTAACATAAAAAAAAAAAATATTTGCACAAAAGAAAATCAGTCCATAAAAAAATAGACAAGAGGAGCACAAAGTGGACAGCAGTTAGTACCATAAGATTGAGAGTAATAGTGGTCCCATACTAGACAAGCCTGTACAATAATGTAATCTAGTAATCATCAAGTGACGCCTGGTGCATTTATTTTGTATAAAGGAAAAAAAAATTAATAGTTAAGAAGTTAATTATTAATTTAATTTAATTTAATTGGACTCTTACAGTAAACATTATGAGGTAGTGTGTCTAAGTGTAGTGAGTTGTAGTGTAAGTGTATTGTAGATGGGATTATTCAAAAACAAATGAGTCGCGTTGTAGTTCTGCTATTGGGTGGTGGTATGTCGGTGCTTTTTTTTATAAAGCTACACTTGATGTCACAAATTATTTTTATTAGTACCATGCAATACAAGCACTTTTGCTATTTAAACTAGACATTGGACAAATCATCAACACTAAGGCTGAGATTCAGAAACGTTTTTTAAGTCTTAGTTCGAACTCCTGTATGCCAAAATCCATCCTGTAGATCAACGCAACGGCCTATTACTTACACAATTCGAATATTGATTTAAGCTGATCGATAAATGTAATATATAATCACTAACAGTGTAACAGGCGGCCATCGTGTGAATGTTGTTCGATCACGAACACTGCTTACGAAAACTACATCAATTTGTGAACATTCCGTCTGAGAACAAACAGAATAAGTTAGCGATTGAGTGGAGTGGAGAGCACTCAGAATGTCCTTCATTCATTGCCAATATTGAGCATGCAGTGTAGTGCAGTCTTGGTTGCATTTTGTTATTTGTATAAGGCGCTGCAGGGTCAAAGGGTACTTTTTCATCAAAGCTGTTTGAAGAAAAAGAATAAGGGGAGTTGAAACGAAACGACTATTCTTAAGACCTAGTAAACCAGTAGGTACCGTAATAAATGTTCCGATTACTGGTTGTTGGTGGCTTGTTGTTTGTTTTTGGTGTAAAATAAAGTATATTTGTTTGTTTGTTTGTTTGTTGTTGATTTCCGGGAGTCACGTTGCGTTGGTCACGAGCGGTTGTGTCTTTCACGCGGCGTTCGCGCGGTTCGTGTTCGAGCTTGCCACGAGGGTCTGCCATCTCTTTTCTCAAATGTGTTTTTGTATAAAAAATATACTTTCAATTGATACCTCACACCATAGGGCACAAACATTTTTTTTTATTTTCCCTTTCTACCTCCCCAAATTGCCCCGCAATATACAAATTAAGCTTTTTTTATTAAATTTATGATATTGGACTAGCAATTGCTATATCTGTGCCGAGTTTCAGCTTCCTATGTCTTTGTCTCTGAGAAAAATGCCTGTGACAGACGGACGGACAGACACCGAGCTGATACCATAAGTGTTTTGCCAATTTCAGTACGAAACACTAACAATCCTTCATATTGGGATCGTTATTCCCACAAACAACTTGACATTGGCAGAATTGCAATGCTAAGCATAAACAAACGTCCATATAAAAAAAGAGTATGGGTTTGCATTGGATCAGATTAGCACAGGACCGTGAGGAATGGCGCAATAAAAGGGCATATGCCCAGCAGTGGGTCGATGTGAGCTGATTGATTGAAATGAGTACCCAACGTGAATAAAATGTGATATCTGATGGATGTACCTACTGTTACAGATGTACTATATTTGACGATAGCAGGAAATGGATGTTATTTTGTTTTTCATAACGAACTGTGAGCGGATGTGAGCATCGGATATTTGTGCTGTAGGTACAATATTACTTTTTATGTAAGTATACAGGGTGTGAAATTGAATAGGACACTTACTTCAAGGGGTGCTTCAGACCGTCAAACTGAACAACTAAATGGTACCGAAATCGCGAAAAAAAATCTACTGTCCCATACGTTCCACTCGAGTTATGTTTGCAGTTTTGTATGGGATAGCGGAATTTATTTTCGCGATTTCAGTTACAGTCCCATAGTAAACGTTGTTCAGTATGATGGTCAGACGCGCCCCTTTAAGTAAGTGTCTCATTTAATTTTACACCCTGTATAGGGTGGCCTTACTTTGCATATTTGCCGACGGCCCGGTAACACAGTCTGTAGTGACCCTGCCTGCTGTGCCGAGTGTCGCGGGTTCGAATCCCGTAAGGGACAAAGATTTGTAGCCGAGTCATGGATGTGTCTATCTATATAATATGTATCCTATACTCAGCGCGTAATTTCTCTATGATTCTATATCGTTGTCTAGTCATCATACTACAAGTCCAGGTACTTTAAAATGTCACCAGATAATTTGTGTGAAAATTTCCAAGATATTTATTATTATTATTATTATTTATAAGGACAGTAAGTACATCGAAATCACTAAAAATCAACAGTCCCATACATTTGGAGGAGGTTATTGCAGTTTCGTATGGGCCATCAGATTTTTCCGCGCTTTCTATGTTAGTCCTATCCATGGGGAAAGATGTTTAGTTCGATTTTGATTTAATTGAAAAACCCTCTTAGATCCCTTTAAACAGGACCTTCAGAAGAATTGCTGTAAAATACAACTTTATTTAAAGACAAAGTTCTTTCATACTATACCTATTTCTAATATGGATGAAATCTCTGTTTTGATTTAAGACCGCTTAAAGGATAACCATCTTGCTTGCTTTCCTTTTGAATATTTTTGGAATTTTAATAAAGAATAATTTGTATTTTATTTATATAACTACACTGAAAAAATTGTCGCTATCTTTCTCTCTTTTCCTTCAACGCCAAAAAGAGCCAATCGACAAAAATAACCGCATAATTTGGATCTCAGATGCGTAAAGATAGTCTAGCAAACACTCCTGCCCTCTAACCCTCTTCACGGAGGGGTTTGAAAGCATGTGTCCTTGACAGATTGGCTGCTTTCCTTCCCACCCTCTAAGGGGGTAACATATGGAAATTATGGAGGTTTTTATTTTGTTACTTTGGTGGAATGACTTGCGGTGTTTATAGGTAGGTAAAATCGGGCATAGGCCCACCACACATTCCCACCGCTGTAACTCCTGTAAGCCAGGATCAACAGCGGCGACCATTCACAACACTGGATAATGAAGTCCAGCGAGCCCGGGGGGATGACTCTAATCTGTCTTGGAACCCGCAATGAATTAATCAAAGAAGATAGGAGGAGTAGGAAAACGAAATATCCGACTTCCCTCCATTGCAAACGGGAGACAGCAATAAGAAGGAAAAAACATGGCTATTAGAGAGCCAACTCAAGAGATCATTTATGGCAGTGTTGAAGACACGACCGCAAAAGCACCAAAAATACAAAATAAAACAATAGGAACCTAACATTGTACTGAAACTATGACCTATTTTGCTTCCAGTAATAAGTATGGCAAAAACATCTGAACGCACGGAAGTTATCCCTAGTCGCAACAAGATCCATGTAATATAGGTAGGTAGGTGAAGTTGTGGAATTGTCATTAGATGAAGACCATATATTCACGACTACAATCACGAAGGCAGCGGGAAACCGTTGGATGAGGGCAGCGCGGGGCCGTTGCTGTGGCGATCCTTGGGGGAGGCCTATGTCCAGCAGTGGACGTCCATCAAACACACACTTGGTGCTGCGTTACAGTATAATAATAAGTGTTTATTGGATTCGTTGCACATAATATAATGTTTGATTCAAAGCTTAAGCCAGGCGCCGACATAAATTCAGAGTTCGGCTTCCGAGCCGAGCAGTTTGCTGAGTTGGGACCTTTTTGCCACTGCTGCGCACAAACAATCTCTTTTATTAATAGGTATTCTGTTTTTAATTTTTTACAAAAATGTATCCGTGATAATGTAAAAGATTGAATGTGTGTCGGAGATCCAAATAAATAATTTTTCTTTCTTTCTTTTCCATCGGCTGAGATGATGATGATGATGAACCACAAAGGGGCGGTCACAAACTGTGCCACAACTACCAAATGATGCATAGTCTATGCATCAACATGGAGAGAACAATGTAGTTTGGTAGTTTTATTTCACAACTATTCGTTTTGGTGGTAGACCTTGCTAGGAAATTCGTTGCTAAAAGTAATAATTATTAAAATGTTAAATAATAATTGCTAAAATAATGTTAGTTGGTTACACGGAAAAAAATATATTTAATAACATGCTTGCATGCTTGTTTGCATCTCTTGCATGCTTTATTTATTTAACATGCTTTTAGTAATATTTTTATTATACTTAATTCAGGTTTAAGAGAACAATTCTCAAACTGTTTTCTTTACACGGTTGTATGCGTGTAGTTCAGGCTACGTGAAACCACACCCTGAACACTTCATACAAACTGACTCGCACTGAAAAGAAGCACATGTATGCTCAGTGAGATTGCGAGTGAGAGAGGACCACTGAGAAGGGGTGAGGTTAACATGGTGGGGAGCAGGGAGTGTCCGTAGTTTAGTGTACGTGATATTAGTTCTCTCTGTGGTCTTCTTCTTATGTCTGGTCAATGGCTTGTCATTCTAAATCTTTACAGCCCAGTGTTTTGCAACACGGATCTATTACTAGCAGCGTCCCTAAGCTCCGTTCGCGTGCAGGTTTCCGGACAGGAAGGCCAGGATACAAGAAGGGAGCCGACCCGTCTATGTAACCCATAGAGATCTAGAGAGATGCCAACCAACGCGCTGAGTACGAAACCTAGTTTCGGATTACCATCAGTACCACGCGATAGAACGTATTTTGTTAGCTTGAATGTGCTCATTATCCATTGCGGTATCAGAACTCAACGTTCGAATGATCTTTAGTACTACGCAAGCATTGTAAACTATTTACACATAATATCTCGACTGGCTTTCAGCCTCATAATATATTGAATCATTACTGTCGCGAGCAATGTGTTCCGTTTTTGCGCATATTGCTGCGTTACTGGCCCCGCCCCCTTTTTACATCTCCCTTTAGTTTTTGTGATCTGTGATGTAACCGAACTTAACTTCAGCCGACTTGTGGTGAAACCCTCTCAACTAGAAAGAACGAATGCCTATTAAAACATTTTTTTGTTTTAGCATGATATTCCTGAAAGTAGTGGAACATAATGGGAACTTGTTCTCAACGTCTGATTATCCATTTGTCTATGTATAAAATAAAACTATTATTTAGCTGTAAGTTCTCCAAAAAAAGAAAATAAATAATAAAAAAATATTTACCCAACGCGATTTCAGCACAAATCTATCTTTCAGATTAAACTCCTATGTCCTTGTCTCATTTTACGAACACAAATTTATAAATGCCTAGCAACACACTGGGTACCCACGGCTTTAAAAACATTGCCTACAATTAATTTAAAATGTTCCCATTTAAATATCAATATTAAACATTAAAATGTTTCGTAATTTAAACACAAAGTGAGGCTCGGGGCGGAATCCTGTTCAATTATAAATTAAATGAGGTGAAAATTTTGTATAACCTCTTTGTGAACGGATAGTAAAATGTGTTTATTTCACTTTTGGTTTACTTGGGTATACTTAGGTACAGACGACGTAACGAACTAAAATTAGTATTCTTCTTCATGTTGTGCCATCTCCTATCGGAAGCTGGATATCATTAGGGATATTCAGAGCCTGGAGACTGCAGCCTGAAATAGTGAGGTAGAATTCATATTGAACCATTCGCACAGGTTCTTAGAGCCCTATATGGTAGGACGAAACTCCTTGGAGGCATCTTTTGTCAACCAATTGAATATACACGATTGGAATTACTTCACTCGATAGAAAATCGTCACAAAGATGACGTATTTTCTTGAAAGTACTTTTGTTAATTCTTTAAGGCACGCACACGCACTTTTCGGAGGGCTGGGCAATCGCGTGTCTCGTAGAAAATATTCGTCTGAACCTATGGACCCTTAAGCCAGGCCATTTTCAACTGCAGAAGAAACAGAGTGTCAAGTAAAGTCGAGTAACAAATTAACAATTTTATGTTAATTTGTAATGAACATTTTTTTTCTTCTGAACAAGGTGTATACAGATTTTTAACATTTCTGATTTTGGGTTATAATTATGATATTAATAATCCTGTCTTCACGCCAAATTTTATTTCAATCTGGAAGTGATTGAGGTGGGGCATACCTACAGATAGACAGATAGAATGGTTGTCCATTCCACTATTAGGTTTTCTTATTTGGTAACGAAAACCAAAAGCTCTTTATTAGTTTGGATAATAATTTAATCTTAATTAGTTTAGATAATAATTTAGTTTATATAATTGCGTATGATATCTCGCTTATCTATTTAGAGAAAATAAATATACAATTATGAAAAAAAAAACATTTATACAGGGTGTTACAGAAGTAAAAGTAAAAATTGTAAATTTTTAAGGGGGTGGTTTAGACCAACAAACTGAACAATTTTCACTATAGGACCAACATCGAAATCGCGAAAAAAAAAATCTTTTGTCCCATACATTTAGCTCGAGTAGATCTGTAGTTTAGTATGCAACATCGCAAACGCATCGCATCATGGCGATTATGGCAAATCTCCTCATTTTGGGGAAGGCCTATGTCCAGCAGTGGACGTCTATCGGCTGATATGATGATGATGATGGAACATCCGATTTTATTCGGAATCTGAATATCCGATTTATCGATTTCGATATTGGTCCCTTAGTGAAATTTGTTCAGATTGATGATCTTAACAAAAATACAAATAAACATTTAAGGGGGTGCCCTTAATACAAATGTTACCCACTGAATTATAATACCTAATAGAAAATTAATAAATTTCGAGACATTCGAAACGGCGTGGCGACATTAGGACGCTGAAAACTATTCTTACAACTAAAAGATATTTCCTTCATGAAATAATATTGAAGTATTTCTACAAACCAATTTCTTGAAAACCGTAATCGCTTCAGAAGTACAAAAAAAAACTTCTTAAGAAATACTTTTTCCAACTGGAAACATTGCTTTGAACTGCTCTGCACTCACTTAATAAAATTCTGTAGTAATAAAAACCCCCTTTTGAATTCCAAGAACCTTGTAATCTCATTTAAAAATGTTCTCTGGCATCCTAGGAATATGGTTAATTTTCTTTTAGATATGAATCAGCACAACTTCCACATTTTAAAATAGAAATCGTGTAAATTCCGCGGTGTAGTGAATTTTAAAGTAAAAATGTCGTTTTCACTTGCCCCATGAATATTACCTACTCGTGTCGGCATGTGGTCTCTTGAATTTTGCTGAAAAATATATTTCGTGTACACTTGAAGCCACGAAATCTAACGTAGGGCGGGAACGCGTTGGCATGGTTAACATGTCAGATGGCATTGCTATCTTTTAGTCATTGCATCCGATATTATATTCTCTGACTGTATCGGTGCCCATTCCATTAGATTTAGGAGGTTGGACGAGAGAGTGTTTCTCCAAAACACTGCTTAAATCATCTACAATCGATGGTGAGGCATTTGAAGATAATTAACGCGCACGGACTTATAATTAACTATGTTTTACCCGCGACTTCCTCTGCGTGAAATTAGTGCACCCCTACATCCTCCGTTGAATATGTGTTCCCCATGTTTCTAATCAGTGGTCTAGGCTGTGCTTTGTCTGTCAGTCACGGAATTGTGTTATAATTATAAGTATATATAAAAAAATCTTCTTTTTCTCTAGTAATGTAGTTATCAAATATGTACGACTCTACACATATTACAATCATTTAAAGTTTTAAATATCTAAAAATTTTACGATTTAAAATCTCGTTTGGCTATCGGAAAGTTAGAGAATTTAAAACGAACAACGTGCTCGAAAAATTTTCCTCAATAAAATTCGTAAAAGATTTTATATGGCTTCAAGTGTATTTCGAAACCCGAAGTAAGTTTCACCACGGTGAAATTCCCGGCAACTTTACACGAAACCCGGGAAATTACCATTCACATATCTATTTGGGAGTTTTACCATGTTAAGCATTTGCTGCCAAGTTTTTAGCGCCTTAAGCAACACGCGATAAGAGAATAAATTACATAATAAGCGTATCTGGTAATGATTATTTCAATGGTAACATTTTATTCAATTCTTAAAATTCCTCCTGAAAATATGAGATTCTCATAGCCGACTTATACTAAACTAAACTTCTTGTGCACTACACAGAATTAAATCCAAGTAAGTATTAATCTCTCTCTCTCTCTCTCTCACACACACACACAAACACACCCCTATCATCATCAGCCTATCATCGTCCATTGTTGAACATAGGCCTCTCCCAAGGCGCGCCACAAAAATCTATCCTCGGCATTCCTCATCCAGTCGCCCCCAGCTACATTTTTAGGTCGTCGGCGTCGGTCAAAGCGGGCCGTAGGGCGTTCCACACGTGTTGGCGTTGCACCTTTTTAATTAAATAGGGCCCTGGCAGGTGTAGTGTGGAGTTCCTGCAGTCAAAATCGGATATTCACGGTTTCAGGATAAATATCGTATTTGGATCTTAGATGGAACTAATAATGATTTTACTTTCATCAAAGGTTCTAATTAGCCTCAGCCCACAAAAACTGCAAAAGAAACCTTATCCAATTAGCTAACATAAATTGATTTGCAGAATTTAATTAGTTACGTTTACAGAAAGCGTAATTAGTTCACAATTGTTTAGCTCGTGTAGAAATTCAATTCTGTTGAAACGACAGCCATTTACAAATTACTGACCCCTTTTCATTGCTTCTCTCTGGAGGCATACAATTGGCTTTACACGTACGTGTTGGTTGCTTGCTTATCGTCTCGACATAAAAGACTCTCTGTGTGTGGCGGACCTTAGGGCACGCAGGGCACGATGTGAGACGGGCCATCGTTTGTGGAGCTCCACACAAGCGGTGTAAGTGGTGGTAAGGTTAACTTTTACTATAAGACCCAACATTGAAATCGTTGTCGAAAAAAAATCTGTATACATTTGGGTCGAGACACCATTGACGTTTTCTATGGAACAGCAATTTTTCCTCCTTAACTATGTAATGTATTTAATTTTACACCCTGTATATTTTAATGATGATAATAGGTCAATTCCTGTTGGCTGTCTGTTTCAAAAGAAAAGCACCTACACATTAAAGAGTCGTCACAACTTGCGAGTTACGTTTACGTGTACGACAAATCTGCCCCTTACTGTCTACTCTGCCATAAAATGCACTTCTATGTTGTTAACATGAAAGTGGAATTCTTATTGTTAGGTGGTAAGGTTTTTATTGGTTGTTAAAGTTATGAAGTTGTTTTTTGTTTGTTTTATTCTCCCAGTTTCTTGGAGTTCAAAGAGTATGAAGGATTTGTTGAGATATTCTGAAATTGGCGCTTTTGACAACGCATGGTGGCCAATGGTTCTCCTAAAATAAAAATAAACATAAGATGCCAATGGGAAATTGTTCACTTATTTTACTCCCACTATACGAACAGCTTGATCACCATAAAGTGATCAAAGTGATGGCTGCCTGAGGGCTCTATCGTTGAGTTTTCCTGCCTCTTCTACTGCCTAAAAGCTGCTAGCAATTTTTTTTATAATGGGTTTGCGCTTGGCTTCAGCTCACCTGATGGAAAGTGTAGATGAAGCCGAGGATGTAGTGCGCTCGCTCAGAAAAAGCCTTTAACTCTTCTTTTAAAAATATCCTGATTGTTTTTGCTTGGGAAAACAGACGCATGGAGAGAGTTCCAAACCTTACCGGTTCTCATTATAAATTGGATTCGATGATGTTAGTCTCCTGCTAATATACTAAAGTTAAAATTACTATCACACTGTCTGTCACGCTCGTTCTCGCTAACAATCATATTATTTCTGTCAATTACGAAGATACCCGACCGGGCATTATAAAATAGACGTATATACTACTTACGGTAGTACGGTAGTGGTTATGGCTTCGAATATATTACTTCATTTATCCCATGGTTGTTTTCGGTGACCACAGAAACCCCTATATATCGATTTTGGAAGCAGTCCGTTGAAAAACAAATAATTTCAAAATGGCGGCCACTTTTCTGAATTCGGACATCAAATTCGTATTAATAGATCGCGGAAACCCCCACGATTCGTGTTCGGAGTACGAAAAGTGGTTTCTTATGCAGTATTTCACATGGGTGAAGATGAACCACTTGACACATCAAAGAAAATGAAAATGAAAATGTATTTATTGTGGATCATGTATGCGTAAGTTGTACAAAATTTTATAGGAAATAAAAAGAGTAGGTATTTCTAAATGCCAGTAAACAAAGGACATCGGAAGGGAAAAAGCCACAGATGTACTGGAACCAAATAAAACGCTTCGCAAACAGAAAGTACACCTGTCGCGGACTTTCAGCGTTTTGCTGGTTAAAAGGAAACAAGATACACGTTCGAAAACGGAAAAATAAGAATACATTTCCACACGAAGCTCTGCAGTACCTTTATGAGTACACTAAGCAAGCAGTAGGTACGTAATACGCGGCTACACGGAACGACATTGTGAGGCTGATGATATAAAAATATGATTATGTCTTCAAAAGTTTAGAGAACTATAAAGTGGTTGACATAGCTCAAAAATTAGCTGACAATGGGCTGGTCATATTTAAGAGTGAAAACCACGAACTGGCAGGGGCGTAGTGTGGGACGCTCGACGACCTAAGAAAGGTAGCGGGGAACAATTGGAAGAGGAAGACCGAAGATAGAGCTTTCAGGCGTACCTTGGGAGAGGCATATGTTCAACAGTGGACGATGGTAGGCCGATAATCCGCTAAGATCAGCGGTGATGTCGAATGCAGTGACTCTAACCCACAGTGTTATTGATTTGCTTTTTTTGAAAATACTAAAAAAAAATTTGTGTTGCCTTTTATTCCCAAAAATCATGTAACATAAAATGTTGATGGATATTGTCGCATGATTTGTGACAATTAAAGACTTTGTAAGATTGTTTGTGATCAAATCAAATCATTTTCATAATGAACGTGTGCTTATGGGCGTATCAGACTTCTACTGTCTCTTCTTGATTCGAACCTGTATCTATTGTCGCTACTGCGTAAATAGTGTTTTTGCATATGCGGTCGTATTTCGTTGCCTAAAGAATTTCCTTGAAAACCTAGTTTTGAAAAATGATTTTTAAACTTCCAAAGCACTATGTAGTGTGGGGATGCTATCCGGACAGTTTGCTCAACGACTTGCGACAGGCACTGGTGAGGGAACAGGAAGCCGATACTCAAAGAGGTGGGTTGCGTACTGTGTTTCTAACCGGTAGAATGCACGATGAGGGCATCAGAGAAGTTGACGATCCCCGCAGGATTTATTCTCCTCGAGTATGTACCTAGTACTAGATACCTACTTATTCTTATACTTTTCCTCGAGTCTGGGTTCGTGCTAATAATGCTTTAATTTGAAAATCTCTAACATAGAAATGTTGTTATTCAGACAATTATCTCAAAATGGTTTTCGATTCAGCCCTAAAAAAATGTGACATTCAGAATTCCCATATTTACTGAAATTTAAATGACCTATCAACATCAGCCTTCAGTCAATTTGGGACTAGGGGATTTCGGATTTCAATAATTTGGGCAAGGCCATTCGAATTTCCGTCAATATGGGAAATAGACGATTTGGGTTTTGTTTGTAGGTACTGTACTGGAGGCTCATAATTTCTTTTTCAGCGTATCCAGGTTTCCTCACGATGTTTTCCTTCACCGTTTAAGAGCAGTTGGCACCATACAGCTGGGAATAGCTCAAGAAGACCCCATTGCTTAGCCTTCGAACACAGGCTGTATAAACTAGTCTTTACAAAACTCCATTATGAGGCAAACGACCAACCGTTTGCATAATTCTCCAGAACTTGCGTTCAAATAAAGATAAAGCTGTTGAAAATAAGATTATATTGAACTGGGGAGCTTTTATAAAATCGGTTATCAGTGCGGCCATATTTCTTTATTTATTGTACACTATAATAAATATAACTACTATTACGACTAAAGGGATTAACCGGAGGATGGGCAGCATCGTTCTCCGAGTATAGTAACACCCAACTGCGATCGCCAACCCGCCTGCCAAGCGTAGCGATTATGGCAAAACCCCCCTTTTGGGGGAGGCATATGTCCAGCAGTGGATGTATAAAAAAGGCTGAAATGATGATGATGATAACAAATATAATACATTATTTAGATATTAATAGATTCTTTATGGTACACTATAGTGTACAGTGTGTTCTGTTGTTATAATAGCATAAGTGGGATCACACACGATGACACATTGACGGAGCGGCAGACGTCAGTCCGTCATTTGTGAAGCAAAGAGTTGTATGAAACCGCACGTAGAAGCAAACACGGTGACGGATTGACGCAGCATGTGTGCTTCTACGTGCGGTTTCATACAACTCCTTGCTTCACAAATGACGGACTAACGTCTGCCGCTCTATTTATCTTTATCTAAACTATTAGAAAACTGTAACAGAAGATTGTCTGTACATTGAAGATATTAACATAAAAAGTTACGAAATGGTTTTTAGGTGTCCCTGATTCCATATCACCAATTTTTTGTCTGTCTGTTTATTTGTTTGTATGTTTGTTTGAACGAGCATCACGCAAAAACTACTGAACCGATTTTGATGAAACTTTTTTTGTTTGATAGCTAATGATCTGACTTAAAATCTGGTATATAATTTGTGCGGACAAAGTCGCGGGTTAACGCTCGTACTATTATAAAACTGTACCAGAAGTGTGTCTGTACATTGAAGATATTAACAAAAAAAAAGTTACTATATGGTTTTTAGGTGTCCCTGATTCCATATCACCAATTTTGTGTGTGTGTGTGTGTGTGTGTGCGTGCGTTCATATTTGCTGTGGACTGTGTTTAGTATGGACTTAATAATCGCGTCAGAACGGTTAGCATCATCGTTGCCGATACGCGTCTCGACAATTTGTTACACACGGGCTCAGCACCCGCGGCATGGCACCTCGATAAACGATTTATCGCGCCTGCTATCTCGTTCGTTTGCGCGCAAAAAGAAAGAGAGCTAGGGCCATGCCACCGGCATTGATAATGTGACCGGGTGGTAGGTCTAGGTATTAGTACTTTTTCTTATACCTACTGGTTTCTGATCCACCTGAAACAACAGTAGTGATTTTATGAAGAGTCATATAACTGAAGCACTTATTTACTACCACTTTTGTATAGATAAGGCATCTAATAGCTATAGATAGTGACAAATAAAGAGAAAAACAAGTGAAATGTCGTCTCTTTCATTCTGTTTGCTCACAGATTATTTTTGTTGAGCAAACGTTTCATAGATTTATGAGGGTTCGTTTACTTGCTTGCACGATGATTTATTGCTTTAATCTGATCCTACAAATTCATAAGCTTTTCTTTTTATTCGAAAGACAGCTTGATAAATAATGCACCTTACTTAATTTACAATATACAAGTCTCCTTCTTATCCTGTGGGCAGCAAGCCCTGGTATCAGAGTTTTTTCAGACCGCCTTACGGCCTCTGACGTGGCTTTTATGTAACGACTACTACCATCAGAGATAGTAGCCGGGACCAACGGCTTTACGTGCCATCCGAAGCACGGAATCATCTTTCTTTTTCAGACATTCAGGTGATTCAGCCTGCAATGTCCTAACCAACTGGGAAAAAACGCAAAAGTGACATATCACTAGGTGTCCCCCGTGGGAATCGAACCCACGACCTCCGTATCAAGAGCCCGATGCTCTTAACCATTAGACCACGGAGGCAGTTACATAATACATATACCTACTTAATTTATTACCGTGTGGTTTTCATTTCTACGAATATTTTGTTTTAGATTTTTCTCCCCTTGGGAGACAGGCCATTTTGGTGCGCACCGTCACTCATTCTTTAATTATGCTGACTGTTTTTAAAGGGAATGGCTGAACAACTTTCTCTAGGGAACTAACATAGAAATCATGAATTAAAAATCTGCTTTTGCGTCCACTAGGATAGTAACAGTAATTTATTTGATACATAATATATTAGATCCTCAAACCTGTGTCAGCAGGTTGCTCTCGCCACGGTCCACCGTTTTGGACGTGTTCCTTTTGGTTTCACAAGTAGTTAAAATTGTATTCTCTTGTTTATTTTAAGCAGTAAAATAATACTCATTCAGCACTCGCAGGGGCAGTCGGAAAAATGCAAAGCAAAGTTACGAGCAACGGAACCGTATAGAGAAGTTCTCTTAATTAACAATACTCGAGAGATACTATTCTGTAGTTTCATTGCGATATTGTTTTGATATTGTATCGTGCAGGATGACGATAATACGATATTTATTACGGTGCTTCTTCTATAACACTGCTTAAAATGTGTGCAATTGACGAAAAGGTGTCTGATGACGATTATGATTATAAGATCCTTTTCCAAGTTTTCTATCCCGATAATTATGTTTAGGTAAAGATACATATTATTCTAGTGAAAAGGATCCTAAAAAAAATATGTTGGTACCCTAAATCCCGTCGCATCTGCCTTATTTTTTTTTTTATTCATAATGGGTTTGCGCTTGGCTTCATCTCACCTGATGGGAAGTGTAGATGAAGCCGAGGATGTAGCGCGCTCACCCAGAAAAACCCTATTAACTCTTCTTTTAAAAATATCCTGATTGTATTTGCTTGGAAACACAGACGCAGGGAGTGAGTTCTAAAACGTACCGGTTCTCATTATAAAAGAGGATGCGAACCTTTTTGTGCGGATTGTTGGAATATCGACTACGTATGGATGCAGTCTCGCACTACGTTTTGTTGTATGTTGGTGGAAGGGGGGTGGTGGAATCAGATCATGTAGCTCCTGGGCACACTCGCCGAAGTGTATCCGATAAAACACCAACAGACAAGCGACCAATCGCCGGTGTTCCAGACTATGTAACTTTTATTGGCAAAGGGCCTTTCACCACTTGACACGTTATTCTATCCTGAAACTAAGTATACGCGATATTACCTTTTTTTCTGTTTTTTCGATGTTGATGATTCTGTGCTCGCGATTGGCTTTAGCGAGAAAGGAGTAAGGAGGAGGAGAAATAAGGCAGATGCATCGGGAATTAGGGTAGAAACATATGCTATCCTAATTCCCGGCGCATCTACCTTATTTTATTGGCAAAGGACCTTTCACCACTTGAAGCGTTTTTTCGATATGTGCTCGCGATTGGCTTCAGCTCACCTGATCGAAAGTGTAGATGAAGCCGAGATTGTAACGCGGTCACCTACACCTATTAACTCATCTTTTAAAAATATCCTGATTGTAGACTAAAATAAACTTACAACCACATGTTTGTAAGGACCAGAATAGAGCAGTGTGAGCAGCACAGATGCAACAAGATCAAATGAAACAATGCCAGGTGAAGTCTGTATCGGATTGTCTCTATTTGTACTGACATCACAACTTCACAACAGCAAGGTATTTAGGGCACCGCCAGTTCAGACTGCCCAACTTTATCTACGTTGTTAGCCACGATACTAACTTACGGATGTGTAGACGTAAATTCACGACCATATTCACCTATGGTCAGACTCAAATGTCTGGAACAGCAGATTTTATTTCGATTTCAGATTTGCTTCTGACTGTTGTTCTGTTTGAGATGTAGTCTTAGGTTAAATGGATGCGAAAGACTCAAAGAAGATAGTTGGATGCGCCTGTTTTTTGGGTCTCAGTCTTTAGAGGAAGCGTACATAAATGAAACTTAGCAATACGTGTAGAGGCGGTAATAAAAAAGTGAATTAGTTGTAAAAGTTGCAGGAAAGGCCTTTCTCCTAATGATTCCTTTTTAATCAAATATGTGAGTGAACCTCATTATTATTATTATTATTTGGGGGTGGATTGGGCCTTGACAGGCTTATCAAGCCTGTGCCACGTAGACCATCGCTGGTCCTTTGTGAACGCCCTTTTTAAAGTTCCTTACCAATGAGACGGATAGTGCAGAGTTCTTCAGAAAAGGCGGGTCTGATGGCTTATTTTGGGTATGTGAATTCTGCACTAAATTACGGTTTAATTTTTTGGGGAAATTCGGTGGACTTCATTCATGCCTTTAGAATGCAGAAACGCTGCGTAAGAGCATTAAACGGCTCTTCACAAAGAGACTCGTGCAAGCCCCTCTTTGATAAATATAAAATACTGCCACTACCATGTCTTTACATAAAAGAAGTCGCCATGTTTGACAAAAAACATATCCACCTTTTTGATAAGGTTGGCAAATTCAATAGAAATTTGCGGCGAAACAAGAAACTGCTTTACTCAGCGGGTGGGTACACGTCAGCATTCTACCATAAAAGCATTTATTTTATGTCCGTTAAGGTCTACAACAGTGTTCCTGATTGTTTTAAGGATCTAGATTGTCTAAAATTCAAGAAAGCTATCAACAACTGGTTGCTTTCGAAACTCTACTACAGTGTTCAAGAGTTTTTGGATGACAATATAAATAATAATTGAAAGTAATTTGAGTTGTAAAACTGACGTCGAATTTGGATCCTGTATTATATCTAGTTGATTGTCTGGACATTCTATAATTCTTTAATTTCTACCATGACATTAACTAATTTTATATTTTTATTTGGCATTCTATTGTTCATTTTTTATTGTAACTATTTGACATTTTTAAATTCTACTATAATTATACCTAATTATTATTGTACACCTAAACTGGTAAGCTATGGAGACACAATGTAACATACAAAATTAAGACCTTTTATAAACCTGTAGTTATGCAATAAATGATCTTTGATTTTGACTTTGACAATCCCCACTGCGGCCAGAAAACGCAGTAGATTTTTGATAGGGACAGTTTGTATCTTTTCTTTTATCACTTTTCCATTCATTCATGGTTTTTATTTTAAAGAAAATTCACGACAACCTTATGTTTGAACAATTTAAGAAAACGAAATCTAACACTATCCGCTTAACCAAACCAAACACGTACCGCACCAAAAAATACCTGAGTGATCATATTCGATGAAAATAGTTTTCCTACTGGTTTTTCGCGGTCTTTGTCCAATTTACTAGCAATTTTGACTTGTGCATCCCAAGTTTTAAAGACGGTGGATTCATTTGAAAAAAAAAATCCCTAAAGTGTCTTGTTTTAAATAATTATGACCCAACACTCAAAACGGCTTTGTAAAAAAGGTCTGGGTCAAATTTCGCCAAGTACTCTTCTTCTTCTTCTTCTTATCTTGTGTGCAGAGCCCTGGTGTCCGATTTTTTTCAGACCGCCATATGGCCTCTGACGTGGTTTTTATGTAACGACTACTACCACCAGAGATAGTAGAAGGGACCAACGGCTTAACGTGCCATCCGAAGTTCGGAATCATCTTTCTTTTCAGACAATCGGGTGATTTAACCAAGCCAAGCACTGTTCTGTCACCGCGTATACGAGCATACCTAACTATACGGTTGTTGGTAGGTATCTACCTGATGATCTGACGTGTCCGATCCCCTAGGACAGGACTGCCGTATAATGTCACTAACTCGGGAAGGGATGTCCGCAGGCACGTAGTCAGGGGATACTTAATAGTTTTCCAACAAAAACTAATGTTTTGGGATAATATCAGATTACACGTAGAATACGCAAAGGTGGAGTTGTTATTTTCTTTGAGAATCTTGAATAGCAAAATAATACAGAAAACTCCAGTATACTTACCAAAGTATACTGGAGTTTTCTGTATTATTTTGCTATTTGTGTTGCAAAGCAATTTTATTTTTGTTATAATCCTTCGCTGGCTCTCGAGCACCTACCACCTACCATACACACTTATTTATTTATTTATTTAGGCTCACCAACAGATTACATATTATAACACTCACATGTACATCTTAAGTTAGGTATAGTTCTGATACATAACCCAGTTACAGGAGGTACACTTAATCGCAATCGGACGAATGGTAACGCATTATGGATAAAGAATCGAACATTGATTTTGTAATATAATGTTGGTACCTATAGATTGATGTAGTAGTTTTAAGGGTGTATTTAGATAATGAAACTAAACAAAGACGAGAAAATGTTTTTGCTCTTCCATACAAAAGTGCGAGTTAGCTGATCGATTTTCTAGGGGATTTCCACAAAAAAAAAATGTCTACACATATTCCTGAGTTGCTTAGTAGATTTAACATTTTTCTAGTACTTATTTTAAAAAAATGGTGGTGTAATGTAGTCTCAAATTAAAAAAAAATTCTTGTTGCGGGTTTTAATTGAATGAAAATCTACGTTAATAATGTAACGCCTTGTTTTTAGCATCCTGCATTAAACTGGTAAGTAATAATTTTTTGTTGACTTCACAGCTGAATTAAAGTACCAACTTTTTATGGTTAATTCGAGGCTCTCCCAGCTAAATCCCTGGCAGCGTGCCTGTTGTTGGCACTAATCCAGGCTTCACGATAGCTGGCAACTACCTAACAGATAGCTAACTGGCTTTGTGTACGCAAATAGGTACAAATACCTAATTATCCGTGTGGTGTTGGCTAAGAATCGCAAGTGGGTGTCGTAAAAGGCGACTAAGGGATCTACCGAAGGATTGGCAGCAGCATCCTCTGAGTACACACATTCGATCCAAACGCGATCGCCAACCCGCCTGCCAAGCGTGGCGATTATGGCAAATTCCCCCATTTTGGGGGAGGCTTATGTCCAGCAGTTGACGTCTATCGGCTGATATGATGATGATGATGATGACCTAATTATCTGCTTTACATTTGTGTAAGATTGTTATTTGAGGTCGTGGAGTTTTGGTGTCCGAAGCTATCAACAAAGTTGAAAATTAACAAATTTTCTGACTAGGTATAGCTATAATCTCGAAAAATTTAAAAATATAATTAAACGTATTGTGTAACTTGTAAAAAATTAGTAAAGTTCTATCTCCCTATATTTTACGATATGATCAAGATCTTCCTAACCTAGTCGGCATTTTTACACGTGCAACTTAATCTCTAGAGACCAGCAATAGAACTGCCAATAAAAAGTGAAACTTATCACGGAAAATAGGCATAAAGTGACCGTAACAGCCCCCGAGTTCTTAAAAAATGTACTCCCAAAGATCCAGTAGGTACTTTTATTTGTATAAACAAAACTTTTCCTAACATTTACAGATTTGATTCTTTCTGTGATATTCAACTATAAATTGGTTTAGACGCGTGATTCCATAATCATATCGTGTTTTTTCGAAAGGACAGTGGGCAGGAGTGGTCCAAGTACCCCTGCATATGTGGCATACTACGTTTAAAAGGGGGTTTATTATAGATATTTATTTTATATGCGGCACCAAAATCTGGTCGAGAGAAAAAAAAGGTTGCTTTTCATATTAATGTTAGCATTTCGCCGCTATTACATTTGTTGCTCTAATCCCTTGTGTCATGTAGATAGTATCATTGTTTTTGATTATTATTAATGTAAAAGTATCTTTTGTTAACCCGATGTCAACCCACCGCACGGGCATACTCACCCTACTTACTACCAAAACAAGATTATTAAAATGTATCCATGACTACGTTAGCGCTTTCATTCATTGCTGAAATGATAACAAATCATTTTTGCCTCAAAACTTAAAATGCGAATAACTTTCAATTTTAACTATCAAAATAATGAAATTATTGTTTCAATCTAATTCATCATCATCATCATCTCAGCCGATGGACGTCCACTGCTGGACATAGGCCTCCCCCAAGGATCGCCATAACGACCGGTCCTGCGCTGCCCTCATCCAACGGGATCCCGCCGCCTTCACAAGGTCGTCGGTCCACCGTGTGCGGGGCCTACCCACGCTACGCTTTCCGGTACGCGGTCGCCACTCGAGAACTTTTCGGCCCCATCGGCCATCGGTTCTGCGAGCAATATGCCCCGCCCACTGCCACTTTAATTTAACAATTCTTTGGGCTATGTCAGTTACTCTGGTTCTTCTGCGGATCTCTTCATTTCTGATTCGATCTCGCAGGGAAACTCCGAGCATAGCCCTCTCCATTGCTCTTTGGGTGACTTTCAAATTTCATTCAATCTAATTATTTTGTTGTAAATCAGTTGGGGTGTGTGAGGTTTTGCGCTTATTCCTAAACACGTTGTATTTTATATCCCTTGTTTGAACAATCTGCATCGTGATATTTTTCCGCCTGCTTTCCATTATACCCATCAATAACAAAGTACATTTTACAATAGCCCACAGGATTCATCTAATAACATTTGATAGCATCAAACCATCTATTGTAATAGACAGGTAATAGGGAACCTATAGAATGAGCAGATAGGATATTACGAGGCTTTTCTGTATGAATGGGGATGAAAGGTAGAAATAAATGGGTTAATCTAAACCTAGCTCTTACGAGCCTGAATGGCAGGTTTAGTGCTAGAACTTAGGACCTTATACAGGGTGAAATTGATATCATTAGCATCCTTTTAAACTAAGAGTCCACCCATCAAACTGAACAACTTTCACTATGGGAGCAAACCAATCAACGCAAAAAAATATATTTGCTGTTGCATATATTTGAGTCGCGTTGGCATTGCAGTTTAGCTCCGATCGGTTTGCTTCCATAGTGAAATTTGTTTAGTATGATGGGTAGACTCTTAGTTTAAAAGGATGCTTATGATATCAATTTCACCCCGTATAGGTAATCAACTTGCTAGAGTGTTATGAGTAAGGAAGAAAAACTGTCGACTATAATCCCTGAGGATTACTCTTAATAGGACTTAGGTATCCTTAGATCAAAGTAAAATGAATGGATGGGCCCCTTAAGAGAACATTTCAAACGAGAAAAATAAGCTAAAACAATTCCTAGTTAATACTTTATTTCTTTGACGGAATTATTATTAATGCGAAAATGTGCCTTGTGTCTTTATATTTGTTACTTCTTTGCGACTAACCGCTGAAAAGATCAAGACTGTAATTGGACAGGAAAATAACTTCTATCCTGAAGACAGATATTGGCATAACAATTCCATGCAGATAGAGTCGAGCGCAACAGTTGGGGCCGTAGTATGGCAGCATGATAAACATACCACGTGCATCATGCCATGTTACGGCCGCTGCTTTAAAATATTGCATGTTTCAAATTTTACCACTTTTATTATGAGAACTTTGAAATCGCGAAAATAAGACAGTAACCCAACTAACGATTTGGTCGTAAAGGATTTTTTTTTGTTTTTTTATTACGTATGGGTTTGCTCTTGACCTCAATCTAGTCCTCTTGACGAAGATGGGGTCGAAGATGTAGCGAGCTCACCCAGAAGCAGCCTATTCACTCGTACTTTGAAGGAATTTGGGTTGTAAGCGCTCGGAAATACTGACGCAGGCAGGGCGTTCCACTCCTTGGCTGTACGCATTATAAAAGATTCAGAAAGGCGCGAAATTACAGTAATATAACTTTTATAAGTCAAAATAGTCATATAAATGTGGGCCTAAAACGACCAAATTGTTTGCTGGGTATGTAACGTATTTAAGTTTACACCCTGTATAGCAAGCGCTTCTACCTATCTAGACAGGAAATTATGTAGATACCCAATGAGCGGTAAAGCTCTTGTGGTCAGACAAGAAGAGAAAAGCTAAATAAAAGCTAAAATAATGTTTCTTTGACATTGCTGGAATACGATATCCATTAACATAATAAATCTCTGGGACCCACTACGCTACGGAGTGATAAATTAGTGTCTATTTGTAACCGATTCGATTGATGGTATGTGCGTGTGTGACAATGAATGTGTGTCTACCCCGAAAAGCATTAGGTATAGTCATTGACGTAGAATACTATGGACGCCAGGTATAGTAAACTAAACTACACAAACCTAAATACGTGTAAGTAATATAGGGTCCTTCTTAATATGCTGACACTTTTTTTAAGGGGATGATCAGACCGTTAAGCTGAACAACTTTGTGTATGGCACCAACATCGAAATCGTATAAAAAAAAATTGCTCGTCTATACAAAACTGCAAACCTACTCGAGCAAAATTATATGGGACAGCTGATTTTTTTTGCGATTTCAATGTTGGTCCCATAGAGAAAGTTGTTCAGTTTGATGGTCTAATTATCCCCATAAAAAAGTATCAGCATATTAAGAAGGACCCTGTATAAACCAACTAAAAACATTCTTTTCATCCTACTCCCGCACCGGGCACGGTACGCGCCACGCGCCCGCGCGTATGCGTGGTCGGCCGATCAAACGAAGTCTGTCGCGTAATTGTTTCTCTTTTTACGTTTTTGTGCTCTATAGGATCAGACACTATTGAGCGCGGACCCTACGTCCAGGAGTTAGTAGGTCAATGGGTATAGTCGTGACCACGCAACACAATAAGAACAAGAAAAATAAGAACAAAACAATTTAGGGGCACAAAATCTCGTTTCACAAAATTACAGGTAATACAAACTTTGGTTAGGCGCCAAACAAAGTTTCATAGCAAAGTTAATAAAGTTAATTAATGAGAGTTAACTCTCGTACGAGTTTACTGCTTGATTTATTTGTACAAACACAGAAGATTTATTTCATGATTTTGATGTCGATCTCGTAGATAAAGTTTCATGCAGGCTCGCGCAACTCTCTAACAAAAAAACGTTATATGAAACGTGCACCACCGCCATTAAATTTCTTTGATCGGTTGTACACGTTTCATACATTCGGGATCATCGGTCACAACCAGTTTTTAGTATAGAAGTCCCGACTCTTATAACGTAGTGAGTTACATTCTCTTTGGTTTCATGGTCTGATCGTACTCTTAAAAACCGTAAGCATATTTAAGAAGAACCCTTTAAAAACCCCTATTTTTTATTAATTACCAACTAAATTTTAAGGATAGCATTCAGATAACGAAACCCATAAAGTTATAATACTTTATGGAATAGAGTAACTGACAGCTGAGAGAGCGAGATGTACCTAGCGGCACCATAAGATACGTGACGCGAGGCAATATACCCGTTTTTGGGTATCATATCTTTGCGGATCGAAAGTGAAATCGTAGATAATTTTGTTAAATATACTAACACTATTTCATTAAATAATCGATTTCACGTTTGACTTCGTATTATAGACAGTGCTCGAATTTTTTCCTGCCGACGATCTCCTGAAAACCTGCAAAAACTGTATCATTTGACAACTCATGTCAGATCCCCTATTACTGTGTGGGGACTTGCTACAGATGTCAGCATCCACAAGTTATAGCAAAGATGCCAACAGATGGTGATACCGTCGCTCTCGGAAATTTGCTCCATACATAGACAACGTTCACCGTGAATACGTAACTCGTAACCTACTACAAATAAGGTTCACAATCGAATGCAAGACATACATCGCGCAAGAGAAATAATCACAGAGATTCGATATATATTACAAGTCCCCAGTCCCCACGGCCAGCGGCTTCACACGGCTTCACACATAGCCTGGTGGAAGATCTTCCCTTTTCAATGGAGGAACATTCCCAGTAGCACCTCCAGAACGAGCGCACCGCCCGCCCGACTCCCCGTGGCAGGCGGTGCAGTGGATCCAAAATAGCAGTGTTCTGTATGTTACTGTAAAACAAAATACCATAAGCTTCTCAAATGGTTTAGGTAGGTATACCTACGAGTATAGCGGGATAGCTAGACTGGCTAGACTAGACTAGCGGGATATCACCCCTTTTTGGTTGACATCCCACATATTAGCACCAAGCGCCTTTTTTAATCTTTTATAATGCGCACAGCCAAGGAGTGGAATGCCCTGCCTGCGTCAGTATTTCCGAGCGCTTACAACCCGAATTCCTTTAAAGTACGAGTGAAAAGGCTTCTTCTGGGTAAGCTCGCTACATCTTCGACCCCATCTTCGTCTTGAGGACTGGATTGATTTCAAGAGCAAACCCATACGTACTAAAAAAAAAGAGTAGCTCAAAATTAATAGCCCAGTCATTTTACGTTTTGAGCCGGGACTAATTAATAATTGATATTTTTTTCGGTATAGTATTTAAGAGGCGACTTGAGCTTAGAAATGTACCAAAATTAAAAAAAAAATCACGTCAGCAACAGTTCCAATTTTAAAATTTAGCTATTATGTCGTTCTAAAAAACCTGATGGTAAATTTTTTTTGCACATGTTTAAGGCTTTACCATTATACATACTACAAACATGGTGTGAATATTTTTGTCTGCTTAGAAGGTTTTGAAAAATATATTCGTATTTCCTAATAAATACCTCATTTTTTAAATTTCATTGCGTATTTTATTTCTTAAAAATAATTTATATTGTTAAATCTGAGTCAAATGAGGGCTGATTGGTATTTACAATTAAAACATTATGAACAACTTATGGCTAAATACCTATACCGTTAATAACAACTTCGACTCATTGGTATTAATATTAATAATTTAAAATCCTTGTGGGACACATAATTTTGATTTCTATGTTGCGTAGCGATTTTTTTTTAATATTCTTTAAGATAGTCCCTTTGTCTCTTAATGGTTCCGGTTACAGTTTAAAAGTCCAATTAGTAATTACTCCCTAACCCGCCTAACAAAACTCCGTGAAATGACTGGGCTATAATAAAACTTTTTAAAATCGAAGTATTACGGCTCTCTCGTTTAATATTCGAAGAAACGCAAACAAAAAAGAGTTCTTCATTTCTTCAGAGACTTGTGAAAAAAATGCTTTTAGCTTCAGGCTGTTCTGAGAATTATTGTTAAGATCACTAGACCGATATTCAAAGTGCTGCTGTTATTAGTGACGGGAAACAGGCACCTTTCTGTGAGTTGGTAAAGATTCTACTCATTTTTGGTTCTTGAAACGAACGTTCCGCCTTTACTTCGATCAAGAATATAAAACTAGAAATGCAAATAATGCTCCAAAAATTGCAGATTCAAAAGTAATTTTTTGTCTGAGTATTGCTCGTTGAGAGTAAAAGCCAATGACTAAAAAAGGCGCCTTTTTTCATTTCGCTTCTTTTTTTAGGGCGGGCATCAACTTGAATATTGTAGTTCAGAATAAAGTTACAAACAAAACTTTAAGACAAGTATATCTCTACACTCAGTCCGGACGGAGATATAAAGTCTTGATGTGAACGTAATGAACAAATTTTCAACTTCAAGCCTTTATATCTCCGTTCAGACTGAGTTAAGAGATATACATGTTATAACAAGTTTTGTTTGTTACTTTACTCTGAACCAAAATATATAAGGTCTAACAAAATTATGTGAAACTATTTTCAGTGGATGATCAGACCATCAAACTGAACAACTTTCTCTATGGGACCAATATTGAAATCGCGAATAAAAAATCTGCTGTCCCATACATATAGGTCGAGTGAGTAGGTTTGTATGGAACAGCTGTTTTTTTTCCGGATTTCAATATTGGTCCCATAGAGAAATATGTTCAGTTTGATGGTCTGATCATCCCCTTAAAATAGTTTCGAAATCGCAAAAAAAAAATCTGCTGTCCCATACATTTAAGTCGAGTTATGTTTGCAGTTTTGTATGGGAAAGCTGATTTTTTTTTCGCGATTTCGTTATTGGTCCCATAGAAAAATTGTTCAGTTTGATGGTCTGATCCTCCCTTAAAATAGTTTCAGCTAATTTTGTTAGACCTTATATAATATATAATAAATTATATATAATATATAATATACAATATATAATATATAAATATATAATATTGGTTGATGGCCGCGCTAAAAAAAACGTGAAAAATAAGGGGCCAACCTTCCATACAAAACCAGCATTGTCTTTTCCATTTGCAATTTTTTTAAATATTTTACATGAGTCTGTGCATCTAGTTCTTATATTAGGGTTCTTTTTTAAATAATGATGAAGATTATTTAAGGAGATGACTATTTATACGGGTCCTTCTTAATATAGTGATGGATTTTTGGAGAATTTTCAGACCATCAAACTGGAGAACTTTCTCTATGGGAACAAAGTCGAAATCGGGAAAAAAATCATACATCGAGGTCAAGTAGGATTGCAGTTTTGTATGGAACAGCAGATAATTTTTTCGCGATTTCAACCTTGATCTCATAGAGAAAGTTTTTCAGTTTGATGATCTGATCATCCCCTTAAAGAACCGTCAGCATATTAAGAAGAACCCCATATATCTTAACGAATAATTTATATAGAGTCACCTATCTGAATCGACTCACAACGTCACATCTCTTAGCCGGAGGTGTGCAAAGTGAACAAAACCGGGCGGTTGGCGTTGCCAAGTTTACTTTTTGCCAAGTTCGAGTGCAGAGAATAATGGTATGGGGTTGAATCCTCTTTTTATCCAACTCAATTTTAAGTTTCTGCATTTGAATGTAAGAACATATTTTTGTTAGCTACAATTCATCTTTTTTTAAATTATTCTCTTCTATGTTTAATTTTAATATTGTTTTGTGATTAGGTACCGGCTTGAAATGGACCGAAAGTTTCTTCGGGGTATAATTGAAGATGTGATTAACACGTTCGTGGACAGTAACTAGCTATAGGGTCGCGTGGCTAGAGGTCTCTCGAGTAGATGTCTTTCGTTCGGCTCGCGATTTAAGTAGCCACGCGGCTCCGCCATTTTATGGCGGTTTCGGGTGTGTGTTTTTGTATGAAAACAGGGCTTTGAGATCGCCATATCCATTACTGTACAATGTCAAGCACTAATTGCTCCTTAAACTAGATATTGGCAAAATCATCACTACCAGGATGGCAGCCATTTTTTTTAAAATAGAACTAGCTATAGCAGTGTTAACAATAAAAGTTCTATTGTGTCTCGTTCACTGTCCGCGAAAGTGTTAAGGGGTAAATCATAGTGGTAACGAAAAAGGTATACGCGAAGTTACAGGCAAACTAGATTACAAGGAGCAAACCTGAAAACAAAAATCAGCTGCATATTTGAGTCGAGTTGGCAATGCATTTTAGTATCATCATCAGCCTATCATCGTCCACTGCTGAACATAGATCCCTCCCAAGCCGCGCCACAAAACTCTATCCTCGGCCTTCCTCATCCAGTCGCTCTCACACTACGCCTGCCAGTTTGAGGTCTCCACTCTAGAACTCTGACTCCCCATCAGTTGTCAGTTCATCGGCAGATATGACCAGCCCATTGCCACTTCAGCTTGCTAATCTTCTATGTCAACTTCTCAATAGGTTTTCAATATTTTATAGCATTCCATAACGTATCACCGCATTCATGGGAGGCAATTGCGCTAATTTAAAACATCCAAGTTCAATCCTAATCCAATTTCAGTTCTAATCACATTGCAATCCAATTACTTTTCAACTGCGCTGAATTGAGCATCGCGCTAAACTCTATGTAACTTTGAAAGCCTTTAACGTCTTACGATCTGTCAAAACGGCTCTAAAGGCTGTGAAATGAATAGCGCAATACCGAAAAGTTGTGGTTCGCACGCGGTCCAATCATGGTTCAGTTGCGATTTATTTAGCGCGATGGCTCTCCTGATTTGTGTTCTCTCAGAGAAACACCGAACATAGCTTATAATTAGCTGATTCGCTGAGTGAATAGATTACCAACACTCAGTTGCAGAAACGCTCATTAGAGTTAATTCTCCATTAAATCTCTTGCTAGCTTTTACTACGTCAATAAGACAAAAAGTGACAGCAAGAGATTTAATGGAGGATTAACTTTAATGAGCGTTTCTGCAACTGAGGGTAAGTATCGTTAGGGTCCATCCAGTTGAGTACGGAACAACAATTTTTTTTCTCCCATAGTAAAAGTTAGAGTAGCCCAGTCATTTTACGGTTTGAGCAGGGACTAATTAATAATTGCAATTTTTTTTGGCATAATATTGAAGAACCAATTCGAACCTAGAAATGTACCAAAATTAAAAAAAAAATCACCACAGCAACAGTTCCAATTTTAATATTTAGCTATTATCTCGTTCTAAAAAACCTGACGGTAAATTTTTTTTTGCAAATATTTAAGGCTTTACCATTATACATACTTCAAACATGGTGTAAATATTTTTGTTACTTAGAAAATTTTGAAAAATACATTCGTATTTTCTAATAAATACCTCATTTTTTAAATTTTATCGCCTATTTTATTGCTCAAAAATAATTTATATTGTTAAATCTAAGTCAAATGAGTGCATTGGTATTAATATTATTAATTTAAAAGCCTTCTGGGACAAACAATTTCGATTTCTATGTTGCGTAGCGATTTTTTTTTAATATGTTTTAAGATAATCTTTTTGTCACTAAATGGTGCCGGTTACAGTTTAAAAGTCCTATTAATAATTACTCCCTACCCCGCCTAACAGAACTCCGTAAAATGACTGGGCTAAGAGTTTTACTTTTAAAAGATGGATGGACCCTGTAGGTATACAATATGTATCTAAACTATTATAAAACTGTAGCACAAAAGTTTGTCTGTACATTGAAGATATTAACAAAAATAAAGTTTTTAGGTGTCCCTGATTCCACTTCACCAATTTTTGGATTTTTTGTCTGTCTGTTTGTTTGTGTGTTTGTTTGTTTGAACGAGTATCACGCAAAAACTACTGAACCGATTTTGATGAAACTTTGTTTGATAGCTAATGATCTGACTTAAAATCTGGTATATAATTCAAAGTCGCGGGTTAACGCACATAATGAGTGTACTCTCACTCTACATATTTTTATTTCGACCCTTCGCATTTCGTCAGGCAAGGCAATACAGTGACGGTTTTACCCGAGATATTGGACTGAGCTGATTTATAGCGGTCTCAGATCGTAAATAAAACAAGCTCAAATACGCCCTGCGTTTTGGGAATACCTACCCTTCGACCAATTTGTTGTCATTGAATTTTTTTGGGGTACCTACGAGTATGTCAATAATGTACCTCAACAAGACGGAAGCAATTTACCTAATTACAATACAGGGTGTAAAATTAAATGCGTTACTATCTTACGGGGTGCTTCATACCATCAAACTGAACAACTTTATCTATGCCGCCAACATAAATAAATAAAATAAATAAATATCTTGGACATTGTCAGACAAATTATATTTGTGTATGTTATCTATATTGTGTTATTGTGATCTACACCGCCTACCAATCTTCTTTCACTATTTCCTCTACCCTAAGGTTGCCTGAAAGAAATAGCTTTTTAGCGATAAGACCGCCTGTTTTTGTGCCTTTTGTATTTCCTGTTTGATTGCTCTATGTATACTCTGTTTTTTTGGTGTCAAATAAAGTATAATTGATTGATTAATTATCTAGTCACATTTAAAGTACCTGGACTTGTATTATGATGACTAGACAACGATATAGAACACATATATAGATACAAACATCCATGACTTGGGTACAAATATTCATATTCATCATATAAATATTTGTCCCTTACGGGATTCGAACCCGCGACCCTCGGCACAGCAGTCAGGTTCACTACAGACTGTGCTACCGGGCCGTCGAAAATACGAAAAAAAAATCTGATAATAATTAAGATAAGATAAGATGTTCTATAGAAATGTCAATAGCTAGCTCAATAACTCAACCACTTACGAACTAGTATTTAAGTATTACCTCGTATTACCATACAATAAACCAGGATCAACAGCGGCGACCATTCACAACACTAGAAAATGAAGTACAGCCAGCCCGGGGGATGACTACCCAACTAACAATTTGGTCGTATAGGTGTCGTATAGTCGAACGTCAGACGCATAAAGCACCAGTATATGACGAAATTACCATAATATAACTTTTATAAGTCAAAATAGTCCTATAAATGTGGGCCTTATACGACCAAATTGTTTGCTGTTGGAACCCGCAATGAATTTAATCAAAGAAGATAGGAGGAGTAGGAGAAAAAAATATCTGACTTCCCTTTATTGCAAACGGGAGACAGCAATTAGAAAAAGTATGACTAATTTGGTCGTATAGTCAACCATTTATAAGACTATTCGGTTCTATAAAAGTTACATTACGGTAATTTTTGTAACTCTTCGTCGTGTACTGGTGTTTTATACGTCTGGTTATATAATAATGTCATATGGACGTTCTGTCGACGTATCTTATACGACAGTTCACGGCAACGTCTATACGTCGTTCTTATATGACTTTTAGTCGTGTTAGCGTAATTGTCGCGTAAATGTTAATTTACATTTATAGTACTATTTAACGGGACGGTGGTCGTGTATGCGTCGTAATAGTAACCATTATTCAATAGTCGTGTAGCTGGTATGACTGTAACCTGTATATGTCTTCAGGGACCACAATACGACTGCTGTATCACAAAAAAATCATGTAAGCGATATTGCAAACCTTGTTTATAACTTCCACCATTTTGTATTGTACCGTGTGTTTGAATTTATTTTTTTATTTATTTATTTAACACTTTATTGTACACATAACATTACAGAAAAAACAATTAAAGTAGACATGTACAAAGGGCGAGCTTATCTCTAAAGAGATCTCTTCCAGCAAACCCGCAACAGAGACAGTTCTGAAGTGTGAGGCAGACAAAATGTGTACAGCACAAATGATAAGAACTAGATACTTGTTGTTAAATGGAAGTTAATTATATATATATATATATAAATATAATATAAATAAACATAATTATAAATAAACAAATAGATACAATCTTTCATTATTCGTAAAATGGATCCAAACAAGTGGAAAACGATTAAAAGAAGTAGTGCATAAAAGGAAAGTATCATGCACTTCAAGCGCTATCTATCTTTCTTCCAAAAACTTATTGTACCTAATACTACTACATTGTGGGCTCTGAAAAACGACCGAAAGTCTAATTACAACTTTACCGACCTGGAATTAGGAGTGTTGTGTTTAGTGAAAGCCTTGAACTCAGTATAACAATAAACTTTAATTGAACGCTTTCGTTCCGCCAACTATAGAGCTGTAGTATACAATGTGTGGGATACTTTGGCACTAGATGTTTAGTAAATGAAAGCTAATCATAAGATTATCAAAAAACTTAATTTAACTTAGGACAATTTATAACTGCGAGATCGAATCAGAAATGAAGAGATCCGCAGAACAACCAGACCTACCTAGCTGACTTAGCCCAAAGAATGGCTAAACTAAAGTGGCAGTGGGCGGGGCACATTGCTCGCAGAACCGATGGCCGATGGGCCCCAAAAGTTCTCGAGTGGTGACCGCGAACCGGAAAGCGCAGCGTGGGTAGGTACCCCCGTAGCTTTATATCTTCGTAATCTATACTATTATAAAGCTGTAACAGAAGTGTGTCTGTACATTGAAGATATTAACAAAAAATAAGCTCCAATCACCAATTTTTGGATTTTTTGTCTGTCTGTTTGTTTGTTTGAACGAGCATCACGCAAAAAGTACTGAACCGATTTTGATGAAACTCTTTTTGTTTGATAGCTTATGATCTGACTTAAAATCTGGTATATAATTTGTGCGGACGAAGACGCGGGTTAACGCTCGTTATATTATAAATTCCAAATGTTATTTGTGACGCGGCAACTAGATTTTCTAAACTATTTTTACATAAAAAACATTACTTTTATTAATTCCGTCTACGCGTATTGTGCGTCAAAGTTTTGTATGGACTGAAACCACCTTAAGGCGGAGCCGGTTCTTTTCTGTGGTTGTAGTAATAAAAAGGTGCCAATGTTTAAAACTCAGTTTATACTGTACATATGGATTACGTAACTTTGTACAGTAAAGTGTTACGCGACCACATTATTGTTTTAGCAGGACATTGTCTTGTATGACTGTTAGCTTAACCTCCACTGTTTCAACAGTTTTAGTCGTTAAGTCTACTGTTTTAGTGTTAGATATGAAATATACATGCCTGCCTTCCCTAGAAAACTAACCTAAATAATTCTAAAAGTGAGCATTGCTACGAATGTCATGCTTCAAAAGATAGTGGCAAAGCTTCTGACCATTCTGATACGGATTGTGGTCGAAAGTATAGGTATTGTATGAATGTAACCTAACCTAACCTAAGAAACCAGTACTTCTGGTCTTAATTAACAATTTTTCTTGTGGATATTTTTGATTACAACCCAAATTATAAAATAAATAAATATCTTGGATATTAAATTTAAAAAAAAAACGACTACTAAAAACAACAAACTACAAATTACTTTAAAGTGCGAGTGAATAGGCTTCTTCTGGGTAAGCTCGCTACATCTTCGACCCCATCTTTGCCCTGAGGACTGGATTGAGGTCAAGAGCTATTTTTAATAAAAAAAATATATAGTATTTTTGATTCTTTTTTTTAGTTCATGTCTTGCAAGCTACAGTTTAGGTACGAATCTTTATTCGTAGCAAACCAAAATATGACATACATTTTTCTAAAAGGTATAGAGAAATATGTAGGTACAAAATGACAATAACTACTCTAAATTACTAGATAGGTGGGGTACATTTTAATATTCTAAAACATAAAAATTGATGTCAAGTTATTACAATATTTTGCCGTTTGATTAAAAAAAAATTTTTTTTTTGATATTTTATTTCGTATTTATTAAAAACTGTATAAAATAAATGAACTACCTACTAAAATGATACTATTTATTATTATTATGAAAAGAAATAAGTAGGTACTTATGAGGTAAATTTTTTAGAAAATGCCTTATACAGATTGCAATAATAAATTCAAACTCGATTCTGTTCAACACTAAAGGTCTGACTTTCGAATATTAGATTTTTTTTATAAATAATTTCAAAAACATAATCCGCTACAACGAGTTGTCACCTTATTCTCACTTTACGCTTTTTATTTCCAATAGATAAGTACCGGCCAGTAATTAAGAATAAAAAAATAGATAAGGGTTTTTATAATTTTATTTACGTAATACCGACTGCTGTCAAACGGTGATGGAAAACATCGTGAGAAAACCTGCACACGCTGAAGACTTATATTCCCCAAAAGATAGTCAGGTATATTCTAATTATGCTACCATCGTCTGTAATTTATTATTCTTACAGCAACTCTCAATCTTAGGTGAATAAGATGTGAGAATCTATAGTTTCAAACTGGGCTGTCAACAAAGAACCGCTGGTGGGATAATCCGGCAGATTTGAGCGGACTCACGCACCGCTGCCCATAGCTCAAGCCTCCAGCTCTCTTAAATTGATTGCTATTTAATTAAATATAAATAGCTAAGTCATAACTTAGATACTTAAGCAATATAATATCGTAATATTGTATTGAATAGAAATAGAGCAAACTGGTCGCCCAATTTGTTTTCGTAAGAGGGGACTAACGGAAAAGGTTTCCTCGCCACTTATTGAAAACGATTAAATATTTTAATTAGCATAGCATTTGCTCACCACTATATTCCCCGTAGTCTGATATTCTGAAACCTCAGAAAAATGATTTTAATTAGAGCTAAGTAAATAGTTTATTGAATTTCTGAACGAATACAATACGGGATGTTAGGGTAAACAACTTTCCCTAAAAAACCTATAGAAAATTCGCAAAAAAATGGTTGGTCTTTCCTTATTAAATTCAATCAGCTAATTGAACGTTTGTATGAAAAGTCAATATTTTTTTGCGAATTTCATATTATAAGTTTCTTAGGGAAAGTAGTTTATCATGGGTACAATTACCCTTTAAAGTAATCCAACTATTTACCCTAACAGGCTAACACCCAGTATAATGTGAAAGCGAAACTGCGTGCGTGTATATAATAAAAAAACTTATACACACATCTATGAAACAAATTAAGATGTCAGAATTATTTTGAAATTTTAAAAGCTTGCTTTATTAGCGTAGTCTATCTATCTATCTATCTATCTATACTATTATAAAACTGTAACAGGAAGTTTGTCTGTACATTGAAGATATTAACAAAAATAAAGTTACGATATGGTTTTTAGGTGTCCCTGATTCCATTTCACCAATTTTTGGATTTTTTGTCTGTTTGTTTGTTTGTTTGTTTGAACGAGTATCACGCAAAAACTACTGAACCGATTTTGATGAAACTTTTTTTGTTTGATAGCTTATGATCTGACGTAAAATCTGGTATATAATTTGGACGAAGTCGCGGGTTAACGCTCGTAGGTAATAAAATTGAAAATGGTTTCATCCAGGTTCCATATCCTTACATTTTTGGTCCAAATGTTAAAGTGCCGGCCAAAAAAATAATATTATTTAGGTATATTCTGTAGAACTGGTCTGTCCAAGCATTTATTATTATATATAGCACCAAAGCTGTAGCTGTTTATTATATCGAAAATGTATGAGAAGGCAGATTTTTCGATCCCAAATAAAACCTAGGACAAATGGCCCTGCAATTGAACAAAATAATTAATAAAATAAAATAAATATTTCATGACATTTTCACGTTTGGACCAAAATGGATGACGATTTTTAATTTTTATTTACTTTGAGGTTGGTTTTCCAAGAAAATTATAACAATAAATAAGAAGCCGTGTGCCGTTAGGAAGTGAGACACGTACTCGCCCCTGGTGGCCGATTATCTTTTTGTGCCTGTCGCCGTTGAGACCACGGGGGTTTGGGGTGCCGAGGCTAAGACCTTCGTTGCGGAGGTTGGCCGTCGACTGAGGGAGAGAAATTGTGACCCCCGTTGCGGGTCGTTTCTGGTGCAGAGGCTAGCCATAGCAATTCAACGTGGCAACGCTGCTAGCATTATGGGCTCCTTTGCGCCGGGATCGACAAGGGGCGGGTTATTTGACTGAGTTTGTATTTCATTGTTTTGACGAAGCATGTTGCTGATTTATGTCTGTATTTTGTTTTTGTTGTAACTTTATATTTGACGACGCTTGTGCTGACCTCTTTTTTTGTGTTTAATCTAAATGCTTTTACGAATAAATTAATTACCTAATTATAAATAAAACAAATGAAACAAATCCATAACAAAGTGTACAGCGCTCTGGTCAATCAGTTCAGAAACGCTGACCTAGTTCGAAACTGTAATAAGGAATAAACAGGGCATAGAATAGAAACGGTCTAAGACAATGGGAATCGCAGAGCTCGGGCACAATAAGTGGAATTTCCAATAAGATGGCAGACTATTCCTTCGGTTTACATGTGTTATATCTATTTAGATATCCGTAATACCATATTGTAATGGCTAATGGCAGGTTCTATTCTATTTTTATTAAATGGCGTTTCCTTAAAGATTTCGCCAGTATCAAGTGTTGAAGATAATATTATAATTCAAGTTAACGTTCATTGTACGGTAATTGATATGGCGATCTCAAAGCCCTGTTTTTAAACAAAAACACACACCCGAAACCGCCATAAAATGGCGGAGCCGCGTGGCTATCTAAATCGCGAGCCGAACGAAAGACGTCTACTCGAGAGACCTCTAGCCACGCGACTCCTCTAATGGCAGGTTAATACAGTTGTTAATAGTTGCAGAAGTACTTAAAAAGCGTCAGGTTAGATGATGGATGGCCAGATAGCATAGGGGCGTATTTCATAAACATAGCAATCGTAATTTGCACGAAGGGGCACCGGCACCGCCCCCTTAGACGACTTTTGACAATAATCTACTGAAACTAATTTTTCGACCTCTACTGTCTTCAGATTTACCGTTTGAGACAATCCGGAACTACACTTATAAATAAATGTGTCGAATTCAGGATCGTAACTTTCAGTTGTCTCTGCATACGCTTATGGGAGACAGGCATGAGAATATTATGTCTATATGTATAGATCATAGAGAAATTACACGCTTCCCGTATAGAAACACCGTGTGGATATCAGCGTTGTCACTTTATATGACCCTATCTCTGATCTTAGCGGTCCGCCGTTCCAGCACGGCTAGCATCCCACCCCCGAGAAAAAGATAAAAATCGAGATACCTCCATCTTTTTATTTTACGTAGGCCCGAAAGAGCGCGCATGACGCTTTTCTCGTTTAAATGCTTTGTTGTGGGTGGCATGCTAGCCGTGCTAGGCCTCGCATGCCACCCCCGAGAAAACGATAAAAATCGAGATGTGCCTCCATCCTTATTATTTTACGTATGCCAGAAAGAGCACGCATGACGTTTTTCTCGTTTAAACGCTTTGTCGTGGGTGGCATGCTAGCCGTGCAGGAATGACGACAAACGAGAAAATGTTGCTGTGTGTGCTCTGAAAGGGGCAATGAAAATGTCGCTCACTTGCTTTTAGAAATATCCTTCGTATCCGACTGCTTTTCTAAATAAGCAGTCGCGGTAGTCTAAGTCGGCTATAAAATTAATCAATGGCTACAACTCATGTAAACCAACTTACAGGGACAGAGTCTAAATGAAATCTCCGCTTTGTTGAAACCGCTTCAGAATCTGACTCATCGTTGCCACTTGTCATACATACATTTTTGTTTCTTTTTCATTTATTCAGGAGTGAAAACAATTATACCAAATTTTTTTAATGTTGTCTATAAGGTCTAACAAAATTAGCTGAAACTATTTTAAGGGTATGATCAGATCATCAAACTGAACAACTTTCTCTATGGGACCAATATCGAAATAGCGAAAAAAAATTAGCTGGTCCATAGAAACCTACTCGAACTAAATGTATGGGACAGCTGACTTTTTTTTCGCGATTTCGATATTGGTCCCATAGAGAAAGTTGTTCAGTTTGATGGTCTGATCATTCCCTTAAAATAGTTTCACCTAATTTTGTTAGACCTTATAGATTACGGGCGTTAACCCGCGACTTCGTCCGCACAAATTATATACCAGATTTTAAGTCAGATTATAAGCTATCAAACAAAAAAAGTTTCATCAAAATCGGTTCAGTAGTTTTTGCGTGATACTCGTTCAAACAAACAAACAAACACCCAAACAAACACACAAACAAACAGACAGACAAAAAATCCAAAAATTGGTGAAATGGAATCAGGGACACCTAAAAACCATATCGTAACTTTTTTTTTGTTAATATCTTCATTGTACAGACAAACTTTTTTATAATAGTATATAAGGTCTAACAAAATTAGGTGAAACTATTTTATGGGGATGATCAGACCATCAAACTGAACAACTTTCTCTATGGTATCGATATATAAATCGCGAAAAAAAATCTGCTGTTCCATACAAACCTACTCGACCTAAATGTATGGGACAGCAGATTTTTATTTTTATTCATTATTATGAATTCACAGAATTATCCATTATATTTTATTAAGAAATTGAATTGATTAATGAATTGATTAATGATATTGAAAGTGGCTCTGGTGTAAAATAAGTAAGTGGCGCATTCAGTATTTTTAGATTTAAATTCAAATAATTTAGTTTGTTCTAGTTTGGACCAGCCGAAGGGAAATTTTTTAAGGGAATTTTTTTAATCTACCATTTTAGAGCGTTGATTATCTATCTTCTAGTTTTTAGGGTTCCGTATCCAAAGGGTGAAAATGGTACCCTATTAATAAGCCTACGTTGTCCGTCCGTCCGTCTGTCCTACCTATTTAGGGCTGTAGCTCTTGAACCGTAATAGCTAGACAGTTGAAATTTTCACAGAATACGCGTTATTACGGCGGATTTGTTAACAAAAAGTTATAAAGTATGAAAGTAAGGTTAATTAATAAGTCAAACTTTGTGTGTTTATACAGGGTGAAATTGATATCATTAGCATCCTTTTAAACTAAGAGTCTACCCATAGAACTGAACAACTTTTACTATGGAAGCAAACCGATCGGAGCAAAAAAAATCTGCTGTTGCATACATTTGAGTCGCGAACTCGCGCATCGATATTGCAGTTTAGTATTGAACAGCAGATATTTTATTTGCTCCGGTCGGTTTGCTCCCATAGTAAAAGTTGTTCAGTTTGATAGGTAGACTCTTAGTTTAAAAGGATGCTAATGATATCAATTTCATCCTGTATAGAAAACTACAGTATAACAACTAATAGTTAAAACCGTCCAAGCGTGAGTCGGTCTCGCGCTAAAGGTAAAAAAAAACAAAACTTTTTTCTACGTCTATATGTTGTGTTGTGGTGTGTTATGGAAACCTCGGTGCGCGAGTGGCTTGACTCGCACTTGATCGTTTTTTATTTATTCTTGATCTAAGGTCGCCTCAAAAGAACGAGTATAAAACCCAAGGGAAGATATCGGGTGGTCTGCTCTAAGTTACACGATAATTGAACTTGTATACCGCATCCCATTTGCATATTAATTTTAAAACGTTGTTTAAACTTTGGTGTAAGTTTAAAGTGGCTCGCTAGCACAACTTTGATTAAACGTGATTGCACAAACAACTTTGTTTAACTTGATCTTGAAACCGGGTTTGGTTCGTCCAAATTGGTTGTTAACAAAAGCACAGAGTAAATACTAGGTGCAGAAATATCACTACCATAAATCGGGCACTAAATTTTCTACCTACTTTTAATGGTTCCGTACTCAAAGGATAAAGCGGAACCCTATTACTAAGATTCCGCTGTTCATCCGTCTGTCACCAGGCTGTACCTCATGAACCGTGATAGTTAGACAGTTGAAATTTTCACAGATGATGTATTTCTGTTGCCGCTGCAACAACAAATACTAAAAAACAGAATAAAATAAATATTTAACGGGGCTGTCATACAACGGACATGATTTTTTTACCGTTTTTATAGATAATGGTACGGAACCTTTCGTGCGTGAGTCCGACTCGCACTTGGTCGGTTTTTTGATAGAATTTAATTTAATTTGTATTCACTTTAAATGTGGCAAATGTTGTTCTGTGTTACACAGCATGCTGTGTCCACAATGGGTATCATATGTTGATCCTCTCTGTTTTGTAATACCTTTTATGTACCATATGATCCGCATGAATAAATTAATTATGAATTATATTGTAGTCGTTGCAGTTGTAATCGGCTGAAACTAGAGTGCCACAAAGGAACAAACTTACATAGGACACTAATATTTTTATTTACAGTTATCTTTTATTTATTTTATTCATTTTAGGAAAACTTACGGACTACTTACAGGATAGAATATTTTTATAAAACATTGCCAACAAAAAGTTTCCACAGATAAAAAATCTATAGTTTATCTATAGTTTATTTGTAGTAGTTTTTGTTTTTTTATTTTTGTTTTTATTTGTATTTATATGTATTCTCTTGTGACGAAGCCTGTTGTTGATTTTTGACTGTACGTTTTTGTTGACGAGGCATGTTGCCAATTTAACAATTAATTCTTATGTAATCGTTTTTTGACTTACATAGGTACATACAAACTTACATACGCTGATAAAAACATTACCCTTCGTTTGCATCGCGCAGTCGGGTAACAAAGTTATCGAAGTAAACCACTTTGACGATGAAAAAATTTAATAATAAGGTAAAAATCGACATGTTGATTTAACAAATTATCGAACTAAACGAAGCCTCTTTTATCAATATTCACAGCATCAGACACAATCTCCGCATAAACTTAGAAGATTGTATCCGTCACCTCTACAGGGGGCTCTTGAAAGCGTTTGCAATATTAATCAAGTTTATTTCGAGCTTGTATTAATGACGTCACAAGCTTCACAAGAGAGGCGTCTTCACGGAGCTTAGACACGGGTACTCGTTTAACGGGTTTAATGAATGTTTAGGAAACTGACGAATATAATGAGGAATCGTTAAGGCAGTGCCGGTGTTGTAATAATACACCACTAGTTTTGAAATACTTTTTTATTTATAATTAATGGAGTCTTGCTTGTGCGTTAGCACTGCATTTCCGCCAGTGTCAAGTAGTTTATGGGAGAATCTATCCCAATCTCCGGGATTGTTTTTGGTCAACGCGACGCGCGAAAACCACGCGAGGCAAGTGCTCGGGTCAGAATTTGCAAAGGGTCACCTTTGAAATACTTAACAAAATTTTAAGGTTGTATTCAGACAATGAAACTACACAACTTTTCATAAAGAACAAGACAAAAAAAGGAAAAGGAAGGAAAAACTGGATTTTTTTTGGACCTCCCGTTGTTACACACGGCGACACATCAAGCTATACGAAACCAACATAAGCTGGCCGCGCGGGTCGAATAACGATTCGACCTACGCGCGCCTGGCTTATGTTGGTTTTGTATAGCTTGATGTGTCGCCGTGCGTACAACTGTGCGGGTCAGCCGATCGATTTTCTATGAGAGGTTCGTTTTTCGACAAACGTTTTTTAGGGAAAGTTGTTTAGTTTCACATCCATAAATTTTTGTTAGTAATTATAAACTAGAGGTGTGTATCTACTATTATAAAACTGCAACAGAAGTGTATGTACATATTGATAGTATATAGACATACATAGATAGTAAGATAGTATAGTACATGAAGATATTTTACAAAAAAAACCAAATCACAGTTTTTTTATAGAAACGTTCGATCAGCTGATTGTATTCAGTATGGCACCTCCACAATTTCGTTTGCTAATTTCCTATTATTTCCTTATCCTTACAGAAAGCTGTTTAGTATTATGAAAACAATCATTCTGTAATGTAACTACATTTACACTGTGTATAAAACATAGCATTTTCAGACGAAAATATTATGTGTTAATGAAAAACAATCGTTTCGTCTCTGTACTGATCCACACCGGCATTATAATTTAAATAATTTATGCCAACGACCTGGTGAAGGCGGCGGGAACCCGTTGGATGAGGGCAGCGCAGGACCAGTCGTTATGGCGATCCTTGGGGGAGGCCTATGCTGTGTCCAGCAGTGGACGTCCATCGGCTGAGATCTTTGACTATTTATTGGCTTGCCACTGACTGGCCTTGCGGTAGCATTTCCCCTCTGCCACGGTATAAGAACAATTTGATCATGTTCATTTACATTTAATTTACTACCTTATCACTTAACGAGACAGCCTATAATTGCGAAACAATAACTACGAACTTATGACGTTTGAGGTTTATACGAGACTACTTTTAATGATTTTTAACATTCAACATTAGAATCTAAAGTTATGGGGAATAAAATCCAAAGTTGCGGATTTCATGTTAGAAAGTGGCAGAAATGTAACAAAAATTTCCGCCACTTTTTGCGGGAATATAATATCACGCGTATCTATATAAGTAGTCAAACTCTGAGATATTGATGAGGGTTAAGGCACGATGGGGCTGACGTAACCTCAGGGTTAAAAGCTCCAAAAAAAACAAAAGAAAGAATTAAAAAAAAAATGATACCAATGAATATATTTCACCACTGAAAATAGTGAAAAAAAGGAAACGGAACCTCACCTCCAATTTCAAAATCTATTTCTTGAAAACAATAAAACAAGCCTATAGCTTTTTATTAGAACAGTGCCAAGACAAGTCCAAAAGTTTTGTTCGGCTTGACACCGACTTTGAAAAAACAAATGAATAATGTTGACCTAACTTCTATCTAGATACGAATGGCGACGTTTTCAAGAGGGTTTTTATTCTTTATTATTTGAAACAATTCGAAACTTTTTCAAAAGTATAAAGTTCGAGTTTAGCATTTCGTTATGTGACAAAGTATCAAGTTCCATATCTAAGAGTTTCAGAAGTTTTAAGCTTAGACTTTACTAAGACATTTCTAACTAAATGGAACAAGATTCTAATGGAAACTGGATACCTTGTTTTTTTTTTAATTATGAAAATTAAATTAAATTGTGTAATGATGTGTACTAACATATTTTTTAGTCATAAATGTATCTACTAACAACATTGTGGACATTTGTCTGAAATAAATGGATTTTTTTATAGTCGAAATACAGAAACAAATAAATTCAACAAAATAATATCGTCGTCACCTCGTCGTTGGTTTTCGTTGATGAGTTTTAAGTAAAACTCATATTCATTTTACCCCCGAGGAAAAAAAAACGTATATTATTCAGCAATCATAAATCATAAATCTGTGATTTTTTTTCAGTTAATTTCATCGATCATATTTAAGCACGTATCCAGGGGGGGAGATAAATCCCACCTATCCCCCCCAAAATCCGAATATTTGTATGGAACAGTGATTACAGCTATAATTTTTTCCATCGTTTTTCAGTGAAAATCCCCCGGCCCCCAAAATAAATGCCCGAAGCCAAAATCTGGATACGTGCTTGATTATATTCCAAATTATCACCCAAAGTGCAATAGTAAATGCAACCTACTCCATACAAAAAGTCGTAGATTTACTACGATCTAATGATCACGCTGTAAACATTTTGAGATTCTCGCTTGTCGGACAAGCGCGAGATGAGACAAAGTTTTTCGAACAAAATACAATCGCGAGAAAATCCGGGCGAAAAGCCCGCAAGTCTTCAGATCCAATCGCCAATCTGCTAAGTAGTACCTAACTATTAAATAATCTGTGGTTTTACGTCAAAGATCTAATACAAATAAAACATAAATCATGTCCGTGTGCAGTGCACACGCGCTAGAAGTGAAACCTTCAGAAACTAGGTATTTAGTGTCACTTTTTCGTTTCACTGTTATGTATTGCAGTGAGTGCTGGGTGTGGCAGAAGAAGCATGCAAGTAAAATTAATGCTGTTGAAATGCGTTCCTTGCGAAGTATGTGTGGTGTGACGCTGAAAGATAGAGTGAGAAATTGTGTAATAAGAGATACATGTAAATTAAAAGAAGATGTAGTGACAAGAATAGAGAAAGGTATGCTTCGTTGGTTTGGTCATGTGGAGAGGATGAGTGATAGCAGATGTACGAAAGAGATATATGTTGCTAATGTGAGTGAAAGCGTCGGCAGAGGGCGCCCTCGTAGGACGTATGCTGATCAAATCAGTTGCGTCCTACAAAACGGGGAGGTGCGGAGTACTCGAAACCGACGGGCATGTATGAAGAGATGTATGGATGTGAATGAGGCAAAAGAAGTATCTAAGGATCGTAGTAAGTGGCGCGCCCTGGTCTCTGCCTACCCCACTGGGAAAGAGGCGTGACGTTATAGATAGATAGATAGATTTTTCGTTTCATCGATTTTCAAATCACCAACTCTGCTAAAGAAGTTTTTACTTCGAAAATCTTATTGTAAGTTTCTGTATTGCCGAGGATTGTGAAAAGCCTATTAAGAAATGTAATTATGGGGTGAATAGGATTATTCAACGTAACATCGACACAATTATTTCATCGTTTATGTTGGAAGTAATTAATTTTGAATTCAAATTAATTTACTTATTCCAAATGTACCAGTTGTTTTTCGTAAATATTCCAGCTGCTATTATGCTAAGTACCCGAAACGGGGACTATAAGTATAATTTATCAATCAATTTCTTGGACACTGTCCACAGACTAGGTACAGTTTTATTTTATTTTATTAGACACTCAAAACAGGAAACAATCAGTGAAATAATAACACATAAGAACATATAGCTTAAATATGCCTAAACATGCATGCACAGAAACATTAACAATTGCGACTTAAAACCTGGATTTAATTATTAAACTGTAGGCCTTGATTATAATTTAACCTTAATATAGTAAATATGACCTAAACATTTGAACATATAACACTAGTAATTAATAACAACGTAATATAATAATAACGTACTGGATTACGTGCAAGAGTACATATATCTAGGCAAACAGATATCCTTCGCAAAGTCTAGGCACCAAGACGAATTAAACAGACGCATAAACCTTACATGGAACAAATTCTGGAGCAATAAAGAAGTACTGAAATCAAACCTACCTGTAAAGCTAAAGAAAAAAGTTCTGGATTCCTGCATACTACCGTGTCTCTCCTATGCCTGTCAAACCTGGATATTTAATAACCACACAAAAAATAAAATTAAAACATGCCAAAGATCAACGGAAAGAAGTATTTTGAACTTGAGAAGAATAGATAGAGTAAGAAGTACAGATATAAGAAAAACAACAAATGTCATAGACGCCTTAGAACACTGTAAGAGACTTAAGTGGAAGTGGGCTGGTAATATAGCACGCATGAGCGAAGATAAATGGACAAGAAAAGTGACCATACGGCAGGACTACCCAATAAAAGAAAAAGGGGAAGACCGAAAGAGAGATGGGCAGACGAAGTAAACAAAATAGCTGGGAAGAACTGGTTCTTAAAAGCAAAAGAAAGAAACATTTGGAGAAATATGGAGGAGGCCTTTACTCGATGAGAGGTCCTTTAATAACTAAAATATGTAAAATATGTAATGTAACTTAATAATAATTTAATAATTTATCTAAATTAAATTTTTTTGCATGCCTGAAATGAAATGTAATTGTTATTAATTTATTTATAGTATTGTAATTTGATAAAAGGAAATAAAAGGCTATAAAAAAATATATATATAATAATAATAAGGCAGGCGTCCCGAGTCTCTCCGCAATAACCCAGATTTCCCGGCCCACCCAATTCACCCCCATAACCCTAGTAGTTTTCTGTCCTTTCTACAATAGTCTCTGCACCGAATGTGGTATGTCTTCTGGTGCATTTTCATAATGCATTCAGAGATAGACCACGCTTTGTGCATCCCATCGCATTTAAATAAAAGTGTCTCAAAGGGGCCTCTACGTGTTGGACCTGTGTCCCCACGCTAGCCTTCCAAAGGTCCGGGCTACGGCCCGTGAGTAAGCCTTTTACAGAGATACATAATAATGCTACTTAAGGATTTTCATTGTATTATTTTTAACTACACCAATTCTGTAATTGAATATATCAAACTCTGGGTTATCGTGGTAGTTACCTAGGTAGTTCCTATCGAAGAAGGTAGGTGTTACAAAGTTATCATATTGTAGTAGGAATAGTCACAGCTGACACGCTCGTTGCGTGACGTTGGAAAAAGAAGAATCGGTTCATTCTTCTTATCGTGTGGGCAGAGCCCTGGTGTCACAGTTTTTTCAGACCGCCTTATGGCCTCTGACGTTGTTTTTATGTAACGACTAATACTACCAGAGATAGTAGCCGGGACCAACGGCTTAACGTGCCATCCGAAGCACGGAATCATTTTTCTATTCAGACAATCAGGTGATTCAGCCTGCAAGGTTGCATCGGTTCTGCATCGGTTCATTATCAAGTCTTCACTTGCGCGGGCTAGTAACATAGGCATAGGTTGGGCATAGGTATCTGATTCTTTTTGGTATACCTGCCTATAGAAAATAATTTTTCAAATTCGCGCCGACTGGATTATCGTGAATATTTTCCCTCGCTGCCACTGGCATAGAAACGATAGATCTTTTCAATTCATCTCTCACACAAAAAAAAACTCATAATGCCGTGACAGTTACGTCCCGACCATTATAACGCGAGAGAAATTGTCCGAAAATAATTTTCCATTACATTTCTGTTTGCAAACTCCCAGTCCCTTTCGTATTAGTGAGGGGAGGATCAACCAATATTACGTCATGCGTTTATCAAATAATTGCGTTTTATCTTTTTGTGTAATTCATTATTTGTGATTTTATATGGTGGTGGAGGTGAAAAAACTGAGTATCTGGAGTATTCAGTTGATTCCCTTGGCCAAATTTTGTTACTAAACTGTAAAAGTAAACAAATAGTAGGAGCATAAATAATATTCTTCGAGGGTCATGCAGTGCAGTGCTTTCCTAATTACTGCAGCATAATTAGCCCAGTCATTTTACGGTTTGAGCCGGGACTACTTAATAATTGATTTTTTTGGGTATAGTATTTAAGAGCCAATTAGAGCTTAGAAATGTACCAATATTTAAAAAAAAAACCGTGAGCAACAGTACCAAATTGTGAAACAAAACCTGATGGTAATTTTTTTTGCGCATATTTAAGGCATTACCATTATACATACTTCAAACATGGTGTAAATATTTTTGTCTACTTAGAAGGTATTGAAAAATATATTCATATGTTCTTATAAAAACCTATAAAATTCTTTGCTTATTTTATTGGTCAAAAATAATGTATATTGTTAAATCTAGTTCAAATGAATGCATTAGTATTAATATTATTAATTTAAAAGCGTTTTGGGACTCACAATGTTGATTTCTGTGTTGCGTAGCGATTAATATGTTTTCAGATAGACTTTTTGTCACTAAATGGTGCCGGTTATAGTTTCACAGTCCAATTAATAATTACTTCCCCCCTCTCCTACTCAAACTGTCTCATCTTACGACCAGGACTTATTATGTAGACTAATCAAGTCTAGATAGTCTGCACAAATTATTCTAGCGCCACGGCTACGTCTCGCTCAAATTATCCGGCAACTGCCAACATCTGGTCTCAGGGTGTCGTTATCGCTAGGATTCGGGCAGTGTAGGGATGGAAAGGTGTCGATAGAATCAGTATCGATAATTATCTTTTTTAGAAGCTAAAGTTTTCTCAGCTAATAAGCTTGAATTTCATTTCATAAGTGGCACTAGTTGTTGTTGGTTGTTGTATATGGTTCCCATAACAAAAAGCCTAAGGCTTAATTTGGGACATATATTTTGTTATTGCCTGTGAGCGTTATTTGTTTATTTATTTAATAGTAGCTGTTTGATTAGTAAAAAAATGTGAACTTCGGGAAATCGGTGAATATCGGCCATTTTACTCAGCCGGTGACTTTCAAAAATCGCGCTCCACCACCAACTGTGTGCGCTCGAGATGCAACGACGACGTAAAACGAGGTAGAAAATAATATCGATATTCTTTGGAGTCTCGTCTGCTTTCTAACTCAACGGCAGGGTTCCACTGATTGTTGGGCCGTGTCATATTGAAAAGAGGTACTGCATTATAAGAGGGTGACTTTTAGTAACTGATCGTCGTAAAAATCTGTTGAAACTGGATTTTGTGTCTTTTTAAGACAACGTGCCATGTCGTTGAGGAGGTTTTTAGGAAGAAATGAAATGGAATAGAGATCAATAGGGTTCCGATTGAGACTTTATCGATTGTTGCAAAGTACTAAGGATTTTTCTACTGCAGGGTACAGTCCTCTCACAATAAATCTCAAATAAACGTCAGCCGGAACAGTGAAAGAACTTAAGCACCCTGTCTAAGGTCACCCATAAGATGTAGGTACACACGGCCACACATCAAGCAAATCAAACATAAGCTGGCCCCGTGACGTTATACATTTCTCTACCTACGCGCGGCTAGCTTATTTTGGGTTTGCGTAGCTTGATGTGTCGCCGTGTGTACATACAGATCTCAGCATTGGGCGGTGCTGGGACTACGCGATGGATTGGGTAGCGGGGAGCGGTGAGAAACTAATGCAAAATTAATTATAGTGTCTGTAGACGCCAGAAAAAATAGAGTGGGCAAAGATTGTGGGTGTCCCCCCTCCCCGTAGTGGCAACGGGTCCCCGTTGCTCAAGTACGGCGACGCAACATTGAGATGATTATGTTACCGGTCGTGTTAGATAAGTTGGTGTTAGTGTAACGTGACTGTAAGGTTCCTTCATGTTGACCGTGATCGGATTACGGGGCCGACGCTTTCGGGCCTTGTTATACTACAGTGGTAGGTGGCAAGCTTAGCGAGAGCACGGGCTCAGTGCGGTTCATGCTGACACGATAGAAGAAGTGCGGATCGATGGATGGAGGCAAGTTATTAGACTGCTGTCAGAGTTTTCAAGCAGTCTCCAGTGGTCTCTGACCATTACCTGACGCCACTTTACAAATAAATACCGCCATCGAACGGCACCATCAACCATAATCATGAACCAATCACTCATTGTTATGGCGACCATCAAACTGAACAGCTGTCACTAATACAGAGGCAGCTTCAAAATCGCGAAAAAAAAATCGGATGTTTTATACAAAACTAGAGAGGGCATTTTGTTTCATCCTATATACTGTATATACTTACTTCTTTATAGTGTAGAAACGTCTCTCCCCAATTTCAATTTGTCATAAAATGTGTAAAATCGTAACCGAAGGAAGAGGGGTGAATAAAACCCAAGATCGTCTGGGGCCGATCCAAACTTTCAAACTCAAATAAAAGGGATGATTTTCACAGAAATTTTATTAGGTTTTATTGACTTTTGAAGACAATGGGCAAATAATGGAGCGGGAGTAAAACGTATAATAGTATAGATATGTAGTGATTCTGTAAAGTGTCTACATTCGTATTTAAAACGTTCAGTCTAAAAACTTTATTCTGACTTTTTAAGGTCCGCCACATACATCCGGAATAAACCTGATTCGGAATTAGATTCCGTATGGAGTGTTGCTGCTTTTAGATACTTTTTCACTAGATCTAGTGATTTTTTGTTGTCTTAGGTGGCATATTTTAAAGTGATTTTTGAGTTGATGGAAGGATACCGTATCGTGACGGTGCAGTTGCAACGTCGTTGCGGCATAGTTGCAAAATCACATACGCTCAAAAACCGCTTGTGTGATAATGGTTCATGCCATTTTGTATGCAGATTATGTCTAATATTAAAACTATCGATAATCTTTTGATATAGTTGCATTAATATTGGAATATAATTTACAAACCATCATCGTTACATTCGCAACGTCATGACCTCATCACATGGTAGTAATTATCATGTACCTATATTGTTTGTTTTGTTTTAATAAATACCGAAAAATGCAATTATTGACATTCATTTGGCGTTTCATAAATTTTTAATTTAGGCATTTTTGAAACAGCATTCTAGTATTTTTTGTAACCATAGTTGACGACACTGAATTGAACTGAATCAGGATTCCGGATCGTAATTCCGTATGTGTGTGGCGGACCTAACATTGAAAATGTTTTGTTGTCGCTTCGGGATTTGGCCCGATTTTCAGCAAAAGTGCAACATCGCCCTGGTGTTGTGACTTTTGGGACTGCGTGGCTGATTGGTCTCTCAAAAGATGGGCCATGACGAGGGCTTCAAAAGTATATATTTTAATACCTACCCAAAATCTTGTTAATTTAAAAAAAAATTTAAATGCGGTTGTTTATAGGTTTCGGTCAGAAAAAAATCATATCTCAAAAACGAAATGAGATATCGAAAAAATTAAAGAAACACCTAGAGTTATGGCTTTAGGCTATAGTTCATAAATATATTGGAGGTGCGTTTTACTGAAGGATTATTCAGAAGTTGTACCTTTAGTGACGCGGAGAAAAAAATTAATTCAGTCTATTTGGCAGATTCATTTTCACACGAGATCTGTAACTTTTTTTAAATATTCTTAAGGTGTATACAAAAGTTGGACGCACAATACGCGTAGACGGAATTAATAAAAGTATTATTTTATATATGGAAAAATAAACGCGGTATCTAGATTTTCTAAACTATTTTTCCATATACAGGGTGTAAGTGACAGCCTATCAAATACTGAAACGGTGAACTCAGACCATAAAACTAAACAACTTTCACTATGGAGCCTACCTCAGGAAAAGCGAATAAAAATCAGCTGTCCAATACAAAACTGCTGTACCTACCTGACTAAAATGTATGGGCCAGCTGATTTTTTTTCGCATTTCCTGAGGTAGGCTCCATAGTGAAAGTTGTTCAGTGTGATGGTCTGAGTTCACCGTTTCAGTATTTACTAGGCTGTCACTTACACCCTGTATACAATGTTACTTATATTAATACCGTCTACGCGTATTGTGCTTCAAAGTTTTTTATAAAATTGGCCCCTCTGCAACCACCTTAAGAACAATTTCGTCGCACGGCGTCGGTGGCGCGTTGCGAAGAGGTATGGACACCCAAGTATGGGGTCCTGGTTCGAATCCGGACGGACAACATGCCATGTACCAATGAGTTTTTCTAACTTATGTACGTAATACCGACTGCTCTCAAACGGTGAAGGAAAACATCGTGAGGAAACATGCATACACTGAAGAAGAAATTCTGATGTGTATGTGTAGTCTACCAATCCGCATTGGGCACGCGTGGTGGACTAATGCCCATACACCCTCCCTGAGGGTAGGCCTGTGCCCTGCAGTGGGACATTTAAAGGCTGATGATGATGATGATCATCATCATCATCATCTCAGCCGATGGACGTCCACTGCTGGACATAGGCCTCCCCCAAGGATCGCCATAACGACCGGTCCTGCGCTGCCCTCATCCATCGGGATCCCGCTGCCTTCACAAGGTCGTCGGTCCACCGTGTGAGGGGCCTACCCACGCTACGCTTTCCGGTACGCGGTCGCCACTCGAGAACTCATGACTGATGATGATGATGACGAAGAGCAATTTAAAAAAAATGATATCGGACCTGCCGGATTGCCGTTCTCAAGTGATGGTCAACAAACAGGAGGTAGGTATTTAACTGTTGTTACTACACACATTCAAAAACACCGAGCTTGAACCACGAAAATCCTTTACGATTTACCAAGAGAAAAACATTATAATTTTAGAACACATAGAATGAGAGATGAAATATCAGTAGAAATATTAATTAACAAGGCTAAGCAAATAATCTAACCCTCAATCCACAAATGGGCTTATTTATTCACGTATCACTCTATTTGCTAAGCCCTTAAACCATTTAGTTTTTAGGGTGCCGTAAGCAAAGGATGTCAACGGGACCCCATAAGCTTACGCCGTCCGTCCGTCCATCCCACGTGAAAAAAAATCAGCTCTTCCATACATAACGGCAAATCTACTTGAGCCAAATGTATGGGACAGCTGATTTTTTTTCGCGATTTCGATGTTGGTCCCATAGATAAAGTTGTTCAGTTTGATGGTCTGATCATCCCCTTAAAAAGGTGTCAGCATATTAAGAAGGATCCTGTATAAAGGGCTGTATATTTTTTTTTCTGATTGGATATCCGTTATGTCTAGGTACATATCATTAAATATCACTATTGCGGGTCTGCTGGAAGACATCTCGCCCTTTGTAGGTAGGTACACTACATGTCTTTTCTATTGTTTGTATCAATGTATTATAATATGCGTCTAGCTATGACGTTATAAAAGTTAGACGGTTCAAATTTTTACAAAATATGTGAGCGTTATTATTGGCGAATTTGCTAAAAAATAATAAAACAAACAAAAAGTAAAGAATAAAGGGGAGTCCCCATACAAGAAACATGTTTTTTAAACGTTTTATGTTTTTGAACTATCGTAAAAACGGTAAAACGTGCAAGCGTCAAACTTGGTACGATTATAGTGCATATTCTAAGGTGAAACTTAAAATTCAAATAATAAAAACGGGTCAAGTATGTATCTGTCTCCCGCAAAGGCTCCCGGAACAATTTTTTGGCAATATTGTTTAGTACGACTGGTACGGAACCCTACGTGCGCGAGTCCGACTCGCGCTTGACCGGTTTTTCTATCTAAAGATAAGTACTTTCACCTTTCCATGTATTGTGGTCCAAGTGAAAGAAAAATTGAGTTTGTTACCTTCTAATTCTAATCTTAAAATTGTGGCTGCATCGTAGTTAAGATGATTTCGCCAATAAGAGTTTTTATAAAATTTTTGTTCGGATAGAAAAAAAAACCCTACAAATGTGCCTGACGTTGTTTGGTAATAACTAATAAGTATAAGGTGACCCCTAGGATTGTTTTATGTACCTACTAAAATAAACACTTGAGCCTCCACAACGACCTGGCACCCAATATGCGACCACCCAGTCCAAAACTTGAAACACGACTCCTTTACTACCTTCGTGGAAAGCTTATTAAAAAGCTTTGAAAAGTTTAAGAACACTACAAGTCGTAGGAGCGTCGTGAGTCGAGTAAGTGATACAGTTTTCGAACGGTTGTGAGCAAAAAGCTGGCCTAACCACCCCTTGCTACGTCATTTCGTCCTGAAACCTTACATACATACATAAGCTCACGCCATTGTCCCGTGGGGGTAGGCAGAGACCACGGACCGCCACGCGCTACGACTCTGACACACCTCTTTAGCCTCATTCACATTCATACATCTTTTTATGCACTTCCGTCGGTTGAGGGTGCTGCGCCTTGCGACTTGTCCTTTTCGGATAAGATCATTGATGTTTTTGAATTTAATTCTGAAACCAAACTCTGCTAAAAGTTTTTTGACTAATACGTATCGGACGGTAGGTATTTGAAAACTTAAAACTCTTAAATGAGTAAGTCGATTTCGATATGGTGCAAACCACTCTAAGCCACATGCATCAGCCTGTGTTAGCAATTAGCTCTGGGTTAAATAGCAAACTTGGACATTTTTCTATAGGTTTTTCTTTTTATTAATGATGGGTATGCTCTTGACCTCAATCCGGTCCTCAGGACAAAGATGGGGTTAAAGATGTAGCGAGCTTACCCTGAAGATGCCTTTGACTCGTACTAGTTACTTAAAATCATGTATTTCCAACATTATCTGGAGTTAATTTCTGACTCTCTTCACTTGCTCCATACCGACCGTATCTAACTAATAACAATTTACTGCTAATTTCCCAGGATAGACATACCTACAGACTACACGTACCGACATATAAATTTAAGTACGTTTATGTATATTATCTATACATACTTACCTACGTACCCATAGTATCCCCAGAGGTAATGTGACGAGAATTGTATCGTTAATTATTTACCAACCTGTATATGTTTGGATCTATCGAAATTCGTCAAACAGATTTAGAATTTGAGTTTGTTTTCAAGTTTAATCATTAAATGTTTTGTAAGCACTGAGTTCTTCGGAATTTATGTACGGTTGTATTTATCATTTACTAGTTCGGCGGTGAAGGAAAATATCGTGAGGAAACCTGCATTCCCGAGGATGAAAAGAAAATACCATAAGTTCGGAGGTATGCGTAAAATATGGGTGACCTTGGGGCGAACACAAAGGACCAGCGCTGGTCTCCGTGTTACATAAGGACCCTTGCTTGCAATAGCCCAACCACAAATAATAATAAAGTACTGTAGGAACAAAATATAGTTATTTAGATATAATATTGTACATTACACATTCATACATACATTCATTTATACATTCGACACTAAAGCATAGGAAATCGTATACCTTTTCTGTGACATGGATGTTCTAGTTCTAATTTTATTTTGGAGATTATGGCTCCATCGGTTTGTCGGTGATTCTGCCAATGTCAAAGTTGAGAGACACGCGTTTCAGGCAATATCAGGCACGTATCCAGGGGGTGGGGGATAGGTGGATTTGTCATACAATCAGAACTGAAAAACCGGTTTTCTATTTTCATTTTGCTTATGTAGTTTTTACGGCACGGCGCGTGGTCGGCCGGTCGAACGAAGATTGTTGCGTAATTGGTTCTCTTTATACGTTTTGGTGCTCTTTTTCTACGTCCAGTAGTTGGTAAATCAATGGATTGATTTCAGGAATATCGCGGCGAAGTTGTGATATGGCTCTTCTCACTGCTCTACTTAAATCTTTCCCAGTTTCTGATAATACAATATTTTCTGATTACCGATAGAGACATCTCAGTTATTTCTCATTGATCACCTTAGTTATTAAATTATCATAATCTCGCTGCGATTATCACCTAGTATAATATCGTTGAGAAATCGAAAGTGTGAAAATGCTCTTCAGTACTCGTATGCTACGGCCCTTTTATTAAAATAAACCACCAGCCCAAAACACTCGAAAGTTAAAAAAACAAATCAAAACAACAAAGTTTCTAAAAACAACTGTCAAGAACACAAAACAAACAAGTTTGGAACAAGTAGAAATCGTAAGAATTCAACTTGCCGTTAACATTTGTTAATCAACTTTTACAACGCTGTTACTAAAATAAAATCAATATACAAAAGTTTGTTAGGGCTGTAATGGAACAAACAAATTCGGATACGGATTTGGATAACAAGAAATTTGATGAAGTCGATAACCTACTAGCCGACGGACGTCCAGCGGCTCACCCCAGGTAGCGTCGGAACGAGAAGTAGTAGAAGGTGCCCTACTTGAGCTTCAAGCCAGCTATTGGCAAGAAGTTGAGCACTATCGGAAAAACAGTCGTTTTCTTGTAAAATCTGAGGCCAAGACCAACTGTGGGTCGCTAAACCAGCAGCGGAGTTAGTTTTTTTATGACCTCTTCAGTAAAGCCTTATTTTAGTTTTAAGTATACCTTTTATTTGACAATACACACTGTACTACAAAACCAGAGGTACACTCCGGACATGTAATCGAAAAATATCAAGACTTTTGAGATGTCATGGATGATATCATGGACAGACATCGAGGTCGAGGCGGTTCTGCAGAGGATGAATCAGAGAGTAGAAATCCTAAAAACCATAAAAACTTGGAAACTAAAGTACCTCGGTCACATTATGAGAAGTGAAAAATGCCAAATTCTCCACATGATAATGCAGAGCAACATTTTAGGGAGACGAATGTCTAGTAGAAGAAGGACTTCCTGGCTTAAAACCTTGTCCGAATGGTTCGCTATGAACACCACCTCGCTATTCAGGGCTGCAGTCTCTTTAGTACCCGAAGTCTCTTTTCAAGTGCTGTGAGTGTTCAAGTGGTTATCTGAGTGGCAAAGAGAGTTAGTGAAGTGAATTATTACATTATTCTATTCTGGGTTCGAATCACGGTTCGGCCTTAGATCTTAAATATTTTTTTAGTTATTATCTGTTTTCAATAATAAAATATTTTGATGTTTAGTTTGGGAGCGATGTGAATGTGAGTGTTATTTATTTGCAACCACTACCTACTTGTTTTAAATGTATCATTTGTATAAAAGACTTAATATTCCGATAGTTTCGGTTACATATCCGTAGCTGTGCTGTACATCTCTATAGTATTTACTGATAAAAGAGTGATGTAATATAATGTTTGCTGACAAATTGGGGGCAGGCTTTGATACCGTGATAAGCGACCAATATGACGCCATGTAGGTTAATATTGACATGCTCCGAGATAAATAAACCACTATGGTTGTATACTATGTTGTGAAGTTTATAGAAATATAATCATTGATTGATTATAATCAAATATACTTTATTTTACACCAAAAACATAAACAGTAAAATACAGAAATAAAATACAAGAGGCACAAAATAAGGCGGTCTTATCGCTAAGAAGCTATTTCTTCCAGACAACCTTAGGGTAGAGGAAACGGTGAAAAGAATAAAGGTAGGCGGTGTTTCCAGAAAAAAAAATCAAAAATCAGCAGTTATTAGTAAAAACAAAAAGTAAGTATACAAAATAAACCTATTATAAATACATATATAATATACATACTCATATAAATATATATATATATGTGTACCTTATACACACATACATCATACATAAATACGCGTACTACACAACAAAATACTATAGGAAAACATGAACCACAGACATAGGAAAAGATGTACCTATGGAAAACAGATCGAGGGTCAGTTCAATGATCAAGGAAATGAGACTTAACTTTCGACTTAAAAACATTCAAGGAAGGTGCACGTCTGATCGACTCTGGCAACAAGTTCCAAAGCCGAACGGCATCCACGGAGAAGGAATAGGTGTAGAAATTAGTGGAGAGGGAGAGGTTTTCAGAGGAACGCAGATGACGGCCAGTGGTGGAGGAAGAGAAAACAAAGCGTTCCTTGAGGTAATTAGGGGTCATGGGATTGAAGAGGATGGAGTAGAGAAGGTTAAGGATGTGAGCTTCCCTACGACGTTTGATCGGGAGCCACTTAAGTCGGGCGCGGAATTCCGACACATGGTCGTACTTACGCAGGCCAAAAATAAACCTAATGCACAGGTTTTGGAGTCGCTCGAGTTTATTAAGTAGCTCCACAGTCAGGTCAAGGTAGCAGGAGTCAGCGTAGTCTAGGATGGGTAATAGGAGGGATTGTGCAAGCGCAATCATTGTGCTAGTGGGTAGAAAATTGCGTAGTCGTTTTAAAGAGCTATAAGCAGCAAACATCTTCCTACTGACTTCAGCGACCTGAGGGCCCCAAGAAAGCGTGTTATCGAAGATAATGCCCAAGTTTTTAACAGTAGTACTGTAGGGTATGCATATACCATCGAATACTACAGGTGGTAACTGGTCAAGAGGAATCCTCGAAGTAAACCATGGACTCCCTATGACGATAACTTGGGTCTTGTTGGGATTTACCTTAAGGCCATAAGACAAGCTCCAGTCACGAATGCGGTTTAGGTCGTCATTGGTGGTATTAATGGCCTGAGAAAAATTATCCATACACGACTGTGAATATATCTGAAGATCGTCTGCATACAAGTGGTAGGAGGATGTGAGTTGAGAGGTGATTGAATTAATGAAAAGAGAAATTAATGAAAGGAGATAGCACGCCACCCTGCGGCACGCCTGCAGAGGTATCACACCATGAAGAAAAGGTGTCTTCAACCTTTATACGCTGCCGGCGCCCAAACAGGTAACTATGAAACCAGTCAACTACCGTTGGGGATATGTTAAGAGTACGTAAAAGTCCTAACAAGATATCAAAGTCAACATTATTAAAAGCGTTGCTGAAATCCAGCAATGTTAGAACGGTAAGTTGTTTGTTTAACTATTTTATATGTTACTTCCATACATAAACTCACGAATAAACTCACGATGGAAATCATGTTAGAACATACTAAATACTTTATTGCCACATTGAAGGATTCAGGATGGAATTCAGGTAAAATTTTACTTTGATCTACTTTTCTGACTTTCACTATGAGGCCAACATAGAAACTGCGAAAATAAATCTACTGTTCCATTAAGGGCTGTGGTAGGTAGCCGTTGACATTTTCTATGGAAAAACCAAAATTTCTTTCGCTATTTCAATGTTGGTACCTTAGTAAAAGTGGTTTCATGGTCTGAAGCACCCCCTTCAGTATAATGATACGTTTAAGTTTGCGCCCAGTTTACCTTATCCCTTGTTCGCCTCGTACGACACGAGAGGAAATGGGGTGGTCCAATGATGTTGGATCATCATCATCATCAGCCTATCATCGTCCACTGCTGAACATAGCCATCATATTAGCTGAATAGCAGACAATATATTTTAATTTCCAATCTTCTTATCCTGTGGGCAGCAAGCTCTGGTGTCAGAGTTTTTTCAGACCGCCTTACGGCCTCTCACGTGGTTTTTATGTAAGGACTACTACCACCAGAGATAGTAGCCGGGACCAACGGCTTAGCGTGCCATCCGTAGCATGGAATCATTTTTCTTATCAGACAATGAGGTGATTCAGCATGCAATGTCCTAACCAACTGGGCAAAAACGCTGTGACATATCACTAGGTGTCCCCCTTGGGAATAGAACCAACGACCTCCGTGTCGAGAGCCCAAAGCTCTTAACCACCACCACCACCACCTCTGTCTCACCTTAGACCACGGAGGCAGTAATTATAATTATAACGCCATATTATTATTACAGTTGCCAACAAAATGAATATATAAATCATAAATCATAAACTTTATTGCATCCTTGAGTTATTTACAGATCTTAAAAATAGGTTACAGCGCATCTCAGGGACCCTGTTAGGGCACAGCAATTATAGCAACAGTGCATTTTATAATTAGATTAAATGTAATTGAATTTAATTAAATTGGAAATAATGTCAACTTAAAATATAATAGCACAAAATATAGTCAAAAATTAAAACATAGTCAACAATTAAAGCATAGTCATAAATTAAACATAGTCATAAATTAAATAGTTGTTATGAGTAGACCGAGATATTTTCATGTATGTCATTGTTCATCATTGTTCTAAGAATGCTACATAGGAATTATAAAACCTGCCTTATATGAAATGGAATGCAGAATACGGTAAGTATAGCACAGTATACAATCATAGTACCGTAGTGAGGAAATTCAATCAGCGGCAGTTAATATCCTGAAGGATATTGTGTTTGCCTTACTTGTAATATTAATGCTAGGCATGTTTGCCTCAAGTTACTGAACTAATAGTAATGACGCATAATTTCTAGATTTCTCTTGCTTTATTTATTGCTTTATTGCTATGTGGCAATATCATATTCACTTCGCAAAGTTATTTCAAATACAAGAATATGAAGATTGAATTCTTTAGCTCTCTGATGTATCGCCACATTCCTGATGTGATCTCTTAGGAATCAACAATACATTATGACCAAACCATTGCCACTTCAGCTTTCATACTTTTACAAAACTCTAAAAATTTGAAAGCCGATGTGGCAATCATCATCGTCATCTCAGCTGATGGACGTCCACTGCTGGACATGGTCTCCCCCAAGGATCGCCACAACGATCGATCCTGCGCTGCCCTCATCCAACGGGTTCCCGCCGCCTTTACGAGGTCGTCAGTCTACCGAGTGGGGACCTACCCACGCTGCACTTTTCGGTACGCGGTCGCCACTCGAGAAGTTTTCGGCCCCATCGGCCATCGGTTCTGCGAGCCATGTGGTAATGGTTTGGTCATACTCTGACGAAGAACTGACAACCTATGGGGAAGTCCGAGTTCTAGACCACGAACTGGCTCAATGTGGGACGCTCTCCGGTGGAAGACAGGTGAGCAACACCGGCGGTATGGCAGCGCGATATAGCGCTATCGCAATTTGGCTCTCTTTCTTTTTGCGAACGAATGAACGAGATAAAAGGCGCGATAGAGCCTTATCGCGCATGGCACGCACGACAAAGCGACAAAACGAGAAAAACGTCATTCGCGCTCATTTTGGTAATTTTTGACGGAACCTCTAGGTTTCGACATAATAATATATATTATACAGCGTCCTTCTTAATATATGCTGACACTTTTTTAAGGGAACTACCAGACAGCTACCAAATCGCGAAATAAAAAATCAACTGTCCCATACATTGGGCTCGAGTTGGTTTGCGGTTTTGTATGGAGCAGTTGATTTTATTTCGCGATTTCGATGTTGATGCCATAGAGAAAGTTGTTCAGTTTGATGGTCTGATCATCCTCTTAAAAAAGTGCCAGTATATTAAGAAGGACTCTATAATGTGCTACTTTTATTAAAGTAAACCTACAAAATGTCCAAGTGAAAATAGAAAAGGCACCCGAAAAAGTAACGCATTGCAGTGTAGTCAAGATAGATAAACTTATTTCAGAATAGCTGAAGCGTTCCCTTCTCCCGTGGCAACGAAGGGACGAAACATTTGGGGACATTTGTCAATGTTGTCCGCGATTCTACTTCCAGGAAGAAAAATGGTCTATCATTGTTTATTTCAACACAGCAAATCTTTGCTGCAGAGGAATTTCCTGCTGGAAACTGAGATTTCGTATGGATGAGATGATACATAAAATATTTCGGAAATTTTTGAAGTTAATCCTTCATTTGGAGAACGATATTATATAAATTTATACACATACGAGATTATTCTTTATTCGATATTACCAAGCATTATTACCTTTAAGAACTATACAGGCTGTAAGTGACAGACAGCCTAGCAAGCCTACAGCCTACCATCAAACTGAACAACTTTCACTGTTGAGTCCCATGAACCACAAGTGAGTCACAAGACCTCTGTAAAAAAGGCTCGATGACTATTTGAATGACCAAAATGTCTGGTCTTGACAATGTTACTCTATGCAATGCAATATTGTATATTAATTGTACTTTGTATATTTTGTTTTGTTTAAAAGATGTGTGTTGCAGAGTTTCGGAACGGAACGTACGTCCGACGCGGTGGTAGAGTCAAAAAGTTATCTATGTGATATTATTTTGATTTGACTTGATTTTACCTCAGGAAACGCGAAAAAAATCAGCTGTCCCATATATTTTAGTCGGGTAAGTACACCAGTTTTGTATGGGACAGCAGATTTTTTTTGCGTTTCTTGAGGTAGGCTCCATAGTACAAGTTGTTCAGTTTGATGGTCTGAGTGCAAAAAAACGGATGTTCCATACTTTTGGGCTGAGAGAAAAGCTTCTTTTTTGACTCTATAGTGGAAGTTCAAGTATAATTGAAGTTTGATGGCCCAAAGCCATTAATATGTAACATATTATTATATACAAAGTGTTCCCAGACAAATGTTGTATACATGCTGTTGGGTAGCACTAATACGTTGTATTTGATTCTAATCTATTTTTTTTAAAATGACTGCCATCTTGGTTATGTGTGATTTTGCCTATGTCTAGTTTATGTAGCAAGAGTGCTTGACGTTGTACGGTTATGTATTTTAAATTAAATTAAATTAAATTAAATATCGTTTATTTGTCTTTTATTTTGGTGAATTCAAGGATTGTTGTAGGCCCGAGAGACAACCAACAATCGACGAGTGACGCGACTAGGCGACAACCTACCCTATAACAGACCTACACCGCGACTCGTTGTATTTGATTATAAACTTAGTCGTATTTGGTATGTTTACTGTCAGCTAGTACAAATAAGTGATCCGTTTTGCCAATTTTGGTACGGACCACCAACTAAAAAGGGTTCTAGAGCTCTTTTGGTTCTGCCATTTTTGGGACATTGACCTAGTTTTGTTCTTCTTCTTCTTCTTCGGGTTCCTCTCCATTACTGGAGGTTGGCAGTCAGCTCTGCATATCCCTGTCTATCTCTCGCCAAACGAGACAGCTCTTCGACGCTGGTGATGCCTGTCCACTTTTTAAGGTTCGCGAGCCATGACATTCGTGGCCTACCGACGCTTCTTGTGCCCTCCACTTTGCCCATTATTATAGTCTGGAGCAGTTGGTATCGCTCATTCCTCAAAATATGACCAAAGTAGGCGACTTTCCTCCTTTTAACGGTTTGCAACAGCTCCCGGGACTTCCTGACACGTCGTAGAACCTCCACATTGGTGATTCGTTGAACCCAACTAATTCGCAGCAGTTTTGTTATAATATATAAAATTTCAATGATTCTAGAACATGCTACCCATCAAACGGTCACATCAACTCAAGTCAACACACATCCACTGACACGAAAAGAAGAAGAACACACAACCCGGAACGCAATTGTTCAAAACTAAACCTATTTATTATCAAAAATCGCTTAACCGAAAATAATAGGCCACCAAAAGAAAAATCAACAAAATCCTTATTGAAGGATTGACAAAACGGTCGGCAAAGACATTGATTGATCCATTTTAGGTCGCAGCAAACATTGATCAATAACAATTAGTCACTAATTCATTATTATTTGACAGGATTGATTTATTATGACCAAGATGAGCGTGTTGACATAAAAGTGTGATTATTAATTTCTCTCTATGATGTATACACGGGTAGGGTATTAGGTTTATTGATACTGACAATGTTATTGAAAAGTCTCGGTGGTTTATTAGCACAGTGTTTAAAACAATACAAGATGTAAACTTAACTGTGTTACATACTTACAGTGCGATAAAAATGAGAGCGACCATTTTTTGCAAGAATGTCAATATCAGTCAAAAAAGGGTCCAACTTAATGTGCTGACGGTTTTTTAAGAGGATGATCAGACCATAAAACTGAACAACTTTCTCTATGAGACCAATATCAAAATCGCGAAAAAAACAGCTATCCCATACAAAACTCCTATCTTCTTTGATTAATTCATTGCGGGTTCCAAGACAGATTAGAGTCAACCCCGGGCTCGCTGGACTTCATTGTCCAGTGTTGTGAATGGTCGCCGCTGTTGATCCTGGCTTACAGGAGTTACAGCGGTGGGAATGTGTGGTGGGCCTATGCCCGTTTTTTATCCCATACAAAACTGAAAACATAACTCGATTGAAATGTATAGAACAGCTGATTTTGTTTTGCGATTTCGATATTGATCCCATAGAGAAAGTTGTTCAGTTTGATGGTCTGATCATCTCCTTAAAATAGTTTCAGCTAATTTTGTTAGACCTTATGTAGGGTGTAAAATTAAATGGGACAGCTACTTAAAGGGGTGCTTTAGACCCTCAAACTGAACAACTTTCTCTATGGGACCAATATCGAAATCACAAAAAAAATCTACTGTCCCATACATTTTAGTCGAGATTTGTTTGCAGTTTTATATGGGATAGCGGAATATTTTTTCGCGATTTCACTGTTGGTCCCATAGTAAAAGTTGTTCAGTTTGATGGTTTTAGGCACCTCTTTAAGTAAGTCTCCCATTTAATTTTACACCCTGTATTATGTTTTTTTACGTTTAGGTTAGGCTGGTTTGTAAGTATCAACCCACATCTTTTAATGTCTGGTTTGATACAAAAATGCTAAATCTACTTGAACTTTAGAAAAGAAAACGTGGGTTTAACATTACACAGTTTTAACTTTTCTAACAACTAAAAGCATCTGCTCAAAGCATTGACCTTAAATACTAAAGACTATAGCTCAGTTATAACCGCTTTAATGTCCAACCATCTAGGTTACAAACTTTGTAAGACCTAAAACAATTTAGCTCAGACACCAGTTTATAAGGTGAAAACGACTGAGCGTTAGGGCGTGCTTTGGCGTTATTGCAGAGACAGATGTCGCCAAAATTCACTCCTAACATCCATTTCTTAGTTGTTTCCTCGACATTTCCTTCATCGAGTCGAGGACTTTTTTAGGATTCCGTACCCAAAGGGTTCCAACGGGACCCTATAACCAAGCTAACGCTGTCCGTCCGTCCTAACTTTAAAGGGTTGTATCTTTTGAACCGTAATAATAATAATATTACCTATTCCATTAGCACCGCACCCCAATAGCCCAGATTTTGTTTCTTTCCACTCCTTACAATAGTCCTACACTGACCGGGGGCTGTTTTGGATGCACTTCTATAGTGTATACTGGAATAGTTGCCGGTTGGTGTCACATTACCATTTAGATCAAATTGTCTGACGGGCCTCTACGTGTTGGCCTCGGCCCCACGCATGCCTCCCGAAGGCCCGGGACACTTATGTCCTGAGATAAGGAAAAGACATATAATAATAAATAGTTTATTTCAGACGTGGTGTCCATAAAATTTGTTATAATAATAAAAACTTAGAAAACTAATGTTAGTAGGTACAGAATACTTAATAGGTACAGTCACATTTACATATTACATTTTAACAGCATGCGGCTGTATCGAACGCTTCGGCATTGGGGAGTGCCAACGGTCCGCCAACACGCTCAGGACACTGTTGGTGCTGGCTCGCATGCGGGTCAGCGCTACGTAATAGGTAGCAAATTGAAATTATCAAAGAATTTGTGTTTTTTTTATTATTATTTATTGTAAGAAAAATGACATAAAATTTGGGCAATTGAACTTCCAAAAACCATCGGAGGTTTATCCGGAAGTGCAACATAAACAGTACAGTTACATTTATTATTTTGGATTTGCTAACAAATAACAAAAAAAAAAAAAAAAAAAAAATTTTGGGTATCAATACAAGAAACATGTTTTTTTTCGTTTGTTGTTTGTGCCATTCTTCACGGTCCTATGTTAATCTGATCCAATGCGAACCCGTCACTCTCACTATGTCATCAGACCAACGCGCTGGTGGTCTGCCTACTGACCTCCGTCCCTTCTCTTGGCCACCACTCTGATATTGCCTTGGTCCACCGGCCATCTTTGATTATAGAGAATACTCCAAAGTAAACAATAAATAAAAGCCTGAAAAGTGTGTGTTGGGCTCTGAGAAATCTTGTTTGTTAAACGCGTGTCGTTAGTATTATTTTCCATCTCTCGTCTCTGCCATATCAATCAATATTATAGTATTGCTTTTTCATATGTGATGATGATGATGACAAATAAATGTGTATCAAAGTATAGACACTATTACCCCTTGTCTTTGCAGGGTTGTGCCAAGGTTTTTCGTTTAATTGTCTTTAAATGGAGCGGGTAGGGTCAGTGTGCGTGTTAGTGTCCGGTATAACAAAGGATTGGGACAAAAACGCTACTTTGGGTAAGGTTAGATTAATTGCAGTGTAACAAACTGCTGGTCCGGGATTTTGGGTGATTTTGTGTTTTTAGGTCAACTGGAGATGAATTTATGTCAATTTCACTTTTTGTTCAATGTAGAAATTTTATTAGTAGATATGCGAGGCTTAGCCACGCCCTGGTCACTTTATAAAGATGGGCTCACTCTGACAAGAGGTTAGCACATAATTATGTTCATATTCATATTCTAAGGCTAAGAATAGCACCATCCCATTTCCTCCCGTGGGTGTCGTAAATGGCGACTAAGGGATCTACCGGTGGATGGGCAGCAGCATCCTCTGAGTACACACATTCAATCCAACTGCGATCGCCAACCAGGCGGGTTGGCGATTGGGAGGCTTATGTCCAGCAGTGGACGTCTCGGCTGATATGATGATGATGATTCGTATTCATATTCATTTATTTGTTGCTTTCATGGGTACATAGGTTCTTAAAATATCTTAAAATAATTCCAGACATGAAACCCTGTTAGGCACTACAACATAGTGCGTAGTACGAGTGCATTATAGGCTCGGTATCCTCTGAAACTTTCTAAAATTTACAATAATTTAAAACCGTTTGTTTGTAGGTACAGAACAAAAAAAAGAATAACATTTTTGAAATTCGCCTTTGAGGTATAAGAAACAGTATCTAGCCCACAGCCTAAATTTCAAGTCCAACGTAGTAGATTTGTGTTTCTACCTATTAGGTACGTCACCGAAAAAATCTAAACATCGTAAATGTAAATGATGCCACATTAAATTTAAAGGGCCTTCCTTACCGGGAGTTACAAAATAAACGAGTTAAACATTACAGTTCACATACCTCTTGTTCTATTTCGAACATTCTTTGAAACGAATAGAATTAAGCATTACGTTAATTTTAATACAGCGATGTCACTTAGCTAGATTATCTTTCACCAGCTTTTCCTACCCGCATGTGGCGCATGACGCTTGTTCGTCATACATATACCTCTAGTAGGTAATTATAATAGCGCAATGTTAAACACAAGAATCCCAATGCTAACATAGTTGAAAGTTGAAAACGAATGTTCTGCTTAGTCAACAAGCAGGGCTTGAAATACCGGTAATTTTTGGGAACCGGTACCATTTGGCTTTGGTGTGATATCGGTACCAGACATCTTACCTGTACTATTGGTACCGGCACTAGACGTAGTACCTGTACTTATTTCTTTCTAATCAGTATCCGAACTATACCGGTACCAAAAAAAATTATACGTTAGTAATTAGAGTGAGAAAACAGATGTATTAATTAAAAAAGAGTAGGCTTTCCCATACGCGGCGTGTACCTGGTGGGCACTTGTTAGGTGGAGTACCGGTATCTTTTTGGAAACGGTACCCAGGTACATAAATGCCAAGAATCGTACCGATACAGAACCGGCACTTTTGGTACCAGCTCCAAGCCCTGCTTACGAGCATCCGAATACTCACAAATGATCCGGTGAAGCCTTAATACCTTAGGAAAGTCATCACGATTATCTGCTAGATACCGTTCTCTCGGGATACGATGTTTATTTAGGACCTAATAACGAATGGGATCCTTTATAGATAGCGGGGCTTTGTGTTTTGGGAGATAAAAGAAGTGTTTAGTATCTCTGAGCATTATTGAAAATGTTAAGATATATTTTGGTTTTTCCTCATTAAATCTAATATCATTGCATTAAATAGCCAAAAAAGTCAAGTCTTGCCTTTTTTGACTGCATGCTAAGAGAACTCGCATTTATTTTGGATTTGCTGCAAAATGATCTGCTACGGGAAGTTAGCAGATCATTTTGTCACCCAACTTTTTCTTAGGTAAAACCGCTAGAAATATTTCTGAAAAGTATCAGGAACTGTAGAACTCAGCTGCATGCGACAAGAACTCACATTTATTTTTGATCTGCTGGACAATGATCTACTAAGTTCACATACATACAAATATTGATGTTAATATTATGTGGTAAATAAAGATGTAAAGGAAAATAGCAAAAAATGCTTTTTGCTCCTTGGAGAAAGTTGTTCAGTGTCATGACATAAATACAATACAATCACCCTTTAATTCAAGTAATGCAACTGTCTACACCCTATATGACCAGCTGCAGATTTTGCAGAGGAGATTGGAGCTTATTTGCCTATTCTTTGGGAATGTGGCCCATTAATGTAAAAAACTGTAGTGTAGGGTACTCATACACTACAGTTTTTACATCAATGGGATTGTAGAAAACTAATGTAGTTCCTGACTGCACTGAGGAATAAGTAAAGGTTTTTCTGTTTGATGAATCTGTTTATTGTTTCTGTACCTTTTTTGTATTTTTGTGTGACAATAAAATCCTTTTTTTTTTTTTAAAAAGAACTATAAAAGCAAAACACAAAAGTTCAGCTATGGTCGCAGTAGAACAGGCGCAAGTCAAGGACCTCAACTCCCAATAATAATCACCTCCTGTCTTGCCTTAACCGGTCGGCAAGGAGTGGAGTTGCAAGAGCGGAACCTATGCTCCAGGTTCGAAGTGTAAAATGTCATAACGTCGGGGGCCAGATGACTGGTTCGCTTAGCAGCGGGAACCGACGCCCGCAGACTCACCTCTCTACAACCTTCGCCACTTACTAGATGTTGCCTTCGCGCCGTTGCCGTCGCTCCTTGCGAGCGACCGTTTTGGGGGGGCCCATTAAACTACTTACCAAAGGAAATAGTACATGAAATATTACAATGTAAAAACAAAAAACAATGTAAAAATATTCTTAAATCTCATCTTAGTATGTAACTCATAAGTATATAAAATACAACAAGCAGGTACGCTGTGTACAGCGACTCACCTCCTGCGATTAAACCGATCAAGGTTTGCAGTAGGAAGGTTTATAGTTGGTAAAAAAATATTGTAACTTTTTTCTTTGTAAAATAAATAAAAAAAAAAAAATGAGTTGGCGAGTCACCATCTGCTAGATTTTGAATTTGTGAGATATTTAACTAGAGCAGACGTCCGTTATCTCACTCCATAGCTCACTTATCCAATACACAGAATCCCATCCCCATAGCCCAGACAAATTTATCCCTTCCTGGCAATAGTTGAGCATCTATCGAGAATTATCTTTTAATGCATTCCTATGGTGTATCTGGGGATGGGCCTCGATAGGTGCACGCCATCTCAAATTTAGAATAAATAGTACCCTTTGCACGCCGCCTCCCAAAAGTCTGGGACACTTATATGTCCCGAGAAAAGGAATGTGTGAAAATACAAACATTTAAATTATACACCAGGGCTGCAATCGCGGTAAATATTCGGTGATTAAACCGTTATTAGACTACGTAGGAACCATAACTTTTTACACATTTGGTATTGCGCTAATCGCGGTACAGCTCATGACAGCCGTTAGAGCCGTTTTGACAGATCGCTCAGACGTTAAGGCGCAGTATAAGAAAGAGTATTTATTACTAGATACAGTATGGACCCTCCCTTCCTCCCACAAACTTTTTACCTCACCCCCTCTGTCACCCTTTGGTTCTTCGGCAGTTACCTAAGAAGAAGTCTTAAGGTTCAATTTCTTTGGTTTCGCATATGCTGACGTCATCTAGTCAATTTCAATTTTTTGTATGCTGTGTCCGGGCTGTGCTTGGGCTGTCAGTTACATAGAGTTTAGCGCGTTGCGGAATTCAGCACAATTTAATATTATTGGATTGCTATGTGATAAGAACTGAAATTGGATAAGAATTCGATGTTTTAACTTAGTGCAATCGGGCTCCAGGTAAACGACGTAAAAGACGCTATCAAGTTATTAAAAAGTTGAACTATCTGAAGCTGATTCAAGCAAGATAATGTTATCATAGTTAATTATTAAAAAGGTATCTGTTATTTATCCGACGGCGACGAGAGTTAATTAAAGTATCCGAAGTTAAATTAAAAATGTTTGCTGCGATGCGACCAGCTGCTATGAGCTAACATAGGGTTCATTTTATTATACTAAGTTAAACTACACCATAAAACTTGTCACAGCAAACTATTTGCAGAGGTGTGGTGGGGCTTCATGAAAACGCGTTTTTTATGCAATTTTTTTTCCATAGAAAATAATATTAAAGTTTGTGATATTTACTAGTAATGAAGGTTCCTTCATCATTTTTTTATTTTTTTAATCAATTATATTACTTTCATAATTGGGAAAATTCGCTCGGTAGAAAAAAAAATCAAAATTACCCCGTTCTCTTGTTTTTAATATCATTTTATAGCTAAAAGAAACTGAATTTACGATTATATTGATCATAACATAAAATAAGCTATTCATCTGGGTATTTTTGGTTCAATTTACATTATACAGGATGTGACAAAAATACAAATAAACATTTAAGGGGTGGTTTAAACCATCAAACTGAACAACTTTCACTATGGAACCAATATCAAAATCGCGAAAAAAAAATCGGATGTTCCATTATCATATCAGCCGATAGACGTCCACTGCTGGACATAGGCCTCCCCCAAAATGAGGAGATTTGCCATAATCGCCTGATGATGATGCGATGCGTTTGCGATGTTCCATACTAAACTACAGATCTACTCGAGCTAAATGTATGGGACAAAAGATATTTTTTTCGCGATTTCGATGTTGGTCCCATAGTGAAAGTTGTTCAGTTTGCTGGTCTAAACCACCCCCTTAAAGTTTTCAATTTTTATTCTTACTTCTGTAACACCCTGTACCTACTTTAACACAATTCCGAAATAAATATAAAATTTCGAGCATCTCGCCAACTCACCACCGCTCGGGGAAAGAAAGCACTAGACTCACTTCACCCTAGTACTGGTGATTGTAACAAGGTTCCAAGGTGACCTAAATTTCCACAGTATAAAAAAGAGCATGGTAATATGGGTAATATACATAGAGTACAGACCATAGAGATCTAGAGAGATGCCAACCAACGCGCTTAGTACGAAACCTAGTGTCGCATCACCGCCAGTACCACGCAATAGAAAGTATTTTTATAGCTTGAATAATATTTAATAATATTATTTATTTATTTCCCTTAACAGTAGTGAATGTACTCATTATCCATTGCGGTATCAGAACTCAACGTTCGAATAATCTTTTGTACTACGCAAGCATTGTAAACTATTTACACATTATATCTCGACTGGCTTTCAGCCTCATAATATATTGAATCCTTACTGTCGCGAGCAATGTGTTCCATTTTAGCGCATATTGATGCGACACTGGCCCCGCCCCCTTTTCACATCTCCCTTTAGTTTTTGTGATCTGTGGTACAGACACTCCCTGTCATCTGCGATACCTCATATAATCCCAAGTAGTATATTTTTCGCGGACAAAAAAAACGCCACGGAATTTCTGTCGTCTGGATTAAGCTTTAGTTTCACGTAAAACACTGGAATCACGGCGAATGATTTGCATGAACCTCCATACAGACAAAGTTTGGAACAAACTTCACGATTTTCAAGCTGCTAACAAAGTTGGAAGTGTAAATTCGTGAATCACTTTACCTTGTCGATAAATTGCTGGATTACCTTCCAATTTTATGGAAAATGCTTTTTTTTTACGTGAGTTTTTATTTTTTAAGCTAGTGTGAATGAGTAACCTCCTCTCTTTTTGAAGTCGGTTAAAAAAGGATCCATGAAGTTGTTTTGGGAATTCATTATCTTGCCTGTCATCATTCACTGATGGATTTAGACCTTTTCCAAGGCCTGTCCCAAAACTCTTTCCAAGGGGTTTCCTCACACAGTTGCCTCCAGCTATCTATTTCAGGTCGTGAGTTCAGTACCAGAATAGGTGTTCCATATTACACCTTCCAGTTTGTTGTTCCTTTTCGAGAATTCGGACATCATAGTTCTTCGGCAAAATATTACTTCAGCTTTAAAATGTTCTGTTATACTTATACCGGGGTCCGGTATAAAGTTCTTAATATGCTAAAAATTCGGTATCGGACAAGACTTGAACCTGCGACCTAAAAATTCAGGGTTTGTGTTAGTCCAATTAAGCTACCAAACTTTAATTCGATTAAAAATGTTTCAATCATAGCCATGCTACTAGCCATGCCATACTCCGCTAAAAATCAGCTTCACTGCTACAAAGGGTGCGTGCCAGCTCCAATGCCATCCTGAGAGAGATAGCTACCTACCTTACTTGTTTGTACCATTAGCGTTAAGTGAGTTATGATAATTAATTGTTTGTAAATTTTATCAAGAGCTCATTGTATGCCGACAAACTGTTATGCAGTTTGGCATAAAATGTGTCTGTATACTGTACTGTGTTTTGTGAGAAATAAATAAAAAATAATAAGCTGATGGTGGGGACTGTCCATCTCTAAGCCATATGCAGGATAACCCCGAGAGCTAAACTGTGGATCAAAAGCATTGATATGAATTTGCAAAACTCGCAGGAATGAAACAAGCCATACGAATAATAAAATGCAGGGTGAAATTGATATCATTAGCATCCTTTTAAAGTAAGAGTCTACCCATCAAACTGAACAACTTTTACTATGGGAGCAAACCGATCAAAGAAAAAAAAAATCTGTTGTTGCATTCATTTGAGTCGCGAACTCGCGCGTCTATATTACAGTTTAGTATGGAATAGCAGATGTTTTATTTGCTCCAATTGGTTTGCTCCCATAGTAAAAGTTGTTCAGTTTGATGGGTAGACTCTTAGTTTAAAAGGATGCTAATGACATCAATTTCACTCTGCAAGTCACTTCTACAAATTAAATACTAATATAGACCTAACTTTTGTATTACCCTCTGGATCATGCTGTCTCAAAATAATTATTTATTTTAATTTTTTATTATTTTACTTTTTAAGTTTTAAAGATATTTCGAATACAACACAAGACTATTTGGCTTGTGTTTTGTTATTAAATTAAAGTAAAGCATAGCTCTTAGCGTAGGCCCAAGATTTACTAAGCCCCATTAAAGAGATCCTTGTCTAGATTGACCGCCATTTATCTGTCTTTCTTTTCTTTTTCAATTATGAATCGTCTTTGCTTCAAATCTCTTCAGCTTTCAACTAAATAAAATTCAGATTAGTACAAAATGGAACATCGTAAAAGATAAAGACGGGATTTCAATTAAATTTCAAATGAAAATATTTTGTCGACATCATTTTCTTATTCAATTTTACAACTTAATAAAGAAACTCTTTTCATTATGATTATTTTGTTTATGCGATAAATGCGTATTAAGTAAATGTTTTGTCATTTCTTTAACAGTTGCGGCCACCAATTTTAGTATTGTAAAATTATAATACAATAAAAAACAAACATGTTTTGTTTGAACACTTATGGCCTAGCCACCATATACATCCGGAATAAACCTGATTCGGAATTAGTTCCGTTTTCCGTATGGAGTGTTGCCGCTTTCAGATACTTTTTCACTAGATCTTGTGATTTTTTGACGTCTTAGATGGCATATTTTAAAGTGATTTTTGAACGTAGGCGTCGATGGAACGATACCGTATCGTGACGGTGCAGTTGCGATGTCGCCAACGCTCAAAAATAGCTTGTGTGATGATAATGGTTCATGCCATTTTGTATGCAGATAATGCCTAGTGTTAAAACTATCGTTAGTCTTTTGATATAGTTGCATAATATTGAAATACAATTTACAAACCATCATCGTAACGTTATGACATCATCACATGATAATTATGATGATAGTTATTGTCATGTATAGAAATTGTTTTTTTCGTTTTAATAAATACCTACCTAAAAATACAATTGTCATTAATTTAGCATTTCGTACATTTTTATTTTAGGCATTTTTTAAACAGCACTCCAATTATTTTTTGGAACCATAGTCGACAACACTGAATCCTGAATCAGGATTCCGGATAGCAATATGTGTGTGGCGGACCTTTGACTCTAAAGGTTCATAAAAAGGACTAAAACCTTTAAAAATCAACTCATTTTCAATTAATCAATCGAAAAATATTACCTACTCAGCAAAATATACCGTAAAAAAATACACAAGTTACAAAACTAGGCGGTCTTCGAGCTAAAATGTTATTTCTTACATACAACCTTAGAAGTTATTGAGTGCCTTAATAGCACAGCTTCGATTCGGCCTAGCAATAAATGTGATGCTTTTTAATGTATTTTAAAAGATCCTTCAAGAACTTACGTGAGTTTTAGTACTGGCCAATCATAAAAAAAAATACAATTTTTCAACCCAGCAACACTTCGATCCAGTGGGGTCTTTTCTGGTAGCCCCAATACTTTTTGCTTTCTCAACCCTTCAAACACATGGTCAATGAAGGAGGCAATACCATTGAGGGGAAGAAACCTGAGATCTCCCGGTTTCGGGTATCCATCTCCGAGGAGACACATGCGTTTTGCCTTCAAGACATCGCAGTCACAAAGGATATGTTCCATTGTCTTCTCATCCTCTCCGCACGCTCAGCAGCTGGGATTTAGGGTGAGTTTCATTTTGTGCATCATCGTGCCTGTGGTGTAGTGCCCAGTGAGGGCTCCGACGATGGCACGAGTCTTGCTCCTGTTGTTGTTCAGTATTAACTTTGAGACACGAGGTATCATATTGCTGATAAATTTCTTAGAGTGTATTAGACCTGCAAGGCTAGACCACTCCAGCCTGTGTGTTTTATTAGCCCAATCCCTAATGGCCATTCTTAGGGTTAAACTTCATCTGGCAGCACTGCATCGCTTTTTTCGGTCACTCCATCCTTTTCTGTCACTCAGATACGTCATTTGCTAGAGCAAATAAAATAGACGGAACGCGATCGTGCGCGGCGGTGCTGCGGCATGCGGTCGCGTTCCGTCTACCTTATTTTATCGCAAATGACGTTCCTGAGTGACAGAAAAGGATGGAGCGTGCGAAAATGCGATTCCGTGCTTCCAGATGAGGTTCAACCCATAAGGTGTACGTACGGACCTCGGCATTGGGAGTTGCTGAGGCTTTGGTGAGAAGCGTCCTGAGATATGCCTGTACAGCTGTGTCTGTAGACGCAAGAAAAAAGGCGATGTGGTGCTGCCAGATGAGGTTCAAACCTTATACCGGGATTCCGGGATTATGCCGGGATTTCCACACTTGGTTCTGGATACAACCTTACTCATACTCATTTAATATTCATTAAAACGAACTCACAAACGTTTCTAAGTGTCAAGAGTGCGATTTTTGAATCTCATACGTTGAACTCAGCCGTTGAAAATGTATGGAGATACGCATTTTTCTACTGTTGATTTGACTTTCAAAAATCACACTCCTGGAGTATGATTTTTTAATATCAAAACAGAAGTAGAAAGATGCATATCTTCATAGTAATTTTGACATTTTCAACTGCTGAGCTCAGTGAATGAGATTCAAAAATCGCACTCCATGTCAAATTCCTTTATTCATATACAGGGTCTAACTCATTAATCTGACGGTTCTAAGAGGATGATCTAACCTTGAAACTAATAAATAACAAGAATTTGTGGACGAATAACATAGACACAAAATTAAATGCATGATTTCATGACGAAATCGCAATAAGGAGTTTTCTGACAGCTAGTCAAACGTAGTTCAACATATCGGCGATAGATGGCGTTGACCAGAGAGGGGTCCGAAGACGAAAATTTTAGGCTAAAAAGTAAACAAAAATCCATGTCACTGAGTCAGACGCATCCGTTGATAAAATATATGTTCATATTTTGCTATTTTCTTAAAAACACAAATTCTTACTATTTTATTTGTATTCTATTACCTGCAAGGTCACTCATCCCAGTCTCGTCAACGCCATCTATCGAGTCATTAGGAACTACTTTTTCTTTTTTAATGGCTTTCGGAAAATCCGTCATTGTAACAACACTAGTAATACTTATTTAAAGGGGTGGTTTAGACCATCAAACTTTCGCGATGGAGCTGAACCAACATCGAAATCACGAATAATACATGTGTGTAAAAAAGTTTAGTCTCATCGAGATAGTTGTTCAGTTTGATATTTTGATCATCCACTTATAAAACCGTTACATATAAGATGTTATTTTCTAATTTCCTATAGTCCTAGCGAAAGGGTCATAAATAAAAGTGAAGACAAAACATTCTTAATCTTAAGGCTATTAAAGACTTTGCATCTCACCTTTCACCTTGGAACCGTGAAGGATGGATTAATTACTCTCCCATTAGATGCCGAGTAAGCCAACTAAGCGTTAAATGGGTAATTTCCCCGTTAAATGGGTAATTTCCCCGTTTAATTAATTCCAAAGTTTCCTTTTATAGCTGGGTTAGAAGTTGTTGTGTTTGGATAACAGTTCTATTGGTAATTTTGTATCATCAAGTGAAAAATGATAGGAGGTTGAAAGTTTACGTCAGGCCGTTACAAAGTGTCTAATCTTACGTCAAATATTTAAGGCACAGCCCGGAAACTGCATACAAAAAATTGAAATTGACAAGATGGCGTCAGCACATGCGAAACCAAAGAAATTGAACCTAAAGGGCCTATGTCGAAAAATAGTTGAAGCGAAATGGGCGTGTGAAAGCTTATATTACTGCCTGATGCGAGAGAAACAGATGGGGCGGCGCGCGCGCCTGAAACAACGCAAGCGTAAACCAAACTTTATTTAATTGTGATTGTACTAATTATGTAAGTTCAATTCCGCTCTTTTCAAAATTTGTAATATATCAATCTCTTTTTTTTAAATCAAGTCTCGTGTTTCTATTATTCACCGTTTAGCAGTTCCAAGCGTTTATAAATAAAAACGGAGGCAACTTTGGCTTGTTTTTCTATAGAGAAAATGTGTCTTAATCGTGTTTTAGCTCTTGTTTAAACTTCAATTATATGTTCAATTTACACATATCCGCTAATCATACTCCTACTGTTAGTACTTCATGATATATGACGCTTTGAAGAATCCTATTTTTTTCACATAGCTTCTTAAGTCTTGTTCTTAGGTAACACCCGAGGTAACTGGAGGGCGATATAGGGGGTGAGTGTCCGTACTGTATGAGTACTCTTTCTTATACTGTGCTTAAGGGGTGCTTCATACCATCAAACGCATCAAACTGATCAATTTTCACAATGGGACCAATATAAAAGTCTCGAGAGAAAAAAACCGCTCTGTCCATACATTTTGGTCTAGTCACCATTGAAGTTTTTTATTACACCCTGTATTTGTTATTTTATTATTATTATTTAAGGGGGATTATTGCGAGCTAGTTACAGAACGACCAGGAAAATAATTCCGCTCGTCAATCTTCGTTTGCACAGACCCGAAGTCGTTTAGTAATCAAAGGGGGCAAAGTCCGATATGGTCCGATAACAGCGAAAAGGGCGCGAAAACAAGTAAGTCAATAGCGTAAATAAATTGAAGGTGGCACATCCTGATTGGTCAAAAATTTGTCAACTGCGCAGGTAAGTCGGTAAGACTTATAAACCGGGTACTACTGTACTAAATGTACGCGCAGATTTTTTTGCATAAACCTTCGACTTTTTCACCCATTTTGGGTACATTACGTTTCCTCATGATGTTCGTTCACCGCCGACCGCGAATATTTAAAAATACAAGCACAGATAATTTTTTTTTAAATAGTATTTAATTCGTAAATATTCTACAAAGATAATCCAACTAGGAGCAAGCTCGTGAAATAATTGCGCTTCTCAGCTATAAAAGGGGCAAAGACGAAGGAAATTCAATTCAAAGGCAAAAGGATAAAGTTACAAATAAATTATTGTTCTCGCTGGCGTCCAAATGAGATCGTTATTTGGAAACCGTAATTTAAAGTTTTGTTTTTATCAAGATAGAGTTTTAAATTCAGATTTGGTTCCGCCTTAAACAGAACACCCTATTTTTAGACACGGGTGTCGTACCGTACGGTACGAGGCGAGACGACTCAGGGATTATGACTTTTTGACAGCATTTGACCCCAAACAGGGTAAAGGCCGGTAAGTCTTCTTCTCTTCGTGTCTTTGGCTATTTACTATAAGGACTGGCCTTGCGGTAGCATTTCCCCTCTGCCACGGTATAAGAACAATTGATCATGTGCATTTACATTCAATTTTATACCTAATCACTAAACGAGACAGCTTATAATTGCGAAACAATAAGTACGAACGTATGACGTTTGGGGTTCACAAGAGACTAATTTTCACAATTTATAACATTGAAAATTAGAATCTAAAGTTATGGGGAATAAAATCCAAAGTTGCGGGTTACCTCTCCCCCCGCAAAAAGTGGCAGAAACGTTTGTTAGTAGAATGACACGCGTAACTAGTCCCTATATAAGTAGTCAAACCTTTTTGTCAATAGTTCCTTAGTGGTGTTTTTATATTTTACTGGCCAGGTGTTCGGCTAGCCTGACAGCATCAGGTGAAGCTGTATTTAAATCCTCTCTCGTACAGATGTTTGGGAACAGCGGACATTCTAGTAGATGACCCGTCGACTGGATAGGTTCACCGCAATATGTGGAAAATACTGCATCACACGGGCCCAGAGCGGATTGGTAGATATATGAAAAAAGATATTGGTCAACCTGCTGTCAGATAATTTTCAAGCCGCCTTCGACCTGGCTTGACGAATAGTGATGCAACTATTATTATTTGGTTATTAGGGCTTGGTCAATGACCAAATAGCTACTGCGACCTGGATAGATCTATTGTAGCTTGACAGCTAGGGTGACCCCTAGACCTAAAGGTCATTTCCTAGGCCCACGGACTTCATGAACCGTGTTATGCTTTTGGAGGGGAGGTCCCTAATGTCAGTAGGTATTATTATGTATCCACCTAGATGGCGACTCCTGCTGTGAATGAGCACTTCGCATTCGCAGAGGAGGTGTATGGGCGTTTCCTCTGCTTCACAGCAAAATCTGCATGTGGGTGAATCTACAAGCCCCATTCTGTGTAGGTGTTTGTTTAACTTGCAGTGTCCTGTTCAGGCTCGTACTAAGAGCCTTAAGTCGTTGCGGTTAGTGATACAACTATGTGATGGAACTATCCAGGACCAATTACTCAATGTATCTTCCGGAGCTCAGAGACGATCGAGATGAAAAACCACTACACGGTCATCCATCATTTTGTTGTCAAAGTCCTGATCATTTTGTTGAACGAAAATATAATATGTTTTAAGAACGAATGTAGGTCGGTATCTACTTCAGCCACACTATGACCACATTGAAAATTATTGCAGGAATAACCCGTATTTTATACGTAACATGACACTTTAGCTCCGGATGTGTAGACTAGAATTTACCTATGTGCAATGATGTATTGAAGTACAGTCGGATAGTTTATAGTGAGTGCAGTTACGGGTACAGCTGAGGCTAGACACTATACAGGGTGAAATTGATATCATTAGCATCCTTTTAAACTAAGAGTCTACCCATCAAACTGAACAACTTTTACCATGGGAGCAAACAGATGGAGCAAAAAATTCAGCTGTTTCGTACTAAATTGCACCCGCCACGCTGCTGCCTACTCGACTCAAATGTATGCAACAGCTGATTTTTTTTGCTCCGATTTGCTCCCATAGTAAAAGTTGTTCAGTTTGATGTCTAGACTCTTAGATTAAAAGGATGCTAATGATATCAATTTCACCCTGTATACCATGGAATTGTTGGCTGGCATTGAATTATTTTTTAAATTTTGAATAGGTAGCTAGTCAGATCACTTTGACATTCCGTCTGTCAGTTCATTATAGATTAAATATTAATTTAGCTCCTAGTCTACACTATAACCCTAATAAACTAAACACATACCAGCAGATATCAGTTGCAGTAACAGCACCCGTGCATAGATGTTATTTTTGAATCATGCACTTAAAAATCATAATCGAATGATGATTGTAATTTTGACATTTTCTTAATTTGAACGTGTGACTTTCAAAAATCGCGCTCCAGGACTGCAGGAGGAGAAGCTAAATATTAAACGAAAAATGATAAAATTCCATATAGTTTATGCTTTAGTTTAAGTCGCTTTCGAGTATGGATTAGGATGTTTGATATTTAAAAATAAGACTTTTGCACATTCGCGGCGTATTCACGCATCCATCCATCGATGATAAAAAAAAACGTTGTCCATCATTTTTTTTAATATTTCCGAGAAGAATTTAACAACAGAAACAATAAGGAAAATATATAAAAATAAAAAATAAATCAACAATTATTTTGATAAAATATTTCATTGTTTTGAAATGAACCGTGAATAAACTCGGGGTACAGAGTAAACAAAACATTTCAAAGTCAGATGTAAACAGGCAAAGCTAACGTTATTAATTTGAAAACGTTATTCTTCACTCATCTCGAGCTAAAGTTTATTAAATAATTAGTAAAATTATTTTTCTTCTTTAGACAAAACATTTCTGGCTTTTTAGGGTACCTATTGTACCGTAAAATAAAAAGAATCCCTTAATTAAAGGATCACTTTGTTGTCCGTCTGTCAAGACCCTTTTTCTCGGGAACGGGTAGAGGTTGGGTAAAGAGGTATGAAATTGAAATTACAACTAAATAATTGTTTTATTTATAAAAAATTTAAAAATTTAAGCGTCAACGGAATCAAACTTAGCAATAAAAGGATAATTTATGAGACATATTTTGATATTAGCATATTCCATCAAAACCTTTAGGGTTGCAGAAGCAAGGTCTCAGCATAAGTTAAGGTATAAATCAGAAAATCATTATTTTGTAATTGCATCCCATAAAAAAATTCCGACTACAAACTTAAGAAGAAGGGCATGCAGTTTGACATAATCTACACTGACTTCAAAAAAGCTTTCGATCGAGTGGATACGTAAGATTAACTGTTTGGGCATTCGTGGTGATCTCCTACGGTGGGTAAAATCATTTCTCAAGCCGTATAGATCGGACTTCGTAAACATTCCATCTGAAGTACAGCAAGGATCTCACCTTGGGCCACTATTTCTACTGCGCCTTTCTTTATGATAATACAGGGTCCTTTTTAATATGCTGACAGTTTTTTAAGGGGATGACCAGACCATCAAACTGAACAACATTCTTTATAGGACCAGCATAGAAAAATCGTAAATAAAGTAATGCATGTCCCATACATTTGACTCGAGTAGGTTTGCAGTTTAGTATAAAAAAACCTGTTTTTTCCGCGATTTCGATGCTAGTGCCATGGAGAAAGTTGTTCAGTTTGACGGTCTGATCATCCCCTTAAAAAAGTGTCCGCATATTAAGAAGGACTATTATTTTTTTTGTAAGTAATATTATCATTTTTTTTTGAGAATTCGATTTTTTTCGTGTATGCCGACGATAAAAAGGTGTTTAAGGGCCTATGTCGAAAAATAATTGAAGCGAAATGGGCGTGTGATAGCTTTATATTACTGCCTGATGCGAGAGAAAGAGATGGGGCGGCGCGCCTGAAACGACGCCGACACGAAACAAACATTATTTAATTGTGATTGTACTATTTATGTAAGTTCAATTCTGCTCTTATAAAACTTTATAAAATATCAATCTCTATTTTTTAGCTCAAGTCTCGTGTTTCTATTATTCACCGTTTAGCAGTTCCAAGCGTTTATAAATAAAAACGAAGGCAACTTTGGCTTGTTTTTCTATGGAGAAAATGTGTCTTAATCGTGTTTTGGCTCTAATCAAAACTTCAATTATATGTTCAATTTACACATATCCGCTAATCATACTCCTACTGTTAGTACTTCATGATATTTGAAGAATCCTATTTTTTTCACATAGCCTCTTAATGAACATTAGTAAGGTTGATTGTATCGAGATTCATAAAGATTTTGACCGTGTATGGCCGTTTATGTCTTATTATTATTATTAGGGGGGGTTTTGGGCCTTGACAGGCTTGCTGAACCTGTGCCACGTAGACCATCGCTGGTCCTTTGTGAACGCCCTTTTTTAAAGTTCCTTACCAATCCCCACTGCGGCCAGAAAACGCAGTAGATTCTTGATAGGGATAGTTTGTATCTCATCTGGTGACAGAACCTGCCTACCTAGATGAGTACTACGTTTGTACATCAGGGGGCCACAGTCACATAGGAGGTGCAGAGTCTCCATTTCCTCCTTGCAGAATCTGCAGCCGGTGGTGTCACTTAGTTTCAGTGTGTGCATGTGCTTATTTAATTTGCAGTGGCCTGTGTAGTACTACAAAGTATAAAGTAAACAGAATCTCTATTAATGTATCCAAATGTCAACGTATTACCTTTTCTAGAAGCCATGCCCCTATTGTATACCTTTTATAATGTAATACCTTTTATTGCGCTAATTCAAAACATCCAATTTCAACCCTAATCCAATTTTAGTTCTAATCACATTACAATTGCTCAATACTGAATGTGTTAAAAGTTGTGGTTCGCACGAGATCCAATCATGGCTCAGTTGCGATTTATTTGGCGCGACTGCTCTCCAGTCCTCTTATCTAACCTGTCTCCCGCATATCATCTCAGAGAAGGTGGTGGCTGAAAAACAGCGCTGCCCGAACCCATGGTTCCGGAACAGCACAGGCTGACATCACTCACCTTTTGCCTTTGGTCTCCAACATGTCTCAAAGCATTTTCTTCTCTTTTTGTATACACATTCTGTTTGCTTATGTACTAAGTGCAAAATGATTGTTAACAACTGTGATATCTTAAGAGAAAGGCAATAAATATTTTTTTATTTATTTATTATTTATCCTACTAGTTTGTAAGTATGGGTGGATGTTTGTTGCTCTTTCACGTAAAAACTACTGAATGGATTTTAATGAAACTTTACAAAATAATATAGCTTATACATCAGAATAACACATAGGCTACAATTTATAAAGATGTTAATTGTCCAGACGAAGCGCAGACGAAGTCGCGGGCATCATGACTATAAATGATCATGTTCTGTACCTATAAGATCTGGAACATGATCGGCTACATGACTACATGTAGCCGATCATGTTCCAGATCTTATAGGTACAGAACATGATCATATAGTCATGATCATGCATGATCCATGTGTACAATCACCCCTTAAAGTAATGCAACTGTTGACCCTAACACTCCGTATAATTAAATCTCGCCTCTACAAATAACACCCTACATTATTAAATAAAACAACCTTATCATCCATCAACACACCCCATTTAGGGGTTAAAATTATTATATTTGCTACTCCTATCTAACCCGCACCAGATCTGGTGAACATAAAATATTCAAATTGTACCACCTACTAATTTTAATGAGAGGTTTACTGGTATATCTGGTAGAAGAGGGTTTAAAGGTCCGCCACACACAGGCGGAATTGCGATCCGGAATCCTGATTCAGGATTCAGTGTTGTCAACTACGGTTACAAAAAACACTAGAGTGCTGTTTAAAAAATGCCTAAAATAAAAATGTATGAAACGCCAAATGAATGACAATAATTGCATTTTTAGGTATTCATTAAAACAAAACAAACAATTTTTATACATGATAATTACTATCATGTGATGAGGTCATGACGTTACGAATGTTACGATGATGGTTTGTAAATTGTATTCCAATATTAATTCAACTATATCAAAAGTCTATCGATAGTTTTAATATTAGACATAATCTGCATAAAAAATGGCATGAACCATTATCACACAAGCGGTTTTTGAGCGTAGGCGATTTCGCAACTATGCCGCAACGACGTCGCAACTGTACCGTCATGATACAGTATCGTTCCATCAACGCTTACGCTCAAAAATCATTTTAGAATATGCCACCTAAGACATAAAAAAATCACTAGATCTAGTGAAAAAGTCTCTGAAAGCGGCAACACTCCATACGGAATCTAATTCCGAATCAGGTTTGTTCCGGATGTATGTGGCAGACCTTATGGTCATACTACCGTTGTTTATTGGCTACTGTGACTACCCTTCTGATTATAAAGTAAGTACGCACGGCGACACATCAAGCTATACAAAACCAACATAAACTGGTCGCGCGACGTTATACGTTACTACCTACGCGCGCCCAGCTTATTTTGGTTTTGTATAGCTTGATGTGTCGCCGTGTGTACATATTTCGGGAATCTCAGGTATCAAACATACATAATCTTGCTGCGACTACAATACATTTCAGAGTGGTCAGAAACATTGCTACAACTAAAAATTTTCTTTTTATTATGCCGTGCAGTTGTAGCAGTGTTGTCTATCAGTTGCAATAATGCTCTTTTTTTGCATTGAAAAGTAAGCATATGACCGGTTGCTTATCACGTTCCGGGGCAGTGAACGAGACACAATAGAACTTTTATTGTTATCACGTCTATAGCCGGTCACTGTACCGGAACGTGTTAAGCTTAGAACTGCACATATCAAGTAGTTTGTATCCTAATAATCTCAATGAGAAAATACATTTTCTTTTCAGTTTTTATTACCTAGTTAACTTTTTACGCAGTTGTGTAAAAAACACAACTGCGTAAAAAGTTACTAACTTTTAAAATTATCTCTTTATTTTACTCTTTTTATGGTTGGTAACCAACTTTAAATCGTTATAGATCCTAAATGTAAATGTTCATTCGAAATGAAAAATGATAAAGAAATCTTCTGAGGATTTTCAAATATGCGCGCCTATTAAAATTGATACCCCACGTATAACATAGATCGTCGATTTTCTTTTTTTTTCTTTTTCACAACATGGCGTCTGGTTGTCCCTATGTAACTATTAAAAAATAATCTTTATCCCTATATTGAATTTTGACAACTATCATGTTTTTAGTGAAACTCGTAAGATTAAAGGTCTATCCGCACACATCAGTGCCGTGTCCGGGACGTGACCGGGTCGGGTTTATTTGTATGAAGTTTATCGGACGTCACGTGATTCACCTTTAGAGTATGGGAGGTGGGCGACCGTTAGAAATAATGTATTCCTCTCTCACTTGCACTTACTCAGAATGCATGACTGTGATGTAGTCTCTTCTTGTCAGTGCGAGTCAGTTTGTATCAAGTTTCCAAGATGTTATATTGCGCATGGAAAAATAAATGAAACTCACAAATACTTTCGCATGTTTAATGAACAATATTTCAAATAATTTTTGTATCTTTCAAAATTGTATATTGTATATAGAACGCTATACAACAAGATACATGCCCTGTTTACTCACGGTGTAAGCCTTATTTCTAAGTCATTGCTCTCAAACACTATTTTTATTCTCCTTGAATAAAAAATGAATAGTAAATAAATAATAAAAACAACTAAAAACGTAGTAGTATATTTAAAGTAAAAAAATAAGAAAGAAAGAAATATGCATAAAAAACAAATAAAATAAATACATAATACTGATGATATAGTCAAAGATATTTATAATATATCCATATTTCACTACTGGCAGTGCCCAAACTCTGTTGACAGGTGGTGAACCCGTCACCACTTTTGATGGACAGTGGACAAAATTCATGCCCTGACATTGAAGCATAATTATAATATGTTCATAATAGTACTAATATAAATTTATTTCCCATTCGATCATGTTCCTATGATTCCTTCCTTTGACTGTATAGGTATATATGGTATGGTACCAAAAATGGTAGAAAAATAATGTAATGCCGTATTAGGGAAATTGCAAAATATTTTTAGCTAAAGGTACTTATTTAAATCATCAGTGTACAATATTACAAAAACATAACTAAAGCTCTATATAAATCTTGTTATTAATTATTTTATCAAGTACCAACTTATACTTAAATTAATGTACAACTTTTTGCTTTTGTTAAAATTCTTGCAATATTGTCGTTAAGTTATTTTATGGTTGTTCTGCCTTTTTGTTTATTAAATTTTAATTAGGCATATATAAAACTTTTGAGATCTTGATTCTAATTCTTCGTGTTTTCGAATAAAATAAAAATAATGTTTTATTTTGTTTACTCATTTATTTTTGGTGTGAATAAAGAAAAACAGTATATGTTTACAACGAAATATATAGATGTAAACGTAATTTGAAAATAAAGATCAATAAATAACGGCACAAACATAAATATAACAATCGAGTATGTTAATTATAAAATAAGAGAAAAATCTGGATCGAAATGCGAATTTTTACATATAAAATCAGCAAAATAATATTGTTATAAGTACAAAAAGTTTTCTTCTGTGGTCCGCTAAATCCGCTTTTAAAAATGTATATATCTACATCTTAGCAAAAACAGCAACAGAACAGTTAATTTAAGCAAAATCAGATTGACTAGAGACACTCTATGTACCTATTGTGAAATAATACATTAGGTATATTATTTAATAAAACCAATATTTTTATTTGACTAGTTGGTACAGGTTAATTTTTACGAGTTATATTAACTAATTTCATATTTAAAATATGTACAGAATAATTTTATTATAAACAGAACTTTTGTGCTATCTACATAATATTAAAATTATTGCATTTTATGCGTAATTTACACAGTAACATTTAACAATTTGTGGTTTCATTACTAATTTTTAATAATAAATTTGAATATTTCGATATGGTACTCCATCAACATTTGAATTGTATAATAATTAAACAAAAATAAAGTTAAATTAAAAATAATTTAATATTAACATTTATTATAAGGTCCCTGAATTTAGACGTAAAATATTTTTCTTATTATTCTTTAAAATTTTGTTTATCTTAACAATTACAATTCTTTGTGCTTGCATTAGTGTTGTTAAGCAACACGAAAATTTACAATTTTGTTATATTAAATAGATACTTTTAAAATCAAATAAAAACGTATGTCACATTGGTAAATCTTTGTTCAGTTGCTTTTTTATTTTTTTAAATCCGGCTATTGGAAAAAGTTATCCATTTAGTAGTTATGTCAATCAAACCCCTCGTTCTGAGAGTTTGGACTTTGATTTAATATCATGTACCTAATTTTCTGACAAAAGCTTAGAATTTCTTCAAATTCTATCTACTTATACACTATATATAGGTAGCTTTACTATTAATACTTATTTATTATACAAGTAAAATAAATACATGTATAACACCAAGAATGAAAGAAAGTGCCGATGATATGTGTATCTAGTGATTTTAATATTAAGATATAAAATTATTAACGCTACAGTTTATGTTTATTATATACAATTAAATTATGAAATATAATATACTAATGATTACTTATGCCAATACATATTTCACATTATATTTTAATGTGTATATTGATGAAAATGTTAAATTACAAGTTTAAACTTTCAACTATGCAGTCTAAGACACGTTTTAATCAATCAAACTCCAAAGCTTACGAAATCTTTAGTTAAAACCTTTGATTAAATAAAATAGCGGAAAATACGTTACGCTCATACATTGCATACACGTAAAAAGGATCTGTTTCTGCCTTACATACATATACTCACACAAACGAAAAAGAGACAATTACGCGAACAGGTGCGGCTTGCGAACAAGACGATGTATTGCCGAAATCTCAATCATGAACGCGTGTCTTGCGAATGCTACTCGGATTGTGACTGAGTCAAAAGTCAAGTTAAAAGGCGACGGGGGCTCAATTTATGCGGTCCATGCGCTAGAAGCTAGTGCCGTATCTTCCTCTATTTTAATTTAATCAAATATTAAAACCCATGGTATTCGTTTATTATTAGGAGTCGTTACTTAGATGGTACTGACCTGCATTATAACAGCTAATAAAAAAATCACTTTCTGCGGTAATAATGTGTTATCATGAATTTAACCTTAGTAAGCTTTTCACTAAATGGACCGTGAACATGAGTTCACAATTACTAATCTTATCTTTTATTTACCATAATGATAGGAAGTGAGATAGTATACCTATAGTTTTACTATTATTATGTCCTGTGTTCAAAAGAGTTACTAAGTATGTATGTGTTACGGAGTGATTTTCTTTTAAGATATCTAAGGTTATTGATTTTTTGACTTCAATTGTGTATCTTGAAAATGCAGTTTATACTTTCAATGAGCGTTTTTCATTTGGTTTTTTAAAGAATCGATAAATGTCGCTGTGCGAATAAAGCTCGAAATTTCAAAAAGGGTTTCTTTAAAATAATAAAGAGGGAAAAGATGATCAAAAAGATGCCAACGCATCTTTTGATGGAATATTTTATTATTTGCAAATAATTTTGATCGAACATTTGAAACTGTTTACTTCTCACATGGTTGTATGGGCTTGATCCCTTGGCCTCAAAACATGGCAGCCACAGTCTTGAAATGATTTTGACAGAATTCCACGAACGTCTCTATGGAGCAATAAACATGCCATCTGTTGAGTTTTTTAGGAACTAAAATTAAAAAAGAAAACGCTCATTAATTTGAATGTAACTGATTTGTGACCTGTTATTTGAATGGATCTCAGAAAAAGAAATGAAGTTTATTTTAACTATGATACCTGTCCAGTTAAAAATGGTGGATTACTATTTTGAATATTAGTAGATTCAATTTATAGTCTTTGTTTATCTCCTTTTATGGGTTTATAAAATTATATTTTAAATTCCAATCTTTTGAAAATTGTGTTTGTATTTTGAAAGCAAACCTAAGAAGACTTGAAGTTATGTAACCTTTTCTATACGTACAAGATTTATTTTATACTTATCTCTAATAATGATATTAAATACAATAAACATAAACTATTTTGTGATAGGCAACTCTATTATATACGTACACGTGAGTTATAAAATTTCAATATGTGCTAATATTTATCTATCTTAAATCTATCACGGCCTTGAATGTTTGGTCCGAAGACTCCCTCCACCGCATAATTTGAGAGTTGTACACTATTTTATACGTCATCAGAATCAGAAGTTTATTCATACTCGTAATAATCATCAAAATCGTCGAAACAGTCGGATCAAAAATTTTCACTCAGTATAAAATTACATAAACCTACATTACATTGTGTGTTTTTGTTATACCTTGTGTGTATACCTTAACTGCCTCACTTTGTAAACTTTCTCCTTATCTTGGGTCTGCTGGAAGAAATCTCATCAGAGATAAGCTCGCCCTTTGAACTTGTTTATTATGTAGTATTAATCTGTATTTCCGTGTGTACAATAAAGTGTTAAATAAATAATAAACAAAGAAAGATAATCTAATATTATTAAGCGAAATAGAGGAGCCTTAAGACCAAATTGTAATTCAAATACATTATTACCTTTATTTTGTAGGTTATATTAGAATAATAGCATTATTATAATAGCTAAGTAAGAAGGCATTTTAGCTACATCTGAATTTGTATAAAGTTATCCAGGAGATAATGAGATTGGAGTACTTTTGTTGAATACAGTAACTTTGATAGAATTCAAAATTTTTAACTGATGATATCGAGTAACATAAACAAAAATACTCTTATAAGCGCGCCAAAAACATAATGACCAATGAACTATGATGGCCTGGTACATCATAATATTTTCCAAAACAACGAATAAGATAAATAAGATAAGATTATAGGTAACGTTTGTACTATAGTAAAGTCAACGTATGATATTTTTCTTATCGTTCAGAGTTGTAAATTTTTGATGTCAGAAAATGTTAATAACAATGAACAGTAACATATACCTACGTTGACTGTATAAAACCCGTACCCGAAATACTGAATAAGCATGAGAGTGTTTCTACACAACATACTAAGGCATTGGAAAATTTGCCATGACAATTTATATGATAAGCGGACTAAATAAAGTTAGGTCTTCCATGCAAACGATGTTCTAGAATCTAGATTGTCTTCATCCATTGTTTACCTACTCTATTTTGTCGCAAATAGACAAAGTGTTGGACGACTAACATTGTTTTTTACATTGCAATGACGAAAACATCGTTTACATGAACGATGATAGTAAAACCACGTAAAACCATATAACCATTGCTAAATTAATTTGAGAAAAGGTATAAAGCTTACATCGGTACACATTATATCTTAGTACTATTGGTCTCGTTATTACCTTCACTGAAGCATCAGCTTTATTGTTATGTAGAAGCAGACGATTTTCGTTTCTCAGGTTTATTTTCCCTCAGCTTTGATTCATCAAGCGATTCAATTTTGTGATCTCTCAACAAAGGCGTTCGGGCATCCGTTTTTTCTTCAATTTTATTAATATATCTTTCATTTTTAAAGTTGTTTACTCTTAAAGTATTATCGCTTTCGAGTGATTCTTGTCGACTTGTATTTTTGCTGCATTTAGCGCTGCTGTCAGTGTTTTCTTCAGGTTTTTCTATTTTGAACGCCATGTTATCGAAACCAGTTGGGACTATGTTAACAGATTTCATCATAGGTATAGCTATAGCTAGGGCTGGGCTCATATCGCGAGGGCTTGGAGTCAGGCGAGTGGTCACCGAGAGATCCATTCCTGGCATCAGGCTTGCGACTGTGGGAATAGGGTTCATATTTGTTTAAATAGATCATACAGTTTTTTTAAGTTAGTAAGTAATATGGTCACGTATGAAACAGACATGCGATGCATGCTTTGGTTATTGGTTTAATAATTTACTAGAGATCTCATACTAGAACATTTCAAATACATACGTAAAATTTCGTTTCTATGACGGTCTTGAAAATAGCTAGGGATCGAAAAACAATGCAAAATTTGCCTTAGCATTAACACACTAAATTCGAATTTACTCACAACAAACTTTCATAACACGAACGATTAAAAACTAAAACAAGGACAATGTATTAAACAACAAATTTCACAAACAAAATAAAGGAAAAGCTTAAAATACAAGTTAATAATGTTAGGATTACAAGGTGTGAGTGTTTTAAGCTTGTAATTTAAAAGTGTACCGAAGTGTTGTTGATTTTTGGAGGTGGATTCGAGGTTAAAGATGTGTTGTTCTGACATATAGATGTTCGGAGGTGATATCCTGAAATAATATACATTGTGTGACTTATTCTCTTTGTTCAATTATGTATATTCAGCCACCTAAAATCTGTAACTACTAAGAAACGCACAAAACTGAAATTGAAAGCTAAAATCAATAGTTTTATATCGTTTGAAAACAATGCAGAGAGTACAGAGTTTTATGTCAGCAGATATTGAACTTTGTTACTTCCTCATACAGCTTAAAATGACTTCATTGTACTTATTACAATGCACAAACATCAATGAATAAAAAAAATCTGTATATTTTTGTTCATATTGTAAGGTTTTTCATTTCCACACTCTCTAGAAAGAGGATCCACGGTGTCCTATTTAGATAGTCTATATATGGTATTAGTGCAAAATGATTCTACGTCAATTATTAAACTGTAAGTATGTAGTAATAATAATTCACTGACATTAAAAATTCTGTACTCTGATTGACGGGTCTAAATAGATTGTATCTAAAAATCTACGACAACACCGATTCAGGAACAAGCGTAAAGCAAAACAAAGGCCAGGGTTCCACACAACATTGACAAGAAACATCTCGAACCTTCATCACTGACCGACGAAGCAAGAACGTTTGGTTCATTGGTGCCGCTTGAAGTTGCCTTCGTGCAAATGATGATGATGATGTTAATGATTAGTGACAATATCAGATGTAGCATTCCTGTAAGCTAAGTCCGTGTGTGCAGGCGACATAGTAAGCCCATTTGGAGTTAGCCCAGCGTCAATGTTGCTTTTTAAAGCATGTTTAAATTTTTTCTTTTGCAGTTGTTTGGTGTTGTTTGGATCATAGCTTCAAGCTCGCTACGATCACCATCTGTGGAGGATTACATTGCATAAGCTACTGTTAGTTCAGTGAGTACCTAGTTATTATTAATCATTCGTGGATGGACATTTTCAGTAGATTTTAAATATTCGTGCGTGTTTTTTTATGTTCAAACTTTATTGTTACTTACTGACAATGTCCGTTTCAGCCACGTCTAGTTATAATGCATGGAGTTAAATGTTTTATTTAGTTATTTATATTTTTGTTAGTTTATTTTTGTGTGATTTATTAGTATTGTTAAATCGTGAATGTTCACCTATGGTGACCAATTGTTCTAAGATATTGGTTTTCTTGATTATCAAATTATTATTCTAATGAAATACATTTATAGTGCTGATCTATGTGTTCATGAAAATTTAAGGCTGATTCTAAAATAAGAAAACCTCCTCCTTTTTTGAAGTCTGTTAAAAATAGAGCGAAGAGGAGGTATTAATACTGATTCGTATACATTCATTCTTTCTGTTTATGTAGGCATATATATGCCATATTCTTTTAAGTAGATAATAATATACGAGTAAAATTATTAGAGTTGTAATTCTATCGTATATTATTTTGGGTCACGTTCTTGTAAACGAATCAGCCTCAAATTTTCGTTGATATTTTGTACACGAGTCAGTTATTATTCTTGTAGCCTATTACTATTTACAATTACTCAATAATGTAGTCACATATAAATTGTAAAACTAGTTTTCCAGCAGTGTTGTTTTAACAAATATGCGTAACACGAATATTTTGTTTTAAAAACTCATTTTGCCAATCCCAATATTCACAAAATTAAATAATTTGTCAATTTGTTGATAGATAGGTATAATTAATTTAAGTTGTACTAAATTAGTGATGAAAGAGACTCAGTCTTTTAAGGCCTTTAATAAAGACTCGCTTTATTTTTGACGACTCGCGACTGACTCAGTCTTTTAGTCCCCAACCTTTAGTCATAAGACTAGTTGTTTTAGTCGAAGTCTTTTAATGTAAGAACTGAGCAGTTAGTTAGTCGCCAGTCTTCAAGCTTAAAGGACTTAAAAGACTGGCGACTCATCGCCCTGGGAGTCGAGACTCGTAAGGCGTATGTTGATTAATGCAACTAATGCTACCGCCGGTAATACCGGTAATACCGCCTGAATAAGTATTCTCCCGGAAACAAAAGTATAAAAGTACCTTAATTTTTTTGTATAGAACGTAGTTTTGTATTTTTATTGTCACTGTGTGCAGATTTACTAAGGTACCTATTATATTAAAGTCCCTAAACTAAAAATGTATCATAATACAGAGGAAGAGAGTCAGAGCATTTTATGCGACTTTAAAGATAATGTTTTATCACCTAAGTTATTGGATATTGGTGGCATGGTAGTCAATTTTCAACAAACTAACTGGAAAGAGCCACCAACTCCATATGAAAGCTAGGGTGATTACATAAGTACTTATTTTATTATGATAAATGTCTAACGTCTGTCTAAAAATTATTTGTATAATCGTTATATTAAAAAATACCTATTTTTCGGAACAAGGTGGCGAATGCGACAATATTCTGCTGCGGTTCAAAACTTATTATACCACGCATTACGCAAATTCGAGTAGAGACCAAACATTAGCCACAACGTCTCAATCCCAAAATGCAGGGCAAAATATTTTTTCTGCGGTATACAAACAAAAAAACGCGGTTCAAGACGAGATACAAAACTATCTATCGATGCCACTTGAAACAGAAGATACAAACGTTTTACTTTGGTGGTCTAATCAGAAGTATCACCTGCCTAATCTGACGCAAATGGCTAAGGATATATTAAGCATTCCAGCAACCAGTGTTCCAAGTGAAAAATCCAAATTTTAACTCAATCGCTTAGTTTCAAAAAAGTTTCAAGATTTTTTTTTTCATTTGAGGTACCTAAAAATCCTAAAAAGTAATTTTATTTCAGCCTAAAGAGCTTTTAATTACAATTTTCACGCTTTACTCGGTGAAGGTTGCAGGATCGCGATGGATGCATGCCGCGTCCGACCGAGACGAGAGGAGGAAATCTTTAAGGGAGGCCTATGTCCAGCAGTGGACGTCCTACGGCTGATGATGATGATAATAACGCTTTACTTAAACGCCAGTTTTTTTGCAAAGGACTGCAGTCGTTTAAGCCTTTTAGTCGTTTAAGTCGTTTAAGTCGTTTGAGTCGTTTTAGTCTACAAGTCTTATACGTTTATCGACTGAGTCATATTAATTAAGACTAACAGTTACAGTCTTAATTTTAGAGCCAAGTCGTGTAAAAAGAGGCTAGTCTTATTAAAAACGACTTAAAGGACTCGAGTCTCTTTCATCACTATACTAAATCCATCATATTGTTACGTTTTTAGCAAGACATTTTCTTATAGTACTTGCTTATTATGAGAACTAATATAATATAGAACAAAATATTATTTTCCTATGGGATAGCGACCTGAAATTTTTGGGAGATACGTTTTAGATCGTCAACATATTTTTTTTTAGCCTATTTCATCCCACTGCTGGGCAAAGGCCTCCCCTTTTATCCTCCATGCAACCCTGTCCTGAGCCAGTTCCATCCACTCTTCGTCGAATGTATCCAGGTCGTCTCTCCATCTTTTCCATCTTTTTCCAGAGATGGATTATAATATACAGGGTGAAATTGATATCATTAGCATCCTTTTGAACTAGGAGTCTACCCATCAAACTGAATAACTTTTACTATGGGGGCAAACCGATTGGAGCAAATAAAAAATCTGCTGTTCGATACTAAACTGCAATCTCGACGCACGAGTTCGCGACTCAAATGTATGCAACAGCTGATTTTTTTTGCTCTGATCGGTTTGCTTTCCAAAGTTGTTCGATGGGTAGACCCTTAGTTTAAAAGGATGCTAATGATATCAATTTCACCCTGTATATTTCTTGAGTCGATTCGAAGAATTGTGTTATTTTATTACTGTAAGGTCCTGCCTTAACACAATCTTGAAATCTCTTACAGATATTTAATATAATATGTTTCAGAAACGTATCCATTAGACAAAATTTTTAATGCTATAGATTTTCAGTCTTCCATAATCGCCATCCCTATTTATTTCCCTCTCAAATTGTGTTTCCCTTAGTTTCTTCAAACATTCTTACCCATATTGGGTCCCATCATGTCCTTAGGATGATTGGTTTTAATGGCGTTCATTCTACGGTTGACTGCCTGTTGCCCCATACCTGGGGCCATTGGTCCAGCTCCTGGCGCTCCTGGTGCTCCTGGTGTACCTGTTTGAGATATTAGCCCAATCATTTTACGGAGTTTTGTTAGGCGGGGCAGGGAGTGATTATTAATTGGACTTTTAAACTGTAACCGGCACCATTTAGTGATAAAAAGACTATCTTAAAAATATTTAAAAAAAATATCGCTACGCAACATAGAAATCAAAATTGTCCCAGAAGGCTTTTAAATTAATAATATTAATACCATTGCACTCATTTGACTTAGATTTAACAATATACATTATTTTCGAGCAATAAAATTTCAAAAACGAGGTATTTATTAGAAAATACGAATGTATTTTTCAAAACCTTCTAGGTAGACAAAAATATTTACGCCGTTTGAAGTATGTATAATGATAAAGCCTTAAATATTTGCAAAAAAAAAATTTACCGTCAGGTTTTTAAAACGATATAATAGCTAAATTTTAAAATTGGAACTGTTGCTGACGTAATTTTTTTTTTATTTTGGTACTTTTCGAGGCTCAAATTGGCTATTCAATATTGTAACGATAAAAAATATCAGTTATTAATTAGTCCCGGCTCAAAACGTAAAATGACTGGGCTATAAGTTTATTATCATCGGCCCATACTAGTTGACGCTAGGCATAGTATACGTCTTACTGTTTTCATCCGCTTATGGTGCGTGACGCTTGCTTGGTCATAAAGAATTTAGTATACACGAGCGTTAATCCGCGACTTCGTCCGCACAAATTATATACCAGATTTTAAGTCAGATCATAAGCTATCAAACAAAAAAAGTTTCATCAAAATCGGTTCAGTAGTTTTTGCGTGATACTCGTTCAAACAAACAGAACAGACAGACAAAAAATCCAAAAATTGGTGAAATGGAATCAGGGACACCTAACAACCATATCGTAGCTTTTTTTTGTTAATATCTTCAATGTACAGACAAACTTCTTGTTACAGTTTTATAATAGTATAGATATGCTGAAGAGTGTACATTTAAACGCGTTGCATATGTTAGGGTGGTTCAAACCATCAACCTGAAAACTTTCACTATGGATGGCTTCAATGATGGCTCAATGAAAGCAGGAGAAAAATTAGCTGTTCAATACAATAGTGCGATTACTTATTCTATTTCATTCAAACGGTTGAAACAGCAGATTTTATACAAAAATTTAACTCTGAGGGTTGCTTGAACCAAAAAATATTTAGACTTAAGGTGGTTTCAGTCCATACAAAAGTTTGACGCACAATACGCGTAGACGGTATTAATATAATATGTAACTTTGTATATATGGAAAAATAATTTAGAAAATCTAATTGCCGCGTCAGAATTTGCGATTTATAATATAGTTACGAAGATATAAGGCTTACAGTTTTGTATGAATAAATTTCAAAGCTTTACATCTTTATAATTATTTCATAAATTACAAATGTTGTTTGTGACGCGGCATCTAGATTTTCTAAACTATTTTTCCATTTATACAAAGTTACTTATATTAATACCGTCTACGCGTATTGTCCGTCAAAGTTTCGTATGGACTGAAACCACCTTAAACATGTTTAAATTTGTGATGCTGTCACCAGTATTAGCCCAGTCATTTTACGGAGTTTTGTTAGGAGAGGTAGGAAGTAATTATTAATTAGACTTTTAAACTGTAACCGGCACTATTTAGTTACAAAAAGACTACCTGAAAACATATTAAATGAAAGTTCGCTACGCAACATAGAAATCAAAATTGTGAGTACCAGAAGTCTTTTAAATTAATTACATTAATACTAATGCATTTGAATTAGATTTAACATTATAAATTATTTTTGAGCAATAAAATAGGCATTGAAATTTAAAAAATGAGGTTTTTATTAGAAAATACGAATGTATTTCTCAAACCTTTCTGAGCTAAATATAGCAAAATTTTAAATTTGGAACTGTTGCTGACGGGTTTTTTTTTAATTTTGGTACATTTCTAAGCACAAATTTGCTTTTAAATACTATACCGAAAAAAAATCAATTACTAGTTAGTCTCGGCTCAAACTGTAAAATGACTGGGCTATATGAGAAGTTTCACAGACAGAGCGATCATTCAAGCCATAGAGGTAGGCGTAACTCATATCAACGCCCCAGTTAGGCCTACCTCTATGATCAAGCTAGCCTAGAAATGTTATTTCGATGAAAACTTACGCATCGGTGGTCTCGTTGGCTCGACATTGATGACTCTTCGCCTCTTCTTCGGCAGTTTCGCCCTCGCCTGCGTGTGTGAGTAGTACATAGCGAAGTTGGACACTATGACCGGTACGGGCAGGGCTATCGTTAGTACCTGAATAATGAGACTTCTGTTAGTATTGATAAAGGTTATTTTAGAATGGCTTAGGGTTCTACATTATGCTCTTTATATTTTACGCTGTGAATAGGATAGAAGATAATGTTGTAGTCCGATCGCAGAATTGGCTATATCACGATCTGTCTGGGCATTTCAAATAAAAAAAAAATTATTATCAGCCACTGATATCCCACTGTTGGGCAAAGGCTCCCTCCGTTCTCTCCAAAAGACTCTGTTCCGCGCTTTGACAGACCAGTTCTCAAGGAAACTATCAATTTTGTCTTCACCTTCGTCTAGGTCTGCCTCGACGCCGATTTCGTTTCGTTAGCCAATTGGTGGTGGTTTTGGCCCATAGGTCATCTGGCATGCGGCAATTGTTAAGATAAAAATTAAATTCTGTTATTTGCCGCACAATTTATGTTATTTATGTTTTTTAATGGGATTTGTAAAAAACTGACAACGTGGATACAGCGCCAATAGCAGCATGAAAAGCAACTATGTACTTTACTATATACCCAGCCCAGCCATTTGTAGTAAAGTGTTTAGCTGGGAATGTTAACAAATATAACGATCTGCCCGACCTTCTATTGGGCGCATCATAAAATAATCAGACAAAATACGAAATAGTGGCATATCATAAAATGCCCAGGCAGATCACGATCTTGCGAATTCAGCAATCTGACTGCAACATATCCATTAAAACTGTCCCACTTCAGTTACTGTAAAACTAAAACGGCCCTATTATGGTTGAAAACTCGTAAGCCACCCCCGTTTCACCCTCTTGTTGCTACAGCTAGCTTTTCTTTGTAAATTGTTTGCAAAACAAACCTTTGTAGGTTTGTTTACATTTTTCTGTAAGAAAAAAAATTTTTGGTTATTTATACTCCAGTTAGCGAAAGAAAAAAAAATCTTTTAAACTTTTTGTACATGACAATGGAGAAACACAAAATTTTCATGACCAAATCACGTGTGTTTATATAGCGCCTCCTTTTCTACTAACCTGAATAAGATATTTTTGTTTATTTTTAAGAAAATAAAAAAATGAGTTGAATTTAATGAATTAGATAAGACATGACTGTAATGTTGTAATCACGCAAAAATCTACATTAAATTTCACACAAAATCTGTAGACTGGTGCGGGCGGCGAAATGATTAAGAGCATTATGATGATGATGATGATCATATCAAATCGGAGAGCGTCGGTGGCACGTTGCGGAAAGGTATGGACAATGAGTTTTTCTAACTTATGTACGTAATACCGACTGCTCAAGGAAAACATCGTGAGGAAACCTGCATACACTGAAGAAGAAATTCTGATGTGTATGTGTAGTCTACCAATCCGCATTGGGCACGCGTGGTGGACTTATGCCCATACACCCTCCCTGCAATGGGACGTTTATAGGCTGATGATGACAGATCAAATGTTGTTCAGTTATCATTACGTTGCTAGGTATGGGCCAGTGGGCCTCCAAGATGAACGTGGAGCCCACGTGCCCCTGATCCACTTATGATTTCCTCCATTTTGTTAAAAAAAAATATGACATATGTCACAAGACAATTTTATGAAGATTCACTCATAAAACTTGTGAATTTTGCGTTTTTGTTCACAACGGTTCTCAAACATTTCTACTGTTTCTATTTTCTGTGGCCCTTCATTTATTTATGCCAACTCTTGAGCCTCGTACATTCTCGTAGCTCCCAAAACTCTTCTGATAATAATTTGTTTAAGTTAACAATTCTGAACAAAATGTATTCAGATTTTGCCATAAATTGTTGATACCTTATTATTCATTATTTTAGATTTTCCGAATCGGTTTTAATCTTCATTTAAGATTACGATCAAAGTTTCGAGTCCGGGGCATTTAAATTGATAATTTCATAAAGACGAAACGTTTCCTATCATAATTATAATTAATTCATGTAAACTCTTAGAAAATTTACTTGAATTTAGTATTCGTTACGATTTGTCCGTCATAAGCTTTAAATTTTGAATAAATTATAATGATTTCATAGACTGCACTAATCACCAAGCCATTGGCCAAAATAAAGTTAATATAATATAAAGTTAATAAAGTTAACCAAAATAAAGTTCGTTGAAATCCCGAAAGTCATTGGTTCGAAATCACTATAGCAAAATAAACATTTCTATGGTTCATCAATATGAACCATAGAAATGTTTATTTTGTGATCTGAGGGTCACGGTATCGAACCCCGCAAGGGGCATAAGCAGGAAGACAAAATGGTGAATATGAATATTTATGTCATTGATATTTGTATCTATATCGTTGACAAGTTGTCATAAACTACAAATCTGGACCCAACAGTAGAACTACTGTTGGGTTTAAATAGATTTAAATGTTTATGACTTGGATATAACTATATTGATAGTTATATCCAAGTCCAACAGTAGTTCTACTGTTGGGTCCAGATTTGTAGTTTATGACAACTTGTCAACGATATAGATACAAATATCAATGACTTCGGTACATAAATATTCATATTCACCATTTTGTCTTCCTGCTTATGCCCCTTGCGGGGTTCGATACCGTGACCCTCAGATTAGCAGGCAAGTTCACTACCAACTGAGCTTTTGGACCATCAAAATCAATTATTATTCTACAGGGTGTTACAGAAGTTAAACTAAAAATTGAAAACTTTTAAGGGTGTGGTTTAGACCAACAAACTGAACAACTTTCACTATAGGACCAATATCAAAATCGCGAAAAAAAAAATCTTGTCCCATACATTTAGCTTGAGTAGATCTGTAGTTTAGTACATCGCATCATGGCGATTATGGCAAATCTCCTCATTTTGGGGGAGGCCTATGTCCAGCAGTGGACGTCTATCGGCTGAATGATGGTGATGATGGAACATCCTATATTTTTTCGCGATTTCGATATTAGTCCCACAGTGAAAGTTATTCAGTTTGATGGTCTTAACAACCCCCTTAAATGTTTATTTGTAATTTTGTAACACCCTGTATACATGTAAGGATAGAGAAGTGTTAATACTTACACCAGCCAAAGCGCACAAAGCTCCAACAAACATCCCGACGTAGGTCTTCGGCGCCATATCGCCGTACCCCACAGTCGTCATGGTAACTAGAGCCCACCATAGCCCCAAAGGAATACTATTAAAGTCATTATGAGGATTCGTCTGAATCCTCTCCGCATAGTACACCAAACTAGCAAATATCACTATACCAAGCACTAAGAAAAACACTAACAAAGTCAACTCCTTAGCCGAAGCTCTAAATGTCTGAATCAAAATTTTAAGGCCGGACGAATGCCTCGTCAATTTAAACAGTCTCATAATCCTTATAATGGAGAAGAACTCCAAAATATCTGCATTCTCAACGTGAGATGCGTATTTTTGAAGTATGAGATCGATGTAGAAACTCATTGTAGCTATATAGTCGATGATGTTGACGGAAGATTTGATGAACTCGCACTTATTGGGTGATGCGATAAGCCGCACTAATATTTCTAATGTGAACCAAGCATTGCACACACATTCGATGTAAAAGAAAGCTATGTGGGCGTTCGTTTGCACTTTGTCCAACGCCCAACTTTGTGATTGATTTGCTGTCGTTACTGTATAGTTTCTGATCACAGGCACCCTCATATCTGGATGAGTTTTCAGACAGAACGATATTATAGATACGCATATGAAGAACACTGATATTACGCCGATTATCTGGAAAGAAAGAAAAAGTGGTTTAGTACTTCGTTCGAGGAATGACAACACATGTTCTAGTCGTAACAAATTGATGTTTTCGTTGTTCTTATTTCTTGTAACAGATACATGCTCTGTTGTTGACATCAAAGTGGTTTGATTGTCGTTACAGCCTAGTAAGTAAGTCTCTTTTTATGTTTTTATTTTTATACATTCTGAGGTATAAAAATAGTGAGTCAATCAATTCTCATTTTGACGTAGCCAGAAACTTGGCGATACTATTCGAAAATGGTAACATGGAAAAGTCCTCGTAGATCCTGCCATGAAGAAATGATTGATTGAATCTTGAGATTCAAAATCATGATCGAATGAAAACACAAACTTCGTACCGTTTAGGTCCTTTTCTTTCATTCAGCGTGACTTTCAAAAACCACACTGCAGCAGAGAAAAGTTCTCAGGATTAGGTTTGGTCGTGAGTTTATGTATGTGTATGTATGTATGTATCTCGCCATGAATGATGGTGAACCATTCTCTAATAATTAGGATGTTCATGAATTTGATTAAGTATTTAATGACATTATCGGATTATAAGTGACAAATTATTTTGACATCTATTTAATTAATAATAATTCTATAAATACAAAAAAAAGAGGTCAGCACAAGCGTCGTCAAATATAAAGTTACAAAAAAAAATACAGACATAAATCAGCAACATGCTTCGTCATAACAATGAAATATAAACTCAGTCAAATAACCCGCCCCTTGTCGATCCCGGCGCAAAGGAGCCCATAATGCTAGCAGCGTTGCCACGTTGAATTGCTATGGCTAGCCTCTGCACCAGAAACGACCCGGAACGGGGGTCACAATTTCTCTCCCTCAGTCGACGGCCAACCTCCGCAACGAAGGTCTTAGCCTCGGCACCCCAAACCCCCGTGGTCTCAACGGCGACAGGCACAAAAAGATAATCGGCCACCAGGGCCGAGTACGTGCCCCACTTCCTAACGGCAGCCAGCTCCGCGGCTGCTCCAGGTGTCCGCGACGTGCGACTCAGGTAGCTTGCGGCGAAAGTGCTAACGCACGTCGCGTCCCATAAAAGGCACTTGCCTTTCTGCCAGGGCACCAAAGTCAAGCCATCCGGCCTCTTGCCGTCGGCACGGCTGAGACCAGGCGGCTCCAGTACGCACGGGACGTTGGCAGATACGAGAGCCCTCCTGACGATATAGTGACAAATTAAAATTTAATGTTAATGAGAAAATGATACTAAATTAAAATAGTTTTTGAACACAAGCTCTTGAAGTTTTTAGTTGTTTAAAAACAAAAGGAACCAAATAACTGAACTAAGACTGGAGAGATCGTTTAACATAAATTTGAATTAAAACACGCCAGTTTGAGGAAACTCTTCTCTAAGTTTCTGTACCATATTTTACACTTCATAAAGTCCAGGGATTACGTTTTGCTGTCAGTTTAGGCTTTTGGAAAATAAATAGGAACATTTACGTCACTGTTCGAAGCTCGTAACACTCCCGTAGAAGTTATATGCAATGGAGTGTAAAGATTTGAAATAGATGACCTTGAAACTGAAGACACTAGTCGGAAAGAATACTTCAAGACTTAAGACCGTGTCAAGTCCGTCGGGAGTCCTAAATTCATAGAGAACACATTTTTAATCAGTAATATGTTACATTTATCCTAACAATATAAATATAAGCCCCTTCTGGCGCAGTCGGGTAAAAAGAGTATCTTCTATAAAACAGAGACAACGCATACCTAAACCGCTGAAGATAAAAACATGAAAGTTGGAATATAGAATATAGAAGTACACTAAGAAAGGATTTTTCGATATTGTAATTTCGGGCGAAAGCTATAGTTAAATATAAAAGTTCCCCAAATGAAAAAAATTTACAGATTATGTGCCTTACACGACTATCGAGCACATTGGAAATGAATCTACGGAATTTGAAAAAATATTGTCTCAAAAAGATTAGGCTAGGGCAAACTCTTAATCCGCTCGTCTTTGTTTTAGACTCAAATTGTAGCTGACTAAATTGTACAGAGGAATTTTGCTCAAATTTTTGATATCATTCTTCGTTTCCAAAATATCGAGCACCAGAATCAAAAATTAGGAAAAAATTGATTTTTTTCACTATTTCGGCCATAACTTTTTTCGTTTTTGACTTTCTCGAATAACTCTTTTTGCAGCTTACAGCTCTCGTAAATATGCGTCTTTTGAATCTTTTTTTATTATCATATCTTCACAACTCTTCGAGATATAGGTTATTGCACTTTTTCGTGAAATCGGGGCCTATACTGGAGCGAACGAAAAGAAATTTCCAATGTCAAAAATGCAAAAAGAAAACTAAAATATAATATGTTTTATTTAGTTAAACAGATAAAAAGCAAATGAACATAATGTCCTAAAATTAAAATATAACTAGACTAAACAAAGTACAAAATAACTAACAAAAAAAGAAAAGGGAAAGGGAAAACAGATTATTCTAAAATGTTCTGGCCATACTCGGACACAAACAAAAATAAAAAAAAAATCTAAATTAATTTTGTTGACGTTTTAGAAGAACCAAACTCGAAAGCCCTGACATTCCAACGTTAATTCTCCTAACGACATTGTACACGTATGCTACATTAAATATCTAACATATTGGTATTCCCATGTTCTGTTACGCAATACCAATTACAGTGAGCTAGCAACATACGGTACTAAAGAGAAGTTGGGCAGGAATTGGCAGACAGTTGCTTGGTTTGGTTAGCCAACACCAACAGCCGTACACCCTTATTGCAGGTTTACAATGGATTTGAACTTTACTGCAATGCTGTTAAATATTTGCCTCTGGTTTGAATAGTTGAACAGTTAGTGTCAATATGTACGATAACTAACATGGTAAAGTTACACAGTAACCTACGTGTCTGCGTGGAGAAGTTTGATGTTTATTTACACTTTATTTATGTTGGGTTTCTCAAACATATAGGCTCAATATTAAATTTGCAGGAAGACTTTGTACTCTTTAAAACAAATGTAGAAAATGAGGAATGAATAAGAAGGGATAAGAGATGAACATTGAGTTTTTTATTGATATAGTGCCTCAATCAATCAATCTTTATCGTTAAGTTTTAATTTTTATTCATTGAAATACATTTTTAATGTTTACGTTCAAAAGCCTGTACAGCTTGTTTTTTTTTTCTAAAATGCATAAATTTTAACATCAATTTTGTAACGTAAGTCTTGCCGCGAATCTCCTAAGACCTCTGTCGAACCTCTAGGAACCACTTTGAGAAACCCTGACCAATGTCATTCGGATCGTTACGAATGAGACTTATGTCTGAATAGTCTTATGCTTATGGTAGTATCTTAATGTATCCTCGGTATCCTAATGTAGAACGAAGAATTTTATATTTTTATTTACCTTGCTGTGTCCCACCGTTTTTTTTCTTATTACATATGGGTTTGCACTTGACCTCAATCTAGTCTTCAAGACAAATATGGGGTCGAAGATGTAGTGAGCTTACCCAGAAGAAACCTATTCACTCGTACTTTAAAGGAATTCGGGCGGTAAGCGTTCGGAAATACTGACGCAGGCAGGGCATTCCACTCCTTGGCTGTGCGCTGCGCTTTGATAAAAGATTCTGTAAGGCGCTTAATGCGAATATGTGGAATGTTGACCAGGTAGGGGTGATATCTTGTGGTGCGCCTGGATGTCCGACAGTAGAAAGGGCAAGGCTCCTGGGCACAATCACCGAAGTACACTCTGTAGAAGACCGACAAGCAGGATACTCTGCGGCGGTAGGCTAGGCTATGAAGCTTGGTCTCCAACAGTTGGACGAAAACCTCACCTAATCTCCTCCAATCCTCTCCTTGCAACGCAGACTCGAGACAACCTTTCAGATATTCAAGTCATCGCTCCATCTTCTCCTGGGTCTTTCCCGACATCGGCAACCATCTTGTGGAACCTATTCTGTAGCCATCTTGGTCCACCTCATCGAATGCTTATGGCAGATACGACCCGCCCAGTTCCACTACAGCTGAGGAAATTTTTTAGGTCTACGGCCGCTAGGAGCGCAGATCTTTGTTTCGTATAAATTGATGATAATAATGATAAATCACTGTCTCACTTAGCTCTCAAAACCAATTTCGAAGCGTAACCTTCCTATCCTTAACATTAATGTGAAGGTTGGGAAATAAATTTCTTAGCGAGCCTTGTTAGTCCTTCGTCAATAAAATTGTCAGTAAATGGCCAATTTTGTTCTTGATAGGTTAGATGGGTTAGCTCAATATTGGGAGACGCTCTAATGGATGGCTCCTCACAAAGTAAACCTCGTAAAAGTTGTAAATGATCGGTATAAGATGAACAAAATCTTTCGTTGTAAAAATAATGGAGACTTAAAGGATAGATTACACAGTACGAGCTGCAGAGAGTCATACGATGAGAAGTAGCTGCCTTCATGGGAACCAGTCAAGTGCGAATTGTATAGTGAGGCGAGTGTAGTGTGAAAATAATGAGGAGTTTTCGACCGCTGGTAAAACGTAGTTCAGCGTATCGCGATAGATGGCGTTAATGTGAGTTGGATGCGAAGAGGGAAGCTTAAGGTTAAAAAGTGATAAAAAAATGGATGCCTCTGAGTCAGACGCATCCGTTGACGAAGTATCTGTGCTGATTTTTCTGCTTACTTAAAAACACGTATTTTTAATATTGATTATCTACCAGGTTGCTCATCCATCTCATGTCAATGTCATCTATTGAGCCATTTGAAAATCCCTCATTAGATTGTGAGCACATGACAGTAACTCGTATTATGTGGTCACATGACACGAGTAGCTGCACGATTGTATCTGGCCAGGGAAACTTGGACCTTAGCTTGCATCTAGCATTTCCAACAAACGTCTTTCGGCTGAAAGGGTGACAAACAATTTTAAACTACACTGACCTGCAAAACTAAGTACTACACTTTTAATATTTAAATTTTTCCTAAACTATAGAAATTAGAGATTTAAAATAAAAAACGTTCTACAGCAAATGTTATCAGCTTTCTTTGTAACTATTCCTTTCAAATTAAACTGTTTTTCGAGTCATTTTTATTACGAAAGTATATTTAATGTACTAAAAAAGTTATTGCAATTTTAAAAGTATGATACTTAGTTTTGCAGGCCAGTGTATTTTACCATTCAAACAAGGCTAACATACCTTCGCAGCATTAGAACTATATGGCTCATCGAACAGCGACCACATCTGAGGCTTCAACTGTTGCCACCACGACACGGTGCCGTTGTAGTAGTCTTCCTCGAACCCAAACTTGCGAGCTACCTCCTCTTCAGACGGCTTTTCAGTATCCAGGTCTAGACGGTCAAGGACGGCGAGGGTTTCTTGCGTGTCTCGATGCTGAGGGAAAAGAAATAACATAAATTAAAGAGTACCTGGTTAAATCAAGCTTTGAGACTCTACTTGTGAAAGATGTTCAATTTGATGGTCTAATTCAGTAAGATTGATCAAACTCCAAATCAATAGTTGGTATACCTATCTTCAAGCCTGAAGGTGCCCAACCAGACCAAAGTTGCCCGCTAAGTAGCCCGCCCGGACAAAATCATCCACGCCGAACCTGCCTACAATATCGGCGAAAATGTCTGGGTCGAGGTCTTTTGGTGTGTAGACACCTTAACCTTAACGACACTTGATGAGAATAATCCTGTTTTGGCAAACATTCGATCAGTAATAGTCGCAGTAAAACAACGGCAACAACAGTCTCAAACTCAAATAATAATAGTGCAGAACTCTAAATGAGTCTCCACACACTTATGAAAGCTTATACAACTTTTCAAATCAGCTACATCGTGTGAGTTTCGATCAAAGTTGCAAGAGAAACTTTGATATGACTTTAGTACTATCAGAAGTGAATCTAGGTTCTACATTTAGTCTGGATGGGATTCAGATAACAATAGAGTTGTTCCATGTTTGTACATAGAGAGCGGAGATAGCCAAGTCTGAATTGACTTTATAAATAATCTTTCTTAATTTCCTGATCATTCAACTGAACAACTTTCTCTATGGTACAGACATCGTTATTGAAAAAAAAAGAAGCTTTTCCAGATAAAACTGCAATTTTACTGTTTTTTTCCTAATTTCGATGTTAGTCCCATAGAGAAAGTTGTTCAGTTAGATCGTGTGATCATCCCCTTAAAAACAGCTGGAAGACAATGGCGGTATGGTAAATTTAAAATGATACCAATAAATGGATCAAGTGAAAAACACTTGCGCGACGCACAGTTGAGCGAAAGACATTTACGCGAAGAGACATTTGAGCGAAAGACTTTTGAGCGAAAGACTTTTGTGCGAATGGACATTAGCGCGAATGGACATTTGAGCGAATGAGACATTAGTGCGAATGGACATTAGCGAATAAAATTTTTAGGAATCCAACTACACCTCACATGACAAAATCCATCAAGCCGTCTAGGCTGTAGGGCATGCCAAAGAAATGGACATTGTCCCGTTCGCTCAAAAGTCCATTCGCGCTAATGTCCCGTTCGCTCAAATGTCCATTCGCGCTAATGTCCCGTTCGCGCTAATGTCCATTCGCGCTAATGTCCCATTCGCGCTAATGTCCCGTTCGCTCAAATGTCCATTCGCGCTAATGTCCCGTTCGCGCTAATGTCCATTCGCGCTAATGTCCCATTCGCTCAAATGTTCATTGCTCAAATGTCTTTCGCGCAAACAGATTCGCTTAAATGTCCTAATAAAGTAGTAAGGAATCTCTTTGGTCTCATTTGGTCACCGTGTGGTCACCACAGCGGCCCGAGTCGCTATAATTATCTTCTACCCGTTCTTTGATGGTAGCGGTCTGACGGTTTCCCTATTCACCGCATTCATGAGAGCTTTGATGCGTATGTACAAATCCGCTTTGGGTACGCGTGGTGGACTGGCGGATATACACATTCCTTGAGAAAAGGCAGTGGGTCGTAGGCAGGATTAGGTATCTATTAGTACGTAGAAATATATTTCTTTTCTCCCAGAAAAAGAAAAGTGTTTTCAATGTTTTCAGTTATTGAAAAAGAATACCAAAATCATTTCAAATGAACTTCATTGTTTTTAACACAATTCCAGTCAGCCCTCGGCCGCAAACATTTCATTTCGCGTTCCATTCGTAGTATTGGTACGAAAAATGAAATTTTACGAATATTTTCTGCTGATGAATAAACCACAGTATGAAATATGACCAAAGATATTTGGTTTTGTAAATGTTTTGTCTACAGGTGGTTTGAAATTTAAAGCAATTTCAATAATTTTCAATCGTATTGTATAGCTTTACAGCGACATCAATACAATATTGATGAAAGGTATGGAAAGAAAGAGTTTTTTTTATTCGAAATGGTCTTGCGCTTGGCTTTAGCTCACCTGATGGAAAGTTTAGATGAGGCCGAGGATGTAACGCGCTCACACAGAAAAACCTAACGTAACTCTTCTTTTAAAAATATCCTGATTGTATTTGCTTGAAGAAACAGACGAAGGGAGAAAGTTCCAAACTTGACCGGTTCTCATTAAAAGAGGCTCTTATAACAAAACGATTATAAAAGAGTTTAGCAAAACTAGTTAAATCAACAATAACTTTTAGATAGGTAGTTAATTTTTAATTATAAAATAACAATAATTAAAAAATATATATTATTATTGATTATTTTTTTAATTAATTATTAATTATTTTAATTACTTAGTCCCTAAGTTTTCCTAAAATGAATAAAATAAAATGAAATAATAATAATTACATTTTGCTTGTGTCTAGCATAGTATTTCTGCCGGTGTCGACACTAAAACACATTCGAGTACAAAATGGCGGAACCACGTGACTACCTAACCCGAACGCCAAATCACGTCTGCCCGTCTATCCTATAGCCACGTCACTCTGTAGTTCATTTTATACTAGCCTTAGTTTCATGAAATTCTACTCTATATCTAAAGGAACACAACCACAAAAACTTTACATAACGAACCGCACTATGCCATAACTAGATGCCACAACCCGCAGAGATTGTACCGTAATTGGATAATATGTTCTCTTTATTTACGTAAATTTTACCCGAGGAATTTTAAAAAATACGAGTCCTCCGAAAATAAGGTTAAGCCAACAAAATGAGTTGGGTTTATAAGAGGCCCAACGTACCAGGAAAAAGAATAAGGCTTCAAAGATAGGAATCTAAATTAATTAGAGACGCACGTACTCGTAGGTACCGGAAAACATGTTATTTTCCCGGTTTTTAAAGGTTTTTAAGGGTTTCTCACGCCGGTTCATTTAAGTTTTGCTTTTTATTCTTAAGGTAGATAGAACACGTAGCTTTTTAAGTAAATAAACCTGAGTTATGTTTGAGAATATCTACCGTAGTATCTTCACTTCCCAAATACCGCAGTGTCTCATGATGAAAGTATTCGACCAGTAAAGTGTCAGTGATGATGATGACATATGGGACAGAGACGTGGTCGCTAACTTATAAAACGGCTTTACGTCACCCAAAGGGGAATAGAGAGGGTTATGCTTGGAGTTTCCCTGCGAGATCTAATCACAAATTAAGAGATCTGCAGAAGAACCAGAGTAGCTGACATAGCCCAAAGAATTGCTAATCTAAAGTGGCAATGGGTGGGGCACAATACTCGCAGAACCGATGGTTGACAACAACAACAATAATAAACAAACAAATAAATAAATAATAAATTCAAAGAAGAATGAAACTAGGTATCTGAGTTTCAAAAATGTTTTTTTTTAAATTATTTTAAGTTAAAGGTATTTTACACATTCAATGCACTTTCTACTCAGCTTGGTAAAATTTTCAAAAATCCCGCGTAACCGGGATTGAGTCATCGTTACCCTACTATATGAAATCTCAGTCCAACGTGGCCTCACATTATATGCACATTGCACAATAAGTGCAACTTGACAGAATATCAAGTAGCAAATGCACTTTGCGGGGAAAATTATGAAAGCTTTCTGCGGCACCGTTATATGGTTTTACATACTGTTGCGATAGTGGAATTTTTATGATCTTAGATAAGTAGCCATACTTTTATGGCCTGTCCGTGATGTGGGTAAGGACTAACATTAAAGATTAAATACTATTTTAAAGGGCATTCAATTTTAAATCACTTATTTTATTTTATTTAAAATTATTCATTTTAGGAAAACTTACGGACTAATTACAGGATAGTAGGATATCAACATTTTGATAAAACAACATTGCCAACTAAAAGTTGGAGTCACGTTGCAGGTTCTGACCCGAGCACACATCTTTTTTGCCTGCCACGAGGCTCAGCAATCCTCAATCTCTTCTTGTTCTTGACCAAAAACAATCCCTGAGATTGGGATAGATTCTCCCATAAACACTTGACACTGGCGGAAATGCAGTGCTAACGCACAAGCAAGAGTCCATTAATTATAAGAAAAAAAAAACTAAAAGTTTCCACTTATAAATATTATTCGTTTTATATGACGGCCCGGTAGCACAGTCTGCAGTGAACCTACTTGCTGTGCCGAGTGTCGCGGGTTCGAATCCCGTAAGGGACAAATATTTATATGATGAATATGAATATTTGTACCCGAGTCATGGATGTTTGTATCTATATATGTATTCTATATCGTTGTCTAGTCATCATAATACAAGTCCAGGTACTTTAAATGTGACTAGATAACTTGTGTGACAATGTCCAAGATATTTATTATAATTATTTATTATACTTGTGTGTGAAAATACAAATATTGAAACATTAGGATCGCTCTAGTCGAAAAAGCACTAAAACTATTTGAGATTGGGCATACAGACAATCAGACAGAATGGCCGAAAGTATAAGGTTTTCTTATTTGACAACCGAACCCTTAAATGAGCCTAGCGTGGGCATAGCACTGTGTGCACTAAGGTAAAGTAAAAAACTACAAAGCACAACAAACTTTTAAACTAATCCCTTAAAATTATAATGTACCTATTGTAGTTTCTCTAAATTGTTGTTAGCAAATGTTTTTGTATTTGTAGCCACAACAGCAGCCGTAGCATGGCAGCGTGAGGCGCTACCGCGTTTTAGCTCTCTTCTACTATCCGCGCGAACGAACGAGATAAAAAGCGCCTTATCAAGCGCATCATAGGCGCTGCACTGTTTGTGTGTGGGTACTTATTTAAGTTAAAACACATTTATACTTATAAAACAGTTCCTTGCCTGACTGACTGACTGACTGACAGAAAACAGTTTAAACCGCTGAATATAGAAACATGAAATTTGGTAGTATACAGGTTTTGTCCCATACATTTAGCTCGAGTAGATCTGTAGTTTAGTATGGAACATCGCAAACGCATCGCATCATAGGGGAGCATTTTGGGGGAGGCCTAGGGTCCAGCAGTATTTTGGGGGAGGCCTATGTCCAGCAGTGGACGTCTATGCGGCTGATATGACGATGATGATGATGATGGAACATCCGGTTTTTTTTCCCGATTTCGATATGGGTCCCATAGTGAAAGTTGTTCAGTTTGATGTTCTTAACCACTCCCTTAAATGTTTATTTATATTTTTGTAACACCTGTATACAACGTGTTAATGAATTAACGCAAAACCTCATACACCCCAACTGATTTATAAAAAAATTATTAGATTGAAACAATAATTTAATTATTTTGATAGTTAACATTTTAAGTTATTTGCATTTTAAGTTTTGAGGCAAAAATGATTTGTTATCATTTCAGCAATGAATGAAAGCGCTAACGTACTCATGGATACATTTTAATAATCTAGTTTTGGTACATAGTAAGTAGGGTGAGTGTGCCCGTGCGGTGGGTTGACATCGGGTTCAGTAAGTTTTAAACTTTGCAAAAAAATTATTTAATATTTTGAAAAAAATTACCCATGTTGAAACCATGATAATTCGATTCTGATCTCGATTCTAAACAAACTACTTTCTAGTTTTGCGTAAATTCATTAACACGTTGTAGATTCTACGGAGGATGTAGGGGACTAAGAAAGGATTTTGCAATATTCTAATTTCACACGAGACGAAGTCGCACGCAAAAGCTAAGGACTAATAAAATCTCAGTATTTTTTTGCTTAAATGAACAAACCAAAGAAATGTTACGTTGCAACTTTGAATTTAATATCACGGCAACACACAACATGCGGCGGGCGATCATAAAAACTGGACATTGCGGAAAATCCCGGATAAACGAGAAAAGTTCTGCTAGCACGAAAAAGCGTTGCAAAAACTTTGTGCAACGAATATGCTTCGTTGAGCTTAGCAACGCGTTTTAGAGTCCCGTACGAATGTGTACAAATTGCTTTCGAGTTTTTGCTGGCATTGGTTTGTCACTTTATTAACTTCTAACCAAAATAAAAACAAGGGACTTAGCAACTATACAACTTTAAGGACTACTGGTATCGAACATTACTTTGTCATAAGATGCGAATTAGTTACTTTCACCAACAAAAACAAAACGTATTGCTTGGTCACCATAAATGAAATAATAGACTTTTCGTGAATCTATACTATTATAAAACTGTAACAGGAAGTTTGTCTGTACATTGAAGATATTAACAAAAAAAAAATTACGATATGGATTTTAGGTGTCCCTGATTCCATATCACCAATTTTTGGATTTTTTGTCTGCCTGTTTGTTTGTGTGTTTTTTTAGGTGTTTGTTTGTTTGTTTGAACGAGTATCACGCAAAAACTATCGAACCGATTTTGATGAAACTTTTTTAAAAAACACTGTGTAAAAGTGAAAACTGTAACTGAAGTGTGTCTGTACGCACGGCGACACATCAAGCTATACAAAACCAACATAAGCTGGGCGCGCGTAGGTCGAATACGTATACCGTCGCGCGGCCAGCTTATGTTGGTTTTGTATAGCTTGATGTTTCGCCGTGTGTACATTGAAGATATTACGAAAAAAAATTCAATATGGTTTTTAGGTGTCCCTGATTCCATATAACCAATTTTTTAATCTTTTGTCTGTTGTTTGTTTGATCGAGCACCACGCCAAAACTACTGAACCGATTTTGATGAAACTTTTTTTGTTCGATAGCTTATGATCTGACTTAAAATCTGGTATATAATTTGTGCGGACGAAGTCGCGGGTTAACGCTCGTATTTCATAAGCTTAATAATAATAAGGGTTCCTTGTTTGACTACGGAACCCTAATAAAACAGCTGTTCCATATAAACTAAACTGCAACTCGACTCAAATGTACTGCTGATTATGTAAAGGTTGTTCAGTTTGATGGTCTGAACCAACCCTGAAAATTTATAAACGGTAAAAAAAATCATCCGGTATACAATTGAGCCAAGTAAACAATGTCGTGTTCTATAGACCAACCTTAGATGGAGCAACACACTTTTTCACGATTGCGATGTGAACCCTAATACCTCGACCGAGTGCTAATAATCAGCCGTGAGGTTCAGTTTTAGAATAGACTACTACTATACGACTACCTACGATTACTTTTATTTTTTATTTTTATTTTATTTTATTTCTTCAGGATCCCTGAAGAAACACACGTATGGTGAACACAATATTATTAACAAACGAGCGTTAACCCGCGACTTCGTCCGCACAAATTATGTACCAGATTTTAAGTCAGATCATAAGCTATCAAACAAAAAAAGTTTCATCAAAATCGGTTCAGTAGTTTTTGCGTGATACTCGTTCAAACAAACAAACAAACAAACAGACAGACAAAAAATCCAAAAATTTGTGAAATGGAATCAGGGACAACTAAAAACCATATCGTAACTTTTTTTTTTGTTAATATCTTCAATGTACAGACAAACTTCCTGTTACAGTTTTATAATAGTACGAGCGTTAACCCGCGACTTCGTCCGCACAAATTATATACCAGATTTTAAGTCAGATCATAAGCTATCAAACAAAAAAAGTTTCATCAAAATGGGTTCAGTAGTTTTTGCGTGATACTCGTTCAAACAAACAAACAAACACACAAACAAACACCCAAACAAACACAAACAAACAGACAGACAAAAAATCCAAAAATTGGTGAAATGGAATCAGGGACACCTAAAAACCATATCGTAACTTTTTTTTTGTTAATATCTTCAATGTACAGACAAACTTCCTGTTACAGTTTTATAATAGTATAGATATAGATACATAGACAGACAAAAGGCGTGTGCCACCTCAATTAAAGGCAACCACGGCATGCAATAGGCATACGCAGGTTTGAGTTTGGTAAAAAATACAACAAAAATGAAAAACTCAAAAGAAAAAAGGAAAAAAGGAAAATAGAAAGAAAAAGCATGATTATATGAATAAGATAGCAACGCCAAAGTTAAACAGAATTATTTTCCCTTCCTCTCATTCCCAAATTTAGAGTCTTATATAACTATAATTATAAGGTAGTATTATTAAATAAGTACAACAAATATCAATATCAAAGAGAGCTATGTGCCATTTTCCAATGCACGATACGCAGTGCGTTTAAATTTATGGACGCTACTAGAGAAAATATCGATATCTGACTCCTTATACACTGCATTAAACAATCCTTTAACAAGCGACAGACGGCGCGCACAGGTCACTCGGTGTCGGACGCTCGTCGGAGTAACAACTCTGTTTCGAACGTTCGTCGGTCTAACTCCTGAGGATGCTCCTTGGTGGAGCGAAACACGTGTAGAGTAGAAATTATTTGGTGGGCAGGTTGTGTTGCATAACGTAATACAACTTTGTCTACTAGGTACTTGGAAGCGGAGGTCTTGATACAATCGTGTCATCTACATATTTAACAAGCTTGTTTAAGGGGGAGAAAAAGCTTAGATTTGATCGTGACAATGCTTCACAAAAAGGTACATAACGAGACCTCCTCGGCATCCTTCCCGGAGCATAGATGCGCAGTCTAGATAGCAGTTCAGGGCTGTCCACATCTGAGTTCATAATTTTGTGTAGAAATACGAGGCCCCTAAACCGTCTTCTTTTAACTAGGGGTTTTAGTTTGAAGTATTTTAATTACGACTATTCTATGATAGTTAGCAGATGTGTATTCCTCTCCCATTCGTACTCAGCATTCATGAGTATTATACGAAGTTTCCAGCTAGTGTCATCATTCCACCTATTCCAACAAACCATGCCATACGGCGTATTGCAGCTGTAGTCACTTTTAGCGTATGTCATACGCTGCATCTGCATGTCATTCGGTCAGGGAAACCTCTTAAAGTCCATACCTGCGTGTAGGTCATCCAGCAGCAAGGCTCCACCTGGTTGGCGTCCAGGCCCCAGAACTCCAGCTCCTCCTCGAAGAGAGGTCCACAAACGTCCGTTGGGTAGTGAAGCTTGCCGGTTCTAAAACAAAATTTTAAAAACTTTCATGTCATTTTCATAATAATACGAAATAATTCTCGAGAAATTGAAATTGAAAAAAGTTTTATTGTGCAAACAGAATGTAGGTACAGTAATTGTTATTGTAATTACAATAATCATACTTATAGAGTCTGCTTGCGACAAAAGGGATCAGCTCGTGCTGGGTCATATTCATATGCCAACGCATATCTATAGCGATTCAACGTGGACACGCAGCCAGCATTATGGGCAGTTTCGGGCCAGGAATGACCAGGACCGGGCTTTTCAATTAAGCAAATAAGTTCTGCCGGTAGTACTAGTAATTATTCTGTGCTTCTATTCAGAATAATGTTTAGATTGTAAGATTTAAGTTGAGTCTGATATTGGAGAGGGGTATATGTTTGTTCCCTTGGGAGTGGAGACCCTGGGACCATGGGGACCCGATGCAAAACAGCTTATAAAAGAGATTTCAGCACGCCTTATAGAATCCACTGGTGATAAGAGGGCTGGCAGTTACCTTCGTCAGCGCATAAGCTTGGCGATACAGAGGGGGAATGCTGCCAGCGTTCTTGGAACCGTCCCCCAGGGAGAGGCTTTGGAGGAGGTTTATAGGTTGTAGGTCCCCCCTGACGAAGCTTGTTGCAGATATTCAGGATGTATTTATTGACGAAACGAGTTGTGGATCTGAGTGATGTACTTTCTTTGACGAAGCCTGTTGTGGATGTGAGTGATGTATAATACCTATGACGAAGCCAGTTGAGGGTAAGTTTTGTTAAATGCAATTATGTGAACCCCCATTATGTGGGGTCGGAAATGAATAGTTTTTGAGATGTTTGGAATTTAAGTATTTTTTGTTACCAAAAAAACGATATGATTATTCTATGGCGTCGATTTGAATTTCAAATCATAGCTTACACTTTTTCCGAGATTTTGTCATAAATCATTGTCCGATCATACTGAGCAGTTCAAAATAAATCAATAACAATGAAGGTTAATATTTGAAAAAAAAAATTTTAATGTCTAAAAATCATGCGCTTTATCTCAAAAAAATTATATGACAAAAAGTGTACGTTTTACTGCAATAACTTTCTCGTTTTATTAGCTTTTTAAAAAGGTATAAATGTTCTGTTATAAATGTGTTGTGAGAATAAAGGGAATAACAATGTAAAAAAAGGTTTTTTACTTAGTACATGATATGAAATGAAATGAAATTTGTTTATTCGTTCAAGAGTAGTACATAAATTCTTATAGGTATTTACAATGTTCTTATACTCAACCATATGGTGTACGAATATTATTATTTTATAAAACTCATGCATACGTAGAGGCAACATTCTTTTGGAGAAAAATTTAACGAAAATTCTTTAGATAACATTATTTATTAATTTAAATCTACACATCTTACTCAAAGTGAGCCCCTCGGTTCCGAACCCATACAGGCAAGCACTTTCTTAGTTCACTTTTAGTTACTCTTGAAGTAAAGGTAAAATCTCATTACCTCCGCTCTCATTATCTCCTTACACCCTGTGTATGGTGGAGGGAAGCGAAGTGTAGGTCCTTCTGCGACACGATATGAGTTGATGATATAAAGAGAGTCGCGGCAGCTACGTCATGGTTACGCGGACATGTTCAGGACAGAGGAGGGTATCATAAACAAATGGAGGCCTATACCAGCAGTGGGTGAATCCAAGCTGTGGATAATAGATATGGTCGGAATGAATTTATGAGTCGCCAAACTATCTTAAATAGCTGTACGTAACATATCGCTCAATTTGTCCAAGTTAAAAGAAGATGAAGTGACAAGAATAGAGAAAGGTATGCTTTGTTGGTTTGGTCATGTGGAGAGAATGAGTGACAGTAGATGTACGAAAGAGCTATATGTTGCTAATGTGAGTGGAAGCGTCGGCAGAGGGCGCCCTCGTAGGACGTATGGTGATCAAATCAGTTGCGTCCTACAAAAAGGGGAGATGCGGAGTACTCGAAACCGACGGGCATGTATGAAGAGATGTATGGATGTGCATAAGGCAAAAGAAGTATGTAAGGATCGTAGTAAGTGGCGCGCCCTGGTCTCTGCCTACCCCACTGGGAAAGAGGCGTGACGTTATAGATAGATAGATTGTCCAAGTTGTTTTGTTTGATCTGATAACAGCAAAACAACAAATTACGTCACGTATCGTTGTCATCCAGGATAAGCTCCTTAACGCTTCGAAGAAGGTGCTTAAGATGAAATATCACTTAAGTGCCGGTCACTCATCCAGAGACCCCACTCAACTCAACTCGACGTTGCTTATCTTCGAAGACTATCGAAGGAACACGAAGCTACGACGATTGTCTCGTAGAAACATTCAAAAAATAAAATAAAACTTTGTTAGAACATTTGATATCTATATTTTTTACAGTTCTGCCTCCGTGGTCTAAATGGTTAAGAGCATTGAGCTCTCGACACGGAGGTCGTGGGTCGATTCCCACGGAGGCACTAATGTCGCTTTGTGAGTTTTTCCCTAGTTGGTTAGGACATTGCAGGCTGAATCACCTATGATTATCTGAAAAGAAATCTTTCGATGGAGCGTTAAACCGTTGGTCCCGGCTACTATCTCTGGTGGTAGTAGTCTTTACATAAAAACCACGTGAGAGGCCGTAAGGCGGTCTGAAAAAACTCTGACACCAGGGGTCTGCCCACACGATCAGGAGAAGAAGAAGAGTTCCGTACCCCAAAAGGAAAAAACGGAATCCTTGTGACCCTATATAACTTTAAATGTCCACCCGTCCGTCTGGCAAGATCTTTTTACCCAGGAATGGCTAGAGGAATCAAGTTGAAATTAATATCAAATACTAAGGTCTACAGTCGTTTGCAGGTGCACAAAAATAATGCTTCCAAGTCAACGCAATCAATAGATTTATGTCAATATTTTGATACTTGTAAACTCACTCGTCAAATTATATAGCATCCCACTGACCTAGAATCCAGCTTGGCAAGAAAAATTTGGCAAGAAGTAAGGTCTCACAAGTAAAGGAATTGTGAATTGAAAGTAGGAACATTATAAGTATAACCATCAAAACAAATGAGTCAAGAAAAAATTCAACTAGTTGCTGAAATAATTTATCAGAATCAATATTGGTCAAACACTCAGAACATTAATCAATCTAATCCAATCCACTATAATAGTAAAAGGTTAGTGTCGGGTGTTACTTTCTTTTTCGGTCAGTTGTCGTTTGTTCCTCTATAAGCGCTCTAAGATTGCTAAAAATATTTGTTTCAGATAAGTATAAAACTCAACATTTTTATTCTAATAATTAGTACGTCTCATCATCAGCCTCTCGTTACGATAAGCCTTTCTTAATGGACTATCACTCAGTTGCTGAAACGCTCATTAAAGTTAATCCTCCATTAAATCTCTTGCTGTCACTTTTTGTCTTATTGACCTAGGCTACACAGGCTCTGTACCGGAGTCCATATACAGGGTGGAAAAAAAGGCTCATCATTTTTTCTTGGTCTTTCTTTAATTTAAGATACTATATTGTTTAAAAGAAATTGATCCTTATGAATGACTCTTTCGGTTGGTATCATAAAATACAGGATGTTTTTTTTTCACATTTCACCGGTTTGATTCCCGGCTCAAGCAGATGATTTTTCAAAAATCTTTAAATGCAGTTTTAATTAAATTTGAATATAAAGGAATGTTTCCATTCAGTGAAATTTGCCATCATAAATATTAAGGGTACTTTCCCTCCAACCACGGCCTTTTTTTTTCCACCCTGTATATTATATTGTATTCTAATTATTAATACAATATATTATATACATTTCAATATCAAGTCGTTATTTCTTCAATATCCTTCTGAGAACTATAGGTACAGGGTGTTAGGTTAAACAGTTGCATTACTTTAAGGGGTGATTGAAATTGATAGGAAAATCGCAAAAAAATAAATTCAACTTTTTATGCTAACTTTCAATCAGCTGATTGCATTGAGTATGGAAAGGCCATTTTTTTTTCCAATTCCCTATAGGTTTCTTAGGGAAAGTTGTTCAGTATCATTGGCACAATCACCCCTTTAAGTAATGCAACTGTTTACCCTAAAACCCTGTAAAATTCAGACACGTGTGTAGTCTACTTTAGTAGTGGACTTCACACGTGTCTGAATTTCAATTTTCAGGTTTTTTCACGATGATTTCCTTCACCACTCAAGAGTGGTCATTATTATTACCTACTAGGTACATACCTACGTTTTTTAATAAAAGCTATATAAGCTACATAGAAAGAAATTCGGTTTCATTTTCGGCTCAACGACCCAACTCTAACTAACGGGTACGAACCTTGACCGAAATAGGCCGAAGTATACCGATGTGTCTCGCCCTTATCAAAGAAATTAATTCGGCCCTGCCATAAAATGGTCTATCGGGAAAACGAAAAATTGATAGCCCGTGGCCCGTGCCTACTTGCAGAGACGTATTAGATTCATTGACGTAGAATACTATGGACGACGCATCTGGCTCTAACACAAAATTCTCGAAAAAAGTGTTCGAGGCTAAACTACACAAACCTAAGTATACTCAATATTTTATTGCGTTTCATAATGGTATATACCATAGGTGGTGTAATCTTAATAATAGTACAACATTATAAACCCTGTTAGGTAGGACACAGCAATTTTAAAAGAGAGGATGTATGTGTAGTGTAGTGATAAAAACCAACTAAAAACATTGAAAATGCTGAAATTCTTTTCCATCCCACTATTGGGTCACCGCGGCGGCGGCGCGCGCCGTGCCCTATACTGTCGCGTTATTGGTTCTCTTTTGGTTCGGACACTTTTGAGTGCGGACCCTACGTCCAGTAGATGGTAAGTCAATGAATAGATTAATCATTTTGTGTAGTGATTTTTAAAATATAGACGATTTGTCTATAGACTGTTTCTTAATATACTGATGGATTCATAGACCAAACTGAACAACTTTTTGTATCCGGGATAAAAGTTCAAACCGCGTAAAAGAATCTGCTGTCCATACAAAACTGAAATTATATTCGACCCAAATGTTTGGGACAGTTGTTTTTTTTTGCGTTTTTAACGTTGGCCCCATAGAAAAAGTTGTTCAGTGTGATTTTATTTTTGTATTTATTTACATTTTGGAGAACTTACAGCTAAATAACAGTTTGATTTTATACATAGACAAATTGATAGTCAAATACTGACAACATGTCGATTTTTATGCAATATTGAAGTTGATGGTCGGATCATCCCCTTAAATAACAAAAAATTAAAACCGACTTCAAAACTTTCTATATGTGATTTTAAAATACGCTGGTTATATTATTATTACAGTTCTTTTTTAGTTCTGAAGTCGGTTTTAATTTTATGCAAAAAAATTTTTTTTTAATTTTTTTTTGTTATTATATAGGGTTAACATATTCATTGTACATGCAAGGGGAACATCAACACAAATCATTTATTTTAAACGCCGACGATATGCTATACATTTTTCAGGAGTTTCATTGTCTATCTCCGAAGCCCTTCACCAGATCTTCACCAAATTGAAATGGGACCACCTCTGAAGTAAGCAAAAAAATAATTTTAATTAAGTTGGACCTATGGTCTAAATTATATTATTATAAGATAGTTATGTGATGTTGTTTCTAACCGACTATATAGCGAACCCTAATAAGATGTAAGTACGTCTTTTATTTTTTGTATCTTCATAAAAAGTGTGACTGAGTTTCTTATTTGTTTTTGTATCTTCAACAGTATTTGCGAACTATTCCCCTATAACGCTTCTTCTTAATGTGTCTCTCCAACAAACAAATGTTGGCTGCCAGCTCTGCATAATCCAGTAACAGGCGATTTTGAGTGGTCAAAAATTTCCAACTCATCCAATCATCGAATTGCAAATCCTTCAGAAATTCCTCCATCTAAATTCTAAGCCACCAACATACCCCCATTATAATAGCATAAGTTAAACCATCAACAGTAATTTCTATAATACGAGGTCGAAAAACGAGTCACTAAAAAATAAAAATAGAAAATGTAACAGCGTACATTCGTAAAAATAAAATAAAAATGTATCGCTTGACAATACAAGAGAATACTTTTAAGGGTATACTACGTTCTGCCTGGAGGCAAGCCTTGGAAAGAATGAATTTATTGTACGCACACGTCGATGCTAAAGCCGTGGAAATAAATCGGGTTATGGGCGAGTCTGGTTTGTATGTTGAGGGATCTGTACACCGTTGAAATTGACTGTGATGAATTCAATAACGGGTCCATCTGCGTTAGAGGGGCAGCTACATTTTTTCAATACCTCAAGGGATTGGGCATGTTTGTAGAATCGTGGATCGACTGTTTGCAAGCTATACTTTGGAAACGGGTAACATCCCTGGTACGTAGAGTGCGCGTCAGCTCCAATGTCATCCTATGCATCAAATCAAATAAGTTATTGTATGAATTACAGTTGAATAACATATAAATAGAAGCAGAAGCATGGGATCAATGGTATAGAAAGCCCCAGCTTGTTGCACTGGATTACAAGTCCGTATATTGCACAACTAAATACCATTACATGAATTCTGTGAATTGGTTGCTTTGAAATAAATAATTATAATTTGAATTGGCTGATAAAAGGTTATGTAACATTTCTCGTGACTTTGTCAGGCGCCTTCTTCTTTTATATTCTGTTTTAATTCCAATCACATTACAACAACAATTTATACAAAATATAATAATACCAGTACATGACATTATTTTAATCATGGATTAGAGTTTTAAATTGAAGTTTTCTTATTGAATAAGCAATGAAGGGATGGAGACAGTCACGGAACCCTAAAAAAAGACACGGTAAAGGATAAAACGAAAATTAAAAATGTATGCGATACAATCGAGTTATCTTTACAGAAAATCCAGAGTTTGTTACGGATTATTTTATTTAATACGCTTTAAAGTTTTAAACACATTTATTGTCTGTAAAATATTGTATATGTTAGTTAGATTTCTTTGTCCAGACGTGCCTGGGATAATTTGTTAATTTTGAGTCGCATATTATTGTTTAAATAATAAAAAAGGTATATTTGTGTACTTATACAGGTTGTTAACTTAAATGCGTTAGGTATTTCAGACCATAACTCAACTCAGACATCAACTTAATAACGTTTTCTATGAGGACTTCTATTGTATACTGTCACTGCCAAATGCTTCCGACTTACAAAATTATATTTTATTATATTTGCTTTCACCTTCTCCGAAAATAGCTCTCGAATAGCTTTTCTTAGAACTTCTCTATAGTGTATGTAGTCACAGAGTTTCATTTTGACATATTTATGGCTTCTTCCAGAATTCTATCTATTACGGAGAATTTTATTCAATAAAAACCTCAAGTTCCTTTACATTATATTATATATTTATGAACTGGTTTTTCTCCTCATCATTCTTTTGCTCTTTATTTGGGATTGGCGCTATTATGTCATCTTCTTGCATTCTTCTCTTTTAGACATCATTTCAGCAGTCACTCTTTTATTAAACATAATTATCATCTTTCGGTTCTTCAGTTTTCATCTCCTACCGGATCTATCCAGGTTCATACTTAACACTCGTCTCGTAATAATACGACACTCGTCTCCACGCATAACATTCGAATGCCACCACGACAATCTATTTCCCTGAAATTTTGCTGTCTTAAGATATACTTTCAAACTTCCTCTAATATTCCTAATCCTGTACATTCTAGTTACACCACACGTCCATCTCAGCTGCATGCATTCATATTTCATCCGCTCCATTTATGACCCAACACTATAACAACAGGTTTTAAGACAAGAGTTGATTGACGGTGCTTTACATCCTGGTCTATCTCTCGATCGCTCTGTCTGAATGAACCGACTGAAAATAATGAACCGTCCAGTTCTTAAATAATTATATTCTGTGGGAAGGATACCGCCTACAACGACTACCTCCTGGGCACAATCTGCAATGGCCAGTGAGGAACTCTTTAAACCAGCTTCGCACTTAGATTGGTCGCTGCAGAATATGTTTGTACAATTTGGGGTACTGGGTTCCTGGCCAATATAACACAGAGTGATTGCGGTAATCCTATCTGATCCATGGGGCACCAGTAGGATACCAGCTGGAATTGTCCTTGTGTCCAAGCCACTTGTACGAAAAAGAACTTAAATATAGCTATATTTAAGTTCTTTTTCGACACCACACCTTTTGCTACACCTGACGCTGTCAGGGTCGCTGAATACCTAGCCGATAATAAGATAGAAACACCAGCGTTAAACCACTGACATGAAAAGAAGAAAATTTTACTAAGTTACCAGAGGTCGGAGCAGATTGTAGAGTTTCTCATCATACTTTTGAAGTTATAAGCCCCTCGGTATGTTATTTCAGTACATCATTATTTTTGTAGCTTTTGTTACGGGATGCGATAGAATAAAGGGATTATCTGCTTCTTATAACGGTTCAAAAGGTTTTGTGTTAAATCATATACGCTTCGAACTTATTGAAGATATTTTAAGTATGAATGTTTTGAGCATTTCTTTCTGTTGAAGTTTTCCGAGGGATACAGTACCTGTAAATTACCTGTCTTTCATTTATATAAAGTCGCCAGACTGCCGAACTAGAGTCCTGGGTTTGAATCCCGGTTCGGTCAAGGATGTTATATGTTTGCGCTATTGTTGTATGGTTTTCATAATAAAGAACCTAGTAGCTTATATTTGTTATTATTATAATGTATGTGTGAGCGTTATTTCTTTATGGACAATGGAAGCCAGAACCAGGGCAGACCAAGAAAGAGATGGCGCAAGATGTCTGAAAGGCAAATAATACAACAGGAATGAGAAGGCTGGATAAGCTTGAGCTAGACCTTTGACCAAAAGCTGAGGGGAACAGGTTAAAAATAATCTATTAATTATAACGAAAAAATAGCCTAGAAAAATAAACATGTAATGGAAACCCATGACAAAAGAGTATTCGTGGCTTCCAGTTACCAATCCCCTCGGATTTTCTCAGTCAAAAGATAATGAGAAGCAGCCTACGCCTACTAAATAACATTTTTTTTTATGAACGAGGAATGAACGACGAAATTTTTACCTAAATACGCCTTTTGAGATTTATTTTTACCTAAAATCATTGGAACTGTAAAATTTATTTATTGAACCATATAATTGGATGAGTTTCAATCAAAATCTATAAAATTCGTTTTGCTGATTTTGTAACGGAAAATTCAGTGATGTTTTTTTAGTAGGAACAAAGTACATTCGTTTTGCCATCGTATTGAGTTTCTTAATAAAAGATGAAATAAAATGTATTTGAAAACGAATGTATGAAGATTGAAGAGGTAAGGTACCTGTATCAGGATTATATCGCTTTGTCTATGCCAACCCCACTGTTTCTCGTTTCTCCTTTTCTCCCCGAGGATTATCCGGAATACATTATCATCATATCGTAAGACCTAGAGCGATGGTATTTTTATCTGACTGTGTCCAGGAAAAAATATTTTGATGTCAATATGTTTCAGCCAGTCTTCCACTGCCAGGGTTAACCTATGCAGTATCTTCAATCCCATCGAGGAAACGACGTATTGTGCTTTCATTTACCACATGTCATGAGATTTTGTCAGGTTCCCCGCAGTCGATGTTTTACTTCATTGAAAAGCACGTATTACAAATCGCATATTGGTTTCCAAAACACACCTGGCTTTTCTTTTAGAGTTTTTACAAATTCACTTTACCTCTAATAAAATAATGACGATCTGAGTGAACACGCCAGGGTGCCCGTCGAAGAAGTACTCGTTTAGCACCGGGGTCCTATTTGGCGAGCGTCTCCATCAGCCTTGAAAGCCGGATCGCTGTGATAACTCACCTGTAATAATTGAGGACCTGAGCGAACACGCCCGGGTGCCGGTCGAAGAAGTACTCGTTGAGCACCGGGTCGTAGTTGGCGAGCGCCTCCGTCAGCCTTGAGAGCCGGGTCGCTGGGATCTTCTTCAACGTCGCCTTGTACGTCTCGTGGCGAATACCACCGACGTTGAGAACCACGCGGTTCTCCGCGTCCATGTTTAGGAGATTCATTTCTGTGGGTAAGAGGTTATGGTTTAGTTTAGTTTGCTTTAGCGTATTAACGAGCACCGAAGTTTAGTTAGGTCTTTGAGTAGGTAACCTTTTTAGTGGTATTTCATCTTGAGTGCTTCAGAAGGCACTGTAATCGTCGATACCAGATAATGTCGTTAACCTAACATACTAAGTAAGCATACTCTAAGGACAAGATAACTATTAACTACGCCTATTCGCAGTGAGACTGTTAGATTATGGCACTCACTCATTCGTGAGATGTTTTTCCTTTGGAAAAGTGTTTCCAACCATCTTCTTCGCGCGGATCCCCTTTGGGCGCCTGAGATACTTTATTATTTTACCAAGACACCTTGAGTCCTCTAAGGAGCGCAATCTTACGTAGGTACTTATATCCTGCGTAGGTAACCCAGACTTTTTTGTAAGTCGAAATAAATTGTCTAGATATTAGGCTGAGATGCAGAGAAGTTTTTTTTAAGTCCTTTAATCTGACACTCGTGTGTTAAAACTTATTCGACTCAAATAAGACTAAGTTCTCTTATATTATAACATTTATAACTGAACTCACGCCGAAAAGACGTCTCTAAATCTCGGTCTTTGTTTTAGTACTTTACAACTTCAGACGCTGATGTAATTTTCACTGTATTGTTCCAAGATTTTTCTCAGACACATAATGATTTAATTTACTATATAATTAAAGAAACAAACTTGCAATCTCCTCTCTCTAGCGCAATGAGTAACACACTGCTACGGCGACCGGCTCTGTCCCCTTCGCCACATCACTTCTATATAGTCGTGTTCAAGTCTGCTCAGCTTCACGTGCGCGGTCATCGCTGGTTGGGGAGGAGCTAATCCTGGGGGACAAAGAAGATACGATTAGTTTTTACTCATTCGTCATTATCAGCCTTATAATCACCACTAGCATCCTTATCATAATTTTATTAGCCTCATACTCGTAGTTATCATTATTATCGGCTTTATCATCATCATTATCAGCCTTATAATCACAATCGTCATCTTCATCATCAATATCTTTTATTTTCTTATGACGAAGCATGTTGCGCATATTATTATCAACATCATCATCATAATCATCATCATCTATATGTCTTCGTAAATTGCTGAACATAGGCAGAAAATCAGCAAAACGAATTTTATAGATTTTGATTGAAACTCATCCAATTATATGGTTCAATAAATAAATTTTACAGTTCCAATGATTTTAGGTAAAAATAAATCTCAAAAGGCTTATTTAGGTAAAAATTTCATAATTTTGAAATATGAATGCATGCAGCTGAGATGGACGTGTGGTGTAACTAGAATGTACAGGATTAGGAATATTAGAGGAAGTTTGAAAGTATATCTTAAGACAGCAAAATTTCAGGGAAAAAGATTGTCGTGGTGGCATTCGAATGTTATGCGTAGAGACGAGTGTTGTATTATTACGAGACGAGTGTTAAGTATGAACCTGGATAGATCCGGAAGGAGATGAAAACTGAAGAACCGAAAGATGATATGACAGAGCTTTTTTGCGCATCTTGGGAGAGCCCAAGATGCGCAAAAAAGCTCTGTCTTTAGTTTACAAGGCACGTAATAATCATCATTAGCGTGTTAATGTTCATCATTATACTTTTGGAGTTGTCAAAACACAACTTATCATTATCATTGATGATGATAAAAGGTGATTGAAATGAAGGTGATGAAAGAAATGCGCTCATTGAGAAGTATGTGTGGTGTGACTGTGATAAACAAATTGAAAAATAGCTTTATTAGAGAACGTTATGGTTTGAAAGAGGATGTAGTGACAAAAAAAGAGAAAGGTATGTTGAGATGGTTTCGTCATGTGGAAAGAATGGATGAGAGAAGATTGACGAGGGCAATCTATCAGGCAAGCGAGCCGAACGAGTCTTGAATGATCTTTGTCAAATAAAGAAATATACAAAAATTAAGTCAATAGTTAAGAAATACTACCTAACAAATATATCGAGTTAAAGTGAGCTCGCCACACCTCATATAAACCATATGTGGTTTTCGTAGGGTGGCTTTGTATGATAAAATGTAAGGTTTTTGTTTTAGATAAATAAAATAAAAAATAATAAAATAAAAAGCGTAAGTGAAAATTTTGGATGGGGACGGCCTAGACGTATATATATGAACCAAATTGGTGACGTGCTCAAAAAGGGCCAGGTCAGATATATCCGAAACCGACGAGCATGCATGAAAGGACTTATGAATGTGGAGAAAGCTAGAGAGGTATGTCAGGATCGTAGCAGGTGGCGTTCCGTTGTCTCTGCGTTCCCCAGTTCCGGGAGACCGGCGTGAGAATATGTGTGTATGTATGTAGGATAAAAGGTGCTCTCGCCAACGAATTTGTAAACAATTTAAACATTGTTTGGGTCATTCTATCGATGCTATCAAGATTCTCATCGCTCTTCGTAATGTTATCTAACCAGGCAAGCAATCTAGCCAAAAATGAAGACAAAAATGTCATACCTAACTCGTTCTGTGACATGAAAGGTGAATATACAAAGAAAACTGAACGTTCAACCTTGACACCGCTACAAGTGCACGAAACGGGTCAACTATTTTTGAGTAACATTTTCACAAGTAGACAATATATAGTATATTAAAACTATATTATATATAGTATATTGATTAAACTGATGAGAGCGATGATAGTCCATACGGAAGAGAGCTACTAGCAACTCAATCATGAGGCGGCGGTTCGATTCCTGACTGTACCACTAAGTTCTATGGAATTTATGTACAGTTGTATTTATCTCTGAAGCAAGTGTCCCATTTCATTTTACACTCTGTATATACACATACATACAGTATAATCTTACTATACATACACACTCTCGACACGAAGGTCGTGGGTTCGATTCCCACGGGGGACTGAGTGATATGTCACTTTGTGCGTTTTCCCCAGTTGGTTAGGACAGTGTAGGTTGAATCACCTGATTGTCTGAAAAGAAAAACGATTCCGTGCTTCGGATGGGCACGTTAAGTCGTTGGTCCCGGCTACTATCTCTGGTGGTAGTAGTCGTTACATGAAAACCACGTAACAGGCCGTAAGGCGGTCTGAAAAAACTCTGACGCCAGTGCTCTGCCCACACGATAAGAAGAAGACTATACGTAATACAGTTACCAAAATATCATATCCTTTATTACCGCGCAAGTGCTTGCAGTAATATAAAATTTTCAATAAAGTTCCAATAAAACTGTATAAAAATTATGACGACGCCATAAAAATACTAGAGACTTTATCATCAAGTTATAAACCCACAGTAAAAAAACTACCTCCAGACTATCTCCAGTAATTAAAAGAAACTGAAGGAAAAAAGTTTAACCATTAAAAATAGCCGCCAAGTTAGTAAAGTGTAAACTTGCATACTAGAACTAAGTTATGTACTTTAACTGCCACAGAGAAAATAACTTTGTTCTTTACGGCCGTAAGGAATGACAATGACAACATTAGTACTTCTACATCTTAGGGCCATATCACACAAGGGATTTTTGGGCATAGCGTCGATGGAACGATAATGTCGACATCAGTTAGTGGCTCAGCAATAACAGTAAAAAAAATCGAGGCACTTCAGTTGCGACTACATGCGATACGTCGCGACGGTGAAGATGCGACATCGCCTACTCACGAAAATCCTTTTGTGATAGGTCTCTTACAGCAATGCAATTCACTTAGCGCCAACATCGTCACAACCTTAAATTCGTCGTTGAAACGTCGGCGAGCTTTCAATTTCATGTGTCAAACTATGTCTTTGGTCAAACTCATATAAAATCTCCAACGATCGATGTCTTTCATAGCGATATGACGCTTAGTGAATTGCACTCCTTACAGGAGTACAGGCCTTGTGAATAAAGGAGAGAGGGAGCTAGTACGAATTTGAAGGGACAAAATTGAGGTCAAGATGCTGGTAGAGCATTTTCATGTTGCCTTAAATTAGTCTCCGATTCTTTTTTTAATCTGGCTTAGTCATTGCCATCGTTGTAACTCGTGTAAACCAGAATCAATAGTGCCAACAACTTACAACCACTAGACAATGGAGGTCAGCACGCCCGGGAGAAAACTCTTATCTGTCTTGGAATCCACAACAAACAGTGCAGATAAAAGGAGAAGGAAAGACTTATCTCCACTTCAAACTAGAGAAAGCTGCAGGAAAAGCAAGGCCAACTACAGGGATCATCTATACCAGGCTTCAAGACTCTGCCGCAAAATCACCATCTTGATACAAAAAAGAAAAGAGGAATCTAAACTATTATCTTTCTTCTACTATTATAAAACTGTAACAGAAGTGTGTCTGTACATTGAATATATATTAAATAAAAAAGTTTCGATATGGTTTTTTGGTGTCTCTAATTTCAAATCACCAATTTCTGGATTTTCTGTCCGTCCGTTTTTTTTGTTTGCGCATTACACGAAAAGTACGGGACCGATTTCGATTGAAAGCTTATGATTAGACTTAAAATCTAGTATATCGTTTATCTAACTACAATGACGGGAACCCGTGCGGACGAAGTCGCGGGTAAACTCTAGTAGTATAATAAATGTATCCTTAGTCAAGTTATTGAGTTTGCCGTTGTAGTGAAGAGATTTGCCAACTAGATTTACCTATTTTGAAGTCCAATTACTTTAGGCCCACCACATACGTCGATGGTGTAAGCGTTGATGGAACGATACCGTACCGTGACAGTGCAGAAAGTTGCGTCGTTGCGGTATAGTTGCGAAATCGCCTACGCTCAAAAATAATGGTTCGTGGCATTTTGTATGCGGATTATGTCTAATGTTAAAACTGTAGATAGTATTTTAATATAGTTGCATAATATTGAAACACAATTTACAAATCATCATCGTAACGTCATGATCACATAACATGACAATAATTATCATTTGTTTGTTTCGTTTTAATAAATGCCTAAAAATGCAATTGTAATTTTATTTGGTATTTCATACATTTTTATTTTAGGCATTTTTTAAACAGCACTAGTATTTTTTTATATTTAACCATAGTTGACAACACTGAATTCCGAATCAGGTTTATTCCGTATGTGTGTGGCGGACCTAAGTCTACATTCTACAGGCAGAATACTATACGTTGCCAATTGCTTAACGTGCGTTTCGAAAGACGGAGACATTTGAGATGAAAGTACCTACGTATAACTTTGGTGTAACTATAAAATAAATTTTTAAAAGAACAATCCTTTTTGTAGTGACAAATGTATTTATTGCCTTTTACCCTTTTCACCTTCGTAAAATAACTTCAAGGTAAAGACACCCGAACCCATTTCGAAGTTGAATTCAATTTGGGAAATAGCGTTATTTTCTTTTCTTTTTGAGGAATTCTGTATCAATCGTGAAAATAGTGTATTTTTTTTAGAGATCACACTCAGCAGCATTTTCTATAGTATAGAATCTGGTATAATTTTAACAAATTAAGCAACATAATGCATGCTAATAGGCTGGACATGATTGCAGAATGCACACTTAGCAGTGGCTATCAATCCTTACGCAATGGCTGCCTCACGACGGGACACGAGGTCGAGGCTTACTCCGGAAAAGGTGGCGAGACGAGTTGGATGCCTACTGCAATGAGTGGCGGGATGTAGCACCGAACAGAGAGAAGTGGAAGGATTTGGGGGAGACCTTTGCCAAGCAGTGGGACAAAACAGGTTAAAACTAAATATCCGACAAAACTTACAAGCAGTTAGTAATTTAATTAGTTATTGCAAAGGTTCTATAACTAAATCTAATCCAAAGGAATTACGGTAACATTTTTGGAATTATACTGTAGCAGGGTTACTTCTTTTATCTAAAATTCTAAAGGATCAAATAATCGCATAAATAGGAACATAAAATTAAATCAAAGTTTTAACTATTATGTTCTTATCTCACCTTGTTGTGGGGGCTGGCAAGCCAGCCCTACGACCCAGTGGGATCTTTTGTGTTAGCCCCAATACTTTTTGTTTTCTTCACACTTCAAATACATGGTCAATGAAGGAGGCAACACTATTCAGGGGAAGAAACCTAAGATCTCCCGGTTTCGGGTATCCATCTCCGAGGAGGCACATGCGTTTTACCGCCAGGACATCACAGTCACAAAGAACATGCTCCATAGTCTCTTCATCCTCTCCGCATGCTCTGCAGCTGGGATCCAGGGTGAGTTTCATTTTGTGCATCATCGCGCCTGTAGCGTAGTGCCCAGTGAGGGCTCCGACTATGGCACGAGCCTTGCTCCTGCTATTATTCAGTATGAATCTTGAGACGCGAGTTGTTACATTGCTGATAAAGTTTTTGGAGTGTTGTAGGCCTACAAAGCTAGACCACTCCAGTTTGTGTGCTTTATCAGCCCAATCCCTAATGGCCATTCTTATACTACTAAGATAAGAAGATAAGATAACTATTATGTTTGTTTGTTTGTCTATAAAATGTCATCCGATTCTGGTCCATAAGGCTGCGTATCCACCAGAGATGCGCGAGGTAGCGAGGCGGTGAGCGAGGAAAAAATCGACCAATGAGAGTGCTTCAATTTCCCAATGACGTGATCGAGCTAGCGCGCTATTGGCGGATTGTTGCTCGCTCACCGCCACGCCTCACACCTCGCACATATCTGGTGGAAAAGCAGCCTTTTATAGCTGTCCTGTCCTGTCAGTAGATGGTGTTGAACGAAATTATAAAATGCTGTATCGATTGCTTTTAAAGATATGTAATGTAAGCTGTAACAAGTGAAGGTTTTTTACGACGACTACAGAAATCTATCACGGGTGCGTCCGACATTATTTTGCTTTTGGGTTTTGAACTAATCGCAAATGCCAAAATTCTATATTTATTTAATGTTTAGTTTAAAATAATGACCGTGTAAACTATTAAAGACTTTAATACAATTTCAAAACGTCTACACCCAGACCCTAATAAACCTCGTCAAACTTCCAATAATGAATATAAATTCAGTCTCTGACAAATGTTACAATTTCCAAAGTATTGATTGATAGGCCCGCCCTCCTCGGGTCCCCTTCAAATAAATTATGAATTAAGAACCTCGTTAATCATACTTCAAGCTTGTGAATAGCCCTTGACAAGGGTGAAAAGGTTTTTAGAATAACTGCGCTTTTTATGGTGTCATTGGTTTTGGAGCGCGATAGCTTAGTTCTTAGTAAACCTGCTAGGGAAGTTAAACGTCACAGGTTCGAATACAGCTCATCATTATCATCTTATTTAAGACCTACGCTCTTGTCGGTGGAGTATTCGAGAATCCCGCTACTTAGTGGATATATTGATATATTGTAGCCAATTCAAAGATCTTATTATTGTAGTCAATGTCGTTATCTTTTGTATTTGTAGGTATGCATTTGTATTCGTAATAGGTATTTATATTATGTATATATTTTATATTAAAGTATGTTTGTATTTTATAACTTTATTAGTGTATGTTATCTATATTGTGTTATTGTGATCTACACCGCCTAACAATCTTCTTTCAATATTTCCTCTACCCTAAGGTTGTTTGGAAGAAATCGCTTTTTAGCGATAAGACCGCCTGTTTTTGTGCCTTTTGTATTACCAGATTGTTTGCTCTCTGTATACTCTGTTTTTTGGTGTCAAATAAAGTATAATTGATTGATTGATTGATTATCTATTCGCCATAATAAAAGTCTATAGACCAGGTTTAAAAACCAAATTATTAAGAAAAACAAAAAAAGCGAAAAACGAAAAACAAGAAAAAAAAAATGCTCTTTGGTCTATGTGTCGGGCTTGCGCTGAGGATCCCGGAGAAAACACAATTTTTGGCAATATTGTATGATGGTACGGAGCCCACCGTAACAAGTCCAACACACAATTGGCCTGTTTTTTTATATTCACCTGAAATCGTGTAGAAGTAACCTTTGAAAGGTATATGACATTGTTAAAAGGTACAAGCTAATTTCACCTGTATCCCAACCCTTTTGTAACTGAAATGCGATCGCTATTTGTTCCTTTTTCTCAAACGTGATGTTTTGTCTGAGGTTCCTTTATTGGAGGGCAATTAGGACCCGCTTTGTTAGCCTTGAAGGTAAAAGAGGAAATAATATAGGATTCAGAAGTAGAATTTATTCAAGGTGGTAATAAAATACAATATATTCCTTGATTTAATATCTGACGGAGGTGTATTTCATAAAAATACAAAGTGCGTTGGATACGCACTTTGTATTCTTCGACTTCGGCTTCGTCAAAATTATCAGGCTTCGTCATATCTAACATGAAATGAAATGAAATAATTATTGGTGTCTTAAATGTGGTACAAAATATGGTAGTCAATCTCGGCCTATAGATTCCCATGGATGTTTTATGAGACGATTAAGAGATATGGTTCCTTTTATTCCATTTTGTGAGGGAATTACTGTGACTATGTGTGTTGCCGCTTTCAGAGACTTTTTCCCTAGATCTAGTGATTTTTTGATGTCTTAGGTGGCATTTTTTAAAGATTTACAGTCTTATCAAACAAGTGATTTTTGAGCGTAGGCGTTGATGGAACGATACCGTATCGTGACGGGGGCAGTTGCGACGTCGTTGCGGTATAGTTGCGAAATCGCCTACGCTCAAAAACCGCTTGTGTGATAAATTGATAATGGTTGATGCCATTTTATATGCAGATTATGTCTAAAGTTAAAACTATCGATAGTCTTTTGATATAGTTGTATAATATTGAAATACAATTTACAAATCATCATCGTAACGTCATGACATCATCATGTATAAATTTTTTTTTTTCGTTTTAATAAATACCTAAAAATACAATCGTCATTAATGTGGCATTTCATACATTTTTATTTTAGGCATTTTTTATTTTCTTTTTTTGTAACCATAGTTGAAAACACTGAATCCTGAATCAGGATTCCGGATCGCGATTTCGTATGTGTGTGGCGGACCTTACAGTTCTTCAATTCAATTCAATTATACTTTATTGCACACCAAAACAGAGTAATACATTTGAAATTTCTTCCTGTAAGCAACTGTTCAAAGTGGCTTTACACCCACAAAGACAGACCTATAACCTTGGCCTTTATAAAACAAAAGTAGCACCAGTATATTTTATTATATGTACTTGCAAAGATCAGTAGGACAAAAGCCAACCTTTCCAGTCGGTCAAATATCATGGCCCATATTATAGCTAAGGGCACAATACATCCGGAGGCTTTATGTTACAGCGTTGAGATCTCGTTATTGTGAAACGGGTGTTTTTAGGGTAGAATAAAATTATTTGTTTACGTGGACGAGACGAAAGAACGCCGCTCACTCGACGTTATACAGCAAAAACCTGCTAATAATACAGTTTTGCATCTTTGTTGCATCATCATCTCAGTGCCTCCCGTGGGTGTCGGAAAAGGCGACTAAGGGATCTACCGGAGGATGGACAGCAGCATCCTCTGAGTACACACATTAAAATCCCCTCATTTTGGGGGAGGCCTATATCCAGCAGTGGACATCTATCGGCTGAGATGATGATCATCATCATATCAGCATATAGGACAAAGCCTCCCCAAAGGAGCGTCACAACGAGTGGTCCGGTGCTGCCCTCATCCAATTGGTTCCCGTCACCTTCACCAGGTCGTTCGGTGACTCAACATGTACCTTCTGGCAGGTACGCGATCGCCTCTCGAGGACTCTTGGGTCCTCTATTCTGCAAGCTGTCAGTCATATGCATCATCGGCCTATGTCTGCTACCCTCGTTCTTCTGAGAATCTCTTCATTTCTGATCCGATCTCGTAGCGAAGCTCTTTGCCCTCTCCATTTCCCTTTTGGGTAACTTTTACGATTTTTGTGAGACTTTTAGTGAACGACCACATCTCAGTTCCATATATCATCACTGGCAGTCCACAATGCTCAAAGATTTTCGTCTTGGGACATTGCGGTATTCGGGATTAAACGATATACGATACGTAGCTTCCTGAATGCTGCTTAGAAGAATTGTATTCGACGTGTCAAATTATTTTCAAACTATTGACGTCTGACAAGACTGTAGCTCTACCATGAATTTACAAAGTACAGTAGTATACTATTGTAGTTACGGTGCGCATTTTGTATGTCAAAAAAAACATTGTAAGTGTGCAGTTCAAACGAGCTGCACGCGCTAGAAGTGAAACCTTCAGAAACTATTTGGTGTCGTTTTGTCGTTTCATCGATTTTAAAATCACAACAGTGCTAAAGAAGATTTCACTTCAAAAAATAAGTTCTCAAAGTAATCACTATACTAGGAGCGCTGTACGAAATTCAATACGAAAATGGCAGTGTTTTACTGTAGTTTACTATAGTGCAAACTCATGGCACAGTATAAGAAATAGTATCTATTACTACATACCTACTACATGCTCATGGTAAACTTACTGAATGAGCTCGACCCCTTCGCAACAGTGATATTTTTGTATAATGGAACAATGCCATCTGTTGACTTTTTAGAGAAATGAAATTAAAAAAAAAACGCTCAATGACTAATTAAGGTCATTTACATTTACAGCTGAAAACATTACCGCTAATGGCTGCTCGTTATAACACGTTAACGACTAAATACCGAATATCGTGATGTTTTATCGACTTTCACGATTTTTTTATCGATATCACTTTATCATATTGAACTTGATGATTGTTATTGTTATAAGGTGTCTCACGTGTTGGGTGAGATTTTATGACTATATCAATGAGGATAAAGATTTATTGTTTTTATTAAGACTTTATTCAATTTTATTATACTCAGAAGTGGGATTTAGCGGGCTGAACACAGAAGAGAGAACACGTCTTTGCGGGCGGATGATGATTCAACTTCAAAGCTCTTCAAGTCGTCAAATTTTCACCAGCCCTCTCCGGTGTTTTGCTCTGCATTCCAGAATCTAGTTAATTGCAGCAAGTTTTTTGACCAGCCGAAAATGATTATGGTCGAGTTTATGTACGCACGGCGACACATCAAGCTATTCAAAACTAACATACGCTGGCCGCGCGACGCTATACGTTACTCGACCTACGCGCGGCCAGCTTATGTTGGTTTTGTATAGCTTGATGTATCGCTGTGTGTACAGGGCAATAAAGGTATGTCAGGCTCGACATAAACATGAGGTTTGAGTATACAGGGTGTAATATTAAATGCGTTAGTATACTTTAAGGGGTGATCGAGCAGCCATTTATATTTTTTATGGAACAGCAGATTTTTTTTTCACTGTTTGGAACATGAACCAATATAGTAATAATCCCCCATAGCACAATATCTAACACGTTTAATTTCATACTGGGTGTTAGGGTAAACTGTTGCATTACTTTAAGGGATGATTGTACCCATGATACTGAACAACTTTTCCAAAGAAACTTAAAGATAATTTGCAAAAAAGAAAAGATTTGGACTTTCCACACAAGCATTCGCTGATCGGACGTTTGTATGAAAAGTAAAAAAAAAATTGTGAGATATCTTTGTCTCTTTGGGAAAGTTGTATCATGGGTACAATCCCTAACACCCTGTATATTGTTATGCATTGTACACGTTTCTGTTCACAAGTTGCATGTTATAAGGACGTGGGTGCAACATTTATAAATATTTTATTAGACATGCGATGTGACAGGTTGTTTATTACGTTGTTTATGGAATTCTATTTCTGTTTTTGTTTTTAGTCTAACAATGAGTTATAATTTTTTAAAAGATTCTAAACCATCTCTACATTAGTTTCGGAGATTTGTCTATACAGACCACATACATATAAACAGATACAGACAGAGTGACATAAAAGCAAGGAAGGGGTCTTCTATCTTTTTTATTATATAAAAACGAGCGTTAACCCGCGACTTTGTCCGCACAAATTATATACCAGATTTTAAGTCAGATCATTAGCTATCGAACAAAAAAAGTTTCATCAAAATCGGTTCAGTAGTTTTTGCGTGATACTCGTTCAAACAAACAAACACACAAACAAACAGACAGACAAAAAATCCAAAAATTTGTGAAATGCAAGGAGTTTGGATGTGGAGAGGATGAATGATAGCAGATGTACGAAGAGATATATGTTGCTAATGTGAGTGAAAGCGTCGGCAGAGGGCGCCCTCGTAGGACGTATGCTGATCAAATCAGTTGCGTCCTACAAAAAGGGGAGGTGCGGAGTACTCGAAACCGACGGGCATGTATGAAGAGATGTATGGATGTGCATGAGGCAAAAGAAGTATGTAAGGATCGTGGCGTATGTAAGGTAAGTGGCGCGCCCTGGTCTCTGCCTATCCCACTGGGAAAGAGGCGTGACGTTATAGATAGATAATAGTTTAGCTAAGCGCCTTTGTAAAATAAAACGTTATAAAGATAAAACATAAATAAAACGATGTTCTTCGTAGGTACTCTTTCTAATTTAAATTACATCTTCAAGTTGCGACATTTCTAAAGAGAAATTGCTTTTTGAAATACGAGAATTATGTCTTTGCTTATAAATAAAATATTATTTAAATTAGGCTGGGTACTTATTCAGAGAGGCACGTTTCAATAACCTACCAAACATAACTTTATCGTAAGGGCCTATGTCGAAAAATAATTGAAGCGAAATGGGCGTGCTTATATTACTGCCTGATGCGAGAGAAAGAGATGGGGCGGCGCGCGCGCCTGAAACGACGCAAGCGTAAAACACACTTTATTTAATTGTGATTGTACTATTTACGTAATGTTCAATTCTGCTCTTATCAAAATTTGTAAAATATCAATCTCTTTTTTTTAAATCAAGTCTTGTGTTTCTATCATTCACCGTTTAGCTCCAAGCGTTTATAAATAAAAACGGAGGCTACTTTGGCTTGTTTTTCTATCGAGAAAATGTGTCTTAATCGTGTTTTGGCTCTAATCAAGACTTCAATTATATGTTCAACGAGCGTTAACCCGCGACTTCGTCCGCACAAATTATATACCAGATTTTAAAACAGATCATAAGCTATCAAACAAAAAAAGTTTCATCAAAATCCATTCAGTACTTTTTGCGTGATGCTCGTTCAAACAAACACCCAAACAAACACACAAACAAACAGACAGACAAACAGATAGACAAAAAATCCAATAATTGGTGAAATGGAATCAGGGACATCTAAAAACCATATCGTAACTTTTTTTTTGTTAATATCTTCAATGTACAGACAAACTTCCTGTTACAGTTTTATAATAGTATAGATTTACACATATCCACAAATCATACTCCTAGTTAGTACTTCATGATATATGACGCTTTGAAGAATCCTATTTTTTTCACATATCCTCTTAAAATATCTCTGTACCTACCACCTATCGGGTTCAAAATATATTTTACAGGTTGTAATGATTTGGCTTAGTTTAGTTTAGGTGCGTCTCGGTGGCGCGTTGGGGAGAGGTATGGACACCCAATTATGGGGGTCTGGGTTCGAATCCGCACGGACAACATGCCATGTACCAATGAGTTTTTCTAACTTATGTACGTAATACCGACTGCTCTCAAACGGTGAAGGATACCATCGTGAGAAAATGCCCATACCACCCTCTCTGAGGGTAGGCCTGTGTCCTGCAGTGGGACGTCTTATAGGCTGTTGATGAGGTTAATTTAGACCATCAATCTGTTTATCTTTCACTATGGACCAACTTTGAAATCGCGCGGAATAATTTTTTGTTCAGTTGGTTAGAGAAGTTTTATGTGGAACAGCATTTCTTTTTTCGCGATTTTGAAGTTTATTTCTTAGTGAAAGTTGTTCAGTTTTATGGTCAAACCCCCCCCCCCCCCCCCTTTTCCGGGGGGCCCCCTTTTAAATATTACTTACCCACTTATGGACCTAAGTTTCAGTAAGCCTACCTCACGTTTGGTCTAGGCATAACGCTATTTAGGCATACTGCGTTTTAGGTATACAGCGAGCAAAGGTTCTACTTCTGTTACACTATGTATATCAAACTCTCATACTTATTCAAACCACGATTTGTCGCATGTTTTAAAGAAAATCATACAAGAAAAACATTTTATTCAAATAAAACATGGAAAGTTGTTTATTACAATCCTGGGAATAAACTGGGTACAGAAATGTAAAGATTTACATATCACCGAGTTAAAATATTTCATACGATAAACGTACGGAATCTGATTTAGAGGGTTGGCGGTTTTGTTGGATGGGCGACTGTGTATTTATGTTCTTGAAGCTTTTTTAAAGGTTTTCCTTATTATAAATTATAAGAGAATATCAGGTTAATAGCGTAATGTTCTCTTTTTCTCTTTCGTAGATTTCTTTGCCTCTTTCGTACCCAAGAGGCTTAGACCAATTAAATATGGACGATTTACGCGTCTTAATCTACGAACAAACTTTTCTGTCACTTTTTGCGGGGGTCGACCCAGAAAACAATTTGGTCGTATTAGGCACCCATTTATATTACTATTTTGACCTATAAAAGTTAAATTACGGTAATTTGGTTATATACTGGTGCTTTATGCGTCTAATGATCGACTATACGACACCTATACGACAAATTGTTAGTTGAGGAGGTAGCATGAAATACACAACTTTCGATTTTATTTCGTTATTTTAGAGTCTAATTTTCAATGTCAAAAATCATGACTAATAGTCTCGTGTCAACCCCAAACAAGACTAGATGTTCCGCAATTATAGGCTGTCTTCTTTAGTGATAAGGTATAAAATTGTATGCATATGTACATGATAATTTGATCTTGAATCTTGGCAGAGGGGAATGCTAAAGAAAGTCAGGTCCCTATTTAAATGGTCTAAGGTAAGAGGATTCAAAAGAAGCACGGAATCATGGGAGCAAAACAATGACGAAAGTAGAAAGTGTGTATGGCGTAATTGTGACCGAAAGATTACGAAAAAGTAAAATCAGGAAACTTTGTGGTATAAAAGAGGAAGTAATGCCCACATGTTCCCACCACTTTAACTCCTGTAAACGGATGACTCTAAACTTCTGCACTAGATAAATGCACATAGTAGAAAAATGATGGTCAAGGCCATCATGCCATAACCATAAGCCAACTCTAGGAATTATGTATGGCTTCCACTTACAAAGTGGAGCTTAAACCTATACGTATACTGATAGTTACTATATATATTTACTATGGAATCACATCAGGAATGAGGTGATGAGTCAGAGAACAAAAGTGGTTGACATAGCTTTGAAAATAAGCAAGCTGAAGCGACAATGGGCAGCTCATATCTGCAGAAGAACTGACAACCGATGAGAAGTCCGAGTTCTAGAATGGAGACCACGACCTGTCAGGTGTAGGACGCTCTCCGGCCCGCTGGACCAACAACGTGAGAAAGGTAACAGGAAGAAAAAAAGTGAAGAACGGGAAGAATCAGGATAGAGTTTGGGGGGTTCTGGAAGGACATTAATTTTCAAAGGGGATATTCATAGAAAAACAATGAAAAAGAAAGTGTTGTAATTATTTTTCCATACAAATATTCGGATTGGGTGGCGGATAGGTGCGATTTATACGGATACGGGCCTGATTGAAGAAAAGAAAGAAGTGTAGGTATCAGAATTATAGCAGCTGGTAATCTTTCCCTTTACTATTTATTATAAGTAAGTTCGTAGATTTTTTTCGAATACTTACGTGAAACCTCTGGCGCCGAACGCCGTTATATCACCAACCCTTACAAGGGTTGATTTCCCCCACGAAATCTGAAACAAAGAATAATCAAATAAGTACAAGTACTTACCTCTGGATAAGAAGAATTTTGGTAGATGGCTAAAAGCTAAAATATTTCAAAAGTCATGTCTTGACTCTTTAACCAAATATCGGTTAATCATCAATAAGTTTCAGAATTATTTTTTGTACCCTTGCAATTCATGTGCACATTCTTTTTTTTAATTTTCCAACCATTTTAAAAAGACAAGAAACAAGTCAATAAGTTCGAATGTAGTATTATTAGTACCCTATACAGGGTGTAACAAAACACCCTAGTAATATTTAAGGGGGTGCTTCAGCCCATCAAACTGAACAACTTTTACTAAGGAGCCAACTTCGAAATCGCGAAAAAAAAAATCAGCTATTCCTTGGCTGTTCCATAAAAAACTGAAGTACCGACTCGACTAAAATGTATGGGACAGCTGATTTTTTTCCGATTTCGAAGTTGGCTCCATAGCAAAAGCCGTTCAGTTTAATGGTCTGAAGCACCCCTTTAAGTATTACTAGGATGTTTTGTTACACCCTGTAGGACTATGATTCGTCAGGAACCGTCAAAAACATAATAAATTAAGTTCCTATTTCTTTGTCTACGGCCAAAAAATTGTTTTTGACTACCTCAAAGAGGAATACGGTTGTGAGTTTTTGCATGTACGCAGTATTTACTTTCTCAACTTATTATTTACTTACTCTGTGACAGTTATCCTATAAACCCGTAGAGCGTAACGTGACTCCTGTCAAGTTGACACGAGTTACGCCTACCTCTATGCATAAACCCTTAGGTACCTTGAATAAACAAAACCATAAGCATACAACTATTTAGTTAAATTATCAATGGTAAACCCAGAACCCTTACAATAAGCTGACACAAGATTTCATAACAAAAGGTCTTATGGGACATGCTAAATAAAGTAAACAATGTAGGGTGGGGTGTGAGGGGAGATGACCTTGACCTCGCAAATTGTGCGGACTACCATCGGTATGACGACTTGAATATATTTGTCTGAATACTAGATGTGACAGTCGAACTTGGGGGTCAACTTTGTCAAAACGATATTTGATGCTCAGATGGGCTGGACGGATGATTTGAGAGAGGAATCTGAGACCGACGGCCGGAGTCCGAGTTTTCAAATTCTAAATTCAAAATAATTTTATTTCAGACACAGTCCATAGATTGTTAGTATATATACTTAAAAACTATGTTAGTACAGTACAGTTTTGTAGTGCCCCTTAGGAAAGGTCTATGTTCAGCTGTGGGCGATGATAGGGTGATAATGACGCAGTCAATATTGACAAAGCAGGACATACCCCTATTTTTTGGACGTTGGACGATGGACGTCCAATGCTGGACATAGGCCTCCCCCAAGGATCGCCACATCGACCGGTCCTGCGCTGCTGCCCTCATCTAACTTGTTCACGTCGTCGGTTCACCTTGCCTGCCCATGCTGCGATTTCCGGTACGCGGTCGCCACTCGAGAACTTTTCGGGCCCATCGACCATTGGTTCTGCGAGCAATGTGCCCCGCCTACTGCCAAATTAGTTTAGCAATTCTTCGGGCTATGTCAGCTACAAGTTCTTCTGCGGATCTCTTCATTTCTGGTTCGTGACGTTCCATGACGTTCTGTCCTTCGCTCTCTGCATCCACTTGGGACCCGCGTGTCTCCTAATATCATTGACCCATCTTTCTGGTGGACGGTCTCTACCACGCGTGGTTTCTCTGGGCCTCCACTCCAGTGTTCTTCTGGTCCAACGCGGCCTGCCCATCTCCACTTCCGGCTTTCTATAGTGGCTATACCACATCCACGACCTTTGCATTTCACCGGATCCACTCATTGCGCTAACGGTCTAGCATCGTGATGCCGAGCATTGCTCTCTCCATTGCTCGTTGAGCGACTCGGAGTTTTTTGGCGGACTTTTCCATCAGTGTAGTAGTCTCCATGCCGTAGGTGAGTAAAGGTAGGATACACTGGTTGTACACTCTCGCCTTGTGGTATTGTGGTATATATTTGGAGCCCAGTAGGTATATGTTTATTGGCCCCATCATAATTATGACAGTACTAAGAAATATAGGTCGAAAAATTTAATTTTTGGACGTCCGCGTCGTCGCATAGAAAATCTATCGGTTGATCGACGAGCAAAACGCTGATTCGCACTTTTGTATGGAAGGTTCAACAATTTTTCTCATCTCTCTTCGTCTTAAAGATATCCTAGTACAGTATGTACCAAAGTTAGGCTGAGCAGACGGAGAAGGATAGTTTATTTTCTATGTAATGTATAGCTTTATAGAAGTTTATCAAGGGGATAAGCCCTGTAGTGTTAAGGGGAGATAACAGATAACCCAGTAGTAATAATTTTCAATGTTTATAAAGGGCCAACCACCCTTGTCTTGTCCTTGTTCTTAAGAGGGAAGATGTTATGTTAGAATACGTTCATTCACTCACTCATCAACTTCGTTCATTCACTCTTCTCTGCCCTTGCGTCGCCAGCACGCTGCACCTCTGTAACCCGGTTCGTTTAAAGAATTATAAGCAGTTTATCAACAGAAGGCTTTTATTCACGCCGACCTCACAACCTTACAGGTAATTTCAAATATTATTGATTTTTAAACATGTTATATCTGGACTTGCGGGTTGGTTAGTTTATTTTGTAATAACTACCAGTAGATGGCGCTCACGTCCCCATAAGATGCAACAGATTGAAAATTCCGTTCTCTGGGTAGTGGGCTCGGTGGCGAAATTGGATAACGCAGTTCCCCGGTTTGGAAGAGTGCGGGTTCAAGTCCCGCTCGAGACAAATTTTTCAATCTTTAATTTGATTCTTACAGATAATAGTTACCAGTCGCATCCAGTATAAACTAGATATCCGTGTTATAACCCATCGCCTACAATTTTAGTTCCCCGGAAGATACGATAAGATCTTTATGACTCCTATTATTTAGAGCTCCCTTGTATTTTCTTATTTAAACAGAATTGAATAAAACACATTTAGGGAACAGGAATCTGAAATGAACGAAAGTGTTTTATTTTCAGGATTTACATTTGTTTCAGTGTAACTGAATTATTCATAAGCATGGTACTTTATACGCGTGTGGTATTTGGCTTCAAATAGCATTATCCCAGACATGTCGGAACGTAGGAGACGATTATTCTCATCAGATATTATAGTCAAAATCTCTGATACATGTGGGCATTGACTTACTGACATATGAACGCCGGATCTAATGCAAAATTCTCGAAAATAAAAAAGTGTCCCAGACTAACCTACAAAAACGAAAGAACGTGTTAATAATATAATCCAACTAAAAATACTGAAACTGATGACATTTTTATGTTATTATAGTTTTAACAAATCATGAATCGTGCAGCAGCACGGCATGCAGACGTACGCGTAGTTCGTCAATCGATCAAAGACTGGCGCGTAATTGTTTCTCTTTATGTGTTTTGTTTCTCTTTTGATTCGGATACTTTTTATGTGTTTTGTTTCTCTTTTGGTTCAGACACTTTTGAGCGCGGACCCTATGTCCAGTAGTTATTAAGTCAATGCATGTGGGGCTTCTGCAATAGTATAGCCAAAGCGTAGGTAATTTTAATATAGTGTAGGGAAACAGCCCAACAGTCGCGTCAGGTCAATAGAGCGCGGTATGCGGGGGCCGGGAGGAGCGCTATACAGCCCCCTTTGCCTGCGCGCGTACCCTAACAGCGAATTCAGTTAAGGTGGTTTCAGTTCATATAAAAGTTTGACGCACAATACGCGTAGACGGAATTAATAAAAGTAGTATTTTGTATATGGAAAAATAGTTTACGAAGATATAAAGCTTTGAAATTTTTAAAAGCTTTATATCTTCGTAATTATATTATAAATTGCAAATGTTATTTGTTACGCGGCATCTAGATTTTCTAAACTATTTTTCCATATATACAAAGTTAATTATATTAATAGCGTCTACGCGTATTGTGCGTCAAAGTTTTGTATAAAATTGACCCCTCTGTAACCGCCTTAAGGTATACCCGTTCCCCGCACATCGCACCCGATTGACCTGCCGCGACCGCTAACCTGATCCACTATATTGTTAGTACGCTATGGTATAGCAAAGTCGCGCCTTATCTCTCCTTTATTTGGCGTAGAACAGCGAGAGAAAGAGAAAAAGCTCAAGATAACGTGGTCGTAACGTTTGTCGAGCAATGGAGAGGGCTATGCTCGGAGTTTCCCTGCGAGATCGAATCAGAAATGAAGAGATCCGCAGAAGAACCAGAGTAACTGACATAGCCCAAATAGTTGCTAAATTGAAGTAGCAGTGGGTGGGGCATATTGCTCGCAGAACCGATGGCCGATGGGGCCGAAAAGTTCTCGAGTGGCGACCGCGTACCGGAAAGCGCAGCGTGGGTAGGCCCCGCACACGGTGGACCGACGACCTTGTGAAGGCGGCGGGAACCCGTTGGATGAGGGCAGCGCAGAACCGGTCGTTATGGCGATCCTTGGGGGAGGCCTGTGTCCAGCAGTGGACGTCCATCGGCTGAGATGATGATGATGATGAACGTTGTCGCGCTTAACATGTTAGGCTTCTTTATTGCCTCATGGGTTCGAAACTCAAATTCTCGATGGGCGTCCGCACGTAAAGTTGTAGGAGTCTCTTTTGGTATATTGGTATATATAAATATATCATTGGGTAGGAGCGAATTGTGTTTGCTCGAAAATTCGTAGTTTCGTTCATAGTCTGGTAAAAATCTTTTTGTAACATTCACTGCATCATCCGACCTTTTCTCTGATCATAGTAGTTTCCCATTCCATTAATTTAAAGAGGATTTGTATAAAATTAAAATGCATGAGAGCAATGCATGGGATGACTGAGTAAGCTGTATTTAGCATACACAACACAGTCAATGCATTTTTAAAGGCCGAGATTCCTTAACTTCGGTGATCTTTTCCAATCTTTAAGTTTCCAATGATCTCTTTCATCATCCGAACGAGCTTTCCCGTGGAAAACCATTAAAAAGGTACAAGATGTCGAATTTTAAGGTAAAACCAATCTATTTTCGCCAATAATATTGACGTGAACCACAAAATTCCTTTACGCTATCTCAAATCCAATTTCCGGCTTAACGGAACTTTGTTGGTAACTGGCTTTGGCTCGGTGCTTTTGCTTTTATCCATCTTTTATAATATTTAATAAAACTCATAATCGTAGTGTGGAGTTGGGAAAAAAGCAAAGCGGCACTTGACTTAATGGGAAAACGGCCGTGGAACAAGGCAGTATCGAAATCAGTGACGTAACTAAAACCAGAGTAGCCGGCATAACTCAAAGAATTCTTAAACTAAAGTGGCAATGGACGGGGCACATTGCTCGCGGAAAGCGCAGCGGGGGTAGGCCCCCCAAGGTAGACGACCTGAAGTGCGATTTTTGATTCTCATACGTTGAACTCAGCAGTTGAAATGTATGGAGACACGCATCTTTCTACTTCTGATTTGACTTTAAAAACCGCACTCCTGGATTATGATTTTTGAATGTCAAATCAGCAGTAGAAAGATGAATATTTCCATAATCATTTTGACATTTTCAACTGCTGAGCTCAGCGAATGAGATTCAAAAACCGCACTCCTGGTCTTTGGCAGAAACCCGTTGGATAAGGGCAACGCACGACGGCTTGTTGTGGCGATCCTTACGGGAAGTCTATGTCCAGCAGTGAACATCATCATATCGGCTGATATGATGATGATGTTTTTAAGGTGGCTTGCGCCAAGGTCCCTACGCCCGGGTGCCAAGCACCGCTAGCGCCCCCCGGGTAAAGACGGCCCAGGGCTGCAATCGCGGTAAATATTTGGTGATTAAACCGTTATGGGACTACGTACGAACCATAACTTTTGACACATTTGGTATTGCTATTATCGCGGTACAGCCGTCAGAGCCTTTTTGACAGATCGCTCAGACGTTATTGGCTGTAAGTTACATAGAGTTTAGCGCGATGCGGAGTTCAGCACAGTTGAATAGTAATTGGATTGCAATGTGATTAGAACTGAAATTGGATAAGAATAGAACTTCGATGTTTAAACTTAGTGCAATCGGGCTCCTGATATCGCGTTTAAGTTTAAACCCTGTACATGTGTACATTATTGTATGTAATAGAAAATAATAAATCACCGTATGATTCATTGGGGTCCTGGGTAAAATAGGATCCGCATTACTCCAGGGTTTTACATAACCTCGGTCTAGAAAATAAAATGTTCCTTGAAAAGTCTAGTTTCCTTTATGTCAGAATGTCATAAAACCTAGCTTGTTACTGAAAGGGGCTGTGACAAATAGGTCACGGTTGACTTGTTCACATTTCACGGAACAAGTGTTAAAGCTCTTCCATGGAAACATCTGTAGCAAAAATAAACTGCAAAAATATAATGGGAGATCTTCTGTCAGCCGATTTATTAAAGTACAATATAACGCATATTCTGTTTTTTGGCTTGGCTTTTTTAATTATGGCGCATTTGCTAAAAGATTTTTTGTATTGCTCTATCGTAATTTTTTGAGCGCGAATCCGACTCGCACTTGATCGGTTTCTACTTATTTTTGTTTTTTTTTATTTGTTAGGATATCCATAATAATAACGCACATTCTGTGATTTTAAAATAATAGGGTCAGTAATAGGGCTTGCGACGGCTGATATAATAATAATAATAGGGCTTAGATTTTTTAGCTTTGGGCTTTAAAATCTGCTATCACATATTTTTGGGACGTGTTGCTGTGCAGAATTTAGTTACGATGTTTTTCACGATTTCAATGTTAGTCTCACAGAAAACGCTGTGTAGTTTGATGATCTGATCATCCCTTTGTTCTCCCATTTGTAGTCCCATTGTACACTGGTTTGAAGGGACCCTGTATAATGTACACTTATGTGCGTAGAAATGTTTGACCATAATAATAATACATATATAATGTTAATACAGGACTGTAAATTCGACCCGAAATCCTTCAAAGTACTCGTAAATAGGCGTGTAAGCTCGCTACAACTTCGACCCCATCTTTGTCTTGAGGACTGCACTGAGGTCAAGAGGCAACCCATCAGTAATAAAAAAAAGGTGATTTACTAGAGGTAATACTTCTTCTTCTTTACGTGTCAATGGTTCTTCAGTGGTGTTTTTACGTTTTACTAGCCAGGTGTTCGGAAAACCTGATAGCATCAGGTGTACATCTATTTAAGCCCGCTCTCATAGCATAGACCTCTCCCAAGCTACAAAACTCTGTCCTCGGACTTCCTTATCCAGTCACTTCCCACTACTTTTCTTAGGTCGTCTGTCCAGAGGGCAGCAGTTCGCGGTCTCCACTCTAGAACTTTGACACCCCATCGGTTGTCAGTTCTTCGGCAGATATGACCAGCCCATTGCCACTTCAGCTTGCTAATTTTCTGTCATTTGTCAACAACTTTAGCTCTCTGACCCATAACTTTATTTCTCATTCATACTCATACGTATGATTGTATAAAATACTAGCGTTAACCCGTGACTTCGTCCGCACAAATTATATACCAGATTTTAAGTCAGATAATAAGCTATCAAACAAAAAAAGTTCCATCAAAATCGGTTTAGCAGGTTTTGCGTGATGCTTGATCCAACAAACAAACAAACACACAAACAAACAGACAGACAAAATATCCTAAAAAACCTTTCTGCCGCACTACTTACGCGCAAAATTCCATTATCAGACGCGTAACTAAAACTTATAACAATGTTTTTGAAAATGTAGATATCTTCATGCACTCTAAGCAAAGCTTTAAATCTAAAATTAAGGTTGTATTGGATGAAAAATAGCCATAATCTACCCTTTCACACATCCCATTCCCTCCCCTGTCTCCCTCATTGCCAACAAAAGACATACTTACACACACACACACACACACACACACACACACACACACACACACACACACACACACATTCACACAAACACAGAAAAAGTTAGATAATTTGGTTTCAGTAATGTATAATTATTACAAAATAGACCATTCTGTTAGACTGTAAGTTAGCATAATTACTTCTGTAACGCTGTAGATTTTCCAAATAAATAAATAAAATAAAATAAAAAATAAAAATTGGTGACCTGATTCCATCAGGGACACCTAAAAACCATATCGTAAAATTTTTTTTGTTAGTATCTTCAATGTACGGACACACTTTCTGTTACAGTTTTATAATAGTTTAGATTAGTCTACAACGACCGACCTGAGTGCGAAATGTATGCGATAATACACTGAATACTTTATTATTCATTGATTCAAATAAAGTTAAACTTTAAAGCATATTCAAAGCTCATGAAAATATTACACATGTTAAAACTTAACTGACATCACAAAAGCAAATCTTAGACTGTAAAAGCTTCCCCATACGCCCATTTAAATCATCTGGCACTTACGACAGAGTACTTACGCTGTTACGATCCATTACGACAAGATTTGAATGCCTGTTCAATGAACGACGTACGTAAATTAAGTACCAAATGTAGGGTAAGTATATAAGGGAAAGTCTGGGTCTAAATCCGGATCTTTGGGTATTCAGGATTTATTGTTTTGTATTGTAATATATTTTAATGTTGGATAAGTTATTCTTGATATAATAATATTTAAAAAAAGTCAAATTAAGGGTCGCGCGGCTACATTAAGCTTAATACAAGCGGCGTGTCGGTGCATTCACACAGTCATAGCGCGCGTTAAAAGACGTACGAAAAGGTGTCAATATATCCCGGCTGAGTGTGTTCACCTGTTCGAACGTCTGCGTCCTCTAACTAAGTGTACCAATAGCGGCCATGTATGAAGCTTTCGTTTTGCAGGGATATTTAAGGCTGGGCCACACAGAGTGCGGTTGCGGAACGGCTGTGGGCCGGCAATAGTTGTAAACTTTGGAATTATATGCTGGGTGTCACACTAGATGCAGTCCGGTGCGGCTGCGCAACAGCTGCGGAACGGTAGCCGCAGTTTGACACCTCGCTTATAATTGCATAGTTAACAACTACTCGCCCGCAGCTGTACTCTGTATGGCCCAGCCTTTATTCATGTGGCTGCAGCACGGCTGCACCACTTTTTGACTAAAAAGGTGCTCTAAGAGCTTTCTTTTTGCTATCAAAGGAATGCTGACTGAAATTTGCTGAAAAAATCTGCTGTTCCATAGGTTAGGTACTAAACTGCAATGTCTACTCGACTGAAGACAGCTCTTTTTTTACGAATTTAGTTTTGCTTCCATAGTAAAAGTTGTCCAGTTTGGTGGTCTGAACAACCCCCGAAAGTTTCAGAACGGTAAAAAAAAACTATCCGGTATACTAAGAATAGTTCAGAAGATTTCGTGTTAGATCTACTAGCAACTGGAGTTATGAAGCTTGAAAAAAGATATTTATTGTATTAATTATAAATAGGGATCTAAATGTCATGTTAATAAATTCTTGTGTTATCTATAAAAAAACAAATATTTTTTCTCCCTTAAACCGTAAAAATATATTTTATTTAAGAAATGGTTCGGCAAAATAATCCGGACCGAAATGAGTCCGTGTGGAATCCGGACGAAGGCAATAAAGTCTGGTTACCCTTGTTAAGGGATGCAGGAATAAAACACGACTTGAATGAATACGATTTGAGAAATGTCTCCTGATTTTTTGAGACATCTTTGTCACACTTACAAAGTCGAGGTGAATAAAATGTTAGAGGCGGCAATGTTTGGTTTGTTAATGTAAACATGTCACAACATGCTTGATAAAGTTGACAAACTGAAGGCACATTTTGATAATTAAGTGATCGTAATCAAATAAAGTACATTTTTATCTAATGTCAACACATCAAATCTCGCTAGAGATTATTATACCTAAAGCGTCTTTCTCTCTATATCCTGATGTTTTTAAGAGGATGAACAGACCATCAAACTGAACAACTTTCTCTTTAGCATCGAATTCGTGAAAAACCGTCAGCATATTAAGAACTACCCTGTAGCAAGTGTAGGCTACATGAGGGCAGTGTTAGGCAAAATGTAATTAACTAATAATTACATTTTGTAATTGTTAATTGCAATTAATCAATTACTTTTTTGAGTAGGTACGATTATAAAATGATATAAGAATAAGTTTCGAAAGTGAATAATGATTGCATTAGCCATATTTTATCGTGTCATTTATTCAATGGCTAATGTAATCATTATCAATCTGAAAAAGCATGCATTTATAATGGTAACCAAAAATGTAGGTAGGCAATTGAGTAATTGCAAGCAGAGTAAGCATGTTATATTATTATTTATATATTATATATTTTTTAATATAACATTTTATAATAATAATAATAATAGCCCGCAGGGCAGCTTGTGGCGAGCTGTTGGTTATTGGCGACGCCACGGACCCGATTCTCCAGAGGGCCCGGATTGATTTGGCCCCCACTTCCTGTCTTGCCTTGATCGGCTGGCCAGGAGTGGAGTCTGGAGTCTATGCTCCAGGTTGGAAGTGTAAAATGTCATAACGCCGGGACCTGCTGACTGGTGCGCTTAGGACCGGGAATTGGCGCCCGCAGACTCATCTCTCTACAACCTTAGCCTCACTAGATATTGCCGCCTTGTCGCTACTTTGCGAGCGGCTATTTTGGGGGGCCCATCAAATGAGTTGGCAAGTCACCGTCTGCCATTTTTGATAAACTTAGAGACATTTGTTACGGCAGGCGTCCCGAGTCTCTCCGCAATAACCCAGATTTCCCGGCCCACCCAGTTAACCCCCCATAACCCTAGTAGTTTTCTGTCCTTTCTACAATAGTCTCTGCACCGAATGTAGTATGTCGTCTGGTGCATTTCCATAATGAATTCAGAGATAGACCACGCTTGGTGCATCCCCTCGCATTTAGATAAAAGTGTCTCAAAGGGGCTTCTACGTGTTGGACCTGTGTTCCCACGCAAGCCTTCCAAAGGTCCGGGCTACGGCCCGTGAGTAAGCCTTTTACAGAGATACATAATAATATTAATAAAGAATCATCATCATCATCATCATCATCATCATCATCATCTTCATCATCAATAAAGAATAATAAGTTTTGGACAAAAAGGGTTTCTTAAATTCAAATCAAATAAAGAATACCATTCTTTTCAGTAAGGTAATTGTAATTGACCCAAAATTACAGAAAGAAATTACAGTGGAACTAAAAAGGAAACTTGACTAAAACATTTATCGAACGATTAGTTAATTTTACCTTTGATAAAAGTTTGTGGCGTTTGTTTTCGATCCGTTGCTATAGCAACCGTGTCATAGCCTGCCTGACACAAAACCGTGCGTGTAACTAGAAACGACACCTTACTAGTGTTGTTCTGATTATGGTTACGGATTTTCCACATGTTTTTCATTTAATACTCAAATAACTTTACAGATGAAGATAAGTTCATCTATAGAAAAATGTATAAGGTCCTTAATATACGGTGTTTTCATCAAACTAAACAACTTTTCCTTGGAACCAAGGTCCAAAATATATCTGCCGTTCCATACAAAAATGAAAATCAAGTCCACCTAAATGTGATAGCTGTTTTTTTTCTCGCAATTTTGACGTTAGTGCCATAGAAAAAGTTATTCAGTTTGATGGTCTGATCATCCTCTTAACAAACCAACCGTATTAAGAAGGTCCCTAATGTGTGCTTAAATTTGTGAATTTTAGTCTTCCTGTCACTGGTCTTCCTATTAATGTAATGATCAATGATATTGCATGAATGCTACCCACTATTGTATGGAACATAGCTGAACTGTACCATAAGTAATAGTGTCACAATAAAGAATATTTCTATTTTTATTTCTGGAAGAAATCTCTTCAATGTTGAGCTCGCCCTTTCTACTAGTCTACAATGTTGTATTCATCTTTATCCATGTGTAAAATAAATAATGTTAATTTTGCAGATTAACACTCAATTTACGAATATCATTATTAATTTGCAGCTTCAGCATGGATCAAGAACATGGTTGGCAAGAAAACACTTTAAATTTCAAGATAGCAAATAATCAATTAAAACGAGGACGAGGCTTTTGAATACAGATGAAGTTTAATTTGCGTTAGATAGACCGGAGACGAAAGCTCCTCTAACCTAAATTTTATTTTTAGGTACACATTTTATGTAAAAACTAACGTTCGACTCATTTAAAATACAAAAACTATTTCCAAATCTCCAATTTAACTAATTTGTATTTTCTTTTCATAAAAATATATTTAATAATATTCTGGTATGTTATGAAATGGGATGGATGAGGGCAGCGCAGGACCGGTCGTTATGGCGATCCTTAGGGGAGGCCTATATTCAGCAGTGGACGTGAGATGAGATGATGATGATGTTATGAAATGATGCAGTACTATTATTATAATGGAAAACTTTTATTATTAATTTCGTCACAGTAACTGTGAAAAAACTAGCAAAAAGCATCAACAAATAGCTCATAATTATATTTTCTGTATTAACGTGAATCGCATTTTCAAAATCTCGAGCTTGGTACAAGACTTCATGCGTATACTGCAAATATTATTTCCTAACGTCGCTTATTATAATGGAAAATAAGCGACGTTAACTTTTTATAGTAGAAAAACATCTTGGACACAAAATATCCGTAATAAATTACAATTACAGCCCTTAACTTACTCCCGAGTGGGATTTGAAAGTTTTCGGATATTAATCTTTGTTATCGGGTAGAAAATGTTTCTTAGCGGAGCAGTGGTGGTGCCTTGCACGCACCTTTACCCTAGCTATATTAAAACTATCCATTAAATTATGAGTGATTAAGGAAATAATGGTGAAGGCGGCATTTACAACTTCCAATACAGTAATCGTCTTCTGACGAGCCAAAGAGGCGATTTCATAGATTAATAAAACAAACAATATTTAGATGTTATGGAAATATTAAATTTGAATAAAACATCACACATTAAAGGTAAAAAAGGGTTTTTTATTCTTCTAATTTAGGTAGCGAGTTAAAATTTTCACAGAGTGTGTGTAATTATTTTAAATTTGCTTAAAAATAATAAAAAATACTAAAGAAACTAAGAAAATAAGAAACCATCTGAACTGTCCTGACTTAGTAAATGGAATAAATTACTAACTAATAATGTAACAGAAATCTGAGACGAAAGGCTCTCTTCGCTCAACTCGCTGTATACACTAATTATACGCAAAATGAATATATGTATAGAGCTACTGTATTGTACAACCTTAAGTACTTTGATTTGGATCCATTTTGTTTATCTTTGGCACAGTATAAGAAGGGTATAACTGGAAAAGCTCTTTAGACTGAGTCTTTTCCTCGCAATATAATTATGAACTTTCTTCTTATCATTTATTGTTATTTTAGCCTACCTACCTTCTGATAGGTAGCTATTATTGTATAAGCTCTGCAAGCACTTTTTCATTTAATTTTAAATTACCATTAGCGGATTCCTGTAATTGGTCTATTCTATTTTCATAGTTTGGTAACCATTCGTTTGTAATTTGACTATTGGTTTCCCGAATAACAATGTATTAAAATTTATTACTAAAGGTAAACAAAAATTAAACGACCCTTACATACAAGGAACGTGTTTTTTTAAATCATCATGTGACTGACATTGTTAATCTATGGTGTTGCTTGCTTTTGCTTGCTTTTATATTAATACCCACCAATAAAACGCAATAACACCGAAAATGTTAGTAAGTTCTACATAAACGAAGATTGACTGAATAAAGTCAAACAAAAAGTCGATCAATTCAGAGTCTCAAAGTATTATTCAAAACGTCTTTGTTAACATAGTAACCATCATAATCCTAAGTGGGATCATACACACGATGACGCATTGACGGAGCGGCAGACGTCAGTCCGTCATTTGTGAAGGAGTTGTATGAAGTTGTGACGGATTGACGCACCGTGTGTGCGCGTTCTACGTGCAGTTTCATGCAATTCCTTGCTTCACAAATGACGGACTGACGTCTGCCGCTCCGTCAATGCGTCATCGTTTATGATGCCACATCCTATTAATGATTTAACAAATTGCTTTCTAAAATTAGGTAGTCGGGAATGAGGGTTTTTATATTATAGAGAAACGAAATTAATTTTTAGATTAGATTTAGATTTATTAGTATGGTATTTACAGTTATAAAATAATAAATAAGGTATCTCACACTTGGCCAAGTCACTGGGAGTCAGTGGACACAAAACACGCCTCGGAAATGATACACATGTTATTTGTACACGATGTTTTATTGATATAAGTACCAATTTAGAGTCGAAGAGTTAGCTAGTTGAAGGGACAGTTGATTATTTGTCGCAGAATCGACATCTGTTGAATTGTATTTCTCGAGTACAGACCGCATTTGGGAAAACGTAGCGAACGCCCGCAGGGTAATAGAGCGCCGGTCTCTGAAAGGCCGACGGCGACGGAGACTAGATGCAAACAATTTGAAAATTGGCCGCAGAGAGCCTTGGGAGAGGGCTATTTCGAGTGATGAATGTGTTTAGAACAAGTGTTTGTGTTCACCGGTAGTGTTATTGCTTTATTAGATGATTATCGACAGTGGCTTTCAGTGCAATCGATACAAGAAACATAATAGTATTTCATACAAAAGATTCACTCTGAAACTACCTAAAAAGAGCTATCATGCTCGCGTGCAGGCGATAATGTACTGAATCACTATGCGCGAAAGGTTTTTTTACAAGTTCGTTAGATGTAAGCCCGAAGGTCTTCGAGGTGATAGCAGCAGCAGTAAGGCAAGAGTATTGTAGTTACTACATATAGCACTGACACTGCCTGCTCCCACTAACCTCGTGAAAATCTACGAGCGAGCACGTCACATAATCATGCAACCGAGTGACGTCATTATTTTAAGCGCTTTTAATAGCTTTGTCTCTGTGTGGTTACCTATTTAATTCTGTCCCTAGAGGTTGTTCAGGATTAAGGATTCAAAAGACCTAGTCTTGTTCCCCATCGGGTCTTTTCAGATGATATTAATGAAAAATAACTTCTAAACCCTCCACATAGAACGTAAATAACAACATACTGACAAAAGCCAGTGAAATTTCATTAAGTCCGGGCTCCCTCGGCGTACTAATTACTGCGAAGTTTGCAAAGTTGCGGATTTAGTTGGAGAACTGCGTAGGTACTTGTGTTGTGAGACATCAACGACAGATACGCACTGTTTAAGTTTGCGAATTAACTGCGAATGTCGGGTTATCGTTTGTTACAAGACTTACAAGCCATGGGTGTGGTATTTCTCAGAGAGATCACATCTTAGGAATAGAGTGATTCCGCCAGAGAACTGAAGTTGTTGATATACCATTCAGATCATGAAACTGAACAACTTTTATTCTGAGACCAACTTTGATATTGAGAAAGAGAAATCAGCTATTTTATACATTTTTGTCGAGAAGCTATTGACACTCTATGGAACGGAAGATTTCTTTTTCGCGATTTCGACATCAGCTCCATAGTGAAAGTTATTCAGTATGATGTTCTAAAGCACCCCGATTTCCGATTCCACGGTGTAGACATGATTTAGCAACTACCTTTATCCTGCCTTTGGCAAACTATTTAAGAAGAAACATATACGAAAAGGAGGCAGAACCAGCTGAGATGGGCTTGTTGCTTTTAGAAAACTTCGTCACTATTCTATTATCTACTAATCTGCCTAAAAAACGAAGGTGTTCAACCAGTAATGACCTATATGGTAAGGTAACGTGGACGATGACGTAATTGGGCTGATTATGTCTTCCGAAGAACTGACAACGGATTACAATCAGCGAGCCACTAATGGCACAGAATAAACGTCAAAAGAAGATGGCTTCTTCATAATACCAGAGCATTTAATCGTTGCTTTGAAATGAAAGGAAGCTTCATATAATTAATTAACAAATTATAATATGTTATAACCTGGTATCGCGCCCAACGTAAAATCAAATTGGGTATTTTTTTGCGCCTTCGGTCAGGTTTTTAATCAAAATTATTTTGTTTGTCGTATGAAAACGCATTAATTAGAATTTTCATGAATTTTGATGCAGAGATTGATAAAACTTATTTGGAAAAAAAACATTGTCATTTAAATGAGCCCAATCCCTCATCCTTCCCATTATTTAGCTCAATCCCTCATCCTTCACTTTATTGATTACGCCGATGCCTACTGAAGAATTGAACAATAAATTGGAGAGATTACAAATCCTGGGCATTCGGTTCATTTTCGGTTTGCGAAAATACGACCGTGTGTCTCATTTTAGGGTGCAGCTGAAGTGGCTCCGAGTACGCGAACGCAGAAATCTCCATATCCTCTGCCTCCTCTTTAAAATCCCCCACAATCCCTCCTCCCCTAATTACCTCCGTGAACGTTTTTCTTTCTCCCGCCCACCTGACAAACCTTGCCAATCCCACATCCGTACCCAACTCAGAATCCCGCCTCACTCTACAGATTTCTACTCCTACTCCTTCACAGTTCATGTTGCCCGGTTGTGGAACTTACTTCCCGCCCACATTCGTGAATCTCGTACCATATCTTCTTTTAAAAAGCAAGTAAAAGACCACTATCTTTCCACTCAATGAGCTAGTAGGTATAGTAATATGTATTTGGTATTTAGTATAATTATATATTTTATTATAAGTATATATATATATATATATATATATATTATTTGTATAGGTATTAATTTGGTATTTTATGTAGGTATTGTTATTGTTTATTATTTTTGGTTTTGTTTAAATGCTCCGTATTATCTTATTTGTCACTGATTGTATGTACACATTATGTCTGCCTCTCTTTTACTAAATTTCAATGTTGCGGGTTTGCTGGGCCAAATCTCTTAAGAGATGAGCTCGCCCTTTTTACATGTCTTTTCTATTGTCTGTATCAATGTGTCTGTGTGTACAATAAAGTGTTATAATGAGTTTGATGCATAACAAATGTAGAACTTACTTCTACGAACTTGTTACAGAATCGATTACCTACTTACACTTTTCGACTTATCTGTACTAGCTATAGCTAATGGATAATGTTGACAAGAGATTTTACTTTATACTTTTCTGTAGTTCTGTACTATGTAAATACAGATGCAATCTCTCGCCCTTACTCTTCTAAAAGTGATGAAACGTGAAACCTCTACTCAGTGTCTAGGTTGAAATCATGAACGTGTAATTTATCTATGGTTGAAGGTTGAAATAGTCCCATCCTGTGCGGATATTATCCGTTGAGGACTCTAATAGATTTTGAGTATATTTATATAGCAAATTAAGTTGTAACGACAGGCGTACCCCTCTCCCAAAGTACGTGGCCATTAAGTACAATCTCCAAGTAAACAAAAAGCCGTTGAGAGAAGAAAACGATAGAAAGATACAGTGGTTCATAGGTAACATGCAGACTCGATTTGTGGCTTGTTCGATGGTTTGAATTTTTAAATGAGAAAAATAATTTTGTTTCACACAGCAATGTTGTAAATCATTTTGGAAAATTTAATTTTAAATGTTAAACCGTTTGTTCAATCGAATCTCGATGTTCCGTAATGGAAATTAATGGCTTTTCGTTTTACAAATTGCTTTTAAATTTTACAAAATTATGACTTCCCCAATTTCATTTAAAAAACTCATGACAATACTTTGTGTCAGTTGTATGTAACATAGTAAAATTTTATATTGATCAGTCTTTTCAACACAAGTCAAGAGAAGTCCAAGACTACAAAAAAACTTACAACACGAATTTGACACGTATATTTTTCTCATGAATCCTAGTAGCATGCTAGGAAAAATATTTTCTAAACACAAATACAAATACAAATTATTTATTCGTGAACACAGGTAATATAAATGGTGTTAAAGTAAAATAATTGGACTCTCTGTGGTCTGCCACATCTGGCGTACGCATACAAATTGAAATTATTAACAAAAGTAAGTAGTAAATTAAAATTGAAAAATAAATTACATTTCTAACATAATCCTCCAACATATTAATAAATTAATTATAATTTTTTATTGATTATGTTTTCTGAACATTATTGGATTATTTTAGGTTGTCAAATACTAAATTTAAAGTAGGAAAGTATGTCAATATTGTCAATATAATATCAAGTCAATAAGTCAGTTAAGTAAATGAGTTAGTGGGTTTTAGAAATTCGTGAACCGAGTAATATATTTTTTTTGTCAACTAACAGTTTAAATAGCTGTTTTTGAAAAACCACATCACTTTCAACTTCTTTCAACGACCTTGGTAATTTGTTGAAAATCTTCGGTGACACGAGTCATAAATGTATTCAAAATAATATAAAAACGTTGAAGCGCAAGACATAAACTAACAGCTACGAATCTAAACCACAATTTGATTATTTTTAAAAATGTATAAAGTAAAGTGACTAAGTAAAAAATCTTCACTATTCGATTGCTGAACGCCTTATAAATTATTCCGTAGGGGAAGAAAGTATCCAACCCTTTATCTAGTGAAGAACAATTTGCAACTCGGTCACGTCAGCATCGAAAGATGGAAGGCCCGCATCAAAGACGTAACAAGGGATCAGAAACATCTGGACGAAATTGTAAGCATTGTGATAGATTTCGATATATTTTTTTTTATTTTGTATGGGTTTGCTCTTGACCTCAATCCAGTCCTCAGGACGAAGATGAGGTCGAAGATGTAGCGAGCTTTCCCAAAACAAGCCTATTCACTCGTACTTTAAAGGAATTCGGGTTGTAAGCGCTCGGAAATACTGACGCAGGCAGGGCATTCCACTCCCTGGTTGTGCGCATTATAAAAGATTCAAAAAGGCGCTTGGTGCGAATATGTGGGATGTCTACCAAAAAGGAGTGATATCCCGCGGTGCGTCTAGAAGTCCGATAGTAGAAAGGGGAAGGTGGGATGAGCTCATGTAGGGGCTCATGTAGGCTCTTGGGCACACTCACCGAAGTACAATCTGTAGAAGACTATTGTAAAGATATTGACTGGGATATTATTATTTTTTCTCGCTAACGGTACTTATCTACTCAGACGAAATTTTTCTAATATAATATTTTACAAGAGATAAACATCGACAAACGATAGGTAAACATCATTAACTTTTAAGAGAATTCAATATTTTCCAAAGTGTTGGTGAAGTACAAAATTGAGGGCATATAGGAGGAACATATTATTATGGTACGAGCAGTACGAGCGAATCGCGTTACCAGACAGCAGTGTTGCCAGCACCTGTCAGTATTACCATATTCTTTTCAACATAATTGCTCGTAAAGTGGCTCTTATTGCACCGATTTTAGGTACATAATGGCGCTTATAGAACACACGTTTTTAAATCTCAACAAAGAGTTTTTATGTGAAAAAAATCTGTTTTAGTTAACATATCGTAAATAAACGCTTCATTTCATCAAACAATTTATTTTATTTAACATTAATTAAATTAACATTAATTTGTGTTATTTTGCCACAAAATATCGCTGGTTGAATGTCGGTTAACGTCTTTGCCTCTTCGAGGACCTGCGCGCGCATAGCTATCTCAACCAAAGGTACGGAACGCAAAAAAAAAAGAAGCCCAGCGCCATTTCCCACAAATATTTATCTAAAATTGTTGTATTTTACGAAATTTTATTACTTTTTCCTTGTAAGTATGTTGAAAAACGTCGTATGAAACGCGTGAGCATTGGTCACTTGTATCATAATGTACTATTACATGGTAAATTCAAAAGTATAAATGACTGCAATGACCTTTCCTCTCGCATGGATTCGGATGTACGAAGAAAGAGAGCTAAATCACTGTGGCGCTGCTTTGCTGGACCATTTTCATTATAATTAATTAAATCTAGCGCTACTTTGCGGAAATCCATAACTAATATGTAGATGACACGATTGTATCAAGACCTCCGCTTCTAAGTACCTAGTAGACAAAGTTGTATTACGTTAGGCAAAACAACCTGCCCACTAAATAATTTCTACTCTACACCTGTTTCGCTCCACCGAGGAGCATCCTCAGGAGTTAGATCGACGAACGTTCGAAACAGAGTTGTTACTCCGCCGAGCGTCCGACACCTGTGTGCGCCGTCTGTCGGCTATTTATACTCGTTTCACCGTTTGTTTGATATTTTCATTATCTTCAGTACTAGTATAAGTACACAAAAAGAGTCTGATTACTGATTTCCCGATACATCCAGCTCTGCCCTGGGCAATAAACACATCTCACAAGCAGAAATCTATCTTTATGAAAGGTAAGTCTATACCTTAACCTTGCAAACCTAATGTGATAGTGATAGCACTCTAAAATCAATAGCCAATTCAGAACAAATGAACGTATTTTATTCTCCACCCACCTTGTCAATCAGACGATTTAGAATCTTGTCACGATTGTCACTGAGTACATATTACTTTGTATTCAAGTGCAGCACGACCGAAAGAGTTGGGTTTCTGAAACTATCCATTATTTGTTTGGCCTCGTATCTAGGTACTGAATAGTTTATCTTTAGGTATATTTACTTGAACTGGACAGATATAAAGCTATTTTTTTATGTTATAAAATCAGAGTTTGTTAGTTATTCATTTATATAAGGTCTAACAAAACTAGCTGAAACTATTTTAAGGGGATGATCAGACCATCAAACTGAACAACTTTCTCTATGGGACCAATATCGAAATCGCGAAAAAAAAAAGTCAGCTGTTCTATACAAACCTACTTGACCTAAATGTATGGGACAGCAGATTTTTTTTTCGCCATTTCGATATTGGTCCCATAGAGAAAGTTGTTCAGTTTGATGGTCTGATCATCCCCTTAAAATAGTTTCACCTAATTTTGTTAGACCTTATATAATTTTAATTCATGACCGAGATCTCCTTAGCCCAGTCATTTTACGGAGTTTTGTTAGGCGGGATAGGGAGTAATTATTAATTCGACTTTTAAACTGTAACCGGCATCATTTAGTGACATAAAGACTGTCTTAAAACAAATTTAAAAAAAAAAATCGCTACGCAACATAGAAATCGAAATTGTGTGTCCGAGAAGGTTTTTAAATTAATAATATTAATACCAATGCACTCATTTGACTTAGATTTAACAATATAAATTATTTTTTAGCAATAAAATAGACATTGAAATTTAAAAAAATGAGGTATTTAATAGAAAATACGAATGTATTTTTCAAAATCTTCTGAGTTGACAAAAATATTTACACCATGTTTGAAGTATGTATGGTAAAGCCTTAAATATGTACAAAAAAAATTTACCGTCTGGTTTTTTAGAACGAGATACTAAGTATTTGAACTTCCGTATTTGAGTTGAGAATATGCGTAAGCATGTGTGTGTATGCTTTTTTCATAGCTATGTGTGTGCATGCTTTTTTCCTTAAGTTTCTCCAAATCATGGTTACCGGTTTAATAAACCACTTCAATTTTCTTCCTGGCTATCTTTGTGTTGTACCTAGAAGGTAACTTTATATTATGAATTAATTTTTTAAAAGCTTTCTTTCTTTATTATCTTGTGGGCAGAGCTTGAGCAGAGCCCTAGTTTTTTCAGACCGCCTTACGGCCTCTGGTTGGTTTTTATGTAACGACTACTACCACGAGAAATAATAGCCGGCACCAACGGCTTAACGTGCCTTCCGAAGTACGGAATCATTTTCCTTTTCAGACAATCAGGTGATTCAGCCTGCAATGTCCTAACCATCTGGGAAAAAACGCACAAAGTGACATATCACTATGTGTATGTGGAATCGAACCCACGACCTCCGAGTCGAGAGTCAATGCTCTTAACCATTAGACCACAGAGGCATTTGCCTAAAGCCTTCTAGAAACATATCACTACAAATTACCTACACGATGATCCATATTATAGTTCAAAAGTCAGAATAAATTCGCAAGTTGTGCAAAGGCAAATTAAGACCTTCACCTTGACGTAAGACGTCTCTCGTCCACATCTTTCATAATACAAAATTTACAAACGAAGTAATTCGAGTGTAACTAATGTAAATAAACGAGCTACGTAATTAAACTGACTCGTGTATACAGACCAATGAGTAACGTCGGAGAAGGTTGCCGTTGTTTTATGAGATGATGTAAAAAAACCGGCCAAGTGCGATTCGGACAAGTGTACCAAGATAAGATAAATATTCTTTATTTGTACACCAAGAATAGATAAAACACAATTTATTACAAGAATGAGACTTCCGTACTAAATTTCAAAAATATATCGCAAGGCTTCAGCGAGAGCCCGACACACACTTGGCCGGTTTATATTATTTGTGGTTTAATTTAACTTTAGAGTATCCTTTATAATCACACCAAGTTTCACCCTTGTGGTACTGCCATTTTTACAATATAAAGCAAAAATAAAATCTTAAAAAATACAACGTTGCTTGTATGGGGATATCCCTTAATTTTTTCTTTTTGTGTCTTTTATTAATTGTAAGCAAATCCAATTCATCACAAATCAAATTCATTCTGTGAAAACTCTCTACCTTTTACGGTTCAAAATAAACAGCCTTTTAGAGTTAGGACGGATGGACGCGTAGTAGGCTTATTATCTAATACAGTCCCGTTGTATCGTTTGGGTAGGGGATACGAAAAATGTCCCCTTATTTTATTAATGTTTTTACTTGATCTTGGCTTCATAAATAAATTTTGAAGTTACAGGAATCTATCTATCTATCTGAACAATTATAAAACTAAAACAGAAGATTGTCTGTACATTGAAGATATTAACAAAAAAAATTACGATATGGTTTTTAGGTGTCCCTGATTCCATATCACCAATTTTTGAATTTTTTGTCTGTCTGTTGTTCTGAACTGATTTTGATGAAACTTTTTTTGTTTAATAGCTAATGAGCTGACTTAAAGTCTGGTATATAATTTGTGCGGAAAAACGCTCGAACATAATAAAGCCCGACCAGAAATATAAAAACCTCGCCATGTTGCGGAAAATAATTGGAACTAATTTTTGTACTTGTAACACTGACATTAAAGGTTATAGTCGATTGCAGGGCACCTAAACCAGGTTTTTTATATTTCTGGTCAGGCTTTACCTAAGTAGGTACTTGCCGTAGCTATAGGCCACATTTTTATGCGACCTTCTCTAACAGTATGCGTTGCAATTTTGATTTGATACCATCTGTTACCAAACAATTGAGCAGTAAAATAACGGGAAAAAACCGAGCAAAATAAGTGATCGATGGATCACAGCACTAAATCCGATTTGCCAAACGTTGAACAGTAAACATGCTGAATCATTGAACTACTATTTATTATAGTTCCAGTGACCGTACGCTTTACTGATCGACAAATATCCAACACTCTGTGTGAAAATAAAAGCAAATTGAGGCAAAGTTTTTTGTTATGCTCCGTATTAGAGCCTGCAGAAGGCGTGTAATTCTTCATTCAACGCTTTCCGTGATTTCAATATGAAATGATCGTGTAAACATAGCTTTAAGCATTTTAGTTTTTAACTAACTCAAAGTATATAAAAAAACATTCTCACGACCATTAATCCGTTTCGGGGTGGTCAAACGATATGGGTAAAGCTGCCAACTGCAAATTATTACAAACTATTACAAACAGTTTGTCACTAGGCTCGCCTCTATTGGGATATTTGACAGATTTTTAAAAACTGCTCTACGTCACTGATGTCTAAGGGCTCTATAGAAAATGTATATTTTACGTTCTATTACATATAGTGCAAGAAAAAACGAAAACAAAAAATATTATTCAAATATCCAGCGAAAACGCTTTTCTTGACAATACACGTGGCTACATGCAGGTGACGTCACCTGCTTATGACATTCATACTCTACACGCTACTATCTACATGCAGTTGACGTCATCAACCATTCGGCCAATCACAGTCGTTTACGATCACGTGACTAAAGTAGACAATAATATATTTTCTTTGTCGATTTTCTCTTAAAATATCCAGTATTTTTCTGTACTCAATAAATAGCTGGTTTCCAAAATTTATATTCAACATGGATGCCATCAATGGATCATATATTTTACATGCTGTCGAATACCCTATTGAATTTAGAAGAAATAACGTAAGAAGAAACTTTAAGACCAAAGGTTATATTATATGAATATTTGTACCCGAGTCATGAATGTTTGTATCTATATAGTCTAAGTATGTGTTTGTCTAAGGTGTGAAATGTATGATGTATTGTTGCTTATTTTAATAAATAAATAAATATGTATTCTATATGAAAGCCGTGGTGGTCCAGTGGCGAGTAACCTTGCCTTCCGTGCAGGAGGCGATGGTTCGATCCCCGTCCAGGCCGACTCGTACCAATGAGTTTTTCGGAATTTATGTACAATTTGTAACACCACTGGCTTTTCGGTGAAGGAAAACATCGTGAGGAAACCTGCATGCTTCAATTTCGAGGCATGTATTGTACCCACTGTCCATTACAAGTGGCGACGGGCTCACTCCCCGTCACACTGGACAGAGTTTCGGTACTAGTGAAACATGGATATTCTGAGGTTTCAGAATATCTCTGACTACCCCCTCGGGGAATATAGTCGTGAGCATATGCTATGCTATGCTATGTATTCTATATCGTTGTCTAGTCATCATAATACAAGTCCAGGTACTTTAAATGTGACTAGATAATTTTTGTGATAATGTCCAAGATATATTTATATTTATCCAGTGTCTGACATAAAGCTAATACGTTCCTCAGCTACTATTGTTGTTTTTTTGCTGACAAGATACAATAGTTTTTGTCTTCAAGTTACTAAATGATTCGTTTTTTCGTAATCTTCTTAAGGATTTTCAACAATGACAATTAAGAATATACGGTCAAACAAGAACGGAATGGCATCGCCAGCTTTGAAAACAGCAGTTCGGGTCTGGCAATAGATAACGTACATATTGTGAAGCACTCAAACAAATGAAACCAATTAGTCAGACGACAACGACTCTGCTTTGCTTTATAGCGTTAACCCGCGACTTCGTCCGCACAAATTATATATCAGATTTTAAGTCAGATCATAAGCTATCAAACAAAAAAAGTTTCATCAAAATCGGTGCAGTAGTTTTTGCGTGATGCTCGTTCAAACAAACAGACATTGTACATTACGAGCGTTAACCCGCGACTTTGTCAGCACAAATTATATATCAGATTTTAAGTCAGATCATTAGCTATCAAACAAAAAAAGTTTCATCAAAATCGGTTCAGTAGTTTTTGTGTGATGCTCGTTCAAACAAACGCACAAACAAACACACAAACAAACAGACAGACAAAAAATCCAAAAATTGGTGATATGGAATCAGGGATACCAAAAAACCATATCGTAACTTTTTTTTTGTTAATATCTTCAATGTACAGACAAACTTCCTGTTACAGTTTTATAATAGTTTAGATAACAGATAATTGATGATATGGAATCAGGGACACCTAAAAACCATATCGTAACTTTCTTTTTGTTAATATCTTCATTGTACAGACACACTTCTGTTACAGTTTCATAATATTATATGGATTCTTATTAGGATACATCCCAATTTGAACATTGGTTTGATGTTTACACATCATGTAAGCTATTGATAATTGAATAACCTAAACTTTGAATCACAAATGGTTATGTGAACTTGAAAGCCTACGACCTAAGGGTCAATGAGACCTCAATCTTAATGTAAACTCCAATTTAGGATCCAATCTAAGTAAACCGAGGCAGTTACAAGTTTTCAAGAACTTGTACATTTAATTACAAGTTAACAAAATTGAGATTTAAACGAGTTAAGTGTTTATTAAACTTTGTCACAGTAGAAACAAGGACTGTGTCCTTATAAGTTTTAATTACATTTAAATTGAATTGAAAACCAATATTTATTTAAGACAAATAATATTCCGCTGAGATGCGATGGTTGGGCTAAATAAAGGAGGCACTAGTAATGTTTAAAATTCAATATAGCTCTAAAGGTTAAAGGCCTATTTTTGTTCGTTTTATTTTACTCTACCTGTACCACGGAACATACGTGCAAGTGTTAATGAATAAGCACAAAAACCTCATACACCCCCAACTTCTTTTTCTTATCGTGTGGGCAGAGCCCTGGTGTTAGAGTTTTTTTAGACTGCCTTACGGCCTCTGACGTGGTTTTTATGTAACGTCTACTACCATCAGAGATATTAGCCGAGACCAACGGCTTAACGTGCCATCCGAAGCACGGAATCATCTTTCTTTTCAAACAATCAGGTGATTCTACCTGCAATGTCCTAACCAACTGGGGAAAAACGCACAAAGTGATATATCACTAGGTGTCCTTCGTGGGAATCGAACCCAGGACCTCCGTGTCGAGAGCCCAATGCTCTTAACCATTAGACCACGGAGGCAGTTAACCCCCAACTGATTTATAACGAAATAGTAGCATTGAAATAATAATTTCAGTATTATATTAGTTCAAATTTAAAGTTATTCGCATTTTAAGTTTTAATGGAAAAAATGTCAAAAAGACGAATGAATAAGGGGGTCCTCATACAAGAAACTAGTTTTTATCAATACTTTTTCTTCTCGCTCTATTGTAAAAAAGGTAATTTATACAAGCAAAGTATGATTATAGAGCAAACTCTATAGTATAACAACAAACAATAAAAACCGTCCAAGTGTGAGTCGGTCTCGCTCTAAAGGTCCCGGAGAAAATAAAACTTTTCGTGTAATTTCTTTTTATTTTAGTTTATTTATCTAATACAAAAACATTACATTTTATTATACGAAGCCACCCTACGAAAACCACGTATGGTTTATATGAGGTGTGGCGAGCTCACTTTAACTCAATACATTGACATTTGTTAGGTAGTATTAATATAATATGATGTGTGCTGGTGCACTTACTGGTTCGGTAGACCTACCAGGGCGCTTCGCCGTCACTGGTGTGGTCCCCCCATAGTAATAAGCAGTAGGTACTCCCTGAGTAATGCTGTATTGGTCAAATCGAAAAATGAAAAAAATGGTGTACTTAGAACGGAACCCTCGGTGCGCGAGTAGCCCGACTCGCACTTGACCGGTTTTAAAAAAAAACTTGTCATTGTGTGACACTCTCCTTGAGGGTAGGCATGTGCTCTACAGTGGGACTTAGGGCTAATGATCATGATTATGATTGTGTTGTGAAAAATTTGTTGTTCTTTTTTCTTTTAGTGATAAGACCGTCATTTATACCCTTCCGGTCTCTTTATTCTGTTTTTGTTACTGTATGTTTTTAGCATAGCATAGCATATGCTCACGACTATATTCCCCGAGGGGGTAGTCAGAGATATTCTGAAACCTCAGAACATCCACGTAACTGTATGTTTTTGGTGTGCAAATAAAGAATATTTGTGTTATTTTATGTTGTCTAGTCGCGATATGTCTGATCTTGACAATGTACCACTATGTAATGCAATATTGTATTTTAATTTTACTATGTATATTTTGTTTTGTTTAAAATATGTGTGTTGTAGAGTTTTTCGCCACAACTTCTCTCAACGGAACACCTTCCGACGCGGTGGTAGAGTCAAAAAAAGACGTCAAAAAGCTATACAACGTGTTAATGAATTAACGCAAAACTAGAAAGTAGTTTGTTTAGAATCGAGAGCAGAATCGAATTATCATGGTTTCAACAATGATTTCTTTCAAAATATTAAATTATTTGTTTAAAATTTTTAAATTTTCTTAACCCGATGTCAACCTACCGCACGGGCATACTCATCCTACTTATTACCAAAACAAGATTATTAAAATGTATCCATGAGTACGTTAGTGTTTTCATTCATTGCTGAAATGATAACAAATCATTTTTGCCTTAAAACTTAAAATGCGAATAACTTTAAATTTTAAGTATCAAAATAATTAAATCATTGTTTTAATCTAATTATTTTGTTATAAATCAGTTGGGGTGTATGAGGTTGCGCTTATTCATTAACACTTTGTATGTGTGATATTATTTTGAATAAAAATTTTTGATTTGATTTGATTTGACAAAAGTTTTGGAACCCTTACTTCTAACAGTTGTAATACCTATACCAGTAAACTGCTTTGTACCTTTTAAACGCCGGAAATTTTTTCTTTGAACGTGTCCAGCGCCGCGTATGAAAACAATAGAAATTATAGTCTTATTTATGAGACGGCGGCGTTGTGAGCTCGATGTGGCACGTCTTAGGTCCGCCATATACATCCGGAATAAACCTGATTCAGAATTAGATTCCGTATGGTAGCCTAGTCATTTTACGGAGTTTTGTTAGGTGGGGTAGGGAGTAATTATTAATGGGACTTTTAAACTGTAACCGGCACCATTTAGTGACAAAAAGACTATCTTAAAACATATTTAAAAAAATTCGCTACGCAACATAGAAATCAAAATTGTGAGTCCCAGAAGGCTTTTAAATTAATAATATTAATACCAATGCATTAAATATAAATTATTTATGAGCAATAAAATAGGCATTGAAATTTAAATGAGGTATTTATTTGAAAATACAAATGTATTATTGATTTTTAAACCTGTTACAGCCATGTTGTGCTATTTCGAATCAGAATTAAAAACGCAACAGATTGAAAATTTCGTTCTCTGGGTAGTGCCCTCGGTGGCGAAATTGAATAATGCAGTTGCCCCGGTTTGGAAAAGTGCGAGTTCAAGTCCCGCCCGAGACAAATTTTTCAATCTTTAATTTAATACGAACGTAATTTTGAAAACCTTATAAGTAGATAAAAATATTTACACTATGTTTGTAGTAAGTATAATGGTAAAGCCTTAAATAGGTGCAAAAAAAATTTACCATCAGCTTTTTTAGAACGAGATAATAGCTAAATTTTAAAATTGGAACTGTTGCTGACGTGATTTTTTTTAATTTTGGTACATTTCTAAGCTCAAATTGGCTCTTCAATATTATACCGAAAAAAATGTCGATTATTAATCAGTCCCAGCTCAAACTGTAAATTGATTGGGCTATGGTGTGTTGCCGCTTTCAGAAACTTTTTCACTAGATCTAGTGATTTGATGTCTTAGGTGACATATTTTAAAGTGATTTTTTAGCGTAGGCGTTGATGGAAAGATACCGTATCGTGACGGTGCAGTTGCGACGTCGTTGCGGCATAGTTGCGAAATCGCCTACGCTCAAAAACCGCTTGTGTGATAATGGTTCATGCCATTTTGTATGCAGATTATGTCTAATGTTAAAGCTGTCGATAGTCTTTTGATATAGTTGCATTAATATTGGAATACAATTTACAAACCATCATCGTAACATTCGTAACGTCATGACCTCATCACATGATAGTAAGTATCATGTATAGAAATTGTTTGTTTTGTTTTAAAATACCTAAAAATGAAATTATTGTCATTCATTTGGCGTTTCATACATTTTTATTTTAGGCATTTTTTAAACAGCACTAGTATTTTTTGTAACCATAGTTGACAACACTGAATCCTGAATCAGGATTCTGGATCGCAATTCCGTCTGTGTGTTTCGAACCTTATAGTTCAGACCATGGCGGTTAATAGGTTAAAACCAGATAAAATGCTGAACGTTTAAACAGAAACAGTCATTTACCAACGAAAATACCGTGTTACATCATGTTTAAACACAAGACCTGGTTTATTTTAACACCAATATAAATTGCGGGAAGATAGCTGTAACAATAGATGACGTTCAAAAATACGAACATGAAGATTATACGGTCTTATTTTAGTTTAGTTCAAGCTGTAAAACTAAATCATCCTGTACTGTAGGTATGCTTATGAGTTAACGGGGAAATTTGCATAAATTATGTTGCCATTATGGTTGTGTAACAAAAAAAAAATGCAAAGGCAACGAATATATTTCAAAAGTCGGTGGTCTGCACGTGGTGTTACGGAACCCACGGTGCGCGAGGCTGACTTGCACTTAACTGGTTTTTCACATTTAGTATGCTACGCTCATTTTAACAAACATGAATTTTAAATAGTTTTACCTTTCAATCAATCAACTATTTGATTTTAATTTTTACTGCAGCTATTTACCTTCGTTAGTGAAAGGATTAGCAACGAGGTGGTCCTGCAGAGGATAAACAAGAGAGTAGAAGTCCTAAAAACTCGGAAATTACAGTACCTCGGCCACATTATGAGAAGTGAAGTACCAACTTCTCCAGATTATTCTGCAGGGGAAAATTTTGGGAAGACGAATACCTGGAAGAAGAAGGACGTCCTGGCGTTAAACCTGTGTGAATGGTTCGATGTGGACACCACCTTACTGTTCAGGGCTGCAGCCTCCAGGGTCCAAATAGCCCTATTGATAGCCAACCTCCGATAGGAGATGGCAACACAAGATGAAGAAGTAAAAGGATTGACAGAATCCATAACTTTACTGTTGTAACTAAACTACTAAAATATGAATAAGCTCGCCGAGTTTCCTTACAATAACTTAGACCTAACTTAATTGAAAGTTGAATTTTCTTTACATTCCAAGGAAGAAAAGAGACAATTTGTTTACCCTAAAAAGTAATAGTACATTATGGTACAAGTGTGTAATGTTGGTGATTAACGCTGAGGCGCCATTGAGACCCGAGCCGCAGGCGAGGGTCTTAAGAGAGCCGAGGACGGTAATCATCAATACACACGTGTATCATACGACGTTTTTCAACACACTTGTGAAGAAAATAATAATAAAAAATCATTTTATTTAATAAATAAAAAGTTTATTTAGAGAATTTATTTGTACTATTGAATATGATCTTTTTTGTATCGAAACTTTTTTAAGAACAAAGCAACTCAAGAACTCAACCAAGAAGTTTAGATACCTACTATAAAAAACCTATAACTCACTTGTGGATAATAGTAATGAAAAAGTCACAGTTTGATTATAGGTGTCATTATGTGCCTAATTGCGGTGAAATAAGGGCCATTTTATGAGCAAGTGTGTTGAAAAATAACAATAACTTAATTCGTCGCCAACGCCGCAAATGTACTTTAAGTATTATGGAAGGAAACAGAACCGAAGCAGTCAACGAAATTACTGGGGTTACACTATTAGGCCCGCATACATCGGACCCAAGATCGAGAGACCTGGAGAGATGTGGTGACTCAAGCAGCCTACGATGGTCTCGTCCCTCAGCCTTCGGCTGCGACAAAGAAGAAGTTAGCCTACCAAAAATGATTGTGTGCTAGTTTAGGTGTTATTCCGCTTGTGTACGTACGTTTGTATAAAGTTTATCTACTCTCGTTCACTCTGACACGAGCGTTTCCATCAGAGATGTGCGACGTAGCTAGGCGGTGAGTGAGGAAAAAATCGACCAATGAGAGTGCTTCAATGACGTGATCGAGCTAGCGCGCTATTGGCGGATTGTTTCCTCGCTCACCGCCACGCTACCTCGCACATCTTTGGTGGAAAAGCAGCCTTATGTATGACTATGAACCTGCCTGCTGTGCCGAGTGTCGCGGGTTAGAATCCCGTTAATGAAAAATATTAATATTTGTATCCGAATCATGGATGTTTGTATCTATATATATCATCATTCCAATATAATATATTATATATATTAGAAGACAGGTTTAGTTCACAAACAGATCACAGTTAATTACAAAGCAATTGAGATTAAACAGAACTATAGCGATTCGTCGAGTCATGCGGTGGTTCAACCATTCCTATTTAAATCTTCAACCGAATTCCTCTTGACATGGCTGTCAACCACCTTTACCGACACCCGACGCTCCGCTAGACTGACACCAGAAGGCACTGCAGTAAGGCACCGTCATGAGTGTGCGATCTCGTTCGGTTGTAACTTGAGAAATGGCGCCAGGCGCCGTCATATATATGTATTCTATATCGTTGTCTAGTCATCATAATACAAGTCCAGGTACTTTAAATGTGACTAGATAATTTGTGTGACAATGTCCAAGATATTTATTGTGTATTATACTGTTACAACTCTTGACTAATGGAAGTTTATAAAAGATTGGCAGGTCACGTCAGCTCTCACAGGAACATATCGTTGTAAATAGAATTACTTCCTCCTATAATATAAACATAATATTGTACAAGCGGATGAGTTGGTAGCGTGTTTTGATAAACAACAATCATTTTCAGTTTCCGCGTACACTATATACGTAAACAAATAATAAACAATTGAGTGAGGAAGGCCGAGGATAGAGTTTTGTGTCACGCCTTGGGAGAGGCCTATATCAGGCCTCCGTCTCGGCCGTAGGAACCAAGGCCGTAGGAACCAAGATACCTAACTTTACCTAGGTACTGTGTACCTGAACTTTGGCACGCGCCCGCTCTTAACGGTAACGTCCATCGGCGGCGTCGCATACGCCGGGCGCTGTACTAACCCAGTCATTTTACGGAGTGTTGTTAGGAGAAGTGGGAAGTAATTATTAATTGGACTTTTAAACTGTAAGCGGCACCAATTTAGTGACAAAAAGACTATCTGAAAACATATGAAAAAAAATCGCTACGCAACATAGAAATCAAAATTGTGAGTCCCAGAAGGCTTTTAAATTAATACTATTAATACTGATGCACTCATTTGAATTAGATTTAACAATATAAATTAATTTTGAGCAATAAAATAGGCATTGAATTTTTAAAAATGAGATTTTTATTAGAAAATACAAATGTATTTTTCAAAACCTTCTAAGTAGACAAAAATATTTACACCACGTTTGAATTATGTATAATGGTAACGCCTTAAATATGTGCAAAAAAAATTACCATCAGGTTTTTTATAACGAGATAATAGCAAAATTTTAAATTTGATACTGTTGCTGACGGGATTTTTTTAATTTTGGTACATTTCTATGCTCAAATAGGCTCTTAAATACTATATCGAAAAGAAATCAATAATTAATTAGTCCAGATCAAACTGTAAAATGACTAGGCTATACGAAGTAATAACAACATAAGCTTCCCAATCGAACCAACCAAAAAGATTGAATGGCAGTTTAAATTGTGTAGATGGGAACAAATTTAAATTAATAAAATATTCTTAACGGACCAACCAAAAAAGTTGTACCGTTGAGAAAGAAAAATAGTTGATCCGTTTCAATTTGTCAGTTTAGTTGGTCGGAGTGGAAAGACAGATTTTTGAGCATTTTCTAAGGAAGTGGTGTAATGTTCAGCATATCTGACTAATCATTTTTTTATTTAAAGTTATTTCGAACTTGAAACTCCAGAAGTAAGAACATCTCTTGTTTATTTTGTACACAAACCATCACCGCATAATTTCTTCAGTTTTCCATAGAGTTAGATTCCATTCAAAAAAGCCTGCAGGTAAATTTTACCTGGCATAAAAATATTCTCAACATCTGTTATTTGCTTCATCCTCAAAAAGGAATAAGTAAGTACAAACATCCCTTCATAAAATTGCTTTATTTATTACTAAGTTTTTGTGCCACTTTTGGGGTGAATAGATTAAAGAAAATATATGATGCGATTTTAATACTTGTTGAACACACGTTCAGTTCCGAATCATTCTTAGTAGCATATTCTCCTTATGGGGTGAGATAATAAAGATAATTTCACGGCTGATGATTTTGAAAGCTTTGTTGGTGTGCTCTCAGATCGCTGATGTTGTCTATCTTGGCTTTAAAAATAAGTCCGTACTGGAAAACGCGTCGTCAAATTTATAAAGAGCTATTCAGCAACAAGCCACGTTAAACATATAATTGAAAAACAAAATAACAAAAAAATTTAACCGCCTTTAAAACTAAAAAATAATATTGCAGCCGGTTTAACACCGACTCCAATACAACAAATTAATGTTCTTATACAGGGTGAAACTTATATCATTAGCATCCTTTAAGAGTCTACCCATCAAACTAAAAATTTTTACTATGGGAGCAAACCGATGATCGGAGCAAAAACAAAATCAGCTGTTGCATACAATTGAGTCGAGTAGATTGGCTTTGATTTCGACTACATTCCTTGCTTGTGCACGTTTCGAAACGCTTTGTATGATGTTTACTGTGGATTGATTACCTAACTTTAAACCAGAAGATACCACAAGCTATAAATGTTAAACACAAAATCAAACGTTTTAAAGGTAACCACTACTTCAAAACAACAGACACAGGTAAACTGACTTTTACCAAAAGTAAATTGCCTCTCCCTAACCTCAAACAGGCAATCAGCCCATCTTAGGTTTGGTTTGCAAACACTAACGACACAAAACGTTCGCTATCAAAAACTTTCCGACCCGTGCCAAGCGAATTTGATCTCTATGAGACATAACAACTAGCTGTGTACTGCGAATTTGAACTCTACAGGGTGTATACTTCATCATCATCTCAGCCGATGGACGTCCACTGCTGGACATAGGCCTCCCCCAAGGATCGCCATAACGACCGGTCCTGCGCTGGACTTATCCAACGGGTTCCCACCGCCTTCACCAGGTCATCGGTCTACGGTGTGGGGCCATCATCGCCATTGGTTCTGTGAGCAATGTGCTCCGCCCACTGCCACTTCAGTTTAGCAATTCTTTGGGCTATGTCATATCTTCATTTCTGATTCGATCTCGCAGGGAAACTCCGAGCATAGTCCTCACCATTGAGGCCTTGAGTGAACGACCACGTCTCTGGTCCATATGTCATCACTGGCAACCACAAATTACCCCCTATAGATACCGCATGATGAAAAGATTTGTGTTGTTGTCCTATGGTACCCCGATGGTACAGAGGGCCCTCGTGAGACGCCGCCACCTCTCCCTGTCCTGCGCCTGGTGTTCTATGTCACGCCAATTCAACCCGGCTGCTTGTAGCTCGGCGTCGACGGTGCGCCGCCACGTGTGTGCGGGTCGCCCCCGCCGCCTGCTCCCGCCAGGCTCCCACGTGAAGGCGACTCTGGCGGAGTTGTCCTCTTCTCTCCGAAGCGTATGCCTGATCCACTTCCACTTTCGGTGAGCGATTTCTTGCTTAATGGGCGTTTGTTGGCATCGAGCCCACAGCTCTTCGTTGCTTATTGTGTCCGGCCAGTAAATGCGCAGGATGGATCTCAGGCTTTTGTTGACGAAGACCTGTACTTTGCTCGTCAGTCCCTTTGTTTCCTTCCAGGTCTCGCAGCCGAACAAGAACAATGAAAAGATTTAAATAGTAATATTTATTTGTCCCAAAAGTAATCCCAAAATCCCGACATTTTAAAATTTTGCCCAGATATTTTAATGTTCCCATCTGGAAACCCTACGCTCAATACATAACAAAGTACCGGCCTAGTTTAAACATTTAGAAATTGAAGCAAAAAATATTGTTATAGGAAATCTGACAAATGTAAAGGACATACATTGATTTTTAGATCGTGATTAAAAAACTTCATACACTTTAGTTCGTTAATATAGAAAAAACCGCAAAGGCGAAAAAAAAAATTAGGTCACCTATTGTTTATGATGTAAGAAAATATATGTTTTACTTTTTAACTCTCTTTAGGACATTTTAGGTTAATTAATGCGTAGGGGAGCAACTTTTACTATGGAAGCAAACCGATAGGTGCAAAAAAATCAGCTGTTCCATACTTAGCTGCAATGCCTACTCGAATCGAAATTAATGTATGCAAGAGCAGATTTTTTGCTCCGATCGGTTTGCTCCCCTAGTAAAAGTTGTTCAGTTTGATGGGTAGAGTTAAAAGGATACTATCATCCTGTATAAACTTTACGTTCCGCTTGGGTCTGACTAGTTGGGACACCAAACAGTCATCTATCTAAACTTTTATAAAACTGTAACAGAAGTGTGTGTGTACATTGAAGATATTAACAAAAAGAAAGTTACGATATGGTTTTTAGGTGTACTTGATTCGATATCACCAATTTTTGGATTTTTTGTCTGTCTGTTTGTTTGTGTGTTTGTTTGTCAATTGTTTGTTTGAACGAGAATCACGCAAAAACTACTGAACCGATTTTGATGAAACTTCTTTTGTTTGATAGCTAATGATCTGACTTAAAATCTGGTATATAATTTGTGCGGACAAAGTCGCGGGTTAACTCTAGTACTATTATAAAACTGTAAAAAAAAGAAGTTTGTTTGTTTGATCGAGCATCACGCAAAAAGTACTGAACCGATTTTAATGAATTTTTTATTGTTTAATAGCTAATGATCTGGCTTAATGTCTGGTATATAATTTGTGCGGATGAAGTCGCGGTTTAACGCTAGGAAAGTAATAAAAAATTCAATTTCATCAGTCAAACAGTTGCAATTTGAATGAAGCACCTAATAATGTAGGTATCATGTTACCCTTATCACTCTCAAGTCTAGAATCTAGAACAGGATTCAGTCATGAATAATAAAGGTTACCTAGATTAGAATCTTGTGTACTGTGCGAAAATCTACTCCTTCTCGACATGATGTTCTAGTGCTGTAGTGTTGTGACAACTATTGATACTATATTTTATCGATGATTGAGTTAAAGATAGTAAATAATTAGTAAAGGAATAACTTTATATATAACTAGCTTTTGCCCGCGACTTCGTCCGCGTGGACATGTAATTTTGTCTAATGTCTCGTCTAAGGTCATGAAGGTCATGGTCCGAACCAAGTCTAGGAATCCTGGCATGTAACATTCTAATGGATAGATTAAGGAATGGGCTGATAAAAGACACAGGCTAGAATGCTCTGGCCTCTCGGGTCTGCAACACTGCAGGAAATTCATCAGCAATCTTCTTATTATCGTGTGGGCAAAGCCCTGGTGTCAGAGTATAACAAATATAACAACACGAATCCCACAGTTCATACTGAACAACAGCAGGAGCAAAGCTCGTGCCATCGTCGGAGCCCTCACCGGGCACTACGCAACAGGCACGATAAAGCTCACTCTTAGATCCCGGGTGCCGAGCGTGAGGAGAGGAGGAGGAAACCATGGAACATTTGTACTGTGTGACTGCGATGTCTTGGTGGGTAAACGTGACTCCTGAGAGATGGTTATTCATTACAGGTTTCTTACCCTGAACGCTATTGCCTCCCTCATTTTCCAAGTTTTTCAAGGATGAAGAAAATAATATGTAGGGGTCAATACAAAAGATACCATTGGGTCGAAGTGTTGCTGGCTTGCCATTTCCCATAATAAGATAAGAAAATCATGAACTTAAGATAAATCAAAATCAGAAAGTACCCCAAGTAAGTCTGTAGGTATCAGATAAAAGTCATTCACTGGATCCATCACTTTAATTTTTCTACTGTTCGTCGTTTATTAGTTTTTTATTTATGTCGATATCAGGGTCCTGGGTTCGAAACCCGGTTCGGTCATGGATGTTATAAATGTTTGTGCCGTTGTTGTATGGTTTCTATAATAAAAAGCCTGTAGTGCTTGCTTGGAATCATAACAATGTTCCTGTAAGCGTTATTTATTTATTTAATTATTTTTCGAATTCAACCGGTAAGTAACTATACAATCAAATCTGTAAGACCGAATATCTGAGCTGTCTTGAGCGTGAATTAAGTATGGTACTTGCTTCAAAAAAACACCCAACGCCATCTATTAAGATGAAAACAATACTACGATAAAATTATGAACACTAACTTTAGAAAAGGTTAAAAGAAAGAGGATTTTTAGTATTTGCCGACCCGGTTGGTGTAATGGTTACCACGCCGGACTGCCAAACCAGAGTCCTGGGTTCGAGTCCCGGTTCGGTCTTGGATGTTATATGTTTATGCCGTTGTTTTTATGGTTTCCACAATAAAAAGCCTATAATGCCTGCTTGGGATAATTAAAATAATGTTTGTGCCTGTGAGCGTTATTTATTTATTTGTTTAATTATTTTTCTCGCGTTCTCCGCTGGAGAATACGCTTGCCCGGTGTGGGGCCGATCTGCCCACACCAAGCTGGTGGATACCGGCACTAAACGAAACATGTCGGATTATAACTGGATGCTTGAAACCGACTCCAGTACAGTTGCTTTACCCACTGGCTGGCATAGCGCCCCCAGATGTAAGTAGGGCTGTGGCAGGTTCCTCAGAGAGAGCCCAAATGGTGGACTACACACGACATCCAATGCATGGCTTTATTCCTGCGCCGCAAAGGCTGCCAAGCCGACGCAGCTTTATGAAGTGTCTCGACCCCCTGGATACTGGCCCAGCGCAAGCAAGGTGTACTCTATGGCGACAAAAAGTGTCCCTCCCAACTCCATTTGTGTCGCCGTCTGAGAGCCTCACGCCTAGACATGACTTGCCTTGGGCGACCTGGAAGTCTTTAAACCGACTTCGAACCCAGGTCGGTCGCAGTAAGGACAACATGGTCAGGTGGGGATACTCGGATGCGCAAAATGTGACTTGCTTGTGTGGAACTCCACAAACGATGGCCCATCTCACATCGTGCCCTGCGTGTCCTAACATCTGCACGCAGGAGGAGCTCATGACCGCTAGCAACGGTGCAGTATCGGTTGTCCGATTCTGGCAAGCTACTATTTAGAGACTTTGTTTAGAATTTGAAGTCGACACGATAAACAAAAAATATTTTTCCAATTCGCCCAGTACCTATACAATCAAATCTGTAAGACCGAATTTCTGAGCCGTGTTGATGATTGAACCACAAACATACAATTAATATTAGTGAGATACCTAGTAGGATGGTAGGATTAAAATTAGAAAAAAGCCAAAAGAAAACATCCTGCGCTATTACGATTAAGGTCAGGCCCTTAACATATCAAGCCTAACTGCCTCTGTCTAATCCGGTGAAAAATGGATATAGTTGTTGAATGTATTTAAAAACTCATGCACGAAAATCTAACCATATACCAAATATACTACACAGCTGTTGTCAAAACTGTTGAAAAAAGCAAATACTATTTTCATCACTGAAATGGGCTGACGTAACCTCAGAGTTAAAAGCTACAAAAAAAACAAAAGAATTAAAAAAAAATCACTGAAATCTACACAAATGCATCTTTCAGCGTCAAATTGGCGCTAGTGAGCATAGAATAAAAACGTGGTACATGTTTCAGCATGATAAAACATTGTAATTTATCCCACAGGAACCCATTACTGGGATAAAAAGTATCCTATATGTTAATCCAGAACACATTCTATCTGCGTGCCAAATTTCATCAAAATCCATTCAGCCGTTTATGCGTGCCACAAACATACGACATTACAACCTTACAAACATCGTCACAAACCTTCACGTTTATAATATTAGTGAGATTATTTGTTCTTCTTCGTGATGGCATTTTTCATTACTGAAAACAATCAAGTGTACTGGCAGATACTAAATTATTTTTTAAGTATGATTATCACTGAACGGAACGCGTCGGGGCGCATTATATATATATTACTTTATTTTTTATATATTTAACTTAATATGCTGACACTTTTTTAAGAGGTTGATCAGACCATCAAACAGCTTTCTCTATGGGACTAACATCGAAATCGCGAAAAAAATCTTCTGCCCCATACAGGGGTCTACCCGGACGAATACTATATACAATGTTCTTTGTTCTTGACCCGGACATTCGAACGTCGCAATTGCATGAAAGTTATCGTTCCAATGTCAACTCTATTACAATGAAGTTCGGACCGGAACCGAAACGGTCGCGTTATATCGAAAATCTAAAGTCCGGATACATGGCCTGGTCAGCACTCGCTGTCAATTTGCGTGCATTTTCTTCTATCGACTCGATGGCATGTCATTTTATATTTTTCCAGCCCAGTATTTTGCCACGCGGATAGCACTACCACCAGCGTCCATACGCTCCATTCGCGTGCAAGTTTGCGTTCTCCTTACTCCGGCCGACTTGAGTTCGGAGCCTGTTTAAAGACCTCCAAATCGGCCTGGGTAGTTCATGTCCTGGGGGAAGGCTTTCCGAGGGGGGGACAAACGGGTCGGGTAGCGTGCTCTTCCTTCGCCAGAGGTCACATCTAGCTCGAGGACCATTACCAATACCTTGTATAGGGTGGACACACTTCAGAAAGTTTTTGCGGCTCTTGAGCCTTTGAGGTACTATGGAGTATCTGAACATAGGATGCCATGGATCAACCTCGAGTTTTGCTCTTTCAATGCGTGCATTTGAAACAACGGCTGAGGCGCACGTATGCGCCTGGATTCCAGCGAATAATTTCGTACGGAAGGACGCAGTCGGCTATTGCCGAATGTTACATTAATTAATGTAAAGCTCATATCATGCGACAGCCGTAGGGCTGTGGAAGGTTCCTCAGAGAGAGCCCAAATGGTGGACGACACACTACACGGACGGACCGCAGCACGGACTACAAACTTTGAGTTAAGATAACTTTAGAACTAAACATTTAAAAGGAAATCACAGATATTGGCTTCTAGATTGTTTTAAAACCATTCATTTTTTACTTTAATTACTAAATGTTTAAACTAAGCTTCGTTTTGTATGGAGCGCCGTAGAAAAATATATTATCCCCTTAATCGAATCGGGCGCAAAATTCACGGCGGCACATCGCATCGGCGGCATAAAAAACCGACCCTTATTAATTTGTTAGAGTTCGTTCGTTTGTATTTTAGTAATAATTTACGGTATTTCAAAATAGTTTCTTACCTGTCTTATAATTGCTTTAAAATATTAGCTATTATCCAGTCTTGGCGTAAAATGTGTATTACATCACACTGTGTGATTACACCGTAAATAAAAACATTCCGAATTAAAAATCGAGTTTTAGACATCTTTCGGCTGCTGATTTGAAATCATGATTATATTCTCTTTGTTTGAAATTGGCGTGCAGTTTTTTTTTTAATTGTACGTGTACGTAGTACTTACTATCTCTATGCTCCTGCTTTGGTTGCACTGTAATTCTACAAAATGTCAAGAAATTTGTAGTTCGAATCTTTTTTTCTTGTGGCCAGTACTAAGGTTTTTTTTGTTATGCAAAGGTTTTCTCCATGGAGTTTGAAAGATTTTATAGCCAAAAAGAAAAACAATGTTATACTAACAATGCACTGGACAATGATAAAATTTATAATTATTGGTATTTATTTTGTAATTTGTTGTTATTTTCGTTATTTATAAATGAAACAGTCTTCAGAATTAGCTTACTTTATTACAAGTCTTTTAATTTTAATTAGTGTTACTTACTTGAAATTGAAATGGCACCGTACATTGGTTGCACTTGCGGTTACATGTTTATATCTCCGGCTCCCGTAAATGTAGCGAGATAAATTATATACCAGATTTTAAGTCAGATCATAAGCAATCAAACAAAAAAAGTTTCATCAAAATCGGTTCAGTACTTTTTGCGTGATGCTCGTTCAAACAAACAAACAAACAAATAAACAAACAAACAAACAAACACACAAACAAACAGACAGACAAAAAATCCAAAAATTGGTGATATGGAATCAGGGACACCTAAAAACCATATCGTAATTTTTTTTTTGCTAATATCTTCAATGTACAGACAAACTTCCTGCTACAGTTTTATAATAGTTTAGATAATGAGCATTAACCCGCGACTTTGTCCGCACAAATTATATACCAGATTTTAAGTCAGATAATAAGCTATCAAATAAAAAAAGTTTTTTCAAAATCGGTTTAGTAGTTTTTGCGTGATGCTCGTTCAAACAAACAAACAAACAAACACAAAATCAAACAAACAAACAAACAGACAGACAAAAAATCCAAAAATTGGTGATATGAAATCAGGGATACCTAAAAACCATATCGTAACTTTTTTTTTGTTAATATCTTCAATGTACAGACAATCTTCCCGTTACAGTTTTATAATAGTTTAAATAGGGTATTTGGCTAAATTATACAACGTGTTAATGAATAAACGCAAAGCTAAAAAAAAGGTTTGTTTAGAATCGCGAGCAGAATCGATTTTTGAGAATTAATTTGTTTGTATAATTTAAAATTCACTGAACTCGATGTCAACCCATCGCACGGGCACACTCACCCTTACTACCAAAACAAGATTCTTAAAAACTATGCATGAGCAAGCTAGCACTTGCATTCATTGCTGAAATAATAACAAATCGTTTTTTCATGAAAATTTATAATGCTGATAACTATAAATTTTAATTAATAAAATTTAATGAAATTATTGTTTCAATGCAATTTTTGTATGGAAATCAGTTGGGGTGTAATGAAATTTTGCGCTTTTTCATTAACACATTGTATTACTTTTACATTTTTTACTTTTCTAAAACGAACGTCTGAAAAGAACGTTAAACTCACATATTCGGTTATTCCTATAATTATATACGTACCACTGCAGGGCACAGGCCTACCCCCAAGGAGAGTGTATGTGCGTTAGTCCACTACGCGTGCCCAATTAGGATTGGTGGACTACACATACGGATCAAAATTTCTTCTTCAGCGTATGCAGGTTTCCTCACGATCATTGACCTCACGATGTTTTCCTTCACTACATGGAAAAACTAATTGGTACTTGGCATGTCGTCCATGCGGATTCGAACCCGGTCCGGGTTTGAGTACCCATCTCTGCCGCCAACGCCATCGACGACGCTCAATTTGCTTGTACATTAGCCCAGTCATTTTACGGTTTGAGCCGGGACTAATTAGTAATTGATATTTTTTTCGGTTTAGTATTTAAGAGCCAATTCGAGCTTAGAAATGGACCAAAATTTAAAAAAAAATCCCGTCAACAACAGTTCCAAATTTAAAATTTAGCTATAATCTCGATATGAAAACCTGATGGTAATTTTTTTTGCACATATTTAAAGCATTACTAATTGGTATATACATACTTCAAACATGGTGTAAATATTTTTGTTGTATTAAAAGTTTTGAAAAATACATTCGTATTTTCTAATAAAAATCTCATTTTTTAAATTTCTATGCTTATTTCATTGTTCAAAAATAATTTATATTGTTTAATTTTGTTCAAATGAGTACATTGGTATTAAAATTATAAATTGAAAAGCCTTCTGGGACTCACAATTTTGATTTCTATGTTGCGTAGAAATTTTTTTTTTTATGTTTTCAGATAGTCTTTTTGCCACTAAATGGTACCGGTTATAATTTAAAAGTTTAATTAATAATTACTTCCCACCTCTCCTAACAAAACTCCGTAAAATGACTGGACTACATACAAAGCACACTTTTACTTCCGATACTAAACAGTTGCTGATTTTCCCATTTTCTTCCTCAATATTCTTCGAATGCAATTTGATAGACAAAAATTACCTAATCTAATTATAGAAACACGGAATTCGCAAACACTCTGCCAACTATAATAATCAAAATATAAATAAGAATTTGTTTCAAATACCCCAGATCTCGAATTCTAAATAAATGGGCGGATGTTATCGGAATCTGCTTCTAGAGCTTATAGATTCCTTTAGATATTGTTTATAATTATATTGTTACTTTATAGTTCGGTTAAATTGAGGTGAGGTGAATGAGTGGGAATATATCATTGGGTGTCTTTGATTAAATTCAAATAGCGGAAGATAGGTGATGTTCTTGCATTACGCACTCAAAAAATCGATCTGCTTTTCATGTACTAACGACTGAAATGCCGTATGATTTGTTTTTTCTTTTTGTTGAATGATTTGTACGAGTTTTAAGCACGCTAGGGCAATGTGGTACCTTCATCCCGCCTAAAATCAAAAAAGTATCTCAATCACACATCGCTCTAAGTAAATAAGCGACAGGGCTCAATTAATGCGGTCCATGCGCTATAGGCTAGTAACCTTTCTCGCTATTTTATTTTAATCAAAGTTCGTTGTACACTGGTTTTCACTCTTAAGAAGTTTTGAATACCTAACCTAAATTTCTAGTTCAACGAGAACACTAAGTTCTACTGAATTTATGGACGGTTCTATTTGTCATTATCACTAGTTCGGTGATAAAGGGAAAATAATATGAGAAAACCTGCGTACTCTAACGAAAAAGAAAGTACCATACGTTCGGAGGCAGTGATATTATACTAAAAAGAAGCAGATATATGTAACGCGCAAAGTGGAGACTTTTATTAACGGTATAGGTATTTACAATTACAACATGTACAACTTATGGCTAAAATTAAAAATAAAAAACAAATAAAGTAGGCGAAGAAAAAATGAGCCGCTAAATCGAGCACGACTTCCATTCGACTTACACTAAACAGAAGACGTGCTCGAGGCCACCGTCCTGCGGGAGGGTGCCCAGGACGCTGGCTGCGTTACCTCGTTGGATGGCAATGGATATTCGTTGCCTGAGGTACGCGCCAGCCCTTCGATCACCGGAAACCTCAATCAAGTGCGACGACAACTCTTTGAAGAGCTGTCGGGCGTCCGGCCCCCACGGCCCCAGGGTCTCTACACCGAATGGCGCAAGAATGTAGCCGTCACCCAGGGTGGCATATGTGCGCCGCTTGAGACCCTCTGCAGCAGCCGCCGCCGCGCCCGCTCTTAGAGAAGTGGCAGGGAGGTGTGAGGGCGCCACAGTGTCGACACACGTAGCGTCCCACACCAGGGGTCTGCCATTCCTCCAAGGAATGACGGTCATACCGTCGGGTCTCCTGCCAACGTCTCGTGCAAGGCCCCTTGGCTCAAGTATGGCCGGCACGTTGGAGACTCAAATTATATAGACCCAATTGGCTTAGAAAAAGTATTTGTCTAAAAGAATGAGTCTCACGCTTCGACCGTATAAAACAAAAGTGGCTAACTATCTTAGGTTAATCGGGAACTCAAATATACCAAAACGCGGTAAGAACCCGTTAAAATGTTTATTTCTAGATTAAATAATAACCGCGGAACTCTCAAAAACTGTATTATCTTAGGTTGGTTGGCGTGAGGCGTCATACAAATTATGTCTGTGTGCGTGTATATGAATAGGGTTTAAGGCCAGTATTGGTTGCAATTTTTCGACGCTTTCATAGCTTCGACTGCCTATCTTAACATATAACTTATCCAAGTCAATTGGGTATTCTTTCAACAGTCCGCGTCAAGCAATGCTACGAGACGGCCGTTGCACGGCACAATTTTGCGCGCACTTTTTCAATGAAGGTCAGCACATAATATCTTGTGTAAAATATCATTGTTCGAAGGTATGTGTAAAAAAAGTGGGTGAACACAATAGCCCAGTGGTTGCTGTATTACAAGTCACCAATACACAGCCGTCCCTAATAAAAAGAATATGGGCTTCACCTTTCACAAAGCTAAATGTCAACCCAGCAACCAAGACTTTTAATAAATACATTTTCCTTTATACAGTTTTGTATAAAAGCTTTCCGAGTCAAAGCCTTTGCCAGAAGCCATGATGTTTACACGTCAAATTCATTCTGGAAACCTCTATTTGTTTTCGCACTGTGTTTAGATTTCCACTCACATCTTTGAGAGAGTCTAGAGTGTATTTTTTGAGGTTACACATAAACATAAATTCGTTTATACGTTTTATTTTGCTTTGGTTTATTTTGGATATAAAACAATTTATCTTACATAAATATTCTTATATCTAGTTGGTAGGTAGGACTACGGCTAGCCATTATATTCATTCATTATTAAATACTCATTTTGTCGACACGGTTGGTGTAATGGTTACTACGATGGACTGCCAAACCAGGGTCGTGGGTTCGAATCCCGGTTCGGTCATGGGTGTAATATTTTCGTGCCGTTGTTGTATGGTTTCCATAATAAAAAAAAGCTGTGAGCGTTATTTATTTATTTATTCATGTTAATGAGAAATAAACCAAAATTATTATCAATTAGCGCCCCAACTTCTCACGCTTTACATTAACCTTCCTTGTGAAACAGTGTTTATTATCAACTATTGGTGAAACCCGTATTCAAAGTCCCTCTGCTCAATCTGCTGTTCCATAAAAAAAGTGCGATCCCCTTATATCTTGGAGAGTTGTGAAGATATAATATACAAAAAAGGCTTAAAAGACGCGTATTTACGAGAGCTGTTAGGTGCATAAAGAATTATTCGAGAAAATACGAAAAAAGTTATGGCCGAAATAGTGAAAAAAAAAAATTTTTTTTGGTTTTGGCGTTCGATATTTTGGAAACGATGAAAAATATCAAAAATTTGAGTAAAACTCTTCTGGACAATTTAGCCAGCTACAATTTGAGCCTAAAACAAAGACGATCGGGTTAAGGGTAGCCTAACCTTTTCGAGACAATATTTTTTCGAATTCCGTAGATTCATTTCCAATGTGCTCGATATTCGTGTGAGGTACGAAATCTGTGAATTTTTTTGATTTTGATGTTGGCTCCATACTAAAAGTTGTTCATTTTGAACTTTTTATTAAGTACGTAACACATTTAAGTTTAGTTTACACTCTGTATATTTAAATAAGATTATTTGCTTTTTCTTCATTTCGTCTAAATACTTCTACCTTTCTGCCGAATTCTCACGAAATTTCTGCCAACCAACCACTTTGTTGTATCAGAAATATTCAGAGCACATCATCGCTCAATACATCATAACTTCACATTGTTAACGCGATCTCTTTTCAACGTCTCGTCAATCTACGACAGATTGACGTTCTGGTATATTTTATAGTGTTTTGCGGAAATGTTCTGAATCTAAACTATTATAAAACTGTAACAAGAAGTTTGTCTGCACATTGAAGATATTAAAAAAAAAAAAGTTACTATATGGTATCCCTGATTCCATATCATCAACTTTTGGATTTTTTGTCTGTCTGTTTGTTTGTTTGTTTGTGTGTTTGTTTGTGTGTTTGTTTGTTTGTTTGAACGAGCATCACGCAAAATTACTGAACCGATTTTGAGGAAACTTTTTTTGTTTGATAGCTTATGATCTGACTTAAAATCTGGTATATAATTTGTGCGGACAAAGTCGCGGGTTAATGCTCGTTTCTTTAATAAAGATGTTAAATAGGTACGGACTTTTGCTCCATCGCATATCCAAAGAACCATCAAAAGAGTTGGCACTGCGATCGACCAAGCTTGGTTTCTGAAGCACCGTAATTAAGAGGATAGGCGGGCTGAAATGCTAATTTGGAGAATAGGTCATTTTTCCCACTGTATACGTATTTATCAGATCAACCCCACTAGAGTGCGAAAGAGACAACTGCAGCTCGGACCGATTTTATATACAAAAAATCTACGAAATCAGCATTTCGTATTCCCCGTTTCCTCCTCCAAAACTAAACCGATTTTAATAATTCGTTCACAAATAATATGAGAAAGACTTTGGCTATGTCCGTATGTTTTGATTTTTTGTGTTTATGTTAGTCAAATTTGTTTACTGGATGTCTGAAAATCGACGGTAAAATTGGTCATTTTCGAAGGTCCCTAATTCTGACAGTAATTAATTAATGCCAAAAAGCATAACATAGTGACATGGCAGAGGTGACATAGATTGTATGGTAAAAAAATATTTGCTCTAGTGTTATTATCCGAAGAGAAAACAGGGGAACACGTTTCTATGGAGAAAACCGTACTGGCCTATCCTCTTAATCATCTCTTATGGGCCACTATGACATTGCGGCGCTTGCTTCTAAAACAATGGCCTGGTCACACTATCCGCACCCTCTGGAGAGAGGCTCTCATGGTGTTTGATGGCTTGCCCTCTTCTAATTTTTTATTCGGGCATAGGCCCACCATACTTTCCCACCGCTGTAACTCCTGTAAACCAGGAACATCAATCAATCAATTGCAATTATGCCTTCTACCGCGGCTGCAGCCAAGACACTTCTATTCGTTTTACAGGAATACGTTTAAGGGTCTATGTCGAAAAATAATTGAAGCGAAATGGGAGTGTGATAGCTTATGCTGCCTGATGCGAGAGAAAGAGATGGGGCGGCGCGCGCCTGAAACGACGCAAGCTTAAAACAAATTTTATTTAATTGTGATTGTACTATTTATGTAAGTTCAATTCTGTTCTAATCAAAATTTGTAAAATATCAATCTCTCTTTTTTAAATCAAGTCTCGTGTTACTATTATGCACCGTTTAGCAGTTCCAAGCGTTTATCGATAAATAATAAAAGTTTTTATTAGAGGCAAAAAACCCATAAAGACGGAGGCTACTTTGGCTTGTTTTTCTATGGAGAAAATGTGTCTCTAGGCTAGGTAGGCTCTAATCAAAACATCTATTATATGTTCAATTTACACATATCCGCTAATCATACTCGTACTGTTAGTACTTCATGATATATGACGCTTTAAAGAATCAAATTTTTTTCACATAGCCTCTTAATTTGCAGTTTTTTGTTTTCATTCCTATGTTACTTTTTATGAAAACCTGTGAACCTATACCTAATTGAGAAAACTAGAGAGCGACCAATCCCTATAGTAAAGATAAAGATAAGAAAAAATATTTATTACTGGATTTAGGACACAATCCACGCATCAAATATAAAAGTACAACGGGAAAAAATTTAATCACAAGCAGTAGAATACTCTTTCAATTAACAGTGAATAAAAAAGACAACGATAGGCAAGCCTGAACCGCCCGCAGTTGCATAATTACTTCGCAAAGAACTTTACTAGCCTACCATAAACATTTTCAGCCTACAAAACAACCTGGAAATCCAGCCCATAAATTCTATGTAGACATTTTTCGAAGCGAAAAGTACACAGTGGCTTTATCGTGACGTTCACACGAGCAATAAATTGTATGGAGTAATCGTTGAAACACTACGTGTGGATAGTCCTTTATTTTGTGGCGTGCTGCGCGTAGATATCGATCTTAGTTTTTCTTGTTGGGTCAGGAAAACAGAGAGATAATTGTACCACACCTCGGACACTGCCTACAAAAAATAGAAATTGACAAGATGACGTGAGTACATGCAAAACGGAGTCTAGGCATAGATCAAAGTAAAATTAATGGTAAGGCCAAAGCGCTCTAACAAACGAACTAGCACACTTGGTCTGTCATCTCAGTACATATTTGAAGTAAAATTGTCAATTGTTTCGCCTCATTTTTTCTGGTTTGAAATGTTCGCGTAAGGCCTATCCATTTATTTTATTTTGATCCGAGAGTCTAGGGCTTGAAGCCCTAGACTTTAGCTGCGTGCAAGTGAAAAGATTTTAATCTAAACTGCGTGCGCTTCCTACATACATTTTTCGTAAATAAAACGCATTGACACCCGTCTATTCAAAAAGAGTTTTTATCCTTCATCCTGAGATTATATTGTTGAAAACATAAATTTTAGCGTGTCAATTGTGATGTCAGTCTAGGCTTCGGGTAACTGCCGAGGTAACTGTAGGACAATAGAGGGGGTGAGGTAAAAAGTTGGTGGGAGGCAGGGAGTGTCCGTACTGTATGTAGTAACAGATACTCTTTCTTATACTGTAATAGTACTACCATAGTGAAAAGAATTATAATAGTGGTTATGTCCAGCAGTTGCAACATATCAGTCGAGCGCTGTGTGCGGAAGAGGGGGAGGGCCTTTTTTCATGTTACGAATATAGCATTACTCAGGGAGCATCGACTACTTATTATTGTAGACTGTAACGATCGACGAAGCGCCCAGGTAGGTCAACTGAAATAATTTAAGCAACCGGCCTAAAGGCACCCAGAAGGGGCACGGACTTCGGCATTAGGACCTAGCTGCCTAGCGGGAATCGGGAATCGTAAGAGCGGGGATCGGTGACAGTTGTGGTACCGAGGTTGTATTTCGCTTTCCGGTACACGCCAGCAGCATTGTCAAAAGTTAATCACTAGGGCACGGAAGAAAGAAAAGGTTTTTAGTAATTTATTTCAGTGCTTTTTTGTGGAAGATAAGACAATTTCCCTACTTTATTTATTTATTTATTTATCTTTATTGGTTATCAAACAGCAAATTACTTAATCTCTAATACAGCAACATTTAAATTTTACAGCGCCAATTACATGATAACACGTTTAAACACATACATACTACACACACACACACACACTACACACACTACTTAATACATATTACTGTATATTACGTTATTTTTATATTACAGTATATTTGTATTTGTACACCTTTATTTGTGTATGTTATCTATGTGTGTTATTGTGATCTACACCGCCTACCAATCTTCTTTCACTATTTCCTCTACCCTAAGGTTTTAAGGTAAGAAATAGCTTTTTAGCGATAAGACCGCCTGTTTTTGCGCCTTTTGTAATTCCTGCTTGTTTGCTCTCTGTATACTGTGTTTTTTTGGTGTCAAATAAAGTATAATTGATTGCTTGATTGACTGATTAATGTATACACATATACATAAACCATGATCCGGAAACATTTATACAGCTGAGAACTGTGGCGGCCGCTGAGCTTCACGACTTGTAGTTTTTATTACACTATGCGCTTAGCTTGTAGGTATTCTCGAGCGACATGCTCTCTAGCGTATTTCCTGGCCCCACCCCGCTAACTACATCACAGACCCAGTGTTTATAATTCAACTAAACAGGGGCAGGGCTTTCCATTTTATAATTAAATTATAATTATGTGACGTATAAAGTATTTAGCCCGGCTCTGAAGTATCCTTTGTAACTAGGTTAATTTTATTGTTCCATTCCGTTCGTAAAAAGAAAAAGTTTTTGTTAGGTTCAAACAAGGTTCAAAGAAAAATACTGGAATTAAAACAAAAGAGAACATGAGAAATGTAAGTCCATTTTGTAGTTAAGGCAGGTAATAAGCAATTTGTTGAATAAATAAGTCAGAATTTAAGAAAGATGGCCGTTGCGGGACGCCCGGCAGAAGTGAAATTTCCGCAGCTGTAAAATTTAAATTTCGAACTTCCGTCACACAAAAAGGTTGCGGATCCGAATTTCAAAGCCCTGCCATAAAAAGTTTCACTTCAAAAAAAGTTGGCCGTCACGGGACGCCCGGCAGAAGTAAAACTTCTACAGCTGTAAAATTTAAATTTCGAACTTCCGTCACACGAAAAGGTTGCGGATCCGAATTTTAAAGCCCTCCCATAAAAAGTTTCACTTCAAAAGAAGTCGGCCGTCGGGACGCCCGGCAAGCTGTAAAATTTAAATTTCGAACTTCCGTCACACGAAACAAAAGTGTACTGCCAATAGTTCTCATAGGTCTGTACCTAAGTAGTTAAGGTTTTTTTCTTATTGGTTGAGCTCAAGAAGTTTAGATAGTAGGTATCTAAACTACTTGGTTGAGTTCTTGAGTTGCTTTGTTCTTAAAAAAGTTTCGATACAAAAAAGACCATATTCAATAGTACAAATAAATTCTCTAAATAAACTTTTTATTTACTAAATAAAATGAATTTTTATTATTATTTTCTTCACAAGTGTGTTGAAAAACGTCGTATGATACACGTGTGTATTGATGATTACCGTCCTCGGCTCTCTTAAGACCCTCGCCTAGCCTCAGCGGTAATCACCAACATTACACACTTGTACCATAATGTACTATAATATTTTGAGATAAAAATAATTAAAACAACGCACTTTAAAACAAATTAAAATATTATTTATAAAAACTATAATTTCTTACATTCCTGTCCTTTCCAAGTCTTATTTCTGATACCTGCAAAATATACAATATTTTTATTAGTCAATGATTTTTATATTTATGTTGTAATATTAGGTCGTGAACCGATCGTAGAATTTGGTAGATCGTGATCTGCCTGGGCATGATTTTAGTCATCTCATTTGCCCTCTAAAGTAATGTAACTCTGTGTCTACACCATGATAACTAGTGATGTATGTATGAGTCAAACAGATGTATTTCACATCTGTATATTGTGAAACAACAATGTTTTAACAAATATTAAAACAGGCCTAAAACTAAAATTTAAAAATATCTACTTAAGGGAATATAATTCGGAGCGCGCTCCTTACAAACGTAGTCTGGTGATATTTTCAATACTATCCAATTAAAGTCAATTAAATTTTTCAGAAACAATTTAAAAAGTAATCTCTATGTCTGTATCAAGTCAGATTTTCGGTAAAATGTACAGTTTTAATGTTACAGTGCCTCAAATATTTCCATACAAATCTTAAATGAATCCTATCATTAAAACTGTATATTTTAACGAAAATCTGACTTCATACAAACATAGAGGTTAGTTTTTAGATTGTTTATGAAAAAATTCATTGACTTTAATTGGATAGTATTGAAAATATCACCAGACTTCGTTTGTATGCAGCGTGCATTTGCGCTCTATGAATAAACTTCTCTTAATACCTACTAGCTGGTGCCCGCGACTTCGTCTGCGCTTCGTCTGGACAATTCACACAATATCTTTATAAATTGTAGCCTATGTGTTATTCTGATGTATAAGCTATATTATTGTAAAGTTTCATTAAAATCCATTCAGTAGTTTTTACGTGAAAGAGTAACAAACATCCACCCATTCTTCGCGTTTATAATATTAGTAGGATAACCTAATACAAGCGATGTCATATATTATCTATCATTATCACATACAGTAAGTAGCAACATTGCTTCATTTTATTGGAGTCGAAGAAAGTCCCACATTGTGAAAGTCACCTACATATTAATAAGACTTAAGACTTAACCCAGTCTTAAAGCATACTTAAAGTTAGCTAATTTACAGATCAACCTCGACTTAACAGCTAATCCGGCCTAAATATCAGTGAACATAAGCTCGTTGGCACAAGAGCGAGAATCCGATTACTCGTGATGCAATCGGACCGAACCGATTTTCCGACCGGTTTCCCGCCCGAAGAAGCCTTATGGGCTATAAATGGGTACGTAAAAATATGGTCTGGGTGGTTTATTGAAGAGAATATGTTTCCGGATTTTATACTTCCTGCTGTGCTAGGAGAAAATATTAAACAATGTAATAGTAGTATTGTTGTTATAATAAATTCAAGTTAAAACCATCAAAGTTTAAATACTAACATTTATAAAGTAAAGAAATTTTTCTCGAACCTTCGTCATCTAATCTTAACTATTATAAAACTGTAACAGAAGTGTGTCTGTACATTGGAGATATTAACAAAAAAAGTTACGATATGTCCCTGATTCCATATCAGCAATTTTTGGATTTTTTGGTCGAGCATCACGCAAAAACTACTGACCCATCCATCCATCCATATGCTCACGACTATATTCCCCGAGGGGGTAGTCAGAGATATACTACTGACCCGATTTTGATTAAACTTTTTTTGTATGATAGCTTATAATCTGACTTAAAATCTGGTATATAATCTATACTATTATAAAACTGTAACAGGAAGTTTGTCTGTACATTGAAGATATTAACAAAAAAAAAGTTACGATATGGTTTTTAGGTGTCCCTGACTCCATTTCACCGATTTTTGGATTTTTTGTCTGTCTGTTTGTTTGTGTGTTTGTTTGTTTGTTTGTTTGAACGAGTATCACGCAAAAACTACTAAACCGATTTTGATGAAACTTTTTTTGTTTGATAGCTTATGATCTGACTTAAAATCTGGTATATAATATTGTATAAAACAAATAGTAGGTATGAGGTAAGATCCGTTTTATAAAACTATCCTTGAAATTATGAATTGTTATTACTGCAGTAAGTGCCCAACTAACCATTTCATCGTATAGGTGTCGTATAGTCGAACATTAGACGCATAGAGCACCAGTATATGACGAAATTACCGTAATATAACTTTTATAAGTCAAAATAGTCTTATAATACGACCAAATTGTTTTCTGGGTATCCACGAAAGTGCTAATTTGATTTGATCAACGTACGTACTTTAAACTATGTATTTCATTCACACTGGCTTTATAAAGGAGTAAATTTACTGTAGGCCCACAAACGGTTACGTTTATTGATGGTATTACATTCTAAAAACATAATTCAATTTACTATAGTAATCGGACGAAAGATTAGGTAAAAATGCAAACGGAATTATGAAATAAACATAAAACTTATACACATAAAAAAAAATACAAAAAAAAATACAGAAAAAAATATATATGTACATTTTTTTTAAATAAAATGTATTATTAAAAAAAATAGGACATCCTACTTTAAAAATTTACCGTTTTGAATGTTTTTGCTAAGACTATTGTGTCCTATTAAAACGGCACATGTAAAGCAATGCGTGTATAGGAACATCTTAGATGTTAATACGAAAATAAAAATAGAAAAACCAACATATCTTACCAAGGCAAGATGTGCGTCAACTGCGATTACGCGACACTCTGTTTAGATGAGGTATATCTAAATAAATCGACATGAGTTCTATAATAACTATACGCTAACATTTATATGTTAGCCTATTTCCCATACTAAATTTGAGGATCTCTTTTCATGCGTCAGATACTTTCGATCATTTTTTTTCCACATGATCAAACCACCTTAACATTTTCAATCCCTGTCACTATATTCATAATAAGTACATATGTTCATACTCGGAACTCAAAAGTACTTCTTAACCTGCATTTATTAACCCTTAGCAGCATCCTCTGAGTACACACATTGATTCGATCCGATCGCCAACCCGCCTGCCAAGCGTGGCGATTATGGCAAATCCCCTCATTTTGGGGGAGGCTTATGTCCAGCAGTGGACGTTTAATGGCTGATATGATGTTATGATGACTACAGGGTGGAATTGATATCATTAGCATCCTTTTAAACTAAGAGTCTTCTCATCAAACTGAACAACTTTTACTATGGCAGCTAACCGAACGGAGCAAAAAAAATCTGCTGTTGCATAAATTTGAGTCCCGAACTTGCGTGTCGACATTGCAGTTTAGTATGGAACAGAAGATTTTTTATTCGCTCTGATCGGTTTGCTCCCATAGTAAAAGTTGTTCAGTTTGATGGGTAGACTCTTAGTTTAAAAGGATGCTAATTATATCAATTTCACCCTGTATATGACGGCCCGATAGCTCTAGATATGAACATATGAACCTGCCTGCTGTGCCAAGGGTTGCAGGTTCGAATTCCACAAGGGGGAAATATTTGTATGACGAAGATAGTTGTTATTATCTTCTTCGAGACTACACCTTTCTGTTCGTATGACGTATTCGTATAGTCGTTGTACACAAACACTTACCCCTTACGGGACATTTCATGGAGGAATGTTACGCTCTACTAACCAACCGGATGGCGGGGCGAGCTTTCTAAGTGAATTGGGTACTTGGTACCGACATATACAAAGTAGTCGGGTTTGAATCGCTGTTTTGTCTTCTTTGGCTTTCAAATGAGACGGGGGGTTGGATTGAAAATTCTACAGATTTTTCTTTGTTCTTTATCTTATAGGTTAAGAGTTTACAGTGTAAGACAGGGTCCACACAGTGTGAAATTGATATCATTAGCATCCTTTTAAACTATGACTACCCATCAAACTGAACAACTTTTACTATGGGAGCAGAGCAAATTCCTTTTCTAACGAATAAGAGTGAGTTTTACGCTTATATCAAAGTAAAATTAATGGATAGGCCCAAAGCGATTTAATTTGAAGCACGCAACTAGCACTCTTATCATCTCGGTACATATTTGACTGTCAATTGTTTTGCCTCATTTTTCTGGTTTGAAATGTTCACGTAAGACCGATCCATTAATCTTCCTTTGATCTAAGGTTTTACGTACGTTGCAAAGCAAGGACATACAGACCTACAATTATAACAATCGTCCTTTCTTAACAGCTTTGACAGATCGTTTCAAACATTATTTTCTAACCAAATTTTTATATCATCCTGTTTGTTCGAACGTCACGCGAAAATTACAGAAAATATCTCTGTTCAAATAATATAGTCGAGAGAAAAAAGTCTAAGACCACCTGCTACCAAATCTAACACTTCCCCAAAAAAGTAACACCAGCTACAAAACGTCTAACTTTTCACATTTTCTCGGTGAAAAGTAATGATTTTGGCATTTTCCTTAAAGCACGGCCCCGCCATATCCATCGCTCAGAGCATTATGATAAAGCTGGGCTGAATGGCCGTATCGAACTCTTTTCATCGCCGACGGCATACTTTGTCCTGTCGTGTTATAGTTATTGATGATTTAACGTATAATCTGATGGTAGTTGACGTTGCTTTCTGGGCTAATAGAGTATTGCAAACATACAGTACAAATAAACGTTGAGACATAAACATAAACATGAGACTACCCTGTAAGTTGTCATTTCTAAATTGTCCTAATTTCGAGAAATTGTCATTTCGGGAATTTGCATTTTTGAGGTAAAAATAAATTTGAGACGCGTGACATATTGTTCATATTCATATTCACTTATTGCATAGCCACATGGTTGTCTTAGGTCTAAATAGGTACATTATTCATAGTCCTTTAGACATGTCGCACTCCGTCGGGGCACTGCAATATTTGAGAGAGAGTTTGAGATTACATTATCACTTATAACATTTTTTTCAATTGAATGAATTCAAAATTAAATAAGATACATGTCATAATTATTACTACCTATAATAAGAACTAGAAATACACAAGTCAAGTTTTTAGTCAGTCAATAAAGTATCAATCAATCAATCAAATCAAATATACTTAATCAATACAATCATCATCTTCATTATCATTTCTTGTATCAATTTTATATACTTAATTTAATTTAGTTTAATTTAATTTATGTCAATTATTATTGTTATTTCGAGAAGGTGTAATTTCGAGAAGTTGTAATTTCGAGAAATTGGCATTTTGAAAAGTGGGCATTTTGAGAAATTGTCTTTACGAGAAGTAGGTATTTTGCGAGCGGTTGGCGATTTGCGAAGGTGGTATTATACGCTGATACGATTGTTTGGGCACTGCTAATAAAATGGGGATGTTCTGTTGAGTTTTTATGTACACACGGCGACACATCCAGCTATACTAAACCAACATAAAGCTGGTCGCGCGCAGGTTGAATAACGTATAAAGTCACGCGGCCAGCTTATTTTGGTTTTGTGTACTACATACTAGTGTCACTAACAAAGTTTCATGCGCCATATGCGGGTAGGAAGAACGCAAAAGGTGAAAGAGAATCTATAAATTTTCTGAAAAATGTGTGGCGATCTCGCTGCATTGAATGTGAGAGCGTTGATACATCTCTAGTACATGCTATAACCAATGTTTTTATTTTTTTTTATTTTAACACTTTATTGTACACACGCAAATATAAATGAAAACAGCATAATAGACAATTACAAAGGGCGATATTATCTCTAAAGAGATTTCTTCCAGCAAACCCGTGAAAGAGAGAGAGCATATTAAGTGAGGCAGGCATAGTGTGCACATTTAACAAATAAAACAGTATTTAACACTAATAAATAGATATGATTATATAAAGATACAGGTATATACATACATACATACATATATATATATATATATATATAAATTATGATAAACAAATAAATATACTAGTACCAAGCCTATAACCTAATACTTTATATTATAAATGAGAATGCGGGTTTGTTTGTTTGTTTGTTACGCTTTCACGCGTAAACTACTCAACCGATCATCACGAAAGTACACATATTTTTAATGAAATTTTATGCATATTATATTGTCAAGAGTATAAGGTCTAACAAAATCAGCTGAAACTATTTTAAGGGACTTTCTCTATGGGACCAATATCGAAATCGCGAAAAAAAAATGATGTGCCATACAAAACTGCAAACACAACTTGAGTCAAATGTATGGAGCAGCAGATTTTCTTTTCCAGATTTCAATATTGGTCTAATAGAGAAAGTTGTTCAGTTTGATGGTCTGATCATCCCCTTAAAATAGTTTCACCTAATTTTGTTAGACCTTATATAGTAATAAAGATATATAGTAAAGGACAAAGAACTCTTTAAAAGAAATGTAAAAATTATAATATTATTTTATTTACTTTTTAAAGATCTCTGACAGTTATTTCAAGACATCAACGCGAGCGAAACCGCGGGTAAAATCTTAGTACATACTTAGCTTAACGAAAAGGCCTAGATAAAGGCAGAAGGATCACTGCGATGATAATATATAATCAAAGAAGCTGTTTTCCCTAAAATGTTCTATACTTTGACCCGGACTATTCATAATTCAAAAAAAATATTTTGCGTCCATTATTATTCAACAAGAGATTTTGTCAGGATATTTAATAAAGGAACGATAAAGTGCCAAGGTCTGGATGCCAGTCCAGGCACAAAGGTGTTATCTACACAAAGGTAAATATTTTTAAACCACTCCTAATATAAAGAAACTCCTAATAATAGTGACCTTAAAGGTGAAGGAAAATATTTTTAATAAATTACCCTCCATTTTAGTCGGTGTCAGATAAAGGCCGTATGAGATACGGTACGCTTGCGTGATATGTATTCGGGAGTCGCGCTGCAAGTCTGGGGGAGGTCAGACGCGTGCGTATTGGCATCTGTTAGGCTTGCACGTGGCTCTGCCATTTTGTAAACTCTTTTGTGTTTTAACTATAAAACGTTAACTTGAGATTATAATAAACTACTTGACATTGGCAGAAATGCTACTAATCATTTTCCTACGTGTACTCTCTACATAACGGGACATTGGCACAATTGTGATAACGCATCGGACGCCATTAAATAAAAATAGAATAGATATGTACTCGTCCGCGGTGTACACCCGGTGACACATCAAGTTACGCAAAACCAACGTAAGCTGGCCGCGCTACGTTATACATTACTCTACCTACGCGCGACCAGCTTATTTTGGTTTTGCGTAGCTTGATTGTACCGTGTCTCATGTGTCTCATATACAGCTCTATACAGGGTGAAATTGATATCATTAGCATCCTTTAAAACTAAGAGTCTACCCATCAAACTGAACAACTTTCACTATGGGAGCAAACAGATCAAAGCAAAAAAAATAATCAGCTGTTGCATACATTCGAGTCGAGTAGGCATTGCAGTTTAGTATGGAACAGCTGATTATTTTTTTTCTCCGATCGGTTTGCTCCAATAGTGAAAGTTGTTCAGTTTGATGGGTAGACTCTTAGTTTAAAAGGATGCTAATGATACCAATTTCACCCTGTATAATTACAACGCTGGAACGTGCACGTTTACGCGTACGTATCCGGTTTGCAGCGGCCTTAAAAAGAATAGAATATAGCATGCTCCTATGCCTTATTGTGATAATTACCATGCGATGTTACTTTCTTTTTTAATATCTATACTATTATAAAACTGTAACAGGAAGTTTGTCTGTACATTGAAGATAATAACAAAAAAAAAGTTACGATATGGTTTTTAGGTGTCCCTGATTCCATTTCACCAATTTTTGGATTTTTTGTCTGTCTGTTTGTTTGTGTGTTTGTCTGTGTGTTTGTTTGTTTGAACGAGTATCACGCAAAAACTACTGAACCAATTTTGATGAAACTTTTTTTGTTTGATAGCTTATGATCTGACTTAAAATCTGGTATATTATTTGTGCGGACGAAGTCGCGGGTTAACGCTCGTATATTTTATAATTACATTACTCAAGCGTAGCTCAGCATGCGTAGCACGGAACGCGTAGCGCGGAACGCGTAGCAAGGCATGCGTAGCAAAGCAAGCGTAGCATGGAAGCATTTGCGCGAAGGACAAGGAAATCTAATTTACAAATCATCATCGAAACGTCACGACCTCATCACATGATAGTAATTATCATGTATAGAAATTGTTTGTTTCGTTTTAATAAATACCTAAAAATGCCATTGTCATTTCATACATTTGGCATTTCATACATTTTTATTTTAGGCATTTTTTAACAGAACTCTAGTACTTATTTTTTGTAACCAAAGTTAACAACACTGAATTCCGAATCAGGTTTATTCCGTATGTGTGTGGCGGACCTAAGTTGCACTTTTTCAACCTTATCTCCTAGTCGCCACGTACGACACGCACGGGAAGAAATGGTCTATTCATAGCTTTGACTACTTATATTGGGACTAGTTTTTTTTTTTTTTAATTCTCTTGTTTTTTTTTGGAGCTTTTAACCCTGAGGTTACGTCAGCCCCATCGTGCCTTAACCCTTAAGACTCTACAAAATACAACAATTTTACAATGAAGTAATAACCTAACACTATTTAACGAATATACAAACAAACACACATATTAAACACTAGTATTATAAATAAAAAGGTACACCATTTTAGCCTCTCCCGACGTAGGGGCGGCTAAAATGGTGACAAAAGAGCCTACATTCACAATATTTAGATTTAAACTATTATACAATAATAGCGTCTGCGATTGAAAAGTGTGCGATGGCCGGGGACTAGTTACGCGTGTAATTCTACTAGCAAACATTCCTGCCACTTTTTGCGGGGGGCGAGGTAACATTTTATCATTTTATACCCATTACTTTAGATTCTAATTTTGAACGTTAAAAATCATGAAAAGTAGACTCGTGTGAACCCCAAACGTTCTAAGTTAGAACGACGTAGAACGACTGCATACGAACGAACTGCTATTTGCAATGCTGTTTCAGTGTACAATAAATTGCCTACCGATGTAAAAGCCCTTGGAGATAGGAAATTTTTTGCGAAACTGAAATCTGTTTTACTTAATATATTGCTAGAATTTATGGACTTTTATAAATAATCATAGTCAGTAATTGATTGACAATATTTGTAGGTTTAGAATAATTGTATTATGTAGTATCGTGAGTTGCTGTTAATTTCATATTTTAAAATTGTTGACATCTAACACTAACTTGACATAATGTTTTATTTATTATTTAATTTTTTTCACAAAAATCTAAGTTCGAAATGATTGTTTCGCAATTATAGGCTGTCTCGTTTAGTGATAAGGTATAAAATTAATTGATCTTATACCGTGGCAGAGGGGAAATGCTACCGCAAGGCTAGTCCTTATACTGAATAGTCAAAGATTCAAAGTCGGAAACACACGATTATTTATAACTCTCGCCGTAAAATCGACGTTAACTACGAATCCACCCGAAACCTTTGTATTTATGATCTATTTATGACTGGGGTCATCCTTCCGTATTGTCATAAAACGACTATAAGAATAATTATGACTGTGAGAACGTAAACTGAATTTTATTCAATAGCATTTTTATTAGTAAACGCGTTTTAGGAGCATTAGTGCTCGTACATACTAGCACAGTATAAGAAATAGTATCTTTTACTAGATACAGTACGGACACTCCCTTCCTCCCACCAACTTTTTACCTCACCGCCTCGATCGCCCGGCAGTTACCTAAGAAGAAGACTTAAGGCGGTTTCAGAGGGGTCAATTTTATACAAAACTTTGACGCACAATACGCGGAGACGGTATTATTATAAGTAACTTTGTATATATGGAAAAATAGTTTAGAAAATCTAGATGCCGCGTCACAAATAACATTTGCAATTTATACTATAATTACTAAGATATAAAGCTTTTAAAATTTTGTATGAAAAATTTCAAAGCTTTATATCTTCGTAATTATTTTATAAATTGCAAATGTTATTTGTTACGCGGCAACTAGATTTTCTAAACTATTTTTCCATATATAAAATATTACTTTTATTAATCCCGTCTACGCGTATTGTGCGTCAAACGTTTGTATGGACTGAAACCACCTTAAGGATCAATTTCTTTGGTTTCGCATGTGCTGACGTCATCTTGTCAAATCCAATTTTTTTTATGCAGTGTCTAGGCTGTGATACTAGTTATTCTCTCGTATACAATGCTTGCCCTCTTTATCTTGTGTTTCTTACATCTCTAATGGAATATTTCCCTAACGGATCCCTAAATCGAAAAATAGTTTTTCCAAACCTACAATATTTTTAAACGAGCTATCCAACGATACCCTACACCATGGGATAGACGAGAAAAAAAAAATGTTATCACGTCTTCGCGTGTACCCTAATAAAAATTTTTTTTTAAATTTTTTTTTACCACTTTCTCGTCGGTACACCATGTCAAATTACAGCTTTCTAGTACTAAGCGTCTCTGAGCTAAGCCGCGGAAAGACAGACGGATAGACGGACGGACATGGTGAAACTATAAGGGTTCCTTGTTGAATGCGGAACCCTAAAAATAATACTCATTCTAATAAGAACCAACTCGTTATAAAATCGATATTAAAATAATTTTTAGTTACCGACCAGTATAACTTTCGTGACCTCTAACCCAACTATATACGTCGTATCACCAATTTGTCAATAATTTTCGTCATTTATTGTAATAACTACTTCGTCCATGTGGACACATGATTTATTTACAGCCTAATCATCATCATCATCATCATCATCATACCAGCCGATAGACGTCCACTGCTGGACATAAGACTCCCCCAAAATAGGGGGATTTGCCATAATCGCCACGCTTGGCAGGCGGGTTGGCGATCGCAGTTTGATTGAATGTGTGTACTCAGAGGATGCTGCTGCCCATCCTCCGGTAGATCCCGTAGTCGCCTTTTACGACACCCACGGGAGGAAATGGGATGGTGCTATTCATAGCCGACACCACACGGCACAGCCTAATACCACAGATTATTCAAAAGTTACTCCTGTAACAGATACCTACCTCACGCTCGTCGATTTCGCGCGCTTTTTCTAATTTCGAACTTTGCGCTTCAGGAACGACCAAGTAAAATGCGCTTTATGTCAATGCGTGACAGTCCCTTTGACTATTTATTATAAGGACTGGCCTTGCGGTAGCATTTCCCCTCTGCCACGGTATAAGATCAATTGATCATGTGCATTTACACTCAATTTTATACTTTATGAGACTATAATTGCGAAACTATAATTTCGAACTTAGAACATTTGGGGTTCACACGAGACTACTTTTCATGATTTTTAACAATCAAAATTAGAATCTAAAGTTATTGGGAATAAAATCCAAAGTTGCGGATTTCATGTTACCTTGCCCCCTGCAAAAAGTGTCAGAAATGTTTGTTAGTAGAATTACACGCGTAACTAGTCCCTATATAAGTAGTCAAAGCCTACACCGCGTGCGATACGCGGCGCCGTTGGTACCTATCGCAGCTGTCAAAATGTGAGTGACAGTACAGGGTGTAAAAAAACCGTGTTGGAGCCTTAGGGTTGAACCTCACCTGGCAGCACCGCATCGCCTTTTTCTGTCACGCCATCCTTGTCTGTCCCTCAGGAACGTCATTTGAGAATGAAAAAAAGATAGACGGAACGCGACTGCACCGCCGAGCGACGGAAAAAGGCGATGCCGTGCTGCCAGATGAGGTTCAACCCTTCAAGGGTTGCTTCATACCATCAACCTGAACAACTTTTTCTATGGGACCAATATCGAAATCGTGAAAAAAAAATCAGCTCTCCCATACATTTCGGTCGAGTTATGTTTGCAGTTTTGTATGGAACAGCTGACTTTTAAACAGTAGACGTGGACCAGCAGTGCGATTTTTTAATCTGATTCGCTGAAGCAGTTGAAAATGTCAAAATTACTATGGAGATATGCATCCTTCTACTGCTGATTTGACTTTCAAAAATCGCACTCTTGGAGTATCATTTTTAAAAATCAAATCTACAGTAGAAAGATGCATATCTCCATAGTAATTTTGATATTTTCAACTGCTGAGCTCAGCGAATAACATTCAAAAATTGCAATCCTGAGGGGAAGAATGTTTACTATAATCAAGAAAAGCCATTTCACTGAAGAGAGGCAGCGGAAGACATAGACAGAGTTATCTAGCACAAAAGGAGGAAAAGGTTGAAGTCGTGAAGTATCAGGAACTCAAGACATTATTGGTGAATACTCAACCGACAAAACCTTCCTCCTTTCTTTTTTAACTAGAGTAAACGACATCATCCGCGTTTCATAAATTTTTGGTCCAAATTTGAAAGTCAACAAAAACCTCTTTAGAATATTAGTGTACGTATACGTGTTGAAGACCTTTCTGTGTTTTTCTGAGTTCGAATTTATGATTGTCTCGTTAGCAATAATATAGCAAATCTTTTTAATAAATTCAATACACAGTTCTGAAAAGTAATTTACGAAATGAAGTAACACATAAACCAATGAAAGTAATTTCAAAAAGTATAAAACAAAAGCGTCATAACCGAAGTCTATAAAACAAACAAGTCCAATAGAGTAAGGAAATATTGCAGGAACCTACCAGCACAGACGCAAAATACAAACAAAGCCGTTTTATGTTCCCATCAATCTTCACCGGTTACGTTTGACGTAATGTACTAAGAGAAATAACTGAATATGTTACGTAGATGAATAATTTTTGAGAATTTATACGAGAACTGTGTATTCTTTAGACAGAAAAGTGTGAAAGTAGTGAAATTCTGGTGGCCAAGCATGTCGCCATCGCTCGATAAAACAAGATGTACCTCTGTCTAATAGGTTACTTTTTTCACGTTTATTAATCGGTTTGTCGTTCGTGGCCTGGAAGCCCGCCCTTCTGATGCGTTTGTGAAAACAACAAACAAACTGAACAACTTTTACCTAATATGGGAGCAACCCGATCCGAGCAAAAAAACATAGATATACGGGTCAAACTTTTTTTAAGTCGGTTAAAAAATCAGCTTTTGCATACTCTACGTAAAGTAAATGAGATGTCCTATCATTTGGAATAGTATAATTACCTTTTTTAATTGTAAAAATTTCTGTCGACCAATTTGGAGTGTACCCTTTTTGGAAAATACTTTTATATTTACTTATTCTAACGTAATCACCTGCAAAGAGCTTCTGTCTATCAGGTTTTGATCTTAAAATTTGTGATTTTTTAATGTTACCCATTACTATATTTTCACTATCTTTCTAAACCTAGGTATATTTTTCTATACAAGGACTTGCCTAATGAAATATTCCGTGTTTTGTTTTCATTTCATACCTTCCGAAGAAGCCACCTCAACTTTTCATCATTTTACACATAATTACACTTCACAACGCACAAAACATTAAAATAGTTACTGCAAAAAACAGACGAACGCCGCCATTTTCTCGCGCGACGATACCGATGATCCGAATTTCTTTTTTTGTTGAGACGGAATTGCGTTCTGTTTTTCACAGAATTGTACTCAAACCAACCAATAAATCTAATGAAAATATAAAAAGTATGGTGAAACGAAACGCAACGTCACAAATCGCGAGCCAATAGGAGCGTTCGTCACTGGCCCTACCGTTAGGGCAAGCGACACGCAAGACCGAAAAATCATTGGCCCTACCGTTAGACCGGGCGACATTTGGGGGGATAAGCATATTTATTAAAATTTTCATTGTATGGATCATTAAGGTGGTTTTAGTCCATACAAAAGTTTGACGCACAATACGCGTAGACGGAATTAATAAAAGTAATATTTTATATATGGAAAAATAGTTTAGAAAATCTAGTTGCCGCGTAACAAATAACATTTGCAATTAAAAATATAATGACGAAGATATAAAGCTTTTAAAATTTTGTATGAAAAATTTCAAAGCTTTATATCTTCGTAATTATTTTATAAATTGCAAATGTTATTTGTTACGCGGCATCTAGATTTTCTAAACTATTTTTCCATATATACAAAGTTACTCATATTAATACCGTCTACGCGTATTGTGCGTCATAGTTTTGTATAAAATAGACCCCTCTGCAACCGCCTTAAGGGATAAGATTTTTATTTACCGTGTTGTAGTGGCTAAAAAGCAAAGCATTTCAATTAAAATATTGTCACATGTTTTTGTCTGTAAGTTTGTATATTAATTTTATTTACCAGACCACGGTACCGCTCAGAGAGAAACAGGCCTTAAAGGATTACTATGCAAAACTGTCTTCAACCAACATTGGAAAACTTTACCAACATCATTCAACTTTTATTTCAAAGAGCTCAACCTATTACAAACTGAGAAAGCGGACTATACTTAGGCTCGCTTGCACCTAGCAGGGTTATCGTTATTAACTCGGAACTAGACGCTACTTTGGAATTAAATTATAATTATGTATTGCACCATCCTGTTTTAGGGGCTTAACTTGTGTTATATTTATACCGCCGATGTGGTAGGTTTAAGTCACTAAACTACGTGCTAAATGTCAAAATTGAGGCAACATCTGTTTTTACAGTTTTGTTATAGGCTCGCGCAACTCTCTAACAAAAAAAATTTATATGAAACGTGCACCGCGCCGTTTAATTCCTTTGAACGGTTGCACACGTTTCATACATTCTGGATAATCGGTCACGACCAGTTTTTAGTATGGAAGTCCCGACTCATAACGTAGTGTGTTACATGCTCTTTGATAACATGAATGAACGATGAAAACGAAATGTCATTGCCAAAATAAAACAAATGTGATAGACAAATACAAAGAGATGCAGTGTGAAAGAGACGTGCAAATATTATGTTCATTTATCATTAAATTTTCATATTTTGTCGGATTACATAAACTCTATGGTCATTTAGGATGTTGCCGGTTGGTTGCCAGCGAAAAATAGAGAACTGTCAGGTTAGTTAACTATGAACTAGTTTTCATTGGCGCAAGACAATCTTCGATAACACTCGTTCAATCTGTAGGTCGGTGCTACTAAAAACGGGGTTACGCAATTTAACCCAGCATTTGGCGCAAGTGGGCCTTAAATTAATAAACTCGGAAAACATAAATTTAAACAATAATAGAAAAGTTAGAGGGCTTGAATATGAAACATGAGGTCAAAGTAATTTAATTTACCTTCGGGGTTCCTGCTACAAGTTTCCACTTGGCTTATTATAAACAAAGGACCATATTCTTCTCTTTATCCAAAACTTATCTTTACTTTGTTTTATGATACCTACACTAGAAGTTAAGAAAAGTGTACAGGGTCAAATTAAAGATTGAAAAATTTGTCTCGGACGGGACTTGAACCCGCACTCTTCCAAACCTTCTTCCTCTCTTCTCTTCTTCCATCTTTAATTTGATTCGAATTAGCACAACATGGCTGTAACATATTTAAAAATCAATAATATTTGAAATTGGAACAGGGTGTGTCATCTATATAGTTATGACTTCCAGTTGGTTAGTTTGTAATAACTACCAGTAGATGGCGCTCACGTCCCCTTAAGACGCAACAGATTGAAAATTTCGTTCTCTGGGTAGTGGGCTCGGTGGCGAAATTGGATAACGCAGTTCCCCGGTTTGGAAGAGTGCGGGTTCAAGTCCCGTCTGAGACAAATTTTTCAATCTTTAATTTGATTCGAAATAGTACAACATGTACCATGTACCATGTTTAAAAATCAATAATATTTGAAATTGGAACAGGGTGTGTCATCTATATCGTATGAATTCCAGTTGTAATGCTGGACTTGCGGGTTGATTAGTTTGTAATAACTACCAGTAGATGGCACTCACGTCCCCTTAAGACGCAACAGATTGAAAATTTCGTACTCTGGGTAGTGGGCTCGGTGACGAAATTGGATAACGCAGTTCCCCGGTTTGGAAAAGTGCGGGTTCAAGTCGCGCCCGAGACAAATTTTTCAATCTTTAATTTGATGGTGTTCATATTTTTGTCTTCTTAGAAGGCTTTGAAAAATACATTAGTATTTTGTCATGAATACCTCATTTTTAAAATTTCAATGCCTATTTTATTGCTCAAAAATAAAGTATCAAATCTAATTAAAATGAGTGCATTGGTAATAATATTATTAAGTTAAAAGCCTTCTGGGAGATAGAATTTTGATTTCTATGTTGCGTAGCGAACTTTTTTATAATATGTTTTCAGATATTCTTTTTGTCATTAAATGGTGCCGGTTATTGTTTAAAAGTTCCATTAATAATTACTCCCCACCCCTCGTAACAAAACTCCGTAAAATGACTGGGCTACAATCTTTTATTGGTACCAATATAAGACTAACTTCCCAATAACAAAAAAAATTGCCAGCTCCTTTTCACTAAAAGCCTACCAAAAACCGTTATCTTCAAATACCTGTCCATTTGTGTAATAATATAAGCCCAATAGCTTTACAAAGCGCCTAATAACAAAGTTCTTTTCACGAAAAAAAAGTTTGACAAGTAAACTTACGGACTGAATATTAATGATTGTCAATTTCCATCAGCTCATGAAACTTTATCTAGGCATTTTTCTTTGCAAGTGAATGTAAAAAATTCGAAGGTAGCATTATTCGGGCCGATATATAAAAGTATTTAGATTAAAGGGTAGATAGGGTGAAACGACTAGTCAATTCAAAATTACGGGCGGCCGTTGAGTTTGACCTACATTTTACCATTGATTGAGGCCTTTGTGAAGGAATCACAGGTAGGTATTTCTTTTAAGTTATCTGTTTGTTGATAGGTATTATCGATTAAGCGATAGAATAACATTTAGATTTGGTAGGTAGAGTTTTGCGCGGGAATTGACAAGAAAAGGACGGGCTTTGTTTCTTAAGGCGGTTGCAGAGGGGTCAATTTTATACAAAACTTTGACGCACAATACGCGGAGACGGTATTAATATAAGTAACTTTGTATATATGGAAAAATAGTTTAGAAAATCTAGTTGCCGCGTCACAAATAACATTTGCAATTTATATAATAATAACGAAGATATAAAGCTTTGAAATTTTTCATACAAAATTTTAAAAGCTTTATATCTTTGTAATTATATTATAAATTGCAAATGTTATTTGTTACGCGGCAACTAGATTTTCTAAACTATTTTTCCATATATAAAATATTAATTTTATTAATTCCGTCTACGCGTATTGTGCGTCAAACTTTTGTATGGACTGAAACCACCTTAAGGGCCTATGTCGAAAAATAATTGAAGCGAAATGCGCGTGTGATAGCTTATATTACTGCCTGATGCGAGAGAAAGAGATGGGGCGTCGCGCGCGAATGAAACGACGCAAGCGTAAAACACACATTATTTAATTGTGATTGTACTATTTATGTAAGTTCAATTCTGCTCTAATCAAAATTTGTAAAATATCAATTTTTTTTTAAATCAAGTCTCGTGTTTCTATTATTCACCGTTTAGCAGTTCCAAGCGTTTATAAATAAAAACGGAGGCTACTTTCGCTCGTTTTTCTATCGAGAAAATGTGTCTTAATCGTGTTTTGGCTCTAATCAAAACCTCAATTATATGTTCAATTTACACATATCCGCAATTCATACTCCTACTGTTAGTACTTCATGATATATAGAAGAATCCTATTTTTTTCACATATCTCTTAATTTTCTAAATTAGTTTTTCGTGGCTATTATTGTGTTAATGTGGTGGAATTAGTTTAATGATGAGCCATTAATCGTAAACAACATATAAGGTCTAACAAAATTAGGTGAAACTATTTTAAGGGGATGCTCAGACCATCAAACTGAACAACTTTCTCCATGGGACCAATATCGAAATCGCGAAAAAAAAATCAGCCGTTCCATACAAACCTACTCGACCTAAATGTATGGAGCAGCTGATTTTTATTTCGCGATTTGAATATTGGTACCATAGAGAAAGTTGTTCAGTTTGATGGTCTGAGCATCCCCTTAAAATAGTTTCACCTAATTTTGTTAGACCTTATATTTAAAGTGAGAAATAAAGACAGGCGCTCCCGTTTGATTCGGATTATATCCTCGGATATTTATATATTATACCTATACTCCATTGAACATTGGAATGTGTTCCATACTATTGCTTACCAGATCAGTTCAAGGAATTAAATTTCAATCTGTTTAAAAAGAGGGTGCGAATGTACTTTTTGGAAATGTCCTATTACTCAGTGCAAGAATTTTTAAACGAATCTAATGTCGCGCGTTAATAATATTTGACTAGATAAATGATGTGACATTACTATTTAATTATTGTAATTTTTTTCTCTATTTTTGTTATGACATGACATGTATCTTAATGATCTGACATTATTAATTATTGTATTTAATGCCTTTAAGTGTGAGATTAATTAAAAGTCCGTAATCACTTTGTTTACATATATTTTGAAACATAAGTTTCAAACACAACAATACAAGTTCCTACTACAATGTACTAAAGCGCTCTGTCCCGATTTTTCGAGAGTCCCTAGCCCTTTTTTTTTTTTTTTTTTTTTTTTCGTATATTATTATTTTAGTTTCATGTATTACTTGTTATAATTCGTTGTTTATATAAATTATTCGATCATGACTGAATGAAAAATTTTACTATTAATATTTTCACGCGTGTAATGGCAGAATATGCTGGACTTTGAATACTATTATAGCTATGTTTGTACCATATTCCAGAAAATAAAATATTCTATTCTATTCTATTCTATTCTCACATTTAAATGTGTTAGGGTTAGATTAGGAGGAGAGTTTTGCACGGGAATCATGAAGAAAAGGACGGGCTTTGGTTCTTAATTTTCTAAATTAGTTTGTCGTGGTCATTATTGTGTTAATGTGGTGGAATTATTTAAATAATGTGCCATTAATGAAGAATAATATACTAAAAGTGAGAAATAAAGAAGGCGCTCTCGTTTGGTTCGGATTGATCTTCGCGTAAAACTCTCTTGAATATTGGAATGTGTGTACCACCCACGCATTTCAAGAGTTAGGTATAAGATTAGGTAAGGTTAGGTTACAAGCGAAATTGAAACTAAAACCTGGCTGTAAGGGCTAGTTCCCATTGCCTTTCCGAAAGGATAAACTATTAAAAAAAAAAAGATTAGGTTGTTACTCATATACAGAGTGTAAGGAAAAATATCATTTAAGTACCTTTAAACCACATACTCTACACATCAAACTGAACAACTTTTAGTATGGGAGCAAACCGATCCGAGCAAAAAATGAATCAGCTGTCCCATACTAAACTCCAATATCTATTGGACACAAATGTATGCGATAGCAGATTTTTTTTATGCTCCGATTGGTTTGCTCCCATAGTGAAAGTTGTTCAGTTTTATGGGTAGAGATGATACTTTTCCTTACCCTGTACAGGGTCCTTCTTAATATGCTGACACTTTTTTAAACTGATCAACTTTCTCTATGGAACTAAAATCGAAATCGCGAACAAAAAATCGACTGTCCCATACATTTGAATCAAATAGGTTCGCAGTTTTGTATGGAACATCTGATTTTTTTTCGCGTTTTTCTAGTTGGTGCCGTAGAGAAAGTTGTTCAGTTTGGCGGTCTGATCATTCCCTTAAAAAGTGTCAGCATATTAATTAAGAAGGACCCTTAGATGATGATGATGATTGTCGGACCTTCCGTCTGTCTATTAAAGACAATAAGATCCAAAACTATGTATATTTCAATGCGGAAAGTTAGGTGAAAATAAATGTTGTTTTCTTATAATTTCTGATTAACAATTTTTTATTGTACGAATTCAGTATCGACCCTCCTTTTGCGTCACTTTAAAGTTAGTATTAAAAAATATATACAAGGTGTTACAAAAATACAAATAAACACATAAGGGGTGGCTTAGACGATACAAATTTTCGCGATTTCGATGTTGGTCCCATAGTGAAAGTTGTCCAGTTTGATGGTCTAAACAACCCCTTAAATGTTTATTTTTACTTTCGTAACACCTTGTATTGTAAAGAAAATTATTTGTGTCGGGAATTTGGACAAATCTATTCATAATTATCTCGATTGGTCGACTGATAAACAACTCTAACCACACGTTATTAGATCATTAAATCCTCTAAAAAGCACTTAAAACATTCTTAACCTAATTTAAACACTATTTAAGATTCGATCAAAAGTTTTTATTACTTCCCAGTCTTTTAATGTTAAGTAGATCTTAAAAATTTCAACGATTTATACTAAAAATATCTCATTTATCATTGAACATTATTACTACGCAACAAAATAAATCAAACGCATTGAGCGTTTGATTTATTTTGTCTATCTCTATACTATACTTACATGCCTACAGCGACATTTTTGGACTTTGTATGTCTGTTTAATTGTCATTTATTCATTTTTTTTTTTAATTTTTTGCAAGGAAAATAATTAATTAAGGTGTGTGTGTGTAGTGCAACAAGATAATTTTTGAAAATTTGGTTTATTGGTATGTCTGTTTCTGTACTACTAAACTAATTTGAATGCCGTTTATAGATAAAGGTAGAGTTTTACTTTCAGTAACATTTAATGTTTATTTGATGGTAATCAGCTCATTCAAACAAAATGCCTGCACACCTGCAATGTCACACCTGACGTCATAAGCTCATCAAATATCTGCGAGATCGAAGCTCCATCGTGAAAGTTATTCAGTTTGATAGTCTAAAGGGGGTACCCCTTAAGTATTACTAGGGTGTTTTGTTACAACCTGTATATGCTCACCAAATACCTATCTGGCCATGGAGCCGATTATCGCGCTATGATTGAGTGACAAACATCCAAACATCAAAACATCCAAACATTTATGACATTCGGCATCGCGCTAATCATTTTGAAAGCGAGAAATAGAATTAATGGAGCGATGCACACATTCATGAAAAGTCATAACGTGTCCAAAAAGGCATGTTTGGCAGTTCATGACGGTGTCCTGGCACCAACTTTGATGTATGGCACCGAATGTTGGGTATGGCAGAAGAGGAATGAATCTAGAATAAATGCTGTCGAAATGCGTTCTTTACGTAGTATGTGTGGTGTGACTCTAAATGACAGAATACGAAACAGTGTAATTAGAGATAGATGTGGATTGAAAGAGGATATAGTAACAAGGATTGAAAAGGGAATGCTGAGATGGTTTGGTCATGTGGAAAGAATGAGTGATAGCAGACTGACGAATGAAATATATAAAGCGAGTGTGAATGGGACAGTTAAAAAAGGTCGCCCTAGAAGCACGTATGCGGACCAAATTGGCAGCGTACTTAAGAAGGGTCAGATCAAATGTACCCGAAACCGACGAGCGTGTATGAAGCGACTTATGACTGTGGAAGAGGCGAAAAAGGTGTGTCAAGATCGTAGCCGATGGCGATCCGTTGTCTCTGCCTACCCCAATGGGACACAGGCGTGAGTATATGTATGTATGTATGTATGCATGACAGTCGTTTCATAAATCTCTCAGATATTTTTAGGTTGTCAAATGAACGATCCGTACCCAACTTAGTATCCCATCCCACTCCACCGACTTCTACTCCTACTCCTTCACCATCCATGCTGCTCGGTTGTGGAACTCACACCCCGCCGACATTCGCGACTCCAAGACTATAGCTGTATTTAAAAAGAAAACGAAAGAACACTTTCTTTCTCTACCCTAAGTGATATCTATATACTATTATAAAACTGTAACAGGAAGTTTGTCTGTACATTGAAGATATTAACAAAAAAAAAGTTACGATATGGTTTTTAGGCGTCCCTGATTCCATTTCACCAATATTTGGATTTTTTGTCTGTCTGTTTGTTTGTGTGTTTGTTTGTTTGTTTGTTTGTTTGAACGAGTATCACGCAAAAACTACTGAACCGATTTTGATGAAACTTTTTTGTTTGATAGCTTATGATCTGACTTCTGGTATATGATTCATGCGGACGAAGTCGCGGGTTAACGCTCGTTTATATATATAATTATATACATTACTTTAATACATTAATTAACCTCATCCACACATTAAGTTTCGGCCTTTCTGGGGTGACAAGTCTAGTCGCTCGTATTCTAGAGGTAAATGGCGAAGGGCTCCACTTGCCCTTTGTGAGTGACGCTTTAGAGGCATGGAGCAATAGGTACCCGAGTCGGGACATTCCAGAAGCCCCAAGTACCCAACAAGGTTGGGACGAGATTAGCTCAAAGGCTATTCTAGGTCAGCTTCTTGTTAATGCTACAGGTCTAGACTTAGCCAGAATCCGAGCGGCTTCCAGACCAGAATCGGTTGCATGGCTCCAAGCGTTACCTTCATCGCAACTAGGTACACTTTTAGACAACAACTCATTGAGGATTGCCGCAGCCTTGAGACTTGGTTGTGAGATATGCGTGCCGCACCAATGCATCTGTGGATCCTGGGTGCAGGCCAACGGCCATCATGCCTTAAGCTGTAGGAAGTGTTCGGGACGATGGCCACGACACCATATCCTTAATGACATAATCCGCAGAGCGCTGGTGTCGGCAAACGTCCCGAACATCCTTGAACCAACCGGCTTAAGCCGCACAGACGGCAAAAGGCCGGACGGCTTAACCCTCATCCCATGGGAAAGGGGCCGCTGCCTCCTATGGGATGCGACCTGCGTTTGCACCTTTGCGCGATCGCATCTTCAGGGAACTACGCGGGTGCCAGGATCGGCGGCGGAAAGTGCTGCACGGGTAAAACACACCGCAGGGCCCTGGGGTGCCGAAGCCAAAAACTTCATAAAATCCATTGGCCGTCGTTTGAGGGAGAGGGGCCGAGACCCCCGCTCCGGGTCGTACCTGGTTCAACACATTTCCCTAGCCATACAGCGTGGAAACGCCACGAGCGTGATGGGCACATTTCAACCGGGTTCGACGCGAGGCGGGCTCTTTGACTGATTATTTTGTTTAGTCTAGTTATATTTTAGTTTTAGGATATTTCAGTTTTATTATGGATTTGTGTCTATACATTTGTACTGTAAATTAATATCAATTTGTTTATTTAGAATATAATAAATACTAACTACAAAATCATTAAATTATATACATATTTTGATATATATTGTATGTTGTAGGTATATATTACATAATTTATTTATTTATACTGTTTGTTTGTACACATTAAGTTTGCCTTGTAATTGTTAACTGTCTCTTTTACGGGTCTGCTGGAAGAAATCTCTTCAGAGATAAGCTCGCCCTTTGTACATGTTTTCTCTACTTTGTGTATTATTATGTCCGTGTGTACAATAAAGTGTTATAATAATAATCAGTAAAATACAGAATCTTCATGTACCAAGAAGAAACACCGCATGTTGAAAAATTTACACGAAAAAGAATAAGAAAAAATACGTCGTGATCAACAGTACGAAGTCACGGGCCCAACTAGTCTGTTCTAAATACAAACGCCCTCAATATAAAAATAACATCTTTTACCACATTTCTCTAGTCTTTCCTTTAGTTTCTAAAAGTATCTACCTATCATGTTATACTGTAAACATTTGGTTTGCTAGTTTAATTCAGCTAGCATAAACACGAGACCGGTAGGATGGGAAGTAAGTACATAAATTTATGTATATTTACGCTATGCGGTGCAAGCGGTCGAATTAATGCGGTGCGTGGGGTTACGGGTTACACTGTTTCTCGGATACATTTTAATGTTTGATCGTTTCAAGTAGTTTTGTGTTGTTTCATGTAATACTGTGTTAACTGAATTTAAAAAGGTCAACTGTCTAATCAGCTGTTATATTATTATGTTCGTAAAGAAATTCATTCGGAATATTGTTAAAAGAAGAAGACCTAAAAGCTTTTTCTGGGTGAGCGCATTACATCTCCGGCTTCGTCTACACTTTTCATCAGGTGAGTTGAAGCCAAGCAGACACTTTGGAAAATAATAAAATAAAGAATACACAACAAAAAATATACATACAGACGAACATGACCACCCTAAAAAATTTTTTATTCCACATAAATAAAATTATTTTAATTTTTTTTTTAGTGAGGATGGGTTTGCTCTTGACTCAATCCAGTCCTCATTACAAAGATGTGGTTGAAGATGTAGCGAGCTAACCCAGAAGAAGCCTATTCACTATTACTTCAAAGGAATAATAATAATTAATTAATTAATTTAAAATTTAAAAATAAAGAAAATAAAATAAAGTTATTTATTTCAGTAGAAATTAATTTTAATTGAAATAATTTTTGTAGCTGTATCTAATCTAATCTAAACTATTGTAAAACTGTAGCAGAAAGTTTGTCTGTATATTGAAGATATTTACAAAAAAAAAAGTAACGATATGGTTTATAGGTATCCCTGATTCCATATCACCAATTTTTGGATTTTTTGAACGAGCATCACGTAAAAACTACTGAACTTATTTTGATGAAACTTTTTTTGTTTGATAGCTAATGATCTGACTTAAAATCCGGTATATAATTTGTGCGGACTAAGTCGCGGGTTAACGCTCGTACTTACTAAAACTCGCGTCCGTCATCTCCCAGTCAGTAATAAAGTTTACATAATTAGAAATTCAATTTTGTGAAAATCAATCAAGGTCGGTTCTTATACATTTTAAACTGTGCGGAATAAGAGATTAGTATAGCTTCAAATGAAGCACACAAATTCTGATCGGTTTTAATACGATCACTTGCTAAATATAATTATCATTTTAATCTTCTTTTATATAATTATAATAAAATTGTGGCTTGGATTTACATTTAAGACGGATCACACACGACGCATTGACGGAGCGGCAGACGTCAAGTCCATCATTTGTGAAGCAAGGAGTTGTATGAAACCGCACGTAGAAGCACACGACGGTGACTGATTGACGCACCGTGTGTGCTTCTACGTGCGGTTTCATACAACTACTTGCTTCATAAATGACGGACTGACGTCTGCCGCTCCGACATGCATCATCGTATGTGAATCACCCAAGATATTTGCAAAAATATTAATTGGAGTCGTTTAGGATACGTAATGAAATGCATTGAAACATTTTTAGAAAGTTTGTCGGTTTGTGCACGCATCACTTAGAAACTACTGCACCAATTTGGACAGGGTTTTCACAAAAGTACAGGGCTTAGTTTGAATTAACATTTAGGCTTTCATTGCAATTGTTTTATAAATTCTAAATACAAAGTCGCGGGTGAGTAAAATAATAATGCCAAACCATAAATAACATTTCAAATCGGCCGAGACAACGCTATTAGTAATTTTATCGTCTCACCATGGAGAAACAAACCTCGCTCTAATTTTTACGAGAGCAAGCTTTTTGAATAAACCAATTAACACAAATATCCCAGCTTCCGCACTAACACAATGGCACAATAACTAAACTATACGAATGTTTGATACTTTATTCGAATTAGCGCTTGGGTCTTTACTACTTATTATTATTATTTGGTTTTAAGGGCTTGGTCAATGACCAAATAGCTACTGCGACCTGTACAGATCTATTGTAGCTGTCACCCTAGACTTAAACGTCATTTCCTAGGCCCACGGAGTTCATGAACCGTGTTATGCTTTTGGAGTAGGTCCCTAATGACATTAGGTGTTATTATGCATCCACCTAGATGGCGACTCCTGCTGTGAATGAGCACTTCGCATTTGCAGAGGAGGTGTATGGGCGTTTCCTCTGCTTCAAAGCAGAATCTGCAAGTGGGTGAATCTACAAGCCCCATTCTGTGTAGGTGTTTGTTTAACTTGCAGTGTCCTGTTAAGGCTCGTACTAAGAGCCTTAAGTCGTTGCGGTTTGAATTGATGGCATCCAAGGTATGTCTGTTTGAGAAGCCGGTCACAAGTTCTTTTGCATGCCACAGTCCTGGTGTATCCGACCAGAGCTTACGGCTTTGGCTTAAGTCTTTACTACTTAGTATTCTTACTATCTACAGTAACGATTTTTTAGGGTTCCGTACCAGATAGGTGCCAACGGGACCGCATTACCGTCTACACTTAAAATAAAGATTCATAATATCAGAAGGGAAAATAGAGAGGAAGACATATAAAGTTATCTATTCCAAGTGAAGGAAAAGGTTGATCTCGTGTCGTATCAAAAACTCAAGACTCGGAACGAGACTGGATTAGCGAATACTCCACCGACAAGAGTGAAGCTCAAATAAGATAATAGAATTCCCATCTAAAGTCAAGTTTTAATAAAACCGTCTAAAGTTTATAAATTTCTCGTGAAGCAGGTTCATGCTATAGATAGAGTATCCACTCCCCCAGAGCAATCTTGCCATGATAAGCTATTTTATTTAATCCCGTCTTTTCCCCATTCACTCCATAACTCGTCCTTTTCTTGTTTACACGCCCTATAGATTAAAGATCCATTTACATCTCCAGACGGTTTGAGAATGCCCTTTAATTATGCGTGTATTCTTTTCTTTTGTCATCGAGTGTAATTGTATGCGTGTAAATCTCTATGGAAATCGTTTCTGTATAGTTATTGTTATAAGACTTATAAGGGACAGATTCTTTGGCAATGTTTTGTTGGTAAAAGGCTAGCTGATTTTGACGTGTCCTAACATTTAGAAACTTTAAATTGTGTTAAAGCTGAAATTGATAAATAAGGCTGGCTCCATCATCAGAGATGTGCGATGTAGCTAGCCTGTGTGCAAGGAAAAAAATAACCAATCCCATGATTCCCTTAATTTCATCATCGTCATCAGCCTATTATCGTCCACTGCTAAACATAGGCCTCTCCCAAGGCGCGCCACAAAACTCTATCCTCGGCCTTCTTTGTCTAGTCGGTCCCCGCTACTTTTTTTTGGTCGTCTGTCCAGCGGGCAGCAGGGCGTCCCACACTACTCCTACCAGTTCGCGGTCTCTACTCCAGAACTCGGACACCCCACCGGTTGTCAGTTCTTCGGCAGATATGACCAGCCCATTACCACAACAGCTTGCTAATTTTCCGAGCTATGTCAACCACTTTAGTTCTCTGACGTATCACTTCATTTCTGATGTGATCTCTCAGAGGAACACCGAGCATAGCTCTCTCCATAGCTCGCTGAGCGACCTTGAATTGATTAACTAGTCCTATCCCTTAATGTACTTTTACAATATAAGGGAAGCAGTCGGATGCAGTGACTCTTACCAGTGGTAACCACTTGGTGTGGGCATAGGAGATCGTTGCTGATGCATGATGAGCTTACTAGCCTCTTTCGACACCAGGGCTGGTATTATTCAAAGCCACCGTAAAGCTGAACATAAATAACAGATGAATTATTTTTCGGGATCTTACACGGTAGGGACTACTGTCAGTCACTAGTCATCGACAGACAGACTGAACATTTTGAGACGATAATTTGGGGAACTAGTCCGTTTGGTACATTGAACAATTTGGTACACCAGTCAATGCCGTCCAGCTGGGTAACGAGTAAGTAGTTTCTTTTCTTACTATATCATTTTTTTTGTTATTTCCTATGTAGATAAAGTGGGCCAAAGATGTTTTTAAGTGGGCCGTAAAATTAAATACGTTAGAGCATTAAAACTTCTACCCTTATCGGCAAGTCTACTGCTATCATTTCACCAACATGTAATTAATATCTCGATTGACTGAACGTCAAAGACGCTAAATCGCGCGATCTGCGCTAAACTTGGTCAATTAAGAATCAGATGTGGGGTTATTAAAAGGGCGGTGATAATACTGATGATACTACGTGGGAGAAAAGGGAAGATAATATGATGATATAATATTTTTAAATACTGGGCATACCCCTCATTCTCTTCGCAAAGACCTGAAAGTGAATAATCATAATTCATGCGTGTCCGAATAAGCGTGGATATCCATCAAAAACAATGACGTCTCGACAATCCAGAACAAACATGTCTAGCGAAGAATAACGAAGAGTTCATACTCTTAATCATGTGGAGTAGGCGGGTAGCTAACGAATAAGACCTGGTGAAGGCAGTGGAAACCCGTTGTCCAACAGTGGACGTCTATCGGCTGAGATGATGACGATGAAGGCTAGTTAAAGAAGAAGAAACCGCGGTGTCTTTACATAACATTAGACAATGAAAAACAGCGAGCCCGGAGACTACCCTAATGTGTTTTGAAAACAATAATTAAGAGATCTTCACTTTAAGTGTATTGAAGGTTTTGGTTTAAGTTAAGGCCTTACGCCCACAATACACTACATAGGAAACCTTATCGTACCATGGAAAATGACGGGAAGAAATATGCAGGCCTATTCAACAAAAACAAATACTGAATCATGAAACTGTAAGTTGGTAAACGATTTTGATTTAAACAAAAAGTAATAGTTTGTAAGATTCCACAGTAGGATACATTTCTTCTTTAAAGAATAAGGGGAAAGAGAGTAGGCTCGAGAGTTAGATTCAAATTGAGTCCAAAGGTAAAACCGCAGCTAAAAAACTTGGAATCCTGAACAAGGTTAACCGGTACGTGCACAGCTTCTTACTCTCTACAAACCCCAATTGCGATCTTGCATGGAGTACTGCGGTCACCTCTGGGACGGCTCTGCGAAATACCAACAGGACGCACTGGACTCAGTTGAACGTCGAGCCAAGAGACTCATCGACGATGATGCACTCGTCGAGGCTAAGATACATAGTCTGGAACACCGACGATTGGTCGCTTGTCTGTCGGTGTTTTACCGGCTACACTTCGGTGAATGTGCCCAGGAGCTACATGACCTGATTCCATCATCCCCCTTCCACCAACGTACGACAAGACGTAGACTGCATCCATACGTAGTCGATATTCCAACATTCCGCACAAATAGGTTTGCATCCTATTTCATAATGAGAACCGGTAAGGTTTGGTCTCCCTGCGTCTGTTATTCCGAGCAAATATAATTAGGACATTTTTAAAAGAAGAGTTAATTGGCTTTTTCTAGGCGAGCGCGCTACAACCTCGGCTTTATCTATACTTTCCATCAGGTGACACAAAATCGTAGGAACATCGACACGAAGAGATTTAATTTAAATTATAAATCGTTAACGCTTATCTCATGGCCTCAAACAGTGCCAACATTTGATCATCCCGTTTGTTCAGTCATTGATTCTTAGTGCTAAGTGGGATAAGCGATTGTTACTTCTCCGGACGCTTGGGCTTGATGTATTATCCTCGCTATCGATTTTAATACCTAGAGTACCTACCTAGTTACTTAGTGGGAGAGCTTTAAGAGGCTATGTGAAAAAATAGGATTCTTCAAATATCATGAAGTACTAACAGTAGGAGTATGATTAGCGGATATGTGTAAATTGAACATATAATTGAAATTTTGATTAGAGCCAAAACACGATTAAGACACATTTTCTCGATAGAAAAACAAGCCAAAGTTGCCTTCGTTTTTATTTATAAACGCTTGGAACTGCTAAACGGTGAATAATAGAAACACGAGACTTGATTTAAAAAAAAAATAATATTTTACAAATTATGATAAGAGCAGGATTGAACATAAATAAATAGTACAATCACAATTAAATTAAGTTTGTTTTACGCTTGCGTCGTTTCAGGCGCGCGCGCCGCCCCATCTTTTTCTCTCGCATCAGGCAGTAATATAAGCTATCACACGCCCATTTCGCTTCAATTATTTTTCGACATAGGCCCTTAACGATCTTAGTAGGTTTTAGTCAGGTTTTCTGGTGACTGTTATCATGACAATCTGTAAAAGATATCAGCGGGGTTTCATACATTTTTGGTCCAAAATGTGAAAGTGGCCAACAAAAACTAATGCTATATTGCTGTAGCTGTAAGTTATATTTCATCAAAAATGTATGAAAATAAGATTTTTCAAACCTTAATAAATCCAAGGAAAATGGCCTTACAGCCATACTAAAAAAATGCTCAGACGTACTAGTTCTAATAGAATATAGCCTTAGCTAATTTCATCAAAAATGTGTATGAAAAGGCAGATTTGCGAAACCAAATAAAACCAAGGAGAATGAACCTACAGCGTTGGTGCTGCTAGACCTCTTTTTGCCTCTTTTTGCCAAATATGGGATTTTGCCACTTCCTTGCCTATATATTAAGGAAGTCACTATGTTCGTGAAGAAAAACTTGTCACTTTACGAATCAAATAGTGAATCTAGCAGAAATTTAAGATACAAGCACAGATTAATCCAGTCGCATGTTCCCCGTACTACTATGTATCACGACAGCATTTGTTTTATGTCCGTGAAGGTTTTCAACAATATACCTGATGTTTATAAAACTCTTGACAATTTAGGTTTTAAGGAAGCTGTAAACAAAAATGACAAAATGGCTTATGACAAAATTATTTTACAGTGTGAATGAGTTTTTTGACAATAATGGTAAAGTGTAGTAGTTAATAAGAATTATTGGAGCATTGTGTATTCAATTTTGACAGAATTCGCTAAATGTATTTTTGTTTTTGACATTGTGTAATCCGATTTAAATAATTAATTTGTAGTTGACATTCATGTATTAATTTTATGTTATTAGGTATCTATATTAAGCATTGTACACCTTAACCGGTAAATTGTAGCGCTCTATTGTACCTATCCTACTAGTCACCCTGTCGCACCTACAGTTTTGCAATAAATGTATTTGACTTTGACTTTGACTTTGCTATAATAATAAATGTTTAGAGGGGCAAGTCCTAACAGAATATCGCACATTTTTTTTTTGGCCGGCACTTTCTTATTTTGGACCAACTCCGATGATGTACACAGCAATAACTTTCGTCATTCTTAATATGATGATTTAAGAGGATGATCAAACCATCAAACTGAACAACTTTCTCTATGTGACCAACATCGAAATCGCGAAAAAAATCAACTTTCATACATTTTGCTCGAGCAGGATTGCAGTTTTGTATGGAACAGCTGATTTTTTTTCGCGTTTTCAATGTTGGTGCCATAGAGAAAGTTGTTCAGTTTGACGGTCTGATGACAATGTCCGCACAAATTATATACCAGATGTTAAGTCAGATAATAAGCTATCAAACAAAAAAAGTTTCATCAAAATCGGTTCAGTAGTTTTTGCGTGATGCTCGTTCAAACAAACAAACAGACAGACAAAAAATCCAAAAATTGGTAATATGGAATCAGGGATATCTAAAAACCATATCGTAACTTTTTTTTTGTTAATATCTTCAATGTACAGACAAACTTCCTGTTACAGTTTTATAAAAGTTTAGATACTAGATTTTCCCCGCGACTTCGTCCTATATCGTCGTCATCTATATGGCAGTGGTCCAGGTCTGGCAGGGAAGAAATGAAGTGCTACATTCTAAATCTGAAACCGCCCAGTCACCGAGATCTTGAGTTGCTTTAAGGTACTTCAAACGCACTAAAGTGCTTCTAGGTATAATAATTCCAATATTTCCAAATGTAAAAGTGTCGGCCAACAAAATCCTCTTTATAATATTAGTGTACCTACGTATAATAGTTGAAGACCTTTGTGTGTTTTTCTGTGTTCGGATTTATATAAGGTCTAACAAAATTAGGTCTTCTTCTTATCGTGTGGGCAGAGCCCTGGTGTCAGAGTTTTTTCAGACCGCCTTACGGCCACAAAATTACAAAATTAGGTGAAACTATTTTAAGGGGATGATCAGACTATCAAACTGAACAACTTTCTCTATCGAACCAATATCGAAATCGCGAAAAAAAAACAGCTGTCCCATACATTTGGGTCGAGTAGATTTGTATAGAACAGCTGATTTTTTTTTTCGCGATTTCGATATTGGTCCCCTAGAGAAAGTTGTTTAGTTTGATGGTCTGAGCATACCCATAAAATAGTTTCACCTAATTTTGTGGCCGTAAGGCGGTCTGAAAAAACTCTGACACCAGGGCTCTGCCCACACGATAAGAAGAAGACCTAATTTTGTTAGACCTTATATAAATTCGAACACAGAAAAACACACAAAGGTCTTCAACTATTATACCGGGTGTTACAAAAATAGAAATAAACATTTAAAGGGGGTGGTTAAGACTATTAAACTGAACAACTTTCACTATGGTACCAATAACGAAATCGCGAAAAAAAAATCTGATGTTCCATCATCTTCATATCAGCCGATAGACGTCCACTGCTGGGTACGGGCCTCCAGGCCTCCCCCAAAATGGGGATATTTGCCATAATCGCCATGATGCGATGCGTTTGCGATGTTCCATACAAAATTACAGAATTACTTGGGCTAAATGTATGGGACAAAAGATTTTTTTTTCTCGATTTCGATGTTGGTCCCATAGTGAAAGTTGTTCAGTTTGATGGTCTCAACAACCCCCTTAAAAGTTTTAAATGTTTATTTTTACTTTTGTAACAACCTCAGCCGTGATCACTATCTATACATTCTATGTTAGGAATCACGGCAGAAAACTTTCATCACACCTAGCTGATTGAAAATTTTTCCCGTTCCAGTTCCAGATATTATTTATTTTCTATTACTCTACTAAGTTGGTAAACATACGAAACTCAATTGGACGAAAACAAGACCCAAATCGGCAGGGTGCGAGTTCACGTCCATTTCGATATTGAAACAGCACAACGCGATATTCTTCATGGAGAAAATATCGAGTAGTTTCGATATAACAACTACAGGGTGAAATTGATATCGTTAGCATCCTTTTAAACTAAGAGTCTATTCATCAAACTGAACAACTTTTACTATTGTATACAACAGCAGATATTTTTTTGGTCCGATCGGTTTGCTCCTATAGCAAAAGTTGTTCAGTTTGATGGGTAAACTCTTTGTTTAAAAGGATGCTAATGATATCGATCATCATCCTGTATACAGGATGTTAGGGCGTAAACAGTTGCATTACTTTAAGGGGCGATTGTACCCATGATACTGAATAACTTTCCCTAAGAAACCAATAGGAAATTCGCAAAAAAAACATGGAATTTCGATACTAAATGCAATCAGCTCATCTAACGTTTGTATGAAAAGTCAACTTCTTTTTTTGCGAATTTCCCATAGATTTCTAAGGGAAAGTTGTTCAGTATAATGGGTGTAATCACCCCAATATAGAAACATTCATTCACTTAAAGAATACACAATACACAATTACAAAAATAAACTAAATAATTATGTCACCTATAAATATATAATTCACTAGTGTTAACCCGCGAATTTGTCCGCACAAATTATATACCAGATTTTAAGTCAGATAATAAGCTATGAAACAAAAAAAGTTTCATCAAAATCGGTTCAGTAGTTTTTGCGTGATGCTCGTTCAAACAAACAAACGAACAGACAGAAAAAAAATCCAAAAATTGATGATATGGAATCAGGGATATCTAAAAACCATATCGTAACTTTTTTTTGTTAATATCTTACATATGTACAGACAAACTTCCTGTTACAGTTTTATAATAGTAATAATAACAATTAGATAATTATTTCGTTTATTTATAACCCTGTATTTTATTTTATCAAACTTTAGTAGATTTGTTATTATTAATAGATTTTCGTGAAATCTACCAGAATTCGATTAATAACTACAATTATTTTAGTAAACCTACTACACACACCTACACCTACTCATGGCATTACACAGCAAGCGCAAGCCTTTTGTTTTTATAATTATCAAGATAATTATTATATCTGTAATATATAACATCGTGAGGAAACCTGCATGCTTCAATTTCGAGGCATGTATTGTACCTACTGTCCATTACAAGTGGCGACGGGCTCACTCCCCGTCTCACTGGACAGAGTTTCGGCACTACTAATAAAACGTGGATGTTCTGAGGTTTCGGAATATCTCTGACTACCCCCTCGGGGAATACAGTCGTGAGCATATGCTATTTTAGTAAAGTCAGCAATTTTCTTGTGAAATCTACAAAAATAAATAGTTCATACCAGAAAATTTTCTCCGTGTATTGATTTTCAAACCAAATAACATACAAAAGGTCAACGATTTAAGGTGGTTTCAGTCCATACAAAAGTTTCACGCACAATACGCGTCGACGGAATGAATAAAAGTAATATTTTATATATGGAAAAATAGATTAGAAAATCTAGTTGCCGCGTAACAAGTAACATTTGCAATTTGTAATATAATTACGAAGATATAAAGCTTTTAAAATTTTGTATGAAAAATTATTTTATAAATTGCAAATGTTATTTGTTACGTTGTAATTTTGGAAATCATACAAAATATTAAATATCTACTCAAATTTACGATATTAACCGGGGATTATTATTGTTATAAGTAAAACGTATTGAACGAAGCCGTCCTGTATAAAATCACCAGTTTTCCATTTTTTGTTCATATCTAAATTTAATGTTTTGTAATTATCTTGGTTATTCAGTAATACAAAATAAGAAATCGGGGATTATTGAGAATTTATGTTTTTCAGGTACGTATCTACTATATTCCAAATTATCACCGAAAGTGCAATAAATGCAACCTACTCCATACAAAAATCCGTAGATTTCCCCGACTATTAACCCATTGTATGTTTCAGTCTATAAAAGCGGTAGGTAATCAAATTTACATAACATTAACAAAGAAAACTACAATTTCACCATCCCATAAAATAAACGCAAAGGCTAAGCCACGCTGTCCTAATTATTTATCACACATAACGTCAAATACGTGACTCGGCTCAGGTTTACGACGCTATAAAGATAGAAAAACCTTTATTTTTTATTCCTTAGATTATACGTTATGGGATAATAAAAGTCTTGAATACGTGAATCTAGTTTCCAGTAGTTCGAATACAAATTTTTTGTTCGAAGTTTGCTCGCATAGTAGAAGTTGTTCAGTTTGATCAAATTTAAATTCGAATATTTATTGCATTGTCACCTTGTTCTACACAGTATAGACCAGTCATTTTACGGTTTGAGCCGGGACTAATTAATAATTGATATTTTTTTTTTTCGATTTGAGCCTCGAAATATACATACCAAAATAAAAAAAAAATCACCTCAGGAACAGTTCCAATTTTAAAATTTAGCTATTATCTCGTTCTAATACTAAACCTGATGGTAAATTTTTTTTTGCACATATTTAAGGCTTTACCATTATACATACTTCAAACATGGTGCAAATATTTTTGTTTACTTAGAGAAGGTTTTGAAAAATACATTCGTATTTTCTAATAAAGCATATGCTCACGACTATAATCCCCGAGGGGGTAGTCAGAGATATTCTGATACCTCAGAACATCCACGTTTCACTAAAGTACCGAAACTCTGCCCAGTGTGACGGGGAGTGAGCCCGTCGCCACTTGTAAATAGACAGTAGGTACAATACATGCCTCGAAATTGAAGCATGCAGGTTTCCTCACGATGTTTTCCTTCACCTTCACCTTCATTTTCTAATAAATACCTATTTTTTTTTAATTTCTTTTCCTATTTTATATTGCTCAAATATAATTTATAGTTAAATCTAAGTCAAATGAGTGCATTGTTTTTAATATTATCAATTTAAAAGCCTTCTGGGACACACAATTTTGGATTTCTATGTTGCGTAGCGATTTGTTTTTAATATGTTTTAAGATAGTCTTTTTGTCACTAAATGGTGCCGGTTTAAAAGTTCAATTATTAATTACCACCTAACAAAACTCCGTAAAATGACTGGGCTAGTTAGAAAATCAAACATAACATCGTAGTAATTAAACAATGGAGCAGTCTGTAAGGGCATAACAATATAAAGAAGAGAGCACACATACAAAATTACTGAAGTTACTACCTAGACGTTCAAAAATTAAAAACAATGCATTACGAATCGAATTTTTACATAAACGGTAGACTCGTTTAAAATTGATGCCAATGATATCAAATAGATACAAACATCCATGTCTCGGGTATAAATATTCATAATTCTCTATCTTTACCGTCACGATTCCATAGACGAGTCTTTCCCAGTGTAAGCACAGACTGGAATAATCGATTTACATACCCTATCGAAGTTCCATTAATCCAACGAGCGCCTAAACTCGACTAAACATCAGAAAATACAATTAACCTAACAAAACATAAGTTACTACTAACAAATCAATAAAGTAAACGTTGAAAGTTTGCGTGCCTATTGTACATAAAAAACTCTGATACACTATCAGACCAGGCTTATGTATTGTTTGATATACGCCCATATGCTTATTACTTGTGAAAATATGTTCTGTTTCATGGAAAATCACTTACGACGTAAATAAAAAGTAACGTCAAATCTTAAGTTGAAATTTACAATTTATATTCTGCGTTGTGGAATGGGACCAATCAATTTCTTCCCGTGACGTCATAGGAGGCTCATAAGGGATAAATAGTTTCTTATGTAGTATTTTTGCGGCAAGGGGGTAGACAGTAGCCACTATTCACATGAAACGTCCTCATACCTTCAATATGCTTTAGGTTGTTAAGGGTTGAACCTCATCTGGCAGCACCGCATCGCCTTTTGCTGTCGCTCCATCCTTTTCTGTCACTCAGAAACGTCATTTGCTAGAGCAAATAAGGTAGACGGAACGCAATCGTGCGCGGCGGTGCTGCGTCGTGCGGTCGCGTTCCGTCTACCTTATTTGCTCTCTTTGACGTTCCTGAGTGACAGAAAAGGATGATGGAGCGACGAAAAAAGGCGATGCCGTGCTGTCAGATGAGGTTCAACCCTAAAACTGTACGCTTCACAAGACTGGAAGTTCTAACAGTTTATGGCCACTCCAAAAGTAATAATAGGCTTGAGTTTAAATATTTTTTCTATTCTGTTTCTTTACAAATACAAACTAGATTGTTATAACATCTAGGTGGAGACGTAAGACTTACAAAGACTAAAGGTGGAACAATTCAGGGGCGAAAATAGACATCTCTGATGTCGCGTGACAAATAGAAATGGAACATTATCTGACAATGAAGACGAAAAAGATCTGTCTACGCAGCTTAAAAATACACTGATAGCATGACGTTGGCCACTTTCATTCACCAATCCGCAATGGGCCCATATACAAGCCGCACCCTTTCATCTATATTCATTCACGAGTAGCTACTGTGCCCTACAGTGAAAGTCATGTAGATAATGAAAATGATAAATGATTCATCATAAGCATATTTAGAGTTTTTGGGGTAGAATGACGTGGTGATAGTTAACCACTGTAAAAGATTTTTATATCTTATTCCCAAACTAAAATACCTGCACTACATTATCTTAAAATCTAAACATTATGGGATGGAAAATGAGAAAATAATTATTTAAAAATACAAATTTTAATGTATTATTTTGTATTTTAAATAATTATTTTCTCATTTCCATGTATTATTTTGTATTTTCAATTACAAATGTATTATTTTGTATTTTAAATCATTATTTTCTCATTTCCCATCCCATAATGTTTAGATTTTAAGATAATATAGTGCATAGTTGTTATTGAAAGGCAATTTTAGCTCTATAATAATCTTAATCATAATATTTTAAATTCAAGTTCTTAAATTTTTTTTAGTACACTTTGAGTACACCTAACTGTAGCTTATTTCACATTGATATCTTATAAACCGTGGACCGATTTTACGTTTTTTAAGATAAGCCGGAGCAGGGTAATTCAGATCATCAACTGAACCATTTTTTAATGTGGGACAATGGGGCCAACTTTGAAATAGCGAAAAACAAAATCAGTTGTTTCATACATTTGAGACCATTAGGCATTGCAGTTTCGTATGGAACAAACGAAACAATTTTTTTGCGATTTCGGGTTTGCTCTCATAGTAAAAATTGTTCAGTTCGATGGTCTGAACCACACAAACATGAAAATTTCGAAACGGTAAAAAAATCAAACAGTACCTATAATAGAACTAATTTAATGTCAATAGTATAACATAATTATGTTTTATTTTTGTTTTGTTACTTTTCCTATAAGAAAAATCAATAAAATAAACGCTTTTGGCACAAAAAATGTTTCCAAGTTTCCTTAAAATGTAGTGAAAATTTGAATTATTGCGTTTCACAGCTTCCTCCTCCTACGGAGCCTTCGAAAGTTTAAAATGTTTGACCTGAAATTCTTCATACAACTGGGTTGAATTCTTACTGAAATACTTTAAACTTGACGGTGAATTGTTTAGTAACAAAATGTTCAATGTATTTTGAAAATACAAGAATTTAAAAAGGAAATTTTATGCGAGGAAAGTAATACATTCATTATGACAGGGGCTTTCTTAATATCCTGATGGTTCTTTAAGAGGGTAATCAGACCATCAGACCGAAAAAATTCTATGTATAAGGGAATATAAGCGAAATCGCGAAAATTGCTGTCCAACTGAAAACTCACTCGACCCATATTATTTTCTTTCGCGAAGTTGGCTTCATAGTGAAAAGACATTGCTCAATCCCGTTTCACCTACAAAACTGGTAAATTTGAATTTGAATCTTATAAGAAACGAGCGTTAACCCGCGACTTTGTCCGCACAAATTATATACCAGATTTTAAGTCAGATAATAAGCTATCAAACAAAAAAAGTTTCATCAAAATCGGTTCAGTAGTTTTTACGTGATTCTCGATCAAACAAACAAACAGACAGACAAAAAATCAAAAAATTGGTGATATGGAATCAGGGATACCTAAAAACCATATCGTAACTTTTTTTTTGTTAATATCTTCAATGTACAGACAAACTTCCTGTTACAGTTTTATAATAGTATAGATGCCTTGGCAACAGGGCAGGTGTGGGACGCGACCTGCGTAGACACACTAGCCCCATCTCATAGAGGTATAGAGAGATGCCAACCAACGCGCTGAGTACAAAATCTAATGTCGCATCACCACCAGTACCACGCGATAGAAAGTATTTTGTTAGCTGGAATGTGCTCATTATCCTCAACGTTCGAATAATATTTAGTACTTCGCAAGCATTGTAAACTATTTACACATAATATCTCCACTGGCTTTCAGCCTCATACTATATTGAATCATTACTGTCTCGAGCAATGTGTTCCGTTTTTGCGCGTATTGCTGCGACCCGCCCCCTTTTCACATCTCATATCCGAGCTACATGCGAGCGTGCGGGTGCTGCGGTCATGGGGGCTGAGATTGCCAAGGTGCGGAAGTATGAAGGAGTCTCAGGATACTTCATGTTTACACCGATTGGATTCGAAACGTTAAGTCCTTGGGGCCCAGAAGCAAAAAAAATAATTAAAGAGTTGTCGATGCGTCTTCGCGAGACGACCGGTGAGCGTAGAGCTGGCAGCTTCCTTATTATTAACAACGCTGCAGCTTTTGCTTCAGCATAAATGCTGAGATTGTGATTGTGCAATAAATATATTTTGATTTTGATTTTGAGTCAGAACCTTTTTCATCGGCGCAATACAGGTCGCACGGTGTCATATTCCAACACCTATACATAAAATATATTGTTGTTTGTTTTTATTGTTTGGTCCGTTATGGGAGCTGTTCCTGCTGCGGCTTTACACGGACCTCCTTATGCGGACTCTAAAATGTTACCTACTGCCTTTGTCTGTCACTGTTTATCCTGTATTGTTCTGGTGAAATAAATGAGTTATCTATCTATCTATCCTTGGTCAACGACTCAGCTTGACCATTCAAAGGGGGAACGCTGCCAGCATGCTTGGCACCTAACATCACCTAACATCATCCTCATATCAGCCGATAGACGCGTCCACTGCTGGACCGCCTCCCCCAAGGATCGCCACAACGACTGGTCCTGCGCTGCTCACACCAATGGGTTCAAATGTATTCAACATTGTAACAATGCAATCAACAACTGTTGAAAAATAACGTATTAATAAAAATCATCGTTCATCTGTTTGTAAACCAATGATCTGATTATGGTGCGGTTATGTTCGGATCAGTGACTGTTGACGCGGAATTAATTATTTGAGTGCATTGATGTGTGTTGTTATTTGATACCGTGGAAATGCAGGGACAATAAGTATTATACAGTGAGAGAAAAAGGTAAAAAAATATAACAATAAATGTGCAGACGTACGGGACTTAAATTGAAATCACAAAAAAATCTGCTGTTTGATACAAAACAATAGGCATAGCATGCCAACCCCGAGAAAATGACAAAAATTGAGATGTGGCTCCATTTTTTGTTACTTCATATAAGCCAAAAAAAGCGTACATGACAATTTTCTCGTTTTGACGAGTTCTGTGACATGCTAGCTAGCCCTAATGAAAACCTACTCGACCGAAATGTATGGGACAGTAGACTTTTTTCACGATTTCTAAGATATTAGTCCGCAGAGAAAGTTGTTCAGTTTGGTAGCCTGAGGTACAGTCCTCCTAACAGTATTCGGCTATTGCGACTTCGACGACAAAATTATATTAGATGCCTATAATAATTTTAGATAACGACAGCATACCATAGTCAGTAAGTACAGAAATCATGAGGAAACCTCAGATATTCTGAAGGAAAAATTATGATTATGAGAAGCATACCAATCCGCACTCGTGGTGGACTAACATCTCGCCATCCTCATCATGAAGGTAGAATATTATGCTAAAATTTTAAAGACTATCTGATTTTAAAGTATATCAGATCTGTTAGTCAATTTTAATATTTTGCGAGAAAATAAATGAGACATTCAAATGTTTCTTGGCACTTGGCACCGACATCATAGATGAAATAAAGAAATGAGTAAACTCTTTGACTATTTATTATAAGGATTGGCCTTGCGGTAGCATTTCCCCTCTGCCACGGTATAAGAACAATTGATCATGTGCATTTACATTCAATGCTATAATTGTGCTATAATTGCGAAACAATAACTATGAACTTATGACGTTCGGGGTGCACACGAGACTACTTTTCATGATTTTTAACATTCAAGATTAGAATAAAATCCAAAGTCGCGGATTTCATGTTACCTCGCCCCCCGCAAAAAGTGGCAGAAATGTTTGTTAGTAGAATATCACGCGTAATTAGTCCCTATTGTATAAGGTCTAACAAAATTAGGTGAAACTATTTTAAGGGGATGATCAGACCATCAAACTGAACAACTTTCTCTAAGGGACCAATATTGAAATCGCGAAAAAAAAATATCTGCTATCCCATACATTTAGGTCGAGTAGGTTTGTATGAGTCAGCTGATTTTTTTTTTCGATATTGATCCCTTAGAGAAAGTTGTTCAGTTTGATGGTCTGATCATCCCCTTAAAATAGTTTCACCTAGTTTTGTTAGACCTTATATAAGTAGTCAAAGGAGTAAACTGTACTTTTGGGTAAAAGAACCTTTTTTTTCAAAAGAAAATTTCCGCACCTGCCTTTGAATATGCATCTAAACGAAATAGGTTACAAGAAAATAGTACTCAGGCAAAATGTCATGAAAACGGACGCAACATAAAATCTGAACACAATGGCATTCCATTTTCCGTGAAAGCTTTTATCCATGTTTACATTCATAGGCGTGTCTGTTTGTTTGTTCCATAAACAATTGGACGCATTGTTTCATAGACCAGTGTCTAGATTTAGGATGATAGATTTATCAGACTTACGTCTGGTTTTGATTGATTAAATACCGATTTATTCTTTTCTTAAAACTTGGTATGTTTCAACTGCTTATCGTTCCGCACAACTCTTAAAAGTGGCTTAAGGAAGGCATTGACTAGTACACTAAATGGATCTACCAATAATGACCTAAAATGGATAGTGCTCGAAGTAAAACATTGTGACGAACCTTTTATTTAAGCTTCTTCTTATCGTGTGGGCAGAGCCCTGGTGTCAGAGTTTTTCCAGACCGCCTTACGGCCTCTGACGTGATTTTTATGTAACGACTACTACCACCAGAGATAGTACCAACCGCGTAGCGGGAAAATAGCAGCTGTAACCGGAACAAACGGCTTAACGTGCCATCGGAAGCACGAAATCATTTTTCTTTTCAGACAATCAGGTGGATTCAGCTTGCAATGTCCTAACTGGGGAAAACGCACAAAGTGATATTTCACTAGGTGTCCCCCGCGGAAATCAAACCCGCGAACTTCGTGTCGACAGCCAATGCTCTTAACCATTAGACCACGGAGGCAGCCGTTAATTTACGCAAAAGAAGAATACGTACGTTAAGTCTAACCAATCCGCATTGACAAGCGTGGTGGACTTACGGCCTTACGCCCTCCCTGAAGGCAGACTTGTGTCCTGCAGTGGAACGTATACAGGGTGAAATTGATATCATTAGTATCCTTTTAAACTAAGAGTCTACCCATCAAACTAAACAACTTTTACTATGGGAGCAAACCTATCGGAGCAAATAAAAAATCAGCTTTTCCATACTAAACTGCAATGTCGACGCGCGAGTTCGCGACTCAAATGTATGCAACAGGTGATTTTTTTTTGCTCCGATCTGTTTGCTTCCATAGTAAAAATTGTTCAGTTTGATGGGTAGACTCTTAGTTTAAAAGGATGCTAGTGATATCAATTTCACCCTGTATAAGGAGTAACAAAATTAGCTGAAACTATTTTAAGGGGATGATCAGACCATCAAACTGAACAACTTTCTCTATGGGACCAATAACGAAATCGCGAAAAAAAATCTACTGGCCCATACATTTGAGTAGAGTTATGTTTGCAGTTTTGTATGGGTGTTCAGCAGATTTTTTTGTCGATTTCGATATTGATCTCATAGAGAAAGTTGTTCAGTTTAATGGTCTTAAAACAGTTTCAGCTAATTTTGTTAGACCTTATATAGGTTAATGATTATGAGAGTATGAAATATCCCTGTAAACGTATCAAGATTTCTCTTTCCGTGTACTTGGCTGGGTTTTCTGTTTCCGGCCCTAACCGCACAACATCTAACCGCATCTAATATAACAGAGAAAACTGATTAATACAACAAAACAGCCTTCTGCTGCTGTCGGGCGATCAATCAGGCACTCCGGGTTCCTGAGATAATTACATAACAATGTCAAGAGGAAACCCTTGAACGACGGACTTGGAAGAGTTTGATGCTGTAGGTGGATAATAATTAGAGTTTATTTTAAATGTATTGTTACATCACAAAACATTAAAAAAAATAATAATAATAATTTTAATTCAGACGCAGTCCATAGATTGTTAGTATAATATATACTTAAAAACTATCTTAGTACAGTATAATACATAACAGTCATAAAATTTAAAATAGCCTATTTTCTGATAGAGGGGGCAGCGGAGAGTTGTGAACAACTTTCACTATGGAGCCTACCTTAGGAAACGCGAAAAAAAATCAGCTGCCTCATACAAAACTGCTGTACCTACCAGACTAAAATATATGGGACAGCTGATTTTTTTTTTCGCGTTTCCTGAGGTAGGCTCCATAATGAAAGTTGTTCAGTTTGATGGTCTGAGTTCACCGTTTCAGTATATGCTAGGCTGTCACTTACACCATGTAAACCATTTCTATTCATTACTCAAAACCCGATAACGAAAGTGAAAACGAAAGCACCAGCTCACAAATACCTTTTATACATTTACAAGTAAAGTGTTAACCTACATTTGAACAAAATGTACGCTTTTAAAACAAAATCATTATTTCGGTGAAACATGAAAGGAAACTCAATATCGCTCATAAACACGAAACGCTTCTAATAAAATAACTCAAAAAGTATATACATAGTTACCTACGTGTTACCTACTCACGCAACATAAACTCAAGACCATAGTATATCGGGGTGGTCAAAATCTTAAAACAACCTAACTGCAACTTCCAACTATTTTGAGAGCGAGCATATTTAGTAGTTGCTCATCTTGAGCATAAGTACACAGGGTCCTTCTTAATATGCTGAAACTTTTTCAGACCATCAAACTGAACAACTTTTACTATAGGACCAACACTGAAATCGCGAAAACAAAATTCCTCTGACCCATACAAAACTGCAAACTTAACTCGACTGAAATGTATGGAACAGCAGATTTTTTTTTTAGATTAGATTAGAGAAAGTTGTTCAGTTTGATGTTCTGAATCACCCTTTAAGTAAATGTCCCATTCAATGTTACACCCTGTAAAGGATGTTTCTCTTTTCATTCATTCGGTTAACAGAGTTTGGTCATTGACCAATGGCTACTGCGACCATCTATTGTAGCTGTCACCCTTGACAGGTCCTTTCCGATATCCACGGTTGTAAACTTCAATGCAATTGCAGAGGGTGGTATAGACCACCAAACTGAACAACTTTCACTGTGGGGCCAACACCGAAATAGCATAAAAAAATTCTGCTATCAATTACATTTAGGTCTGCTACCGGTGGAATTTGCTATGGAACGAATTTTTTTTTGCTGCTTTGTTGTATAGGCACAGGTATAGGTTTCGTAGTGAAAGTTGTTCAGTTTGATAGATTATTGAAGTAAGCCATAAATCAAATATGTAACGCAATTGAGTTTACGCACTATCAATATACATATTTTTATTTATTTCATCAAATTCCGGACCCTCAACCGACGGAAGTGCATGTAGAGATGTATAAAAGTGGCTAAGAAGGCGAGAAAAATATATCAGAACCATAGTGTGTGGCAAGCCGTAGTCTCTGCCTGCTCCTGTAGGATAGTGGCGTGAGTATTATGTATGTCATCAAATTCACAAATTAACTTGGAGGAAAATATTAAAGGTTGTAGGACGTGTCTTTTGATGATAGCTTTGATGATGTTAGCCTTTCTCTCACGAAAAAACCGCATAAGGTCCGCCACATACATACGGAATAAACCTGATTCGGAATTGGTTCCGGATGGAGTGTTGCCGCTTTCAGATACTTTTTCACTAGATTTAGTGATTTTTTGATGTCTTAGGTGGCATTTTTTAAAGATTTACAGTCATATCACACAAGTGATTTTTAGCGTAGGCGTTGATGGAACAACACCGTATCGTGATGGTGCAGTTGCGACGTCGTTGCGGTATAGTTACGAAATCGCCTACGCTCAAAAATAGCTTGTGTGATAATGGTTCCTGCAATTTTGTATGCAGATTATCTCTAATGTTAAAACTATCGATAGTCTTTTGATATTGACAACACTGAATCCTGAATCAGGATTCTGGATCGCAATTCCGTATGTATGTGGCGGACCTAAGAATGCGATATAGGGTACTCTCATACTGACTAACAGAAAAAGACCGCATAAGAAACCTTATTCATTAGTCACCTCAACCACCCACAACTCACCCACGAGAAGAACTAGAGAGGTATGTTTGAAGCTGAGACCAACAACATATCATAACATAAAATAACATAATTATTCAATTTACGAACCTGATTCGGAAGGCTTTATTTCTTAGTTCCACATTCGGTCTCACTCGCCACTGCAGCACTCATATTAAAAATTCAGAAAAAATATCGATTTACACTCTTTACCTTTGAAATACACTTAAAAATACACTTATCGGAAAACTAAGTAAGTTTTCTATTTTATTTCACTTTTTATTTTCGAATTTCATGTTTTAATTCTGTGTTCGGCCGCTTGGCGGCGCTGCGTGCGCCTTGGTCGGCGTACCTCGCGTCACTGAAGTCCATTGGTTTTCACGCATGCGTCGTATAATAAATGTGTGTAGGGTTGTCACCATTATTTGAATAGAAGAAAAGTATAACATAAATAAATATATTTTTATTTCCAAGTACAGAACGATATGTTTTTTTTTATTTAGTACGTTCTATGAAGAGGTGGCGGGATGATCTGGATGCTTTTAATGACGCGTGGCCAGATCATGCCCAGGACAGAGATGGTTGGAGGATGAAGTGGGAGGCCTTTGCCCAGCAGTGGGATGAAATAAATAAGTAGAATATACTTTTAAAAATGGTAAAAAAAGGAAGGTATTTATTTCCTTTTTGGAGAACTTAGTGAAGTGCTGACAACAAGTTCCCACAATGTAATAATGCAGACTCTATGGATAGGTGATTATGGAGGTGGAGGATCCCAAACTGAAGAATAAAAAAAAATAAAAATTAAAAAAAATTAAAAAAAAATAATATATTAAAAAATAATAATAAAAAAATAATAGTAAATCATAAAATAATAATGTTTTTTAAAATTTGTTAATTAATGGCATTCATGATTAGGTATATAGGGTCCATCGGAGGTAGGTAGTTTTGTATGAAACAGCTGATTTCTTTTTCGTAATTTCTGTGTTTGTTCCATAGAAATAGTTGGTAAGTTTGATGGTTTGATTCTGATTATTCTCTTAAAAATATACTGCATAGGTATACACATAGGTATACACTATACAGGGTGTAATAAAAAATTCTAGTAATATTTAAAGGGGTGGTTAAGATAAACAAACTTAACAATTTTCGCTATGGAGAAAAAATATAAAATATGCTGTTTCACAAAAAATATTTTTTTCTTATATATTATTCCTTAACACAAATTTATGGAACCGCTGAATTTTTATATTTTTTCTCGACTAAATCTCCATAGTGAAAGTTTGATGGTACAAACTACTAAGTACTAAATATTACTGAGGTGTTTTGTAACACCTTGTAAACAACATATTAATTCTGTCAAAACATAAACAACAAACCACGTCAGAACTCTGACACCAGGGCTCTGCCCACACGATAAGAAGAAGATAAACAACAAACAGCCAAAAGAGAGCACATTTAAATAAAATTAATATTGGTGGCAACCCTAAGTGTGTGCGGTACTAAAGACCTTACACATTAGATTCAGTTTTTGGTGACCTTGAAATGTTTTACACAAAGTTTTGATAGAATCGATCGGTGCAGGAATAGTTTTACTGTGCCTTTACTTTGAGGTTGACAAATTAAAACATTAGGAAATTAAATCTCTTTTTAGGGAAAGGATAAAAGTATTAGGATAAAATAATATTGTACATGCCACTGAAAAGGACCATGTGACTTTAACTATTAACTAAATGATTATTTAAATGATCAAAATTCTTGAGTCTGATAGTCTAGTCCCTAGTGTAAGCGTTGTCCCTAGTGCAGTCTAGTGTAAGTGTAGTGTAAGTGTAGTCTAGTGTAAGTGTAGTGTACGTGTAGTGTAAGTGTATTCTAGTGTAAGTATAGTGTAAGTGTAGTCTAGTGTAAGTGTCGTGTAAGTGTATTCTAGTGTAAGTATAGTGTACGTGTAGTGTAAGTGTATTCTAGTGTAAGCGTAGTGTAAGTGTAGTCTAGTGTACGTGTAGTGTAAGTGTATTCTAGTGTAATTATAGTGTAAGTGTAGTGTAAGTGTATTCTAGTGTAAGTGTAGTGTAAGTGTAGTCTAGTGTAAGTGTAGTGTAAGTGTATTCTAGTGTAAGTGTAGTGTAAGTGTCCTTCACCATTCTGGACAAGCTTTTAATAGTTTCTTGGACAGATTATTTGACAAAGGTACTTTTATTATTTAGTACGAAAGATAATGTCAAACTACCTGTCTGATAAGCTATCAATAACTTATTCAGTAGTGTTGAAAAAGGCCCTCAATACTGTTCATCATTCGTTGGCCCATTTCCCATTATTTGGGGTCGGCGCAATATGTCATCTTCCATTCATCTCTCTTAGCTGACATTTCAGCACTCACTCCTTTCTTACACATATTGTCAATCCTTTTCCTTGGCCCTAAATAAAATACCTACCGTACCTATTGTTAAAAAATAATTACTGTAGCTATGAGTATTGTGTACATAGCTTTAGTTTAAGAATTTATTTTTAAAATATCTTAGTTTAAGGTAAATTTTATACAAAACTTTGACGCACAATAGGCGTAGACGGTATTAATATAACTTTGTATATATGGAAAAATTGTTTAGAAAATCTAGTTGCCGCGTCAAAAATAACATTTGCAATTTATAATATAATTACGAAGATATAAAGCTTTGCAATTTTTCATACAAAATTTTAAAAGCTTTATATAATCGTAATTATATTAAAAATTGCAAATGTTATTTTTGACGCGGCATCTAGATTTTCATACAAAATTGCAATTTTTCATACAAAATTTTAAAAGCTTTATATCTTCGTAATTATATTATAAATTGCAAATGTTATTTTTGACGCGGCATCTAGATTTTCTAAACAATTTTTCCACATATAAAATATTACTTTTTATAATTCTATCTACGCGTATTATGCGTCAACATTTTTGTATGGACTGAGACCACCTTAATATAAGGTCAAACAAAACTAGGTGAAACTATTTAAAGGGGATGATCAGACCATCAAACTGAACAACTTTCTCTATGGGACCGATATCGAAATCGCGAAAAAATCAGCTGTTCCATACAAACGTACTCGACCTAAATGTATGGGACAACAGATTTTATTTCGCGGTTTTTGTTGATCTGCCCATCCCCTTAAACTAGTTTCAGCTAGCTTTGTTAGACCTTATATATTCGGGTCGCATCTTCACTGCAGCAATACTACATTTCGACGCGATGGTAGATTGTGGTGTCTAAGAATAGCACCATCCCATTTCCTCCCGTGGGTGTCGTAAAAGGCGACTAAGGGATCTACCGGAGGATCCTCTGAGTACACGCATTCAATCCAACTGCGATCGCCAACCCGCCTGCCAAGCGTGGCGATTATGGCAAATCACCCCATTTTGGGGGAGGCATATGTCCAGTAGTGGACGTCTATCAGCTGATATGATGATGTTGATAATGATGTGGATTTTAAAACCTTCAGTCGAATAAAAACTTTAAAGTTTCATTTCAAGTCTTTGTAACATTAATTTTTACTATTAACACGTTCCGGGACAGTGACCGGCTATAGCCGTGATAACAATAAAAGTTCTATTGTGTCTCGTTCACTGCCCCGGAACGTGTTAAAAAACACGTGTAAATAAAACAGAGATATTATTATCCAAAAGCAATGAGTTTAGAAATAGAAATAGAAATCATTTATTTGCCTCAAATAGGGTAAATTTTACATTAGGTGTTATCAAATAATATACTTAACAATATATTAAGATCATGGCTATCGAGACATTTTAAATAGCATGCAAATAATTATAGTAGGTACAATTGATAAATTTGGTTTTTTGAATTTTTGAATTTAAACAATTAAATTAGGATGCAATGTCAACCATATATTGTAAAAATATTTATACAATGTCAACTTTACGTCAATCACTATTATACAAAATATTCACATTTTTAGATGTCATACAATAATTTCAAATTATGTTTATTGTAAATTGCTACTGCCTCAATAATAACTAATTATACGCGCTATATGATGACTCTATGGGTATGTTTTCATATCCATAGAGTCATCATGTCATACAATAACAAAGCTTAAACATGGCACATGTCTCTAATGTCACCTTTGTATGTATCAGTTATGCCCAGCTGTCATACATTGCCGCTGACATCCCATTCCCTTCACATCTTTCAAATGTATTCGGTTACAAAACAGTAATGTAAAACAACTGGGAATAACTTAGTGGTCCCGTTAATAGCGCACTGATGCGAAGTCCTCCTTGTATATAATGTATTATTGTATATTTGTATATTTGTCCAAAAGACTTAAAACGCGAACTTAGAAAAAAAAACTTTTGTCAACAACATGCAGGGTGTAAGTTACAGCCTAGCAAATACTGAAACGGTGAACGCAGACCATCAAACTGAACAACTTTTACTATGGAGCCTACGCCAGGAAACCCGAAAAAAATCAGCTGTCCCACACATTTTAGTCGGGTAGGTGTAGCAGTTTTGTATGGGACAGCTGATTTTTTTCGCGTTTCCTGGCGTAGGCTCCATAGTAAAAGTTGTTCAGGTTGATGGTCTGAGTTCACCGTTTCAGTATTTGCTAGGCTGTCACTTACACCCTGTATACAGGGTCCAACATAATACCTATGCTGACAGTTGTTTAAGAGGATGATCAGACCATCATATTGAACACCTTCCTATATCGAAATCGCGAAAAAATCTACTGTCCCATTTGGCTTGAGTAGGTTTGCAGTTTTATATGGAACCGCAGATTTTTTTCGCGATTTCGATGATGGTTCCATAGATAAAGTTGCTCACTTTGACGGTCTGATCATCCCCTTAAAAAAGTGTCAGCATATTAAGAAGTTCTTCAGTTTGATGGTCTGAGCTCACCCTTTCAGTATTTGCTAGGCTGTCACTTCCACCCTGTATACTTCCAGGGTGTAAACTTAAATGTGTTTGTCTAAGAGGGTGCTTTGGAGTTTAGACCATAAAACTGAATAACTTTCGCTATGGATCCAAAATGGAAATAGCGAAAAAAAAATACTGCTTTTCGATACATTTGGTGAAAGTTGTTCAGTTTGATATTATGAAGCACCCCTCTAAACATCTACAGGGTGTAAAATTGAATGGGACATTTACTTAAAGGGATGCTTCAGACCATCAAACTGAACAACTTTTACTATAGAACCAACACTGAAATCGTGAAAAAAAATTCCGCTCTCCCAATAAAAAACTGCAAAAATAACTCGACTGAAATGTATGGGACAGCAGATTTTTTTTCTCGATTTCGATATTCGTCCCATTGAGAAAGTTGTTCAGTTTGATAGTCTGAAGAAGCACCCCTTTAAGTAAGTGTCCCATTTAATTTTACGTGATGATAATATCATATATTATATATGACTCACAAAAAAAAAGTTTAATGAGTCATAAATATTAATCTACGATTGAAAACTCTAGAATGAATCACATAACCCCAACCTTATGTGAACGGCCTTTAAACATGGCACATTTCATTTTCTAATGAACTGAAATATACACCATTTTACACCTTTGTGCCCTAAAACTTTACCACTAAAGCTGATATTTGTTTGGCAAGTAAAATAAGGGTTGGAATCGTTGAAAATTATTCGTCGTCCCGTTCCCTCTCGAGATCTGAACGTTTGAATTTTAATTGAGCAGAAATACGAACGTGCTTGTGATTAGTTTGTGTTTTGTAATAATATGATTACCTATCATCAGTGTTATGAAAGAAAAGTAGTGGCGCTTATGTAAAATTCAATTCAATTAATACTCTATTGTACATCAAAACAGAACAGTGGCAGTGTTAAAATTGTTAAAATAATACATTATGATACAAGTGAGCGAAGTTGGTCATTACAGCAGAGGCAGGATTGCAGCACGACCCGCAGGCGAGTGCTTACGATCTTATCTGTCTGTATCTATATCTATATTTTAATTAACTATTATAAAACTGTAACAGAAGTGTGTCCGTACGCACGGCGACCCATCAAGCTATACAAAATCAACATAAGCTGGGCGCGCGTAGGTCGAATACGTATACCGTCGCGCGGCCAGCTTATGTTGGTTTTGTATAGCTTGATGTGTCGCCGTGTGTACATTGAAGATATTACGAAAAAAAATCAATATGGTTTTAAGGTGTCCCTGATTCCATATAACCAATTTTTGGATCTTTTGTCTGTCTGTTTGTTTGTGTGTTTGTTTGTTTGATCGAGCACCACGCAAAAACTACTGAACCGATTTTGATGAAACTTTTTTTGTTCGATAGCTTATGATCTGACTTAAAATCTGGTATATAATTTGTGCAGATGAAGTCGCGGGTCAACGCTTGTTTTGTATATTAGTGTAATTTTTCACGTTACTAATAAAGAGACTTGAACGTAGAATGAGAGCAAATATTGATAGATTAATAATTATCAAATATTAACACAATTTTCTTAATACTAACATTTTTAATTAATGACCAGATTATTAATTAGAAGATCCTTATACATTTTCAATTAGACTATTTATATACGGCTTTAGAACATAAACGAAAAAAGTTCAAAAGTTCAAAGGCTTCATAGCTTGGTACAGTTTGTATTATAAAATAAAAATTTCACGACACTCATTAACACAAAAAAATATATCAATATTTTCTTTCTTTCTATCATCATCATCAGCCTGCATACGCATGCTGCAGGGCACAGGCTGCCCCGTGGAGGAACGCGTGGTGGACTAACACCTATTAGATACACCCTCTTCGAGTGCACCACGGGTATCAATTCAGTTCAATTCAATTTATTTTTTCAAAAACATTATTTATCAGTCTACCACGCGTCTTCTTCTTTTCGTGTCAATGGTTCTGCAGTGATGTTTTTATATTTTAGTAGCCAGGTGTTCGGCAAGCCTGACAGCGTAAGGAGTAGCTATATCAAAATCATCTCTCGTGCAGCTGTTCGGGCACTGTGTCAGACCAGGATCCCTTTACCCCCAGTTACACAGATTTAGTCTGCCACGGCCGAACTGAGTGCGAAGCCGATTTAAGGATTTCCACACTTGCCATTGCAGATTGTACCACGCGTGCCAAATATGGATTGGTGTACACAAACGGATCAGAACTTCTTCATAATCATAATCATAATCATTTATTTCATAAAGATATTTTTACATGTCAAATGCACTCCTTAACTACTTATAATTATATTATTTATATTACAGTCCGGTTACATTCTAATAACATTAGGTACAAAGTCATAAAATTCATCAATGTCATAAAAAGCACGATCTATAAGCCATGTTTTTAATTTACGTTCAAAGGTACAATTTTCTTTGCACTTCTTCAGCATAATGCAGGCTTCCTTAATTTTAACCGATTGAGAGCAGTCGCGGTATTACGTACATCATCATCATCATCTCAGCCGATGGACGTCCACTGCTGAAAATAGGAAAACCCAGAGGATCTCCACAAGGACTGGTCCTGCGCTGCCCTCATCCGACGGGTTCTCGCCACCTTCACCAGGTCGTCGGTCCATCTTTTAGGGGACCTACCTATCTCTATCAACGATCTCTATGGGACCAATATCAAAATCGCGCATAAAAAAAGTCCCATACATTTCAGTATGTTTGCAGTTTTGTGTGGGATAGTAAAAGTAGTTCAGTTTGATGGCCTGAAGCACCCCTTTAAGTTAGTGTCCCATTAAATTTTACACCCTGTATAATTGAGGTCCTCTCCGCAACGACTAACGGACCATTGCCACAACACTAATTACTTCATCTTCTTGAATTAATATCAGTCTTCTAGAATTATTAAGGAAAACATCGTGAGGAAACCTGCATGCTTCAATTTCGAGGCATGTATTGTACCTACTGTCCTTTACAAGTGGCGACGGGCTCACTCCCCGTCACACTGGACAGAGTTTCGGTACTACTAGTGAAACGTTGATGTTCTGAGGTTTCGGAATATCTCTGACTAACCCCTCGGGGAATATAGACGTGAGCATATGCTATGCTAGAATAATTTTTAGCAATTTGAAATGATTTTAATTTTTTATTTTTTTTAGAAATTGTCTAAGCCGGTCATGGCGAGATTCCTAAAAAAATCGGCAAAATCATCATAACTCGAAAACTATAAAAAGTCGCGGAACATACATAGGGGTGATTCGGATACACCACGACATACCGGACCAAAATTTTTATTTGTGACGTCAATTGACCGGCCACCCTGTATAATCTAAAAAGTCAAAACTAATTTTCTTTTTCACAACTCCGACATTGTGTAGACTCAACATCATTCTGTGTAGCACATAACTATAAAAAAAGTGGATCTGACGAGCACTGGGGCAATATGGGCCAAGATGCTTCGCGGACTGCTGCAGGCCTAGCATGCCACCTCCGAGAAAACGATAAAAATCGAGATGCGCCTCCATCTTTATTATTTTACGTAGGCCAGAAAGAGCGCGCATGACGTTTTTCTCGTTTAAACGCTTTGTCGTTGGTGGCATGCTAGCCGTGCTGGCGTGGTAAATCAGTCAAATACTCCAATTTCTCGCTACCAATTCATGTTGTATTTTGTTTTTTACGCTACCTTAGATTGTAGAAATAAACATCAAATTTACTACATTACTGTTTTGTGCACAAAAACAACGAAAATAAAACACCACACGGCAAACTCGCGACTAGTCACTAAAAAAAAATTCTCTAGTCGGTCAATCTCACTCTTTGTTTACATTGTAACTTTTTAATTTTAATTTTATAAATAAATTATCCGACTTCGAAATCATGGAAATTGGCCATTTTCAACGAAAAAAAAAATATATTTTTGAGTCATAAAAACCGCACTTCCCTACAACGAGTCAACTAAATTGCTCCTTGTCCTTCACTATTTGGCTCGCTCCTATTGGTTCATATATCGTTGAAAAGGGAATTTTATAAGGTAATAAGTCGTAGAACATTCCAATCACAATGAAACCTTAGCTTCTTTGAAATAAGCCTTTATTTAGAACCTCGACTCCAAATGACCTCAGGTTCATATGATGACCCATAGGCCATTGGAGTGCCCCACAGGTAGCTAGTACTAAGTGCCTAGGTAATAACCAAACTATCAAAATAACTCAATGGCTTTTGTTTATTTTTTTACAAGTTTAAACCTATATTACTCTCTAGCATACCACTCCTGAGGAAACAACATAAATCGAGACGTGCCTCTGTCTTTGTTACTTTGCGTATGCAAAAGCATAGATTAATATGTATATTGGATATAGATAGGTAACTCGCCTTGAATTTTAGGACGTCCAAATTATTAGCGTTGCCGCTAATTAGCACAAGGGGGCGCCACATTATGAAATAAATTGAAAAAGACGATCGGCCGACACGAGGATCGAACCTTAGCTGCCCGGATCGTAAGCCGGTTGTCTAGACCGCTAGACCAACAAGACAGTGATTAATATGGGCGAAATCTCTCACTACTACAGCGCAGCGCGTGAGGTGTAGTGTGCTGTTACTCCGATATGAACCCTAGTTCAACACATAATGCTTCGAAACATAACCGATAGATGGCGGAAGCTTTCTATGGAAAATCAGCGTTCCACTTAGTTTGTACTAAGATAACATACCATGTGCAAAAGCGAGATGGCTTGACGGTTTTCTTATTTTGTCGCTTTGTCGTGTGTGACATGCTAGGCCTCAACTCATCAGCCCGCCTGGCCTCACATCACTACATTTGATATACATAGAATCAAAGAAGGAAACCTCTGGTCTGTAAGTACTTCTTTCTACATCCGGGACGTTGCAAATTGCTGATATTATGGACGCCTCTTCTTCGATTCCCCCGGTGAGGCGGACAGACAAAATATACCATTATTATTTTATACTCACGGACGTAGAGTTCGGGTAGCATAATACAAGGTGTAAAATTAAATGGGACACTTACTTACAGGGGTGCATCAGACCATCAAACTGAACAACTTTCACTATCAACATTGAAACTTTAACTTTCAACATTGAAATCGCGAAAAAAAGTAGCTACAAAACTGCAAACATAACACGACCGAAATGCATGGAACAGCAGATTTTTTTTCGCGATTTCTATGTTGGCCCAATAGTGAAAGTTGTTCAGTTTGATGGTCTGATGCTATCCTTTAAGGCTCCAACAGGGTTTTAAGTAAGTGTCCCATTAAATTTTTCACCCTGTACACCGGGTGTAACGAAACACCCTAGTACCAAAACACTATATACTATATAAATACACTATAATACTACATACAGTATTATATATTTATTATAAATTATTTATTACAATACATCATTACTGTGTTTAAAGCAAACAGTCAAGTATTATACTGATAGGCTAACACCGGTGTACGCTTGTTTCCTGGACCTCTCGAAGGCATTTGGCCTGGTTGCTTATGACATCCTGTGGCAAAAATTTGAGGACCTAAAATTCCCATGTGAATTAAGTCAGATCTTCAAGTTTTGGTACCAAAACCAGGTCAATGTCGTCAGATGGACAAGTTCATTTTCTGAACCATATAGGTTGGAGTGAGACAGGGGGGGGGGGGGGGGGGGTTGACCTCGCCGAAACTCTTCAACCTATATATGAATGCACTGATCGAGGAGCTCAGTAGCACCCGTGTCGGCTGTCATATTGACGGACTATGAATTCATGATCTTTCAGGCCGGAGCCCAGTGTCCATCCAATGTTTCACCTATAAAGATAAATGGAAGTCTATTGAACCGAGTGGAAAAATTTAAATACCTCGGACATTGGTTGACCTCCGACCTGAAGGACAATGAAGACATTGAGAGTTATAGGTGTCATTATGTGCCTAATTGCGGTGAAATAAGGGCCATTTTATGAGCAAGTGTGTTGAAAATATAAATAAATTCTCTAAATAAACTTTTTAATTACTAAATAAAATGATTTTTTATTATTATTTTCTTCTCAAGTGTGTTGAAAAACGTCGTATGATACACGTGTGTATTGATGATTACCGTCCTCGGCTCTCTTAAGACCCTCGCCTACGGCTCGGGTCTCAATGGCGCCTCAGCGGTAATCACCAACATTACACACTTGTACCATAATGTACTATTACACCATGTTTGAAGTATGTATAATGGTAAAGCCTTAAATATGTTCAAAAAAAATTTACCATCAGGTTTTTTAGAACGAGATAATACCTAAATTTTAAAATTAGAACTGTTGGTGACGTGATTTCTTTTTAAATTTTGGTACATTTCTAGGCTTAAATTGGCTCTTCAATATTATGCCGAAAAATATTACAATTATTAATTAGTCCCGGCTCAAACCGTAAAATGACTGGGCTTCTAAATACAAAATTATGTTACCGAATCGCTAGAACTGTATGTGGCTTCCGTCAATAAGGTATTGCCGCTCATTATAACTGAAATTTCCCCAGGGAAGGTTGAGTAATTGTGTACGTTTTGGATAATTATCCATCCACAATTATATTAATGTGTTCATTACATAAAAGTCCGAGCCCTAGTTTCTTTGATCAATGAAATTACTTTACTCGTTATACAGGGTGTAAGTGACAGCCTAGCAAATACTGAAATGGTGAACTCAGACCATCAAACTGAACCACTTTCAGTAACTGTTCCATCCATTTGAGTCGGGTAGGTACTGCCACAGAATATATAATAGTACTAGCGTACAGAAGAATCACTCCCTAACAAACAGCAAGTTTAGGTATGAAAAGATACCTACACTTTCCGGCGCCGCTTGCCTGCAAGCTAAATTGTATCTTATATCAGCGCGCGAACTGTGAATGTTCTTTGCGCGCCGCAGTTCAAGGACTTTGCCGCCGGCGATCGCAAAGGTTGTCACTTGCGAAGTTTTTGAATCTAATTTATAAATGCGATATTGATTTCAAACTAAGACATTATTATGTGTAACTAAGAAAACTACGAATCATTAAAATATTTAGCATAATAAATACACAACAAATCCATAGCCTAGCCTTATTATGAATACGAATAGGTAAGTACGTCGTACATACCTACATTCAGCGAAGCTGCTACCTTATTGGGAACTCTTATTTTCTATTAACTAGAGCAAAAGTTATTCATATTTCCTTAAGTAATTACCTTAAGCCGCGAGCCGAGCGGCAACCCACTGACGTTAGCCGCCCTCGGCGGCAGTTCGGCCGAACATACCTAAACTGCGGAGTGAACCAGGCCTGGTACTGCAGTTTTGTATGGGACAGCTGATTTTTTTTCGCGTCTCCTGAGGTAGGCTTCATTGTGAAAGTGGTTCAGTTTGATGGTCTGAGTTCACCGTTTCAGTATTTGCTAGGCTGTCACTTACACCCTGTATAGCCACCTAAAGTTAAAATAATATTTGTTGTTAGTTAGCAAGTTGATACATACAATCGTTGTCTGATTCATCGTCATCATCATCAGCCCGTATCTACCCACTTCACGACATAAAAGCTTCCTCCCCATTGTACCATGCTTCTGGGACCTGTGCCAATGGCATCTAATTGTCCGATTTATTTCAACAACAGCGTCTGCATTACAAAATCAATTTGCTATATAGAAAACGAGCATTAGCCCGCGACTTCGTCCGCACAAATTATATACCAGATTTTAAGTCAGATCATAAGCTATCAAACAAAAAAAGTTTCATCAAAATCGGTTCAGTAGTTTTTGCGTGATACTCGTTCAAACAAACAAACAAACAAACAAACAAACAAACAAACACACAAACAAACAGACAGACAAAAAATCCAAAAATTGGTGATATGGAATCAGGGACACCTAAAAACCATATCGTAACTTTTTTTTTGTTAATATCTTCAATGTTGTTAATATAGATATATCAATAAAGGTGATCAGGTTCTGTATCAGGAAGATGTGCTCTAATGAAGTATAAAAAAAATTGTTTTCGTCTTGATTACCATATTTCTGTTTTTGGGTTACTGTTCATGCCAAGATTCAATATAGGTTGAATGGATAAAAGTATAAGGGGATGTTTCTCCTCAGCGTTTGAACGCCGTCATTATCCTCACCAAATATTTTCGCTTATTTATAAGAAAAGGTATACAATTTTATAACGCAGTTATAAAGCCCGCTGGCCCCTTGTAACAGCGCTAAAAAATATACCTTTACTTATTAACGTGGCGAAAATATTTGATGAGGATAATGACGGCGTTCAAACGCCGAGGAGAAACACCGAAGGTTCCTTGTTTTACTACGCAACCCAAAAAAACAACCAGTCAGGCTCGTTGAATACCTGGCCCATAAAATATAGAAACACCATCGCAGAATCATTGACACGAAAAGAAGAAGAAAATTACAAAAAATTACTCTCACGTGTCGAATTCAATCAGAAACTCTCGACTCCTAAAACCGTAATACCAAAACAATATCACCAAATGAGAATGTAGCTTACTTCCCTAATATGAAAGTCCATTCAATACACCATCAACCCACACCTCAAGGGTACGAGCAGAATGAATAAAACATCCAGAGACATGTAGGTCGACCAATACAAATGATATTACGGTATCATTCTTAGAAGATACGTGACTTACAAATTGACCTAAAAGGAGATATGGGGATTTAAAATGCATGAGAAATATTCTTGTAGATTTCCTTATGACGTTATTCTAGTTTATCTGCAGTCTATTTTCTAGAATATAGAGAATCATCAAGTATAAGAGCTAGGTGCACACAGCTAGTCCTAGTAGTTCAGGAATATGTTTGTTTACTGTCACCGAGAGAGACAAAAGTGTCCTCAAATATTCGTTTGGTACTTTCGGGTCTGCCAATTTTGAAGCGTTGGTTGTGTATTTCTTTTTCTTGATCCAAGAATGTTAAGTTTGGAGATCTCTCGTGTGCGGAAAGTGGGTGGTTGCAGTGGTGGTTAGGGCTGAAAAATGAAAGCTTTTGAGTCTCAGTGTGTACTGATTTATAAGGGCGTTTGCCCCTTGCTATATACAGATCGGCGGTTCCCTATTTGTTGGTGAACCGCCGAGTAAATGTGCATGTAAATATCCCCACTTAAAGGATACTTTGTATACATACGTAAATATAAAATGACGACCATGATCCTTTTCAGGGTGATTAGAAAATTTGCAACGAAAAACTTTTTTTTAGGAGTACAGACAGTTGAAGCAAAACCGACGTGTGAAGTAGTGATAGGTAAATGTGGCTAGCGAACAAAAAAATTGTGCATAAGAAACCATATCCCTTAGATATCTAATACGACACCTAAAAAAATGAGCTGGCCCAATGCAAGCTATAGCCAAAGATCATAAAGACTTACTCTTATTTGTATCGTGTCTAATTTATATAGACCTTTTATGAAACGATGAAGATGATGATTTTGAAAAATTCCAATATAAGAAGAAGATCTTCAACATCTATATCTGGTGCCCGATTGCGCTAAGTTAAAACATCGAAGTTCTATTCTTATCCAATTTCAGTTCTAATCACATTGCGATCCAATTCATATTTAACTGTGCTGAATTCCGCATCACGCTGAACTCTATGTAACTGACAGCCGAGAACGTCTGAGCTATCTGTCAAAACGGCTCTAACGGCTGTACCGCGATTAGCGCAATACCAAATGTGTCAAAAGTTATGGTTCATACGTAGTCCCATAACGGTTCAATCACCAAATAATTACCGCGATTGCAGCCCTGTATACTTTACGACGATACATTCACCGTTCAAAATAATTAATAAAATAAGCGACGCATCTGAATAAACATCTGAATATCTGATAATAAAAAAAATTAAAATTAAAAGGTCAAACATTTTTGATCTTCATTATTTCTAAGTCACTCAATTTCCATCCAATAGAATACAGCTATTCCAAAATATACCCACAATTTTCTTCAGACGGCGTTCAAAAGAACAAATTGCACAATTTCCATATTTAAATTACTAGAGCTCGAAGTAATGGGGCTGGAAATCAAAATAAATCATCGATCCCTCGGAATGAACAGACTGATCAGAGAAATTGACCTTTTTCAGGAGTTGAAGCGATCTGCTTTACACTTAAATATGAAATTATTTATCAACTGAAATCCTATTTCAAGAAAAGAACATCAATCAGCTAAATCTAGAGCTTGATGTTAGATATTAATTCATTCCGGGGAATTAAAAATTATTCGATTTGAGCATATACTTAAAAGTAAGCAATCGCATTCTTGCTGTGATCTTTCAGAACTAAAAATGTATTTTACGTCAAGTATTTTCGTCAATTCTCATTTAACCACATTCCCAAAGATAGAATTCGAATACAATTTAAGTCAAGACACACACATTTTTATTCAATATAAAAAATAAAACCAAAGCTAACCAGCAGATTGTTTATTGATAACAATATTCTTGTTTAATAAAATCAGAAGCTTTCTCCCCAATCATAATCGTTGGAGCATTAGTATTACCACTAGTTAGTGATGGCATGACGCTGGCATCGACCACCCGAAGCCCTTGCACTCCATAAACCCGAAGCTCTGCATCTACCACTGACCCTATGGCACAAGTACCACCATAGTGATATCCGGAGACAGTCATACAACGGGCGTAGCAACGCCAATACTCTCTACTACCAGACTCTATTCCATTGCATATTGGCAACTCTGGAGTTACCAACTCAGCTTGCGCATTTCTAAAATAACTAGAATTGAGAACACGGGAGAAATCTTCAATGTATTTTACTAAGTTCTCCAAATCTCTATCGTTAGAGAAATTTAAATCAATCAAAGGTGGTTCTGTAGGGTCAATGCTCTTTAATGTAATTTGACCTCTAGATTGCGGGCGGAGATCCGTAAGACATGCGGACAAAGTCTCTCTACCTTTACCAGCATCGTAAAATTTTTGACAAATTTCTTCTTCTATTCCTAAATAAGAAGAGCAGGTTTGAAGAGAACCTGTTGAATCGTGTGGCGAAATAAAACTCGATGTTTGGTAATCTGGATATAACTGAGATTTGTTTAATGCAACGAGTCCAATGAAGAAAGAGGATGGAAATTCTGAAGGCTTTGGTGGAGGAGATAATGGCGCATTAGAATTTTGCATATTGATTGACAGAAGAAACGTTTTATGGTCTAGCAAGTTTACCCCTACTGGCAAATCTGCAACGACTTCTATTTTTAAGTGTTCTAAATGTTCTTTTGGTCCAATACCTGACAACATAAGTAATTGTGGACTATGAATAGCTCCCGCTGATACTATGACCTCTCTTCTTGATCTGAAGGTGTTTTTGTTTTTGTTTTCAGTGATAACTTCAATGCCAGTGGCACGATTTTGGTTGAAAATTATTTTGGTTGCTAGGGTATTCTTTAAAACGTATAAATTTGATTTATTTTTGATTGGTGATAAGAATGAGTACGCAGTACTCTGCCTAAAACCATCAGCTATAGTGAACATTGGTTGTGTATATCCCAAAGTATCATCACCATTGATATCTAAAGTATTTCTGTGTCCAATTTCTTCGAATGCAGCTAAGTAGCTTGATACTTCATCACGTGTTTGCCTTGATACTCCTAAGTATCCATCGGTTCCATGAAAATCTCTATAAGGTGAATCGAGGACTTCACAATCTTCTAATCTTTCACTCTTAATGAAATATGGAAGTACATTGTCCCAATCCCAAGTAGAATCGTTTGCTGCTTCAGCCCATTTATGAAAATCATCCGGGTTGCCTCTTACATATATCATGCCATTAGCACTACTTGTACCACCTAGCATCTTGCCTTGAACCACTTGATAACTCTGGTCTATATGACATTGAGCCGTATTATCGCGTATTTTTGATGACTCCTTCCAATCTAGTCGACTCTTTGGTATGTAAGGATATGTTTCTGGCAGCTGAAAAATAAATAACCCCGAATTTAAATTTTCATTTTCTTACGTTTACACGATTAGCCTTACTTAAATAATAAATTCAACGGAGCAATCGAAAGCCAGCAAACATTCGTCACAACCAACTGTTTACATAAACTGTATTATATTAGTATAGCAAGTATGTATTATAATGTTTGCAATTATAAGTACCTAAAAAATTGTCTTCACTTGCAAATTTCAACCACTACCGATCCGCAATGTGCCTGCGAGGTGGAGAGTATGGCTGGCCTATCTGACCCTCACTGAGCAAGTGTAGTATTAGTGGTGTTTATACTCTCTCTGCATCTTATTCTGGAGAGCAAGTTTTTTCCCTGCAGTGGGATCATACAGGTTAAAACTTAACTTTTGAATTAGGCGTATTTTAATAATTAAGATTTCTTACTGGTCCAGCACGTTTATTAATTATTAGCCCTCTCTAAATCTTGAATACATTATTAAAACAGCTCCGTAACTGACCGACGGACTGACAACGCACGGGCTAAACTTCCGACTTAACCTCTGAAATCCACGCAGTCAAAGTCGCTGGCTAAAACTTACACATAAACCCTTACCATAACTTCTAAAGATGGATCACCGCCAGCTTCGATCAACAACACTTTGAACTTTTCTTCTTCGGTCAATCTGTTAGCAATCACACAACCCGCAGATCCAGCCCCTACGATTATGAAGTCGAATTCATCGCCATCTGGTGAATAACCATAATTATCATTGACAAAAATGCTTATCATAATATTACACTCCATAAATTAATAAATCATGTAAAATGCTGACTACATATTTTCTGCGTGCCGTGCCTTGGTGGTCTAGTGGCGAGTTACCATGCCTGCTGTTTAGGAGGCTATGGTTTGATCCCCGTCTAGGCCGACTCTTTAATATAAAATTTTAACGATAAAAATTTTTTTTCGGAATTCATGTACGATTTGTGACTCCACTGGCTTTTCGGCGTAGAAGAACATCGTCAGGAAACCTGCCTGCTTCAATATCGATGCATGTATTGTACCTACTGTCCATATTAAGTGACGACGGGCTCACTTCCAGGCACGCTGAAAAGAGTTCCGGTACTACAAGTGAAACGTGGATTTTCTGAGTTTTCAGAATATCGCAGACAACCCCCACGGGGAATATAGTCTTGAACCATGTAAATTTTCTACGCAAACCTCACGCCAGTTTCCCGCGAAGACATGACAGCCAATTAGGAATAGTATCGGTAACTGACAGTATACTTACCGTTTACAAATGCTTGGTTTGGAAACAAGCTTGCAGTTAGTTGTAAAGTAGCTAAAACTTGGAACGCACTTTGCACTGTCGTTATATTCGTCGATACTTCCCTAGCCTCCATTTTAATTTTCAATTAGGTGTGGTGTGGTTAGGTGTGTAAGTCGTTAGTAATTAACTGTTTATGAGATTCACACCCAAAATAATTTTGACTTTACGTTAACAATTTGGTAAGCTATCACTCAGCTGTACAAACATTTGCTGAGAGAACCAGTTGATTGCAAAGTGTAAATTGAGTGGAGAGGGTTCAGTAGATTAACATTACAAAAAATTAATATGGGATATATAAATATTTTGTTTTTTGATAATTAAATAATTCGATTTAAACACCTTTTTCCTGTTAATAATTTATTGAATATACCTATTAGGTCAAAATCTACGATAGTTGCTGAATAGAATGCTTTAAGCATTCAAAAATAATAAATAGGTAAGATAGTGTCACGGATGCTGTGAAATGACGCAGCTATAGAAGGGCATTCAAAAATTCGGCCGGTTTGTCAACAAGCTTCGTAGCTCGGCGGTCGACGCATGGACTCCCGTGCCGGGGGTCGATGGTTCGAGACTCGTCGAAAATAATTCTAGATTTTATTGTTGTTGGAAATGTTCTAGAAAAGTAAGAGGGAGTAAGAATATTTGGAAGGAGACAGAAAATGGGCGTGTTTAGAAATGTTCTAGAAAACAGAGAGAGAAGGAATATTTGAAAAGAACCAAAAACAATAGGAATGTTCTAGAACGAAGAGAGAGAAGAAATATTTGTAAAGAAACAATAAAAGAGGGCGTGTTTAGGAAAATTCAAGAAGGAAGGCGGGATTAAGAAATATCCGGAAGGGAACAAAGGAATAAAGAAAAGACTAACGAAATTCGGGCATCTAGAAAATTCTAAGGGGTATATAAGGCCGCGAGTTTGCGGACGCAGTCAGTGGAAAAGTGCGAAGAAAAGTAAAAGTGAAAAAGTACTAGTGAAAAGTAAAGTACAAAGTAAAGTGGAACAGTGAGTAGACAAGTGTCAGTCTAGTGCAGTGTAGTGTGTGTCGCGTGTCGTGACGTCATAGTGCCGTGTGTCGTGACGTCATAGCGTGTCGCGCGTCGAGACGTAGTGAACAGTGAAAGTGGTGAGAGGGGAAACCGCTGCGGGGAGGACTGTTAAAAGGGGAACCTCTGCGAGGTGGCCCGTGTGTAAGTGTGTACCCCAATAAACTCTGTAAATAAATTGGACTTAGCGTTTCACTCCAATCCCGAAACCCCACTCGTAACAATAGTTAAATCAAACAAAAATTTAAGAAACATTATCAAAGTTTTCCTAAAAACTTCACAATAAAAACATATTCTAAACAATTTCATAACAATTCAATAAACAACATGAGATTTCAAATCACCAAGATTGATAACCTGGTGTTGATAACCTACACCTGATGTTTAGGGCTAGGAAATGAACTCAAGCGGAAATGAAACCAACTACATTAAGAATAAAAACGAAACAACACACATCGTTTATTAAACGCAGTATTCCTCTTTTATAAAATCAGAAGCTTTCTCCCCAATCATGACCGTTGGAGCATTGGTGTTGCCACTAGTTAGTGATGGCATGATGCTGGCATCAGCCACACGAAGCCCTTGTACTCCATAAACCCGAAGCTCTGCATCTACCACTGACCCTATGGCGCAAGAACCACCGTAGTGGTAACCGGAGACAGTCATACAACGGACGTAGCAACGCCAGTACTCTTTACTTCCAAACTCTAATCCATCGCATATCGGCAAATCTGGAGTTACTAATTCAGCTTGCGCATTTCTAAAATAACTAGAATTGAGAACAAGAGAGTAATCTTCAATGTATTTTACCAAGTTCTCCAAATCTCTATCGTTATAGAAATTTAAATTGATCAAAGGTGGTTCTGTAGGGTCCGTGTTCTTCAATGTTATGTGACCTCTGGATTGTGAGTGAAGATCTATGACGGATGAAGATAAAGTATCTCTACCTTTACCAGCATCGTAGATTCTTTGACATATTTCTTCGTCGACTCCAAGAAAAAAAGTACAGCTGTGAATTGAGGCAATCGAATCGTGCGGCATAATAAAAGATATGGTTTGGTAATCTGGACGTGATTGGGATTCATTTAATGCTACAAGTCCTATAAAAGTGTAAGATGGAAATTCTGAGAACGAAGGCGATGGCGGTGGTGGTGTATCCGATTTTTGCATATTGACTGTTAACTGGACTACTTTGTGGTCTTCCAAGTTTTCTCCTACTGGCAGATCTGAGATTACTTCTATTCCTAAGTTTTCAAGGTGGTCTTTTGGTCCAATTCCTGATAACATGAGTAACTGAGGACTGTTGATAGCTCCTGCTGATACAATTATCTCTTTGCTTACTCTAAAATATTTTTTCATTTGGTTTTCAATCAAAACTTCTATACCAATGGCACGTTTTTGATCGAAAATGATTTTGGTAGCAAGTGTATTTTTCAAGACGTATAAATTGGGTCTATTTTTTATTGGTGATAAGAATGAAAATGCTGTGCTCTGTCTAAAACCATCGGCTAAAGCAAACATTGGTTGTGTGTATCCTAAAGTGTCATCTCCATTAATATCCAGTAAATGTCTATGCCCAACCTCTTCAAATGCTGCTATATAGTTTGGTATATTATCATGTAGTTGTCTAGTTAATCCCAAGTATCCATCAGTTCCATGAAAATCTCCATAAGGTGAATTAAGGATTTCATTATCTTCTAATCTTTCACTCTTGATGAAATATGGAAGTACATTGTCCCAATCCCAAGTAGAGTCGTTTGCTGCTTCAGCCCATTTACGGAAATCATCAGGATGTCCTCTTACATGCATCATCCAGTTTGCACTACTTGAACCACCTAACATCTTGCCTCGAAACACTTGGTACGCCTGACCTCTATGACACTGTGCCGAATCATCGTGTATTTTTGATGCATAGTTCCAATCCAATCTAGTCTTCGGTATATAGCCCAATGTTCCTGGCAACTGAAATTAAAGCATCCAGAGTTTATTATCACCAACATATTGTGTCAATATCACAGACTCACAAAAACAAAAAAAAATTGATTGTTGTTCTCTGGTGGAGAATCTCTGTGAATCTTTTTTTGCGACCATAATCATTTGCGAGAAAGTCAGAAACTTTGCTATTAACTACTAACCATCGTTTGAAACGTGCAGTAATCGTATTATAGCAAGGCTAACTTTTAGCCTATTGAAGTTGATGGCTTTAGGATAAAATTACGTTACATGTAGTAATAGGTGGCTGTAGCCTTTCATCTATAAAACACTGCATAAGAAGAAACCTTATCCTTTAATCGTCTTATATAACTCCCACGTGAAAAAATGGGAATCAGGCTTCTTGAAACGGTGGAACCGAAATCTTTTAAAACTTTATTTATCATTTCTTTTGCAATAAATGCTAATGTAGATTCAGAAAACATAAGCGTAGCCTTACAAAATTACTTTAATGCGGATATTATTATGTTTTAATAGCAGAAACAGAAGCAGCATGCTAAAGAATGAGTAATCGTCATGCGGTATTGCTCATGTTGACACGAAAGAAAAAGAATAGCAGATAGTTATCACAAAAAATAAAGCAGCTAAAGACCTTACCATTACTTCCAAAGGAGGATCACCACCAGCTTCGATCAGCAACACCTTGAACTTGTCCTCCTCTGTCAACCTGTTAGCAATCACACATCCAGCAGACCCAGCACCTACTATTATGAAGTCGAATTCATCGCCATCTGAAAACAGGCAGATCAGTCATTACAAAAAATACACCAGCATAGTATGATCTCTCTACACACGCGCAACGCGCCTTCGCCGCCTACAAAATGACACCTCTTTCCGCACTTTCAGGAGACCAAAAGCCGCTCTTGCCGAAGAAGATGATGACGTTGCAAGTAGATAAATACTAGGCGTGCAGCAATAACTATAGCTTTTTACCGGTGTAAGGAAAAGTATCATTAACCCTGAAACCACATACTGTACCTATTAAACTGAACAACTTTTACTACAGGACCAAACCTGTCAGAACAAAGAAACGGTCGTTTCATACATTTGAGTCATTTAGGCATTGCAGTTTAGTATCACTATAGTCTCCAAATGTTTTTCGAATTTTTGAATCTTTCTAAAAATGAAAATTTTGTCCATTTCCTCCTTTCGGTGGTACGGGTGTTGGACAACGTAAGCAGTGGGGCATTTCTCTTTCACTCTTGTTCACTCAGCATACACGTCCTAGCTTCTTCTTGTCAGTGCGTTTGTATGAAGTGTCCAGGATGTGGTGATAGTTTACTTACTTTTTACGAACGCCTGGTTTGGAAACAAACTTGCAGTTAGCTGTAATGTTGCCAGAACTTGGAAAGCACTTTGCACTGTCGTAATGTTTGTTAATACTTCGCTGGCCTCCATTTTGTTTTCAAGTAGTTGTTTAAGACATTCGATGCTAACTATGAAATTCACTGTTCAGTGCCGAAATAGTTTTGGCTATAATGCGTAATAAAGTTGGTACTTTTATAGCTATACATTATTAGCAGCTGTATAAACATTAATAAAGTGAAAAATATGAATTTAATGTAAAATGTGGGTTAAGTGAAGAGGGTTCAGTACGAAATACTTATATTGTATACACCGTATTTATATAAGTTAAGCGGCTAGGAGATTCGTCTTCAATGGTATGACAAAACTCAACACATAAGTAAGGCATTCTTTTTAATTTCTTTTGCAATTATAATAAAATTTTAAATGATGAAATGGAAAGTGTAATAAACCAGATTTAGTGGCTTTTGTTGCAATGCTAAGGATAAGGACGCTAAGTAAAAAATTCGACCGAAACATAAGGTTCCAAAATACTGGCCCATTTTCAGAATAAAGTTAAAAAATGTTTCCCTCAACGATATATTAAAAAAATGTTTTTAATGCATAATACTCCTTAAGTTAAATCATCTTATCAAATCAGCTAAGTCAAAATATAAATTATGTATAAATCATTGTGATGTATGTGGGTAATATTGCTAAGTGTAGTTTGACAGTCGTTTTATTATTTTATGTCACTGTAATGGAAGGTAGAGGGAAGTCTTTCTCTTTTAAATAGATCTCGTACGGAACAGACGTGTCTTGTTTTATTCCTGAGCTATCCCTCGGGGAATTTTGTCGTGAGTATATACATGTATATTTTCAACGCAAACCTCACGAAGACAATGACATGCAATTAGGAATAGTATCGGTAACCAGACTGACAGTGTCCTTACCTTTTACAAATGCTTGGTTTGGAAACATTGCACTGTCGTTATATTCGTGAATACTTCCCTAGCCTCCATTTTAATTTTCAATTGGGTGTTCAAGTCTTTCGTAATTAACTTCACAGCCAAAATAATTTTGACTATAAAGCGTTATCAATTTGGTAAGCTATCACCCAGCTGTACAAACGTTTAGGGTAAGTTTTATTTGTGCTTTTACTATTTTATTCCCTCGGTAACAAGATAGTTCCAACAAATATTTAAGAAACAATGTCAAAATTTTAATGACTTTAGAATACGGAATCCTAAAAACGTGACAATAAACTATTCTGAACAATTCTGTTACAATTCAAAAAACAATACGAGATTTCGAATCACCAAGATGTCTCGTCTTGATAAATTAATATTGCGAGTATTTTGTTTTGAACGTTCAGTTATGTATGATACTACTTCGAATAAACTATTATCAAAAGCACACACAGTACGTTCTCTTTGCTGAAGAAGAATGCAATTTTTGGAGATCTACTAAACTACACCTGATGTTTAGGGCTAGGGGATGAACTCAAGCGGCAATAAAACCAACTATGTATTAAAAATAAAAACGAAACAACACACATCGTTTATTAAACGCTGTATTCCTCTTTTATAAAATCAGAAGCTTTCTCCCCAATCATGACCGTTGGAGCATTGATGTTGCCACTAGTTAGTGATGGCATGATACTGGCATCAGCAACACGAAGCCCCTGTACTCCATAAACCCGAAGCTCTGCGTCTACCACTGACCCTATGGCGCAAGTACCACCATAGTGGTAACCGGAGACAGTCATACAACGGACGTAGCAACGCCAGTACTCTTTACTTCCAAACTCTAATCCATCGCATATCGGCAAATCTGGAGTTACTAACTCAGCTTGCGCATTTCTAAAATAATTAGAATTGAGAACAAGAGAGTAATCTTCAATGTATTTTACCAAGTTCTCCAAATCTTTTTCGTTATAGAAATTTAAATTGATCAAAGGTGGTTCTGTAGGGTCCATGTTCTTCAATGTTATGTGACCTCTGGATTGTGAGTGGAGATCTATGACGGATGTAGATAAAGTATCTCTACCTTTACTAGCATAGTAGATTCTTTGACATATTTCTTCGTCTACTCCAAGATAAAAAATACAGGTGATAACTGAGGCAATCGAATCGTGCGGCATAATGTAAGATATGGTTTGGTAATCTGGACGTGACTGGGATTTGTGTAATGCTGCAAGTCCTGTGAAAACGTGAGACGGATATTCTAAGAATGAAGGCGATGGTGGTGGTGGTGTATCCGATTTTTGCATATTGACTGTTAAGAGTACTACTTTGTGGTCTTCCAAGTTTTCTCCTACTGGCAGATCTGCGATTACTTCTATTTCTAAGTTTTCAAGGTGGTCTTTTGGTCCAATTCCTGACAACATGAGTAACTGAGGACTGTTGATAGCTCCTGCTGATACAATTATCTCTTTGCTTACTCTAAAAGATTTTTTCATTTGGTTTTCAATCAAAACTTCTATACCAATGGCACGTTTTTGATCGAAAATGATTTTGGTAGCAAGTGTATTCTTCAAGACGTATAAATTGGGTCTATTTTTTATTGGTGATAAGAATGAAAATGCTGTGCTCTGCCTTAAGCCATCGTCTATAGCAAACATTGGTTGTGTGTATCCTAAAGTGTCATCTCCATTAATATCCAGTAAATGTCTATGCCCAACCTCTTCAAATGCTGCTATATAGTTTGGTATATTATCATGTAGTTGTCTAGTTAATCCCAAGTATCCATCAGTTCCATGAAAATCTCCATAAGGTGAATTAAGGATTTCATCATCTACCAATCTTTCACTCTTAATGAAATATGGAAGTACGTTGTCCCAATCCCAAGTAGAGTCGTTTGCTGCTTCAGCCCATTCACGGAAATCATCAGGGTGTCCTCGTACATGCATCACCCCGTTAGCACTACTTGAACCACCTAACATCTTGCCTCGAACTACTTGGTAAGCCTGATCTCTATGACATTGTGCCGAATCGTCGTGAATTTTTGATGCATAATTCCAATCCAATCTACTCTTCGGTATATAGGCTAATGTTCCTGGCAACTGAAATTAAAGCATCCAGAGTTTATTACTTCCAACATTTTGTGTCAATATTTTTGAGGATTTCGAAGTCAAGTCCCTTATAGTTTCGCCATGTCCGTCCGTCTGTCCGTCCGGTCGTCTGTCCGCGGCTTTGCTGAGAGACGCTTAGTAGTAGAAAGTTGTAATTTGTCATGGATATACACATTAATCACTCCTAAAAAATTGGTAAAACGAAATCTTGAAAAATATTTTTTTAGCGTACCTCCCCTACACACGAAGTGGGAATGGTTTTTTTTCTCGTCTACCCCATGGTGTGGGGTATCGTGAAATAGGTCGTTTAAAAATATGGTGGTAGTGGTAAAGTTATTTTTCTATTTAGGGATCCGTTTGCGAAATATTAAGATTTAAGGTGACAATTTTTGATAGAGTTAAGTGCCCCCCCCCCCCCCCCCCCCCTATCTGCCAGCTAAACCGTTGTTTCTGGATATGTGAAAAATTCATGGCAGTAATATACATATATAACGAAATTAAAAGGAAAACTATCACTGCTAAGTAGGCTATACAAGTTTACGAGTAATAGTCGACCTCCTCGTAAAAGCCTCCTTCTAAGTCCCTTATTATATTGTGACGGGTAACTACGGCACCCTACCCTGCGCGTAGTCCGACACGCACTTGGCCAGTTATTATTTAATAAGACCGAGTAACGATACTCTCATGGTCACACTAAAACTTTTTAGGCATTATATTTTCATTAAATTTCAATTGTTGTTCTCTGGTGGAGAATCTTCGTGAAACTTTCTTTACATAGCATATGTACATACATATATAAACTCGCGACCATAATCCTTTGATGGATAGTCATAAACGTTTTTACTAACTATCAACCACCTTTTGAAGCGTGCGGTTGTATTATGGCAAGGCCTACTTTTAGCTTATTGAACTTGATGGTGGCTGTGTAGCCTTTCATCCATAAAACACTGCGTAAGAAGAAACCTCATCCTCTAATCGTCTCATACGACTCCCACGTGAAAAAATGGGAAGCAGGCTTCTTAAATCCGTGAATCCGAAATTTTCTGAAATTTTATTTATCATTTTCTTTAGCATTAAATGATAGTGCTGATTCAGAAGACTTATGCGTAACATTGCAAAATTAGTTTAATGCGGATATTATTATGTTTTAATAGCAGAAACAGAAGCAGCATGCTAAAGAATGAGTAATCGTCATGCGATATTGCTCATGTTGACACGAAATAAGAAGAATAGCAGATAGTTATCACAAAAAATAAAGCAGCTAAAAACCTTACCATTACTTCCAAAGGAGGATCATCACCAGCTTCGATCAGCAACACCTTGAACTTGTCCTCCTCTGTCAACCTGTTAGCAATCACACATCCAGCAGACCCAGCACCTACTATTATGAAGTCGAATTCATCGCCATCTGAAAACAGGCAGGTTAAGAAGAATACACCAGCACGTTTAGTATGATTTCTCTAAACACGCACGACGCGCCTTCGCCGCCTACAAAATGACACCTCTTTCCGCACTTTCAGGAGACCAAAAGCCGCCCTTGCCGAAGAAGATGATAACGTTGCAAGTAGATAAATTATACTAGACGTGCAGCAATAACTACAGCTTTTTACCGGTGTGAGGAAAAGTATCATTAACCCTGAAACCACATACTGTACCTTTTAAACTGAACAACTTTTACTACAGGACCAAACCTGTCAGAACAAAAAAACGGTCGTTTCATACATTTGAGTCATTTAGGTATTGCAGTTTAGTATCACAATAATCTCCAAATGTTTTTCGAATTCTGGTATCTTTCTTAAAATGAAAATTTTGTCCATTTCCTCCTTTTGGTGGTACGGGTGTTGGACAACGTAAGCAGTGGGGTATTTCTCTTTCACTCTTGTTCACTCAGCATACACGTCCTAGCTTCTTCTTGTCAGTGCGTTTGTATGAAGTGTCCAGGATGTGGTGATAGTTTACTTACTTTTTACGAACGCCTGGTTTGGAAACAAACTTGCAGTTAGCTGTAATGTGGCCAGAACTTGGAAAGCACTTTGCACTGTCGTAATGTTTGTTAATACTTCGCTAGCCTCCATTTTGTTTCCAAGTAGTTGTTCAAGACGTTCGAATTTAACTATGAAATTCACTGTTCAGTGCCCAAAGAGTTTTGACTATAATGCGTTATCAATTTGGTACTTTCATAGTTAAACATTATTTAGCAGCTGTATAAACATTAAAGTGAAAAATAAGAATTAAATGCAAAATGTGACTTTAGTGAAGAGGGTTCAGTACGAAATACTTAATTAATCATAAACACCGTAAAATTTAAGTGGTTAAGCGGCTAGGTGTTTTTTAGGTCTTGAATAGTATGACGAAACTCAAAATGTAGGTAAGGTATTCTTTTAATATTCTTTTGTAATTATAATAAAATTTTAAGTATGAATATTATAATAAAATGAAACATGAACTGGAAAGTGTAATAAACCAGAATTAATGGCTTTTGTTGCTATGCTAAGGACGCTAAGTAGAAAATTCGATCTTCTCATTTAGGTTCCAAATACCAGCCCATTTTCAGAATTGAGTCACAAAAATATTTCCCTCAACGATATCACTGATTTTTTTTTTTAATTATATATTTAAAAAATGTTTTTTATTGAAATTTTTTTTACTAGGCAATTTCATCTTACTGGTGGGCAAAGGCCTCCCCATTACTCTTCCAACCATATATGTCTTGGGCATGCTCTGGCCACGCGTTATCGCAAGAATCCAGATCGTCCCGCCACCTCTTCCTAGAACGACCTGGACGTCGAAATCATCTTCACACATAACTAAAGCTACTAAAACTATAGATTATGTACAACTACAAATTCATTTTTTTTAAATAATAAATTAGGCACGGAATCCTAAAAACGACACACGTAATATTAAATATTTATTCTTAATAATATTTCATAACGAATAAAAATTACCTGTCACAAAAGCTAACAATCTACACTCGATAGCTAATAAAAAATAATAGAGACTAGCTAATAAATTATAACACAATTTTATTCATGCTGAATACACAACAAATATTTGTTGATATTTAATTTTAAAGTTAGGGTACCTAAGGCCATGGGACTTTTTAATTACAAAAACATTACCGATTGCCGGTTTGATATTATTGTAGGGTTCGAAATTACTAATATATAAGGTCTAACAAAATTAGGTGAAACTATTTTAAGGGGATGATCAGACCATAAAACTGAACAACATTCTCTATGGGACTAATGTTGAAATCGCGAATAAAAAATCTGCTGTCCCATACATTTAGGTCGAGTAGGTTTGTATGGAACAGCTGATTTTTTTTCGCGATTTCGATATTGGTCCCATAAAGAAAGTTGTTCAGTTTGATGTTCTGATTACCCCGTTAAAATAGTTTCACCTAATTTTGTTAGACCTTATATAAACCCATGTCTTACAGATCACAACCCGCCGGCCGTAGCAAAAAAAAAATTCTTAATTTTTTAAATTTCGATGTTACCGTTTTTTTCTATACTGTCATGTTGTTCAACTTAGTTCAATACCCATACGTAAAAGTAAGGTCCGCCACACACAGAGGGAATTGCGATCTGGAATCCTGATCCAGGATTCTGCATACAAAATGACATAAACCATTATCATACACGTGGTTTTTGAGCGTAGACGATTTCGCAACTATGCCGCAACGACGTCGCAACTGCACCGTCACAATACGGTATCGTTCCATCAACGCCAATGCTCAAAAATCACTTAAAAATATGTCACCTAAGACATCAAAAAATCACAAGATCTAGTGAAAAAGTATCTGAAAGCGGCAACACTCCATACGGAATCTAATTCCGAATCAGGTTTATTCCGTATGTATGTGGCGGACCTATGACTGTCTAAAGTTGTGGCACAAAGCTATGAGACCAGATGGAAAAGTCAATTTTGATGGGTGTTGTAGCTTTGTATGGAAACTTTAGATAGTCTTACTATTACGTATGGGTATTGAACTAAGGTGAAGAATATGACAGTATAGAAAAATAAACGGTAACATCGAAATTAAAAATTTAAGACTATTTTTTAAATTTTTTTTTTGCTACGGCGGGTTGTGATCTGTAAGACTTGGGTTTTTAATACTAGTAATTTCGTACCCTACTAAAATATCAAAACGGCAATCGTTAAAGTTTTTTGTAATTAAAAAGTCCCGTGGCTTACAGTACTACGTGAAAATAAAATAAAGTCTAACTACACATGATACTGAACGACTTTACCTAAGAACCCTTTTGGAAATTCGCAAAAAAAATTTCTACTTTCCATACTAAATGCAATCAGCTGATCAAACGTTTTTGAAAAGTCAAGATTTTTTTTGCTCATTTCATATGTTTCTAAGGAAAAGTTGTTCAGTATCATGGGTACAATCACCCTTTAAAGTAATGCAACTGTTTATCCCAACGCCCTGTATAACCAGCATAAATTTTATTTACCACAATATTCTTGTTTAATAAAATCTGACACTTTCTCCCCGATCATAATAGATGGAGCATTGGTGTTGCCACTAGGTAGTGATGGCATGACGCTGGCATCAGCCACACGAAGCCCTCGCACCCCACGGACCCGAAGCCTTGCATCTACTACAGACCCTATGGCGCAAGTACCAGCATAGTGGTAACTGGTGACAATCATACAACGGGCGTAGCAAAGCCAGTATTCTCTACTACCAAGTTCTAATCCATCGCATATCGGCAACTCTGGTGTCACCAACTTAGCTTTTGCATTTCTAAAATAGCTTGAATTGACAACAAGGGTGAAATCTTCAATGTATTTTACTAGGTTCTCCAAATCAGTTTCGTCGGAAAAATTTAAATCGATCAAAGGTGGCTCTGTAGGGTCCGCGCTTTTCAATGTTATTTGACCTCTGCCTTGCGGATGGAGATGTATGACGGATGTCGATAAAGATCTACCTTTAGTCGCATCGTAAATTTTTTGACATATTTCTTCTGCTGTTCCTGAATCAGAAAGGCAAAATCGAAGTGAACTTACTGAATCTTGGGGGATAATATAGGATATGGTTTGGTAATCTGGGCGTAATTGAGTTTTGTTTACTGCTGCGAGTCCTATAAATACGGGGGATGGATATTCTGAGACCACCGGTGCAGCGTCAAATTTTTGCATATTTATTGTAACGACTACCACTTTGTGATCTTGCAAGTTTTGTCCGACTGGAAGATCAGAGATTACTTTTATTTCAAAGTGTTCTAAGATATCTTTTGGTCCAACTCCTGACAGCATAAGTAACTGTGGGCTGTTGATAGCTCCTGCTGATATAATCACCTCTTTAATTACTCTAAAATACTTTTTGATTTTGTTTTCAGTTATGGCTTCAATACCAATGGCACGATTTTGATCAAAAATTATTTTGGTAGCTAAAGTATTCTTCAAAACGTATAAATTGGGTCTATTTTTTATTGGTGTTAAGAATGCATACGCAGTACTCTGCCTCAGACCATCAGCTATAGTGTACATAGGCTGTGTATACCCTAAAGTATTTTCTCCATTAATATCTAACGTATTACTATGTCCAACTTCTTCGAATGCTGCTAAGTATTCTGGAACATTGTTATTTGTGGGTCTTGTTACTCCCAAATAACCATCAGATCCATGAAAATATTTATTCGGCGAATTTAAGACTTTGAAATCTTGTAATCTTTCGCTCTTGATGAAAAATGGGAGAACATGGTCCCAATTCCATGTTGAATCGTTGGCTGCTTCAGCCCATGTTTCATAATCTTTAGGATTCCCTCGTACATACACCATCCCATTAGCACTACTTGTCCCACCTAACATCTTGCCTCGAACAACTTGATAACTCTGGCCTCTATGACATTGCGCTGAACTGTCGTGTATTTCCGATGTATAGTTCCAGTCTAGTCGACTTCTTGGTAGGTATATTGCAGTAGAGGGAAACTGAAATATAATGCACATTTAGTACAAATTATGTTCTATCACTAGGACAATAAGTAAATTTATATTACAATTGGTAATTATTTTAGTATTTCATTTTGTTATTTCCTTTTTGGAGAACTTACAGCTAAATAACTGTATGGTTTCATTTTGCTAATGTCCCACATTGTCGTGCGTTTCATAATGCAACACTATTTTAGGCATGAAACAGTCTTTATTTTAATTTTTAATTGCCACAGCTGTGTATTATCAGATTGAATATTTTAATGTAATATCTGTTATTAGAAATAATCTCTGGTAAAAAACTTTTTTTTACCAGACAAAGGACCTTTTGGAAGTAATTAAGAGAAGTCCATGGCGACAATACCTTTGCCGGCTTCCTGGAGAAGTCTCATTGTTTTATGGTCTCATCTCAACCACAAATTGGAACTTTGTTTACCTGTATTTTATTGTAAATATTAAAATTGGAAGTCTTCAGAAATTCTTACCATAACTTCTAAAGGAGGGTCCCCACCAGCTTCAATTAGCAACACCTTGAACTTAACATTCTCTGTCAATCTGTTAGCAATAACACAACCTGCCGATCCAGCACCAACTACTATGAAGTCGAATTCGTCACAATCTGTTGAATAAAATAATCTGTTGAGGACAGCGCAGGACCGGTCGTTGCGTCGTGGCGATCTTTGGGGGAGACCTATGTCCAGCAGTGGACGTCCATCGGCTGAGATGATGATGATGGTGTTGATGTTGAATATACATTCTGCTTTGTTTGATTGCTTCTTTTATACAAGGTGTTTGGTGCATCGTTTGTCAAATTAAATAAGGTGAATAGAAGAGACCTTTTGCTATATCCTCACGCCAAAAAAATCCGCACCCCGGAAGTCAGCATTTAAGCTTGAATGAAAAAAAAGTCCAATTTTTATTTTATTTGAATGTGTACTGTTGTAAATTACTAGCAAGCGACCTCTTGTTTTTTTAATCGTAATTTTTTTTGAATGAAGAAAAATAAAATTTGCACCTCAACATTTAATAACAATAAAATTAAATAAAGAAAACTAAAAGCGTTTGGGTTCTTCGAATTTCCAAAAACTTTTCTAATCTATCTTCTTCCTAACGGTATGCAACATGCTATGAAAACCATCATCAACTACCTATCTTCGTTTATTTGCATAGACGAAGAATTTTTCGCTTACACTGGTAGACGGAATATCAGTGTATCCGGGTATGAGACTACGATAGTCATAAAATCCTATACAAATTATATGAAGTGACAATTTTGAGTCAGGTGGCCGGCGTAGGACAAAAAAGTGGTTACGCCGATAAGGTCAGCAATAAGGTAGCGATCTCCTTTTTTAACAAAAGCGAATTTACTTTATCATCATCATCGGCCTTTACATCTGTTGCAGATGGTTTAAGCAGTGTTTTTGGAGAGGCACTTACTTACTTTATATGTGCCATAATAATATGACAAGAATATGGCAAAATACGTTCCGACCTCTATTACTATATTCGATATGCATGATAAAAACTTGTTTTTTTGTTTAAAAATACAAGCGCAAGAAAAAAAAACCTGTTATCTTACTCTCTTGCACAGTAGAATTCTATGATTTGTCTCTCTCTTTCATTAGGCTAACGGCAAATTGGGTAAGTCAACGCGCGTCGTGGGTTTAATTTTCTTAGTCGAGGGAGATTTAACCGTCTATGTTGACTAACGTTATACTGTTTGGTTGACTTTCTGTGAAATTTAGTTGAGTTTTTGTTTTTAGTTGAGATTTCAGTAACGTTTTTTCTGTTGAAGCGCCACGAGTCTGCTACTGTTTTGGTTGAGTTTCTTAAAATTTTGTTGAGTTTTTGTTTTTAGTTGAGTTTTTGTTTATTGATTTGACAATCTTGACGGCATATGGATGAGCCAATGGTGTTTCACGAGTAGCAAAATTTAATAAACTCTCAAAGATTGTCTCATGATAATTTACTTACCTTGTAGGATTGCTTGTTTTGGAAACAGACTTGCAGTAAGCTGTAATGTTGCTACAACTTGTAATGCACTCTGCATTATTGTTATATTAGTCGCTACTTCTCTAGCCTCCATAACGTTTTCAAAATAATTTTGACTTTGTGTTGAAATGTTTATTTAAAAATTTTAGAGCAAGTGCAAATATAGATAGATAGATAATACGTTTTTTTATTAAACAGTATAATAATTATAACATCAGTGAACAACAGAAGGGGTACAATACAACATAAACATAAGATCATTTTACAGTAGGTATGTGACCTTAAAATGCTGAAATGAAAATTGTTAAACTAATTTAAATAGCTATTAAAACTTATCCATCCTTATCCTTATTGCTAAATGTAAATGACAGTGTTACCACGTGTTGCTAAACGGTGTTATACAGGATGTAAGGAAAAGTACCACATCAAATTGAACAACTTTTTCTATAGGAACAAACCTGTCAGAACAAAAAAAAATATCTGCTTCATACATTTTGAGTCAAGTAGGTATTGCAGTTTAGTATGGTCAAAATGAACAACTTTTTCTATAGGAACAAACCTGTCAGAACAAAAAAAATTATCTGCTTCATACATTTTGAGTCAAGTAGGTATTGCAGTTTAGTATGGTAAAGCAGATTTTTTTTCGCTCTGACACGTTTGCTCCCATAATAAAAGTTGTTCAGTTTGATGGGTAGATGTCCTTACACCCTGTATAAGTTAATAGAAATTGGATGTATGTATTGCTCCTGACCGATTTCGGCTTCAACTCCGTTGTTAGCGATTATTCAATCCATAATTGAACATAATCCATTTTATGGTAATAACGTAGGCCTTTGCCCAGCAGTGGGATGAAATAGGCTAGTTAAAAAAAAACGTAATAAAGACATAATGTAATTGCAAGGCGTGTGAACCACATAGATTCATCTGCGGTTCCATGGTGGAGACCAATGGGCACTACGCTTTGAGTTGCCGTCTCCTGCTCGGGGAGGTTTCCTCGCCACCATGCCCTCAATGATATCATCAGGAGGGCTCTCGTATCTGCCAACGTCCCGTGCGTACTTGAGCCGTTTGGTCTCAGCCGTGCCGACGGCAAGAGGCCGGATGGCTTGACTTTGGTGCCCTGGCAGAAAGGCCTTTTATGGGACGCAACGTGCGTCAGTACTTTCGCCGACAGTTACCTGAGTCGCACGTCGCGGATGCCTGGATCAGCCGCGGAGCTGGCTGCCATTTGGAAGTGGGACACGTACTCGGCCCTGGTGGCCGATTATCTTTTTGTACCTGTCGCCGTTGATACCACGGGGGTTTGGGCTGCCGGGGCTAAGACCTACGTTGCGGAGGTTGGCCGTCGACTGAGGGAGCGAAATTGTGACCCCCGTTCTGGGTCGTTTCTGGCGCAAAGGCTAGCCATAGTAACTCAACGTGGCAACGCTGCTAGCATAATGGGCTCCTTTGCGCCGGGATCGACCAGAGGCGGGTTATTTGACTGAGCTTGTATTTCATTGTTTTGACGAAGCATGTTGCTGATTTTTTTAAACGGGCATAGGCCCACCACACATTCCCACCGCTGTAACTTCTGTAAGCCAGGATCAACAGCGGCGACCATTCACAACACTGGACAATGAAGTCCAGCGAGCCCAGGGGATGACTCTAATCTGTCTTGGAACCCGCAATGAATTAATCAAAGAAGATAGGAGGAGTAGGAAAACGAAATATCCGACTTCCCTCCATTGCAAACGGGAGACAGCAATAAGAAGGAAAAAACATGGCTATTAGAGAGCCAATTCAAGAGATCATTTAAGTGGAGAATTTAAGTGGTGAAGACACGACCGCAAAAGCACCAAAAATATTGCTGATTTGTCTGTTTTTGTATCTTTGTTTTTGACGACGTTCTTGTGTTGACCGATTTACTGTTTTAATTAATTCTAATCAATAATTGTAAGAAATGATTTTCATGTAATTGCAACATTTATGGGCTGTCGATTTCATTATTAAAATCAAATCAAATCAAAATTTATTTTTCATTTTTTTATTTAACTTTCAAAAATCGCACTCCTGAAGTATGATTTTTGAAAGTCAAATCAACAGTAGAAAGATGCATATCTCTATAGTAAATTTGACATTTTCAACTGCTGAGCTGAGCGAATGAGATTCAAAAATGATATATAACTGTAAACATAACTCGACTGAAATGTATGTGACAACAGATTTTTTCGCGATTTCAGTGTTGGTCCCATAGTAAAAGTTGTTCAGTTTGATAGTCTGAAGCACCCCTTTAAGTAAGTGTCCCATTTAATTTTACACCCTGTATAGTCATGGAGATTTCGTGAAGAGTTATTTCAGTGAGTGAGTTGTTTTTGCTATAATAATTTTTAAATTGTCATTTATAAAATTAGAATCTATAAAGTATCCCGCTGTATCTTTTACACCCATTAATGTGTGCATGAGGTTAATTAATGTATTTAAATATTTGCACAGTTAAATTGATAGTTAGCTAGCTCATCGAGTTCATCACACTCGTTGTCTCTATATCTTTAGAAAGAAAGAAAAATTATTTATTTGGATCTCCGAAACACATACAATCTTTTACATTATCACGGATACATTTTGTAAAATATTTAAAACCGAATACCTATTAATGAAAGAGATTGTTTGTGCGCCGCAGCGCAGTGGCAAAAAGGTCCCAACTCAGCAAAATGCTCGGCTCGGAAGCCAAACTCTGAATTTATGTCTTTATGTTGGGTCCTGGCTTAAGCTTTGAATCAAACCTTATATTATGTGCTACGAATCCAATTAACACTTATTGTTATACTGTAACTATTTAGCATCAAGCTCGCATCAAGTGTGTGTCTGTGGGGCTGTGTGTGTGTGTGTGTGTGTGTGTGTGTGTGTGTGTGTGTGTGTGTGTGTGTGTGTGTGTGTGTGTGTGTGTGTAAAAATGAACAGAACAATGTAAAAAAGATATAGAAAAGTACAAAATTACTATGCAGAATTTGCTACCAATTAACAGATATTCTTTTGACAGTCGAGAACAAAGCGTTTATATCGTTTTTTAAACGTAATTTTGACGTCATCTGTCTCAGAGGTGGGGGCAAATTATATAGATATTTGGATGCATATTTACCTAAACTTCATTTTTCACAAGAATAATGTGGATAAGTCTTAATTCATTTATTTTATGAAACAATCACAGGATCGTTCCGAAGTCCCTGGATTGCTAGAATATTTATCGACATGAAAAATATCGTAGAACTTGGACAATTGAACAACTCGGTCGACTAGGACAACTTAATATTATAAGTACAATGTTGTCTGAATTGTCCGAGTTGACCAAGTTGTTCATGTCGTCCTAGCTGTTTTGTTGTCCAAAGTACTTAATTAGACTTGTCTTAATATGTTAACAGTTTTTGAGGGGATGATCAGACCATCAAACTGAACAATTTTCTTTATGGGACCAAAATCGAAATCGCGAAAAAAAAAATCTGCTATCCCATACATTTGGCTCGAGTAGGTTTGCAGTTTTGTATGCGACAGAAGATTTTTTTTCACGATTTCGATGTTGGTGCCATATAGAAAGTTGTTCAGTTTGACGGTCTGATCATCTCCTTAAAAAGGTGCCAGCATATTAGGAAGGACCCTGTATTACAATTATAACATAAACTAAAGCATTGGGGCACATTTCTGCAATGCGGCCATTTCAATCTCAAAAATTGAAGTTATTTAAAATTTCCGTACCAAAACAGTTAAAGCAAACATTAAAGGGCTTAATTTCTCCTCTAATGTTTTTTGTTACTGCGTTAATCTTTTCAGAATGTCTTTAGTTTTACGGAATTGTTAATTTAGCTGTATTAGTGAAGATCTTTTATCTACTACTGTGCTGCTTAATATACTTAATAGTACCAGTAATGACTTGATACGGCTTTTATTGTGGGAGTTATTATAAATTATTTTTATGATTATACTTAAAGTTACAAAATCATTGTTAGCTAGGTGTCAGACGATCGGATGATCGGACACTTGATACGTAACGACGATTTCTTTAAAACCATACTGGAAGGGAAGTAAAGGGGCAGAGGAAGACCTAGACAGATAGACTAAGAGATAAGTGTACTTTTTCCAACCATCAGCTGCAAGGCTGATTCAGTGTTTATGAGGTGTAGAGCATCTCTGTGATGGGGATGGACCAGGTCTGCCTGCATAACTCCAGTCGGTTTAGAAGTTACTGATGTTTAAAGGTCAGTAAAAAATTTACGATCAGCTGCAAGGCTGATCGTATCATATTATTGTAGTATGCACTGTAGCTATGTGAACAGTACTAAAACTGACAAGGTTTATAAGTCGGTTTAGGAGATACAGCCGTTCAAAAGTCGGACCTTTGAACGGCTGTATCTCCTAAACCGACTTGCAGTTCATGTCAGTTTTTGTACTGTTCACATAGCTACAGTGCACACTGCAATAATACTATACGATGAGCCATGCAGCTGATCGTTAATTTTTTACTGACCTTTAAACATCTGTAACTCCTAAACCGACTGAAGATATGCAGGCTGACCTAGTACATCCCCGTCACAAAGATGCTCTACACCCCATAAACACTGAATCAGCCTTGCTGCTGATGGTTGCAAAAAGTACACTTATCTCTTAGTCTAAGAGTTATCTAGCCCAAGTGAAGGAAAAGGTTGATGTGTCGTGTCGTATCAAGAACTCTAGAGACTAGCGGAAAAGAAACAGGATGGGCGAATACTCCACCGACAAGAAGGTAGCTCTTAGACAAGATGATGATGAGCTAGGTGCACTTACCTACCTAATACAGAACGATGTACAGTTTGCTGAGTTGGGACCTTTTTGCCACTGCGGCGCACAAACAATCTCTTTTATTAATAGGTATTCTCCTTTAAATATTTTACAAAAATATTTAAAGCAGATATCCGTGATAATGTAAAAGATTGAATGTGTGTCGGAGATCCAAATAAATAATTTTTCTTTCTTTTCTTTTCTTTCTTTAACAATGTAGATTGGCATAAGGACAATTTACTTGAATAGGTATTTTTTGGTTTTGGCCAGCCGTAAGAAATTTTAGTAATAATTATAAAATTAAGCCCACTAAAAGTGTACAATTATAAATTTCATACAATTCTCCTCATTGAATGGGCAGCAAGCTCTGGTGTAACAGTTTTTTCAGACCGCCTTACGGCCTCTGACGTGGTTTTTATGTCACGACTACTACCACCAGAGACAGTAGCCGGGACCTGGGCCTCTACCCGCACATTCGAACTTCGCAATTGCGTGAACGTTTTCGTTCCAATGTCAACTCTATTACAATGAAGGGCGGACCGAAACAGTGGGCATTAATCGAACATCGAAAGTCCGGGTACAGGGCCAGGCTCGCGCAACTCTTTAACAAAAAACGTTATATGAAACGTGCACTGCCGCCATTAAACCTTGAACGGTTGCACACGCTTCATACATTCTGGATCATCGGTCGGATCCTCGCGATGTTTAGGTATTATGTATTAATATTATGTTTCCATGCATGGGGTGGCATTTCGATTCCAACTATGATCTCATAAATCGAACCACTTGTGCTTATGGTTGGTTTACTTATGGTGGTGGTTTTGTTTTTAGAAACTTTGGAGGATCAAAATAGGGACCAGATTGTTTACAATTCTATTAAATTAACTGCGTATTTTCTTTTGAAATATTTTCCACAGTTATCGTCGCGTATAACCCTAGACTCTTTAATAAAGGCCAACCAGAACTAAACCATTATATTTTTAACATTACAAAACCGAGTTAAAAACCAAGTTCGCTAATTAGCTCCCTCGAGTTCTCATTAGCAGTTCCATTTGTTCTTGGTCCAGACTTACGAGCTGTTCACACGGGCGACATTTTATTAATGACCTTTTAGGGTTCCGTAGTCAACAAGGTACCTTTATAGTTTCGCCATGTCTGTCCGCAGCTTAATAAAAAAAACCTGGTGAAAAACGGAACTTCCCCTGCACGTAAAGACAGTGTACATTTTCTCTCGTTTTTCCCATGGTGCGGGGTATCATTGGATAGGTCGTTCAAAAATATTGCGGGTGAGGTAAGACCATTTTTCGATTCAGGGATCCGTTAGCAAAATATTAAGCTTTATAGGAAAAATGTTGGTTAGAGGTCTTCCGTGGTTAGAGTGAAGAATCGTGTGGGCTTCATGTGTTTTAGCCTATGACAAAATGATACTTTGGGAGTTTGAAGAAGAAAAATTCATAGCTTTCAGAGTATCAATTTTAGACCAATGGAGGCTTTTTTAAACTAGGTTAATCCTTCTAAGTTAAATCTACTTTATTAACTTATTTTTAGCAAAGTTTGAATAAGATAAAAAAGGTTTAATCCTTTTTATAATTTTAAAGGTTATTCTCAAGATTAAACCAAAAAAGGGAAAACTCTTAAAATATTATTATCTTATCAATTACTAACATAGTTATGAGACAATTGTTACTAACACAATACGGACGAGTAATCTGAAATAAATAATTTCTAATTTAATATAATTTAATTAAACCGCCACGCTATTAGGCATAGGCCTGTTTCTATTGCGCCGTTCATCACAAAGGTATAAATACCTTTCAGTAAAGTTCTAAGGCACTCTATTGAAAACCCGGCAGTTTGAGATGCTTTAAAGATGCCAACGATAATTAAGTTAGAGTGAACGAGTGTGGGGAAACTTTAAACGAGCGTTTCGAAACTAACGCAGACAAGCGCGATGTTTACAGGTATGTTAACTAAAGCTGGCGCGTTCAACACATTTACACATTGCGCTTGTGTAGTGTCTGTGAATAAGCGCTCGGCGTGACGTCGTACTGCATACGCATCATGAAAAGTCTGCCCGTCTCTCTCGCGCGCGGTCTATCTTATGAGCGTGAAGGGGACAGTTATTGTTTTTCTTTTGCTACTGTTTATAAATACAGCGTGATGTTAAATGTTAGCGTCAGTCAGTCACGTGTGATGTAATAATCGTAATAAAAACAAGTAACACATATATTTGTATTTATTTATCTACAACGCACCCATTTTACTAAAAACTAACTCTAGTCTACACTTATGAATCAATTATTTGAAAATCATTTATTTTTAAACATTCTGTATAGTGAAATTGCATGAGTGTGAGTACTGTGAACGCGCCAGCTTTAGTTAACTGACCTGTACTATACACACACAAGTAGATGAGTGGGCAGAGGCTAGATTCCTCTCGTCCTCGTCTCGTCCTTTTCATTTTGTAGTAGTGTAGATGAGTTTTAGAATGGAGAACAAATTATTATACAGGGTGTCCCGTAAACCGACGTTAACCCGGCGGATGCTGATAGGTTAGGTCATGACTAAGCAGAATATCAAAATTTGACCTTAGTTAAAGTGTCTTAGTTTTCGAGATATTGACAGTTTTAACACAGATACTGCATAAAACATTTGTAGCCGTGGCACTCCAAATAGTGACTAAGGTAAAGAGTTTCAAGAGCGATGATAGCCCATACGGAAGAGAGCTAGCGCCTCAATCCTGAGGACGCGGTTCGATTCCTGGCCTGTACCACTAAGTTCTTCTGAATTTATGTACGGTTTTATGTATCGTTTACTAGCTCGGCGGTGAAGGAAAACATCGTGAGGAAACCTGCATTCCCGAGGATAAAAAGAAAATACCATAAGTTCGGAGGTATGCGTAAAATATGAATGAGCTTGGGTCGAACACAAAGGACCAGCGCTGGTCTCCGTGTTACATAACGACCCTTGCTTGCAATAGCCCAACCACAAATAAAAATAAAGAGTTTCACGAATTTCATAAAACTGTCCTTATCGCGAAAACTAAAGTAGACAGATTGATTGATTGATTAACGGATTTATTTTTATTTTTTTTTTCTTAGTATATTCTGGTTAGGGATGAACTAACCTATCAGCATCCACCGGGTTGACGTCGGTTTACGAGACACCTGTATAGTTAGGTGTAAATTAGCGAAGCAAAGGACATCATCGACGTTTTATATATTTTTGGTCCAAATGTGAAAGTGCCAATAAAAAGTAATGCTATATTATGTTAGAACTTGTCCGTCTAAGCATTTATTGTTATGACACGAAAGCTGTAGCTGTGAGTTTTATTTCATCAAAAATGTATAAAAATAAGATTTTTCAAACCTTAACAAAGCCTTGGTGCCATACTAAAAAATGCTTTGACGGACTAGTTCTAACAGAATACAGCCTTAGCTAATTACATCGTGTGTATGAAAAGGCAGATAAATAATAAATGTTTAGATGGACAATTCCTAACCGAATATCGCATTATTTTCTTATGGCCGGCACTTTCAAATTTTGGACCAAATCCTATGATGTCCTTTTACATCTTATTTTAGACTTTACGTCATAGACTTATATCTTTACGTTGAGTTTCTAGTTAGTGCTTTCTATGAAGCATAACTGGATATAACATAACGTACTTGCATAAGTACGCTTCTTCCTTTTTAAATTTCTTCTAAATTCCGAACTTTCAGGCGCTACGACGAAAACTTTTTATGAAAAAAAAAATCCTTTCGTATTTTACTCTCATTAATAACAAAAAGGCTCCTAAGGCTAAACTTTTTAAAATGTATGTCCTGATAGTCCAACAGAGTATATTTTTTCCAAAGCAGATTACCTCTCAAGATTCGACAGAACCGATTTAACCTAAGTTATTGCTCTTCCTTCGATTCGTATACCACTTTTTTTCCTTATCTTTATTACTTCTTGAAGAAATGGAACGGTTCGAGCTCTCATGCTTTTTTTGGTAAAAGATGTACACCTTGTATACTATTACCTATTCTGTGGTAAACGATCAAAACAACTAGGTATCAATTTTATTGAAGCAATGTGGGTATAATATAAAAGCTAGGGTTTTCCTTGTGGAAAGAGGAGATTCGATCCCAGGCGTTGAAACTCATTCTTTGAACTCGCAGTTGAAAATGTCAATATTACTATGGAGATATGCATCTTTCTACTGTTGATTTGACATTCAAAAATCCTACTCCAGGAGTGTGATTTTTGAAAGTCAATTCAGCAGTAGAAAGATGCGTATCTCCATACATTTTCAACTGCTGAGTTCAACGTATGAGATTCAAAAATCGCACTCCTGATCCTAAATTTTTTTTATAGGACATTTCTGATAAAGCGTCCATACAAAACGAGGTGTCACCCTAGTTTGGGCATTTAATTAAAGTAAAAAAGAATTTGTTTAACACGTTCCGGGACAGTGACCGGCTATAGCCGTGATAACAATAAAAGTTCTATTGTGTCTCGTTCACTGCCCCGGAACGTGTTAACATAATCTAGAAACCATCGATATCTAGAAAGATGCCAACCAACGCGCTGAGTACGAAACCTAGTGTCGCATTACCACCAGTGCCACGCGATGATAATATTTTGTAAGCTTGAATGTGCTCATTATCCATTGCGGTATCAGAACTCAACGTTCGAATAAACTTTAGTACTACGCAAGCTTTGCAAACTATTTACAAATAATATCTCGACTGGCTTTCAGCCTCATAATATATTGAATCATAACTGTCGCGAGCAATGTGTTCCGTTTTTGCGCATATTGCTACGACACTGGCCTCGCCCCCTTTTCAAATCTGCCCTTTAGTTTTTGTGATCTGTGCTAGAAACCAATATCTATGTCGGTACCTTGTCAGATTTCCGTAAATATTTAGTTCTAAAGCTATCCTGGTTCAAAGATTTCCTTCATTTCCATACAAAGCTTAAATTAATTCTAGCATTGAAACTAAATAACTATAACTAAACGAAAGAGCACTACCTTTCTATATCTTAAGTGATATTCATATATGTAATTATATACATATATTAATATATATTGTATGTTGTAGGTATATATTACATTTATTTATTTATTTATACTGTGTGTTTGTACACAATAAGTTTGCCTTGTAATTGTTAACTGTCTCTTCTACGGGTCTGCTGGAAGAAATCTCTTCAGAGATAAGCTCGCCCTTTGTACATGTTTTCTCAACTTTGTGTATTATTATGTCCGTGTGTACAATAAAGTGTTATAATAATAATAATAATAATAATAAATTTACGAGTACGAGTATTCTAAATTTTTAATTTTTTTTTTACTTTAATTATAATAACTAAGGCCCGATTCAACCAAACGCGAGTAAATTTTATTCTTAGATTAACTCGCCGGTTACTCTAGAGTAAACTGATTTTGCGTTTTACCAATCCTAATCTATGATTAAGTTAAGAGTAAATTTTGACGGTGTAAAGTTTATACCGAGACTAATGAAATGTCAATGTTACATAATTTAAAAAAAATTAATAAAAAGAATCCTAACAAATTAAAACTGTATAACCTCACATTAAAATAAGTACGGATACAACGACCTCTTTCTTAGGGTGGATTATACATTCGTTCTTTTAGTATGGGTTTAGTGTGGTACAAGACCATAGAGAAATTACGCGCACGTAGAAGACAAATGAAATGATTTCGGAGTAAACGCTAAGAGTAAAATTGTTCCTTGTATAGTTATCTATAAATCAAAGTTTGGTCGAATACGGCCTTGTCTAAACTACGATAGAGTTTCGTTTGTATGAAGAGAAACATCTATGACAGCATTATAAAATTAAACATTGTTTGTACACACATATTAACGTGAAAGTATTCATAATAATATTCTACATACCTATAATTTTTCTAAATAACTCTCCTCTCGAAAGCAAAAAAAAGCCTAGTACACAAATAGCCCCGCCTTTTTCCTCGTCACTCACTCAATCAAGCTCAAATGGGCACGTCACCTGTCAGACGCTGCTCGAACGATGTGAGAAACTCTGCGGAAAACCCTTTTTCTTCGTTCATTCGTCGTAGAGTGATTTCATGGGATTCTTCTAGTTATTATCCTATTCGATTGACTGGATACAAAGTTTATAGTATTTTATTATGCTTTCGGCTGAGTGATTTTACGTTATTCACAGAGATTTATACAAAGTTGGTCTGGTTCTGTAGTCCATAAGGACGCGGTCGGACTTCACTGTCTCTCGAGTCCTGCAGACCAGTAGTCTCACTAGCTCTATTTACATTTTGACGTTCGGGCGCGGGGGTTGCAATGTAAAATAATACTTATTTCAGTACCTATAATGTTCACAGTGGAATACGGCGGCACTGCGAAATCATGACTGCAGCGACATTACGGCGCAACTACTCGTCGCTGCGACGTGTCGTAGCGACACGTCGTCTGCTGCTGCTGCGTTCGGCTATGAATTTGTACCTTGAAACAGCAAAGTATTTTTTGCGTTTCCTGAGGTAGGCTCCATAATAAATAAGATACCAAGGATATTCTAAACTTGCCAGACAAAAAGTTTAAGTCCCATGTTAAACAAGTCCTCTGTAAAAAAAGGCTACTATAAACTGATTATTTGAATTACCAAAATGTCTGTTCTTGACAATTTTACTCTATGTAATGCAATATTGTATTTTAATTGTACTTTGTATATTTTATTTTGTTTAAAAGAGGTGTGTTGTAGAGTTTCTGGCCGCATCTTCTCTCAACGGAACACCTTCCGACGCGGTGTTAGATTAAAAAAATGACGTCAAAAAGCTATCTATGTGATATTGTTTGAATAAAAATTTTTGAATTTTAATGAAAGTTGTTCAGTTTGATGGTCTGAGTTCACCGTTTCCGTTTGCGGAGGGTTGTCCCTTACACTAAGCTTAAACCCTGTATTGGTTGATGATAATGTAAACGATAAGCGCTCAGTGTGAACGAAACCTTAGTAGAATTAGTATGCATTACATTGCATACACGAAGTGCAAGGGACATTAAATTATTGAGACTATTTTGAAGTATGCATTCGTTCTACGTTCTATGTCATAAAAATAATAGACCCATCGCTGAAGGAGGTATAATATACATTATATAACATTAAATTACTTTTATAGAGCCAATAATCTCAATGAATACATCATTGATGCCAGTCGCGTCTTAACCTATTATATAACTGAAATTAGACAAAATAACCTATTCACAAATTAAAGATTGAAATTGCACCACATGGCTGTAACATGTTTAAAAATCAATAATATTTGAAATAGTAACCTATTCTCATTACTGCGTACCGGAAAGCGCAGCGTGGGTAGGCTCCCCACACGGTGGACCGACGATCTGGTGAAGGCGGCGGGAACCCGTTGGATGAGGGCAGCGCAGGACCGGTCGTTATGGCGATCCTTGGGGGAGGCCTATGTCCAGCAGTGGACGTCCATCGGCTGAGACGATGATAATTCACATTTAATTACTTTTAGCGTTCTTAATCTCTAGGTGATCAGTACTTTGGTATACCACAGGAGTCATTATGCAGTTTTGAAAACCGTCGTAGCGAAGCACGCTGCTGCTATAATTTTTTTGAGTGCCTTTTCGTACGTTCGAAAACTTGTGAGATCGACTATTTATAAGGTCTAACAAAATTTGCTAAACTAAACTATTTTAAGGAGATGATTAGACCGTTAAACTGAACAACTTTATCTATTGGATCAATATCGAAATCGCGATAAAAAAATCTGCTATCCCATACAAAACTGCAAATTATAACTCGAAATGTATGGGACAGCAGATTTTTTTTTGCGATTTCGATATTAGTCCCATAGAGAAAGTTGTTCAGTTTGATGATCCCTTTAAAATAGTTTCAGCTTATTTTGTTAGACCATATATAGGTAGGTACCTTTGACTACTTACGTAGGGACTAGTTACGCGTGTAATTCTACGAACAAACATTTCTGCCACTTTTTGCGGGGGGCGAGGTAACACAAAATCCGCAACTTTGGATTTTATTCCACATAACTCTAGATTCTAATTTTGAACGTTAAAAATCATGAAAAGAAGTCTCGTGTGAACCCTAAACGTTCTAAGTTCGAAATTATTGTTTCGCAATTATAGGCTGTCTCGTTTAGTGATTAGGTATAAAATTGAATGTAAATGCACATGATTAATTAATCTTATACCGTGGCGTGGCAGAGGGGAAATGCTACCGCAAGGCTAGTCCTTATAATAAATAGTCAAAGATCTCACCTAAATAATCTCACCTAAATAAAAGCTTCAGTTCTGGCAAGTTCTGGCAGATTCTTGAATAGGACCATCCAAACACTCTGGTACCGTAATACCTACCTATTCTGGGACACACAGTGAGCTTATCATTTTCACAGAAGTAGCAGTTCATGTCATTTATGACTGTGATTGTGGTCGGTCGAAATTCCAAGCAATTGACATAAAGTTCAGTGTATTAATAGATATGGTTCTAATATGTAGATGACACGATTGTATCAAGACCTCCGCTTCTAAGTACCTAGCAGACAAAGTTGTATTACGTTATGCAACACAACCTGCCCACCAAATAATTTCTACTCTACACGTGTTTCGCTCCACCAAGGAGCATCCTCAGGAGTTACACTGCACGGGACACTGTCAAACGGGTATAAATAGGCGACAGATGGCGCTCACAGGTCATCATCACTCCGAGCTCAGCAGCCACAGCAGACGGTCGCCTGTCCGCTGTCCGCGCTCCGCTCCTGCCATCCGACGCCCTGCCTGCGCAGGCCCCGCCCACGCGCTCTCCGCTGATCGCCGCCGCCGCGCCGACCAGTCGCCCGACGCCCGCCGCCCGAGACGGTCCTCCGTCCCGCCGGTGCGTCACCGCTCCGCTCCCAATCGGAAAGTGCAATTTTCATTGCGCGGACCGTTTGTTTTTACAAACCGTTTACTAGACAGTAAATCTTTGTAAATCCACGCTTTAGTGGTGTTCTTGGGGATACGTAACCGTGCCAACGAACCAAGATCGAGCTTGACCCGGAGGCTCGCCTTTCCCCTTCAGGGAACGGTCAATCCGGCTGGGGCTGACACCACTGGCCTTGGGGGGACTCCTAGTCAACGTCAGCTATCTCCCTCCCACCCCACCCCTTACCCTTATTCCTATTCCTTGGTGTCTGTTTGGGCGTTGTCGAGCCCTGCACTCGCAGCTACCCTCTGCACCAAGGCTGCTAGGGCCGTTTAGGCACACACCCTTCGCACATTAAGATTGGCGAAGGACCACACTATAGGGCTCCACTGTAGGGCTCACCCTAGGTACCCAACCTCCCTGCCAAACCCGGGCAGGGAGGGTCGCTACACATCCCCGGGAAATCCCACCCGGAGGAAATCTCCACGCACTTGCACCCAATCACATGGCATCGTCTTCCCAAATAACGTGGGAGGAGAGGCTGCGGCTGCTCGAGGCGGAACTCGTTCGCTACCGCAACGAGCGAGAGCAACTCCTGAGAGAGCGAAAGCTCTTTCAGGAGGAGCTAGCGCGCGCCCGGGAAGCGAGCGAGGCCCGCTTCGGTCAACTGCAGCGTCAAATGGACGGGCAGAACCGCGAGATGAACGTAAAGTTTTTTACTTTACTGAATGTCGCGCAGGAGCTCGCCCCCGCCCACGTTATGGCGGAAAAACTTAGCCGAACCCCCATGGGAAAACGGACTCTCGAATTTATCGAGGCCCAGCCCGTTTCGAGGCCGACGCATTCGGCGCCGCCTACAATCCCCCCCGGCTTTAGGGTCACCCCCCCGACCCCGCCTCGGGATCGTTCTCCGCTGAGAGCGGCCCCGATGCGGGACAGCCCACACTCGCCCAGCCCGGCTCCGCGAACTCGGCCCGTTCCGACTCCGCAACCACGGTCATCTGGTGATGACTCTGACAACCAAATGGATGTCGGAGTCATCTCTAGTAACTCGTCCTCCTCCTCCGAGGGGGATGAGTTCAAGACCGTGGTTGGGGAGGCAACCCGGAAACGGCTTCTGAAAAAGAAGCGTAAGGACGAGGTCGCGGAGAAGGGTCTGTGCATTTCACTATCTCCCAAACAGAGCAAACGCTCAAAAAAATCGGCCCAACCCGATCGATGCCCCTCAGGCCACCTCTCCCCCGGCCCTTCAGGCCAACAAAACTCCGGCCTCGCAAGCCAGCCCGACCTCGGCCCCTCAGGCCAACTCCTCCAAGGCCTTCAGCCTACCCAATCGCCTCCTGCCTCTCAAAGGAAGTGCAAGGCGCCGCCCCCACTAGTCATTCGAGAGAAGGGCAAGTGGGAGCGCGTCTCACATCTAATGAGGGAAAGAAGGATCAACTTCACCCACGCCACTAATACCCACGAGGGTATTAAAGTCATCGTCCCCACACCTGGCGACCACCGCGGACTCACGCGTCTGCTCGACGGTGAAAGAGTGCCGTACCACTCCTTCACCCTCGAAGAGGACAAAGTCCTTCGGGCCGTGATCCGGGGTGTGCCCCAGGAAATAAACACAGACTCTATCCTGGCGGACCTCAAGAGCCAGGGCCTACCTGCTCTAGAGGTCCACCGCATGAGTAGCGGTAGGACAAAGGCCAAGTATGACATGGTCCTTGTCATCCTCACCATGAGCGGGGGCCGTAATATTTACGGCCTCAAGTCCGTGGTGGGACTGACAAGATTCCAGGTCGAAAAGCCTAGAAAGAACCGAATCCCCTCGCAATGTCACCGTTGCCAGCTCTACGGGCATAGCTCCCGTAACTGCCAGGCTCACCCACGGTGCGTTAAGTGCCTGGGTGACCACGCGACGGTACACTGCGAGAGGCCGAAGGACCGGTCTCTCTGCGTCACACCACCCTCATGCGTATTGTGTGGGGAGCAGGGGCACCCCGCGAACTATCGCGGATGCCCTAAGGCTCCTCGCATAAAGCATGGGAGTGGAGGGCACGGCCTCTCCGGCCCTTCACACTCGGGTCAACCCTCCCGCCGCCCAGTCGGCCAGGTTAGGCCCCCGCCCCCTCCCCAACAAACGTTCGTACAAGCGAACAAACCCTACTCGAGGGTCGTCGCGGGCCCTCAGCCCAATAACCCCCCTCCGCCCAAACCTCTGATCCCCCTGATGCAGATCAGGACTGACCCCCCACCACGCACAAACCCGCCCCCCCAATCTGGCCATATCCCCAATAATATATTGGCGCTTATGGCCAAATTGGCGACGGCCAAAACCCAAACTCAAAACATCGACATATGTATTGAGAACAGCATGCTCCTTCTGGGCGTGCAGGTCCCCAACGTCAACTCCCTACCCGTTTCTTAATGGATTTACGACCCATAATAGAAAACTGTAGGACCAAACCCCGATCCCTCCGCGTGGCCACTTTCAACGCGGACGGTCTCAGAGACCAACGCGATGAAATGGGTCACTTCTTGCGCGACCACAACATCGACGTTATGCTAGTGCAGGAAAGTTTGCTAAAGTCGGGGTCCCGCGACCCCAAATTGGCAAACTACAATCTCGTACGAAATGATAGAACCAGAAGCACAGGCGGCGGTACTATCATTTACTACAAGAAAGCCCTGCACTGCATACCGCTCGATCCCCCCACCTCCCTAAGGCACATCGAGGTCTCGATGTGTCGTCTAGCCATGACAGGCCATCAGCCAATTACCATCATCTCGGCCTATCTCTCCGGTAGTGAGCCGACAATTCTGGACAGAAATGAACTGAATTGTCTGCTCAATATCGATGGCGCGGTCATCCTAGCGGGTGATCTCAACGCCAAACATCCAGACTGGCACTGCCCCCCCCCAGCCACAGCCAGAGGCAAAGAACTCAGCCGCCTCTCGGAAGAGTTTAATTTTGCCATAATAGCCCCCATGTCCCCCACCCGATATCCAACGCGGCCTGGCGACAGAGCCAACGTTCTAGACCTCACTCTACTCAAAAACATAAACCTCCCGGTTTGTGATATAGAAGTGGTTCACGAGCTTAACTCCGACCACCGCCCGGTTATTGTACAGCTAGGGCAGCCCCCCCAGCTAACCCCACCCACAAAGACATTAGTGGATTGGCAGAAACTTGAGGAATCCCTCAAATCTACCAATTCTCCCCTCCTTGACACGATACCGACCGACATATCCACTGTAGATGACGTTAGATTGGCAATCGACGCTCTCACCGGCCACATCCGTAATGTCGTCAACGATTGTTCACGGCAGGTCCCGGCGGTGTTTGATCACCGCTGGAAACTGCCGGACGACATTAGGGAGGTCATGAGAGATAGAAATGCCGCATGCCGCGCATATAGCTCGATGCCCAACGAGGCGAACCGAGTCCGAATGCGAGCCTTACAGAGAGATGTAAGGAATCGCATTCGAGACATGCGGCAAGCACGTTGGGACGACTTTATGCGGGGTATCACTCCCAGCTACCTTGCCTTCTGGAGGGTGGCTCGAGCCCTCAAATCAGATACAGTGGCACCCATGCCCCCTCTAGTTAGACCCAACAACCCAACCCCTGCCTTTCTGGATGAGGAGAAGGCCGAGGTGTTGGCAGACAGCCTCGAGGCTCAATGTGCCCCGAGTACACTGCCAGTAGACGCCGGTCACCTCTCAGAAGTCGACGGTGAGGTCGAACGCAGACTCTCGGTCCCCCCTACTGACACTCTGTCACCCATCACCCCCAGCGAGGTCCATGACATTATTAAAGTACTGAAACCCCGGAAGGCTCCGGGCTCCGATGGCATCTCCAATAAGGTGCTCAAGTGCCTATCGGCGCCACTCATCTTATTACTAACCGCCATCTTCAATGCGGCCATGTCCAACTCGATCTTTCCTGACACCTGGAAAGAGGCAAATGTCATCGGAATCCCGAAACCTTCCAAAGACAAGACAATTCCCTCTAACTATCGCCCCATAAGTCTCCTCAAGACTATGGGGAAGATATACGAACGTCTCCTACTCAATCGCCTAAAAGATTTCGTACAATCCAAAGGCATTCTCATAGACGAGGAATTCGGCTTTAGATCCGAACACTCGTGTATCCACCAAGTCCACCGCCTCACGGAATTCATACTCGGTAATAGATTATTTAGACGGCCCGTCGGGACGGGGGCGCTCTTCTTCGACGTAGCGAAAGCCTTCGACAAAGTCTGGCACAACGGTTTGATTTACAAACTTTTTATACTTCAAGTGCCAGACAGACTCGTACACATCATACGAGATTTTTTTCGAATCGTAGCTTTCGCTACCGAGTAGAAGGTGCGCACTCGTCCCCTCGTACCATTACCGCCGGAGTCCCTCAGGGCTCCGCTCTCTCCCCACTACTCTACTCCCTCTATACTAACGACATACCGCGCCCGCGCGATTGTCAGCTAGCCCTATTCGCGGACGATACCGCTCTATACACCTCCAGTAGGAGCAAGCTCTTAGTGTGTTCGAGACTCCAATCCGCAGCCAGTGCCCTCGGAGACTGGTTTCGGAAATGGAGGATCGAGGTCAATCCCGAGAAAAGCATGGCAGTGTTCTTTTTCGGGAAAGACGTACACTCGGAGCTACCTCAGATTAGGCTATTTGACCGTGCGATCCCCTGGGTGAACACGGTCAAATATCTAGGAGTCACACTAGATCGCGGTATGACATTCCGGCAGCACATTATGCGAGTTCGAAAGAACGCATTCCATGTGCTGCATCGTTTATATCCGGTCCTGAACGGGCGTTCTAAATTGTCACTTAGAGATAAGTTGACAATTTACAAAACCTGTATCAGGCCGATATTCACGTACGCCGGAGTGGTATTCGCACACGCCGCCCCGTCCCATATCCATAAATTAGAGGTCATCCAAAACAGATTCATGCGTACCGCGACTGGCGCACCTATGTTCTTACGTAATAAGAACCTTAACATCGATCTGGATTTGCCTACCATCAAGCAACTACTCAAATCTATGGTTACGGACTATTTCACCGCCCTCCCACGTCATTCTAACCCTCTTATTAGAAAAAATGCCACCTACCGGTGCTGTAGGCACAATAAGCCTCGAAAGCGTCGGCCACGGAACGTCTTAGACGAACCGGACGACCCGATCACGGTCGCTATGATAGCGGCCCTCCAATCACGACTCACCGACACAAACACACACAACACGATCACCGCCGGCGGTAACACAATCATCTCTTTGTTGCGTCGTCGTCGTAAAAATCGAAATCCCCACCGTCCCCGGGGGGGTTCGTCGCGATCTCTGCCCACTCTTTTACCTTCTGGCGCCTACAGACGCTACCGGCACATCGCTGGCCGATTCTCACCGATCCCCACTACCCAATCGTAGCCCGCGTAGTCCCAGCAACGCCCATTGCCGAGGTCCGTACCCCTTAGGGGTGCCCCTTGGGCAGGTTGCTTAAGCTCATGCATTGGTTCGGTAGACCTACCAGGGCGCTTCGCCGTCACTGGTGTGGTCCCTCCATAGTCCGCAGTAATAAGCAGTCGATGCTCCCTGAACAATGCTGTATTGGTCAATTCGGAAAAAAAAAAAAAAAAAAAAAAAAGCTCACAGGTCACTCGGTGTCGGACGCTCGGCGGAGTAACAACTCTGTTTCGAACGTTCGTCTGTCTAACTCCTGAGGATGCTCCTTCGTGGAGCGAAACACGTGTAGAGTAGAAATTATTTGGTGGGCAGGTTGTGTTGCATAACGTAATACTACTTTGTCTACTAGGTACTTAGAAGCGGAGGTCTTGATACAATCGTGTCATCTACATATTAGTCATGGATTTCCGCACAGTAACGCCTGATTCAATTAATTAGATATGGTTCTCTATTGCATGCTTCATATATTATTATACTAGCAGCTAATATTTAAATTTAATTTATTTGTGTAAATGTTACGACTACAAACGTTAATTATTGTTGGAGCGTCTAGGGCGAAAACATTTAACAAATTTCCAAAAAAATTCCAAATTGATGGACAATTCTCTTTTTTAAGGCAAGTCTTAGAGTAGTTAAACTTCATGTTATTGATAATGATAAAGTAATATAATACTTTCTTAAATTGTAAAAAAAGTTTAAAAATTACAACGATTGTTATAAGTTCCATATAAATTAAGTATTCATGTCTAGCCAAAGTCCTCCCGATGGAACTAAACTCAACAAATGAGACAGGATTAGAATATTAAATTCCGCTTAAACCCTGTACGTGCGCGCGGGAATTAATTTGGGACTTTAACTAAATGGGGACAAGGTTGATTTACAATCGTTCCAAATTAGCATAGAGTAACAATTTGTAACAGGTTTACAAGGTGATCTGTGGTTGTTACCTTACAATGCTGATTTGTGGACGAGATCTTGAAATACGAAGACTATAAGTCTTTAGTTCTAGTTTGGGGTTTCTAGCTAAAGTATATAAATCTACATAACCGATACGTTCGCTGATTCTTGGGGAAACGACAAGCTTATAATTCTGGTTCGCAAATCTCTCCACCATGATGTGAATCCAACCTCAATGAAATACGACAGAAGAATGCTCCTAAAGGGGCGCTCCATTTAATATGATCTATGTACATACTTCTTTCGCTTCGTTCATGTCAACGCATCTTTTCATACATACGACGATGACGGGTTTCTAGACTATCGTTCAACTGATAGTTTGTGTAAATTATTTGAAGACATTACGACGATGACGGGTTTCTAGACTATCGTTCAATTGATAGTTCGTGTAAATTATCTGAAGACATTACGACGATGACGGGTTTCTAGACTATCGTTCAACTGATAGTTTGTGTAAATTATCTGAAGACATTACGACGATGACGGGTTTCTAGACTATCGTTCAACTGATAGTTTGTGTAAATTATCTGAAGACATTAAGACGATGACGGGTTTCTAGACTATCGTTCAACTGATAGTTTGTGTAAATTATCTAAAGACATTAAGACGATGACGGGTTTCTAGACTATCGTTAAACTGATAGTTTGTGTAAATTATCTGAAGACATTACGACGATGAAGGGTTTCTAGACCATCATTCAACTGATAGTTTGTGTAAATTATCTGAAGACATTACGACGATGAAGGGTTTCTAGCCTACGTCCTAGCGTCCACGTTTGTGTCGTGGTCTTGACCCTTCTTGAAGGGTGATGCCTTGCATGGCGACCTCCATCTGTGCTACTCTATTTTTTTAGGCATATCCTAAATACTTTTTTGCAAGCTTTAGCCACAAAGAGAGTTAAAAAAATTATATAGGCACTTAAGTCGTTGTTGTTGTTTTATTTTAAGTTGTATAAACTTTAGTACTACGACGTAGAAAAAAAGTGTATACAACTTATTGCTGCTGACTGTACCAATGAGGTTTTCTAACTTATGTACTTAATATAGACTGCTGCTGAAAGAAAACATCGTGAAGAAACCTGCATACGCGCTGAATAAGAAATTCTCATTTGTATGTGAAGTCTACCAATCCGCACTGGGCACGCGTGGTGGACTGTTGCCTATGCACCTACCCTGAGAGAAAGCCTGTGCCCAGCAGTAGGACGTAAATAATTATTATTAATTATTATAATGATGATGAAAACGATGATGATGAAATTGTTGAATAAAAAAAAATGATCTATCCACAGATCACAAAAACTAAAGGGAGATGTGAAAAGGGGGCGGGGCCAGTGCCGCTGCAATATGCGCAAAAACGAAACACATTGCTCGCGACAGTAAGGCTTTAATATAATTATGAGGCTGAAAGCCAGTCGAGATATTATGTGTAAATAGTTTACAATGCTTGCGTAGTACTAAAGATTATTCGAACGTTGAGTTCTGATACAGAAATGGATAATGAGCACTTTCAAGCTAACAAAATACTTTCTATCGCGTGGTACAGGTGGTGATGCGACACTAGGTTTCATACTCAGCGCGTTGGTTGGCATCTCTCTAGATCTCTATGGATCTATCTAATACACCGAACTTCACCTAGCTCAGTAGTTAATTAGTACGGGTAGGTATTAGGATACCTACCCGCCTTGTATCTTCCCCGTTAGCCAATATTTGACGGCCGTACATAGACGGAGCTTTGAAAATTTAATTAAAATCCTCAGAAGCTTAGCTTTCATTGTATTTACGGTGTACATCGTTGTTCCGGGTTTTACACGTGCAATTTGATATTTTGAAAACTTATATTGCTTTCGTTTAGTGTCTCGCGTCGAATAGCATCGATTCAAAAGGGTTTCGTAAGTGCTGACTTTGATCATCGAGACCCGTATTCACAGTCGCTTCCTCGAACCACATAAGAGACAGGTAGGTTTCATATAAACGAGCGAAACAGTTGTTCGCATACACATAGACGAGCGCGTTCTTCGATCTCGGACCAAGTCGTTCGAACGCCAGTAGGTACATACATACATACATAAGCTCTCACCTTTTCCCCGGAGGGGTAGGCAGAGACTATGGATCTCCATTTTGGGCGGTTCTGACACACCTCTCTTGCTTCCTCCACTCTAGGTCCATACATCTTGTCATACATTCCCGTCGATTTCGGCTGCTTTTAACCTGGCATTTTTAATAACGTCAGTAGGTACTGCTGTATATTAATTTTGTGTCCGTACGTGCGCGTTTATATGTGCCCTATTTTACTTTTTGCGTAAAGCCGCCCTTCTGTACAGATCTGGCTCTTTTGTGCTCGCACTCTGACTCGACTCAACTTCAATAGAAAATCCTCGATACATCCTTGAAATCTGTATTCCTCAGTAATAATCTTTAATTTTCTAAACCAGGATTGAAGCAAGGAAATGGTGGAACTTGAATTATTTTTGCCCGTTTTTGGGTTATGCCTTGTGCTATAGTGTCTTATTTTTCGCAAAACCGTTAACTTGTCTTGAGGAGATTTTAACGTAGGTCGTGAGCTGCCAAGAGTTTAGCATTTCATTCCTCTACTCAATTGAGTAAATTTCTCAGGATGTTTTCGACGTACAATTTGAAAGAGTGGAGGTCGACTGAGTAGAGCCGAGGTAACATGAAGGAAGCATCTAAGAATATGAGCTGTAGTGCATGTAGGAAAAGAGTCCCACTAGTCCTATGATAGAACTAATAACTACTTAGTTGAAATGATTGATACGTTCAGGCATCATACCCTGCAGCTATACACGGTGTAACAAAACTCTATACTCAGGTGTTACAAAAATACAAATAAACATTTAAGGGGTGGTTTAGATAATCAAACTAATCCACTTTCACTATTTGTGACCACAATCGAAATCGCGAAAAAAAATCCGATGTTCCATACTAAACTATAAATCTACTCGAGCTAAATGTATGGGACAGCTGATTTTTATTTCGCCTTTTCGATGTTGGTCCCATAGAGATAGTTGTTTAGTTTGATGGTCTAAACAACCCACTTAAAAGTTTTAAATATTTATTTTTACTTTTGTAACATCTTTTGTGTGTTTTACGCAAAGACATTCAATATTAACTATTATGTTAAATGTCTTTGGTTTTACGGGGTGGTTTAGACTTTAAACCATCAAACTGAACAACTTTCAGTATGTAAATAACGTCATAAAAATATTATTCCTTGATCGTATCGCTTCCATCAGGGAGTATAATCACGGCGCTGATACATCATGCTATACAAAATCAACATACACGCGGCCAGCATATGTTGGTTTTGTATTATATGATATGTCGCCGTGTGTTCATCTTTTTGGCATACCACTTCTACCCTAATAATACTAGCTGTGAAGAAGTCGGTAATTATTCTCTTTGGTAATTATTTAAAATGGTCAAATCAAACAGCAAGTTCTCTTTTTGATTCATGGTTTATTAAAACAATCAAAATTGTGTATTAATTACATTAAACAATTTTTCTGTCATTTTTGAATTAGTTTTTCCTTTTCTCAAAATTATTTTTCTTTGTAAAAATTTCCTGCTTTTAATTTTGTCACTGTTCTAATGCCCTTATAAGTAAAGTTCCGTTGTGTTTGCCTACACCAGTGGGATACAGACGTGAAAATATTATGTATGTATGAACAAGAAAAATGGTGTATATTCTACGTCAATGGGTTTAATAGATAAAATTAAGCCTTAATGTTGTAATTGCAATTAGAATATTTTAAAGCAGTTTATAAAAAGGTTTAAGGAATAACACCATCTGATTTGCAATATACAGAGGAGTCAAAGATGATGCAAAAGATGCCTCACAAAAATTCCTATTGATAAACGGAAAAACCACCTCAATAACGATCATAAGAAAATCAATGAAAAATTGTAACATTAGAAAAATATTCTAATATCTAAGTTAATTCATTTTAAAGACCAGTGAAATTTACAACGTATCATGTTATTTTAGTTATTACATAATTTGTGTGAATTGGAATCAACTGAATGTCAGGCATCTTTTCTTAATTTTAAATTTCTTTTCCTTGTCCAATATTATCTTTAATCAGTAGGAAAGAAGGTCGCTGAGCTTTGGAAAAATTTTCAAAGCATAATAATATGAACAATCAAAATACCAAATTATCATTATTTGCTTCTTTTTCTCGTGTCATCTACATCGTCCATAGTTTGTCCACTAATTTACAAATAGTTTAACTAACTGGCAGTGCCAACGGGCTGTTGGTCTACCTTCAACTTGTCACTGTTTGTTTGCGGCTTTTTAAAAACAAGTTTCCCCTCGAATAAAAATTATACATTTATTCGTAGTTTCTTCTTTATCATAGTCAACATAATGATTTCGTAGCCCTTATTATTTCAATTCACACAAACTCAGTATCTGTTATTTTATTTTATATACTTATTACTATAAATTCTGAAGTATCCTATCCACTTAAATCTTGAACAGCCATCTTTTTTTCTATCATCTAGTTTTTTAATGTTTTTCCATAATTATCTAAAATTTACATTTTTTTGTTCATTTGGCACAAAAGTGTTTATTATTGTGGTCTATTATTTAGTACAATAGTTTTAAAATTTGACATTAAAGTTGAATCATGCATCTAATTTACAACAAAAACAATTTTTGATCATGCAAGAAACTTTAAATAGGAACATAATTGTGTAATATATTGAGAATTTATTTTGAAATATACAATTTATCACTGTCGCGTCTTTCATTTACAAAATATACAAAAAGTTGTTTTTTTTTTCAACCTATAACTACACTATCTTTTTGGTCAAAAAGGATTGAATCAAATCAGATATACGGCTCTAGGCAATATTTCTCTTGCATACAATCATTTTTCATTTTGAAATATCAAACATATTCGTAGGGTGTCTTGCACTAAAATATATTTAGGCTTAAGAATATTTTAGTGAACGCACTATATTTCTTCCATAGCTCATACTGATGACTGAAACAGCATCATATTTAATGTTTAAATTACTTTTTGGTGCAAGCCACCCAAAATCTTCTATACTCTATAATCTAAGAAAACAAAATGTGGAACTACCTATGCTTTGGCACAAAAGTAATTTCTCAGTTATATTCTTGAATGACTATAAATTTAAGGAGTCAAAGATTTTTTAAATTAGCTTATCAGAATTTTCTTAATTATTCTAATGGGAGACATGTCGATAACACCTAACTCTGGGGTTTCAAGATTAGAAAATTTCATAACTTACATTTAAATCTATACATTCAACAAATCAATACGAATTGTTATTAGGACTGTTATCATTTGAACTACTAACTATACTTGTTTCAGTTTTAGATTCAATCACATTTGAATTAACCTCGTCGTTAGAACATACATTATCAACTTCAACATAAATCTCATTTACACTTTCAATACCATTATTTATATCTACACCGTCTGTAACCTTATCTAAATTGTCACAACTTATCTCTTCATTTAGCATTACAGAATCATTACTTTCTAAAATAACTTCGACATTTGATTTGAAGTCTTCTATCTTCCCTGGTAAGTCTGGAGGTCTAACAGTAGATAAAGTACTGGACAGGAATGAAGACTGGAGGTTGTAACCAGGTAGTAACTTTGGCTGTAGTGGCAGCATTAGATCTAAAGCTCCAGTGGTTGCAGGTCTTGGTTGCAGAGGTGGGGCGGTCATCAGTGGTGGTTGTAATGATGCAAGGGATATGGCTGCGGATTGTGTGTTGATTATTGGGCTTTCAACTGGAACAGACAAGGTAAGGGTCATTGAGAATGCGGTTGGTCTTCTTTTTAATTTATTCGTTATATTTTTTGACAAATATATCAACTGCTAGAACAGATTATTCCACATTCAGAGGATTGGGTATTTAATAAGTGATAATATTCATGCTGACAAATACAAGCAACGCAATAACACAATAAATAATATTAAAAAAAATACGAACTTAGAATCCCGAAAGAAGCAATTTATTCGTATGATGAATGTAATATTTTTATCCAAGTTGTGAAATAAAACATAATAATTATTAACTTTATTTGTTGTAAGTAGAGTAAAGATGGAATATCAAAATGAACACCAAGGTTTTCACAATTAACGATATACATCTGAATCTGAGAAAAATATCTAGTAGTCTACAGGGTCCTTCTTAATATGCTGACACGTTTTAAGGAGATGATTAGACCGTCAAACTGAACAACTTTCTCTATAGCACCAACATCGAAATCGCGAAAAAGAATCAGCTCTTCCGTATAAAACTGCAAATCGACTCGAGCCCAATGTATGAGACAGCTTATTTGTTTTCGCGATTTCGATGTTGGTCCCATAGAACAAGTTGTTCAGTTTGATGGTCTGATCATACCCTTAAAAAAGTGTCTGTATATTAAGAAGGACCTCGTATGTGACAACTATGTATTTTAGCAGATTTATTACTACTCAATTTTTTTTGTTATAAATCGAATTCTGGTAGATTTAACTAAAAGGTACTAATAACAATTTTTTTTTTAGTAAATCCTTCTTTTTAACATAAATAGTTGTTACATATAAAACAAGATATTTTTCTATATTACCTATCAGTGATAATACTAATAATACACACAGAGTAAAATATATATAGTTACCACCTAGGCACCATAATCTAATACTATTAGATATGTTTTCGATTGGGACTATATACAATTTTGATTGTCTTTTAAGAGATAGTAACACAGAATAAATACTAGTACGACAGTAGTAGATAATTGGATTTGAAATTAACATATTGATTTAGCAAGTAAAATACAAAAAAAAACAATCAAGAAATCATTTCGACTGTATAGTCAAACAGAATATGAGATTTACCTATAGGGGCTCTGGCCTGCAGCGGTAGAGGATTGGCTACAGGTGCTCGAAGCATGCTCGGTGGTGCTTGTAGAGCCAAGCTGATCATGTTCATGCCGTTGACTCCTGGAATTGTGGAGACATGATTTAAAGTTTAAACAGATGATAATGATGAGGGATTATAGATACAATTACTTAAAAGATTGGCAGTTTTTCTTTTTGTGATTGATGTTCAGAAACGTTCCTACAATACTAGAATAACTTGCAAGAAGAGTAATTTATTCTTTAAAAATTATGTTCTTGCAATGTTTCTGAGCTGCAAATTAAAAATAACAATTTGGTGGGTAGGTAAAACATAAATATCTGATGAAATAACGTGTCATGACTCTCATGACAAATGGTAAACTATTAGGTGATGAACCACTTAAACTAAAATTTAAATCTGAACAAAAAATCAGCATCATCATCAGCTGCTTCTTCGAGCCTATAAATAATTTGTGTTCTCTAACCTCAAGTCAGTCATACATTATACATAATATTATGTATAGGTACTTAATACAGAATTTCTTTTGAAAGATTTCTGATTAAAAGTCAGCATTTTGCAATTTCATAATTTTTAACTACAATTTAATACTATCACTTGTAGAGTCAGCACAAAATAACGTAGTAAGTCTTAATTTTGATGTTTTCATAATTCATAATTCATTTTGTCCATTGAATTTCATATGGATACATAAAAACAAAGGGTGTAAAATTTAGAATATAAGTAGGTAAGACTTGTAGATTTTGATTGCATTGTGTAAACACACGGCGACACATCGAGCTATACAAAACCAATATAAGTTGGCCGCGAGACGTTATACGTTACTCGATCTACGCGTGGCCAGCTTATTTTGGTTTTGTATAGCTTGATGTGTCGCCGTGCGTACATAATTATGATAGTTTGTGGTAGACACAATGACACAAAGTACAATTTGACGAAAAGCTAACAAGTACTGATGTTACTTATTGTAATAAAACCAAATTTTTACATTAGCGCCATCTATATTCCCAGCGCGGAAACTCACCGAACTTATTACTGCCCGGAGACAGTTCCTTCAGTACCACAGGATGTTTAACTGCGTTCACCCTCCGGTTGGAGGCGCCAGTGTCGCGTTTCCTTCGGGGTTGCTCCACAGGCAACACTCTGCGACGCTTCTTGGGTAGTTTTGACCGCGCCTGTTGATAGATGGCGTTGTTAGTTTTTGAACACAATTTTAGCAACGTTATGGGTCAAAACAAATCACTTCGAGTTTTGGAACATTACAGCAATGCAATTCACTCAGATCAACCATCGTCACAACTTTAAATTTGTCGTTGAAACATCAGTGAGTTGACAATTTGGTAATCGCTATGGCTATTTCATGTCATGTGTCAAACTGATATAAAAACTTCGACGATCTGAAGGATGCAAGAAGGATTTTACATTTGTGAGCTCGTCGATGTTTTTGACAGCGATGTGATGCTTAGTGAATTGCACTCCAGTGCATTATGCCTCCTACCAACCTATCGTGAAATATGGGTGAAGGAGTGGGCCATACTCCACCATTCAGTGGACCCGCGTGATGGAGTATGATATTCTCCCTTTTGTCACAACATCATAACATCACAAAAATACTCTTTATTTGCGTACCAATAACATGATTATAACATAAGCAGAATAGAATGAACAGAAGGGTATAAATCGCGATCTTATCACCAAAAGTGATATCATCCAGACAACTATTGCCAGCAGTGCCAGATAGTGATGGTTATTCTACAAACGACACTTAAATTTACCACCCTGATAAACCAATTAACATTAAGATAATGTTTTATACTGCAACGGTTTTTGCTACTTACACTAGGATCTCTGTTGAAAAAGTTTTTTTTTATTCCGTTGCAGTCAAAGAAATTTTACCATAGATTCTTGTTCTCAGGTTGCAGTTAAACCGTCGAGCTTTTCGTGTTCCTTAGTTCTTTGTTTGACTTAAGTTTTTCGTCTATTCTGGGTGCCTTTCTCGTTTTTACTTTTTATTGAAACAACATTTTGAGTCGTGTGGCTAATATTATTTGGTTTTAAGGGCTTGGTCAATGACCAATAGCTAATGCATCCTGGACAGATCTATTGTAGCTGTCACCCTAGACCTAAAGGCTGTCGTGTCGTGTGGCTAGTAAATTCAAAGCCTGTTTGGTGCGCAGGTTAGGTGGCCACGTGGTTCCGCTATTATATGGTGGTTTGAGTGTGTGTTTTCGTAAAGCAACTATCCTCGAGATCACCGAAATGTCTATTAACGAACAATGTCACTCAAGGCCTCATAAAAAGGCTGAAAGTCACCCAAAGAGCAATGGAGAGGGCTATGCTCGGAGTTTCCCTGCGAGATCGAATCAGAAATGAAGAGATCCGCAGAAGAACCAGAGTAACTGACATAGCCCAAAGAGTTGATAAATTGAAGTGGCAGTGGGCGGGGCATATTGCTCGCAGAACCGTTGGCCGATGGGGCCGAAAAGTTCTCGAGTGGCGACCGCGTACCGGAAAGCGCAGCGTGGGTAGGCCCCGCACACGGTGGACCGACGACCTTGTGAAGGCGGCGGGAACCCGTTGGATGAGGGCAGCGCAGGACCGGTCGTTATGGCGATCCTTGGGGGAGGCCTATGTCCAGCAGTGGACGTCCATCGGCTGAGATGATGATGATGATGATGAACAATGTCAAGTATTATTTTTGGGGAACCCGTTGGATGAGGGCAGCGCAGGACCGGTCGTTATGGCGATCCTTGGGGGAGGCCTATGTCCAGCAGTGGACGTCCATAGGCTGAGATGATGATGATGATGATGAACAATGTCAAGTATTATTTTTGGGGAACCCGTTGGATGAGGGCAGCGCAGGACCGGTCGTTATGGCGATCCTTGGGGGAGGCCTATGTCCAGCAGTGGACGTCCATCGGCTGAGATGATGATGATGATGAACAATGTCAAGTACATTTGCTATTTGGACTAAACATTAGCAAAATCATCGACATCACAAAATACAAAACGACAAAGCGGAATTTTGTATGGAAGGTGGCGCCTAATTCTTTACCAAATTTCTTGGCGCGGCCTGCAACCAAACGTGAATATTTTAGATCAGAATAAAGTAACGAACAAAACTTTTTATTAAGTACATGTATATCTCTAAACTTAGTCCGAAAAGAGGTATAAAAGCTTGAAGTTGAAAATTAATTCAAGCCTTAATACAACGTGTTAATGAATAAGCGCAAAACTTCATACACCCCAACTGATTTATAACAAAATAATTAGATTGAAACAATAATGTCGTTTTCACATTTTAAGTTTTGAGGCAAAAATGATTTATTGTCATTTCAGCAATGAATGAAAGCATTAACGTACTCATGGATACATTTTAAGAATCTTGTTTTGGTAGTAAGTAGAGTGAGAGTGCCCGTGCGGTGGGTTGACATCGGGTTCAGTAAATTTTAAATTTTACAAACAAGTTACTTAATATTTTGAAAAAAATTACCTACGACGAAAACATGATAATTCGATTCTGTTCTCGATTCTAAACAAACTACTTTCTAGTTTAGCGTTAATTCATTAACACGTTGTAAAAATCAGCTGTTCCATACAAACCTACTCAACCTAAATGTATGGGACAGCAGATTTTTTTTTCGCGATTTCATTATTGGTCCCACAGAGAAAGTTTTTCAGTTTGATGGTCTGATCATCCCCTTAAAATAGTTTCACCTAATTTAGTTAGACCTTATATATCCATTCGGACTGGGTTTAGAGATATACTTGTCGTAAAAAGTTTTGTGTTTTATTTTTATGTTTGGTTATGGTCGCGCCAAAAAAATACATACGCATATAAACAGTGCATGAGATTTTTTCCTTTAGTCACCTCGTACGACACACACGGGAAGAATTGGAAAGAGCCCAAAGACTAATACTTAAAGTAAGTCTATTTAAACCAAAGATTTTTCCAACGACAGATTTATACAAAGAGGCAAAGGTCTTGAATGTACGACAGATCTACATCCTCTGGACAATATTGAAACAACATTCCCTACTTACCTACGATAATAAATATAATGATGGAATGGCACGGCGTTATTATACAATCTGTGAAGCCCAGTACTTTAGAACTGCTTTTGCACAAAGGTTCCACTGTTACCGAGGGACAAGTCTGTACAATCAAACCAACAAAATTCTAAATATTTACAAACATACCAGACTGAAATGTAAAAAGACAGTGACAAACTGGCTACTCACTCTGAGTTATGAAGAAACCGAAAAGCCCTACACACACACACACACACACACACACACACACACACACACACACACACACACACACACACACACACACACACACGTATAAAAACACACAAACATCGGTTTTACAGCCGTTAAAGCCTTTCTCAGTCACCAGTCTCCACAAACATTAATCACTATATGAACCTGTATAATGAAAATGTTTGCTTGTATGTTTGTGGTGAAAATAAACAATTTTTATTTTTATTATTTATTTTTTATTAATTGTGGTGGTCCATTCTAAACCAGAACCACACGGCTTGTAATAATTTTATGACCCGCTAATTAGCTTTCTTAGTTTATTTATATTATTGCTTTGATGATACAATCTTTGGACAGAATAATATAATAATAACACCATACCTGTATAATCTAAACTATTATAAAACTGTAACAGGAAGTTTGTCTGTACATTGAAGATATTAACAAAAAAAATGTTACGATATGGTTTTTAGGTATCCCTGATTCCATATCACCAATTTTTGGATTTTTTGTCTGTCTGTTTGTTTGTTTGTTTGTTTGTGTGTTTCTTTGTGTGTTTGTTTGTTTGAACGAGCATCACGCGAAAACTACTGAACCGATTTTGATGAAACTTTTTTGTTTGATAGCTTATTATCTGACTTAAAATCTGGTATATAATTTATGCGGACAAAGTCGCGGGTTAACGCTCGTTCATAATAAAATGTGTTTATCCTGTCCCCAGAACCTACCAAATTACGTAAGAAGAAAAACAATGTAACATTTACGTATAGAAAGGGAATAAAAGAATAACATTAGTACAAAAAACCCCGTTAAGTGCGAGTGAAACTTAAATAATATGGGTTCAGTATAGTTTGAATTTTCCTATCATTTATTAAAAAGAAAACTTAACACAAATCCGCACGCTGCGTCAAACCAGAATTACACTATGTTTTTTTAGGTACAAACTTCATTGTTGATTGTGGTGTTCTGCCATTTAAATAAATAGATATTATTATATTCTTAATTATAAATATTTCTGTAGTATAGTAATGATAGTTGTTGTATTGATCTTAAATAAATGTATGCATTGTCAGTGGTGGGGGCAACACCCGCCCGCCATCATTAGATCATTACTAATCTACTCCTCGTACCGAGCGGACGTTGCATCCACTATTTATCATGTGTAAATTAACTAATGAAATATTGTTTTATTATATTATACCCACCTCCAGTGAACACCACATTGATAATGATAAAACAAACTGATGATTAGAATTGTTCTGCTAATATACTTGCGTAATTATGCCCCTTATGCATAATGCTGATGGTTTTAAAAATGATCCAACCTTCAAACAAAACAATATTTTCTTTCCCATTTTGATTTAGATGTTAGTCCCAAAGGGAAAGAAGTTTAATGTGATGGTCTAATTATTCCTTCATAAAACCTACAGCATATTAAGAAGGACCAGATAATCTGCGTTAAACTATAACTAAACAAAAGCCCCTTCCCTTGCGCAACTCCGGCTCAGAGGACCCAAGGTCATAATTTTCTCTTTTTATTATTTGGGTCTTCATTTCAGACATAAGTAGAAAACAAAATCATTTGAAGCAAAATGGCAATGATGCGTTAATTATTAGCAATGTGGTTACGGTATTATCTTGTAATAGACTACCATTTCTACCTGCGGGTACGATGTGTCTAAAGTGTTTTTAAAGCAGTATTTATTGGGCGAAAGACAATAAACATGTCGGGACTTGCCAACAGATATCAACACCCACAAGTTATAGCAACGAAGTTAACAGATGGCGCTACGGTCACACTCGCAAATGGGCACGTAAGACAACTTGCGACGTCACATTGGTAACCCGTCAGCTGCTACACATAAGATTCACAATCGTATACAAGACATGTATCGCGTAAGAGAAATAATCACAGAGATTCGATATATATAAGGTCTAACAAAATTAGGTGAAACTATTTTAAGGGGATGATCAGACCATCAAACTGAACAACTTTCTCTATGGGACTAACACCGAAATCGCGAAAAAAAATCAGCTGTTCCATACAAACCTACTCGACCTAAATGTATGGGACAGCAGATTTTTTATTCGCGATTTCAACATTGGTCCCATAGAGAATGTTGTTCAGTTTGATGGTCTGATCATCCCCTTAAAATAGTTTCACCTAATTTTGTTAGACCTTATATACAAGGTCCCACTAAGAACTGCTGGACCACGGCCGATCCCCAGGTTTCACACATAGCCTGGTGGAAGATGTTCCATTTTAAATGGAGGAATATTCCCAAGTAGCACCTCCATAAATACTCAGCATCCCTTCATAATTATCATCAAGAGAAAACTCAAAAAATTATAAAAGTGAACCTTACCTAACTACAAAGGTGGTTGTTACATAAATCCAAGTTTCAAATCACCTCCAAAGTTAGTACCGTCGTGCTTACTTAAAGATAATTATAGTACTATGAGCTTAAAGTAAGCAAGTATGTAATAATTATTAGTATAATTGATTAATTGATTGATTGATTGATTAGCTGTGAAAAGGTGCTTTTTTGTATTAAGGTGGTGCGGAACCTTAATTTTAGGAAAGTACACGAAGGAAATGAAATAATAACAATAGGAGAGAAAAACATTTCTATTCTATTTTCAATAGATACTCGAGTAATTGAGAACCAGTCTCTAGTTTGTAATAATAAAGTTAATAGAATGGAATATAAATACATTATGATACAAGTCAGCTAAGTTGGTTATTGCAGTCGGGGCTGGATTGCAGCTCGAGTAGCAGGTGAGAGCTGTAAACGAGCCGAGACAGTAATGACCAACGCTCATACGTTGTATAATATGACGTTTTTCCACACATTTTATAACCCCCTTTCAACAGTATAAAGATACTGGCTGCCACACGGAGAAAAATATAGAGTACCATAGGTCGTGTGTAAAAAAGATCGAATGATAATAATAATAATAAACGATCAAGTAAATAATAAGTTCTTATAAGGAAATTAAAGAATAAAAGAACAGGGAAACAAAGCCTCATCTGTCATTGTTAGTTAGCCAACATTGGCGCGTTGAAGATCGATCACCTTCAGGAAATGTGCAGCAATTCTTGTTCAATTCTTTCCCCGATTCTTTGTTAAGAGCGGCGCTCCATACAAAACGAAGTTACGTGCGTCCTAGCTTAAACATTTAGTAATTAAACTAAAAAAAAATTTTTAAAACATCCAAGTTTAATCATAATTTAATTTCAGTTCTAATCACATTGCAATCCAATTACTATTCAAATATCGTCCTATTGTTCGGCAAAGGTCTCCTAAGCTTTTCCAGCCTTCTGTATCCCGTACCATCAGTTGCCATATTAGCTTCGTGGACATCCTGGTCGTTGTGCCATCTCTTTTTTGGTCTGTCCCGGCCCCGGCTTCCATCGTCGGACTACGTGACTGACAACCTTTAACCACAGTTTAAGAAAGAGTATCTACATACTTTAACATCTGTCAAAACGGCTCTAACGGCTGTCAAATGAATAGCGCAATACCGAATGTGTTAAAGTTGTCGTTTGCACGCGGTCCAATCATGGTTCAGTTTAGATTTATTTAACGCGATTGCTCTCCCGAATACATGAAGTTAACTCTTTATGGAATAATTTTTACTTTGTATATTAATAAAATGGAACATCAAAAAACGAATAGTAAAAACTCACTCCTAATGTAATTGTAATAAGGACCCCTGGAAGATGGGTCGGGCGCTAGTGTGGGACGCTACCTGCGTGGACACACTGGCCCCGTCTCACTTACAGGGCACGAGTCGAAGGGCTGGCGCAGCGGCGGAGGCGGCCGAAAAACGGAAGGCCTACTAGTACCGGGATATCGGCCCCCAATACCATTTTATGGGTTTTGGTGTCGAAACTCTCGGGCCGTGGGGACCCAATGCGCAGGCGCTTTTTAAAGACCTGTCAAAGCGCCTGATAGACTCGACAGGGGACCCAAGGGCTGGCACTTTCCTCGCTCAACGGATCAGCATAGCCATTCAGCGAGGAAATGCGGCCAGCGTTCTGGGTATCCTCCCACAAGGACCGAACCTGCACCACATCCTAGGTTAGTTTAGTTTTAAGTCTCTTTATTTATTTATTTAATGTTACTATTTTATGGATCTTTCGAATAAACAATTAATAAATTTATTATAATAAATAACAATAGCACGTCTAAATAATCAGGAGTAATGCGAGATTTAGCCGTAAGCGCTTCATAAAGGAAAATTACCGTATTAAAAACAAAAATCGCTTTATTCCGGGAATGTGAACGATGTAAGGAAAAAAATGGAGCGATGGAAAATCTTTGTACAATCCCGGATATACAGGGTGTAAGTGACAGCCTAGAAAATACTGAAACGGTGAACTCAGACCATCAAACTGAACAACTTTCACTATGGAGCCTAAATCAGCTGTCCCATACAAAACTGCAGTACCTACCCGATTCAAATGTATGGGACAGCTGATTATTTTTCACGTCTCCTGAGGTAGGCTCCATAGTGAAAGTTGTTCAGTTTGATGGTCTGAGTTCACCGTTTCAGTATTTGCTAGGCTGTCACTTACACCCTGTATAATTATAATCGTTTGAAAAGAAAAGCATAAGGCTGGATACTTACAAGGTCACGAATTGATACAATTGTCAAGTCTAGATACAAGGTCACGGCATTGCATCAAGGCATGACTAAATACAAGGTTTGACTTGCACTGTAGGTGTACATAGGTACATACTGAAAATCTATTCGCTTGTACACACGGCGACACATCAAGCTATACAAAAAAAACATAAGCTGGCCGCGCGTAGGTAGAGTAACGTATAACGTCGCGCGGCCAGCTTACGTTGGTTTTGTATAACTTGATGTGTCGCCGTGTGTACTAGAATTTTTAGTAGGTATGTGACTATAAATTTTGGTAGTTCTTGCTGGAAAATTTGTTGCTAAAAGACATTTTTTTATGCATAAAATATTTTTTGGATGTGTCTAAAATCAATATTATTAAATTAACATAACAGTAAAGTTTGAGAGTACTGCGGTTATTACATAAACAAATACGTGGTAAGAACAGAATAAAAACGTTTTATAATTTTATAGTTTACGAGCGTTGTTCGTCCGCACAAATTATATACCAGATTTTAAGTCAGATTATAAGCTATCAAACAAAAAAATGTTCATCAAAATCGGTTCAGTAGTTTTTGCGTGATACTCGTTCAAACAAACAAACAAACAAACACACAAACAAACAGACGGACAAAAAATCCAAAAATTGGTGATATGGAATCAGGGACACCTAAAAACCATATCGTAACTTTTTTTTTGCTAATATCTTCAATGTACAGACAAACTTCCTGCTACAGTTTTATAATAGTTTAGATAGATAAGATTTATGACAACACTATTATACTCTATTATATTATAACAGTCAAATATTTTTTCCTCCGTGCAAAATTTTACTGTAATCTATTCATAGTAGGATCACTCAAGATAACCTATCTATTCACTTAAAAAGTCCTCGAAGAGTTAACGTGTTGGTTGGGACACCTAAACCCCGGTAAATAAACATACTTACTTATTTTTAAGTAGGTATACATAGGTTAATAAACACAATTAAGGCCGGATTCGACCAAACGTTGATTTATAGAAGAGTAGCTATACATGGAACAATTTTACTCTTGTTATTTACTCCGAAATAACTTCATTTGTGCTTTACAACACTAAACCCATGCTAAAAGAACGAATGTATAATGCACCTAAAGAAAGAGGTCGTTGTATCTGTACTTATTGCAATGTGAGGTTATCCAGTTTTAATTTGATAGGTTTCTTTTTATTAATTTTTTTTTAACTATGTGACATTGCTATGTCATTAGTCTCGGTATAGTCTATACATCGTCAAAATTAGCTGAGTAAAATTTACTTTTAACTTATTCATAGATTAGGGTTGGTAAAACGCAAAATCAGTTTACTCAAGAGTACGGCGACTTAATCTAAGAATAAAATTGACTCGGGTTTGGTTGAATCGGGCCTTAATAATAAGCATAACGGAGACGACGGGTATCTTGATATTTAATTTAGAAGCAATCTAAATATCGTTCGTATTAAATTACTGAAGCCGATTTGCTCAACTGATTGGCTCAATAATTGAATTCAAAAGAAGATCAAGGCTCAGGCTCCATCTAACAATGTTAGGTACAGAGATTGTAAAGTTAACACACATGTTTGATTAGTTAGACTGTTTAACACAAAATATGCGTTATTATGGCGGATTTTCTAACTAAATTAAATTCATTAATATTATTAGGTAATCGCTGAAAACGTGGATTGTTCCATCCTGAAATACTTGATGAGCCTGGTGATAAAATGAAGAATGTATGTGTGGTTCAGTTTAATTTATTTTTATTTAATAAATTGCAATTAAATTACAATTTTATATACATAAGTAAAACTTGTAATTCAGTTGAAGTTGATTGTATTGTATTGTATGTTCACTATACTAACATAGGTTTTCTAAGACACGTTTACTAACAATTGTATGGATTCATGAGATCTGAAATGAAATGATTATTATTATTAATTTTCCCCAAACAAGAAACATGTTTTTTCCAGTGTTTTCTTGTTGTCGCTTTATCTTATAGATAAACGGTAATACATACAAGCGTCAAACATTGTGTACATACATACTCTATTCTATTCTATTTTTATTTAATGGCGTCCGATGCGTTATCACAATTTTGCCAATGTCCCGTTATGTGGAGAGTACACGTAGGAAAATGATTAGTAGCATTTCTGCCAATGTCAAGTAGTTTATTATAATCTCAAGTTAACGTTTTATAGTTAAAACACAAAAGAGTTTACAAAATGGCGGAGCCACGTGCAAGCCTAACAGATGCCAATACGCACGCGTCTGACCTCCCCCAGACTTGCAGCGCGACTCCTCTACATACATACTCTAAGATAAAATAACAAATAATAAAAACCTGTCAAGTGTTTGTCTACACTGTACTACACTAAGGATCCCGGAGTTAAGGTGGTTTCAGTCCATACAAAAGTTTGACGCACAATACGCGTAGACGGAATTAATAAAAGTAATATTTTATATATGGAAAAATAGTTTACAAAATCTAGTTGCCGCGTCACAAACAACATTTGCAATTTATAATATAATTACGAAAAAATAAAGCTTTTAAAACTTTCTATGAAAAAATTCAAACCTTTATGTCTTCGTAATTATTGTATAAATTGCAAATGTTATTTGTGACGCGGCATCTAAATTTTCTAAACTATTTTTCCATATATACAAAGTTACTTATATTAATACCGTCTACGCGTATTGTACGTCAAAGTTTTGTATAAAATTGACCCCTCTGCAACCACCTTAACCCAATTTTTATTTGGTAATACTGTATAGCGATACGGAATACTCTGTGCGCGAATCCGACTCGTACTTGGCCGGTTTTATTTATAAGATGTGTTGTTGTAAAGTTTCTGACCGTACATTCTCTACATAACACCTTCCGACGCGGTTGTAGAGTCAAACAAATGACATCAAAAAGCTATCTATGTGTTAATATTTTGAACAAAAATTTTTGCACTTTGAGAATACAATATCTTCAGCATAAAGGGATACTTTTTGCAGAAAATTCAGTCCAGTTTGGTAGAAAATATAAATACCTAGATTATCCTTAACGCTATTATGAACCTGCCCGCTGATACGAGGATACTGGTTCGAATCCTGCAAGGGTCAAATACTTTATACCCGAGTCATGGATGTTTCTGTCTATGTCATTGTATTATTTGTACCCAAGTCATGGATGTTAGAATCTATGTATGAATCTTTATCTGGTCATCATTATACAATACTGGTCTAGATTCTAGTATTTAAAGTACTGGGATGGGTGGGACTAGATAATTTGTGTGACGTTGGCTAATATCTTACGAATCTGTAGAAACTTTTAGTTAGCAATGTTGTTTTAAAAAAAATGTGGTACCCTATCCTGTAACTTGTCCGTTCCTAAGTATTCCTAAAATAAAAAATAAAATACGAATATTATAGCTTCTGGCCTTCTGCCGCAACTTCGTCCGCGTCGATTTTGGAAAGCTTTCAACACCCAGCATGGCTAGCATGCCAGCCACGACAAAGCATTTAAACGACTAAAACGTCATGCGCGCTCTTTTTGTCACACGTAAAATAATAAAGATGGAGGCATATCTCGATTTTTATCGTTTTCTTGGGGGTGGTTTTTCCCATGGTTGTGTGGAAGAAATCACTTTTAGTGATAAGACCGCCGTTTGTACCCTTACGTTCTTTTTATTCGTTTTTTACTATATATTTTTAGTGTGCAAATAAAGAATATTTATGTTATGTTATGTTATGTTATGTGGCATGCGAGAGCTACAGTTGCACCCCTTTAGTGGTTAATTTACGAAAAATGCTTTCTTAGTGCACCCCTACATTCTCCATACTATTCCAAATATGTTTCCATCTTATGTGGTTTAGGCTGTGCTTTGTCTGTCAGTCACGGAACTGATTTATAAGTTTAGTATAGATTATTGTGCTAGTCATCATATCGTATGGCATTTTTATCTTTCTGCTTGGATCCGGGGGGGGGGGGTCAGATTTCGAGATCGAGGTGTTTCAGCCAGTCTTCCGCTGCCGGGGTTAGCCTGTGAAGTTCTTCGATTCCACCGGGGAAACATCGCAGAGTGCACTCATTTACCACATGGGAGAGGGTCTGGTCAGGTGCCCCGCAGTCGCACGTCGGAGACTCCCTCAAACCCCAATTGTGCTAGTTTTGCGGGCCATCATAGGTAACAATATAACCATATTATAATATAATAATCGTAATAATAATATTATGGGTGTAAGGGTAAACAATTACTTTAAGGGGTTATTGTACCCATGATACTGAACAACTTTCTCTAAGAAACCTATAGGAAATTCGTTAAAAAAAAATTTCGGCTTTTCAAACAAACGTTCGATCAGCTGATTGCATTTAGTATGGGAAATCCAAAAAAATGTTTGCCAATCTCCTATAATTCTTAGAGAAAGTCGTTCAGTATCATAGGTACAATCACCCCTTAAACTAATGCAACTGTTAACCCTAATACCCTGTATATATGATTTAAATTCTGATGTCTTTATTTTGAGTTTCACAGTAGATTGTGCCAATTGCTAACCGTCTCATAAAACAACCGGAGTCTAAAAGTGTCACTCGAGCCAGGGCTTAAACCAGTGAGCCGATCTAACCCAAAATCAATATCAGTCGGTTGCACAGTTAGTGGCTGGAATAGGTAGTTCTATAGAGTAAGCAGCTAAAACTTATCCATTTCAAGACTTGGTGGGATAGATGATGTCTATTCTATTCTAATTTTAAAATAATGGCATCCTTCTTGGTTTCAGATGATATAGCCAATGTCTAGTTTATGCAGCGAAAATGCTTGACGTTGTATGGTTATATATTAATTTAGGTGACTTCAAGGGTTGTTTTTAGAATAGAACACTATCATGAGCCATCACTGAAGCTTCGTTGCAGTCCGGGGAGGGGGCAACGGACGACCGACACGCGACTTGACCACCCAATAGCAGACCTACAACGCGACCCCAGATGGTGTCGAAACTTCCAACAGGTTCAATGGTTTTATAGTCAAAACAAACCATCGTTGAAATACCACAACTAAGTAGGCTTTACAAGTTAACAAGTAACAGTCAACCAACTTATGAAATGCACTTCTAAGACTGCATGTTGTGACGGTAAACTACGACACACTACACTGCGCGTGGCCCGACACGTTTTATACACAATACTTAGATTACATGTTGGTTCCCGATAGTTCCGTCATAATATATCGGTTTAACTGGTCTAACTGCGGTATTGATGGAAAAAAGGCTGCTGATGAGCTGGCACGAAAAGGGGCGGAAGAGGACACCATATTTAGATTCTTTACAGAAGAGCTACAAAGTCATGGTAGCAGGAACAGCAGGATGTGTCGGCCAGCCTCTTAGTTTACTACTAAAACAGAACTCCATTATATCTCACCTAGCCCTTTATGATGTGGCCCCAATTGTAAAAGGAATTGCTATAGATTTGTCTCATATGGACACGAAGACAACTGTGACTGGACATTGTGGTCTAAATAATATTAGTGAGGCTTTAAAAGTTCTGTCATTATAATTATCATTGTCATTATTACCATTAACATTATTGTTTTCCTAATTAACATCGCTATCATCATCACCAGCGCTAGGATCTGACGAAATAGAGTCGAAGCTAACATTGGAATGTGCCCGAGCACTCAATCAGCTAGGACTGACAAACTCTGTCACCCTAGGCTGGGTGCCTGGACACTACGGTATTGATAGAAATGAGGCTGCTGACGAGCTGGCACGAAGAGGGGCGGAAGAGTACGCCATAGGCCCCGAGCCTTACTGCAGCATCTCTCGCAACACCTCTAGACATGTGCTAAAGGAATGGGCCGTGAACCAAAGCTGTAATTTCTGGTCGGATACACTAGGCCTGAGGCATGCGAAAGAACTTGTGATCGGCTTCTCAAACAGACATACCTCAGATGCCATCAATTCAAACCGCAACGACTTAAGGCTCTTAGTACAAGCCTTAACAGGACACTGCAAGTTAAACAAACACCTACTCAGAATGGGGCTTGTAGATTCCCCCACTTGTAGATTCTGCTGTGAAGAGAGGAAACGCCCATACACCTCCTCTGTGAATGCGAAGTGTTCATTCACAGCAGGAGTCGCCATCTAGGTGGATACATAATAACACCTACTGACATTAGGGACCTCCAATCCAAAAGCATAACACGGTTCATGAAGTCCGTGGGCCTAGGAAATGACCTTTAGGTCTATGGTGACGCTGGCCTGTAGAGTTGTATATCCTCTACCTCTCTTTCCCTCCATACGGTCGGTGATTATGAGTTTTTCCAAACTATCTGATCACTTGATCGTATGCCCAAAGAATTTAAGGACTCGTTGCCGATGGTGGAGAGCCTCGTCTTGATTTTCAACTCATCGAGGATGGACTCATTTGTGTGGCGTTCAGTCCAGGATATTCAGAGTATTCTGTATTATGTATTCTGCGCCAGCCTTGCCTCCACCAACGCACTGTATTAAATTATGGCTCATTCCATCTCAGAAGAGAAGGCCTTTACCCAGCAGTGGGATCCTCCAGGCACTTAAGAGGAAAGGCGGGTTCTGTTTAGTCCATACAAACGTATTCCCCTGTTTTCTCCATAAACTTAATATACTATCGTAATAGAACAACAATCTCACCATGATCGCGTCACCGAAACCGAAATGTCAATATGTGCGAAAGGGATACGTGTGTGAGTTTTAGTGATAGATTTTGGAAATCAATCTCTATGCGAAACGGTTTCTTTTTCACGTATACAATATTTTTTTATCTTACACATAATAATTTGAAATAATATATTATCTAGAAAAAAGGGACGTTTACTGCATGTAATTGATGTATTACGAAATAATTTTAAGAATAACATATATAAAAAAAAGTATTATGAAAGTAGTACTGTATTAATGGTATTTACCTTTGAAATTTATCTGTATTTGATTTGCTGGTACAAGTTACACTGCATTCCTACACAGAATATGATACTGTAATGATTTTTTATATTTGCTTGATAAAACACAAAATGAATTACAAAGAAAATCATAAAATAATATGCGGTAATTTTTTGACAGGATACCAACCGAGACATCATTGTTTAAAAGTGGTTTACGGCTATTACATTATAATCTCTTTCACACGCGTAGGTTTTTCGGTAAGGACGGAATCTCATTCACACACTGTGTTGGTCTACTTACGGTAGTAATATTAAGTTTATGGTTTTCTCCCTGGGTAATAACACAAGAGCAACAAACTATTTTTACTATAAAATTTATGTTACTTCGACCACGTCGTCCCTATATTTTTTTCATAAATTAATTACTATACGAACTAGGAGCCTTAGAAAATGACAAAAATTGTTCGAATTTTCCACTGTGTTCAGACATCCAGCAAGCAAATTTGATGAACATATTATTCTTGAAAGAATTATTAAATCGGTTTAGTTTTGATGCAGGAAAAAGGCGAATATGAAATCATGATTTCGTCCATTTTATGAACGTTATATCAGTCCGAGCGACAGTTGTCACTTTCAAACTGGTAGCTCGATTGCTCGGGAACAGCGGAACAGAAATAGATCTGTTAACTTATTCGTCAAATTTATTGCATACCGCCTTTCCTCTTAACAAATTGTTGGTGCTATTTTAAGCCGAACACAACGACGACGATTTGATAAACTTTGTAAAACATTGTATAAGCACAGGTAATACAAGAAGTATAAGCATAGAGATGTCAACAATTTCACAAAACACGAAAGCCTTAACAGAATAAACATTCTCGTCATCCCATCAAAAGGTTTCGAAGTAAATATTTACGGAGTCTCATCTCTTTCAGCAAATATTTTCCGCATATTTTTCAGTTGCATAACATGTTTGTTATGAGGCAGCATTTTATGCTAATGATGTGAAATATTGCAGTTTGCGGGCTCCTGGGTCGTGTTGAATTGATATTTTCGAAGAGTTTGTTTATTAGCGTTTTATTATAAGTAGTAATTTTTTTTTCATTTTAGTTTCGATAACTTGAAGATAAAAATAGTATTTTCACGTGATGCATCGACTCAGTATTTAATTTGAATAATTAAAAGATTTATATTTTGAATAATTAAAAGATTTATACGAACCAAATTGGCGACGTGCTTAAAAAGGGCCAGGTCAGATCTACCCGTAACCGACGAGCATGCATGAAAGGACTTATGAATGTGGAGGAAGCTAGAGAGGTATGTCAGGATCGTAGCAGGTGGCGTTCCGTTGTCTCTGCCTACCCCAGTGGGAGACAGGCGTGAGAATATGTATGTATGTATGTATATTTTGCAAGCGGCGGCGCAGCGCTCGCGACTTCATACGCGCAGACGACTTTAAATTCTCATAAATTTTGATTGCGCCAACCGATTACGATGAAATAAAGCCTAAATATTAATCCAAACTAAGCCATACACTTTTGTGAAGGCCTCATCCAAATCGGTTCAGTAGTTTGTAAGTGATGCGTGCACAAACAGTTAAACAGACAAACATTCTAAAAATCGTCTCACTGCATTCCAATACGTATCCTAAACGCCCCCAATTAATATTTTTACAAATATCTTTAATGGACATCCACGCAAAGTTTGCAATTTTATTATACGTATGTAATGTAATATGTACCTTATATAATAAATAAATAACGCTCACAAGTACATACATTGTCATGATCCCAAGCAAGCACTAATAGGCTGTTTTATAATGGAAATCATACAACAACGGCACAAACATACAAACATCCATGACCGAACCGGGATTTGAACCCAGGACCCTGGTTTGGCAGTCCGGCGTGGTAACCATTACACCAACCAGGGTATATAGGCTGATGATGATGGTAATATAGATAGGGCATTAACCCATTACAAATTCCCACCACTGTCACTCTTTTTAACCAAGATCAAAAGCAGCTGACGGCAGATGGCTCCAATCTGCCTTGGAACCCGCAAAGAATTTAATTAAAGAAGATATAGGAGTAGGAATAATTAATAGGAACGAGGCTATCCTCCATGGCAAATCTTGAGACAGGAATTAGGAAAAGCATGACTTTTTAGGAAGCCAACTCCAGAAACAACTTTGTCACAGACAGATGGGAGATTGACAAAGTTGAAAAGCCTATCGCAAAATGATCAGATGAAAATCCAAAAATAAAAAGAGCAACCTAATCATATTGTTTAGGTCTTTTTGTTTTAGTATTATTAAAAGTATACACAACGAACGCTACAGCGAAGTTATTGAAGTTCAACAAACACCTACTTCCCAAACAATTAAATAAAGTGGTTACCAAATATCCGGGCGCAGGATATGAAGCCGGTTCAAAGCCCCCAAATGCCAAAGCGGTGGATTTTCATGGATATTGTGAAACTGACGGCTGACGGCTGTTGGAAGCGCTATATGTCAGGGGATTAGGAGTGATGGCTGACGGCTCAGCTTGGAACGTTTCGGTTTAGGTAAAGTGTTCGAACGCTTTGAAATCTTTTAAGACTCGCGGTTTGATGTACTGTAAAAAAGTATTTTTTCAACACACTTGTTCATAAAATGGCCCTTATTTCACCGCAATTAGGCACATAATGACACCTATAATCAAACTGTGACTTTTTCATTACTATTATTCACACGTGAGTTAAAGGTTTTTTATAGTAGGTATCTAAACTTCTTGGTTGAGTTCTTGAGTTGCTTTGTTCTTAAAAAAGTTTCGATACAAAAAAGATTATATTCAATAGTACAAATAAATTCTCTAAATAAACTTTTTATTTACTAAATAAAATGATTTTTTAATATTTTTTTCTTCACGAGTGTGTTGAAAAACGTCGTATTGATGATTACCGTCCTCGGCTCTCTCAATGGCGCCTCAGCGGTAATCACCAACATTACACACTTGTACCATAATGTACGATGATTTAGGTACCTATTTTGTTTGATACACAAAAATAATTGCTACCAGTCACAATAAACGTTGTCTCTTTTCCTGTTTCAAATTTGCTAACAATATCGAAGCAAATCTTCGGAAACACGCTGTGGACTGTGTCCGTATTGTGCATTACGCATTGTGGGCACGCGTGGTGTACTAACGCCCATACACCCTCATTGAGGGTATGGCTGTGCCCTGCAGTGGGACGTATATAGGCTGATGATGATGATGATGAATAATTTCTGGTTTCCTTTTCTAACAGCCTAAAATTCGAAATTCTAGGAATTTTGCAACCTTGGAACCCTTTGAATTAGTTAAACGTGCTCATCACACTCTAGGTGGTAAATTCACTCCTTATCTTGTTTTCCATTTCAGGCTCTGAGTGTAAACATAAGGGACACGGTCACTACAAGCGAAACTATTTTTTTTTCTAAGAGGATACTGTAAAATTGTAAAGTTACACAATAATGATACTGACATGATCTGTGAACTGAAGACAGACGGACTCTCTCGTCCTTACACCCCCAGAGTCGTACTGGTTTGGTACTGGTTACTAGAGGCCCGGGTAGTGCTCTGTCACTCTCTGACAGCTGCGATAAGTACCTACGGCATCACGTATCTCATGAGACATTTGACATTGACATAAATTTAAGATCATCGTTCTTGAGGCAAAAAGTTCGAAATTCGAAAAAGCGCGCCAAATTGGGAGAATGCGGTGGGTATCTGACTGAATAATCTGTGGCCCTGGTGAAATTATGACTTTAAGGGCCCGTCTCCAACAAAGTAGACATGATTTTTACATGGGGGTGAGGAGTTCTATTTTAAACTAATCCTGCTGACCGTAAACCATTAATAACAAATTAAAAAAAAACACCACGTTAAAATTATAACTTTTTGAATCGAGCTCGAGATTTAACTGCAATATGATTACGCCGTCGTAACACGTCCTCAATTATGTCATTGCCCCTAAAACATTGAGCGAACAACGCGAGCTCTAAATTTTACTGCAGTATGTTTAGGTACAGCTTGGCAAAAAAATCTTGGCGGTGGTGACAAATTCTTGCGTGTAGGCAGCGCATTCAATACTTTTTCGCATTTTTTCAATACTTTTTCCCCAAGCTGTATATATGCCCGCAATATGATCTGAGCGCGGGTGGCAAACGCTGTCCTGAATGTATGGCCAGTCCGACCCTGTACCCTCCTGAATCTGATGGAACGAATTGCCAAAAAAGATTCGGAGTCGACTGCAGTGACTTTAACCACCACCACAATAAAGTAAGGCTATCAGAGATGTTGATAATTACTGATGAGATTAGGACTCCCGACTCCCGAGTGCATTTTATTCGATGGCATAAACCAAAACTATTTAAATTTGTTCGTCGTAATAACAACCCGTGTACTCTCAAGATCTAAGAAAAGAGTGATAGGTGAGAAATAAGGGATTCCTTCCTATATGTCGCGGGGTTGTAACGGGATATTGACTGTGTTGTTGACTCACCGTCTAACAATGGCTTTAGGTGTTTGAGAACTCGATACTTTAGTAATTGAACAGGATGCTGTAGTTTGACATTATCTATACTATTATAAAACTGTAACAGGAAGTTTGTCTGTACATTGAAGATATTAAGAAAAAAAAAAGTTACGATATGGTTTTTAGGTGTCCCTGATTCCATTTCACCAATTTTTGGATTTTTTGTCTGTATGTTTGTTTGTGTGTTTGTTTGTTTGTTTGTTTGAACGAGTATTACACAAAAACTACTGAACCGATTTTGATGAAACTTTTTTGTTTGATAGCTTATGATCTGACTTAAAATCTGGTATATAATTTGTGCGGACGAAGTCGCGGGTTAACGCTCGTTATAAATAAAAATAATAAATAACGCTCACACGCATACAGGATGTTAGGGTAAACAGTTGCATTATTTTAAAGGGTGATTGTACCCATGATACTGAACAACTTTCCCAAAGAAATCTATTGGAAATTCGTAAAAACATTAGACTTTTCATCCAAAAGTTCGATCAGCTGATTGCATTTAATACGAGAACTCAAAATTTTTTTTTCGTATTTCCTACATGTTTTCTAGGAAAAAATGTTCAGAGTAATGGGTACAATCATCCCTTAAAGTAATGCAACTGTTTACCATAATACCCTGTATAAGTACATTGTTCTGAAGTACTAGGAATGGGAAGTCTGATATTCATATTTATCCTATAAACTCCTTCTAATCTCATTTGATGAAATTCATTGCGGGTTAGAATCATCCCTTGGGCACGCTGGACTTCATTGTCTATGTGACTGGTAGCTGCTGTTGATACTGGTTTATAGGAGTTACAGGAAGTGCAATTCGACCTATGCCAGAAAAAAGAAGTAAGCGCTCATAAACTATACAACAAAGGACCTGTCATATCCATACCCGAACAGGGACTTGAACCAAGGCCTGAACCAAGGTGGACTTCTTCTAGAATTCGGACTCGGCGTGATACCAATGTCACACCAACTAGTTTATTTTTAGACCAGCGTTTTTTTTTTTGGCCCTGCATTGTAGATTATGGCCCACTCCCTGTTACCTTTGTTCGTGGCCTTTGCCCTGCAGTGGGATTGTATACTATTATTATTATTTTATGTATGGAGACAAAATTTCCAAATACCTCCGGATTGTATTACAAAAATTCTTCTTGTAATTTGATATTTGGAGCGAAGTAATAAAATTTGCCATTTACCATCCGTTTCATATTAGTCTCGCGTATCAAGTCATTTTCGTATTTATTACGCAGACATAAGCGTACAGTCAGGGGACAAGTTTAATGAATGAGATATACTAAAGAGGTGCTCGATCACAAACGTTCGAGTCACGACGGAACGTATTTATGAGAATGAGGATGAGAAAAATGAGGGTAGACAGAACAAGATCAAAGGGAAGAGCGTTAAAAAATATCTAGACGAAGATTTATGTAGGAAAATGTTACAAAAAAGTACCTACAATACTAGTTAATACGTTTTTTTGGTTTGCAGTTTAAGAAACGCAAACTTAAAAATATTAAGTCTCCTAGCATTGAAAACCCCAACAGCTTTTGTAAAAATTCACAGATTTCGTGCCTCACACGACTATCGAGCACATTGGATATGATTCTACGGAATTCGAAAAAATATTGTCTTAATAAAATTAGGCTACAGGGCAAACCCTTAACCCGATCGTCTTTGTTTTAGGCTCAAATTGTAGTTTAATAAATTGTCCAGAAGAGCTTTTTCAAAAATTTGTGATATCATTCTTCGTTTTCAAAATATCGAGCGCCAAAAGGTTTTTTTTTTCACTATTTCAGCCATAACTTTTTTCGTGTTTAATTTTTCGAATAATTCTCTTTGCACCTTACAGCTCTTGTAGATATGCGTCTTTTGAGCCTTTTTTGAATATCACATCTTCACAACTCTCCAAGATATAAGGGGATTGCACTTTTCCGTAAAAGCGGGGCCTATACTGGAGCGAACGAAAAGTCATTTCCAAAGTAAAAACATTTCATTGATAGACACTGGATAAGAATAATTACACTACGGACTCGGAAGGCAGGCAGATTGACTCCGAAGACCAGGCTTCTGGGCTTGGCGTCTATGTGGTGCTTGGTCTTCACCCTCAAATTCGGCTTGCTTAATGGGATGATCTACTTAACTACCAATAGCAGGTAATTTATGTTAAATATGAACTCCACTACTCTACAACTCTGAAGCAAAAGTTCACCAATCCTCATTGGTCACAAGCTTAAGAATGGTGGACTAACCCTCATAATATCTCACCTAGATCATAATAACGGTTATTCTCTTGCCCGTTTCAGGGGTTGATGCAACATGTCAATATCTTTCATTCATCTCCCCTTAACGACCATTTCAACACACTCTTTTCGCACATCATCAATCTTTTCTTCGCTGTTCCTTTCTTCCTGCGGCCACACATATAAATACTACTACTAAATATTCATCTCATAATTGTGATGCTTGTTCGACTCTCAGCATCAAATGCACCCCCTGTGCATGGAAAGACCCTCCACGTGTGAAAAAAAATCTGAATTCGTGTGGAGCACCCTGGGCAATCAGGTTCGATTTGACCTTGAACACTACAGTATGAGTGATTTTCATTTAGCTCATGCTGACACGAAAGTAGAAAAAGTACCACAAGTCCATACCAAGATGAGGGTATTAAAACTTTTTATTCCGATGTCGAATCGAATTCCAAGCAAATTAAGCGAACCAAGGACAAAAGAGTTATCAGTTCATTCCGCCACCGCTCCTCAATCGCACTGTGATCAAAATACGTACGTGACACTTGCAGGCGTTCTCTTTTAGTCACTGTCACCAACGTCTAACGATATGACACTCACGGCTCACGAGATATGATAGCTATTGAGGAAATAGGCTTGTTGCTTTCAGGCTTCCTTCGTATAACTCAGATAACTTCGGACACTCCCTACTTATCACCAATTGTTAGGTTAGGAGAGGAGGTGAGGAGAAGTGGCTCTCGGTGGTACGGAAAATGTTGGCTGCTGGGCTATTGCAAGCAAGGTTTTTCTAGGTAAGCATGCTACATCTTCGGCCTCATCATCACTCAACATCAGGTGAGATTGGGGTCAAATGTTTAACTATACACATTAAAAAAAGTTTTGCCGCAAGCAGTTGTCTTTTGCGTTGTGTTCTCGCGGTTCGCATTTTGATGTTGGTTAATTAACATTTGTAAATAAAAATTTTCGATTTTAATTTAGGTCTAAACCGACTATGAACATAATCATTATCAAGCTTATTTCAGTGATGAATATCTAAACGAATATTTCACAACTAAAGCATTCCATATTGGGAACAAATATGAGTATTAATATTACACAATCCTATCATGCACCAAACGCATGAAGTATTATTAACATTCCCCTATAGCCTTACATATTGGCTACATAAGGAGCAAATTGAGCCTACAAATCACCTTCAAGGTGGGGGATTTAATCAAAGGTGAAGCAGATTGCCCGCTACAGCCTAATTTACGAGCTTCTAATACACTTGCTTTGAAACCCTTACTAGTTGTTTTTGTTTTTGTGAGTTTGCATTTGATACAGAAAGTTTCTGTTTCTGGAGCCATTGCATGATGATTGTTTAACTATTTTGATCTGTCTTTGTCCATGTCCTGAATAAAAAACTTAATTTAGGCAGTGATTGCTATCCTCTATATTTTTTGTAGAGGAGAAATAAGGTTAAATTTTTTTTATACAATTTAAAACGAAGAATATAAAGCTGAAGAATAACAGTCCAGGTCTGAAATGATAAATAAAATACTTACTTAAATAATAATACAATTGTATTTCAATTCAAATGTAGTTTACAATTGTAACACAGTTTCCAACCCCCCAAAAGGGAAAACATCGGCATCATCTTCCCGTGAAGCCATCAACACCTCGGCCCACACAGGATACGTTCAAGGAGGTGTTGTGCCGCCCCCCGTGCCGCTACCCCGCGCGCCACAAGCCCCATCGCGACATCAAGAACAGGGTTCTGGACGCACAGCCAGCGGCAGCGCCTGCTCGTGACCCGCATAATGAAGGCGCCGACGACGACGGTTTCACTTTAGTAAAAAGGAAAAATCGTAATCGTCGTAGCCGCAATGTGCGCGGCACCGCCCCGGCTGCTTCAACAACTATCAAAGCAGCCACGCCGATGTCTTGGGTGTACATCTCCCGCCTGGACAAGATGACGACTATGAGCGACATCGCACGTCACCTTGCCGCCAGGTGCCTGGGTCAGGATAACCAGGCCTCTCCCCGCGAGCGTGTACGAGCTGGAAAGTAGGTCATCAGACTTCAAGGCCTTCAAAATCCATGTTCGTGCCGCTAACCTGAAGAGTTTCCTGACGCCTGACTTATGGCCTGCCGGAGTCGTCTTTCGACGCTACAGGGTAGCGAAAACAAAGAAACCCTAGGGAATGTAGTGTTTAATTTAAGTTTTACTATGTTATATATATATATTCTAGATTAAGGTATTTATAATATGGGCCTGATATAATTAAGTTTGTACCGTTGCCTGAAATAAATAAATAAATTTAAAAAAAAATCATCATCAACAGCCCATCGTCCACTGCTGAACACAGGCCTCTCCCAAGGCGCGCCACAAAACTCTGTCCTCGGCCTTCCTCATCCAGTCGCTCCCCGCTACTTTTTTTAGGTCGTCGCTCCAGTGGGCAGCAGAGCGTCCCACACTACGCCTACCAGTTCGCGGTCTCCACTCCAGAACCCTGACACCCCACCGGTTGTCAGTTCTTCGGCAAATATGACCAGCCCATTGCCACTTCAGCGTGCTAATTTCCTGAGTTATGTCAACCACTTTAGATATCTGACGTACGGTCTAGTAAATTTATGAATATAACCATAGCATAATCTAGTACACAATGGAATCAGAGTAAAAATCTTTACTTGAATCGTAAACCGATAGTAGGGGGTGTTAACTCTTAAAGCAATTTATGTAATGCCGGAATAGTGAGTCAAGCAATATTGTGGGCACGGAAGCGTTCATACGAATTAGGTACATCGATGAATAATGATCGCATGCTAACGATTTGTTAATCAACATTATAAATTATACAGGGTGTCAAATTAAATGTGTAAATCAAACAGGATTAAGTAAACCATCAAACTGAACAACTTTCTCTATGGAGCCAACATCGAAATCGTAAAATAATCATTATGTTGTTCCATAGAAAATGTCAATAGCTACTCGACCAAAATGTATGAAACAGCTGAAGTTTTTTTCCTGATTTTAAAGTTGGTCCCGCAGAAAGATGTTAAGTTTGACGGTCGGATGCACCTCCTTAAGTAGTGTGTAAGTGCTTAGGAACATCGCTAATCCTATCTGCAGGGTTTTAGGGTAAACAGTTGCATCTTTAAGGGGGTGATTGTACCCATGATACTGAACCACATTCCCTAAGAAACCTATACGAAATTCGGAAAAAAAGTGTTTCGGACTTTCCATACGGAATGCAATCAGCTGATCGAACGTTTGTATGCAAAGTCGAAAATAGAAAATCTCGAATTTCCTTACGAAAAAAGTGGTTTAGTATCATGGGTACAATCACCCCTTAAAGTAATGCATCTGTTTTCCCTAACACCCTGTATGAACTAATGCGCATTTTAAGGGATTATGGTGGTATAAAACTAAATAAAAGGATAACTTACGTATTATATTATTTAGGCCGGATTCGACCAAACTATGATTTATAGAAGAGTAACTACACAAGGAACAATTTTACTCTTAGCGTTTACTCCCAAATAACTTAATTTCTCTTCTACCACAATAAACCCATACTAAAAGAATGAATGTGTAATCCACATTAAGAGAGAGGTCGTTGTATCCGTACTTATTGAATTGTGATGTTATACAGTTTTAATTTGTTGGGTTTCTTTTTTCTTAAATTTTTTTAATTATGTGAAATTGACATTTCATTTGTCTTGGTATAAGCTCTACACCGTCAAAATTGGCAGATTAAAATTTACTCTCAACTTATTCATAGATTAGGGTTGATAAAACGCGTATACTATTCAGGCCAAATTCGACCAAACTATGATTTATAGAAGAGTAACTACACAAGGAACAATTTTACTCTTAGCGTTTACTCCCAAATAACTTAATTTCTCTTCTACCACAATAAACCCATACTAAAAAATGAATGTGTTATCCACCTTAAGAAAGAGGTCGTTGTATCCGTACTTATTGCATTGTGATGTTATACAGTTTTAATTTGTTGGGTTTCTTTTTTCGTAAATTTTTTTAATTATGTGACATTGACATTTCATTAGTCTTGGTACAAGCTTAACACCGTCAAAATTGGCAGTTTAAAATTTACTCTCCACTTATTCATAGATAAGGGTTGGTAAAACGCAAAATCAGTTTACTCTAGAGTAACCGGCGACTTAACCTTAGAATAAAATTTACTCGTGTTTGGTCGAATTGAGCCTTAAACGAGTTTTTTTTTGGCATATGGGAAAACATCTACTTTATACTTTTCCTAGAATAAGAGTACCTATGTCTTTTATTGTAAACGGGTTGTTAGGGCAAACAGTTGCATTCCTGTATTGTACCCAAGGGGGTTATTGTACCCATTATACTGAACAACTTTCCCTAACAAACCTATAAGGAATTTGCAATTTTTTTTTTACTTTTCATACAAACATTCGATTAGCTGATTTCATTTAGAATTGAAACTCTAAATATTTATTTTCGAATTTCCTATAGGTTTCTTAGGGAATGTTGATCAGTATCATGGGTACAATTACCCCTTAAAGTAATGCAACTGTTTACCCTAACACCCTGTATTGATGTTTTTGAAACAGGGTGTAAATAATACCCAACAATTGAACAACTTTCACTATTCATGGAGCCAAAATCGATCAAAAATAAAAAAATGTCATTTTTATGTATTCAATACATCTTGTTCATAGTGTTTGTGTCATATTCAATTCATTCACATCTCAATACAAACAGTATTGGAATAATGAGAAGCCATTTAATATAAAAAACACAATGGGCATAAATTGATACCACGATTGAATTCATACGGTGGTATAAAATTCTCACAAAATCCACCAGTAAAAAATATTACCTACCTCAATCATATTCCAAGAGTAAAGGTTTACGTTCAAACAATGAAAGGATATAAATTACCCACTCTCCTTTATTTTCAAAAGTGAGCTAAAAGATAAAGAAAGTAACTTGTGAAAGCGAGATGACGATGGTAGATTGCGTATTTTAAAGGTTTATACTGCGTTTCAAACTTATAAAGTGGATACTTTGTTTCGGATTCTTGGTATACAATTATCGACCATTATGTCAAAGTCACCAAGCCGCGCCTCTACACCGCCTCGACTCCTTCTGTATGCGATACCCCTTAAACCTCTGCTGAAGTACGGTCAGCATAAGAGAAATTGAACCCCTTTGCACCTCGAAAGGTTAAGATAGAGGGGTTAGGTTTCTCTAATGCTGACTGTACTATACTCTTTCCACGTGTCTCTGCTTTGTTAGGGTGATCGCATATACAATACCTTTGCTAGCTTCCTGGGGATTTTTTTTTTAATTCTTTTGTTTTTTTTTTTGAGCTTTTAACCCTGAGGTTGAGCTTTTAACCCTGAGGTTACGTCAGCCCGGGGATCGTTTACTATTTTATACTAACTTTTTGCTTCAAATCTATGTAAAACTGTAACAGAGTACATTGAAGATATTAACAAAAAAAAAGTTACGATATGATTTTTAGATGTCCCTGATTCCATATCACCAATTTTTGGATTATTTGTCTGTCTGTTTCTTTGTGTGTTTGTTTGTGGGTTTGTTTGTTTGTTTGAACAAGCATCACGCAAAAACTACTAAACCGATTTTGATGAACCTTTTTTGTTTGATAGCTAATGATCTGACTTAAAATCTGGTATATAATTTGTGCGGACAAAGTGTCGGGTTAATGCTAGTAGTTTATTAAAATCATAAATTATGTTCATAAACTATCATGAGCGAAAATTTTTTCGTCTATGCATAAATTATGATACAAAGAATTTTAACCTAATGTTGACAGCAAGGATTTTAGATATACAGTGTCACGAACTTATCTGTAGAATGAGCGATGGCGCCACTTTCTGTATCAAAGAATGAGAGACTACATCAGTGTTGCCAGACGTGCAATAATTATCCTAGATCCACGATATTTTTGAGGGGCATGCGATAGAAAATAAAAGTCGGGTATCGCACGATAATTCACAAAAATTCCAGGATAATACACGATAATCCATGATAATTTTGTAATTTAATGAAATCTGTGTATCAAATCATTATTTTCAACCATATTATCCGTCAAATTCCAATAATATACATCATTTTGGCTTTAATTATCGCGTAAAACAGTTTTCAAATACCTAATACTAAAATTGAAGTTCTAATGAGAACATTTAAGATAGAAAATATTTCCTCACTGTGTCGTTTCAATTAAGAGTTTTTACTAAAATTCCCTAAAAACCTCGTACTTGCCTACCTATAAATAGGTAACATTAAATAGTGGCATGCACGTGGCATGCAATACAGGTAAGAATGATTGAATTTCACGCATCATTTCACTCTTTTAGGTTCTAAGAGAGACTTTTTGGAATTGATGCGATAAAAACACGATAATTTTGCTGTTAATCTAGGATAATTCTTAAGTGTGGATCTGGCAACACTGGACTACATCGACTGACAGCAACAAAATGACGTTTTCAAAATGGCATCAGTAGTTCCGCTTTTGGCCATTCTACTGATAAGTTGGTGGCACTGTACCTATGCCAGCTTCCTGGTTGAAAGAGAATAGGTCATAGACGAAATTTTTTTCGCTTACGCTGATAAACTGAACCACAATCGTTAGTAACTATTAAATAATCTGTGCCACAACGTGACTACGTATAAAACTCGATGACTATTTGAATGACCAAAATGTCTGGTCTTGACAATGTTACTCTATGTAATGCAATATCGTATTTTAATTGTACTTTGTATATTTTGTTTTGTTTAAAAGATGTGTGTTCTAGAGTTTCTGGCCGCATCTTCTCTGAACGGAACACCTTCCGACGCCGTGGTGAAGTGAAAAAATGACGTCAAAAAGCTATCTATGTGATATTATTTAGAATAAAAAATTTTTGAATTTTGAATTTTGAGACAGACAGCCGTCGTAGTACAAAAAAGTTGTTACGTCAATAAGGACAGCAGTTAGTAGCGATCTCCTTTTTTAACTAGAATGAATTGGCTATATGCATCTCTTATTGATGAATATGACAAGACACGTGCTTTATTCTAGAACAGGTAGAATAATTTACGTGTCATCAGAGTTTTATATTCTTTGCATGTCAATCTCATTATTTCTTTGATATCATTTCTAGATGCAAAGTTTGTCAGCATCACAGTAGCTCATATTAAGGAAATAACACATAATTTATTATTGAAGAATTGGCTAAGGCCTTGTTACCTGATTATTACTGACAATTATTCTACGACTGACTAGGCAGCATGAGCTATGTTCCCTTCGCCTTTCGATTTACTCGTGGAAGAATTTACCAAAAAAGAAAAATTTATGGCCATCATTTTGTCAGTTTGTCGTTTAAAAGTACCAAATTACCTTTGTTCATACAATTTTATATTTTAAGTACAGAAATGCAAAATTAATAATAATAATATTATGTTCCAAGAATTTATAACAAGACCACAATGTTTTTGAGTTCCACTCGAGTCCGGGTCGCCATACAAAGTGCAATAAAAATATACAATACAACAAAGGTAGGTTATTGTCAAAGATGGGTTCACTACACTATTAAAATACACGGGAAAAACGCGTTTTATCATTTTATATTTTACGCCTGTCTTGTGCCATGAGGTTCCTATCCCTCAGTCGTAAACAATCGGAGATAGAGCACGACCAAGCCTCATTTCAGAGAAAAATCCAAAAACATTCAAGGAACATAGTCCATAATTACTTATGGTGCTACTGTTTTGATTTGATTGTGTCTTCAAAGTGCATGTTGTCTAGTTATATTGGGATGCTGTTTCTGGTTTTGGTATAGACATTCGAAGCCACGAACGCGTCGAAAAAAATTGCAATCAGCATTGGCCTCTAAACCCTGCCCATATACACGCATACAGACATAATTTGTATGACGCCTCACGCACACCAACCTAAGAAAGTTGGCCCCTTTTGTTTTATAGGTACCGTAGAAGCGTGAGGCTCATTCTAGACATACACCTTTTCTAAGAGGTAGGTATATTAAGAATTTTTGCCGAAGAACTAAATTCGTCTTCGTTCTTTACAGAGAAGCTACAAAGTCATGGTAGCAGGAGCAGCAGGATGTGTCGGCCAGCCTCTTAGTTTACTACTAAAACAGAACTCCATTATATCTCACTTAGCCCTATATGATGTGGCCCCAATTGTAAAAGGAATTGCTATAGATTTGTCTCATATGGACACGAAGACAACTGTGACTGGACATTGTGGTCTAAATAATATTAGTGAGGCTTTAAAAGGTCTGTCATTATAATTATCATTGTCACTATTACCATTAACATTATTGTTTTCCTAATTAACATCGCTATCATCATCACCAGCGCTAGGATCTGACGAAATAGAGTCGAAGCTAACATTGGAATGTGCCCGAGCACTCAACCAGCTAGGACTGACAAACTCTGTCACCCTAGGCTGGGTGCCTGGACACTACGGTATTGATAGAAATGAGGCTGCTGACGAGCTGGCACGAAGAGGGGCGGAAGAGTACGCCATAGGCCCCGAGCCTTACTGCAGCATCTCTCGCAACACCTCTAGACATGTGCTAAAGGAATGGGCCGTGAACCAAAGCTGTAATTTCTGGTCGGATACACTAGGCCTGAGGCATGCGAAAGAACTTGTGATCGGCTTCTCAAACAGACATACCTCAGATGCCATCAATTCAAACCGCAACGACTTAAGGCTCTTAGTACAAGCCTTAACAGGACACTGCAAGTTAAACAAACACCTACTCAGAATGGGGCTTGTAGATTCCCCAACTTGTAGATTCTGCTGTGAAGAGAGGAAACACCCATACACCTCCTCTGCGAATGCGAAGTGCTCATTCACAGCAGGAGTCGCCATCTAGGTGGATACATAATAACACCTACTGACATTAGGGACCTCCCCTCCAAAAGCATAACACGGTTCATGAAGTCCGTGGGACTAGGAAATTACCTTTAGGTCTAGGGTGACAGCTACAATAGATCTATCCAGGTCGCAGTAGCTATTTGGTCATTGACCAAGCCCTTATAACCAAATAATAAATAATCATCACCAACAGCCCCATGTGTGTAACTGAAAGCTAGATGCCTCTCACAAATAAGTGCCAAAAGTATCTGGCTTTCCCTGATTGAATTCCATACGTAATGATGAGGAAAAAATATCACTATTTGATGAACATTTAGATTAAATTATCTGACGGGCCTCTACGTGTTAGCTTTGGCTCCACGCACGCCTCACAAAGGTACAGGACACTTATGTCCCGAGGTACAGAAAAGATATAACATGAAAACCAATCGGCTGAAACCCAGACTAGGTACTCTTTCCTAGTTTCCTGAGTTTAAAATTACCTATGTATGGTAAATATTTGGATCTTATAATATAGAACTTACAACATCAAAAGAAACGCAAAAGCCATTTAGCCAAACAAGATAAAATTAAAAGCGGAAAATGCAGTTGCATCTAAAATTTCTGAAACAGCTTCGTTAGTTCTCCAACTTTCTTGTTTTAAGTTTAAATTAGTGAAACTTCCGCGAACACGGAACATCTCTTTAGATTGTTTTTGTTGTTAAAAATGACATCTAAAAAATTTCAAATGCATAATTTAGAAATAATATTTTGTGCCAAGCTTCTACTAATTTGGATTGATGAATTTATCTCAAATGATTATTCTTTTACAACCGTAATAGGCTGGCTATAATAATGGTGGTGATGTCGCTTTTTTCATTAATTTGATTGCCTAGCAACAAACCATCTCACTCAAGGGATGCTAATCTGGGAATCTCAACATTCGTTAGGTAAATGGGTTCCTGCCTCTTTCACCAGGTCGTCGGTCCACCTTGTAGAGGGCCTACTCGCGCTGCGCCTTCCAGTACGCGAGTGGTCATAAAATACCAGATTAAATACTAACAGTTATGATTTAAGGGCATTGTCAATAGTGTTACGGTTGTGAAAATATACGTACTCATGTTTACCATTATTATGAAAAGAGCTTCATCTCGTCTCAGGTATAAATCGAACCAACGCAAATCTTGACAATGTTGACAAAGGCCAGCAAGTTGTCATGAGTAAGTCATAGGTGTCCTACATAGTGACAATTTTTCAGCCTTGCACATAAGTTGGAACCTTAAGTTTCCTCAGTAAACTTGCACAGTTGATTCCAAGCTTTTCTTTCACTCCCGAATCATCATGAAAGATTATGAGGAATCGAAAATAGAATTGTAATATAAACATTATTGTCTCTTTCAGATGTTAATTTAGTAATAATAGCAGCTGGAGTCCCATTTCGTGATCCAGGGTCACCACCAGAGTTTCTCTTCGATACAAACGCACATAAAGTTGCAGGGATAGCGACTTACATAGCTACTATAGCACCTGAAGCAATAATAGCTGTTGTGACAGATCCTATTGATTCTTTGGTGCCTGTTGTAGCTGAGATTATGAAGATGGTAAGATCTCTTACTGGTGTTCCATTTAAAGGTCCCGTTATGATATTATTTAACTTCTATGCATCGCAGTACAGTAGTATCGAAGATTTTTTGCGATTTCAGGTTTGCTCCCATAGTAAAAATATAAGATGGTTTGAATCACCCCTGAAAATTTTAAAAGTGATTCCAAAATCACATAGATTACAGGGTCCTGATTAATATGTTGACGGTTTTTAAGGATATGATCAGACCATCAAAATTAACAACTTTCTCTATGAGACCAACATCGAAGTCACAAAAAATTCATCTGCTGAAGCATACATTTTGGTCGAGTAGGATTGCAATTTTATGTTACAGAACAGCTGTTTTTTTCGCGATTTCGACCTTGTTTTCATACAGAAAGTTATTAGACTTAGATATAGACACAGACATAGACATATATTTATTGATAATTTTCATTACAGGTCATAGGTCAGGTCATATTTAGGTTGTTGGTCCGACCGTTTCCTTTAAAAAACCGTCAGCATATTAAGAAGAACCCTATAATAAAGTACATAAATTCATCCAACATTGTACATAATCCATTCTACATTTCTTCTTCTTCTTATCGTATAGGCAGAGTTTTTTTCAGACGGCTTTACGGCCTCTGACGTGGTTGTTATGTAACGACTACTACCACCAGAGATAGTAGCCGGGACCAACGGCTTAACGTGCCATCCGAAGTGCGGAATCATCTTTCTTTTCAGAAAATCAGGTGATTCAACCTGCAATGTCCTAACCGACTAGGGAAAAACGCAAAAAGTGACATATCACTAGGTGTCCCCCGTGGAACTCGAACCCACGACCTCTGTGTCGAGCTCTTAACCATTAGACCACGGCAGGCAGTTAATTTTATTGAAGAAGAAACTGACAAAATGTATGGACTTGACATAATGGTGGGGAAAGTAAACGTCAAAATGTTTCGATCGCCAATTTCAAATCCATATATTTTGTCCGTTTCAACTAGCGTCAACGCCAATAGAATGTCACTTTGTCTAGGGCTGTCCTGTCCTGATTAGACCACGGAGGCAGCATTCTACATTTAGGAATCTGCCAATCGTATAAATAAGCAATTTTGAAACTCGTGTCGTGTTGTGTGTCATTCTAGAAACTAAGATAAGTCCATGAAATTAAGCATAAGCATATACTCATGACTATATTCCCCGAGGGGGTAGTTAGATATATTCTGAAACCTCAGCCCCTGTACCCGGACTTTCGATTTTCGATGTATCGCGAACGTTTCGGTCCGAACTTCATTGTAACAGAGTTGACATTGGAACAAAAACGTTCACGCAATTGCAAAACTCGAATGTCCAAGTAGAGGCCCAGAATATCCACGTCTTCGTCGATCAAATTAAATAATTCTTAAATTTCCAGAACAAAGTATACAACCCATCAAAAATCCTCGGCGTCACAACCTTAAACGTGATTCGAACAGCGACCTTTGTTGGTGAAGTTAACGATGTGAATCCATCGACAGTGAACGTACCTGTCATTGGTGGTAACGCTCAAAATACTATCATACCATTGTTTAGTCAGAGCAAACCACCACTCAAATGCGATGAGGCAAGGATGAAGATGTTGACTAAGAAAGTCAATATTGCTTATGCTGAAGTACGTATTTATGATATTATGATTAACTAGTTACTAATTGAGGATTGCTTTCATATAATTAAAGATTGCTTCCATATAATGATGGAATGTGTACGGAACGAGGACCTGAGCATGGGTATTGTAGCCCGTGATCAAAGGTTAATAGAAGTTGGAGGTTGTAATGCTGTCATGGCGTTGCTGTCAGCGGGAGCTGTCGGAGATCGCTCAGGCATTATATAAAGTTGTGATGGTGGGCATAAGTAGAAGATAAAATCTACAAGTTAGGGCCACCAATATATTATAGTCGTGTCTGTATAGATAAGTAGTCAGTATAGAATGACATTGATAAAGATTAAAAAAAAAATTAGTTACAAGTTTTTATTTAACTTGCCTTGTTAGTTTAGTTTAATTTGGAACTGTTTTCAATTTCGCCATTTTGTAGTTGAAAAAACATTGGTAGGTACTCAAAACAATAAAGGGTTTGTCATATCACATGTCTATACCTCTTTACCTGCACTACTAACAGCGATTGTATACAATAATCAATTTTTGTATGTTTGTGTCTCCCTTTATGCGTTCCTATACTATTCGTCTGAGTCTAAATTGGTCTAAAAGGTGAGAATATTTTGTACAAACTTTCGACAGATAGCCAGAGCAAAACAATTTACCGGTTCATCAACGCTTACTATGGCATTTGCTGCGGCACGCTTCGCTAACTCTATTCTAAGTGGATTATCGGTAAATATAAATTGATTTTTAACGCACTCCCTGGATTTTGAGCGGTGAGTGTGCCCAAGAGCTGCATGAGCTCATCCCGCTTTCCCCTTTCTACTATCGGACTTCCAGACGCACCGCGGGACACCACCCCTTCTTGGTTGATATCCCACATATCCGCACTAAGCGCCTTTCTGATTCTTTTATAATGCGCACAGCCAAGGAGTGGAATGCCCTGCCTGCGTCAGTATTTCCGAGCGCTTATAACCCGAACTACTTTAAAGTACGAGTGAATAGGCTTCTTCTGTGTAAGCTCGCTACATCTTCGACCCCATCTTTGTCCTGAGGACTGGATTGAGGTCAAAAGCAAACCCATTTGAAATAAAAAAATTAAAAAAAAACATTTTGTATTTTTTTATAATTTGTTAGGAAATCCAAAATATTAACACATATTTTATGAAAATTTCAACTCTCTACTTATTACGGTTCAATAGATACAGTCCTTTAAAGCTAGAGGACGGACGGACGGACAGCGTAGGCTTATGAATAGGGCCCAGTTAGTATCATCCTAAAAACTACTTAATTTGAGACTCATCCAGAATCGAACATCAGTTTTAACTGTATTGTGATCTTTTATGTTTTTTTTGTTGCTTGTAGTTTTGATGCTATTTCTCGCACTCTAAGCGAAACTTTTAATCTGAAAATAAGGATGTATTTGACGAAAAATAACCTTAAACTACCCTTTCACACATCACTTTCCCTCTCCTGTTTCCCTCACTGTCAACAAAAGACACATAGCCCAGTTATTTTACGGAGTTTTGTTAAGAGGGGTGGAGAGTAATTATGAATTGGACTTTTAAACTGTAACCGGCACCATTTAGAAACAAAAAGACTATGTGAAAATATGCATGCATATGCTCACGACTATATTCCCTGAGGGGGTAGTCAGAGATATTCGAGTATTTTCTATGTGAAAACATATTAAAATAAAATTCGCTACGCAACATAGAAATCAAAATTGTATCTCCCAGAAGGCTTTTAAATTTATAATATTAATACCAAATACCAATGCACTCATTTTAATTAGATTTAACAATATACATTATTATTGAGCAATAATATAGGCATAGGAAATTAAAAATTTTGATATTTAATAGATAATACTAATGTATTTTTCAAAGCCTTCTAAGTAGACAAAAATATTAACACCATGTTTGAAATATGTATAATGGTAAAGCCTTAAAAGCTAGCAAAAAAAAATATTACTATTTGTTTTTTTATAACGAGATAAATGCTATATTAAAATTTGGGGCTGTTACTGATGTGATATTTTTTTTATTTTGGTACATTTCTAAACTCAAATTGACTCTTAAATACTATACCGAAAAAAAAATAACAACTATTAATTAGTCCCGGCTCAAACCGTAAAATGACTGGGCTAATACACACACAAACACCCTCACACGCAGAAAAAAAATTATAATTTGGTTCAAAAAATGTAAAATTATAAGCAAAATAACATACTATTAACTCTTACTACATACCAGTAGACTGAGCAGTTTTGACGTTATAAAAGTGAAAATCTGTAATTGGCCATTTAGCACTACATTAGCATAATCACATAACGCTGTAGATTTTCAAAATAAATTAAATAAACATGAAATCATTACAGGGCGTCAGTAACGTGATCGAGTCTGCCTACGTCAAGTCAAGCGTCACTTCATCTCCTTACTTCTCAACTCCTATATTATTTGGGACGAAAGGTGTTTCAAGAAACCTTGGATATGGAAAGCTGAGTAATTTTGAAGAGAAACTGGTCTCCGCTGCTGTACCTATAATCTGTCAGAGTGTTAGGAAAGGACAAGATTATGTTACGAATGTAGACACTGTTAATATTGATAAAATGTATTAAAGAGATATTTTAGCCCAGTCATTTTACGGAGTTTTGTTAGAAGGGGTGGGAAGTAATTATGAATTGAACTTTTAAACTGTAACTGGCACCATTCAGTGACAAAAAGACTAACTGAAAACTTATAAAAAAAATATTAACGCAACAGAAATCAAAATTATATCTCCCAGAAGGCTTTTAAATAAATAATATTAATACCAATGCACTCGTTTTATTTAGATTTAACAATATTTTTATTTTTTTGAGCAATAAAATAATACAAATTTTAAAAATTAGGTATTCCTTTGAAAATACTAATGTATTTTTCAGTCTTTTAAGAAGAGAAAAATATTTACACCATGTTTGAAGTATGTATAATGGTAAAGGTTTAGTTCTTTTTCGCCGGATTCCTTATTCGACGGATAAGCTTTTTAGTCGCCTAACTGATGGAACAATTTAATTGATTGATATAATATATCATGAGTACAAACCAAATACCTTTGCCAGCTTCCTGATATGTATACATTTCCGATGAAAAATGAATTATTCAAATGGAATCACTAGCGTTTCCAAACAAGAATCTGGCCAAAACAGATTCCGTCCAATAAGGAATCCGGCGAAAAAGGACTAAACCATGGTAAAGCCTTCAAAATGTGTAAAAAAAATTACCATCTGGTTTTTTAGAACGAGATAAATGCTAAATCTTAAATTTGAAGCTGTAACTGACGTGATTTTTTAAAATTTTTGTACATTTTTAAGATCAAATTGACTATTAAATGCTATACTGAAAAAATATTAATTAGTCCCGGCTCAAACCGTAAAATAACTGGGCTATTTGTACAACTACTGTTCTATCTTCACTTATTTAAGGTAAAAACCTACCGTCTGACTCGTCATAGTAAAATCTGTATCAGTCTATAACCTTATTTTTTACAAATAGTTTTAGATCTACTAGTAACCAGGCCTTGAAAAACTGGATTTTTTTCAACTGGTATCATTGGCCTTGGTGTGATATCTGTACCAGATGAGGTAAAAATGGTGGGGGCAGGGTGTGTCCGTACCTACTTTATGCAGTACTAGATACTCTTTTTTATACTGTGCCAATACAGTAACCTACTTCCCTTGACACTATTCAAAGTCAATCAGACGAGAACGGGAAGCACTACACTGTCACAAATGCCCTTTCATTTGTTAAGCATCAGACTTGTAAAGCTGTTTTCATAACGGGAGGTTTAGGCATAAGAATATTATGTGGTGAAATTGATATCATTAGCATCCTTTTAAACTAAGAGTCTACCCATCAAACTGAGCAACTTTTACTATAGGAGCAAACCGATCGGAGCAAAGAAAAATCAGCATCAAAAATAATGAGCAACTTTTACTATAGGAGCAAACCGATCGGAGCAAAGAAAAATCAGCATCAAAAATAATGTACCTATACAGGGTGTTACAAAAGAAAAATAAACATTTAAAACTTTTAAGAGGGTTGTTTAGACCATCAAACTGAACAACTTTCACTGTGGGACCAACATCGAAAACGCGAAATTTAAAATCTGCTGTCCCATACATTTAGCTCGAGTAGATTTTTTGTTTAGTATGGATATCGGATTTTATTTTTCGATTTCGATATTGGTCCCATAGTGAAAGTAGTTCAGTTTGATGTTTTAAACCACCTTAAATGTTTATTTGTATTTTTGTAAGACTTTGAATGTTATTTAATCCTAAGGGAATAGAATAAAGGCGATACCATGTGATTTGAAAGATAAACAAATAAATTTTGAATATCTTCGACATTTTATATACTCCCAATAAGATAAGAATACATCTTTATCTCAATATCGTAGGCGTGTGGAAAAGTTGGCAAATTAACGACATCGCCACAAAGTAACGTCAAACAGTGATGTTAAACCTAGTGTTAAAACATAACTGTATTAAAATAGAATAACTAAATAATATAAGGAATATCCAGGAATAGAGGAACTAACAGCTGAGAGAGCGAGATGTACCTAGCGGCATCACTGTATAATAGAAAGAGATACTCGAGGCAATAGGCAATAGAACCGTTTTTAGGAAATTATCGGCACAATTGACAGGGTAAAATATTCGAGCTCTGCGAATAATTTCAATTAATTTCTGAATCTAAAGTGAAATCGTCGATTATTTTGTGAAATATAATAACACTTTTTCATTAACTTATCTACGATTTCACGATAGGTTCACAATTATACCCAGAACTCGAATTTTTACTATGCCGATAAGGGCCGACAAAGTCACAGAAAATGGTTTCATTTGACAACTCGTGTCAGTTCGTCTATTCCTGTAAGGTATAGTTACTTTATGTGTTAAACATAAATTAATGTATACCTAAGTTTACTGTGTCCACAAACTATAGAGTAGGTAAGAGTCAAGCCATGGATATAAACTAACAATACCTATGCCACCTTCCTGAGTCTAGCTGAGGTGCCGCAGCCAAGTTCTGCATTTTCATGGAACATTAAATCAAATCAACTATCTTTATTGCACAATTACACGTTGTGTAAAAATCTGTGGTATATATATAATAGGTATGTGGCATGCCACCAATGATTTTATATAACCAATTATGCATAGTATGACAGTCATATGGGGAGTTGAGTGCAAATTAGGAAAAAAACAAGAACTTCATTAATATTATTTAGAAGCACAGACTCAGCTTTTATCAAATCACAAGTTAAACAGGAACACTTCGACTCAAAGAGAAAGCTTCTACTGACAAAGGCTGTGAGCTGAGATTCTTGACCCTCCACCCACCATCAGGGTACACCCTGGCGCTGAATACCACTTCACCTTCCCCACAGAACAATTCCAAAGAACTAGCATCGAGAAATATTCTCCAAGTCGAACTCCTGATTGGTTTCCATTCCACTTGACGCACATCGCCAGATCCCCGGTCTACAACCACTTTTTCAGTCTCTGGATTCCAACGTAGCCAGACCTTTTCACCTCCATTTTGACCTTCAATCAAAAGCTCAATCTTTTCGTCTAATTCTCCATTTACTATAAGTTCTGTTGCCTTAGATAGTACAACTTCTTCATTTATATCTAATTCGAACACTTTAGAGGATTCTCTCAAACTTTCCATCGCTGCTACTGGCTTCATCAGAATTCGGCTGCCTTCAAGCTTCAATTCTCTGACGATTGTCATAGTCCCATCCCAGCCGTCAACGGCTTCTGGATGTTCAATCACTTCCCCCGTGTTAAACCAAGCTACTAAATATCTTATACCCTCACTTTCAGTTGTCTGAGCAGCGTAGAAGTGATGACCATAATCAAGCTCCTGAAATCCATCTTCAGGCACAAATGAGAAATTTTCATAATTGAAACTGCCAATTATGTACACTGTTTGATGATCATTTTTGAATCTATCACCTTGTGGCTCTATGCCTTGAGGAGAAATGATTAAAATAAACTTCCCATCCAGTTCGAAGAAGTCAGGACACTCCCACATATAGCCCAACTCTCGATCAGATTCCGCTAATACTGTCAAGAACTCCCATTTAACCAAATTAGATGATCTATACAGAAGCACACTTCCACGCTTATCTGAAGTTTGGCTTCCAATCACGACGTACCAATAGTCTCCATGTTTCCACATCTTAGGGTCTCTGAAATCTGGTGATGCATTTGGAGCTACAGCTATTACTGGGTTTCCTTCATACTTCGTGAAAAATATACCGTCGTTACTGTATGCCAGGTATTGGGTTTCGTTCGCGATTGGATTGTCATCAGATACTATATGACCTGTGTACATAAGGACCAAGGTATCTTCTACAACTAAAGCACTACCGGAGAAGCACTGTTCCTTTTCTGGTAGCAACGCTGTTGGTAGTTGCTTCCAGTTCACTAGGTCAGGACTTGAAACGTGTCCCCAATGCATTGGGCCCCAAACACTGTCATACGGATTGAATTGGTAGAACAGATGGTACTCTCCATTGTAGAAAGAAAATCCGTTGGGGTCATTTATCCATCCGACTGGTCCAGCCACATGATAAAGAGGCCTATATCTCTGGTTGATCTCTGGTTTCTTGGCTTCTATGTACCTCTCCACTTCTTCGATAGCAGAGAGTGTTTGTCGAGTTGATTTTGATACTGCAAGAGCAACCAGATACGAGAAAATGAAACTTTTTAAGAATAACATGGTGAATAGAAGGTGAATGGATGGAATGATTTTGGTTGTTAACAGATTTTATATGTCCGTTCACGATATTGATAACAATATCAATTATCTATCAAGTGTTTTGTTTATGATCGTGTGACAAAGATAACGATATTATGAATGATGATATTTTGATGACGGGATTGGTTTTGGTTTAGGCCACAATGTGATCCCAAACAAAGTATTTAATTATGGAAACCAGACCACCAGCAACACAAACGTCATGAATAATAAAATAAAATATAAAAAGATGTTTTTTTTACAAAAAGATATATTTACTCATCAAGAGTACATCACTCGAGTAGCGACCGCGTACCGGAAAGCGTAGCGTGGGTAGGCCCCGCACACGGTGGACCGACGACCTTGTGAAGGCGGCCCTTTAACCGCATCCTAGCCGATGGATAAACACTTTAAGAGGATAGGCGGGCTAAAATGCTAATTTGGAGAAAAGCTCACTTTTCCGACTGTATACGTAGGTATTTATCAGATCCTCCTCACCCATACACCCCGCCGACTAGAGTGCGAAATCTCTTTCGCACTCTAGTCGGCAGGGTGTATGCAACTGCAGCTCGGACAAAAATCGAGGAAATCAGCATTTCGTATTCCCCTGTTTCCTCCTCCAAAACTAAACCGATTTTAATAATTCTTTTAAAAATAATATGAGAAAAACTTTGGCTATGTCTTGTACGCTATGACGGCTCGGTAGCTCAGTCGGTAGTAAACCTGCCTGCCGTGCCGAGAGTCGCGGGTTCGAATCCCGTGAGGGACAAATATTGTATGATGAATATGAATATATTTTGTACCCGGGTCTTGGACGTTTCTATCTATATATGTATTCTATATCGTTGTCTAGTCATCACCATTATACAAGTCCAGACTAGATTCTGGTACTTTAAATTTGGCTAGATAATTTGTGTGACAATGTCCAAGATATTTATTATTTATTTATGTCCGTATGTTTTGCTTTTTTGTTTATATTCGTCAAATTTGTTTACTAGATGTCTGAAAACGGGCGGTAAAATTGGTCATTTTCGAAGGTCCCTAGTTCTTACAGTAATTAATTAATGCAAAAAAGCAAAACATAGGGACATGGCAGAGCTGACATAGATTGTATGGTAAAAAATATTTGCTCTAGTGTTATTATCCAGGGAGAAAACAGGGGAATATGTTTGTATGAAGTAAACTGTACTGGTTTATCCTCTTAAGCCGTTCCTATCGCTCAATTAACTCCCACCGCATCAAAGCCCTCTGTGTTCACACTCCGATACTCAACAAATACTGTAGCTAACTAAATCTGTACATCCTATATTGAACTTTTATTTTCGTACTTGCACTCCGAGTTAAAAGCTTTCAATTTTGTTAAAAGTAGTTAGGAATGTTTTATTTAGTTTTGCAAAGTGCTTCGTTTTTGTTTTGTTTTAGAGTAGTGGACCTTTGGAAGCAAAAAGTAGTTAACAATGTACAAGTGAAAAGTCGGTTCTTACAAACAGAGGGGTCCAACTTAATATGAGGACCTCTAAACATTGAGATTAATTAAGAAAGCATAAGAAAATATTTTCAATAGAAATTACAAATTTTTTTGTAATTTTTATTCCATTTTCTTCATATTGGTGATTGGTTGCTTTTGGTATGGAAAGTCCATTTTTTTTTCTAATTTGCTAGAAGTTTCTTATAGAAAGTTGTACAGTCACCATCAGATAATTATATCGCAGTATACAAGGAGTTAAATTATTTCTTAACAGTGCTAATTTTCAATAAATTCTTTACAGTAAATGTTACCAATTATATTTAAAAGTGTATTTTGTCATAAATATCTGAACAGCAAATTTTTTATAATTTCGTTAAATTTTAATTAAAGTTGAAATGTGAAACAGCGGAGTAAGGTCTTTTTTCCTAAACAGTTCAGATGTTTATGATCACTCTGACTGCGTAGATATATTTGATGTTCTAGGCGTTCAGATATTTTTGATTTATAAGCGTAAAGAAATTATTGAAAATTAGAAATGCTTAGAAATATTTGAACACCTTGTATGCTACGATATATCTGATGGCGAATGTACAGTATCATGGGTACAATCACCCCTTAACGTAATGCAACTGTTTACTCTAACACCCTGTATAAAACTCAAAGTCAAACGAAAACTGTTCATAGTCTTTGCCATAAACCATTCGGCGATAATATTTTAGACTGCCGAGAACAGATTACCTAAAAACAAAATAACCACCAACATACCAAATTAAGGTCCGTAAGAAGGAATTAACCTATTAACTCTAACAAAAACAAAGTGGAGATAGTTAGCACGGCGCGCTTTCAGGGGATGGAGGGTTATCCCCTGAATTATGGGGCTGCTTACTATGACTACTTAGTGTGGCCCATGAAATGAGCGGACGAATGACGCTGGTAGCGGAGCGGTTTAGTTATGCACTGCACACATTACGAAATTTCGTCCTATTTTCAGTACCAATTAAAGACAACTAATTTGTTTAAATACGATCTAGAAACGAATCTCTGTGACTGTTTTTTGTCACATTTCCGTTAAAAAATTATAATGTTCTTTCAATGCTAGGATTAATTTCGGATTTGTATGGAAATCTTTGAGCCACGACAACATTGAAACCAAAATCTGAGAAAACGTTACATATTGATTCGTGTTCCACTGTGGAGAGCTCGATAGGACCTAAACCACCAGAACCTGATGAAAAATAGGGAAATCAAATTTTAGAGTAAGCAACACTGGGGTAATTAGATTGGGGCCCTGCAGCGCAGAAGTTCTGCAAAAAACTTCGATTGAGTCGCGATGCAGCAACGATACAAACGCGATAAAGCATAGATGCAAACGCGATTCAGCCATGATGCAAAACTTTCGTAAAATTTGATCAATTATTCGTCGACAGCCTTTTCCACAATGCACACGCGCATGTGCATCAATACAAACATGTGTGTCGCTACAATCACGCGTTTGAATCGATACAAATGCCTGTTAATCGCTAGTGTAGCGATTTTGTCACGCAATGGACAAACGCGAGTTTTATCGCTGCAAAAAGGCTCCGTCTGTACAGGGCCTATTTTGACTAGACAGATGACATTTTGACACTACCATGTGAAAATCTCAGGAAGCTGAAAATAGGTAAGTGGAGTCTTGTGATTGCAACTATCTGGTAATTGCAACTATGGAGCAATTGAACTTATATGAACCACAATTTAGTCCTTCTCTTTATACCAACACCTGCCTTCTAGATGACTAGACATAAGTCTATTGAGAGAAGAACTGAATCGTGATTCTTATAAGTGCAATTGCTCCATAGTTGCAATTACGAGGCTCCACTTTATTGTAAAAATCTATTTTTTTACTTTTTTTATGTCATGAGATTCTGGTAAACCATATCGCCTGCACATATGTTTTTCCTAAATAATTTACTACCCCTTGTTTTTATCATTGAAAGTTGTATTATTAAAAGGGCCATAAAGAGAAAAAAAAACTGCAGGACTCAAAAGTATGCGACAGCAGATTTTTCAAACACTTTTTTTCGACGTTGTCTCCACGGTGAAAGTTGTTCAATTTGATGGTCTAAACTAAACCATGCCTTTAAATATAACAAGGGTGTTTTGTTACATCTTGTTTAAATGGTTAAAGTTCCTGACAGAAAAAAAAGTTCGGAGTAAGTAATCGATTCGCCTGTTTAAGGACCCGAACCGTGAATGTTCAAGGTGCACAGTTTCCCGTGAAATTCAACTAGTAGAAAACTGCAGCCATCTATTATTTGTTCGCAGGTGTCGGTGAACTTTCTTCTGTAGGTACTTTATTCATTTTGCTAATTCAGTCTACTTAAAAATGTTACACTTGTAAAACTGTTGTCTACTTAAAAATGTAACTTTGTAAAAGTAACGTCAACACTCACTAGAAATAAAATTGTAACTTATATTTATTGACCTATATCAAGAACGATCATGAATAGACCACAGGTAAACCAAGTGAATGTTTGATTGAAGATTATTATTAATCTTATTATTCTTACTCTTATTATTATTGATCTTAACAATAAATTATACATAAGACATATTAGTTTAACTATACGTATGTGGAGACCGGTGCTCGTACTACGGTACAGGGATGGGTATCTCTGCACCTGTGTTACAGGTCACCAGGCCTCCGTAACTCGGACATCGTTGGAACAGATGGTAAGTACTTATGTATTTGGGTGGTTTTTTAGAGAGGTAAGTAACCGGAAGAGGCAGCATGACAACTATTTTATTCGAGAAATGTACTAGTGAGATAATATAATTCAAAATAACTATTTATCACGTATATCACCCACCCGCCTTCTCTTTCTAATCATGAAATCAGAAACTGCAACATTGAATGTGAATTTCTGACATTGTGAATGTCAAGTCAGCTACCAAAACGACGGGTATAACAAGCGCCTTAAGTAGCGCTAACAGAAAAACTAAATACGTTTTATTTTATTTTTTTACGGATAGTTAGAGATATAAAAAAATTAAATAAATTAAAAAAAAAAAACTTCGTAAGGTATTTTAAGTTTACCATGGAGTTTACCCGTTGACTAGTGACGGCACTCGTTTTGACGAAAAACTACATTATTTAATTAAAAATAGCTGTTATTCTTTTATTTTCGTTAACATAGAAAATATTTTTATTGAGACTTATCTCGAAACGTTTTTTGATTTAGCCCTCCTAAAAAAACTTGACATAGTTACCGAACTCCAGAAAAAATACCCATGAAAATATTATTGTGGTACCAATAAATAGGGATGTCTCCTAACCCAAAACATTTCTTCTATTGCATAATTTTTGTCTGTTTGCATATTTTTATCTTTTATAAGCATTCAATAATTATTGTAGTACATACACGGAAAAGTACAAAGGACTAGCTAATATTTGAAGGGATGTCTTCTAATAAAAAAAGGAAAATGTTAAATCAACGGCCATCAAAACAAATTAAAATATACCCAATGGTATTGCTTATCTTTGCGAACGGTTAGAGCTATTCTTAAATCGTCTTTCCTTTATAAAGTCTCTAACAAAGATCATTTCCATAATCGAGTCCACAAAGGATCTTCGATATCGCATTTCTTTTATATTTAAAAATGAATTACTTTTCATAAAAATATGGCGTTTGCATTGTATCTTTTGTTAGTTATTATTCCATGAAATTAAATGAAGCTGTATGAAGATAAAGATTTTCTTACTCCATAAAGAAACGTAAGTATAATTATGTTGGTAAACATCGTATAATGTATAATTAATATGAATAATATTAGCACGTGTTAAGCCGTGGCGGTCCAGTAGCGAGTAACCTTGCCTGCCGTGCAGGAGGCGATGGTTCGATCCCAGTCCAGGCCGACTCGTACCAATGAGTTTTTTGGAATTTCTGAACGATTTAAAACACCGCTGGCTTTACGGTGAAGGAAAACATCGTGAGGAAACCTGCATGCTTCAATTTCGAGGCATGTATTGTACCTACTGTCCATTTACAAGTGGCGACAGGCTCACTCCCCGTCACACTGGGCAGAGTTTCGGTACTATAGTGAAACGTGGATGTTCTGAGGTTTCAGAATATATCTGACTACACCCTCGGGGATTATAGTCGTGAGCATATGCTATAATATTAGCAACTGTATAAATCATTTAAAATGTGTTACTATGATTTACCTACAAGAATGTCTCGTATTTTTTTAAATCACGTGCCTCTGCGGGCGTCGTTGCTCCAATTTAAACTATATTAATTTGCATTGTAACTACTGGTGTAAGGGAAAGCCCTCCGCAGACTAAAACAGCGAACTCAGATCATCAAAGTGAATATCTTTCGCTATGGAGCCTATCACAGGAAACGAGAGACAAAACTGCTGTACCTACCAGACTGAAATATATGGGACAACTGATTTTTTTTTGCGTTTCCTGAGGTAATAATAGTAAAAGTTTTTCAGTTTGATGGTCTGAGTTTACCGTTTCAGTTTATAGAGGTTCCTCACACCCTGTATGTAAAAGGTGTACTTTATTTTTAAATACAGCTAAAGAGTCATGGAATATGTCCACACTTCAAGATGAGCGCCAACTGCGATTAGGCGACACTCCGTTTAGATGAGATATGGCTAATACTACTACTATAATCTAGAGATTATGAGAAACAAATCGACATGAGTTCCGGCTAACATTGTTCCCATAGCTGAAGAAATTATCTTCTTTATACGCCATTAACGGGTTTTCATTGAATATTTACTAATTGGTACCAGCCTGAGCGGGGATGGAACTATCGCCTTCTGCAAGGAAAGCGAGGCTACTCACCACTTAGACCATCAGTTTTTGGTTGAAGAATGCCTTAAAACGTTACTTGCCATACACGTACGCTGAGACATCTTAAGGAGAATTATTTCCACGTGAAAGTCTTTGGAATTACAATTCAATGTAAAGTGAATCCCGTGTGCCGTTTAGGAACTGTTAGTTCCGAATAAATTAAGTAGAACGAGTGCTTTTAAAGACTCAAGGCAGAAGCGGCGGCAATATTTGAAAACATTCAATTTGCTCATTTTCCATCGTCGTCGTTCTTGCCGTCTTTTTGTGGACAAAAGGTCAATTCACCACCGCCAGATACGTAAAATAAAATGACCGGTCGCATTTTATGTATTTTAGGTTAGGGTATTTATAATATGGAACCGTGATAATTTTACATTGTATGTTGTATGTTGTATGCCTGATTCAAATAAGTAAATAAATAAACTTATGGTCTTCTGTTTCTGATTCCAGTTGCCGATTTCCATTCCAAGATTTGTCAGAGGCCGTAAGGCGGTTTGAAAAAATCTGACACCATGACTTGCTGCCCACAAGATAAGAAGAAGAATTCCAAGATATTTTTTTTATTCACTAATGAGTTGTAAAATTAAGCTACACAAAAAAAATGCTTTAGGGCCTATAAGCACACCTAGGACACCTTACTAAAATTTTATACGAATGGTAAAGACTGACAACACGAGGAAGGCATGTGCGATACTAAGTGAATGCGAGTAAAATAGGATAATGTTGTTTAAGAACAATATGACTCTAACGCAGAAGCTGGAAATAGATATTGTCTAATGTCTACCGATCAGAGACTTTAACGCCTATTGTTGTTTGATTCCGTCTGTCAAGTAACCCAGTAAAATAAAGCAGAAAAATTTTGGGGATCATCATAAGGATGCCCTGATGAAAAAAGGAATAGGGTGGATTCTTGTAATTGCAACAATCTGGTAATTGCAACTATGGAGTAATTGCACTTATAAGAATCACGATTCAGCTCTTCTCTCAATCGACTTATGTCTAGTCATCTAGAAGGCAGGTGTTGGTATAAAGAGAAGGACTGAATTGTGATTCATATAAGTGCAATTGCTCCATAGTTGCAATTACAAAACTCCATCTTCTAGAAAAAAGTTCTTCCGGGATAAATAAAGGCGCTCTTATAATATATTTTTTGGAATTGTTAGTGGGATTGAAAAAATCGCTCACGCTCATGATTTAACCCAATGTTCTGTTAACACTATTTTCTATTGGGTTGCTTAATGTCATTCCACGTCGTTTGCACATTTTTGCATCTCCTAACTACGTTGCAGTCTTTAATCGTGAGGTCATGAGTTCGATCATCGACTTATGGATGTTTTTAAAATGCTATTTTGTTACTTGAACATCTTAAGAACAATTTATTGGTGCTTGATTCAATTTCAAGGCGCTAAAAGTGGCGTTTGGCTCACTCTCTGCCACAATTGACGACTGATGGTAATGCGATGTTCAAAATAGTAAATATCTTGCAAATACCATCTCTGAACAGAGTTTGGGAATACCTAGTGACTTAATTACATATCATAAACTCATGACCGTAATCGGAGTGTCAGGAACACTGCTACAACTACAAGCTTTCTGTTTAAGAATGCTTACTCTCTATACTCGTATATCGTTACTCTAATTATATACCAATGTTGGCCATAAATTTATAATTAGTGTAAGATTATCGTAAAAATAATTTGTAAGCAGCAAGGCACGACACGTGGGACCTAAGACTAAATATTATAACTACTCAATGTGTCTCAGAATCACAAATAGATTAACTTTATTTTCAGAAATAGGCAAGTTCGAGTGTCCTATCGGCAGTCATATTGGTCCGCACTGATCTAGGCACTGATTGATGGCTGGATAGACTCATTTTGTTTTACACTTTAAATTCTAAATTTTAAATGTTGTTGTTACTATTTTTTTTATCAGTTTTTAAACTTAAATCTTGACATCCTACTTCCTTTTTACTTATTATTATAAATGCGAAAGTTTGTGAGTATGGATGTTTGTTACTCTTTCACGCAAAACCTACTTAACGGATTTCGATGAAATTTGGCATACAGATAGACCATGGCCTGGATTAACACATAGGGTACTTTTTATCCGGGTAACGCAGACGAAGTCGCGGGCAACAGCCAGTTTATTATATTTTACTAACATAGAATGTAGGATGGCATAACATAGAATTTGATGCAAATCGGTTTTCGAAATAAATTAATCAACATTTAATTATTCAAAATCTATAGCAATTCTGAATTTTATTGTAGACTTATTATATCCGCTCATGACTTGGTCCAGTGCCTCACTAAAACTATTTGCTATTGGCGCGTAACATAATTCCCCTTAGTTACGCTAATATTACTTCCGCTCAATTGCCTAGGCGGTATTACGAATGCCACACACATACGGAATCACGGAACAGAATTCCGTACGTTTCTGGCAGGCATTAAGGAAAATATTATTTTGAAGCTTCTTTCTGATTATGGCTTTTGAATCTTCTTTTTATTTATTTTCAATACTTAATGATGAATTCTCCTTAAAAAAACATGAATGAATAGAAAACTGAGAAGTTTATCTAATGACATCAATTATGTCTATCAGCACCCGTGGCATGACGACGCTATATATAGCGCTCCCTAGCTGTCTTTCTTTTTCGACAAACAAACAAGATAGCGGGCGCGATAAAAAACGTTTATCGAGGCGCCATGCCGCGGGCGCAGGTTCACACGTTTCAAGCAAAATGTGTCTAAAGGAGAAGCTCTTACCTCCAACTTTTTCAGGATACAACGAGTTATAATTTTTTGCTCGTTTTATTTTAGTATAGAAATGTTTCTGTTTCATTTATGGACCTGATAACCTCACAGCATCGAGAAAAATCGATGAAAAATCTAGTAGGTAGATGTTGACAGTTTTATAAGGGGATGATCAGTTCATCGGGCACTTGAGATTGCATTAAATACACTTTAGTAAATTGTGTTTCAACTAATATTACTTTTAGTTTATGACACTTTTCTTAGATTCTTAGATTCTTTATTGTACACAAAAACATAATTATGAAAAAAAATTACAACAAGTCGTGATGTACAAAGGCGAGCTTAACTCTAAAAGAGTTTGAGAGAATTTACTTTTGTCGAGATTTCGTGGTTATATAGGCTGAAGACCCTGAGATACCTTGAAATCGATATACATGTACAAAGGGCAAGCTTATTTCTAAAGATATTTCTTCCAGCATACCAGCAAAAGAGACAGTAAATTATCACAAGGCAAATTTATTGTGTACAAACAAAGAATAAATAATTAAGTTTTACAAAATATTTAATATCTACTCAAATTTACAATATTAACCGGGGATTATTACTGTTATAAGTAAAACGTATTGAACGAAGCCGTCCTGTACAAAATCACCAGTTTTCCATTTTTTTTTCATACCTAAATTTAATATTTTGTAAATGTCTTAATTATTCCATAATACACAATACAAAATCGGGGATTACTGAGAATTTATGTTTTTCAGGTATGTATCTACTAATATTTCAAACTATCTGCTAATCTAACTATGTGCTATATCCTTATGTTGTGCTAAATAAATAAATCTTATCTTATCTTATCTTATCTTATCACCTAAAGTGGAATTAATGCAACCTACTCCATACAAAAATCCGTAGATTTCCCCGACAAGTTAGCCTATGGAGTTTTTCGATTCCACTGGAGAAACAGTGCAGGGTGCACTCATTTACCACATGGGAGAGGGTTTGGTCAGGTGCCCCGCAGTTGCACGTCGGAGCCTCCCTCAAACCCTACTTGTGCAGCTGATAGTTGTTCCTACCATGGTTGGTTTTAAGCCGGTCTTTTACCCCTTTTCTTTTGTGTATTTAGTCTCAGTACCCGACTTGCATCGGACCTAGTTAAACTCACTTTCTGATTACCTGTTAAAAATTTTATATATCTTCGTAATTTTATTATAAATTGCAAATGTTATTTGTTACGCGGCAAATAGATTTTCTAAACTATTTTTCCATATATAAAATATTACTTTTATCAATTCCGTCGACGCGTATTGTGCGTCAAACTTTTATATGGACTGAAACCACCTTAAGGCTATAACTGTAGCTGAATGATAAATACGACAAAACAGTGTACCTACCCACTTAACTTATATTAACAACCCACAGAGATGTAAACACTGCCAAACTTAATTTTGAATTTTACTTTACTCCTAAATTACCTCTTTATAATTTATATTCTAAATGTGACCCAATTGTAGTGTGAATATTGTGAATGCTCATAGCCTAATGTGAATGCAATTGATGTTTGTGTAGGTATCTATAGACCTAGGCTTAAAATAATGTCGAGTCACGTTGCAGGTTCTGACCCGAGCACTCGTCTCCCGTGGATTTCGCGCGTCGCGTTTTTGCCTGCCACGAGGCTCCGCAATCCTAAATCTCTTCTTGTTCTTGACCAAAAACAATCCCTGAGATTGGGATAGATTCTCCCATAAACACTTGACACTGGCGGAAATGCAGTGCTAACGCACAAGCAAGAGTCCATTAAATAAAAATAAAAAAAAAATAAAAATAATAATGTCATGCTTTTTATTGGTTATAATTTTAAATTAATTTCTCGATATATACCTACTTATTCAGTAACTAAGGTTTAACTGTGTCATTCGGAAGATATTTAGTGCTTAGAGTACAAGGTGGAAACTACCCACTTTTTTTTTCTAGGCACCGATCGAAACAATTAGAAAAGTACCTGTTATTATTGTTAATTATCTTATGTACACGAACTACTTGAGAAGTGAACAAATTATTATCTTATCTTATCTTATAACTAATTCTGTATTGTGTAGTTTATTATTACACAACATTTCATCAACATTCCAAGAAAATAAAGAAACCTTTTTTCTAACCAAAATGTTGCAGACATAAAAAGTAAATTCTTTTATCTAGGTCTAGAAAATAAACTTATTCATTACAGTCCCAAATTTCACTTAACTTCTTATGAGCACGGTCATTTCATTATTTGCCGGTCTAGACATTTTTTTTTTTTTTGACAATAGAATTAGTCAAGTCTAATTAGCGAAATGTCGTTAACACACAAAAACTCTGGACTTTATTCCCATTTCGGGGTGGACTAACTGCCACTACAACTATCAACCACATTTCAAGATTATATTTGTAATAGCAAGGCCACGGCCTTTTTTTCCACCCTGTATAAGTGAATTATACAGGGTGGAAAAAAAGGCCGTGGTTGGAGGGAAAGTACCCTTAATATTTATGATGGCAAATTTTACTGAAAGGAAACATTCCTTTATTTAATTAAAACTGCATTTAAAGATTTTTGAAAAATCATCTGCTTGAGCCGGGAATCGAACCGGTGAAACGTGAAAAAAAATATCCTGTATTTTATGATACCAATAGTGAGTAAGTTTAACAATGAAAAAATAATTTTTTCTTGGTCTTTCTTTAATTTAAGATACTATCTTGTTTAAAAGAAATTGATCCTTATGAATGACTCTTTCGGTTGGTATCATAAAACACAGGATGTTTTTTTTCACATTTAACTGGTTCGATTCCCGGCTCAAGCAGAGGATTTTCCAAAAACCTTTAAATGCAGTTTTAATTATTTTTGAAAATAAAGGAATGTTTCCTTTCAGTAAAATTTGCCATCATAAATATTAAGGGTACTTTCCCTGCAACTACGGCCTTTTTTTTCCACCCTGTATATAAAGAAATAAGTAAATAAATAACGCTCACAGGCACATACATAGTAATAGGCTTTTATATGCGGCGGTTATGATAGGCGGCCTGAAGTCCTAATTTGGAGAATAGGTCACTTTTTCGACTTGTATACGTATTTATCAGATACGCTCCACCCATACACCCCGCCGACTAGAGTGCGAAAGAGACAACTGCAGCTCGGACCAATTTTATATATAAAAAATCGACGACATCAGCATTTCGTATTCCCCTTGGCCCTCCTCCAAAACTAAACCGATTTTAATAATTCTTTCAAAAATAATATAAGAAAGACTTTGGCTGACTTGGCTCGACTGTACGTTTAGAGTTTTTTGTTTATATTCGTCAAATTTGTTTGAAGGATGTCTGAAAACGGGCGATAAAATTGGTCTTTTTCGAGGGTCCCTAGTTCTTACAGTACCTAATTCATTAATGCAAAAAACCAAAACATGGAGAAATGGCAGAGGCGGCATAGATTGTATGATAAAAAAATATTTGCTCTAGTGTCATATCCAGGGTGAAAACAGGGGAATACGTTTGTATGTAAACCGTACTGGAGTGCGATTTTTGAATCTCATTCGCTGAACTTAGCAGTGGAAAATGTCAAAATAACTAAGAAATGCATCATTCTACTGCTGATTTGACTTTCAAAAATCATACTTCAGGAGCGCGATTTTTGAAAATCAAATCAGTAGAAAGATGCATATCTCCATAGTAATTTTGATATTTTCAACTGCCGAGCTCAGCGAATGAGTTCCAAAAATCGCACCCCTGGTCTATCCTCTTAAATCTGTCCTAAAATGCGTGTTTATTTTTATATTTATCTGTGTGTATATATTGTTTTTGTAATTTCTTATTTAAGACAAATAAATAACTATGTTATTTTATTGTAAAGGAGCATAATTGAGACCTAAGAGGCGTCGATTTCGCTTCAATCCATTCTAAATATAAATTAGTTCGTGTTGGTATGGTTGTTAGGCGAACCAATTAGTAGATTCTCGAACCCATACTAGTTTTAATTGGGTTTTTTATACTAAACATGGAGGTTTACTCGATAGAGAAGAGTTTTTGTGGTACTATTGGCTTTGAACTCATTGTAAATTCGTCAGAACAGATTGACGTTTGTTGTGTAGTGATGTGCACTTCCGAAACAAATTTGAAAAAGTTGAAAAGTTAAACTTTATTTAAGTTAGTATGCCAAATATCAAATATTATTCAGTCATTGATTCTGTAAAATGGTTTCGCGTTCATTTTCTAAAACTTTACAGAACATAACAAAAACTTCAAAATGCTAAAGCAAGCATAGCATTGCTGCAATTTACTTCACGCTTCAAAAGATAGCTGCTAGTTACAGCATAGGTTCTGACTACCCCAATAGGGATTATGTTAATGAATTTATGTTAATTTGTGACTCCTACACTTCTAACCTTACTTTATTGGGAGTCGCGGTTTCAATGTTTTTGTAACCATAGGAAATAAAGATATGAGCATGTAATGCGGAGAAACGAGTGTCATGTTACGAGACGAGTGTTAAGTATGAATGTGGATGACTGTGGTGTGAGAGGCAGGCCAAAGAAAAGATGGATGGACTGTGTGAAGGATGATATGTGTAAAAAAGGGGTGAGTGTTGAAACAACGGCTAAGAGAGATGAATGGAAGAAGATGACATATTGCGCCGACCCCAAATAATGAGAAATGGGCAAGAGAATAATGATGAGGAAATAAAGATAATGCACTCGTATATGTTATGTTCATTTATAAAAAACTTTGTTTCAACACATCAGTCATCATTTCAAATTCAATCATTCAAAACTCAAGATTTGGTATTTAATATAGGAGTTTCTAACCCAATTAATAAATGTCAAGTCTTTTACTAAGGTTATGTACCGGTATCTAAAGATAGGTAGGTACAGTACGACCAGGAAAATAATTCCGCTCGTCAATCTTCGTTTGCGCAGAGCAGGACCGAGTCTCCGACAAAACCCGAAGTCATTAAGTAATCAAAGGGTGCAAAGTCCGATAACAGCGAAGGAACACATCTCGATTTTTGTCGTTTTCTCGGGGGTGGCATGCTAGCTAGGCAGATTGGTCAATATAATTTCGCGCGGTATTAAAATTAGTCGACTGCGCAGGTACATCGGTAAGACTTATACACCAGCCTAGCTAGCATGCCACCCACGACAAAGCGTTTAAACGAGAAAAACGTCATGCGCGCTCTTTCTGGCCTACGTAAAATAATAAAGATGGAGGCACATCTCGATTTTTGTCGTTTTCTCGGGGGTGGCATGCTAGCTAGGCAGATTGGTCAATATAATTTCGCGCGGTATTAAAATTAGTCGACTGCGCAGGTATATCGGTAAGACTTATACACCAGCCTAGCTAGCATGCCACCCACGACAAAGCGTTTAAACGAGAAAAACGTCATGCGCGCTCTTTCTGGCCTACGTTAAATAATAAAGATGGAGGCACATCTCGATTTTTGTCGTTTTCTCGGGGGTGGCATGCTAGCTAGGCAGATTGGTCAATATAATTTCGCGCGGTATTAAAATTAGTCGACTGCGCAGGTATATCGGTAAGACTTATACACCAGCCTAGCTAGCATGCCACCCACGACAAAGCGTTTAAACGAGAAAAACGTCATGCGCGCTCTTTCTGGCCTACGTAAAATAATAAAGATGGAGGCACATCTCGATTTTTGTCGTTTTCTCGGGGGTGGCATGCTAGCTAGGCTGGTACTATTGTACGCTATTTTAATAGTTTATAAGAAGTGTTATGTAATTATGTTGTAGAGTTTCTGGCCGCATCCTCTCAACAGCGATAAAACATTCTGACGAAGATGGCTGATGTTAAAATTCTATGTTGTACATAAACATAATCTTTATTTCTTAAACGGTGGTGGTTACAAAAACATTAAAACCTTAAATGGTTTTAATATTAAGAATAACAATAATAAGACTGTTAACAATTATTGTATGGGACCTATAAAAAAGGGCATAAAACTAGTAATTTACTGGCCTATCTATAAAAATTTTAACTGCTCTTTTACGAAAGACACCAGAGCTATTAAAATTATAACGTCTTCATTCAATTTACGTTTACAGAAGTCAAATTAACGTTTTATGATCTCTTCGATCTTAAAAGTGAGTTGTGAGTGAGAATAGTAAAGCTCGTAGTAACACTTTTATATTAAATAATATTTTCATTCCATTAATGGAGCAAGTATTGTGTTAAAAGGATTTTCTTTTCAGTTCTTTGAGTTTTATATTTTTACCCTCATTCATTACTTATGAAAATTATTTCACAAAATATGTTTTTTTCTCATGATCTTTTAAGCTTAGCTTTTAAGGTTAAAAAGCATTAAACATTTACTTAAGGTTCATCGGAATCTTAGGTCAAACAAGATATTAATGATTTTGAGAGATTGACATTTTATAAAAACATCGAAAGAAAATTGTACATTCAATGCTGACACTTTTTTAAGGGGATGATCAGACCGTCAAATTGAAAAACTTTATCTATGGCATCAACGTCGAAATCGACTCTTAAACTCGTTAAAATCAGCTCTTCCATACAAAACTGCAAACCTAGTCTAGCTAAACGTATAGGACAGCTGATTTTTTTTTGCGATTTCGATGTTGGTCCCATACAGAAAGTGGTTCAGTTTGATGGTCTGATCATCCCTTTAAAAGAGTGTCCGCATATTAAGAAGGACCCTGTATACTTAAAAATAAAATATCCCATGATCATACCATCTTTTTACTTTCAGTAGAAGTTGTGCAAAAACGAAGGAAGGAAGAAGGAAGTCGTAAACTTAGCTACGACTTAAAATGATTCTATCTTTTGTTCTCAATAACACTGGAAAAAATCTTATCACACGTTGCTTTTGTTGCATAACAACGAAGTAAACGTGGTATACAGGGTGAGCCAGATATATTTAGTTCACAGTCAGTGTCCCTAACGGGCGTACCTCATGATCCCTTAAACGTTAGGAGATACAGTGCATTTACAGTGTTTTGTAGGATAAATAAACTGTAATTACGTTGAATAGGTAGGTACGTTAATTAATATACAGTGTATTTTACTCATGCTCGTACATGTCAGCAGCAATAAGTTATATAAACATTAGTTAAACACACACAGAGTCTAACTGTACATGCATTAGAAACGCGGCTTTTCACAATTATATTAATCACTTACCATCAGCGGAGACTTATGTTGAAATTTTCATTATCTCGACACAGAGTACTTGATCTCGATAAATAAATTAAGTTTCTTCAACATAGCATTTATTATAAACTCACCCTGTATAACACTTTGCCACGGGTCTTATAAAATTTTATGTAATTGTCTTTGAAACTTATTACATGAGCTGTAAATGTGAGACGAAAACAAAGTGAATGGGTTTTTTTAAGTTAAAGGAGACAGGTTTTTTTTTTCATTTTCTTTTATGGATATTTTATATTTTAGTATGCGTACCATAATTTTCTTAAGAGTTTGTCATCTCATTCTTGACTCTCAATTTCGTCCAAATTTTTATTTTATAATTAATTTAAATAATACAAAATATTAACTGTCTGTATTAATTTTGTATGTATTTATGGTACCCAGACGGCGACAGATCAACCTATTGAACTCTAGGTTGATCTTCAATCAGTATAAATTGCTACATCATAATTATCAACTTACATAATTTAATGAGTTGTTTTAAATTAAAATGTCTCTCAACAGATCAGGGAATTGCCATGTTAGGTATGAAAATATCCCATAGCGTATGACATAATACTTTGATCCTGCAAACGAAGCAAATATCTACAGGATGAAATTGATATCATTAGCATCCTTTTAAACTAAGAGTCTACCCATCAAACTGAACAACTTTTACGATGGGTGCAAACCGATCGGAGCAAAAAAAAAAAAGCTCTTGCATACATTTGAGTCGAGTAGGCATTGCAGTTTAGTATGGAACAGCTGATTTTTTTTCTGCTTCCATCGGTTTGCTCCCATAGTAAAAGTTGTTCAATTTGATGTGTAGACTCTTAGTTTAAAAGGATGCTAATGATATCCATTTCACCCTGTATAGGTACTAAAGGTAATAAAGGCGCGGAAAAAAGCTAGAACCTACGTTAGTAGTTCAACCTACACCTTCGACTATACAGAAATTGATATCACTGGCATCCTTTTAAAATAAGAGTCTACCCATTAAACTGAACAACTTTTAGTATGGGAAATCAGCTATTCCATATTAAACTCCTATGCCTACTTGTCTCAGATGTTGCGCGGGAAGCACGCGGGTGGGACGACCTGTCTAGGGACAGTTAGAGATTATGTAATTACAATGTATTTGAAATAAACCTTATTTACCAAAAACCTTCTCACCTGCAGCCCTTCGCCTCCGTACAAAGTTATAAATGTGAAACGCTACCTCTTCTGACACACACCGCAATTAATGTAACATAGAAGCGAACGCACAAAACCCCTAATATAGCCGCTACAAGAAAATTTACTTCATAGAATTACTTCTGTTTACTGCACAGTGGGCTGACGAGATAAATTGCGGAAATTAAATAGCGCCCTCAAATGAAACATTTGAAAAGCATTTTCTTCGAAGTGCACCACATTAAATTCTAAAGGCGTTATTTCCACTGGACGAGGTTGCGTCGGTCTTGCGGTTTAATACACCACGAGATTTTAAGGTGGTTTCAGTCCATACAAAAGTTTGACGCACAATACACGTAGACGGAATTAATAAAAGTAATATTTTATATATAGAATAATAGTTTAGAAAATCTAGTTGCCGCGTCACAAATAACATTTGCAATTTATAATATAATTACGATATTACGATAGATATAAATCTTTTAAAATTTTGTAAGAAAATTTTTAAAGCTTTATACCTTCGTAATTATTTTATAAATTGCAAATGTTATTTGTGACGCGGCATTTAGATTTTCTAAACAATTTTTCCATATACACAAAGTTACTTATATTAATACCGTCTACGCGTATTTTGCGTCAGAGTTTTGTATAAAATTGCCCCTCTGCAACCACCTTAAGAGTATATTCAGACAACTTGGGTGGAAAAACTATTTTTTTTATACCTCCGATACAAAAGTGTTCTAACAGCTGATCGATTTTCTATATTCACATCCTACAGGATCGTGATGCAGAGCTCGAGCTCAAAGATTTCCATTCAAATCTTAAATTAATCCTAGCATTGAAACTGTATAATTATTTTGACGAAAATCTGACATAATGTAAAAAACAGATATTGGTTTCGAGATCGTTCCTAAATTGTCATTTATTATAAGATCAATAAGACTTTATTGATCTTATAATAGAATGTCTTTGATCTCATAGTAATAATTTACAATGACAATTCAGAGTTATAGTATGGTAATGTGGATCTCATGATGAAGACAAGAGGTGGATAATGGAACTCTTTAACGGCTACTAGTAAACCACTCTAGTTTGAGCTCATTTGATATGTTTTACTGAAGCCAATATATTACACAATAATGGTGATGAGTGTCTGAAGATGGAGTCCATGAAGTGGATATTGGAACTCTTCAACGGTTACTAGTAAACCCATAGAGTTTTGGTTTGGACGACCCGGTTGGTGTAAAGGTTACCACGCCGGACTGCCAAACCAGGGTCCTGGGTTTGAATCCCGGTTCGGTCACGGATGTTTATATGTTTGTGCCGTTGTTGTATGGTTTCCATAATAAACAGCCTATAGTGCTTGCTTAGGATCATTACAATGTATGTGCCTGTGAGCGTTATTTATTTATATTATATTTATTTATTTACATAGTATCGTGGATCTTATGATTGAGCCTGTTAACCTGTCTAGTTGTTTTTAAAAATCGGGCATAGGCCCACCACACATTCCCACCGCTGTAACTCCTGTAAGCCAGGATCAACAGCGGCGACCATTCACAACACTGGACAATGAAGTCCAGCGAGCCCGGGGGATGACTCTAATCTGTCTTGGAACCCGCAATGAATTAATCAAAGAAGATAGGAGGAGTAGGAAAACGAAATATCCGACTTCCCTCCATTGCAAACGGGAGACAGCAATAAGAAGGAAAAAACATGGCTATTAGAGAGCCAATTCAAGAGATCATTTATGGCAGTGTTGAAGACACGACCGCAAAAGCACCAAAAATACAAAATAAAACAATAGGAACCTAACATTGTACTGAAACTATGACCTATTTTGCTTCCAGTAATAAGTATGGCAAAAACCTGTCTAGTTTGGGGTCGTTTGATTTGTTTTGTATTATTATTATTATTGGGTGATTGGGGCCTTAACAGATTTACGTCTGTGCCACTTCGACCATCGCTGATCTTCTGTGAACGCCCCTCCTCAATGTTTTGTATTGGTTACTTTTGGCTTAAACAACATTCTCAGTATCTCAAATTGTCATTCATTGTAAATTACAATTTTGTTTATGAAAATAAAGGCCCCTGATTTATTTTAATATTTTAACCTTAAATACTTGCCACCGCGATCACATTTTCCTGGCAGTATTTTAACACAGTAATAAGAAAATGATTCAAAGAATTACTTTTGTTTACCGCACAGTGAGCCGACGCGATAAATTGCGGAAATTAAACCGCTCCTTCAAACGATCGAGTGTTTAGATTTCTCTAAAAGGTACCAAATTGGCTTGACTGCCGCATTATTTGTAAAGATTTATTTAACCTCGAATGATAAAATTGCGTCGACAAATAGCCCAGTCATTTTATGGAGTTTTGTTAGGTGGGGTAGGGAGTAATTATTAATTGGACTTTTAAACTGTAACGGGCACCATTTGGTGACAAAAAGACTATCTTAAAACATATTAAAATAAAAATCGCTACGCAACATAGAAATCAAAATTATGTGTCTCAGAATGCTTTTTAATTAATAATATTAATACCAATGCACTCATTTGACTTAGATTTAAAAATAAAAATTATTTTTTAGCAATAATATAGGCATTGAAAATTAAAAAGTGAGGTATCTATTAGATAATACGAATGGATTTTTCCAAACCGTCTAAATAGCCAAAAATATTTTCACCATGTTTGAAGTATGTAATAATGGAAAAGCTTTAAAAATGTGAAAAAAAATTTACCATCAGGTTTTTTAGAACGAGATAATAGCTAAATTTTAAAATTGGAACTGTTGCTGACGTGATTTTTTTTTTATTTTAGTACATAATCTGTGCTTAAATTGGGTCTTCAATATTATACCGAAAAAAAAATCAATTATTAATTAGTCCCGGCTCAAACCGTAAAATGACTGGGCTAAAAGGAATATATAGATTGATGTTACAGATTTTGTAACTGACACAATGCAATGCAATCTTTTGTCCAATGAATGAAAGCAGTATACAGGGTGGAAAAAAAAGGCCGTGGTTGGAGGGAAAGTACCCTTAATATTTATGATGGCAAATTTTACTGAAAGGAAACATTCCTTTATTTTCAAAAATAATTAAAACTGCATTTAAAGATTTTTGAAAAATCATCTGCTTGAGCCGGGAATCGAACCGGTGAAATTCCCGGCTCAAGCAGATGATTTTTCAAAAATCTTTAAATGCAGTTTTAATTATTTTCAGTAAAATTTGCCATCATAAATATTAAGGGTACTTTCCCTCCAACCACGGCCTTTTTTTCCACCCTGTATAACAGATACCATATGAATAGATAATAATAGTACACTATAGAAGCGAAACTATGGTTGAATCAACTTTAGGTTGGTAGACGTATCTTGACATTTTGTAGGCGAATTTTGACAATTAACGCGGGATTTTCGTTTCTATAGTGTATTATAACTGCCTCCGTGGTCTAATGGTTAAGAGCATTGGGTTAGTTATATGTCACTTTGTGCGTTTTCCCCCAGTTGGTTAGGACATTGCAGGCTGAATCACCAGATTGTCTGAAAAGAAAAATGATTACGTGCTTCGGATGGCACGTTAAGCCGTTGGTCCCGGCTACTATCTCTGGAGGTAGTAGTCGTTACATAAAAACCAGGTCAGCGGCCGTAAGGTGGTCTGAAAAAACTCTGACACCAGGACTCTGCCCACACGATAAGAAGAAGATAGTATAATATTATTATCTATTCATATGCAGATACTTTCTATCGCAAAAGGGGGTACGTATCTCCTCGCAAAGCTATTTCTTAGTCTCCTTGTTCAAGGCTCAGCAGCCTTCAATATTGGTAGTCTTCTTGAGAAAAAAACACCATGAAAATAATAATAAAATCTTAAAATATCTTCCTGCAAAATTGTTAAGTAGTATATCTGGCATGGCTCAGCCAAGTATCAAATTGCCGCACTCGACTCGGTTGAACGCAGAGCCAGGAGGCTCATTGGCGACAGTAAGCTGGTGGAGACCAAGCTTCATAGCCTATCCCACCACCGCAGAGTACCCTGCTTGTCGGTCTTCTACAGATTGTACTTCGGTGAGTGTGCCCAATAGCTACATGAGCTCATCCCGCCTTCCCCTTTCTACTATCGGACTTCCAGACGCACCGCGGGATATCACCCCTTTTTGGTTGACATACCACATATCCGCACCAAGCGCCTTTCTGAATCTTTTATAATGCGCAAAGCCAAGGAGTGGAACGCCCTACCTGCCTCAGTATTTCCGAGTGCTTACAACCCGAATTCCTTTAAAGTACGAGTGAATAGGCTTCTTCTGGGTGAGCTCGCTACATCTTCGACCCCATCTTCGTCCTGAGGACTAGATTGAGGTCAAGAGCAAACCCATACGTAATAAAAAATAAAAAAAAAATCTACTTTTAAAAAGACTAGTCCAATTTTTGTTTACGAAACCAATTACTTGAAAGAAAGAAAACAATAGCTTAAAATGTCTCCTCGAAGTCTACAGTAAAAACGTATCGGTCCAAATTAAATAGCAGTTAAACCTAAATAAAAGGCATCACGACAAAAGCTTCCAGTCCCCTTCGTCACTTTGTCGCATTGCGATGTTTTAAGAGAAAAGCCTTCGTTACTTATAAGTTAAACTCGCGGCTGCATCCCTGTTTTGTGAAAGTCAGAAACTTAAGGCATTCTACAAACATTCCTCTGAACCTGCAGCGGTATTAATAGCCCAGTCATTTTACGGTTTGAGCCGGGACTAATTAATATTTGATATTTTGTTCGGTATAGTATTTAAGAACCAATTTTAGCTTCGAAAAGTACCAAAATTAAAAAAAAATATCACGTCAGCAACAGCCCTAAATTTTAAATTTAGCATTTATCTCGTTCTAAAAAAACGTTTTTGTACGTTTTTAGGGTTTTTCCATTATTTACATAATTCAAACATGGTGTTAATATTTTTGTCTACTTTCTAAGTAAAAAAAAAAAAAAAAAAAAAAAAATGAAAAATCTAACTGAAGGAAAAACTAAGGCTTTGAAAAATACATTAGTATATTCTATTGAATATCTCATTTTTTCAATTTCATTGCCTATTTTAATGCTCAAAAATAATTTATATCGTTAAATCTAATTCAAATAAGTGCATTTGATTTGAATTTTTTTTTGTTTGATTGCATTGTGCATTGTGCATTTGGTGCATATTATTAATTTAAAAGCCTTCTAGGCGATACAGTTTTGATTTCTATGTTGCGTAGCGAATTTCTTTTCAATATGTTTCAGATAGTCTTTTTGTCACTAACTGGTGCCGCTCACAGTTTAAAAGTCAAATTCATAATTACTCCCCACCCCTCCTAACAAAACTCCGTAAAATTACTGAGCTATAAGGTTCAATTTTCATAAATTTTTAATTGAGATTGCACTCGATCATGAGGGTCTGGGTTCGAATCTGTACGGACGACATGCTATGTACTAACTTACTAACTACCAATGAGTTTTGTAACCTATTACGTGTATACTCTAATAGAGGGTTCAACATAATATGCCGACGGTTTCTTAAGATGATGATCAGACCACCATTCTCTATGGGAAAAACATTGAAACTGCAAAAATCAGCTGTCGCGTAACTTTAAGGGTGTTAGTATTCAGACAGTGAAACTAAACAAATTTCCCTTCACACATTTTTTTTTTTCGTTTTTCTGCCCATATTTCTTACGAAAAGTTATTCAGTTTCATTGTATGAATACACCCTTATAGTTATGTTATTATTGACGACCCGGTTGGTGTAATGGTTACCACGCCGGACTGCCAAACCAGGGTCCTGGATTCGAATCCCGGTTCGGTCATGGATGTTTATATGTTTGTGCCGTTGTTGTATGGTTTCCATAATAAACTGCTTACAGTGCTTGCTTGGGATCATTACAATGTTTGCCTGTGCTTTTTTTATTACGCATGGGTTTGCTCTTGACCTCAATCTAGTCCTCAGGACGTATGTTAATACATAGAGGAACACGTAAGAAGTAGGTATTGTGTATTTCTCCATAGAACATTTGGGGGGGGGGGGGGGGGGACCGTTTGCTATTGATAATAACAGTAAAACGCATCGAATTCAGTTGCCCATCGGGGCTAGGTCGGGGCCGTCACGGAGTTGAGGCTTTGAAAGAGGTGAAATTACGGGTACGGGTTTCTCTATGTGTTAATAATTAATTGAATCAGGCGTTACTTTGCGGAAATCCATGACTAATATGTAGATGACACGATTGTATCAAGACCTCCGCTTCCAAGTACCTAGTAGACAAAGTTGTATTACGTTATGCAACACAACGTGCCCACCAAATAATTTCTACTCTACACGTGTTTCGCTCCACCAAGGAGCATCCTCAGGAGTTAGACCGACGAACGTTCGAAACAGAGTTGTTACTCCGCCGAGCGTCCGACACCGACTCTGACACTGACTCGGTGTCGGACGCTCGCTTATTTGGTGGGCACGTTGTGTTGCATAACGTAATACAACTTTGTCTACTAGGTACTTGGAAGCGGAGGTCTTGATACAATCGTGTCATCTACATATTATTTATGTGTTAATAATTAAAAACTAGTGGTGTATAAGGAATAATGTAATGTAGAATTGTAGAGGCAGGTATATGTAATATTTTCTTCAAGGTAAAATTTTATCTCTTTCTGGAAGTATACAGACCAGTAACAGATATACACATGAAAATCGTAAAAACGAGCGCAATACTCAATATCGTTCTGCCCAGGCTGTCCCTTTCGGTAATGGAACCCTAAAAACAGTTCCAGATCACAAGCGAGATAAATGAAATAACTAATTTGTGACGAAAAATATGAAGCATTCATTTCTTTTTTTACGAACTGTTTATTATTCTTTGTGAAATGTATAATTCAATTCATAATCTTCGAAATTAAATAACATATATTTTATTTATTTGAGAATTTGGTAATTTTGTAACGATATCAGAAGAAACGAAAGTCTTCGTTGTGTGTTGCCAGTGATGACATATGGAACAGAGACGTGGTCGTTCACTCAAGGCCTCATAAAAAGGCTGAAAGTCACCTAAAGGGTAATGGAGAGGGCTATGCTCGGAGTTTCCCTGCGAGATCGAATCAGAAATGAAGAGATCTGCAGAAGAACCAGAGTAACTGAGCTAGCCCAAAGAATTGCTAAACTGAAGTGGCAGTGGGCGGGGTACATTGCTTTGCAGAACCGATGGCCGATGGGGCCGAAAAGTTCTCGAGTGGCAACCGCGTACCGGAAAGTGCAGCGTGGGTAGGTCCCACCACACGGTGGACCGACGACCTGGTGAAGGCGGCGGGAACCCGTTGGATGAGGGCAGCGCAGGCCGGTCGTTATGGCGGTCCTTGGGGGAGGCCTATGTCCAGCAGTGGACGTCCATTGGCTGAGATGATGATGATGATGATCAGAAGTTCTTAAAAATTGTTATTACCTACTCGAATTTCAAAATTATAATAAACGAGCGTTAACCCGCGACTTCGTCCGCACAAATTATATACCAGATTTTAAGTCAGATCATAAGCTATCAAACAAAAAATCGGTTTAGTAGTTTTTGCGTGATACTCGTTCAAACAAACAAACAAACACACAAACAAAAAATTAGTGAAATGGAATCAGGGACACCTAAAAACCATATCGTAACTTTTTTTGTTAATATCTTCAATGTACAGACAAACGTTCTGCTACAGTTTTATAATAGTTTAGATATAGACAAACCAACATTTTACATTACGTTTTAATGATGAAATTAACTCATTATTTCGAGGTTGAAAGTCGATTTTGAATGAACTACATATTGTGCGATTTTTATAAAAACTGCAAACATTTCACGTTTTTTATACCTACATAGGTTCTAGCTAAGACTAAAATCACATTATAGTATTCAATTACATACCATTAAGTTTTAATGGTATACAATAAAAAAATATTTTCATGGTCATTCCATTATTTTTAGTCCATGCAATTATGTCGTCATCTTCAAACATCATTATTATAGCCGTTTTCACAGTCCATTTGCGTTTCTTTTATCGTCCTGAGACTCTTTATATTTAAAACAGTTTAAAAATTATTTATAATAAAATCGGTCAAGTGCTAGACGGGCTACTCGCGCACCGAGGCTGAAGGTTCCGTACCACACCGCAACAACATATTAAAGTTAAATTTTTTTTTTAACTCCGGGACCTTTATCATGAGACTGACTCACACTTGGCCGGTTTTTATTATTTTTTGTTATACTGTAGAGTTTGCTCTATAATCACACCAAATTTGGCGCTTGTATGTATTACCGTTTTTTCCATAGAGCAAGAAGAAAAAACGTTGATAAAAACTAGTTCCTTGTATGAGGACACCCTTAATTTTTAACTTTTTGACATTTTTATTATTTGTTAGCAAATCCGCCGGAATAACGCACATTCTGTAAAAATTTCAACTATCTCGCTCTTACGGTTCAAAAGTTAAAATAAATAGGTAGGACAGACGGACGGATGGTCAACGTTGGCTTAGTAATAGGGTCCCATTTTCACCCTTTGGGTACGGAACCCTAAAAATTTTTTTTTAAGCGAAATGCAAACATGAAAAAAAAATTATAGGTACATTTTTAAATAGTACGCTGTGCGAGATGTTTTCAGTGGGGACTTTCTTTTCTTTATTATAGTAATAAATTAGAACTAAAATGTAAACACAATTTAACAATTAACATAATGAATGCTTTTAGTTCATTAGTCTACTTCTACAAGAATATCCTACTAAAAAATGTTTTACAGACAGTGAAGAAATTACGAAAGTTTGCGTCTTACAAATTAATTATTTGTTCTTAATGTTGTTTTTTTTTAAACTATCTTTTTACTATTCCATTATTTGGGAATAATAAATATGTGCGAGAGTGTGCCTATAGATTCGCCCTGCAGTGCGATTTTTTTATTTTTTAATTATATATTTCTCTCATCAAAAAAAATATTACAACAATTTAGAATACTGGCATCGTTAAACCTATCATCGTTTGTCTCGATACAAGGTACTTCACGATATCTGTCTTACACAATGGTATACTTACCTACGTATACCTACATAATTATCTTGTGACCGGCTTCTCAAACAGACATACCTCGGACATACCTATGCCATCAATTCAAACCGCAGCGATTTAAGGCTTTTAGTACGAGCTTTAACAGGACACTGCAAGTTAAAAAAACATCTAACTACACAGAATGGGGCTTGTAGATTCACCCACTTGCATATTCTGCTGTGAAACACAGGAAACGCCCATACACCTCCTCTGCTAATGCGAAGTGCTCATTCACAGAAGGAGTCGCCATCTAGGTGGGTACGTGGTAACACCTACTGACCTCTCCTCTCAAACTATAACACGGTTCATGAAGTCCGTGGGCTTAGGAAATGACCTTAAGGTCAAGGGTGACAGCTACAATAGATCTGTTCAGGTCGCGGTTGCTCTTGGTCATTGACCAAGCCCTTACAACCAAATAATAAATAATACTTATACAGAGTGGGTTTTTAAAACACTTTATTTTATTCTACAGCCAGTATCTTACTTAGGTTTCGTATTTCTGAATAGTCTAATGTATAGTTATAATCATGTGCGGAACCCTGTCTAGCTGTCTACCAATACAGGGCGGGGGTAGATTCTGAGTGGCGACGAGCGATGACCGACATAAAATTGTAAAGCCACGTACAGGTTTCCTATTCAATTATAATTATTATAAGACACATAAGTTTGACACTGTATGTAATTTACAGTTATCTACAGGCTGTCCTGTGTATGGTGGTGGTATGTTATGATGGTGGTATGGTGTGATTGGTATGGCAGTCTATGTCATGCTTCGGTGTTTTCTAAAGAGATACATAAGTGTAGAAATCATATTCTGTAAATATTTAAACAACAACAAAAATTATCGTTAAATAATTATACCAATTGGCGCTTAACCGACTGCTCTAGAACGGTGAACTTGGACGAAGAAACCACTTCGTTCAAGACGATGAAGGAAAACATTGTGAGGAACCTGCATACGCTGAAGAAGAAATTCTGATATGTTTATGAAGTGCACCAATCCGCATTGGGCACGCGTGGTGGACTAATGTCTATACACCCTCCCTGAGGCCTGAGGCACAGGCCCTGCAGCAGGACGTTTATAGGCTGATGATGATGATGATGATGGCGCTCAAGATTATTATTCCTGAAAAGACTAGTATATCTATCTAGGTATCACGTGGTATCGAGATGAAACTAGAAATGTCACTAACGATCACAAACTGATGGCTAATGCCTCTTATTTTCTATACACATTAAGAGCATTCGCCGTTATATTAATTGAAAGGACAAATGTTATAAATGCCCCGCCATTTGGTAGGAAGCCAATGGGCGGCCATTTGTAAATGTTGTCGGACGATGCAGAGAGTTTGTACAATTTGTACAGCTGTATTTTGGCCATTAATTTTAGCGTTTCGCAACACTGGGTGTTGATTTCGACAGTTGGTCGTAAGTTAAAAGGTGCTAAGTTACGATATACAGGGGTGTTAGGGTAAACAGTTGCATTGCTTCAATGGGTGATTGTACCCATGATATTGAACAACTTTACCAGAAAAAAAGAAAATTGTAGGAAATCACTCAAGTCACAAGAAAGTTAGAGACCACACAAGCGATTTTTGCGATATCAATTGAATCGCTGTAACTGAGCGTTATCACTGCGAAATCATCGCCGCGAATCGACGATAATGTGTAATACGGGCCTTACAAACAGAAGTGTCCAATTATTTTGCTGTAACTGAGCGTTATCACTGCGACATCATCGCCGCGAATCGACGATAATGTGTAATACGGGCCTTACAAACAGAAGTGTCCAATTATTTTGCTGTAACTGAGCGTTATCACTGCGAATCATTGCCGCGAATCGACGATAATGTGTAATACGGGCCTTACAAACAGAAGTATCTAATTATTTTGCTTTAACTGAGCGTTATCACTGCGACATCATCGCCGCGAATCGACGATAATGTGTAATACGGGCCTTACAAATAGAAGTATCTAATTATTTTGCTTTAACTGAGCGTTATCACTGCGACATCATCGCCGCGAATCGACGATAATGTGTAATACGGGCCTTACAAACAGAAGTGTCCAATTATTTTGCTGTAACTGAGCGTTATCACTGCGACATCATCGCCGCAAATCGACGATAATGTGTAATACGGGCCTTACAAATAGAAGTGTCCAATTATTTTGCTGTAACTGAGCGTTATCACTGCGACATCATCGCCGCGAATCGATGATAATGTGTAATACGGGCCTTACAGACAGAGGTGTCCAATTAGTTTCTCACAGCTTTACAAAATGTACTTGCAAAAAAGAGACAGGATCTGCGAATTCTCCAGCAACAAGAGCGTAGCTGACAGAAAAAGAAAGTAGAGAGAATTATTTTGTAAAAAAAAAACATAACCCTCCTTCTGGCGCTTTCGGGTAATTAAATCATTTGTCGTCTAAGATCTCATATTTAATCACATAATACCCATACAATAATATTATTATGCTATATCCTATCTCAAATGCAAGTCAACTCAATGAAATGCAATCGACTCGACAAGAGAAAGAATTTTATCGCGTTCATTCCACACGAAGAAAAATGTCTATTGTACTTGACTGTGACAACTATTTACCATAATAAACTTCACTAGAATATAACAGACTTTACTATACATATTTTTTTATAAATCGAATTCAGGTAGATTTAACAAAAATCTAATTATAACAACACTTTTTCCAATAGACTGCTAAAATAAAATACTTTACTACTTACTACCTAGACATTTTTCTCCGTGTAGTGTCATTGACCCAATATTGGCTGATAAGTGATAAGGGTTGAATTGCCAGTGGCGTAGCGTGTTTCAGCCGCCCTGGGCACAGACGAATTTTGCCGCCCCCCTTATAAGAAAACCTACACAAAAAATAAAGGAGCGATTGAAGTGAGCAAGAAATTTTTTTTCTCATCTTTACGGGATTTCGGGTTGTAGTCAGACATCTTTTAGTTTGTCCATGCAAAAGTAGAAAGTAGAGCAAGCAAAGCGAGCTCGAATTTTCTCCTCAATACGAATTGGTTAGGGCCAGAGTTTTTTACGTATAAAACATGTGCAAAGTAACCTAAGTAAAAGCTATGGATCGAGCAAAGCAAGCTTAACATTTTTAGCACCACGTCTTAGCTGTGGTCACAACTCTTTAGACTAATTTGTAGGAGTACAGTTATTAAAACCCAACCTTAGATTGTGCAAAGCGAGCTCGACTTTTCTCTGCTCTACAAATTGGTTAAATAGAGACCAGAGAAATTATTCCCCTTTTTTCCCGAGTTTGCCGCCCCCAGTAAAGTGCCGCCCGTGACATTTGCCCCCCCCCCCCTGCCCTCCCTCTTGCCACGCTACAGCCTTGAAAATGGATGAAAATATTGACATCGTTTCTTTGGGCAACAAAATGTTAGACATTTTCTGGGAAGTGGGTCGTTATGTTCCACCCAGTATAATTACAAACATACGCGCAACGAACCCGGTGCATTTAATTACCAAGAACAGAAATGGCAAAATCTTTTTCAGAGTAATATTTGTTTTCATGTTTTTTGCGACAAAACGACACAACAACGATATTTATGCTAGCTAGAATAAGGGGAGAGGGGTGTTGAAAATAACATAGTTAACACTAATGACTCGCCCCGGCTTTACACGAGTATACAATCCTGGCTCATGAATCAGTCTATCTATTAGTGAAAACTGTTTCGTAATCCCTACTATAGTTTTTAAAGATTAAACTTTACAGACAGACAGGACCACAGAAAAACGCGGTGGAGGACTTTAATTTATAATATACCTTTGACTATTTATAATAAGGACTAGCCTTGCGGTAGCATTTCCCCTCTGCCAAGGTATAAGATTAATTGATCATGTGCATTTACATTCAATTCTATACCTTATCACTAAACGAGGCAGCTTATAATTGCGAAACAATAATTTCGAACTTAGAACGTTTCGGGTTCACACGAGACTTCTTTTCATGATTTTGAAAGTTCAAAATTAGAATCTAAAGTTATGGGGAATAAAATCCAAAGTTGCGGATTGCGTCTTACCTTGCCCCCCGCAAAAAGTGGCAGAAATGTGTTTGAATCGTGATATTCAAAATCATGAATACACAAACTTTTTTACTTTTACTTTTACTTTTTGGTCATTTTCTACTGCTGATTTCAACGTGAGATTTTTCAAAAATAGCACTACTGAACTAAAATTAAATAAAATAGACTACATGCCGTATCAACATACTTCATATATACGAAATGTCACTGGATCACCATGGATCACTATCCTAGACCTATAGTAAACATAGGTCCATTTAATGGCCCATTAAAAGTTCTAACTTAATTTAACTTAACCAAGGAGATTAGTTCAGTTTAACAGATTAGAGTTAAGGCCAAGTCGGGTTTGGTTTTACTACCACCTACAAATGGATACATACAGAGGCATACACTTTACATGGCCTAGTAGACAAAATAATATCACACGTGATAAATACGCATTTCCTTAGGCAACTAGGTAAATAGGCAACTCTTAAAAATCTACACACGGCTACGCAAAACCAAAATCGAGTACTATTTAACGTCGCGCGGCCAGCTTATATTTATTTTGCGTAGTAGACTAAGAGATAAGTGTACTTTTTGCAAGGCTGATTCAGTGTTTATGGGGTGTAGAGCATCTCTGTGATGGGGATGGTCCAGGTCTGCCTGCATAACTCCAGTCGGTTTAGAAGTTACAGATGTTTAAAGGTCAGTAAAAAATTAACGATATTGTAGTACGCTGTAGCTATGTGAACAGTCCTAAAACTGACATGGTTCATTAGTCGGTTTAGGAGATACAACCGTTCAAAGGTCCTATCTTTGAACGGCTGTATGCTCGTTCAAACAAACAAACACACAAACAAAAAATCCAAAAATTGCTGATATGGAATCAGGGACACCTAAAAACCATATCGGAACTTTTTTTTTGTTAATATCTTCAATGTACAGACAAACTTTCTGCTACAGTTTTATAATAGTTATAGATTATCTATTTTCACGTAGAAATACGTATTAGTCACGTGTGATATTTTGTCAAATAGACCATGTCAAGTAACAGCATTAGAATCAACATTAGTAGGTGGTTCACGACTCTTGAAAATTTTGAAACAGCAAAAAAAAAACAATCAAGTATTAACTATCGACACTTTTTTAAATGTCTATCTATAGTTTAACTACCTAACTTTGATGTGAAAATATTATTTCATAGTTGAGAGAATTAGAGCGTAAACAGAGAGTTTTAAACCAGCTGTGCAATTTTGCTGGACAAATACATTTTTACCCGAATACTTCCGAAGTAGGGTAATGATTTACACGTGCACACGACGACACATCAAGCTATACAAAATCAAAATAAGCTGGTCGCGCGTAGAACGAGTAACGTATAACGTCTCGTGACCAGCTTATATTGGTTTTGTATAAGCTTGACGTGTCGCCGTGTGTATGCATAAATTTTATCCAGAGTGTGCCTAAAGCACTTCATACAGACCGGCTCGCACTTGTTGCTTAGACTGAATACGAGTGAGACAGGAATGACACCATTGCTTATGTTGTTCTCCTCCTCCCATACCACCCAAACGGGGTGATGTCAAAATTACTAGGACGCAGGGAGAGGCCGTACTGTTTTTAGGTATTCGAACTCTTTCTTATACTGTGCCCAAAGTTTGTTTTGGCGTCCAAATTCAGCAGTAAATCAATTACGTGTTCCCCTTAACTTTTGCAAAATTTTAACGAGTATCACTTCCTCAGGGAAATGAAATTATTAAGAAGTTATGAACAAATTAACAAAATTTTGGACTATGATTAATAAACGGATTTCCAAGAACATGTCAAGTGTGAATCGGACTAGCGAACCGTAGATTTTCATACCGCCACACAAATATATTATACAAGGTGTAACAAAACCCCCTGGAGTGATTCAGACTATCAAACTGAACAACTTTTACTATGGAACCAAATTCAAAATCACAAAAAAATGCTGTTGTATCATACAAAACTGCAGTGCTGACTCAACTGAAAATGTATTCGACAACTTGTTTTTTTTTGTTGTCGAGATTGTGTCCATAGTGAAAGTTGTTCATCGGTTGATTACTAGGGTGTTTCTGTTTTGTAACACCATAGTATAGGGTCGTCTTAATATTGCGATTTCGACATTGGTCCCATTAGCGAAAGTTGTTCAGTTTGATGTTCTGATCATCCCCCGCAGTCATTAAGTTGGAACCTGTAGGTATTTGTCTAATAAAACAAGTTTCTTGTATGGAGCCTATGTATGGAGCAAAGTAAATTGAATTTGATGAAAAATATGAAAGAATGTAGGTACAGACAACTTTTTCCGTAATGTTAACAACCGGTTACTTAGGTACTTGTTTAGCTTTTACGACAAGCTAAATTTAGTTTTACCCGGGCCGAGTAATCCTACAGTTTTACCCGGTTATGACACTATAGACTGAAATCCTGTTGCACGTTTTCTACACACATCATTTTTAGGCAATGGCAGTAGAAATTTTATCATTTACGCCTAGTTACTGGAGCCCTGACTGGTCACGGTCCTTTTAACAAACATCTGTTCAATATTGGTGTTACTAACAGTCCTCTATGCAGGGTGTGCATGGAGGTTGAAGAAACGGCTGCGCACGTGCTGTTGGAATGCAACGGGCTTAGCATACCATCGGGCACAACACCTCGGATCACCGGGGTCTCTTACAGAAGTCTTCGGCAGCATTAACAAGCTGGTGGGCTTCCTGGAGGAGTTGGGGCGGCAGGAGTAGTCATTCCCACCTAACGCAAAATAGAGATAGAAACGAGCCCGCTCAACCAATACCAAAAAGGATTCTAAAAATATTCTCTTCTCACAATCGCAACCCTTTTGACAGCCGATTGAAAAAATGTTGTGCTGTTGCATGTTGCATCTATTATTATTATTACTATTATAAAACTGTAACAGGAAGTTTGTCTGTACATTGAAGATATTAACAAAAAAAAAGTTACGATATGGTTTTTAGGTGTCCCTGATTCCATTTCACCAATTTTTGGATTTTTTGTCGGTCTGTTTGTTTGTGTGTTTGTTTGGGTGTTTGTTTGTTTGTTTGAACGAGTATCACGCAAAAACTACTGAACCGATTTTGATGAAACTTTTTTTGTTTGATAGCTTATGATCTGACTTAAAATCTGGTATATAATTTGTGCGGACGAAGTCGCGGGTTATCGCTCGTCTTATTATAACATTACAACCTGTCTAGATGGAATGAGGTTTCATTGTGTAAAATAATCAAAATCACGCTGAAAATGTGAGTAATTTTTAAATGTAATTTCATGTCCAATAAATACATTACTTTCTTTAAAAAACAATTTTTTTATGTGTCCCTGATTCCAAATCACAAATTTTTGGATTTTTCGTCTGTCGGTTTGTTTGTTTGTGTGTTTGGCAAAAACTACTGAACCTGAATATTACATCTTCATTCGGAATGTGAATATCATTGCCTAAAAACATATTATTTATTAAAAACACATACAAAATACAGAACACCAGACAAAAAAAAAACCATAATAAACTAAAACACAAATTACAAATAAAAGATGTCCTCCAAAGCGCCCACCTGAGGCAGAGTACCTAGGAGGCTAGCCGCATTGCCCCTCTGAATGGCCAAACTTACCCTTTGGGCAAAATAGCTGCCAGCCCTCCTGTCCCCCGTGGCCTCAAACAGGCGCCTCGATAGGCACTTTAAAAAAAGTTTCGCAGCGGGACCCCAACAGTCTAAGATCTCCACAGCGAAAGGCAGAAACTCATAGCCCTCCCCTAAACACATTGGTGTGGAAAACTTTGTAACAGGATCTTGTAATATTAGACACGACGTAAAGCTGTGGGCCTTAGTAGGTTTATTGTTCGGGCTTTATAATCTGTGGAGAAGCTTTGCGGGATGACGGAAAGCCACATTTTATCCGGGTACTAAAATTGCTGTCTATCTTCTTTTTAAGTCTACTGTGGTATGAGCCAGTCTTGAGTCAGCTCTAGTAATTGAATTGGGTGGGAATTAATTCGAATAACTCGGACACAGTTTCTTCAGTCGTCAATTAGAATTGTTGTTTTGCTTTTTGTTGGTTTCTACTAAGTACTTATATTAAGTGTGAGCTTACGTGTGTATTGTGAGTTTTTTTTTATTTATAAAGCTGGTGCCCGCGACTTCGCCTGCGCTTCGTCTGGACAATTCACACAATATCTTTATAAATTGTAGCCTATGTGTTATTCTAATGTATAAGCAATATTATTTTAAAGTTTCATTAAAATCCATTCAGTAGTTTTTACGTGAAAGAGTAACAAACATCCATCCATACTTACAAACTTTCGCATTTATGATATTAGTAGGATGAATGGACTCTTGCTTGTGCGTTAGCACTGCATTTCCGCCAGTGTCAAGTAGTGGGAGAATAGTTGATAGTGGGAGAATCTATCCCGATCTCAGGGATTGTTTGTGGTCAAGAACAGGATTTCGGAGCCTCGTGGCAGGCAAAAACGCGACGCGCGAAAACCACGCGAGACAAGTGTTCGGGTCAGAACCGGCCACGTGACTTGCGTGTCGTTTATGATTTAGTTTTCTCTCTGTTCTCATTTGTTTTTTTTACCAACTTTTAGACATTGCATTTTATCATACGAAGCGGAAAACGGAAATGAAAAAAAGTTGATCGGTTTGGTGTTCTGATCGTCATCTTAAAAAACCGTCAGTATATTACCTGTATGCGTGCACCCTTCTTATTTAACTAATAACACAATTTTAAGGGTGCATTCAGATACTGAAACTAAAGAACTTTCCCAAAAAAACGAAAAAAGTTGTTCAGATTTATAATGTCTCTGAACATCTTCCCAAATAATATTTTCAATAAATATTTTCGATCACATAAAAATATACTTAGTGCCTGTTTCACCACTTCTGGACAAGTCCTTAATAGCTTAACGAGCTGTCAGATAAGATATTAAGAACTTATCCAGATGTAGTGAAACATGCCTTTAATCAATTTTCGAGTTTGCGTAACAGATAACTTAGATAACAACCTAATTGTCAACCAAAAACACAAAGAGTAACGGAAAATAATTTCTTGACAGCCTAATTAGATATACGCTCTCACTAATTACAGCATAATTTATAATTACCTTTTCTTTTTTATAAAAAGGCAAAAGAAAAATAGGTTAAAAACCGGGTCATTAGCGCCTACCGCCAGTTAACGTAGTACATTAAAACTCGCGCCAAAAGGGTTACCGGGTCAACCTTTATTTATTGCTGGGCAATTGAGACTTAGCTCTTCTTTCGTCAGCTATTCTTTATTTGTAATTTTATGCTAGTACAGTAGTACCAGGTTTATAAGTCTCACCGATGTACCTGCGCAGTTGAAAAATTTTTAAAGCGCGCGAAATAATATTGACCAATCAAGATGTGACACCTTGCCGCTATTGGCTTATTGCTTTCGCGCCCTTTTCGCTGCCGAAACATTCATAAGTCTGCTTTTCGAGTTGGAGCGAGATATAGAATACCCGATTTTGCACTGCTCTGCGCAAACGATGATTGACGAGCGGAATTATTTTCCTGGTCGTACTGTAGCGGTAATTATCAATTAAGTAATCAATTGGGTACCTACTACCAGATATTTTTCACCGATTGAAGCGTAAAGGGATAAAAGATCCTCTATGTAGTGTTTCTGTATGTGAAAGGCTATCCCCCAATCACCACTTGAGACGTAATTCCAGCCTTGAAACCAATGTTATTACCAACATTCTAAGTATCACCAAAAGTCTTTCAAATACGTGATTTCATTAATTCGTTCATCCATTCATTCGATGACACTTGAAACCTTGAAAGTGATAGTGCGCCTTGCTTCAACTGATACGATAGACAAAAGATCAGCAAATTAGAAAACTAAAATGACAATGGGCTGCCAATGGCCATATCTGCTAAGTATATCTGCCGATAAACTGACAACCGCTGGAGATTTCGAGTTCTAAAATGGAGATCAAGAACAGGCAGGCGTGGTGTGGGACGCCCACTAGCGCTGGACTGACTACTTGAGACAGGTAGCGGGGAACGATTGGATGAGAAAGACCTAGGATAGATTTTCGTAGCGCGCCGTATCAGTAAGTCAGTGATACGTCATACGTTATACAATCAAAGTACTTGCCATAGCTCTAAAAACAAGAAAATTAAAATGACAATGGGCTGGTCATATCTGCACGAAAGCCAACCTAGAATGACGATAAAGATTCTTGACCGACGACCTGAGACAGGTAGCGGGGAGTGACTGGACGAGGAAGGCCGATGGTAGTCTCATCAGCCGCGTATCGGGAGAGGCATATGTTCAGCAGAGAACGTTACAAGCTGATGATGTTGATGATGATGATAATTGATTCATTGAAAATATGTGGGAGGTAGTTAAAAGTGTACACCGGTATTACAAGTAGTTCATGGGTTTGAGCACTGCCCGCCACTTCTTCTATCGAGTCGATGGAATGTCATTCTAAATTCCAGCTCAGTTATTTGCCACTCGGCTAGCATTATCGGCGGTTTTCAAAAGCTCCGGTCGCGTGTAAGTGTCGGGGAAGGAAGGGCAGGGCCTTTTTAATTTTAATCAAACGTGACAATTGTAACAACGACAATTCGGGACACATTGCTGGTTTGGCTTGCACTAGGAAAGGCAATATTATGCGACCTATAACATTCTCAGCAATGTACTCTCTGAATTGTGATTGTAAAGAAGGGCAGGATAAGAGATGGGTGGTGGGTGGTCTGAGGAGCAATACAAAATTATTCCCAGTCTAACTTCCCCTTTAGCCTGAAACGGGCATTGACCAAAAGCGGTACAACAAACAAAGTATTTAAGACCGCAAGTATGTACAGACCGCGGTAGCATTTCGACCGCAAAACGGACCGCAACAGAGCACTTTATACATGTTCCTGCTGATATTAATGAGGTAATAAATTAACCACATTAAGGTTCACATTTTGATGTTATTTAAATGGTCTTTTTTAATACGTTCATTCTCATTTAATTTGTTTGTTATACTTTAAAGCTATACAGGGTGTAACAAAACACCATAGTAATACGTAAGGGGGTGGTTCAAACCATCAAATTGAACAACCTTCACTGTGGATCCAAATTCGAAATCGCGAAAAAAATTTGCAGTCCCAGACATTTGACACGAGTAGGTTTGCAGTATCATCATCATCAGCTCAGCCAATGGACGTCTTCTGCTGGACATAGGCCTCCCTCAGGATTCCAGAAGGATCGCCATAACGACTGGTCCTGCGCTGCCCTCATGCAACGGGTTTCCGCCGCCTTCACCAGGTCGTCGGTCCACCGTGTACCCACGCTGCGCTTTCCGGTACGCGGTCGCCACTCGAGAACTTTTCGGCCCCATCGGCCATCGGTTCTGCGAGCAATGTGCCCCGCCCACTGCCAGTTTAGTTTAGCAATTCTTTGGGCTATGTCAGTTACTCTGGTTCTTCTGCGGATCTCTTCGTTTCTGATTCGATCTCGCAGGGAAACTCCGAGCATAGCCCTCTCCATTGCCCTTTGGGTGACTTTCAGTCTTTTTATTAGGTTTGCAGTTTAGTATTTTTTTTTTAGGCCCACCACACATTCCCACCGCTGTAACTCCTGTAAGCCAGGATCAACAGCGGCGACCATTCACAACACTGGACAATGAAGTCCAGCGAGCCCGGGGGATGACTCTAATCTGTCTTGGAACCCGCAATGAATTAATCAAAGAAGATAGGAGGAGTAGGAAAACGAAATATCCGACTTCCCTCCATTGCAAACGGGAGACAGCAATAAGAAGGAAAAAACATGGCTATTAGAGAGCCAATTCAAGAGATCATTTATGGCAGTGTTGAAGACACGACCGCAAAAGCACCAAAAATACAAAATAAAACAATAGGAACCTAACATTGTACTGAAACTATGACCTATTTTGCTTCCAGTAATAAGTATGGCAAAAACATCTGAACGCACGGAAGTTATCCCTAGTCGCAACAAGATCCATGTAGTAAGGGACACCAGAAAACGATTTTATTGAGTCAAGCATGGTCTGGCGCTCGGCGTACCAGAGCTCACACTCCCAAAGAATATGATGAGCGGTCTGTTCGAACTCGTTACTGTCAACAGAACATTCACATAAAGGTGACGCAACCAATTTAAAATAAAATAGCTTTCCCTTAAAGTTACCATGTGCAGTAAGAAATTGGGCTACGCAGTGATCTACCTCTAGCCACGCTTTGTCTAGACGATCGCGAACAGATGGAAAAAATTGGTATAGATGTCGACCCTTTGTAGACCCTTGCCACCGTAGTTCCCAGTCTAATAAAAGTTCATCAAAGATGTTGCAATCAAAGTTAAATAATTTACTAATTCTATTTCGGTCGCGAGGTTTTAAGAAGTTATGACTAACTTTTCTTGAACGAAAGTAATTGGCCGCGCGGCGTTGTATTTCCAAGTCTACGGGAACCACCCCCGCTAGAACGGGGAGTGCTTCGGTGCTGACCGTTCTATACGCTTTACACAGGAAAATCAAGGCTAAACGTTGACTTTGAAGTAACTTACGGCGCGCAGCGCCAATAGCCGACCTATCTGCCCAAACGGGGGCTCCATAACACATGCACCCGAGGTATGTTGCGGAATATATTATTTTAAGTGTTTTGTAACAAAGACCCCATGTCGAGGTGGAAATACGCGCTAAACTCAAAAAATTACTTTTGGCTTTCTCTCCTATTGTCTTGATATGATTTACGAAGCTAAAATTACGTTCCAAATGAAAGCCTAAATAGGAAACAGAATCTTTACTTTTAATATTAATGCCTTGAAATTTTATTCGTGGTGGTACTTTCAGGTTCCCTTTGAGCAATAGTTGGAATGTTTTATGGGGGGCGAACTGAAGACGATTTCTGTATCCCCAATCTGTTATTTGCTGCAGGCAGTTGCTAGCCAGTCTTTCGATACCTACTCTAGTATTGGAATGTATGAGCAGGAGACCATCATCGGCGTATCCTATTAGCGAGCAGCTTTGAGGGAAAGGAAGTGTCAGAAAATCATCAAAACCTATATTCCATAAATAGGGTCCAAGGACAGAGCCCTGAGGACAGCCCTGTGTCAGCACTTTGGACACTACATGGTGACCAAGCCTCAACTTTGAAACTCCGTTCGTAAAGTAAGAATAAATAAGCGAGTAGATGTTCCGATGACAACCTCTATTTTTGAGCTTTAGGAGAAGCATTGGCCACCATGCGTTGTCAAAGGCACCCGATATATCAAGAAATATACCGACGATATAGCTATATTCAGAGAGCTCTACCGCCTCTCTCACAAGTAAGCACGCGTCTGAAGTCGATTTCCCTATGGTAAAGCCAAATTGCCTGTCACTGAACTTAGGTCCTCCTGGAATTAACCGAGGGACAACGAGGCGTTCCAAGAGTTTACCCAAAGATGGAAGAAGGGTAATAGGTCGATAAGACTTCGGATCATCAGGGGGCTTATCACCGGCTTTGGGGATTATTTTAATGCAACCACGTCGCCATAAGTTTGGAAAAACTCCCCTAGCAATGCAACGGTTGAAAACTGTTAGAATAGACTCACCGGCAACTTTAAAAGCCTCCTTGATCATCCGATTCGAAATCTTATCCTCACCGGAAGCCTTACCCGCCGGCAGAGATCCCACGACATTTCGCAGTTCATCAAGAGACAAAGAGACAAAGAGTGAGCCAAACAATGACCAATCAGCATTTCTAGTCTTATAACTATAGTTAGGTAATGAAGCAGGCAGATCTTGTTGCGACCGCGGAATATACTCGTACACGATCAGGCGATGATCACTACAAGACGCATCAGGAATGACGCGCCAACAATCTATGCGAACGTCCACATTAGAAAATGTGACGTCAATAGAGGACTCGCCTGAAGGGCTGCTGTATGTAGGTGGTGCATCAGGGGTGTTATACGTATAGAGGTTGAGCTCAGCGATGAACTCTTCCACAGCTGTGCGACGCACAGCGTCAAAGGTACGCAGTTTGCCATGCCATAAGGGAGATGAAGCATTGGTATCAGCTCCTATGATGACCCTACGGCCAGCCAAGGAGTGTAGGACGGATCGCAAATGGTGGAGGTAAGGAGTAGCAGGATCGGCGTGTTGGAAATAACAGCTAACAAGGTAAATTGTAAAGGAAGGGCAGGATACCTCCGCAACGGCGCAGTGCGTAGTAGAGAGATTGTTTAAGGCTGTGACTGTGAAGTTAGCGCGCGGAATGTAAATGCCAGCGAGAGCCGACTTAGATACTTGTAAAAGTTTATTTTTTAAAGCAGTAAGTTGGTACTGTTCCTGAACTAAGACTACGTCTATGTTATAATCAATAACGAGCCTATCTAACTCTAAAGTTGCAATCTTATTGTTATGAAGATTTAATTGGCCTATTATTAGCTTATCCATAGTTGATGCGGGATACAAGATTATCTACTCTAATTTTATACATAGGACAATTTGATGAACCCGAAGCGTGATCTGATGGTTTTTTAAAACATTTGCAAGATGCGCAGACAGGCTTAAAATCACTAGCGCCTTTAGCCATGCATGACCTAGACTCATGAGGCCCCGCGCAGTAGGCACAACAAACGGGTTGAGTACAATGTTTAATTATATGACCGTACTGTTGACAATTAAAACAACGCGAGACGTCTACTTGATCATCGAAGTGACACGTGTCCCAATCGATGAACAATTTTTGCTTGGTATCGATCAAGTGTTTACGAACGGTCGCTGAGACTTCAACTGTTAACCATTTAAATTTCGAGTCACCCCAACGTTTAGTACGCACTATTTTAGTCGTTTTATTAAACTCATCCTCAGTAACGGGTGTTTCATCTAAAATGTTTTGCTGAAAAAGGCACTTAAGAAAAAAGTTATCGTCCATTTCAACCGGAACGTGTTTAACTAAAATGCGAGGGTTGATTTTCTTTGGCTGTTCTATACGGAGACCAGCCTTCGCGATCGCGGCATCAGACGAAAGTTTTTTAACCTGCTCTTGATTTGTAACACGCAGAACTACACCAGCCTTAGCAGTCTTTTTCAAACCAACAATCTGGAACCCGTCGGTAGGATCAATAACCTCTTTCAATGCCTTCTTAGTAGCAGAAGACGTCTGCAACTCACCCGCCCTCTCATTAGATGGGTACGCGATGACACAGGGAAGCGGCGTGCGCGACTCACGAACGGCTGGCTGCGCTTTAGGCGCGACCCTGAGGTTCAGCGTTTCCGCATACGAGAGCTTCGGCTTGTTGGCATCTAATGTGGCACGGGTTGATTGGTACTTGGCCAAAACTAAGTCACGCTCTGTTTGAGCTAGCTGAACCTGAAGTTCTGAACACTTAAGAGCAAGCACTCCTACTACGGCAGTAACCATTTGAGTCATATCCATAACGGCTGTTTTATTTGACATATTCAAACGAGAACCCTGATCATTAACAAGATCATTAATTTTAGACAAGTAATCTGACGCGTTAGAAACAAGAGCAGTAAAAGAGAGATTGTCATTCGAGTAATCAACGTTATCATTAACAATGGGCGGCGAACCGCCGTCGCCGCCGACGTTACGACCGGCGATTAAAACACGTTTCTTGGCTGGAGAAAGTTCATTCGGGGTGATGTCCCCAAAATTGCGCTTGTTTGAACTAGGAGGAGAACGAGGCGTACGCTGGCTACGCACAAACGGTTCCGGTTGCCCGCCATCATCTGGCGGTTTACCCGGACGTCCGGACATCATGTAAACTCCGGTTAAAACTATAAAACTGTTCTTTTAGTTAATATTAATTGCAAATATCTAAATTAGTACCCAAACTAAACAAAACTAAAACTAAACTACGGTAATCAGCCTCGATAAACAGCTGATCAGTGATGACGTAAGACCCCGGCCGCTAACGGTTTACCAGCGAGCGCTCGCCGCGCTCCTACCCTCTATTACCTAAAGTGACAAGAAAAAAGTACTTACGATTATCCGATGATTTTATTTATTTAAAACTGTACAATTACCGTGAAAAACTATTAGAAAACCTACACTTGCAGTTTAGTATGATTTTTTTTCGCGATTTCGATTTTGGTGCCATAGAGAAAGTTGTTCAGTTTGACGGTCTAATCATGTCAGCATATTAAGAAGGACCCTATAGTTACAACAACAATTTTTTAGTAAAGTCTACTAAAAAAAAGAATAACCTGTGAAGAATCACTTTTTTTAGTATCTATGTTGTAAATAGATACATGAACTCACAACCATTATTCCATGGTGGTCAGTAACATTCCTACAACTTTAAAATTTTTGGTGGCTGTTAGAGGTTTAGTTTTAGTATGGTTTTGAGCACATAGGTAAATAACTTATAGAGGGAAAGCTTCGAACACACGCTTTAGTTGTAGCGAGACGCGCTAGCCCCGTCATTTTACGGAGTTTTGTTAGGCGGGGTAGGGAGTAATTATTAATTGGTCTTTTAAACTGTAACCGGCACCATTTAGTGACAAAAAGACTATAATAAAACATATTTTTTAAAAAATCGCTACGCCACATAGATATCGAAATTGTGTGTCCCAGAAAGCTTTTAAATTAATAATATTAATATCAATGCACTCATTTAGCTTAGATTTAACAATATACATTTTTGAGCAATATAATAGGCATTGAAATTTATAACATGAGATGTTTATTAGAAAACACGAATGTATTTTCCAAAACCTTCTAAGTAGAGAAAAATATTAACACCTTGTTTGAAGTATATATAATGGTAAAGACTTAAATAAGTATGTGCAAAAAAAATTTACCATCAGGTTTTTTAGAAAGCTAATTTTAAAATTGGAAAAGTTGCTGACGTGATTTTTTTTAATTTTGATACATTTCTAGGCTCTAATTTTCTCTTCAATATTATACCGAAAGAAATATAAATTATTAATTAGTCCCGGCTCAAACCGTAAAATGACTGAGCTACGCGTCATTGTGCATCTCATAGTGCTAAAATGCTAAAAATGAACCATACTTAAACAAAACCCCTAACCTAAAATGGGAATTTGAAATTTGTAGCATAGTGTCTGACCACCATGGAATAATGGTCGTAGTTTACGTATGTATCTATGTTAAATGCATAAGGCGCTATTAAATCAAACGTAACATTGTTCAGGACACAATGCTGCTGTTGAATTAATTCTGTCTAAACCCAAGTTACATACCAAGCGATTCGATTACTAAAATGTTGCTAATTTCTTTATTAAGTTTTAAACACTTTATTTACGCACATAATAATAAGAGGATAGGGCATATAGGGAAAGGTGAGACGAAAATATTTTGTGTGACGAGTCTTTTTATTATAGTTTTAGCAAAACATTTAAGAGGCTATGTGAAAAAAATACGATTTTTCAAAGCGTCATATCATTCAGTACTAACGGTAGGAGTATGATTAGCGGATATGTGTAAATTGAACATATAATTGAACTTTTGATTAGAGCCAAAACACGATTAAGACACATTTTATCGATGGAAAAACAATTCAAAGTAGCCTCAGTCTTTATCGATAAGCGCTTGGAACTACTAAAGGGTGAATAATAGAAACACGAGACTTGATTAAAAAAAAGAGATTGATTTTTACAAATTTTGATTTGAGCAGAAATGAACTTACATAAATAGTACAATCACAATTAAAAAAAGTTTTTTTTACGCTTGCGTCGTTTCAGGCGGGCGCACCGCCCCATCTCTTTCTCTCGCATCAGGCTGTAATATAAGCTAACACACGCCCATTTCGCTTCAATTATTTTTCGACATAGGCCCTTAAGTCAGAATAAAAAGTAAAAATCGGACCCACAACTCGCTGCGACACCGCCCGCGACGTTTTATCACCGCTATATTTTTGAGATAAATCAAGGCATTCGAACTTTGCAATTGCATGAACGTTTTCAATCCAATATCAACTTGAAATTTGGACCAAAATGGTCGTGATATATCGAAAATCGAATGCCCAGGTACAGGGCCAGAAGGTCTACCCGGACATTTGAACTTTCTCAATTGCGTGAACGTTTTCGTTCCAATGTCAACTCTATTACAATGAAGTTCGGAACGAAATGGTCGCGATATATCAAAAATCACGCGCGCCTGAACCGACGCAAGCGTAAAACAAACATTTAATTGTGATTTTACTATTTATGTAAGTTCACTTCTGCTCTAATCAAAATTTGTAAAATATCAATCTCTTTCTTTTAAATCAAGTCTCGTGTTTAACTTCACTTTCATTATTCACCTTTTAGCAGTTCCAAGCGTTTATCGATAAAGACGGAGGCTACTTTGGCTTGTTTTTCTATCGAGAAAATGTGTCTTAATCGTGTTTTGGCTCCTGTCAAAACTTAATTATATGTTCAATTTACACATATCCACTAATTATACTCCTACTGTTAGTACTTCATGATATTTTTTTTATTTATAATTAATGGATTCTTGCTTGTGCGTTAGCACTGAATTTCCGCCAGTGTCAAGTGTTTATGGGAGAATCTATCCCAATCCCAGGGATTGTTTTTGGTCAAGAACAAGAAGAGATTAAGGATTGCGGAGCCTCGTGGCAGGCAAAAACGCGACGCGCGAAATCCACGCGAGACGTGTGCTCGGGTCAGAACCTGCAACGTGACTAAACTTCATGATATATGACGCTTTGAAGAATTCTTTTTTTTTCACATAGCCTCTTAAAACTAAATAAAAAGTGTAACTCTTACTGTGTGCAAGCCTTAGTTGATATCAAAGGGGCAACACAAGCGTAAACTGCAATTGCCTGAAGCGATGACTAATACGATTGCAGGCAGCACGTGCTAGCGTTCAAAAGGTTCTATTTAGTTAAGTTGTAAACTGGATCATTGAAAAGAGATCTGTTTTCAAATATCACTAATATTTGAAATCTGTTTTAGTTTTATACAAGTTGTGCCTGCAACTTTTGTACGTATACAGGGTGTAAAAAAACAAGCTAGTTATATTTAAAGTGGTGATTCTGACCATCAAACTAAACAACTTTGGCCTATACAGGGTGGAAAAATGGCCGTGGTTGGAAAGTACCCTAAATATTAATGATGGGAATTTTTTCTGAAAGGAAATATTCTTTTTAAAAATAATTTAAACTGAAAACAAAAAAATGATTCCGTACTTCGGATGGCACGTTAAGCCCGGCTACTATCTCTGGTGGTAGTAGTCGTTACATAAAAACAACGTGAGAGGCCGTAAGGTCACACGATAAGCAGAAGAATATGGATGGTCATGCTATGAAAATGGCGACAAATGATGAAATGCTAAGGATCGATAAGGAATGAAAGGAGAATCGATACTCTTTCTTATACTGTTAATGGGATTATGACATATGCCTAAGATAGTAACTATGCCAACAACATGTTAACCCAAAAGAAAAAGAAAACTTTTGACGTTCCCTGTACTTAACTTTACCCTCTAAGTTTATAGTTAAACAAGTTGGCAAGCAATGTGTACCCGTTATTATGCGTCGCAAGAGTTTTCATACAATCTATACTATTATAAAACTGTAACAGGAAGTTTGTCTGTACATTGAAGATTATAACAAAAAAAAAGTTACGATATGGTTTTTAGGTGTCCCTGATTCCATTTCACCAATTTTTGGATTTTTTGTCTGTCTGTTTGTTTGTGTTCGTTTGAATGAGTATCACGCAAAAACTACTGAACCGATTTTAATGAAACTTTTTTTGTTCGATAGCTTATAATCTGACTTAAAATCTGGTATATAATTTGTGCGGACGAAGTCGCGGGTTAACGCTCGTAGCTTATAAAATTCACTACCGCAGAGTTTTACCAAGGAAAATATTTTATGAGTACGGTAGAGAGCTTTATTTCGAAAAACAACTTTAGAGTTGGTTTTAGATTTAGATTTTAATACTAGATACTAAAAGTAAGTAAGTTATAGCCTGTAAAATCCCAATGCTGGGATTGGTAATGGTGATTATCTGAAAATTTTCAAGCCCCCTTAATATGCCTCTGACCTTGCTTATAGAATAGTTAGGTTACACGGTAGGACTATCCGGGGCCAACTGCTTAACGTACCTTCCGAAGCACGGATAGCCTTTAGAGGAAAGGAAACCGGCCAATTGTTAGTCTCGCGCTCTCAGGGTTCCATTGAAGTAAAACTTTTTATGGTATGGCTTTGAAATTCGGATCCGCAACCTTTTCATGCGACGGAAGTTCGAAATTTAAATTTGACAGTTGTTTCACTTCTGCCAGGCGTCCCGTGACGGCAAATTTTATTTTTTACTTTTTTATTAAATTTATTTTTATTAAAATCGGCATTAAAGCAAACAATCCATTGAAATCATAACTCATTTCAACTACACTCAAACACAACATTTGTACAAAACCTAGTGTTTATAAGAGATTCTTTGCGCCAGACGTTTCGGGGTCGCCGTCGAGACTTGACTGAAATAGCTTTCACTTAGCTGGGTCACTGGTTACACAAGTAAGTATACAGAGCAAGAAACTAGTTCTTTACGAAAGAAATATTTACATTAAACACAGCTGGATTCTATGGTACGAATAAAATTTTAGATCCTCTTCGCACCTCTCAAAAGCCTCAATGTGCCACTTTCTCAAAAGCTTCCTCGACTCAACCTCTATTCTATTTTTAAAAAATGGCTGCCATCTTGGTAGTGATGATTTTGCCAATATCTAGTTTAAGGAGCAATTAGTGCTTGACATTGTACGGTAATGGATATGGCGATCTCAAAGCCCTGTTTTTATACAAAAACATACACCCGAAAACGCCATAAAATGGCGGAGCCGCGTGGCTACTTAAATCGCGAGCCGAACGAAAGACGTCTACTCGAGAGACCTCTAGCCACGCGACTCCGACTCAACCTCACTCAAGGGATACCTTAACGTTTTCCTGTAACGATAGTATCGATATTATCGATTGTTTTAGGCTATCGATTGTATTGTTTTTCAGAACTTTGACAGTGTAGATAGTTTTAATTTATAAATAACGAGCGTTAACCCGCAACTTTGTCAGCACAAATTATATACCAGATTTTAAGTCAGATCATAAGCTATCACACAAAAAAGTTTCATCAAAATCGGTTCAGTAGTTTTTGCTTGATGCTCGTTCAAACAAACAAATACACAAACAATCAAACTGACAGACATAAAATCCAAAAATTGGTGATATGGAATCACGGATTTTTTTTGTTAATATCTTCAATGTACAGACGATAAAGATAAGTTTTTACTTCATCATTAGTATTTTAACGATCCGTACCATCGAAAGTATTGATAAACCGATCCATAGACCTATGCTATCAGTCTGCTATCGATAGAAAATCGATAAAGAGGGTCCTTCTTAATATGCTGACACTTTTTAAGAGGATGATCAGACCATCAAATTGAACAACTTTCTCTATGGAACCAACATCGAAATCATCATCCCCTAAAAAAAGTGTCAGCATTATTAAGGGCCCTATACAGGGTGTAACTAAACACCCTAAAAATACTTATACGGTGTTGGCTCCATAGTGAAAGTTGTTCAGTTTGATGGTCTGAAGCTCCCACTTAAGTATTACTAGGGTGTTTTGTAACACCCTGCATTGCTGATTCAGCAACACTACTTCTCTGAGTGCTAAGAAATGTTCCCAGTGTTTAAGTTCTTACATTTCAAAATGCTCGTTTCCGCACGTAGCCCAGTCATTTTACGGTTTGAGCCGGAACTAATTAATAAATGATTTTTTTTTTCGGTATAGTATTTAAGAGCCAATTTGAACTTAGAAATGTACAAAAATTAAAAAAAAATCCCTTTAGCAACAGTTCCAAATTTTAAATTTAGCTATTATTTCGCTATAAAAAACCTGAGGGTAATTTTTTTTGCACATATTTAAGGCATTATACATACTTCAAATATGGTGTAAATATTTTTGTCTTCTTAGAATGCTTTGAAAAACACATTCGTATTTTTTAACCAAAAACCAAATTTTTTAATTTTCAAACCCTTTTTTATTGCTCAAAAATAATGTATATTGTTAAATTTAATTCAAATGAGTGCATTGGTATTCATATTATTAATTTAAAAACCTTCTGGGACTCACAATTATGATTTCTATGTTGCGTAGTGAATTTTTTTAAATATGTTTCATATAATCTTTTTGTCACTAAATGGTGCCGGTTACAGTATAAAAGTCAAATTAATAATTACTTCCCACCTCTCCTAACAAAACTCCGTAAAATGACTGGTCTAACTTTCATGCACTCTGTAGACACAGATATATCCAGAAATAATTTTATACAAAACTTGAATTATGAAACAGTAAATTTTCAAATGACCTTTCCGCTTCGTCTCGTTAAATTCTGTATTTTGAAATAACCTTTTACTAACTTATGAAGTTATGAGCAAGTTATAAATATTCATGACCCAGATTTTGTGCAGGGATAAGTGTATAAAATACAGTTATAATCTGATATCAAAGTTTTTAGATCTACATGCAGATTTTTTAGGGAAATTGAACAACTTTTACTCCGAGAGCACAACTAAAATAAAATAAAAAATCTGCTGTTCCATACTAAACTACAATGTCTACTCGACTCAAATCTTCTTCTTATCGTGTGGGCAGAGCTCAGGAGTGCGATTTTTTAATCTCATACGTCGAACTCAGCAGTTGAAAATGTATGGAGATACGCATCTTTCTACTGCTGATTTGACTTTCAAAAATCGCACTCCTGGAGTATGATTTTTGAATGTCAAATCAGCAAAGATGCGTATCTCCATAGTAATTTTGACATTCTCAACTGCTGAGCTCAGCGAATGAGATTCAAAAATCGCACTCCTGGTGTCAGAGCTTTTTCAGACCACCTTACGGCCTCTGACGTAGTTTTTATGTAACGACTAGTACCAGAGATAGAAGCCGGGACCAACGGCTTAACGTGCCATCCGAATCACGGAATCATTTCTCTTTTCAGACAATCAGGCGATTCAGCCTGCAATGTCCTAACCAACTAGGGAAAACGTCTCTCGTGGGAATCGAACCCACGACCTCCGTATTGAGAGCTAATGCTCTTAACCATTAGACCACGGAGGCAGTTATTAGACCACGGAGGCACTCGACTCAAATGTATGAAATAAATTAAATACTTTTGTGATTTCATAGTTCATGATTTGCTCCCATAGGAGAAGTTGTTCAGTTACAGTTGGATGATCTGAAGCAGCAGCAGCATTTTTTATGTTTATACCTAACGGATAAAGTTCCAAGATTTTTCTCTCCATATCAAATCACATCCTCATCGTCACTAGTGTAAGACACTGGAGACTTAACTCAAACAACGAAGAACAAAAGCACTTAGAATGGAGAGCTCTTTTAACATCCGAGTCAAGTATAGCAAGCTAGTACTTTATGCTTTTTTTTCTTTTGAAACTTTTTATTCTTTGAGCAAATGAAGTTTGCGCGGTAGCTTATTTTTTTTTAGTCCCGACGCAAAAAGAAGGACCCCTCTATTACAACACCCAGATTGTCCCAGATGTATGGAATGGCGAGAATATTTTCCGAAGATAATTATTATAGTTTTAAGTAAATCCAAAAAATTTAAGTGTAAATCCATAGTCCCTACTTACCCATTCTGAGAAAAGGTGTGAGTTTATGTATGTACCTAGTTATACTAGTTATGCGCTGCCGTACTTTTCAAAACTTTAAAATACGCATAAACAATCAAGTTTGCTAAAAGTGAAACTTTTTATAACTTTATGCGAGACAGCTTGTGCTAGGTAGTTGTAGTAATGTTTTTGACCAAACCGACAATTTAAAATTGTGTGCTATTGTAAAATACCCATAATAATTGTCATCTTTTCGTGGTCCGAAATCTGACCATAAAATTATGCATCTATTTCTTTGGTGAACAAAATGTGATTCTAGTGAATCACACAGGGGTTATTTCAACGCCGCCAAGTTGCCTCGAAAAATCTTGCCGCAAGTACCTTTTCCATTATGATTTTTGGTATAACTTTTACCACCTATCTGTTTGAGAAGTAAGTGTTTAGTAAGTGCCGCAACTCTAGGGTTGCCAGGTTTAAAAATGACTTCTTTAAACCTGGCAACCCTACAACCGGTTTACCTACAACAGACTGAAAGATGTAACCCTAGTTTTTCTAGTACTTTAGATCAGTCTCCTTCCGATGTCCTCTCATTTACTTCCCAAACAGATATGTGGAAAAAGTTATAACCAAAAATCATAATGGAAAAGGTACTTGCGGCAAGATTTTTCTGGGCTACTTAGCGGCGTTGTAAACATTCACTAGAATCTCATTTCGTTCACCAAAGAAATCGGTGCATAATTTTACTTTCGCATCGGTCTATCTGTCAGACAATTGCGACGAAAACTAAATGTTTCGCCAAGTAACGTAAAAGAAGTGAAAAAGCCTAGCAAATAAAAATAAACCACTAAGAACTGATTGTTGTTTTTGAAATTGAAGTAACTATAATGTCTGAAACAACATCATCGGCGTTTCATACATTTTTAGTCCAAATATGAAAGTGCCGGTAGCAAAAACTAATGCTATATTCTGTTAGAACTTGTCCGTCTAAGCATTTAATATTATAGCACGAAAGCTGTAGCTATTAGATTTATTTCATCAAAAATTTACAACACAAAATTGACAATGATTGTAAGAGTGTAATAACTGTAAGTGAATCAAATAAATAAATAAATAAATTTATGAAAATATGATTTTTGAAACCTTAATAAAACCAAGGAAAATGGCCCTACAGCTTTAGTGCCATACTAAAAAATACTAAGACGGACTAGTTCTAACATAATAATATAGCTTTAGCTAATCTCATCGAAAATGTGTATGAAATGGCAGATTTTCGAACCCAAATAAAACCAAGGACAATGGCCCTACAGCTTTAGTGCCATAATAATAAATGTTTAGACGGACAAGTCCTAACAGAATATCGCATTTTTTTTGGCCGGCACTTTCACATTTTGGACCAAATCCTATGATGTCTTTTGTCGATTTACCAAAGTGGCCAAAAACATTTTTGAGTGACGGGTGTTTTCTGATGTCTGTCGACGCGTTGAAAAGTTGAAGGCTTTTAGTAAACTTTTATTTTGACGGCTTGATAGATGTTTCGAGGGAAAGCATTAGTCAAAGGGACTGATTAATTACACGCCGCTGCAAAAAATACTGTTACGTTCAAACAATTCTTCTTTACAATTTTTCTTCCTGGTGAAAATTATAAAAAGAAAACTTTTTTTACTTTTTTACATCTGGAGCAAATTTGATCGATTGTGCCATTGTACCTACTTAATTTTAATTTAATTTAATTTATGGGCCATAATTGCATTTAATTAAAAATTCTAGATTCCGTATTACTCTTCTTTCTAACATCAACTCTAGATGACTAGATAAGCTGTTTATACAGGGTGTAATTATAGGTAGTTGCATTACTTTAAAGGGTGATACTGATAGTACTAATAATACTGAACAATTTTAGCAAAGGAATATTCTCAAAAAAAGTGTCAACTTTTCGTACAAACATTTGATCCCGATCGAGCTGATTGCATTTAGTATGGCAAGATCAACATTTTGTTTGCTAATTTCCTTTAAGTTCATTGGAGAACATTATGTTGTGTCATGAGTACAATCACCCAAAAAGCAAATAAAAACAATAAATCCTGTAGGTATATAATAATTCCATATAATATTGGTTTTACACCTAGCTAGATGCATTTACCCCATAGACGTAAGTACCCCAGGCGACTCTATGGAGGAACTACTATGGAAGGTTCCTCCGTTGAAAAGGGAAGACAATCCGGCAGGCTAAGTGTGAAGCCTGGGGACCGGCCGTAGTTCAATAGTTCTTAGTTGGACCTTGTATATAATATCGAATCTCTGTGATTATTTCTCTTGCGCGATGTATGTCTTCCGACTGTGAACCTTATTTGTAGTAGGTTACGAAATTCACAGTGAACGTTGTCTTTGTATGGAGCATATTTCCGAGGGCGACGGTATCGCCATCTGTTGGCTTCTTTGCTATAAATTGTGGGTGTTGACATATGTTGCAAGTTCCGGAAGTCCCCACAACTCTAACTAAATAAAAATGGACGTCCAACACGCGACCCTAAGATCAACAGATAGGTTCACTATCAACTGATCCATCAGGGGCCTGTTTCATAAACATGACAATAGTAATTTACAACGTCAGTGTTAGATACATTACTGAGAATGTTAGGACACATGTTATTTAACGCCATAAGTAACCAGAAATGTACCTTAAATTGTCTATCTATGTTATAAGGTTCCGTCATCGTCGTCGAAATGTTTTAACATTTCGGTATTTACAACCATCATCAGCCTATCATCGTCCACTGCTGAACATAGATCCCTCCCAAGGCGCGCCACAAAACTTTATCCTCGGCCTTCCTCATCCAGTCGCTCCCCGCTACCTTTTTTAGGTCTGTTTTGAACCGATGTATTGACGCTCACTAGGACCTTATGTACGATTCTGATATCTTCTTCATGTCGCTGGGACAGTATACCAAAAGAGCGAAGGACGCAGTAAAGAATGCAGCCTATTAAACCACATATAAAAAACACTTTTTTTTTAAACAAATTTCATTTCATTTCAGTATCTTTTTATAGTATTGACACCCATTCGCACACATACACACAAACACAATTGTTTACACACATAAAACATTAACATACTCGACAAACAATTCGGTCATTAAGGCGGTTGCAGAGGGGTCCATTTTATACAAAACGTTGACGCACAATACGCGTAGACGGTAGTAATATATATAACTTTGTAGATATGGAAAATTTGTTTGGAATATCTAGATGCCGCGTAACAAATAACATTTGCAATTTATAAAATAATTACGAAGATATAAAGCTTTGAAGTTTTTCATACAAAATTTTAAAAGCTTTATATCTTCGTAATTATATTATAAATTGCAAATGTTATTCGTTACGCGGCATCTAGATTTTCTAAACTATTTTTCCAATTATAAAATATTACTTTTATTAATACCGTCGACGCGTATTGTGCGTCAAACGTTTGTATGGACTGAAACCACCTTAAGTAGAAGCACATTAGTCTTTTTATTTGTCCAAATCTTTCGTATTTTTTACGTTTTGTCCTTTGTACCTTAAACAGTTTTTAAAACGTGTTATCATGTAATTGGCGCTGTAAAATTTAAATGTTGCTGTATTAGACATTAAGTAATTTGCTGTTTGATAACCAATAAAGATAAATAAATAAATATGTTTCATACTATTTCTGCCAGTTCCTGGTCTCCACTCTAGGACTCTGACTCTATTGGTTGTCAGTTCTTCGGCATATGTGACCAGCCCAACTGCCTCCGTGGTCTAATGGTTAAGAGCATTGGCTCTCGACACGGAGGTCATGGGTTCGATTCTCACGGGGGACACCCAGTGAAATGTCACTTTGTGCGTATTTCCCCAGTTGGTTAGGACATTGCAGGTTGAATCGCCTGATTGTCTGAAAAGAAAAATGATCCCGTGCTTCGGATGGCACGTTAAGCCGTTGGTCCCGGTTTCTATCTCTGGTGGTAATATAAACGTAAGGCGGTCTGAAAAACCTCTGACACCAGGGCTCTGCGCACACGATAAGAAAGAAGAAGAAGACCAGCCTATTGCCACTTTCTACTTGCAAATTTTCTTTGCTATGTCCACCACTTTTTAGTCTGTATTTACAATATTGTACTTGAATTCGAGACTCTGCACATTCAACAAATGAAGAAAAAGAATTTCCTTCACTCAACGCTGAATAAAGAGATTCCTGACAAGCACGCTGTAATGATCAAACTGTCTTTTTTTTACATTGGGGTTAAAAAAAAAAACAAATAAAATTATCCAGAATTTAGGTATTTCCTTTGAGCACCGTTCTATTCATTTTCAAACAGAATAAAAACACACCCATTGTAAAAAATTTTGCTTATTTGCGTTATTTCCGAGAGTACAATTTTTTTTTTGGTACGTTCAATGTTTCCGCCATCTTTTTTTATGAGTGAAAGCGGTAAAGTTGCATTTAAAAAATTGTATTCCCTTTTTAGGGTTCCGTAGTCACCTTACATTCTCTCTGTCTGTCTGTATGCCCCGCCTCAATTACTCGCTCATTATTGCATCTATTGAATCGAAATTTAGCATGAAGATAGATAACAGTAACCCAAAACAGTAGTAGTTAAGGTGGTTTCAGTCCATACAAAAGTTTGACGCACAATACGCGTAGACGGTAGTAATATAAGTAACTTTGTATATATGGAAAAATAGATTAAAAAATCTAGTTGCCGCGTAACAAATAAAATTTGCAAGTTTTAATATAATTACGAAGATATAAAGCTTTTAAAATTTTGTATGAAAATTTTCAAAGCTTTATATCTTCGCAACTATTTTATAAATCGCAAATGTTATTTGTTACGCGGCATCTAGATTTTCCAAACTATTTTTCCATATATACAAAGTTACTTATATTAATACCGTCTACGCGTATTGTGCGTCGAACTTTTGTATGGACTGAAACCACCTTAAGAAGAAACATTTCTTCGACCGATACAACGAAAATATTTTTGTTTCTTAGATCTAATGAGGTATCGTTGAATAGCTCTTGCTCTTGAAACGTAGAACAAAACTGCCATACAAATTAAGTAGTCAAAAACAGAGCATAACCCACCTCTAAGTTGAAAAATACTGAAATAAAAAATCAGAAACTATTCTACAACGTAGCTCTCAGTAAGTTATTTCAATGAAAATTATAACAAAAGCTGCAGCACAATGAGTGAAGGAAAAATTAAATATAAACTTGTAACATCGATATTAACAGTCGGCTGTTGGCGGCTGTCGATAGATGGCGCTTAACAAAATTAAATAGCGCTGTTGGTTGCTTTTAGAGATTCCTTAAGATATCTAAGCTATTCAAAAAAAATGTTTTTTCAAAATAAACTTTTGATAAAATTACTAGGGAACCCTATCATGGGCGAGTCCGACACGCTCTTGGCCGGCTTTTTACTGCTCGCTCCGTGATCTTTCTTAATTTGATCAACATAATTTAAGGAAGCGTGACAGAGACGGAAAATATTTATTTTTATTACCGCATTTCTGCTCCGTTCGCATACCGGCCGTATAATGCGAATGTATAAAGAACATAAACGAAGGACCCATGATAAGATGTTGTATATAAAACAAGGTAAATACTTAATGTATCATCATCATCATCAGCCTATACAGGATCCTTTTTGGATGATCAGACCATCAAACTTTAACATTCTCTATGGGACCAACATCGAAATCGCGAAAAACATATCAGCTGTCCCATACATTTGGCTTGAGTAGGTTTGCAGTTTTGTATGGAGCAGCTGATTTTTTTTCGCGATTTCGATGTTGGTGTCGTAGAAAAAGTTGTTCAGTTTGACGGTCTGATCATCCGCTTAAAAAAGTGTCAGCATATTAAGAGGGTACAGGGTGTTTCACAAGTAAAAATAAAAATTTAAAACTTTTGGTTTTAAACTTAAATGGTTACCAAACCAGGGTCCTGGGTTCGAATCCCGGTTTGGTCATAGATGTTTATATGTTTGTGCCGTTGTTGTATGATTTCCATTATAAACAGCCTATAGTGCTTGTTTGGGATCATTACAATGTATGTGCCTGTGAGTGGTATTTATTTTATGGGTGTTGTTCAGGCCATCAAACTGAATAACTTTCACTATTAGACAAACATCGAAATCGCGAAAAAATAAATCTAAAATTAAGTATGGAACATCCGATTTTTTTCCCGATTTCGATATTGGACCCGTACTGAAAGTTGTTCAGTTTGATGGTCTAAACCACCTCCTCACATTTTTTAATGTATTTTGTAACACCTTGTATACGTCCCATTGCAGGGCACAGCAGGCCATCACGCGTGCCCAATGCGAATTGATGGACTACACATTTTCCTGACGTCACGAAGTTTTCCTTCACCGTTTGAGAGCAATATCGGTTTTCGTACATAATTTACGTTTCACCTACAAAAATACTGCATTAGGAATCTTATCTTTTAGTAGTTAGTCGTTTCATACCGACGGGAAGAAAATGGGTTACCACAATATCAATTTTGATTTGGAACAATACCCAGTTGACCTACTTCATGAAACTTTCCATATCTTAAGGTGGTTTCAGTCCATACAAAAGTTTGACGCACAATACGCGTAGACGGAATTAATAAAAGTTATATTTTATAAATGGAAAAATAGTTTAGAAAATCTAGTTGCCGCGTAACAAATAACATTTGCAATTTACAATATAATTACAAAGATATACAGCTTTAAAAATTTTGTATGAAAATTTTCAAAGTTTTATATCTTCGTAATTATTTTATAAATTGCAAATGTTATTTGTTACGCGGCATCTAGATTTTCTAAACTATTTTTCCATATATACAAAGTTACTTATATTAATACCGTCTACGCGTATTGTGCGTCAAAGTTTTGAATAAAATTGACCCCTCTGCAACCGCCTTAAGCATTAACGACTATTACACAATCCTGAGGGTCTTAATTGTAGAGGTCCCTATAGAAGGTCAGTTATCTACATTCCAACTATCGCAAAATGTCTTTTGAGTGACAATTTTATATTTTACTAGAGTTAACCCGCGACTTTGTCCGCACAAATTATATACCAGATTTTAAGTCAAATCATAAGCTATCAAACAAAAAAAATTTCATCAAAATCGGTTCAGTAGTTTTTGCGTTATACTCGTTCAAACAAAAAAAACAAACAAACACACAAACAAACAGACAGACAAAAAATAAAAAAATTGGTGATATGGAATCAGGGACACTTAAAAACCATATCGTAACTTTGTTTTTGTTAATATCTTCAATGTACAGACAAACTTTCTGCTACAGTTTTATAATAGTTTAGACAAAATAGCTTGTGCCCGCGACTTCGTCCGTACCGGCTCCCGTCATTGTAGCGAGATAAGTTCATAATCTTTCTAAACAAAGAAGTATAATCAAAATCAGTCTAGTAGTTTTGGCTTAATGCTTGAATAAACAAACAAACATACAAAAATATTTAAAAATCTGTGGTTTCAAGACAGGGACACCTAAAACATCATATCTGAACCTTTTTTTGTTACTTTTGCGAAAAAAATCATGGTCATCAAAAAATCATCATCATCATCATTTCTTTAAAAGTTGCAATCTACTAAGATTGAAGATTGAATCGACTACGATTCAAATATATGTGACAGTTGATTTTTAGGATTCCGTAGTCAAACAAGGAACCCTTATACTTTCGTCTATTCTGTCTGTCTGTCTGTATGCCCTCGATTACCCGCTCATTTTTGCGCCTATTGAATCGAAACAATCCAAATATGGGGTTGGAAAAAACAAGTTTTTTTTAATAAATCGAGTAAAATGTCGTTGGACAGGTCTTGTAAAGTGGAACAAAACTCCCATAGAAACTAAATTTTTATAATGCTTCTGTCTCGAGATATCTGCGCTCAAAGTAAAAAAAAGGCTTATAGCCCAGTCATTTTACGGAGTTTTGTTAGGAGGGTGGGGACTAATTATGAATGGGAGTTTTAAACTGTAACCGGCACCATTTAATGTCAAAAAGACTATCTAAAAACAAATTTAAAAATAATTCTTTACGCACATAAACGGTTCAAACTTAATAATATTAATACCAATGCACTCATTTTTAATACAATTAACAAAATACTTTATTTTTGAGCAATTAAATAGGCATTAAAATTTAAAAAACGAGGTATTCATTAGAAAAATACTAATGTATTTTCCAAAGCCTTCAAAGTAGGCAAAGTATTAACTCCATGTTCGAAGTATGTATAATGGTAAAGCCAAAAATTAAAGCCAAAATAAATTGCTAAATATTAAATTTGGGGATGTTGCTGAAGTGATTTCTATTTAATTTTGGTATATTTCTCGGCTCAAATTGGCTCCTAAATACTATACCGAAAAAAAAATATCAATTATTAATTAGTCTCGGCTCAAACCGTAAAATGACTGGGGTATTACCAGGGCTTGTTATTATGTCCTTGGTACAATAAAGTGTTGAATTAATAATCTTCTTTCTTATAGTGTGGGCAGAGCCCTGGTGTCAGAGTTTTTTCAGACCGCCTTACGGCCTCTGACGTGGTTTTTATGTAACGACTACTGCCACCAGAGATACTAGCCGGGACCAACGGCTTAACGTGCCATCCGAAGCACGGGATCATTTTTCTTTTCAGACAATCAGGCGATTCAGCCTGCAATGTCCTAACCGACTGGGGAAAAACGCACAAAGTGACATATCACTAGTACCCCCCGTGGGAATCGAACCAACGACCTCCGAGTCGAGAGCCAATGCTCTTAACCATTAAACCACGGAGGCAGTGTTGAAATAATAATATAGTTTGATGGTCTTAGCAAGCCCTTGAAAACCCGTCAGCATATTAAAGAGGACTCTGAATAATAAAAGGAGCGTCAAATAGATTACGTTAAATGAAATGTGGTTCCCGTTTATACTCGTGGAAAGCTTGGTTGGTACCTAATGGAATTACTTGGGTAACTTTGATAAAAACTTCAATCCTTTATTCACAGAGAATATAAAGTGCTAAGGTAAAGCGTTAGGTAAGGTGGTGACAAGGACAAAAACATTTTTTCGGGGAAGTTTTGACGCCTAAGGCCGGGTTCGACGGTAAGAGTAACTATACAAAGAATAATTTTACTCTTAGTATTTACTCCGAAATAACTTAATTTGTATTCTACCACACTAAATATACCACAGAATAGGCAATATATTAGGTCTAAAAAAATTAGCTGAAACTATTTTAAGGGGATGCTCAGACCATCAAACTGAACAACTTTCTTTACGCGACCAATATCGAAATCTCGAGAAAAAATCTGCTGCCCCATACATTTGAGTCAAGTTGTGTTTGCAGTTTTGTATGGGATATCAATTTTTTTTTCACGATTTCGATATTGGTCCCATAGAGAAAGTTGTTCAGTTTGATGGTCTGAGCATACCCTTAAAATTGTTTCAGCTATATTTGCTGCACCTTATATTAATAGTTCTACATACCCATACAAAACAGGAACGATGTTAAATCCACCTTAAGAAAGAGGTCGTTGTATCCGTATATATTGCAATGTGAGGTTATACAGTTTTAATTTGTTAGTTTTATTTGTATCAAGTTTATTTTTATTTAAGTGACATTGACATTTCATTAGTCTCGGTACAAGCTTTACGCCGTCAAAATTGGCCGTGTAAAATTTACTCTCAACTTAAGATTAGGGTTAGTAAAACGCAAAATCAGTTTACTCGAGAGTAAACGGCGACTTAATCTAAGAATAAAATTTACTCGCGTTTTGTCGAATCGGGCCTAAGTAAAGTATAAAGATGGTTCAATAGTGAGATCATCTTCATCATCAGCTTAAGTCTCACTATATTGCCTGATATGAGGCCTACCTACCCTTCATGGGTGGGTGTTCGTACGTTAGTCCACCACGCATGTCCATTGTGGATTGGAAGACTTTACATACGCATCATAATTTTTTCTTCAGCGTACCTATGCAGTGATGTGCAATAAGTACCTATGTATAAATATGTAAAAAGTTAAGCCCTACAGTGGGAGTCTACAGGTATATATTATATCCCACTGCAAGTTATAAACTTTCTCTCACGAATAAGAGTGAGAAATTGAAGGCCATTTTTCACCACACGGTATAGAAAAATCAAAGAAATCACATAACTTTTGCGAACATCTTTAGAGCATAAAAATTTTGATTTAAAAATAGTAGACATTGTATTTCAGCGTAGCGTTATTTTTCATGATTTTTATAAACAACATAATAGTACATTATGGTACAAGTGTGTAATGTTGGTGATTACCGCGTAGGCGAGGATCTTAAGAGAGCCGAGGACGGTAATCATCAATACACACGTGTATCATACGACGTTTTTCAACACACTTGTGAAGAAAATAATAATAAAAAATCATTTTATTTAGTAAATAAAAAGTTTATTTAGAGAATTTATTTGTACTATTGAATATGATCTTTTTTGTATCGAAACTTTTTTAAGAACAAAGCAACTCAAGAACTTAACCAAGAAGTTTAGATACCTACTATAAAAAACCTATAACTCACTTGTGAATAATAGTAATGAAAAAGTCACAGTTTGATTATAGGTGTCATTATGTGCCTAATTGCGGTGAAATAAGGGCCATTTTATGAGCCAGTGTGTTGAAAAAAACTTTTTATTAATATGCTTGGATCATACCATCAAACTGAAAATGCCATATGAGCAAGAAGAAGAACGCTTATTTAAAGTTTTTCTTTGATAAGAGACTGTAGAAAGATTAAATGGAAGTAGACCTTAAATAAAATGGAAGTGAAAACATAATTCTTTCAAACTGAGGAAACTCTAAAATTGTTATCCGATAAAAACATTAAGACGCTCGTCTCGAAAGGAAATCGTCAATTTGATTTTGGTAATGTACCGATTCTCGCACCATTGCCTTCTGACTGATTGAACGTTTGTGCTTGTTTGTATTTTTTCTTTTTAGCACTCCATCAAGAGCCTGATAAGAATGAGATTGAATACAGGGCGACTTCTCTTTGTTCTTGCTTTTCAGTGAAGAAACAAAAGCGTGTCGGACTCGCCTCTCTGATCGGATTCGACCAAACTTTGATTTATAGAAGAGTTTCTATACAAGTAATAATTTTACTTTTAGTTTTTAATCCGAAATAACTTCATTTGTACCACCATACTAAACCCAGACTAAAGTAACGAATGAATAATCCACATAAAGAAAGAGGTCATATACGTATACAGTTTTAATTTGTTAGGTTTATTTTTATTAAGTATTTTTAAATTAAGTGACATTGACATTCCATTAGTTTCAGTTCAAGCTTTACGCCACTGAACAAGTAATCACTACGTTTTAAGAAGCGGAACTGTCGAACTAGCGTATTTTGACAACAGTTGTACCGAAGATGGCGCGTTACAAAAAAAAAAAAAAAACAAAAAAAAAGACAATGTCAAATCAATCCATTCATTCCGTCCTTTCGGTCGAAATACTCTTTCCGGTTGTAATAAAGTACTCTTTGGTCGATGTTGTAATGGCGGACGGCGGGCTATTTAAAGCTTAGTAAATTTGTCATTTGCATTTTTGAATATATTGTGTACCGTCGTTACTTTACCATGATTCGGGGAGTAAGAAATAGTCGAAAATGCGCAATCTGCCGAGAAGGAGAATACGGAAAAGCCGAATTCGAGAAAAAAAAATTTTTTGCGTCTTTTCCTACTGAAGAAAATCGGTAAGTACGAATATAATTTTTCTGTTCGAAATCTCAGTACTATTTGTAAATCAAATCAACTCTTACAAAAAAGCGACGGATGGCTGCTTTATTGGCGTGCGCTGACGCTGACCTCATGGTTGGAGTTACGTGAAAATAATGTATTGCAAAAATATTTGTCACCAATCTATAGATGTAAATAAAAGTCAGCGACACGATAGGACACTATTCTTTTTTTTCTGTACATATTCAATCAATGGATAGCAACAAGCCGAACAAGGGTCCGTCCGAGATATTATAATTTATCATTAAAACTTAATTGCAGTTGCCGTGAATGGATACGACTAGCAGGCGATCCTGACCTTGTTTTTGTACCAATTGAAAAATTGCATAAGAACAGATTTGTCTGCGAGGATCACTTTCCACGTTCTTCGTTCAATAGAAAGAGAAGTCGGCTATTAGATAACGCAATTCCTATTCTCAATTTGAGATCTCCGCCACTGACTGCTGAGCAGTTGGCTGAATTTCCCTTGCATGTCTGGAGTTACGTTACGCCTGCCACACATACGGAATATAGAATATATCAGAATTAGGATTTTGTATAGGATTTGATGCCTCTGCAATTCCGAAAGGGATTCTGGAGGGGACACACCATCTGAAATCGTTATTCTGATTTGGTATGTGTATTGTAATAAATAGGAACGTGGTTTATAGCGAGTATTTTTTATCAATATCGATATCGAGAAACCTGCATGACGTCATCGGTGACAACACTATTTATCGATACCTGCCCATCACTAGTAAATGTAAGCATAGGTGTCATACTGACAGAAAAGAAGCGCGACAACATAAAAAATTAAACTTATTCGTAAACGTTGGTAGTAAAGACTCTTATTTTTGAAAACATTCATTCATTCGTTCGTATAGAACTCATGTATGAAGTTCCGCTTCTTAAAACGTAGTGATTACTTGTTCAGTGCTTTACGCCGTCAAAACTGACCGTGTAAACTTATTCATAGATTGGTAAAACGTAAAATCAGTTTATCTTAAAGTCACTACATAGTATAAAACAAAGACGCTTCCCGCTGTCTGTCCCTATGTATGCTTAGGGGTATCGCATACAGAAAGAGTCGAGGTGGCGTCGAGGCGAGGGCGCGCGCCTTAAAGACATTCACATACAGTCGGTAATTGTATATCATACCAATCCAAATGGTGCCGCTCGGATTCTTGGTACACAATTATCGACCATATGTCAAAGTCGCCAAGGCGCGCCCGCGCCTCGACGCTGTCTCGACTCCTTCTGTATGCGGTACCCCTTAGATCTTTAAAACTACGCAACTGATTTTGATGCGTTTTTTTTTAAAGAGAGAGTGATTCAAGAGGAAGGTTTGTATGTTTATAATTTCAGTAGCATTGTACCCGTGCGAAGCCGGCGCGGGTTGCCAGTCTAAGAATAAATTTTACTCTCATTTGGTCGTAAGATAACTTTATTCTTCTTCCGTCGAATCGATGGCATGCCATTGAGTTTGTCTTGTCTATACTTACTAAATTAATTTAGTTGGTTTATACCTACTTATTGTAACGGGAAAAAAGTGCCTCACAATACACGGTTCTCCGACTTTGGGAGTCAGGGACTCAATCATTTGTTGTATACCACTAAATTGTAGTCAAATATATTGTTGCGAATTGCAACCTCTTTGGATTTCATGTTTTGTTAGCTCTATGAAAGTTAGGTTTTTTTGTCTTACGTTTGAAGTCTGCCTTCGCTGTACTATTTTTCACTTTTCTTGTTTTATTGAATTATATTATTCCAAGTACCCGGCCTATCCTTTTCACCTCATTCTCATACAGTCCGCTTCATTTTGGTCCATTCTTCGCCGTGGGAAAAATATAATTCGAAACATATTTTGTTAGCCGAAAAAAATGGTGAAAACTAGATCGCAGCAGCAGCTCGCCGGGGTTCCGGGACCCCCCGCGCCCCCTCCGCCGGCAACGGGTAGTTGCACGGTTTCTGGCGCATCGTCGCGACAGTCTTCGGGTTCATCAAGGACGGCGCGCAGGCTCGCATTGCAGGCGGAGCATGCCCGCCGCCTTGTTGAACTTGAGAAGTCGGCGTTGGACCTGGAACTCCAGGCGAGTCTTGCTCAGCTAGAGGCGGTAGACGACGGCGATGCAAGTGTAAGATCGTGGCTAGAAACTAATAAGACTCTCCTGTCGTGTGTCGAGTCTGATTCGCAGGTGCCATTCTGTTCTGCTACGGTGGCAGAGCCGTCAGGCGCGTCCGCCGCCCCTGCAACCTCAGCGCAAGCTGTTGCAGAGGCGTCTACGCGTGCGCTACGTCCTGGCGGTCTCTCTAGTATTCCCGCTGTAGCCAACATGCCTGTCGGGCTTTCCGGCGCGTCTCGCGCCGCCCGTCATGGAGGCTTACCCCCTGCCGAACAGGATCCACGGGATGGCTTGGCAGAGCTTGCCCATGCCATACAGAGCCTCTCGACCCACAGGCCAAAGGTGAGTCAACCTAACTTGCCCTTATTTGATGGTAAAGGTGCTGAGTGGCTAATATTCAAGCGCATGTTCGAGGACACTAAAAATTGTTTCACTTCAGTGGAGAATTTAGCACGTTTGAGTCAGGCTCTACGTGGCTCCGCTCGGGAGGCCGTGTCTGTGCTTCTGGTCGCTGCTCATGACCCTGATCAAGTCATCGCCGCCCTACACAGCAGGTTCGGGAATAGCGAACATATTTTGTTAGGGGAGATAAACGTAGTTAAAGCCCTACCTAGGCTTCACAGTTCTGAGCCTATCTCAGAATTGATGGAATTTTCCTGTAAGGTACGTAACTGCGTCGAAACTATTAAATTATTAAACCATTTCGAGTATTTAGCGTCTCCAGAGTTATCCCATTCTATTATCGGGAAGCTAACGCCTGCCTTGCGAGCTCAATGGGCTAACTTTGCATCCGATAGAGCCCACCAATCAGCCTACAAACTCGAATTATTGTCCGATTTCTTAGTCCATGAAGCAGAGGTGAGAAATCGATTTGGTTTCATAACAGACAGTGACATTCAAAAGATTCATGCCACTGACAGTTACGTCAAAGTTGATAATAAAAACTCTTCTCATTTCTCTCAAGGCAAAAAGGTTAAAATACCATCTAGTGGTGAAGAGTCGAACGAATGTAAATACTGTCTGGCTATTAATCATGAAGTTAATAGTTGCCCTAAGTTCTTAATTCTGTCTGTAGATGAGAGATGGAGTTGGGTGAAAGAGCAAAGGGTTTGCCATCGATGCCTCAAGAGAGGAGGTCATAACTACCGCTCTTGCAGACCCACAAGCGCTTGTTCCACTGACGGGTGTAGTGGAAAGCATCATAAGCTTCTTCACGTCGCCGTCGTGGCACCGCCGCTGCTGCCTCCGCCGTTGCATCTGCCACCACCATTACTGCCGCCATTGCCACACCAAGACCAAGAGGTGTCCCCTCCGGTCGGTCCAAGTTCGCCACCGTCTGACGACGATGCAAGTAACGACAGGGAGGTAGTAACACATACTTCGTCCAGCTCAGGTATTCGTTCTTCATCTTTAAAGTCGCTGCTTAAAATAGTGCCAGTGACGGTCACCGGTCCTGCAGGGAGCTTAGACACTTTCGCTTTGTTAGACGACGGCTCGACAGCGACGTTCATAGATTCAAAGGTTTCTGAAGCGATAGGTGTTCAAGGACCCAAAGCCTCTTTACGCATGGACTGTATTAACAGTTTGTCAAAGGAGACTGAGGTTGAGTTTGTGAATTTAGAGATAAAGGGTAAACATTCCTCAGAGTCCTATAACATTCGAAATGTGCGTTCTATTAAAAATTTGAACCTAAGTCCCAGCCATTCCATTAGCACCGAAGAGATTAAATTGTATTCACATCTTACTGATTTATGTGATGTCATCTCTCATGAAAATGTTGTACCGACGCTACTTATAGGTGTAGACAATTGGCATTTAACTATTCCGGAAAAAACACTGCGAGGTAGTGGTTCACAGCCGGTTGCTTGTCTCACTGCGTTGGGTTGGGTGCTGTTTGGTCGGCTAGGGTTTCGTTAGTAACAAAAACAAGATCGTAGAACCTCTAATAGTTATTTTTCATATTTTTAACACGCATAACTGGTCATCTCGGCAACATCTTAAAAGTATCAATCGAGCATTAGGCTCTAATTTGGTTGGGCTTCTTGTCTGCCAAGCTGACACGATCGCGCGGTGTAAGCCTTATTAGCTGCTACTTTTCACCTAGTTGACATCGTGTTAACTTAAGATTTTCGGTGGTAAGATAGTTGGTCTCTTTAAAACATAATATTAATTTTACGGTGCCAGAGTAGGTTATGGTATAATCGTAGCATACGTCTTTACGTTTTAAATAATATTAATGAAGCTTCGGTTTTGAAATGTATCTCGCCTACTCGTACTCGCGTATGTGTTTTTCGGATTATTAGTTTATTGATTTTTTGTCTCGAATTTGGTTTTCGGGCAATGTTTTATCGGTAACGAAACGGTAGCCAGGATAAAATCGTTGTTAGTTCATAGCTATTTGTATTAGGTTTCACTCCTGGTTACGGTTTCTGCGCACCGTAGCGCTAGTAGTAGTAGTTTAGTATTTTATTTTAGGGAAAAAGGGTTCCTTAAGACTTTGTCCTTTTATTTTTAAATTGTGTTGGAACCTTAATTAAGATATGAGTTGTAATCTTTAAGATTTAACTAGATTATTTCTCTTAAGATTTGTATACGACAATCGTATTCCGTTTTTAAAAAGTATACTCACATGTAAAATTCTGTGGTTGGAAATCTATGTCACTTTGTACGAATTAAGCCAATCCGGCGATCGCACTCCGTTCTCCACTGCAACAACTGCTGAGGATCTTGATCTCGCTCGTCTGCATGTATTTCGTTCTTGCCAGCCAGATTATTTCGAACAAGAACTTAAATGTCTGCGATCCAATAAACCGTTACCTCGGGAGAGTAAATTATATAAGTTGGAGGTTTTCTTGGACAAGGATGGCTTGATTCACGTACCTGGCCGAATCGATATGATCAAAGACGTCGGAGAGTTCGTAAAATGTCCAATCGTTTTAGATGGATTGGGCCGTACAGCTACTTATTTTGTATACTATCATAAAGAGGCAACACACGTCAATGAAGCTGTACTAAATGACGTGAGACAACGTTTTTCACATTTTTCGTTTGAGAAGTATTATAAAGAAACACCACCAGGTTGGTCCACCAGTGCAAATTTTGTACGATCTGCAAAGCAGCTCAGACTTCTCCTATCGGCGATCTTCCTTCAGCTCGACTTGCACATCATAAAAGGGTCTGCAGATACATCCGTGATGGCCTTAAAACGTTTTTGAAGGCAGGCGAGGAACTCCATCAGAAATATGGAGCGATAATGGCACCGCGTTTGTCGGCGCTGCCAAGGAATTGAGAGAACTGTATGGAGATCCTGTAACTACTTTCGCCGCGAATGCCGGAGTCAAGTGGCTTTTCATTCCTCTTCGAGCACTTGTCAACAGTCGGCCCTTAACCTACGTCGCTACAGACGCTGATGAGGAAGCTTTAACCCCGTGTCATTCAAGTGGCCTTCTAGGAAGCTAGTGCGATTGCCGGTGGACTGAATATTTTTTTACTATTTTAATTTGTAACACCACTGAATTTTCTGAAGGTTTCGGAATATTTCTGTTCTATTTCCCCCTCAGGGAATATTGTTTGCCTTTCATGTTACTTCGTCTCCTCAGGAGGGGGAGCATGTTGCGAATTGCAACCTCTTTGGATTTCATGTTTTGTTAGCTCTATGAAAGTTAGGTTTTTTTGTCTTACGTTTGAAGTCTGCCTTCGCTGTACTATTTTTCACTTTTCTTGTTTTATTGAATTATATTATTCCAAGTACCCGGCCTATCCTTTTCACCTCATTCTCATACAGTCCGCTTCATATATTTTTTTATGTCGTGGCACAGAATAAGTAATAGTATAGTATGGTCTTGGTGAAAGGATCTACCAATCAACGTCAAAGGCTTCCTGATTGCCCCGTGATTGCCCAAGGTGCGCCGCCAGCTTTCATCATCATCTCAGCTGATGGCCGTCTACTGCTGGTCAAGGATCGCCATAACGACCGGTCCTGCGCTGCCCTCATCCAACGGGCTCCCGCCGCCTTCACCAGCTCGTCAGTCCACCATGTGAGGGGCCTACCCACGCTGCGCTTTCCGGTACACGGTCGCCACTCGAGAACTTTTCGGCCCCATCGGCCATCGATTCTGCGAGCAATGTGCCCCGCCTACTGCCACTTTAGTTTAGCAATTCTTTGGGCTATGTCAGTTACTCTGGTTCTTCTGCGAATCTCTTCATTTCTGATTCGATCTCGCAGGGAAACTCCGAGCATTACTTTACTTTGTTAAAAATATAGGGATGAAGCCTTCATAAAACATTATGTAGAAAAAGGTCAAACCTTTATTTTATGAAATATCCTTTTCTGTGATATTTTTTCCAAAAAAGGTCTCAGTAAATGGCTGATCAATTCGAATCGATTCCTTTAATTTCTCGATCTATTGCGTTTGTTTGTTTTTGCGTCAAAAAAACCTCGGCCATTTTTCAGCTGTGTAAAGATACTTTACAAATAAAAGGGTGGTACTTTTTTATTTAGTTTGACCATAGAGGTCTAGAGAGATGCCAACCAACGCGCTGAGTACGAAAACGAGTGTCGCATTACCACCAGTACCACGCTATAGAAAGTATTTTGTTAGCTTGAATGTGCTCATTATCCATTGCGGTATCAGAACTCAACGTTCGAATAATCTTTAGCACTAAGCAAGAATTGTAAACTATTTATAAATAATATCTCGACGGGCTTTCAGCCTCATAATATATTGAATCCTTACTGTCGCGAGCAATGTGTTCCGTTTTTGCGCATATTGCTGCGACACTGGCCCCGCCCCCTTTTCACATCTCCCTTAAGTTTTTGTGATCTGTGAGTTTGACCTTCTTTGATTAGAAGCCATACAGTACAGCCCTAAAGTCTACTTAGGTAAAACAAGAGAAAATATTACAAAAGACGTTGCTCACGTGACGAAGTGTATTCGTTTCCATCGTTTCACAGCTGGCGAATGTGTTCAATCAAAGAACACATACAAATCGTATGATAGCTGAAATTATACACAGGATATAAGGAATATCGTGCTTTCCAAGGAACTGGAAACTATCCTTATCTATATTGGCATCTATCTATCTATACTATTATAAAACTGTAACAGGAAGTTTGTCTGTACATTGAAGATATTAACAAAAAAAAAGTTACGATATGGTTTTTAGGTGTCCCTGATTCCATTTCACCAATTTTTGGATTTTTTGTCTGTTTGTTTGTGTGTTTGTTTGGGTGTTTGTTTGTTTGTTTGAACGATTATCACGCAAAAACTACTGAACCGATTTTAATGAAACTATTTTTGTTTGATAGCTTATGATCTGACTTAAAATCTGGTATATAATTTGTGCGGACGAAGTCGCGGGTTAACGCTCGTTTCTTATAAAATTGAAATTAAAATTTTTCAGTTTTGATGCGAAACGGGATTGGGTGTTCTCCTTTAAAAAACTCCAATGCCAAAAAAAAAGTTTCTGAATAAAATTACAAAATAATATACCTTTGCTTTTCTCTACGTATGTCCCTCTGATTAATTAAGGGCACAGTGGGGTAAACATTTTATGCAAATATTACCGTATAATTGTAAGCACAAGTGCTATTATATCACCATCATCATCATCTTCAGCCAATAAACGTCCCACTGCAGGGCACAGGCCTTCCCTCAGGGAGGGTGTATGGGCATTAGTCCACCACGTGTGCCCAATGCGGATTGGTAGACTTCTCATACACATCAGAATTTCTTCTTCAGCGTATGCAGGTTTCCTCACGATGTTTTCCTTCACCGTTTGAGAGCAGTCGGTATTACGTACATAAGTTAGAAAAACTCATTGGTACATGGCATGTTGTCCGTGCGGATTTGAACCCGGACCCCCATAATTGGGTGTCCATACCTCTCCGCAACGCGCCACTGATATTTATAACTTGACATAATTGGCAAAATCATCGAAATTGTGATGGAGCTATAATTTTAATATTAGAATAGAATAGAAAGGGATACATCAATTTAATTGGATTTTAATGTATACAAAGTTGACTGTACTTATAGCATACGAATCGTGATACAAATTACAACACCATCTATCAACAAGTCAACAATAACAACAACTTTTTTGTAAATCTCACTGGAAGTCTATTCAGGAAATCGTTATTGCCGTTCCGACACCAAATATTTATAGCATTGATAATTTATTATCATAGTTCGGTATTAGTGAACAAAACAAAGTTATAAATCTATACTATTATAAAACTGTAACAGGAAGTTTGTCTGTACATTGAAGATATTAACAAAAAAAAAGTTACGATATGGTTTTTAGGTGTCCCTGATTCCATTTCACCAATTTTTGGATTTTTGGTCTGTCTGTTTGTTTGTGTGTTTGTTTGTTTGAACGAGCATCACGCAAAAAGTACTGAACCGATTTTGATGAAACTTTTTTTGTTTGATAGCTTATAATCTGACTTAAAATCTGGTATATAATTTGTGCGGACGAAGTGGCGGGTTAACGCTCGTCTTAAATAAGGGAGGGGAAATACTCAACTTTTTGATTGTCAGCTATTTGGTTGCCGATGAATACGTAAATACAATTTTGAGGGTAGCATTTGATTTATAGATGACAACCAAGAACAATAAATTGTTGTGGTAAAAAAAGGTAAGTGTTTTGATAAACAATCTATCTATCTATAACGTCACGCCTCTTTCCCAGTGGGGTAGGCAGAGACCAGGGCGCGCCACTTACTACGATCCTTACATACTTCTTTTGCCTCATGCACATCCATACATCTCTTTATACATGCCCGTCGGTTTCGAGTACTCCGCACCTCCCCTTTTTATATGACGCAACTGATTTGATCAGCATACGTCCTACGAGGGCGCCATCTGCCGACGCTTCCACTCACATTAGCAACACATATCTCTTTCGTACATCTGCTATCACTCATCCTCTCCACATGACCAAACCAACGAAGCATACCTTTCTCTATTCTTGTCACTACATCTTCTTTTAATTTACATCTATCTCTTATTACACAATTACTCAGTCTATCTTTCAGCGTCACACCACACATACTTCGCAAGGAACGCATTTCAACAGCATTAATTTTACTTGCATGCTTCTTCTGCCATACCCAGCACTCACTGCCATACATAAGTGTAGGCACCAACACACCATTGTGTATAGCAAGTCGCGCCTTTTTGGACACTAATTGGCTAGCCACAATGGCATGTAGAGCACCGTTTACTTTGTTTCCCGCTGTTACTCGCCTATGCACATCACATTTGATAAACAAATCAAACGAATTCTAAATTATTAAATTTAAAATGATTTATTCAATATAGGAACTTGAAGCCTATTTAGCTTGAAGTCAATAGCGTATTTTGATAGGTTTTTTAAAACTGTTCTACCTTAATCACTGATGTCTAAGGACTCTATAGAAAATGTATATTTTACTTTCCATTACATATAGTGCAAGAAAACACGAAATTTTTTTTTTTTTAAATATCCCGAGAAAACGCTATTCTTGACAACTTTTTTTTTACATGCAGATGACGTCATCGTGACCTGTACACGCAACTGTTTACATACAGTTGACGTCATCAACCATTCGGCCAATCACCGATCACGTGACTCAAGTAGACAAATACATTTTTTTTTGTCGAATTTTCCTTAAAATATCCAGTGTTTTTTTTAACTGACTAAATAGTTGGTTTCCAAAATTCATATTCAATACGGATGCCATCAATAGATACTATATTTTACATGTTGTCAAATACCCCATTTAACCTACTTGGAAACCTCTTAGCCGATTATGAACCAACAACATTCGTAACGAAACCGTAGCAATTTCGTAGTAACTAGCTACGCCGTAGACCAAGTGTAGCAAACTTGTGCAGCATTGCAACCTGTTATTACGTTTCTCAAGACATTTAATGTCCCTTGACGGAGCCTTTATGACTAAGTAAATAGGTGTGAAAATTGCTGTATTCTGGTGTCTTTAGTAAGAACTAATGTTTAGTCTCTCAAGACATATCACGTGAAGTTATGATATGAATTTATGGAATAGTGCATTTTGTAAGGTGAAAAGTGTGTTATTTATAATGCTTTGTTTTGTGTGACTTGTTGACTTTAGTGAGTGCTTTATGTAAAGTTATGAGTAAAACGGAGGAATAAATCAACTTTTTGAAAACAGAATGTTTTAAGTATTTATACATATTATTTTGATCATTCTTTTTTTTCCTTCATGATCAGACCGTCAAAATGAACAACTTTTTTTATGGGACAACCATTGAAATCACGAAAAAAAATTGCTGTCCCATACATTTGGCTCGTTCGAGTAGGTTTGCAGTTTTGTATGGTGCAGCTGATTTTTTTTCCGCGATTTCGATGTTGGTACTGTAGAGAAAATTCTTCAGTTTGATGGTCTGATTATCATTTTAAAAAACTATCAGCTTATACAGGGGACTTTATAGGGTCCTTTTTAATATGCTGACACTTTTTTAAGTGTATATTATATCTTTTTAAAGGGGATGATCAGACCATCAAACTGAACCACTTTCTCTATGGAACCAAAATCGAAATTGAGAAAAAAATCTGCTGTTCCATATAAAATTGCAATCTTACTCGAACTAAATGTATATCAGCTGTTTTATACAAATCTGCATTACCTACTTACCCAACTTAAGTGTATGGGACAGCAGACTTTAATGAATTTCGAATTTGTCTCAATAGTAAAAGTTGTTCAGTTTGATGGCCAAAACCATCTCTTTAATCTCTTAATATGTCTAGGGTATCTAATATACCCTGTGGGTAGATAAAGATATTCTAAGGCTCTAAAACAGAGCGCATAGATAAATAAAAAAATAACGCTCACAGGCATATGCATTGTAATGATCCCACGAAAGCTCTAACAGGCTTTTTGTTGTGGAAACCATACAACAACGGCACAAACGTGTAACATACATGACCGAACCGGGATTTGAACCCAGTACCCAAGCTTGGCAGTCCAGCGTGGTAACCATTACACTAACCGGATCGTCAATATGTATGGGACAGCTGACTTGTTAATTATATTCGACTTTGTCTCCATAATCTTCATCTTATCGTGTGGGCAGAGCCCTGGTTTCAGAGTTTTCACAGACCGCCTTACGGCCTTTGACGTGGTTTTTATGTTACGACTACTACCACCCGAGATAGTAGCCGGGTCAAACGGCTTAACATGCCATCCGAGGCACAGAATCATTTTTCTTTTCAGATAATCAGGCGATTCAGCCTGCAATGTCCTAACTGATGTATATTGAGGGTAATATAAAATTATGTTTTTGTGATCCACCGCCAATATAATATAAATCAGTCTCGCATTTACGTGGTTTCATTTAATACCTAGATTCAGTCTTTCGTCTTAATACAGACTACTAACCAACTAGGGAAAACGCACAAAGTGACATATCACTAGGTGTCCCCCATGGGAATTGAACCCACGACCTCCGTGTCGAGAGCCAATGCTCTTAACCATTAGACCACGGAGGCAGTTTGATGGCCTACAACACCTCTTTAATCTCTTAATATAATATGTCTAGGGTATTTAATATACCTGCTCAAAAAGCAGAGTGCATAGATTTATAAATTCTTCTTATCTATCATTCATCTGACATACTTTTAAATGAAGACTAGTCACAGATTATTTTACAGTTACTAGATTTCTTAAAAAATTCACAATCGCTAATGTACAATCTGGGTTGACCTTTTAGTTTTCTGTCTGGGCTATAACAGTATCCAGGTCAGCTTTAGCGCAAAACCTAATTTCTGTCTAGATATTCTAGTCTGTACCGCTATTATGTGGAGTTTTAAAGTATTACCTGCCGCTATTACATATTTTTTTGTTATTGTAAAGTAAAATTCTAGTACTTTTTAGAACAACTGTCTTTTGCGAATATTAGTGAGCATATTATACACACTACAGGGTGTTATCATAAAAGATAAACGAGTCTGGTAGTAGGCTTTCAGATTGCTTACAGTTACAAGTATTATTTTGACAACAAAACTGGGTTACAAAATCAAACAATATTTCACATTGAATGCTATAATTAAAGATTCGAATCCAGGGTCTTTATGTTATTAACCTATGATGTTTAACAGTCCAGTTTGCCAACTATCACTAAAACAAACCTCAAATAACTTTTGTATGGCCAATGGCAATTTCAAAATCCAATGATTAAAAACATTCAAGAATATTCGAGACATAAATTAAAATCACTACCTCAAAAGTTATTATCCGATACCTCATTCGAAATATACCAATTAAAACGACAGTTTCATTGGAAATTCAATTTTATTCAACTACCCAGTAGAGTTATAAATCGTGTGATAAAATTATAAGTTCGAACGATGGGAAGTGCCTTTTGTAAAGTTTGAATTATGATCGGCATTGAATAAAGCGGGAATTGTTATTCGTGGATTAAATATTTCTGAACGTTTTTTATGACAGCTTAATTTGAATTGGTAATATTTTTTACTTAGGCTTGGAGCGAACGAGCCACCGGCTACAGCCACAAGCAGTTTACATGCTATTTCATGCAATTGAAGATCCAGTTTTCTTCTTCTTTCATGTCAGCATGAGTTTTATCGTATGACAAAATTATCTATTCTATTCTATTTAAAAAAAATGGCTGCCATCTTGGTTATAATGATTTTGTCAATATCTAGTTTTTGTAGCAAGAGTGCTTGACGTTGTACGGTAGTTTATGTGATTTTGGTGACTTCAGGGATTGTTTTTCAAAAAGAACACTATCTTGAGCCACTGGATTTTCTTTGTAGGCCCCGTAAGGGGGGAACCAACAATCGCCAAGCGACGCGACTACCCTATAGCTGACCTACAACGCGACTCCCAAAATTATCTAAGTATGACAATCACTCACGCTGTCATATTAGATTTATTGAAATTAAATATTAATAAGGCAAAGGACTTTGTTAAAGAATTGAGCTGACGGCTCCGGGACAGGGGCTGCAACCCCCGCTCCAGTTCGTTTCTGATCCAATAAAAAGGGTCCAACGCATAGCACTAGCGTAATACAACGCGGCAACACCGCCAGTATTCTAGGCTCCTATAGACCAGAAACCAATCGTGGCGGGCTCCTGGAATAGCATAGGTTCACGTGTCAACTCTCTTATTCTTTCTTATTTCTACTTTTTATTTTACTTTTGTCGGCTATAAATATATCATTCTTTAGTTTTTTTTTTTATTCATAATGGGTTTGCGCTTGGCTTCGTCTCACCTGATGGGAAGTGTAGACGAAGCCGAGGATGTAGCGCGCTCACCCAGAAAAAGCCTATTAACTCTTCTTTTGAAAATATCCTGATTGTATTTGCTTGGAAACACAGACGCAGGGAGTGAGTTCCAAACCTTACCGGTTCTCATTATAAAAGAGGATGCGAACCTTTTTGTAAGGTAGTAAGTTGTAAGTTCTTCTTTTATATTATATTACTTTAGATCTAATTTAGATAATTATTTAGTTTATTTAAAATTGTGTATCCCCCCCTTCTTTAATTAAAATAATGTTATAGTTATATTTTTATTTTTGGTCACGCTCGTTTTCGAACAAAGTAGTTTTCATGCTAATTTCTAATAATAATAGCAAATTTTTATTGCTTCTTTTCTCTGTGGTAATTTCGTACGAATGAGAAATCCAGTTGGCTATTGATAAATTGTTAATTCTCGTTATTTTGAAGACCTTTCTTCGAGCTTCGGTTTTTCGCTCCGGTGAATTTATACGCTTCATTAACTTTCGTTGTCTTTTCATGTCGGGGTATTTTTGTTAAAAATAATTTTCATGTTGACTTGGTATAAACTAAAAAAACCATCCAAGTGCAAGTCGGACTCGCGCACGGAGGGCTCCGTACCACCATACAATATTGCAAAAAAGAAATGTTCCCTCAAGGTCACACTTGGCCGATTTTTATTATTTGTTGCTTTACCTTAGAGTATGCACTATAATTACACTAAGTTTACGCTTGTTCCCGTTTTTATTCTCAAGCAAAAACAAAAAAAATACACGTTTCTTGTATGAGTTTATAATTTTTAAACTTTTTGTATTTTTCATTATTTTTTAGCAAATCTAAAATGTGAAACATCTATTGGCGCGCCTTGGCAGTAACCGACTCGTCTGCTGTGACGAAAAATGATGGCATGACGCCGTGACGCCACACGTTTGACACCTGCGATTAGTTCTTCGTTTCTGAAGCGTAAAGTTCAACATTCGAGTAAACGCGCTTAATCGGGAGAGTGGTATTTCGATGTTTCACATCTGCCGGGCGTCCCGCGACGGCTACTTTTTTTAGTTTTTGGATGTGATCACGTGTCAACTTTTATTGAAAGAAAAACCCAATCAAAATTCTAGGAAATGCAACTAGAAATTTTATCTTTTCTAAAGCAATTTCAAGTAAAACGTCAAGAGTGTTATTTTTCTCCAGTTGCTCAGTCACACGAAATTTCATATTTAGTTCATAAGAACAAGAGAAAAATCCACTTTAATTTAAGTTAGCACCGACTTTAACACTCGTTTGCTCCAAACTCGGTTTGAAAAAAATTATACTCCGAGAGAAAGTTTTAAATTGAGCAAAAGTTTTGTTGTTTTAAAAAAAAGCGGTTTTCACCGGAATTGGTTACTAAAGAGCCATACCACAAAAACGATTTCTGAGCGTACGTGTTGGCTGAACGATATCGTCGCGACACCATCGCGATTCCGTCGCAATATCGTCACCACATCGCTGCAATTCCAACGCGACACCGCCGCGATAACGCCCCAACAGCAGCAGCATTATTGCCACAATATTTCTGAACTAAATCTGTGTCGCGGCGAAATAGAGGCGATAACGATCAGTAAAAATCGTGGCGAATCAGTTGCGACGTCGCGGCGGTGCAGTTGCGACGTCGTTGCGTCTCGTGTGACATAGAGCCATAGCTCTAAGTCTTTGAATGCTTGAAACTTGAAAGTATTTGCGGGCATTACTTGGAGCGTTTCATAATTTAAGATTTTGAAGTGAAAACTTCTTGAGCACCGTTGTGATTTGAAACTCGATGAAACGAAAAAGCGACATTAAATAGTTTTGCAGGGTTTCATTCTACTGCGTGTGAAATGCATATGTTTTTTTTTAAATCAATACTATTATAAAACTGTAACAGAAGTGTGTCTGTACATTAAAGTTATTAACAAAAAAAAAGTTACGATATGGTTTTTAGTTGTCCCTGATTCCATATCAGCAATTTTTTGTCTGTCTGTTTGTTTGCGTGTTTTTATTTGTTTGTTTGTTTGTTTGTTTGAACGAGCATCACGCAAAAACTACTGAACCGATTTTGATAAAACCTTTTTTGTTTGATAGCTAATGATCTGACTTAAAATCTGGTATATAATTTGTGCGGACAAAATCGCGGGCTAACGCTAGTTTGTTTATGAATTGATGGCCTTTTGCCTCATCCGTGACACTCCCAGCACGTGAGAGTTCGCGACATTGAGCCAACGCGTCGATACGATAGGATTGATGGTGGTTTATTCGTCCAAAAATTGATGCCTATCGAATATGTAGGTATTGACTACTGCACGGAAATAATAAAACTGAACTGAACTAAATACTGCCCAAGGTACACTATTTTTCTCCTCAACGGAGGTGGAAAGCGGCAACTTCGTTTGGCGCAGTGGGACGAAAGTTGACGCTTTCCGCCCGGCGGAGGGGTGAAATAGTCTATTACACACCGAGGGCAGGAAAGTACTTATTTACTGCCCGAGGTTAGTACACTATTTTTCACCACGACTGAGGCGGGAAGCGGCACCTTCGTTTAGTGCAGCGGGCCGAAAGTTGACGCTTTCCGCCAGGAGTGGTGAACAATTTATTTAAGGCGGTTGCAGAGGGGTCAATTTTATACAAAACTTTGACGCACAATACGCGTAGACGGATTCCATATATAGAATATTACTTTTATTAATTCCGTCTACGCGTATTGTGCGTCATTCTTTTGTATGGACTGAAACCACCTTAAGTTTCATTAACAACGGAGGTTTCGATGTGGACGCTCTTTAAGGAAAAAATCTGTCCAGTTTTAATAATTTGATTACTGCTGTTAATGACAACAACTTTTAAGAAGGAAGAATAAGTAGAGTATCATTTTGCGTCTGGTAGTTAATTACTTTTTTATTACGTCTTCCTTTGAGTCTTCACATAGTTAATATTTTGATTTAACGAGTAGGAGTTGGAAAAATTCGCACGGGGCTATGTCGTTCGTGTTCCGATATTTTTATTAGCTATGTCAAAGCGCTGTATTGCACACACAAGAAATGTTAGCTTTCTGTGGCAGCGAATCGAGTAACATACTAGGATAGGTATATTTGTAAACACTTTCAAAATTTTTAGTGGCAGCTCAAACCATCAAGCTGAAAACCTTTTACTAAAGGAGCAAACCGGAAATAGCAAAAAAAATTGCTATTTCACTCTTACTTGCAATAGGTCTAGGTACAGGTACTCGGCTCAAATGTATATGAAACAGCAGTTTTTTTTTTTTGAATTTTATGTTTGCTCCCAAAATAAAAAATGTTCAATTTGATAGTCTGAACCACCCTGAAAATTTTGAAGTGTTTAAATAAATCCCTCAGTATAAAGTTTTTCAGATTAATGGATTTAAATTTATTTTCCTCTATACTAAAGGGGTGACAGTGATAGGCTAATATCAAGACAACTTTAGATCTTACGAGCGTTAACCCGCGACTTCGTCCGCACAAATTATATACCAGATTTTAAGTCAGATCATAAGCTATCAAACAAAAAAAGTTTCATCAAAATCGGTTTAGTAGTTTTTGTGTGATACTCGTTCAAACAAACACACAAACAAACAGACAGACAAAAAATCCAAAAATTGGTGAAATGGAATCAGGGACACCTAAAAACCATATCGTAACTTTTTTTTTGTTAATATCTTCAATATACAGACAAACTTCCTGTTACAGTTTTATAATAGTATAGAAGTATAGATAGATTGAAAGTTGAAAACCCTTACGCAAGAGCACTAATTTAATCTAAAAAAGAGGAACCTAACCAATAGTATACTGATATTATGACCTACTTCGATTTCAGTAATAAACACAACATAAATGTCTTGAACACACTGAAGTTTCAAGAAGATTATAAACAATAATTTCTTACATTTTTTTTTTTTTTTTTTTTTTTTTTTTACTTATGTAGTTGAAGCTTATTTCATTGCAGTAAAATACAATACTTGTATTTTTTTTGTACTTACCTTGCAGCTTTGGTATAATAAGAATAAAATGTATACAGGGTGTAAGTGACAGCCTAGCAAATACTGAAACGGTGAAGTCGGACTATTAAACTGAACAACTTTCAATATGGAGCCGGGAGGCTCAGGAGACGCGAAAAAAAATCATCTGTCCCATATAAAACATTTGTACCTATCCGACTAAAATGTATGGGACAGCTGATTTTTTTTCGCATTACCTGAGGTAGGCTCCATAGTGAAAGTTGTTCAGTTTGATGGTCTGAATTCACCGTTTCAGTATTTGTTAGGTTGTTACTTACACCCTGTATTATTGTGTTGATCACAAGCGGTATTTCCAAATAAATTAAGACCTTATGTTACTGTCGCTATAAAATTTATATTTCGCCTTTAAAAGTCTCCAATTTAAGCTAGAATAAACCTTAGTTCAATACACTTAACTACCACGTACCTGCGTATGGGAGTAGAACATAGAGAAGTTAGACACTATGACCGGCACAGGCAGCGCTATGGTCAACACACCGGCCAAAGCGCACAACGCCCCGACGAACATGCCGAGGTAGGTCTTCGGCGCCATATCGCCGTATCCCACCGTCGTCATGGTAACGATGGCCCACCATAACCCCAGGGGTATGGATTTGAATTGGTTATCAGGATTGTCCTGCGAAATGAAAATATCGTTTTAGCAAAAGTGAGGTTGAGCCCACATATCATTAAAAGAGGGGTAAGGCGCGGAACGTGTCGCCACAGGTTATGCAATGATTTGCAAAACACCATAAGGCGCGGGGTGTGGTACGAGCGAGAGGGCATGAGTAACTGCTAGCAGCGTGAGCTGAAAGACCTATGGCGACAGGTGTCTCCGAAGCAAAAGCGGCACGGAATCGAATTTTTTCACACTCTAACCTTTTGTCTCGCTCAGGAACTTGATTGGCTAGAGCGAGAAAGGTCACAGCACTGCCGGTACGGCCGCGTGCTGTCGCATTCCCGCTGTCTTTCTCGATCTAGCAAATGACTTACTTGAGCAACAGAATAGGATACCATCCAATTAAAAGTCAATTAAATTTTTCAGATACAATCTAGAAACTAATCTCTATGTGTATGAAGTCATATTTTCGTAAAAATGTATAGTTTTAAAGTTACAGTGCCTCAAATATTTCCATACAAATCTTAAATTAATCCTAGCATTAAAACTGTATATTTTAACAAAAATCTGACTATGCTGAAGGTTTTTTTAAGGAGACATCGAAATCGCAAAAAATATCTGCTGATTTGGGTTGAGTAAGATTGTAATTTTGTATGGAACAGTTTTTTCTGTCGCATTTTCGCCTTTGGTCTCATTGAGAAAGTTGTTCAGTTTGAAGGGGATGCCTTTAAAAATCGTCAGCTATTCAGTTAAAGTCTGTATGGTATCCCGACTTAGGCCTGCCGCAACTCCCTGGCAGCCGGGTTTACTTTGAACGTCTGATGATCCCGATAAAAACTGTCAGCATAATTAAGAAGGACCCTATAATTTTCTTGGCATCCGTAACTTTTCTACAGGAGTATCATTCCTTCAACATAATATGAAAACTTGGAACGATATCTTGGAATATATACTGGTTGAAAGTTTTGAAACGAGTTTGTGCTGTTTTTTTATCCAAAACTTATCTCATAAGGCGTAAAAATATTATCTACTTATACACCAAAAGTACCAAAAGAAGAAGAAAACGAAAGCCCTCCAATGTTAAACAACAAATCACCAAACGTAAAATCGAAACAACGAAAACACTGCGGCCGAATTTCAATACCAACTTGGCTGGCATATTGACAAAGTTTCTACATTCTTAAGGAGTGCTCAGACCCGCACAAACAAAGCGACTGCGAAGCGGGAGCATCTACCGCGCGGCGGTCGCTGCCCATGTAATCTTATGGCGATGGCGTCCCGCCAAGTTGCCCAAACCGACGCGACCACGACGCGTGAAGGCAGAGTCAGCGGAGCGGGACGCGCGCGTCTAGTGGTCAGACGTGTAAAATGTTACGCTCTCGTAATAATATTCAAAATACAAAATTATTTATACGTGAACACAGGTAATATAAATGATGTTACAGTAAAATAATTGGACTCTCTGCGGTCTGCCACATTTGGCGTACGAATACAAATAGAAATGATTAACAAAAGTAAGTAGTAGAATAAAAATGAAAAATAAATTACATTTCTAAGATAAGTCGCAGTCGCGCCGGTTCGTAGGCCGAGTTTCGCGTCGTAGACGCTCCCGCTTCGCGTCCCGCTTCCCGCGTCGCAGTCGCCCGGGTATGAGCACTACTTTAGCTTGAGAAATATACAGTCACAGCTGCGTACGAGATAGCCCCGGAGGCATTTTTATAATGTCACGTAGGACTGTATACGGGGTGTTAAAATAAACATGCGCTGTAACCTTTTTTCCTCGGCCGAAAGTGTATAGGGAGAGATTTTTTGAATTTATGTCTTTTTCTACAAGATATTGAACAGTAAATTTTTATGTTTTTCGCTTGGTAAAATGTTCATGCGTGTAAGTTACGCTTTGAATAATAATTTTTTAGTAAGTTTATAGTGAAGACGTTAACAAATATTTTGCCTAAAGGTACTACTTTGTTACGAATATCATGCACATAGTTACATAGGGCCCAACTTAATATGCTGACACTTTTTTAAGAGGATGATCAGACCGTCAAACTGAACTACTTTCTCTATGGAACCAGCATCGAAATCGCGAAAAAAAAATCAGCTAATCAGCAACCACACATTTCGCTCGAGCAGGTTTGCAGTTTTGTATGGGACAGCTGATTTTTTTTTCGCGATTTCGATGTTTGTCCCATATTAAAAATCGGGCATAGGCCCACCACACATTCCCACCGCTGTAACTCCTATTTTGCTTCCAGTAATAAGTATGGCAAAAACATCTGAACGCACAGAAGTTATCCCTAGTCGCAACAAGATCCATGTAGTAAGGGACACCAGAAAACGATTTTATTGAGTCAAGCATGGTCTGGCGCTCGGCGTACCAGAGCTCACACTCCCAAAGAATATGATGAGCGGTCTGTTCGAACTCAATACTGTCTACAGAACATTCACATAAAGGTGACGCAACCAATTTAAAATAAAATAGCTTTCCCTTAAAGTTACCATGTCCAGTAAGAAATTAGGCTACGCAGTGATCTACCTCTAGCCACGCTTTGTCTAGACGATCGCGAACAGATGGAAAAAATTGGTATAGATGATATGTTTGTCCCATAGAGAAAGTTGTTCAGTTTGACGGTCTAATCACCCCCTTAAAAAAGTGTCAGCATATTAAAAAGGACCCTTTATACATAAACTCATGTACACACGGCGACACATCAAGCTATACAAAACCAACATAATCTGACCGCGCGTAGGTCGAGTAATTTTTAGCATTGCGCGGCCAGCTTATGTTGGTTTTGTATAGCTTGATGTGTCGCCGAGTGTACATAATCCCCATCGGGGTGGTTACGAACATTGCTACAACCACCACAGCTGTCATCAGCATGCAGTTGTAGACTACCTAGTGAAGGTTTCAAGATGAAAATGACAATGTAAAATGATAGTGGCTAGCCTTCGGCTTCGCCCAAAAATACGAATGTACTCGTACCTTTTCAAAGTCAAAGTAATTTATTGAATTACTATTGGTAGGTAGGTAAGTATTTACAAGGTGTTGATATCATTATCATCATGTCAGCCAATAGTCCACTGCTGGACATAGGCCTCCCCAAAAAAATGGGGGGATTTGCCATAATCGCCACGCTTGGCAGGCGGGTTGGCGATCGTAGTTGGATTGAATGTGTGTACTCAGAGGATGCTGTTACCCATCCTCCGGTAGAGCCCTTAGTTGCCTTTTACGACACCCATGGGAGGAGATGGGATGGTGCTATTCTTAGCTGACACCACACGGACATGTTGATATAATTAACATTATTGAGTCATATAATAGTCTACTTTAGAGGTGTACAATAATCTTTTCTAAGCACCAATTATCGCGCGATAGAAAGTATTTTGTTAGCTTGAATGTGCTCATTATTCATTGCGTTATCAGAACTCAACGTTCGAATAATATTTTGTAATTTGCAATCATTGAAAAATATTTAAACATAATATCTCGACTGGCTTTCAGCCTCATAATATAATGAATCCTTACTGTTGCGAACAATGTGTTCCGTTTTCGCGCATATTGCTGCGACACTGGCCCCGCCCCCTTTTCACATCTCCCTTTAGTTTTTGTGATCTGTGTTCTAGACCGATTTTGGTAATTCTTATTTTATTTTCTATTTTCACACTTTATTGTACAGACGGAAATATAAATAAAAACAGCATAATAGACAATTACGAAGGGCAAGCTTATCTCTAAAGAGGTTTCTTCCAGCAAACCGGTGAAAGAGAGAGAGAGCATATAAAGTCAGGCAGGCATAGTGTGCACATTTAAATAATAAAATAAATATTATAGATAGATACAGGTATATACATACATACAGATACATAAAGTATGATAAACAATTTCTTATTATAATTTCAATGTTTATGGGAAAGCTTTTAAAATCTTAATAAAACGTGGGCATTGTAGAAATTTGTGGAACTTGGGCAGAAAATTTTCTCATCATAATCGAGTTAGCTAAGATTCTAAAGTCTACAGCCAAACCATTAATCAAATCTCACTTTATTGTCTAGATTAGTTTATCTATTAATCTTGTATGCCAGAACTTGCTTCTAATCAATGAAATAGGGGAGGAGTTTGCTACAATATTACTAAAACGAACTATTATTATATTAGAATTTGTACTAAAACTGTCAAACTAAAAGCTTGTAGCTAGAGGCACTGTTTAGCATAATGGAACTTTGGTATTGGAAACGTTCATGGAAGTTAATCTTCATCCCATAGGTATCGGTATCATGTATTATTTATAATTATTGACTGACTCCGTGGTCCAATGGTTCAGAGTCTTCAGAGCTATGGACTCTTTCCCACGGGGGACACCTAGTTATATATCATGTCACTTTGTGCGTTTTTCCCCAGTTGGTTAGGACATTGCAGGCTTAATCACCTGATTGTCTGAAAAGAAAAATGATGCCGTGCTTGGGATGACATGGTAAGCCATTCCCGGCTACCTCCCTCCTCCTCCCTGATGGTAGTAGTCGTTACACAAACAACCACGTCAGAGGCCGTAAGGCGGTCTGAAAAAACTCTGGCACCAGGGCTCTGCCTCTCCCCTGCTCTTCCACTCGTTCCTGTTGTGGGCAACCTCTGGCCATTGGTCGTCAAATTTGTCCAGGTCATCACGCCACCTCTTCCTCGGTCGACCTGGACGCCGTCGACCGTTTTCGGGGAGCCAGGACATGATGATTTTTGCCCAACTCCTCCCCTGGTGCATCCGCCAGATATGACCGGCCCACTCCCATTTAAGTTTGGCGCTTTTCTCTCCGCCGTCGGCTATTTGAGTTTTGGAGCGCAACGTGGTGTTTCTGACCCGGTCGGTTCCGGTCGGGTCATACCCCCCCCCCCATGATTGATTGATGATGATTTTGTAAAATACATTTTTGTGTGTCCACTATTATAGTACTTTAATAGATACAATACATGTTACATGTGTGATAGCTTATATTACTGCCTGATGCGAGAGAAAGAGATTTTGCGATTGCGTCGTTTGCGCGCCTGAAACGACGCAAGCGCAAAACAAACTTTAATTAATTGTGATTATACTATTTATGTAAGTTCAATTCTGCTCTAATCAAACTTTATAAAATATCAATCTCTTTTTTTTAAATCCTGTCTCGTGTTTCTATTATTCACCGTTTAGCAGTTACAAGCGTTTATCGATAAAGACAGAGGCTACTTTGGCTTGTTTTTCTATAAAAAAAATGTGTCTTAATCGTGTTTTGGCTCTAATCAAAACTTCAATTATATGTTCAATTTACACAGATCCGCAAATCATACTCCTACTGTTAGTACTTCATGATATATGACGCTTTGAAGAATCCTATTTTTTTTACATATCCTCTTAATACTTCGCTGCGGTGGCGCGATGAGTTGGATGCTTATTGCAACGAATGGAGGGATACCGCATTGGATAGAGATATATGGAAGTGTTTAGGGCAGACCTTTGACTAGCAGTGGGACGAAGTAGGTTTAAAAAAAAATACTTCGCCTAGTGTACATACGGCAAACAACTTGATCAATAGGTTGGGGGTGAGAGATGTGCGCAGTAGAGTTTTCGCCTATAAATTTTTATCTGCGCAGTCACGGATTTTTCAAGTCGTTTGCGGACTATTGGTGAAAGCACTTTTTGATCCATCAGTAATAAACAAAAACGAATCACTTCGTTTTCAGAAAAACTGTCTGATGCGGATGTGATGAATGGATTTCATTTTTGAAAGTCATTTGTTTCAATGGACACATGCAGCCGACTTTTTGCTTGAAATCAAATTGACAGGCAATTATACCTGCACGTTCGGCTACAGGGTTGCTGCGTCCGGGTTTATCCGGACGTATACGGCTTATGCGTAACTTACCCGGAAGTAATCTGCGAGGATTTGTGTTCTTTTATTTATGTGTGTGTTATCAAGGTGGCAATTTACTGATCATTATTCAATTAAATTACATTAATCAAACGCCTGAGGTAAGTCACAACAAACGGCCATTACACACTTTCACCAACCGATAGGTGGGGGGCACTATCAAACGGGTTTAAATAGGCGACAGACGGCACGCACAGGTCACTCGGTGTCAGACGCTCGGCGGAGAAACAACTCTGTTTCGAACGTCTAACTCCTGAGGATGCTCCTTGGTGGAGCGAAACACGTATAAACGAAAACATTTATATCAAGGTAGTAAAAAAATGAATAAATACAAAATTTTTTATTGTTTAGGAATAAATTGTGAATAATTGTTGTGATTTATTAATTTGGTTCATAGTATTTATAAATATTCATATTCATGAAGTAGATAAAGTGAGAATTAATCATCCGACTCGAAGGACCAAATCCTAAAGCAATTAATGAGTAATTTTCAATGAATTTTTACTATGACCGGAATGGTTGGACACCCTCATTATCTTTCCGATAGGAGGCAAATAAGGAACAAGGTTACTGTTCAAATTAAAGATGGAAAAATTTGTCCTGGTCGGGACTTGAACCCCCAACCTGCAGCTCGGACCGATTTTATATACAAAAAATCGACGCAATCAGCATTTCGTGTTCCCCTGTTTCCTCCTCCAAAGCTAAACCTATTTTAATAATTCTTTCAAAAATAATATGAGAAAGACTTTGGCTATGTCCGTATGTTTTGCTTTTTTGTTTATATTCGTCAAATTTGTTTACTAGATGTCTGAAAACGGGCGGTAAAATTGGTCATTTTCGAAAGTCCCTAGTTCTTACAGTACCTAATTAATTAATGCAAAAAAGCAAAACATAGAGACATGGCAGAGTTGACATAGATTGTATGGTAAAAAAATATTTGCTCTAGTGTTATTATCTAGGGAGAAAATAGGGCAATACGTTTGTATGGAGTAAACAATACTGGCCTATCCTCTTAAGCTACCGAGTCATTACGTCTATAGCCCAAATTCATCAATATTACATATATTTTGTTCAGGTTTGAAGTGTCACCTATAAATCACCGGGCATTTAATTTATCACAAAACCAAATGTTTGCTGATTGAAAAACTGTCATGTTACTACAAGGGATGTACACTCGCATACACCCTGCGGGTGTACATCCCTTGTAGTAACATGACAGTTTTTCAATCAGCAAACATTTTGCATTCGGAAAAATTCATTAGTAAATGTTTCGGAATTTTCATGGGTAGCGCCATCGAATTTTATTTGATGAATATAAATTGCACATGTGAATTGCTAGTGCTAATTGCATTTTATATACGATAGAACCCGTCCGCTGTTTTTAAATACGTACGTGAATTCAGTTTGACTGTTTTTACGTTAGTTTTTTACGTTAAAAAATAATTTATTTGAACTTGTATTATAGAATCCTACTTAATATGCGTCAAACTAAACAACTTTCTTTATGGCACCAACATCGAAATCGCGATAAAAAATCAGCTGTTCCAAACAAAACTGCAAACCTACTCGAGCCAAATATAGAACAGTTCTTTTTTTCCCGATTTCGATGTTGGCCCCATAGAGAAAGTTGTACAAATCAAAAAAATATTTTTTATTCAAAATAATATCACATAGGTAGCTTTTTGATGTCATTTTTTGACTCTACCACCGCGTTGGAAGGTGCATGTTCCGTTGAGAGTTGATGCGGCCAGAAACTCTACAACACACATATTTTAAACAAAACGAAATATACAAAGTACAATTAAAATACAATATTGCTTTACATAGAGTAACATTGTCTCAGACCAGACATTTTGATCATTCAAATAGTCATCGAGTTTATAGTAGCCTTTTTTACAGAGGACTTGTTTAACATGGAACTTAAACTTTTTGTCTGGCAAGTTTAGAATATCCTCTGGTATCTTATTATAATAGCGTATACAGCGCCCCATGAAAGATGTGTTGACCTTACAGTACAGTAGTTCTATCTCACTCGCACTCACTCAGTATCGCTCATGCCTACGCCGCTTACTTGTCAGTTTTTTCCACTTGTATGAAATGTATGAAGCAAAGTACCCAAGCAAGGTGTGCCTGGGGCAACCGGGGAGACCCAAGCCAGCAACTGTCAAGAGGTTGCGCAGGATTGGGGAGAAATTAAGCTTTCTGATTTTGAAAGTCTTGGCTAACAAGCCAGCAGAGTATGTTTCTATACAAGATTTATCAATATCAAAAGCTTCAAAATTTAATAATTATTAATCACATTATATCAATCGACGTTCAGTCAATACTCAATCATGTAATTAGTAAACCTATAACTAACTTAATCCTATTAAATGAACCCTCCTCTGTAGTTTAATTAGGTTTCTCATATCATTAAGGGGCTACTTATAACTGTTTTCTGCACCCCTACGTTTTAATTATTAAAAACATGTAAAGGGTGTACTCAGATAAAAATACTTTTCCTGAAGAATATGAACCAAAAAATGTTTTTTTTTTTAAATCTTCTGTAGAAAATCGATCAGCTGATCCGCACTTTTGATTGGAAGAATCGAAGGTTTTCCTCGTTTTTCCACCCATGTTCTTTACTTTTATTACCTGTATACATCCGTAAAATTTTTCTAGTAATAAATTAATAGTGATGTATAGTCAATTGTTATTTATATTCACTACAGGCTGTGGGGCGCCCGTCGCACGCGTAGACTACTAAATTTTATTTATGTAAACAGGGATTTTTTTTTTGACGTAAATGTTACTTTCTTCCACCGTCTTCAAAAAAAGAGAAAGTAAGCAATTCATTCGCATTTGAAAAAAAGTAGTCGGTATGTGATCAAAAGAGAAAATTTACTTCAACAGTATTAACGTCATAAATGTTTTTATGGACTAGAATTTGAAAACATTGGTTCCCCTCAAAAAAAAAAAGGAGGAAAGCAGAGCAAAACCAAACAAATATAATGGTGATATCACTCCAAAGAGTGAGCCTTTCTCCACCACGCAGGCCTAGTATTTTATTTTATTTATTTTACTTTTTTATTTTATTTCTTCAGGATCGCCGACAAGGTGAACACAATATTATTAAAAAATACATAGACGGACAAAAGGCGTGTGCCACCTCAATTAAAGGCAACCACGGCATGCGATAGGCATACGCAGGTTTGAGTTTGGTAAAAAATACAACAAAAATGAAATACTCCAAAGAAAAAAGGAAAATAGAAAGAAAAAGCATGATTATATGAATAAGATAGCAACGCCAAAGTTAAACAGAATTATTTTCCCTTCCTCCCATTCCCAAATTTAGAGGCAAGTATGGATTGGTAGAGGCAAGTTAGTGGGTCAACTTGTCTTCAGATAATTTTCAAGCCTTAAATTCAATCTAATTTCGAGATGTAAGACAAAAGATAAGATACTATATTTATTTAAAATAGTACATAATTCATAGGCATGTAGGTATGTCAGTGCAGATAGCGCCTTAATCAGTAGACATCTGTGATTTATATGGTCACAAGTTGATTGGAAGACATTTCCTAGTTAATCTATCACTGACTCAATGATGGACAGATACTTTTTCATCGGGAAATCGGTTCGGAAAAAGAAAATGTAGGTACGTTCTAACAGAGGTTTCCTTTTAGGGAATCATACTTAGAAGTAAGATTTAGTTCTTCATAAGATTCATAAGATCTTTTTGTGTTTCAACGATTGCTTAAGTATGATCGAACTATTTAAACTGAACAGGCTTTAAACTGAAATGCATTACAATTGCATACATAAAAGTGTGCCATGAAACTGAACCACTTTTACTATGAAACCAAAATTGAAATCGCGAAAAATATCAGCTGTTTCATACATTTTGGTCGAGTAGCTACTGACATGTCTATGGAATGTGTTTCAGCTGAATTCTTTTCGTGATTTCGATCTTGTCTCCATAGAGAAAGTTTGTCACTTTGATGGTCTGAAGCACTAAGAATAACGAAAAAATAAAAATAAAAAAAAATAAAAAATAAGATGATAAAAAAAAAACAGAATTAATAATAATAATAATAAATAAGAAGAATGAAAATAACGAACAATAATGTAACTGAATGTGAATGAAAATTGTTCCATTAGATTCGATGACAGAGCTGACTGTCTACCTCCAATTATAAGATTAGGATGACTCGAGATTCAATTTAAAAATATTACATCTATATAAAGATGCAATACCATTTTTTAAAAACCACAGGATGGTTAAACGTTCCCGTAACTTTAGTTTGAAAATTAGTAAATAAGAAAACATCTAGTTTCATCAGTAACATTACTTTCAAGAATTAAATTGCAGCGCAATGACCTTTTTGCCATGTTTACACCGAGCTAGTATTTTAGGCAAGCGAGTTAAATAAGTTCAGAAACAACATGTCCTGAATTAGTGCTGCTGTTTCCAGAATCCGAAAAGACCCAATGGACCATACATTACATTTGAGAGAAGATGGCACCACATGCAGAAGAAATTTAAATTTTGGCTGAGAGGGAGTAGGTTATTCTTTCTGGCCCAGAGCGGGTCAATAAAGACAAATAAGTGTCAGCTATCTGTTGTCAGAATTTAATTTAGATTTTATGCTACTCACGCCCATCGCCCCTACTTAGCTTCGGTAATAGATTCAAACATCGTAGCTCCACTCACATAAATTTTACTAACCAATTTACTTTTGACTAGACCAAAATACTTTGCAGGCTTAATCACCTGATTGTCTGAAAAGAAAAATGATGCCGTGCTTGGGATGACATGGTAAGCCATTCCCGGCTACCTCCCTCCTCCTCCCTGATGGTAGTAGTCGTTACACAAACAACCACGTCAGAGGCCGTAAGGCGGTCTGAAAAAACTCTGGCACCAGGGCTCTGCCTCTCCCCTGCTCTTCCACTCGTTCCTGTTGTGGGCAACCTCTGGCTATTGGTCGTCAAATTTGTCCAGGTCATCACGCCACCTCTTCCTCGGTCGACCTGGACGCCGTCGACCGTTTTCGGGGAGCCAGGACATTATGATTTTTCCCCTGGTGCATCCGACAGATATGACCGGCCCACTCCCATTTAAGTTTGGCGCTTTTCTCTTTAGCTTCGGTAATAGATTCAAACATCGTAGCTCCACTCACATAAATTTTACTAACCAATTTACTTTTGACTAGACCAAAATACTGGCCCAATGTAAACTAGGCATCACAGTATCAAGTCTCAAACGTTAATCTATTTGGCTTAACTTAAAGTCGTTGGACCACAGCCAATCTTATTTGCACTGAAAATTATTGCACTTTGCTTAAAATTTGAACAAGTTGTGAGTATAGTAAAGTTATATATGAAACGAGCGTTAACCCGCGACTTCGTCCGCACAAATTATATACCAGATTTTAAGTCAGATCATAAGCTATCAAACAAAAAAAGTTTCATCAAAATCGGTTCAGTAGTTTTTGCGTGATACTCGTTCAAACAAACAAACAAACAAACAAACAAACAAACAAACAAACAAACAAACACACAAACAAACAGACAGACAAAAAATCAAAAAATTGGTGAAATGGAATCAGGGACACCTAAAAACCATATCGTAACTTTTTTTTTGTTAATATCTTCAATGTACAGACAAACTTCCTGTTACAGTTTTATAATAGACAAACTTCCTGTTACAGTTTTATAATAGTATATATAGATAGATAGATAGATAGATAGATAATACGCTACGCTTTGGTGCATGTTTCATTTGTGTTGCAGCGTGCTTAAATGGTGGTGATAAATTGTGCAATTTACATACAGAGAAGTGCCGAATTTACATGCAGAGTGCTGTTCCGGCTTAGAATGGAATCGTACGTATCGTACGATGCGACTGAAGGAAAGGTCAACTATCACCACATGACAGGTCATTCCATCCTGTAACCTTCAATAAAAAGTGAGCCTTGCTACAACTACAGGCTTAAGAAGATGATTGGTAGTTGCAGTAAGGGTTCCGACTACCCCACAAGGGTTTATGATCGTGAGTTTATGTATGAATGTATATACAGAGAAATTTCTTAACTAAGTCACTTACTCGCGCATTTCCTTCCTTATGTACTTATTTTACACAAATCTGTTTATTATGTGCTATTTTCAGTGTGACGGCCAGGTAGCACAGTCTGTAGTGAACCTGCCTGCTGTGCCGAGAGTCGCGGGTTCGAATCCCGTAAGGGACAAATATTTATATGATGAATATGAATATTTGTACCCGAGTCATGGATGTTTGTATCTATATATGTATTCTATATCGATGTCGAGTCATCATAATAGAAGTCCAGGTACTTTAAATGTATCTAGATAATTTGTGTGACAATGTCCAAGATATTTGTTATTTATTTTGAAAAAAAATGGCTGCCATCTTGGTTGTAAAGATTTTGCCAGTGTCTAGTTTATTTAGCAAGAGTGCTTGACGTTGTACGATAGTTTATGTATTTTGGTGACTTCAAGGGTTGTTTTTCGAAAAGAACATTATCTTGAGCCACCACTGGAGCTTTGTTGTAGGCCCGGGAGGGGCAACCAACAATCGACGAGCGACGTGACTACCCAATAGCAGACCTAAAAAGGGGGTCCTGTTTATTATGTTTACAGTTCCTATGGGTGACTGATGGGAGGCGATTCTGTGAAATACAGGGTGGTAGTGTGCAGCACTCATTTTCTCAAAGAATGTATTATGAAATCAACTTTTCATACGAATGTTTGATCAGCCGATTGCATTTAAAAAAGTAATTTTTTTTTGTACCTAAGGCTAGTGTCTACACTACACTAAACCCCGTATTATGCAAATAATATTTTATAGTGCAGATGCGCCTTCCTCAATATTATGGTGACAGTTTATATAAAAATAAAAAAAATTACAGGTAATTAGAAGAAATCGCGGAAAAATCATTCCAAAGGAAACTGCAAATCTACTCCACTGGGATGATTCGGACAGCAGATTTTTTTGCATTTCCTATGTGTCATACCTAAGTCACAAATATTATACCTAAGTATAGCGACACACCGAGTCCGTGTGGTGTCTGCTAAGAATAGCACCATCCCATTTCCTCCCGTGGGTGTCGTAAAAGGCGACTAAGAGATCTACTGAACGATGGGCAGCAGCATCCTCTGAGTACACACATTGATTCGATCCAACTGCGATCGCCAACCCGCCTGCCAAGCATGGCGATTATGGCAAATCCCCCCATTTTGGGGGAGGCTTATGTCCAGCAGTGGACGTTTAATGGCTGATATGATGATAGCGACACACCAGCCGAATTTACGCGGATACTACAGGGTGATATAGAAATGAGCCGACCAATTTTTAGGGGTTGTTCAGACCATCAAGATGAACAACGTTTGCTACGAGAGCAAGCCTGAAATTGAAGAAAAAAACAGCTGTTCATGCATTTAAGTCTATTAGGCATTCATCATCATCATCATATCAGCCATTAAAAGTTCACTGCTGGACATAAGCCTCCCCCAAAATGGGGGGGATTTGCCATGCAGTTTATATAATATGGAACAGTTAGTTTTTTTGCAATTTCATGTTTGCTCCCATAGTAAAAGTTGTTCAGTTTGATGGACTGAACCATCCCCAAAAATATGTCGACTCATTTCACAGAAGAAAAAATCGCTCGGACTAGTGTGTAGCTGGTATACGGAAAAGCATTGCACGCATAATTTACGTCGAGTAAATTCTATCTAAAGAGTAAATGTATCAACACAATAATAGACAAAGAATGGGTTCGTGATTCTTTACTAAATTAAGTGATATTTTGTTACTAAATCTTTATTTTGTACAAGCAAAACCTTTCATATTCTATTACGTTCAAAGTAACTGAAAAATTACTAACGAATGGCTAAAAAGGACTTGTATCCAGAGCCGTCAAATATATTACTACGAATTCATTCATATGGCAATACCTATTATTTTGGTAGATTCTTCCATGAGTAAATGGAAAGGCGAAGGAAACATAGCCCATGCTGCCTAGTCAGTCGTAGAATAATTGTCAGTAATAATCCGGTAACAAGGCCTTAGCCAATTCTTCAATAATAAATTCTGTGTTATTTCCTTAATAATAATTGTCAGTAATAATCCAGTAACAAGACCTTAGCCAATTCTTCAATAATAAATTCTGTCTTATTTCTTTATATTAATTTCAGTCAGGTATGTAATTCAAAGTCCTGTTAAATCTCTTCAATAGTAGATTTTATACAGTCGTATATAGCGTGATAAGTTTTTTGTGATTGGCTGTCGCTGACCAATCAAACGTCAGGCGCGTTTGGTTGGTACAGTGGACTGAAAAGTGGGGAGTACGATCGAAGTACCTATAACAATAGATATATGAATAATGTTTCTACTCACCTGAGACTTCTCAGCATAATAAACGAGACTAGCAAATATCACGATACCGAGCACCAAAAAAAACACCAACAATGTCAACTCTTTGGCCGAAGCCTTAAATGTATGCACCAGAATCTTAAGTCCAGGGCTGTGCCTCGTCAGTTTAAACAGCCTTAAAATCTTTATAATTGATATAAATTCCAATATATTAGCTTTATCTACTGTTCTTCGTACCACTGTTAGTTCAACCACGACGTCCATATAAAAACTTAATGTTGCTATGAAATCTATTAGGTTCACTGGGGATTTTATAAATTCGATTAGGTTTGGCGCTACCTGTAACAAAAGAAAGTTGTTTTTAGTTTTTATTACTAACATTGTAATTTTCACGACCATTATCCTTTTTGGGGATTTGATTCCACATCAAGCTATACAAAACCAATATAAGCTGGGCGCGCGTAGGTCGAGTTACGTATAACGTCGCATGACCAGCTTATGTTGGTTTTGAATAGCTTGATTGTGTGTACTTATGTACATATATGTATTGCTTCAGACCGATTTCGGCCACAGCGACTGTCTCAACTCCGTTGAACACTCGTTAACAGCATGTTTAAGGTTAAATCTAATTAGCTGGCGAAACTTAACAAACGCATTTGGTATCTGCTACTAAGTTGATTTGCGTGGTAATGACCCGCCACCCGATCATATGATTGAAGGTCAATGTCCGCCCGCGTCCCGCGCACTGCGTACGATACGTACGATTATAATAATTTTATTAATCATCACATCAATATCAATTATGTATAAACATTATCTGTTATCATTAACAAGTGCCCTGGTTCAGATTCGCTAATTAGGTTGAAGTAATTCTACATACAGGGTGTTATCTTAAATGCGTTACATACTTATCGGGTGCTTCTGGCCGCGATTTCAGTATTGGCCCCTAATAAATTATTAGGGGCAAATACTGAAATCGCGAAACAAAATTAGATGGTTTCATAAAAAATTTCGATGAGTAGGCCCAAATATATGGAACAGCTGATATTATTCTCGCGATTTCAATGTTTGTACCATAGTGAAAGTTATTCAGTTTGATGATCTGAAAAATTACCCTAAAATATCTACGCATTTAAATTTACATCCTGAATACCTACTTGTCAACCCACCGAGAAAAAGCTTCGAAAAATCGCGCTAGTGGACAATCTATGGGAGATATTGTACGAGCGCGTCATTTTGTGCGCTCCTGGAGAGCAATCGCGCTAAATAAATCGCAACTGTGCCATGGTTGGATCGCGTGCGAACCACAACTTTTAACACATTCGTTATTGTGCTATTCATTTGACAGCCGTTAGAGTCGTTTTGACAAATCGCTCAGACTTTAAATGCTGTCAGTCACATAGTAATTAAGTCAGGTTTAGCGCGATATGGAATAAAACACAGTTGAATAGTAATTGGATTGCAATGTGATTAGAACTGAAATTGGATTAGGATTGAACTTGGATGTTTTAAATTTGCGCGCCCTCCTGGGCACCTAGAAAAAGTACTTTCGATTAGCATTAACGACTACAGTAGAAAACATAAAAAATGTATGGAATTGACTTACGGCGGCGAAAGCAAACGTCAAAATGTTTCGATCGCCAATGACAAATCCACACATTCTGTTATTTATATTAGCGTCGATGCCCATAGAAATGTTACTTTGTCTACACTATTAGTATTGTATTATATTATCTGTGGTCTACACACTGAACCCGCCGACAAGTTGCTGACACAGCCCGAAGGAACAAATTACATGGAAACGGCTGTGTCGGTGGCTGTCAGTGACATGTCGGCGGATTCAGTGTGTAAACACCATAAAACAAGATTTTGACTAGATTTACTTCGATTGACACTAGATGATTTGTTAACAAACGTCCTTGACATTTATTTAAAAGTGATCCTACCTTAATTTAGTTTTCAAGAAGAGATCCGAACTAGGAATGAATTAATTTACCATCCCTTTCAACAAAGCATTTCAATTAAATTACACTTTGATGCTTTAGATTTCTCAGTAAATTCAAGGATTTCAATAGAATTTTCAGCTTCATGCCTCCGAAAACCTCAAAACATTTGTGTCAAAGAGTTCAGGTAACTTTCTGGGGCAAGTGTTTGCTTAAACGCTACCTGTGCCCCTATTTGAAATCACAGGTAAATCAAATACGACGTGTATAGTGAGTACATTTCTATCACTCGTTCCCGTCTAGTAGTTCGGTAGTTATAGTTCGGAACCGATTGTTTGAGACCTACTTGTTTCAATAGTTCGGACACCGAAAGTTTTGACTTTTACGTCTTAGTAGTTCGGAACCGAACTTTTTGTCTCAGCATTTGGGAACCAATGTTACACTCGGTTCGGTTTAGTTCGGTTCGTTTCGGTGTAAGATTGCAACTAATGTATCTTTGCAAAAGGCTAATAATAATTGCGAAACCGAACTTGTGAGACTTTTTGTCTCAGTAGTCCGGAACCGAACGTTTGATAATTTTTTGTTTCAGTATTTTGGAGCCGAACATTTGAGATGTTTTTGTAACAGTAAGAAGTGGTGTATTCCTCTCTCACTCGCGCGCACAAGCATACAAAGTTCTAGTTCTTTCTTGTTAGGCCTAAGCTAATTGTATGAAGCATCCATGGCCGTGTAGTTTTGTATTTTACTATTATTATAAATAAGAAAGTTTGTGACTATGTTTGGATGCTTGTGACTCAATCACGTATAAAAAGTCTAAACAGATTTGGATGAAATTTGGCATATATAGAATATGTTCTGTACTAACAAACAAGTTCCTTTTTTAAAGTCTACGTAGATGAGGTAGCGGGCAAAAGCTAGTTGTGAACAAAAAGCTAATGATGCGTTGAAAAGCCAAACATAAAACAGGCTTTCCAAAAACGCGCATTGAATTTTAAAACAAAACTTTTTTGGTAGAATGCCAAATGTAGGCCGGGATAGGTCCTCAGTTCAAAATTCAATGAACGTTTTGGCACTGGATTCCGTTAACTTTAGCATTTTGCCGTTCAATATGCCAGGCGTCTGCTGAAGCGGAAAGTTGTGAAATTTAAAAACAGTCCTCACTATTGTATATGCATGTAAATGCTCATGGCTATACTCGTATTCCCAGAGGCGGTTGTTGGAGTTACGGAGATATTCTACAAAATGCACAAGGTCCTTGCTGATGTTCTTAGGGTTCCGTACCCAAAGAGTGAAACGGGACCCTATTACTAAGCCTACGTTGTCCGTCCGTCCATCTGGCTGTAACTTTTGAACGTTATTACGGCGAATTTGTAAGCAAATAATAAAAATGTCAAAAAATTAAGAATTAAGGGCTCGTACAAAAAACTGGTTTTTATCAACACTTTTTCTTCTCGCTCTATCGTATAACTGGTAATACTTACAAGCGTCAAACTTGGTGTAATTATATAGCAAACTCTGCAGTATTACAACCAATAATAAAAATCGGCCAAGTATGAGTCGGTCTTGCGCTAAAGGTCCCGGAGAAAACAAAACTTTTTTTAAGTTAATTTATGTTGTGTGGTGGTGTGGTACGGAAACGGAACCCTCAGTGAGAGGGTAGCCCGACTCGCACTTCACCGGTTTTATTTAGGGTATGATCAGCCCATCAAACTGAACAACTTACTCTATGGGACCAACATTAAAATCGCGAGAAAATAAACATCTGTCCTATACCTACATCTTGGCTTGAATAGGTTTGCAGTTTTATATGGAACAGCAGGTTTTTTTCGCGATTCCAATGTTGGTCTCATCAAATACCAGTATCATACAAGGTGTAAACATAAATCAGTTGGCTTTGTATCAAACTGAATAAAATAAACAAGGAACCCAAAATGAAATCGCAAAAAAAGTCAGATTTTCCATACAATTGGGTTGAGTAGCCAATGAGACGTTCTCTTTGGAACAAAGAAAATTTTTTTGCGAACCAATGTTTTGTCCATCCCCCAAAATAGGGGGATTTGCCATAATCGCCACGCTTGGCAGGCGGGTTGGCGATCGCAGTTGGATCGAATCAATGTGTGTACTCAGAGGATGCTGCTGCCCATCCTTCAGTAGATCCCTTAGTCGCCTTTTACGACACCCACGGGAGGAAAAGGGATGGTGCTATTCTTAGCCGACACCACACGGACGGTGTTTTCTCCATAATAAAAGTTATTCAATTAGAAGCACCATCTAAAATATTTATAACGCATATAAGTATACCCTGTATATTTTGTACTCAACGTGTAAATTATCACGTTACTTCTGTCCTTATTTAACACTCTGACAGTCATCACAAACAATTTTCGCAGCATCACGTCTTTCTTCGTTATAAATTCATACAGGCTTAGTACGATCCACGAAGGAAGGTCCCACAAATTAGCCAGCTTTCACTCTTCTTACAATGGCATAGAAGTTAGTTCCGTAACTAAGACTTCTGAAATTTATACAATGCTAATAGGACCGGTGTATACGTCAACCCAAATCAACAGAGTGAAGGATTAAATTTAATTCATTAACAATGGAACATGCCCTTTATTATGTACGAGCGTTAACCCGCGACTTCGTCCGCACAAATTATATACCAGATTTTAAGTCAAATCATAAGCTATCAAACAAAAAAAGTTTCATCAAAATCGGTTCAGTAGTTTCTGCGTGATACTCGTTCAAACAAACAAACAAACAAACACCCAAACAAACAGACAGACAAAAAATCCAAAAATTGGTGAAATGGAATCAGGGACACCTAAAAACCATATCGTAACTTTTTTTTGTTAATATCTTCAATGTACAGACAAACTTCCTGTTACAGTTTTATAATAGTACTAGCTTTTGCCCGCGACTTCGTCTGCGTGGACATGTAATTTTGTCTTATGTCTCCTCTAAGGTCATGAAGGTCATGGTCCGAACCAAGTCTAGGAATCCTGGCATGTAACATTAGAATGGCGATTAAGGAATGGGCTAATAAAAGTCACAGGCTAGAATGCTCTGGCCTCTCGGGTCTGCAACACTGCAGGAAATTCATCAGCAATCTTCTTATTATCATGTGGGCAAAGCCCTGGTGTCAGAGTATAACAGCAATATAACACCACGAATCCCACAGTCCATACTTAACAACAGCAGGAGCAAAGCTCGTGCCATCGTTGGAGCCCTCACCGGGCACTACGCAACAGGCACGATAAAGCTCACTCTAGATCCCGGTTGCCGAGCGTGTGGAGAGGAGGAGGAAACCATGGAACATTTGTACTGTGTGACTGCGATGTCTTGGTGGGTAAACGTATGTGATTCCTGAGAGATGGTTATTCATTACATGTTTCTTACTCTGAACGCTATTGCCTCCCTCATTTTCCAAGTTTTTCAAGGATGAAGAAAATAATATGTAGGGGTCAATACAAAAGATACCATTGGGTCGAAGTGTTGCTGGCTTGCCATTTCCCATAATAAGATAAGAAAGTCATGAACTTAAGCTAAATCAAAATCAGAAAGTACCCCAAGTAATTCTGTAGGTATCAGATTTAAAAGTCATTCACTGGATCCATCACTTTAATTTTTCTACTGTTCGTCGTTTATTAGTTTTTCATTTATGTCGAGCAGCATAATAATCATCTTACGACCCACTGCGGGTCACAGACCTCCACTCACGTATAAACGTTAGAGGATACTCTACCACGCGGGCTAGTGTAAAATGGTGAAGGCAAGAGCTAAAATAATAATATTCTAGCAAGCTAATGGTCAATTTGCTAAAAAAGATTTTCAATTATGTACGTAGCTACATTACCGACCTGTGGTGTTATAGTATAAGAAGGACCTTTTAGATACGTAGGTACCTTTTTATACGTTGTGGTAGAATGATGTTCTATAGTTAAGTTGCACAAACCCTCAAAAAATCATAATTGAGACCGAAAATCAAACAAAACAAAAATTTGGCAAGACTTACTGCAACAAAATTCATCCTTTCTGTAAAATAAGGTTATCATTCCGTAGCATTGGCTCAGATTGGACTCAAACAATCAATATACTTACAACGATGTATTACAACGATAATATAAGGTCTAACAAAATTAGCTGAAACTATTTTAAGGGTATGCTCAGACCATCAAACTGAACAACTTTCTCTATGGGACTAATATGGAAATCGCGAAAAAAAAATTGATGTCCAATACAAAACTGCATACACAAATGTATGGGGCAGAAGATTTTTTTTCCAGATTTCGATATTGGTCCCGTAAAGAAAGTTGTTCAGTTTAATGGTATGAGCATACCCTTAAAACAGTTTCACCTAATTTTTTTAGACCTTATATAATCAACTAAATTTGTAAGCTCCTGCTATAGCTAAGTTTTTGAATTAATAATTGTAGCATACTTGCTTTAAAAAAACTCCCAACGCCATCTATTAAGATGAAAACAATACTACGATTAAATTACTACGATAAAATTTTTGAAAACTTGATTTTTGATAGTTGACGACCCGGTTGGTGTAATGGTTACCTCGCCGGACTGCCAAACCAGGGTCCTGGGTTCGAAACCCGGTTCGGTCATGGATGTTATAAATGTTTGTGCCGTCGTTGTATGGTTTCTATAATAAAAAGCCTGTAGTGCTTGCTTGGAATCATAACAATGTTTCTGTAAGCGTTATTTATTTATTTAATTATTTTTCGAATTCAGCCGGTAAGTAACTATACAATCAAATCTGTAAGACCGAATATCTGAGATGTCTTGAGCGTGAATTAAGTATGGTACTTGCTTCAAAAAAACACCCAACGCCATCTATTAAGATGAAAACAATACTACGATAAAATTATGAACACTAACTTTAGAAAAGGTTAAAAGAAAGAGGATTTTTAGTATTTGCCGACCCGGTTGGTGTAATGGTTACCACGCCGGACTGCCAAACCAGAGTCCTGGGTTCGAGTCCCGGTTCGGTCTTGGATGTTATATGTTTATGCCGTTGCTGTATGGTTTCCACAATAAAAAGCCTTTATTGCTTGTTTGGGATAATTAAAATAATGTTTGTGCCTGTGAGCGTTATTTATTTATTTGTTTAATTATTTTTCTCGCGTTCTCCGCTGGAGAATACGCGTGCCCGGTGTGGGGCCGATCTGCCCACGCCAAGCTGGTGGATACCGGCACTAAACGAAACGTGTCGGATTATAACTGGTGGCTTGAAACCGACTCCGGTACAGTTGTTTTACCCACTGGCTGGCATAGCGCCCCCAGATGTAAGTAGGGCTGTGGCAGGTTCCTCAGAGAGAGCCCAAATGGTGGACGACACACGACATCCCATGCATGGCTTTATTCCTGCGCCGCAAAGGCTGCCAAGCCGACGCAGCTTTATGAAGTGTGTCGACCCCCTGAATACTCAGCGCAAGCAAGGTGTACTCTATGGCGACAAAAAGTGTCCCTCCCAACTCCATTTGTGTCGCCGTCTGAGAGCCGTTTGTGTCCCGCCTAGACATGACTTGCCTTGGGCGACCTGGAAGTCTTTAAACCGACTTCGAACCCAGGTCGGTCGCAGTAAGGACAACATGGTCAGGTGGGGATACTCGGATGCGCAAAATGTGACTTGCTTGTGTGGAACTCCACAAACGATGGCCCATCTCACATCGTGCCCTGCGTGCCCTTACATCTGCACGCAGGAGGAGCTCATGACCGCTAGCGACGGTGCAGTATCGGTTGCCCGATTCTGGCAAGCTACTATTTAGCGACTTCAGAATTTGAAGTCGACACGATAACGTTTATGCGTGATTGCGCCACAAACATACAACATTACAACCTTACAAACATCGTCACAAACGTTCACGTTTATAATATTAGTGAGATTATTAGTTCTTCTTCGTGATGACATTTTTCATTACTGAAAACAATCAAGTGTACTGGCAGATACAAAATTATTTTTTAAGTATTTTTATCACTGAACGGAACGCGTCGGGGTGCATTATATATATTATATTACTTTATTTTTTATTTATTTAACTTAATATGCTGACACTTTTTTAAGAGAATGATCAGACCATCAAACAGCTTTTTCTATGGGACTAACATCGAAATCGCGAAAAAAAATCTTCTGCCCCATACATTTTTGTAGAGTAGGATTGCAGTTTTGTATGGAACAGTTGATTTTTTTCCGTGATTTCGACTTTGGTCCCATACAGAAAGTTGTTCAGTATGATGGTCTGATCATCCCCTTAAAAAACTGTCTGCATATAAGAAGGACCATATACATCTTGCAATTCGGTCAGATGCGCGCGATATCGGTGCCGGCCGCATTTTACTGCAACGTCACCGTTTGACGTTTGACAGCAGGGGTCTACCCGGACGAATACTATGTACAATGTTCTTTGTTCTTGACCCGGACATTCGAACGTCGCAATTGCATGAAAGTTATCGTTCCAATGTCAACTCTATTACAATAAAGTTCGGACCGGAACCGAAACGGTCGCGTTATATCGAAAATGTAAAGTTCGGGTACATGGCCTGGTCAGCACTCGCTGTCAATTTGCGTGCATTTGAAACAACGGCAACACGTATGCGCCTAGATTCCAGCGAATAATTTCGTCCGGAAGAACGCAGTCGGCTATTGCCGAATGTTACATTAATTTATGTAAAGCTCATATCAAGCGACAGTCCGTAGGGCTGTGGCAGGTTCCTCAGAGAGAGCCCAAATGGTGGACGAAACACGACACGGACGGACCGCAGCACGGACTACAAACTTTGAGTCAAGATAACTTTAGAACTAAACATTTAAAAGGAAATCACAGATATTGGCTTCTAGATTGTTTTAAAACCATTCATTTTTTACTTTAATTACTAAATGTTCAAACTAAGCTTCGTTTTGTATGGAGCCCGTAGAAAAATAAATTATCCTCTTAATCGAATCGGGCGCAAAATGCACGGCGGCACATCGCATCGGCGGCATAAAAAACCGATCCTTATTAATTTGTTAGAGTTCGTTCGTTTGTATTTTAGGAATAATTTACGGTATTTCAAAATAGTTTCTTACCTGTCTTATAATTGCTTTAAAATATTAACTATTATCCAGTCTTGCTTAAAATGTGTATTATATCACACTGTGAGATTACACCGTAAATAAAAACATTCCGAATTAAAAATCGAGTTTTAGACATCTTTCGGCCGCTGATTTGAAATCATGATTATATTCTCTTTGTTTGAAATTGGCGTGCAATTTTTTTTTAAATAATTTCTCCTGCTTTGGTTGCACTGTAATTCTACAAAATGTCAAGAAATTTGTAGTTCGAATCTTTTTTTCTTGTGGCCAGTACTAAGGTTTTTTTTGTTATGCAAAGGTTTTCTCCATGGAGTTTGAAAGATTTTATCGCCAAAAAGAAGAACAATGTTACACTAACAACCGGTGCAGTCATCAGCACTGGACAATGATAAAATTTATAATTATTGGTATTTATTTTGTAATTTGTTGTTATTTTCGCTATTTATAAATCAAACAGTCTTCAGAATCAGCTTACTTTATTACAAGTCTTTTAATTTTAATTAGTGTTACTTACTTGAAATTGAAATGGCACCGTACATTGGTTGCACTTGCGGTTATATGTTTATATCTCCGGCTCCCGTCAATGTAGCGAAATAAATTATATACCAGATTTTAAGTCAGATCATAAGCAATCAAACAAAAAAAGTTTCATCAAAATCGGTTCAGTAGTTTTTGCGTGATACTCGTTCAAACAAACAAACAAACAAACAAATAAACAAACAAACAAACACACAAACAAACAGACAGACAAAAAATCCAAAAATTGGTGAAATGGAATCAGGGACACCTAAAAACCATATCGTAACTTTTTTTTTGTTAATATCTTCAATGTACAGACAAACTTCCCGCTACAGTTTTATAATAGTTTAGATAGACAAGCTGTTAGCCGCGACTTCGGCTGCGTGGAAGTTTTATCCCTACACTCTTGTTCGGGGTTCAAAATATAGCCCAGGCATTTTACGGTTTAAGCCGGGAGTAATTAATAATTTATATTTTTTTCGGTATAATATTGAAGAGCCAATTTGAGCCTAGAAATGTACCAAAATAAAAAAAAATCACTTAAGCAACAGCCCCGAATTTTAAATTTAGCTATTACCTCGTTCTAAAAAACCTGATGGTAAATTTTTTTATTGCACATATTTAAGGCTTTAACCACTAAACATACTTCAAACTTGGTGTAAATATTTTTATCTACTTAGAAGATTTTGAAAAATTACATTCGATTTTTTTTTTAATAAATACCTCGTTTTTTAAGTTTCAAAATCCTTTGCCTATTTTATTGCTCAAAAATTATTTGTATTTTTAAATCTTATTCAAATGAGTTCATTGGTATTAATACTATTAATTTAAAAGCCTTTTGGGACACAAAATTTTGATTTCTAAGTTGCGTAGCGAATTTTCTTAAAAATATTTTTTAAGATAGTCTTTTTGTCACTAAAGGTGCCGGTTACAGTTTAAAAGTCCATTTAATAATTACTCCCTACCCCGCCTAACAAAACTCCGTAGAATGACTGGGCTAATACAAATGATAATGATTTAAGCAGGTCAAGGCATTAATTTATTTTTAGGATAGTTAATTGCAGTAAAGCTACGATACTTTATCAATGATTAAGTTCGCTGATTTTACTCATATATTTTCGTCAAATAGCTTGACATATTTTGCACTTTTAAACCATTCCAGAACCAAAGTATAATACTGGAAATATATAAACAAAAACTTACTGACAATAAAAGTGATCAACAACATCGCAAACATGTACTACATAAGGAAGAACGCAAAAACTCCCTTTAATTGAAGTCGTTAAAATTAAATCCACACCTTTATAATATCAGGTGTAAAAGAAACGACCAAAGAAATCCAAATTACTAAATCCAACGAACCTAAGTCTCAGTTCATAACAATGATCATATCTACAAGATTCAACCAGATTGCCAAGGCACCAAATGTTTGCACAAAATTGAAAGCAAAGTCTACCTCTGGTGTATACGTGGCGACATTTACAATTCTATGAATAATTCACGCGACTAACCCTGTGGGTATTACTGTTTCGAATATATTGTTTTATTTATCACGATAACGTTTTGGATTAGTTGTGTTTGGTATTTATAAATGTTATGTAATAACTGAAAGCCATTGACGGAATCGTAGCCAAGGGAGGGAATACCAGCAGTCAAATGGTCGGACGCTTAGATAATCCAGCTCTAAGGTGTGTGTTCCTTAAGATAGAAGATGTTGAAGAATGTCGTTCTCTGGCGTAGAAGGCTCGGTAGCTAAATTGGACGAAAGCAACTACCCAGTTTGTAAGATTGCGCGTTCAAGTACCGCCCGAGACTTTTAATCTTTAAATTTGACATCCGTAGAGTGACCGGCAAACAGTGTATGAGACGAGCATTGGTTCGTTCCACTTGGCGTGAAAATGAAGAGGCCTACACCCAATAGTGGAGTTTACCTGGCTGGTTATGATGATGAATGTAATAAAACTGTATTATCGTCAGTCTCTCCACGTCCTAACTGCCGGGAAGCTGGTCTACCCTCATTATAAACGGGCTTAAGTCCATCACGCCTGCGCCCTGCCCAATGAAGATTGGTGGACTTCAAATACGCATAAACATTTCTTTTTTATCGTATCTAGGCTGCCCCATGATGTTTTCTTTCATCAAAGCCAGTTTGTGTTGTAAAGTGTTCGAGTACGTGATTTAATATTAAGGTAGGTACGTGTTATACATATCATTTGAAAAATTGTGAAAGGCAATGAAAGGCTCACAGAAATGTTGATATTCTGATGTTGCTATACAAGGTCTAACTTAATAATAATAATTATGGTGACTGTTTTTAAGAGGATCAATCTGAACAACGTTCTCCATTGGAACAAAGTCAAAAATGCGAAAAAAAACAGCTGTCAACATTTGGATCGAGTAGGATTGCAGAGATCTTTCTCTATATCAAAACTTCTTCGACTACCCCATCGGGGAATATAGTCTTAAACATTATGCAACCACTTTAAAATTCATTTTTTACTTTCGTAGAGTCATTATTATCTAAGACAAAAGACAGAATAAAAAATATTGCTTCATCAAAAAAATAAAACAAGTTTTTTCCCTTCTCAATAGCTTACCTAGATATTCAGTAACTCTGACTGTCACGTACATACATCGTTCTATATTCATAACATGTGAAGGTCGGTAAATTTTTATTTCCTAAGCCGCCTAGACGAATGTCTTGTGCCAAAAGGAAATTTTTTAGATCCAGACCCTTGTCAGAAATGACAACCTAGTTAGGACTTCACTTATTCTCGTTTCACATCAAGTGGGTGGGCGAATTATAGCTAGTTGTAAATTTCCACTCGTTTAACAAATATTGTAAGAGATAAGCGTACTTTTGGTAAGTCATCAGCTGAAAGGCTTATTGAGTATTCATAGGGTGTAGAGCATTTCTGTGATGGGGATGGACCAAGTCTGCCTGCATAACTACAATCGGTTTAGGAGTTACAGACGTTTATGGGTCGGTAAAAATATATGATCAGGTGCAAGGCTGTTTTTATAAGATATTATTGTAATATGCACTGTAGCTTTGTGAACAGAAAAAAAACTGATATCGTCTGTCAGTCCTTTGCACGGCTGTATCTCCTAATCTGATTGGAGTTATGCAGGCAGATCTGGTCGATCACCATCACAGGGATACTCTACACCCTATGAACACTGAATCTGCGTTGCCAAAAGTACGGTTATCTCTTATACTAAAATTATTGGCGAGCTGAATGCACCAAATATATTCTCGGTTCATTAACATAAAACAAACAAAAAATGTATATATTACTATGATGCTTTTATTATTATTTTAGCAGTGGCGCAAAAAGAATGCACTAATTTAGAAGCATCGTTTTTGTCATTCCCACGGACAGATACTGATCTGGCTGGTCTACTGCTGAACTTAGAAAGAACTGCACAATTATGGCGATCCTAGGGGAAATCATATGTCTATGAAAGGATCAAGAAGGCTCAAGATGGGCGTTCCAATTCTAAATTATACTACATATTTAAATTATAAGAGACATAACTTTTTAACGAGTTATTTATTTGCTATGACAGTGAATACTGAGAAGTCTAAATTTAATCCCCTGCAATCCGAGGTAAAAGGATAAAGTGCATGAAGCGTATACTATTTAATTGGCTCTTACATTTATCAGGGGTTTAAAAATTCCGATTTTATATATCGAATATCATTATTATTTATCCTCATGCACATAAAACGTTAATCTTCAAACCTGATCTATAATCTCTCCAATCTCCTTAGTATATTCATCATCATCATCATCTCAGCCCATGGAAGTCGACTGCTGGACAAAGGCCTACCCCAAGGATCGCCATAACGACCGGTCCTGAGGTGCCCTCATCCAACGGGTTCCCGCCACCTTCACCAGGTGGTCAGTCCACCGTGCCTACCCACGTATAAGTATATTAATGAAAGAAAATAGTGCCCAACAACATTCCCTGTGGGACTCCAAAATAATACGCCAGCGAAGAGACTACCTAGACTAGTTTTACATAACAGCATGAAATATTATAATAACCATTTATACAGATATTCAACAACTATACTGCTCTCTTGGGATTTCAGTCCAGTTCCATACGATTCCTTTAGTATCAACAATTTCCATATAAATTATCTTGCGCAGTAACTACTAGTAGTATAATAATTAAACTATGCCGCAGTGGTTTAGGCCATCTTGAAACAGGTTTGGTCAAAGCGAGAAGATACTGAGGAATATTCTACTACACACAAAATTTGTTTATGAGGTTAGAGTACTAAATCGGTTATCCTCAAGTATCATCCTGAATTCCCAAAACACATCCTCTTTATTCCTCTTATTTGTGCCTATTTGGTTTTCTGTAAATTTAAGTGTTACAATGACTGAATATTTGTTGTTGGTTGGTCACTTTGTTCTCAGTGATTAATTGACTTTTCTCGCCACTTCAGTATCCAGCTACATGATTAAATTGTTTGTTGGTTTCGACAACCTTTCAGCTCATCATTATTAGCCTTTGTTAATTACTTCCAGACTTTAAAGTTCAATTTCGTCCACTTTCCACGTTTATCTCTCTTTACATCTTCATGTCTAAGATTTTGAAACCAGATCAAACTTCGCATTGATTCGAACACATTCAATATCTTTATCATTGATCAAAAGTTGTCCTCAAAATGTCTCTTAACACACAAACTATCTTGAAAACTGGAACTAACTTACTTGAGCAGTGATATTAAACTTGTAACTTAGACCACAATGCTTGAGGCTTCTCGGTAGAAACTTCGACGCTGCACCCGGAAAAACGTTGATAAAACGAAAAAGATGCAATAAAATAAAATGTTCTTGAAATCGTTGGAAACTAAATACATCACATCACATGAGTTGTATCTATCTACTATTACTAAAGATGACACCATTTTAATTTTAGATTTTATTACGAATGAGCATACGCTTAGCTTCATCATATTATCACTTGATGAAAAGCGCATAATATCATGAAAACAAAGATGTATTGTAGCGGCTAGAAAATGTTAGCTATTACTTTTCTCTTGCATTCTGTTTGTTTGTTTGTAATTCTTTTTTTTATTTTGGAGCTTTTAACCCTGAGGCCATGTCAGCTCCATCGTGCCTTAACTCTACAAAATGAAACAATTAAGCAATAAAACCTAACACTTCTTAAAAAACTCATTGTTCTCTGCTGGGAAAATTTACCCAAAAGTTTTGCAGTAATACGCATTGAAAGAAGAGGCGAATCAATTTAGCGCAATAAGGTTTTTATTTGTTTAATTTATTTTGCAAGCTTAATTATTTGTATTTTGCTACTCGAATTTAATATTATCAAGATACGGTTAGCAAAACAAAAGCTGCTTCTTCCTCCTTTGATAACATCTAAGTGGAAAACTTATGTATACGGATAACATATTTACTTAGAACTGGAACTCTCTGTTAATTATACTAGTTGTGTTTTTTTTTATTTGCAGAATAACGACTGATCTTTTTCGAACACAACGGTAAAGAGGACTGTGGGGACTTGCTACAGTTGTCAGCACCCACAAGTTATAGCAAAGATGCCAACAGATGGCGATACCGTCGCTCTCGGAAATATGCTCCATACATAGACACCGTTCACCGTGTATACGTAACTCGTAACCTACTACAAATAAGATTCGCAATCGAATGCAAGACATACATCGCAAGAGAAATAATGACAGAGATTCGATAAGGTCCAACTAAGAACAGTTGGACCATGGCCAGTCCCCAGGCTTCACACATAGCCTGGTGGAAGATCTTCCCTTTTCAATGGAGGAACATTCCCAGTAGCACCTCCATAGGACTATTGTATCTGCTAATTGCCATACACACATCTAAAACCGTTTTATCATTAGCCTGGGACGCATTTTCAGTTAATGCGGATATTTTGACCATGAATTCTACTAGGTAGGTAAAAACAGACTTTAAAAATTTCCTGGTTTCAATTATAAACTAAACCATTAGTATGGTTATGTGGTACTAGTACTAGTGTACTAGCCTTCCTTTTAGGTTTTTTTTAAAACTTTTTTTCAACTTTTTCTGTCTTCCAGCGGAAACCCATAATTGGCTATCTATTTCCTGTCTGTTTAACTATTACATTCGATTGCTGTTATTTTCCACTTAAAGTTTTGAGTTATCGACACTCCATTATTTTGGTGAAATTGCGATGCTCAATCTACAAACGTATCATGAAATTAGAAGGTTTATCGTCCATTCCGAAGACAAAATTTCACGTTATTTTGACCTTAGTAGGCCTAAAGCTTTTATCAAACAGGGAAGTAAAATTAATCTTCCAGAATCCAAAATAAGCCTTTTGAAGACAACAGATTTCATCCGCTGGATGTATTTTAATAAGAACAATTAATTATCGAAAAGCTTTTAAAGGGAGAGAAATATGTTTTGAGAGTACAGAATCTCAGTTGTTTATTATACAGGGACTAGCCTTTTGTTCGAGGCTTGGTGTGCGTTGATTTAAAAAAAAATCAACAATCTATGCTTCTTTAGGGCTTGGATTTCGAAGAAGAATTTCTTAGTTCACCTCTACATCCTCTGTAGAATTTCTGTCTTCAAATGTTTCGGTTGTGCTTTGTCTGTCAATCAATCAGTCAGTTAGTCAGTCACGCCGCAGATGTAACTATCTGTATAACGACACAGAAAGTATGATTCACCCTATTTCGTAATGTTATATATTTAATTTATCACAGCACCGCACACCTCCTCCACACACTCACACACAAACAACCCCCCCAAGACAAAAGTAACATAATAAAATTTAAATTGAGTTTGAGATAATCACATCAAAAGACAAACTCACCAGATGTGTGTGTGTGTGTGGGGGTGTGTGTGTGTGAGGGACACACACACATACATCTGATTATACATAATGATATCAATTAACAAAAATAAGACAAAAGTAACATAATAAAATTTAAATATCTATTTATACAGTTTTAGCAAAGCATTTACTTATATCGTACACTTAATAAGGTAACATATTTAGTTTACAGACAACAATGATAATATTTAAGTTACTAACGAAATAAAGAACAACAACTGATTAGATAAAGATAAGATAAGATACGATAAATGTTTATTTTTAACTTTTGCTTAAAACTATTACATTAAACGGTAGACCAAAAACGAGGCAAGCCTGATACGCGAGGTCTACGATTGGGAATCCTTAACAATAAACAATAATTTAGTTACGAACTAGTACAATTGAAACAAAGTGAGAGGTTGTGAGTGGGGGGAGCGGGGAAGGGGGGGGGGGGGGGGGGGGGTTTGTGTAGGTGTGTGTCTGTTTGCGTGTGTATATGCCTTGTATGTTAAGATATATCCTTGATTAAGTCTTCAGTTCCATCGCAAGTCAAAGTCTGCAACCAGTTCTTAATCTCGAATTTTGCACGGCGCACTGATAATGTTTTTATGTCGAGAAGTTTACAAACTCTGTTATATATCCGGGGATGCAGAAATCGCGGAAAGCGACTCGCAAAAGTAGTGTTAATTATGGGCAAAGGCACGAAGTACACTCTTTTGGCAAGCAGTGCAGGGTACGCACTAGACGTGATGGTGGCGCGGTGTAGTGACACCGCGGCTCTCAATATGAAGAGCTGCCGAACAGTTAGCACAGAACTTAACCTGTAGAGTTGCTCGGTTGGAAAGCGGAAAGGTTTTTTGTGCATGACCTTTAAAACTGATCTCTGTGCCCTCTCTACGACCAATAATGAGCTCTTACAAGCTCCACCCCAAACCAACATACAGTATGTGACAATTGTCTGACAGAGCGAGAAATAAACAATACGAAGAATTTCGGGCGGGACTGGGCTCCGCAGCAACTTCATGACGAAGATTATCTTCCTACTGAGATACGTAGGACATGTGCTGCTTAAACGACAAGAGCTCGTCGATCATTACTCCAAGATATTTGATGGTTGATGTGTGGCTGACATTTCCGCAAGAGCACGGCACGCATCCGCTGCAAGTATGAATCTTGAGCACAGGAGCAACGACAGGTCTAGATGCTTGAGTCTTGTGAAAAGTTATGAACTTAGTTTTCTTCAGATTAAGGGTGAGCAAGTTACTACTTAGCCAATCGGAAACCAGGCACATTCCAGACTCGGCAACCCGAAGAACCTCTGTCCATGAAGGTCCGTGAAAAACAATTGCCGTGTCGTCAGCATAGCACAAGACATCTGCACCAGGAATGTTTAGCTTCAGGATGTCGTTCATGTATATGAGAAATAGCGTTGGACCCAGTATGCTACCTTGGGGAACACCGAACTTTACAGGGAGCAAGTCACTAACCAAACTTCCGACCCTGAGACATTGTTGGCGATTTCGTAGGTAGCTGGAGAACCAGGAATGGAATTAAACTAAAATATCCTAAAACTAAAATATAACTAGACTAAATTATATAAACAACATCTTATCTCAAAACATAAAAGCCTACAAATAATACAAACACTCTAGAGCGTCGCCGCAAGACATGGTGCCCAACAGGGTAGCAGCATTCCCCCTCTGGATGGTGAGGAAGAATGCCAGGAAGCTGCCAGCTCTGCGGTCACCAGAGGTCTCATTGAGACGACCGGATAGGTCTGCAAGAAATGCTTTGGCCTCTGGGCCCCAAGGACCTAGCGTCTCAAAACCTATTGGCGTGAATATGTAGCTGCCGGCCAGATCGCGGTACTTTCTACACTTGTCGACCTCAGCACCCGCAGCAGCAGCACCAGCGCGCTCAGAAGTGGCCTGGACGTGAGATGGAGCTAGGGTGTCCACGCAGGTCACATCCCACACCAAATTGGGTTTGAGATAATCACATCCCTGTGTGTCCCTCACACACACACACTCCCACACACACACATCTGATGAGTTTGTCTTTTGATGTGATTATCTCAAACGCAATTTAAATTTTATTATGTTACTTTTGTCTTGTTTTCGTTAATTGATATCATTATGTATAATTCAGTATCCTTATAAATTATGTATCCTCGAACGTTTTGTGTAAATTTACCTATAATTCTGGCTTGAACGAGGAGGCCAGTACCTAGTAGCACAGGGTTCTTCCCTGCTGATAGTTGCTGGCAGCACCCAGTGTTCGAAATCAATCAGCCTAAATTGTAAACAGTAGCATTATCTAGTGATATTGTACTAGGCTGTTTTTGTGTTAAATAATCATTCATTCATTCATTTATAATTCTTTCAGAAAATTTTACACACAGACTTAGTGTCCTTCTTAATAATTGCTGACGGTTTTATAAAGTGATGATCAGACCTTCAAATAGAACAACTTTCTCTATAGGACCAACATTCAAATAGCGTTGCGAGAACATTGTTTTTTTCAAGTCTCAAAACAGGTACATTAGTCAAAGAATTAAGATGATAAAGAGAAAGAAAAACTTGTCTACACGAATAAAACACACATAACAAAGAATCTATGGTTGATGGCAGCGAAACTTTTGATCCCATAGCGAAAATTCTCTAACTTTTCCTTTGGGAAGCAAAAACAACCGAAGATCCATTCAATCAGTTGAGGAAGTCTCTTGACATCGATCGAGTTCGAGTCGAATACATTAACCAAGAAGTAGCTATATACAGGATCCTTCTTAACACGTTCCGGGGCAGTGAACGAGACACAATAGAACTTTTATTGTTATCACTGCTATAGGCGGTCACTGTCCCGGAACATGTTAATATGCTGACAGTTTTTTAAAGTGATGATCAGACCATCAAACTGAACAACTTTCTCTATGGAAACAACGACGAAATCGCGAAAAAAAATCAGCTGTCCCATACATTTGGCTCAAGTAGGTTTGCAGTTTTGTATGGTGCAGCTGATTTTTTTTTTCGCGATTTTTATGATGGTGCCATAGAGAAAGTTGTTAAGTTTGACGGTCAGATCATCCCCTTAAAAAAGTGTCAGCATATTAAAAAGGACCCTGTATAGTAATAGGTATGATGAAGCAATAGCTATTTGACAGGTTTTTAAAAACTGTTCTACGTTAATCACTGATGTCAGGACTCTATAGAAAATGGTTACTATTTTACTTTCCACAGTTTTATAATAGTATTAGTGTTAACCCGCGACTTCGTCCGCACAAATTATATACCAAATTTTAAGTCAGATCATAAGCTATCAAACAAAAAAAGTTTCATCAAAATCGGTTCAGTAGTTTTTGCGTGATACTCGTTCAAACAAACAAACACCCAAACAAACACACAAACAAACAGACAGACAAAAGATCCAAAAATTGATGAAATGGAATCAGGGACACCTAAAAACCATATCGTAACTTTTTTTCTGTGAATATCTTCAATGTACAGACAAACTTCCTGTTACAGTTTTATAATAGTATAGATTACATATAGGGCAAGAAAAAACGAAAACGAAAAATATTATTTAAATATCCCGCGAAAAAGCTTTTCTTGACAATATACGTGGCTAAAAAAAAAAAAAAAAAAAAAAAAAAAAAAAAAAAAAAAAAAAAAAAATATACGTGGCTATATGCAGGTGACGTCATCGTGACGTCACCTGCTTGTGACACTCATACTCTACATGCAGTTGACGTTATCAATCATTCGGCCAATCACAGTAGTTTACTAAAGTTTAGTAGTTGACTAATGATGACAAAAAGACAATATTTTTGTTGTCGATTTTCTCTTAAAATATCCAGTATTTTTCTTAACTGACTAAATAGTTTGTTTCCAAAATTCATATTCAATAGGAATGCCATCAATAGATACTATATTTTACACGCTGTCAAATACTCTATTATAAGATAACAGACGATATTTTGAAAAAGTTCCTATGTTAAAGTCCTTTGTAAAAAAGGTTATAATAAACTCGATGAATGGGCAGCAGCATCCTCTGAGTACACACATTGATTCGATCAAACTGCGATCGCCAACCCGCCTGCCAAGCATGGCGATTATGGCAAATCCCCCCCATTTTGGGGGAGGCTTATGTCCAGCAGTGGACGTTTAATGGCTGTTATGATGATAAAACTTTACCGAATTCCAGGTAGACGAAATCGCGGGTAAAAATTAGTATTTAATTTAGATAAAATAACGATACGCTAGAATTTCCCAGGCTACATACTCCTTTATCCTCCCATCTTTTCCCGGATATGTTATACAGAATGTGTTTAAACTAACCCTTGGCATTCAAAGCGGTCGGTGCTTTGTAAACTTATCGTGAATTTTCGAATGACTGACTTCCCTTTGCCATTAACTTCGTGTAGGTATTTGAGGCATCAATGTGTAACCGCCTTAATGTTTAGGCGATGCACGATGTTAACATGGTTTTTATGAAAGGGAAATAGCCCAGTCATTTTACGGAGTTTTGTTAGGCGGGGTAGGGAGTAATTACTAATTGGACTTTTAAACTGTAACCGGAACCATTAAGTGACAAAAGGACTATCTTAAAGCATATTAAAAAAAATCGCTACGCAACATAGAAATCAAAAGATTTAACAATATAAATTACTTTTGAGGAATAAAATAGGCAAAGAAATTTAAAAAATGAGGTCTTTATTAGAAAATACGAATGTATTTTTCAAAACCTTCTAAGTGGACAAAAATATTCACACTATGTTTGTAGTATGTATAATGGTAAAGCCTTAAATATGTGCAATAAAAAATTTACCATCAGGTTTTTTTAGAACGAGATAATAGCTAAATTTTAAAATTGGAACTGTTGCTGACGTGATTTTTTTTTAATTTTAGTATATTTCTAGGCTAAAATTGGCTCTCCAATATTATACCGGTATAAAAAAAAACAATTCCTAATTATTCCCAGCTCACACCGTAAAATGACTGGGCTAAAAATAAAATAACAAGAGCGCCTTTTTGTAGGTACTTGGATATTATTCGTCAGCTGTTCCACAGAGTACTACAAAACTGCGTAAAGTTGTTCCTGAGAGACCTATCAAACGAGTCATTTTTGAGCATATGCGATGCATAGCCACACAGAAATGACGTCGCTACGGCACCAACGCGATGTCACAACTGCACCTGCATCGTCGCGATTTTTAAACGACTGCGCCAGAAGAAGAGATTAATTAATAAAAGTTTATTCATGCATGCATACAAACGAAGTCTGGTAATATTTTCAATACTATCCAATTGAAATCAATGAAATTTTTCAAAAATAATGTAGAAACTAATGTCTATCAATGACCGTATGAAGTCAGTAATTTAATATTTAGAGATAGAGACTAGAAAAGAGAAGATACGATAATTAATTAGAAGAATTTGGGCTGGGCTTTATTATTGTTTATGGTTGGGCTATTGCAAGCAAGGGTCGTTATGTAACACTGTGACCATCGCCGATCTTTTGTGTTCGCCCCAAGCTCACCCATATTTTAGGCATACCTCCCAACTTATGGTATTTTCTTTTCATCCTCGGGAATGCAGGTTTCCTCACGATGTTTTCCTTAACCGCCGAGCTAGTAAATGATAAATACAACCGTACATAATTTCCGAAGAATTTGGTGGTACAGGCCAGGAATCGAACCGAGGCCTAGTGATTGAGGCGCTAGCTCTCTTCGAGCTTTCATCGCTTTAGGCTGGGCTTACAAATAGACGACGAAAGTGAACTTTGAAGCTAAATTCACGATTCAAAATAACGAATTCGGGACACGTGCCACGTGCCGCGTACCACTAAAGGGAAATCCTTATGTGTCGCCTAACCCAAATGAACTAGGTAATCAAGACTAGCCTGAGAAATAGTACTAACTGTGGTTAATTCCACAATAGATTGTCCCTAAGACAGCTCTTATATCCCTGCAATAAGGACGAAAATGACCTAATCTGTAGAAGTTCTTAAATGAATTAGAGTTTTGGGTACTCTGTTTATAAAACTTAATAAAACTCAGCCAAAAAGTCCCCCGAGGACGGAAAATTACAAGGAAAAGATTTGTTCTTTGTACGCAACTAATAATTAGTAGTAAAGTTTCTTTTCTATAGGGATTTCGCGGAGCTTTTATTGTCAAAGTTAAAGTCAAAAACAGCAAGTCATCAGTAGTCGCACTGCATTATCGAGATACTTTTATTACGAAAGTTTGAACTTCGTTGACAGTGATTTCATGCATAGGCTTTAAACATGTACACGAACATACACACATAATATAATACGCGCACGAATATTTTTCTTACTCGAATCTAAACTATTATAAAACTGTAACAGGAAGTTTGTCTGTAAATTGAAGATATTAACAAAAAAAAAGTTACGATATGGTTTTTAGGTATCCCTGATTCCATATCAGCAATTTTTGAATTTTTTGTCTATCTGTTTGTTTGTGTGATCGTTTGTGTGTTTGTTTGTTTGAACGAGCATCACGCAAAAACTACTGAACCGATTTTGATGAAACTTTTTTTTGTTTGATAGCTTATGATCTGACTTAAAATCTGGTATATAATTTGTGCGGACGAAGTCGCGGGTTAACGCTATTAAGAATATAAAGTTTTTGACATGTTATAAATTCCGTGTTTTTTATAGAAAAGTATTTTTTTTTGTTTATATGTGGGGTAAAAATGTTCGCGCAAGGGCCATCCATTAATTTTACTTTGATTGCAGATATGCCCGTTTTTTATGAAAGTCCAATTGTGAAAAGTGACGTTGGCCAACACGTTCTGAAGCCCGATTGCGCTAAGTTAAAACATCGAAGTTCTATTCTTATCCAATTTCAGTTCTAATCATATTGCAGTCCAATTACTACTCAACTGAGCTGAATTCCGCATCGCGCTAAACTTTATGTAACTGACAGCTTATACCGTCTGAGCGATTTGTCAAAACGGCTCTAACGGCTGTCAAGAGCAGTACCGCGATTAGCGCAATACCAAATGTGTTAAAAGTTATGGTTTGTACGTAGTCCAATAACAATTCAATCGCCGAATATTTACCGCGATTGCAGGTCCGAGCGCTTTAATCTTGAAACGTTTTACGATATAATATGCAGAATATACAGGGTGTAAATTTAAATGCGGTAAGCACATGAAAAGATTTTTCTGTAACGTTGAACATATTTAATTTACCTTTTATTTCAAATACGGGGGCACAACGCAACGTTTATGTAAACATGTGCTCCAAAAAGTTACCAGAAGTCTTTGACATAATTGTTTTGAGGTTTTTAAAGGTATGAAGGTAAGGGTGGGGAGTAATTATCAATGGGACTTTTAAACTGTAATAGCGGTTACAGTATGGAACCAATGAGTTTCTATAACCATAGAGTCATCATGTCATAAACTAACAAAGCCTAAACATGGCACATGTCTCTAATGTCACCTTTGTATGCATCAGTTATACCCAGCTGTCATACCTACATTGCCGCTGATATTCCAGTCCTTTCAAATGTTTCAAATGTATTCGGTTGCAAAGCAGTAATGTAAAACAACTGGGCATAACTTAGTGGTCCCGTTAATAGTGCACTGATGTGAAGTCCTCCTTGTATAAAATAGAATGTCATTGTGTGGAACAGTTTATTTCCTTTCGCGATTTCAATGTCGCTCTCATAGTGAAAGTAGTATGTACAGTATGATGGTTTGAAGCTTTGCATAAACGTACATCTACCAAAGGCATTTTTTCTGAAAATATTAAAAATGAAGTAATACACATCTCAATGTAGGACACAAAATAGGCTACATAAGAAAAATTCATAGTTTTCGTGCCTCACACGACTATTCGACCACATTGGAAATGAATCTACGGAATTCGAAAAAATATTGTCTCAAAAATGTTAGGCTACAGGGCAAACCCTTAACGTCTTTGTTTTAGGCTCAAATTGTAGCTGACTAAATTGTTCACAGGAGTTTTGATCAAATATTTGATATCATTCCTCGTTTCCAAAATATCGAGCGCCAAAATCAAAAATTCGGAAAAAAAAATTTTTTTTTCGCTATTTCGGCGATAACTTTTTTCGTTTTTTGACTTTCTCGAATAACTTCTTTTTGCACCTTACAGCTCAGAAATACGCATCTTCAATCAAAGGATATACTATACTGGAGCGAACAAAAAGACATTTTCAATATCAAAACATCTCAAAACAAAGATCACTCGACTCGACACATCACAGAACGCGAACACGACTAATAAATTTTAAAAAATTACAACGCACGAGCAAACCTTTTTACCCAGCCTCTGTCAAAGGGAGAATCTCAAGCAATTTGTTACAGGCAGACGCGGGTCTGCACTGTGATTATGCTTATATTATGTGAAACACGCCTACTTGTTATGAACACGGCTTGGGAGTTTCGGGAAAAAACGTGGAAAATGTAGATTATTTTAAGTCGAGTGGTTCGTAGGCGGAGCTACGGTTGAAGCACTTGATTTGTAACTGGATAAAATAAAGCCTATTATTTTTGTTCCCACATTGCTAATGGCAATAAATAGCCTTGAAAAAAATATAGGAATAAATTAAGAAGCAAACTAAAAAAATAACAATGATATTAGGTATCCAGTTTTTATATCATTTCAATCAATTGAAAAATGAGTTTTCGAATAAATATATAAAAGAGGATGGCTCTACGGATCTATCACTTCTTTCAAGGTTCTGATTTTAACAGATTCAGGAGAATAAATAATAAAAAAAAGAATACAGGGTGTCGTGTTGTTTTTTTATCGGTTTTGAACTGTTCTATCTCCTGCTCACACATGATACATAATGATACTTTCAAATACAGAAACTGGTATCGAAAATTTAGAAATAAGAATGTAAAAACAGCGGCAACAAAAACGGTCGAAAAAGGGTCGTAACCTTAAACATTGAACATTATTGAGGTTTCAGAAACATTTCTACTGAATACGGGTACATTTCCTTACTCCGTAATGCTCCCACTGAGCTTTAAGAAATACGAAATAAAAGATACCAAATAGAAATGAAAGTAAGAAAGTTACCTATTTTATTATGAAGTTATATTTACCAGTTGTAAAAATACACAGGTTGTAACAAAACACCCTTCTAATATTTCCGGGGGTGGCTAAGACCACCAAACTGAACAAATTTCACTTTATAGACATGGTCGAAATCGCAAAAAAAATCAGCTGTGGCATGTAAAACTGCAGAACTGCTGATTTTTTTTTTAACTTTATCTCCATAGTGAATTTTTTTTTACTTAAACTACCCGTTTAAATATTTCTAGGGTGTTTTTTATTACACCCTATATAGGGTCCCTTTTAATATGCTGATACTTTTGTAAGGGGACGATCAGACCATCTAACTGAACAACTTTCTCTATGGGACCAACATCCAAATAGCAAAAAAAAATCTGCATACATGGCACGAGTAGGTTTGTAGTTTTTTTTTTACGATTTAGATATTTGTGCCTTTGAAAAAGTTGTTCAGTTTGACGGTCTGATCATTCCCAGATCGTGTACAGATTCCGTAAAAAAATGGTAAACGTACATTTACCCTTCATAGTACCCGAAATAGTCAAACATATTCTTAGAATTGATACCAGTACAACACGAAACCAATCTGGATGAACTGACATGGCCAGGCGGTTTAATTTTGGTAACCGTTTCCAATATCGAAGGTCAAATACGCCAACGAGCATCACATTAAATGTTATTGCGCTTGGTAAATAAACATCTCAGAAAGTGTTAAATCCCTAACAACTTGAGAACTGCAGAACTTAAAGTAGTTTAAACCGATTCAAACTGTTGTGGAATGTTTTCAAAAGAGGGATATTGAGGAACAATGGCGGCTATTCACAACAATGGACTACAAAGTCCAGAGAGTTTGGGAGATAACTTTAAATGTCAGGAAGAAGAAAACTATACTACTTAGATAACATCCCCATCCCATGAAGAATAATACTGACATTATTAGCTGGTTACTCGAGATTTCCTCCACCCGAGTCGAGGAAGAGTGAGGGAAAGAAACGTCAAACTCAAGGTTCCGTCGCTGAAACATCTTTTTCTTCGAGTTCCTCTCGATTATTGGAGGTTGGCAGTCAGCTTTGCATATCCCTGCCTACTCTCGCCAAACGAAACAGCTCTTCAATGCTGGCGAATGCCTGTCCAAACTTTCACGTTTACGAGCCATAACATTTGTGGCCTACCGATGCTTCTTTTGCATTATTATAGTCTGGAGCAGCTGGTATGGAGCAGATAAACAATTTATTTGGATAAGTAACAAATGCTCCTAGGACTTCCTGATTCGTCATAGAACTTCCACATTGGTTATTCGTTGAATCCAACTAAGGCGTAAGGCGGCCGTAAGGTGGTCTGAAAAAACTCTGATACCAGGGCTCTGCCCACATGATAAGGAGAACTAATAGCTAAAGTAATAGGTAAATATGAATTCAAAGATTATGTAATATAATTATTGTTTTGCTAAACACCGCCAAAAAAGAGAACCACGTCCTAAAATTCCACCATTATTAGTTACTAATTTCTCGACTCGACCCCAGTAGTGGAGGAACCTCGAAGATTATGCATGAGAATACAGATTATGAGGATGAATCAAGTAATTTTTTGACTGAGGTTGAGTCGAGATAGACCTCGAGGAAGCAAAAGGATTTTTATGACTAAGGTTGAGTCGTTTGATTCCCAATATGCTACGCTCCATCGCCCTTTGGCAAACCTTGAGTTTGGACTTCTGTGCTTCTGTTAAAGACCATTTTTGAGCACCGTAGGTTAGGATAGGCAGGATTCACATGTCGACGAGTCGACGACGACGACGATCGCGTCAGAAACACCACAATACGCCAAAAAACGAAAATAGCCGATGACGGTGAGAAAACCGCCAAGTTGAAATGGGATTGGGCTGGCAATGTCTGTCGATAGCACCCGGAAAGATGGGCCAAAGTCTTAACACCTTGGATCCCGGAGAATGGGCGTCGCCGTCAGGGTCGACCCCGAAAGAGATGGAGAGACGACCTGGATACATTCGACATTCAGGACAGGGTTACATGGAGGATAAAAGGGGAGGCCTTTGCCCAAAAAAAAAAAAGGTTGAGTCGACGCAGAGCGACTGTAAATACGAATGTAAATCTCTAAGGATCCATAATTATAGCAAATAAGCACTTCTTCTTCTTATCGTCTGGGCAGCAAGCCTTGATGTCAGAACACTTATTGCTTTCTTTGACCAAGATGAAGACTTACTTGAAAGGCTTGGCTTTATATGAAATCTCATTGTGAGTCTCCGCAAATTTTTGACATGATTATGTTTAGATGGAACTGCTTCAGACCAACAAACTGAACAATTTTCGGTATGGAGCCAACATCGAACATTTACTAAGCTTTTCTTAAAAAATCACCACGTGCAAAAAAAAACTAAAATGAACTTCAAGTTACAATACCTCCTTCGTAATTTATTTACGGGTTGATATAACTTAGAAACTTTTTGAAACCCCATCAATTTACTTCCCTTACATTTTAATGTTTCTAAAGCATAATACTCACCAACCTGCAAATCGAATCCTATTTAAGGCTCCACCGGCATTACCGCAAAATTGAGTAACTTTGTAACCATTTTTGACTTAAATATGGACCTTTTTTATCGAATAAAAAACAAACATGAAATCTTTAAGACATGAAAAGCTATTTAATTTGTAACCAAATCTTTTTTCATTAATAAAACTGATGAAAAAAATTCTAGTCTTTTCGATTTTTCCTAGTTTTAGTTTTAGTTTTGTAGTGTTTTCTTAGTGGTTTATTACTATTGCGTTTTTAATATTATCGAAAGAAAATGAAAATATATTATAATAATCTTCTTTACAAGACAGTTGTGGTGCCGCTGTAAACAGGCTAGGCCACCACGGGCTTTCTTGCCGGAGAAGCGCCGGTCGCGTCCCGCGCCATAATGCTCTGAATGACGTTATTCGTCGGGCTCTTGTCTCAGCGAACATTCCGGCAAAGTCCGAACCAAACGGAATCGTCCGCACTGATGGCAGGAGGCCCGACGGGTCAACGCTCATTCCTTGGCGACAGGGGAAAAGCTTGGTGTGGGATGTGACCTGCGTGGACACCCTAGCTCCATCTCACGTCCAGGCCACTTCTGAACGCGCTGGTGCTGCTGCTGCGGGTGCTGAGGTCGACAAGTGTAGAAAGTACCGCGATCTGGCCGGCAGCTACATATTCACGCCAATAGGTTTTGAGACGCTAGGTCCTTGGGGCCCAGAGGCCAAAGCATTTCTTGCAGACCTATCCGGTCGTCTCAATGAGACCTCTGGTGACCGCAGAGCTGGCAGCTTCCTGGCACAAAGAATAAGCCTCACCATCCAGAGGGGGAATGCTGCTAGCCTGTTGGGCACCATGTCTTGCGGCGACGCTCTAGAGTGTTTGTATTATTTGTAGGCTTTTATGTTTTGAGATAAGATGTTGTTTATATAATTTAGTCTAGTTATATTTTAGTTTTAGGATATTTTAGTTTAATCAGTTGTTGTTCTTTATTTCGTTAGTAACTTAAATATTATCTTACATGTTTGTAGATTGTATTCCAATATTAAGACAGTAGAAATAATTTGGTTTTCTTATCTCCATAAAATTATTAAAATTCATCTCGTTCCTCAAAGATTACTATGATGTATAGTGAATAGGTAATAAAATAATTATAGCGAGTCCCCCGACGGATGGACCTTATTTTAATCTTTTAATAAATATGGGAGCAAACCGATCGGAGCAACAAAAAAATCAGCTGTTCCATACTAAACTGCAATGCCTACTCGACTCAAATGTATGCAACATCAGATTTTTTTTTCTCTGATCGATTTGCTCCCATAATAAAAGTTGTTCAGTTTGATGCGTAGACTCTTAGTTTAAAAGAATGCTTAGTGATATCAATTTCACCCTGTATATATATTCATCATCATCATCTCAGCCGATGGACGTTCACTGCTGGACATAGGCCTCCCCCAAGGATCGCCATATCGACCGGTCCTGCGCTGCCCTCCTCCAACGGGTTCGCGCCGCCTTCACAAGGTCGTCGGTCCACCGTGTGGGGGGCCAACCCACGCTGCGCTTTCCGGTACGCGGTCGCCACTCGAGAACTTTTCGGCCCCATCGGCCATCGGTTTTGCGAGCAGATTAGCAGCAATTAGCAGATTAGCTGCGAGCAGTGTAGATATAGTATTTTTGATATTATTTATAGTTAAATATTACCTATATTATTGTTAGATTTTATTTTGTAAGCAGTTCTTCATAAGGTTTTAGTGTCCAAACTATTAAGCAGACCGACTAAGATACGTGTCTACAAAACTGTAATTAGACCGATCTTAATGTACGGATGCAAAGCCTGGACACTGACATTGAAAGAGGAAAACAAGCTTTTAGTGGCCGAACGGAAAATCTTCCGGAAGATTCTGGGACCGACTAAGAAGGAAGATGGGAGCTGGCGAATAAGGAAAAATATGGAAATAGAAGAACTAGTCTCTACTCCCAACGTACTAGGAGAAATAAAATCTGCTCGACTACGCTGGCTCGGACACATAGAACGGATGGGGGAAAATCGCGCGGTGAAGAGAGCGTATCTGGGGCGACCCACCGGGCGTCGCCCAGTGGGCAGGCCCAGGTATCCCTGGATAGACCAGATTACCAAAGATCTCGAGGAGCTGGAGGTGCCCAACTGGACTGAGATGGCACAGAAAAGAGATGAATGGCGTGCTTTGTTGTCGGAGGCCAAGACCCACTTCGGGTCCCTGAGCCAGCATAGTAAGTAATTATTTTGTAAGATAGTTTTCTGATAAAATTCAGAAGCACGCGGTTTCCAAGCTGTTTCATTTCATAACGTCTCGATGTAGCCTACCCCCTAGTAGGGTAACAAAACATTCCGCGATCCTTTGTGACGTCGAGCCTCCATTTCTTTGGCGTAATTAATTTTTAATTGCTTCTACCAAGTTCGATTGTATATGTGTTAGAACCGTGACAAAGTTATGTTTTAAAAGTTTCAAAATTTTGAAATTTTGAAATTTTGAAATGTTTTAATATTGAATAGAAAGTTTATAATGGCAGTTTCTCGTTGGAAATAACATACATAACATACATACCAACATAAAATTAAAACCGCCTTCAAAAAAACTAAAGAGTTAAAGAATAATATTGCAGCTGATGACTTTTTCATTCGCATCATAAGAACATTAATTTGTTTTAGACGGCCCGGTAGCACAGTCTGTAGTAAACCTGCCTGCTGTGCCGAGGGTCGCGGGTTTGAATCCCGTAAGCGACAAATATTTATATGATGAATATGAATATTTGTACCCGAGTCATGGATGTTTGTATCTATATATGTATTCTATATTGTTGTCTAGTCATCATAATACAAGTCCAGGTACTTTAAATGTGATTAGATAATTTGTGTGACAATGTCCAAGATATTTTTTTTTTATTTATTTATTATTTTATCGAAGTCGCTGTGAAGCCGGTACGATTCGCGTTAGGGCTTGCATTAGTTTTTTGGCTTGGCTTGACAACGACTTCTATAAAACAAATTAATGTTCTTATGATGCGAATGAAAAAGTCATCAGCTGCAATATTATTTTCTAACTTTTTAGTTTTTTTGAAGGCTTTTTAATTTTTTATTAAAATTTTGTTTATTTCACTATTTTCAGTGGTGAATTCATTAGTTCAATTTAATAGAAGTGCTTTAAATTAACAAACGCACTAGGCGGCACTACGATTTTCAAAGGTTCCCCTCGATTTCTCTGGGATGCCATCATCAGATCCTGGTTTCCTTACAATGGTACCACCGTTGGAATAGCTTCTTTCCAACAATAAAAGAATCATCAAATCGGTTCATAAACGACGAAGTTATCCGCGAACACACATAAAAAAAAATGTATATATATATACGGTCGAATTGAGAAACCTCCACTTTTAAAGTCGGTAAAAAAAAAACCCGATAATAATCCCTTTCAAGGCAGTCAGAAAGCTAAAACTAAACAATAAAAAAGAACGTAGCATGGCAAGTTTCTGCCACCAGCCAATGTCTTACGGTCTCTGATACATATTCCGAGTTGATTCCATAGTGTTCCATTTTGTACCCCTTATAAGAAACTGAAAGGGCCAATTTGTTTGAAAAGACAAGTATTTTCTTCAAGTTAATATCCAAAATGACATTTAACATTTATAATACAAAACATTTTATTATATCATTCTATTTCAAGAAACGTTTCTCAGGTTTTACACTTACAGGGGACAGGCCTACCCTCAAGGATCATCATATCAGCCATTAAACGTCCACTGCTGGACATAAGCCTCCCCCAAAATGGGGAGATTTGCCATAATCGCCACGCTTGGCAGGCGGGTTGGCGATCGCAGTTGGATCGAATCAATGTGTGTACTCAGAGGATGCTGGTGCCCATCCTTCAGTAGATCCCTTAGTCGCCTTTTACGACACCCACGGGAGGAAATGGGATGGTGCTATTCTTAGCCGACACCACACGGCCTCTACCTCAAGGATATATGAGCATAATATATCCACCACGCGTGACCAATGTGGATTGGCGGACTGCACATAGGTATGCATCAGTAACTTTTCTTTGGCATACACAACGATCACGATATTTCCCTTAACCGTTTGAGAGTCGGTATTACGTACATAAGTTACAAAAACTCATTAGGGCATAGAATGTCGTTCGTCATTAAAATAATAGTATTGGTTAGTATAGTATTATATTATCTGTGGTATTGGTAATCGTCTTAAAAAAAAAAATTATTCGTTTTCTTTTAGCGATAATTGGAAACTTCATTTCTGGCTGAGAGCCAAGCAGCTAAGATGTTGTTGTCCAAAAAACGTTATTGAACATGCAATGTCCATACAAGAACTTTAGGTATACCATTACGCCACATTGTTCGATAGTCTGGAGGACTAACTTTGTAAACACACGGTGAGATATTTCAGACGTGGATTTTTTAATCATTTCATCATCCAGTGGATCACCAATCTAAAAAGTCAAAAAAGGAAACATAAAGCAAGCATTTTTGTATCCAAACCGTTTATCTATCGTAAACTATGATATATAAGGTTTAACAAAAATAGGTGAAACAATTTTAAGGGGATGATCAGACCATCAAACTGAACAACTTTCTCTATGGGATCAATATCGAAAGCGCGAAAAAAAAATCTGCTGTCGCATACATTTAGTTCGAGTACGTTTTGGTGCCATAGAGAAAGTTGTTCAGTTTGATGGTCTGATCATCCCCTTAAAATAGTTTCACCTAATTTTATTAGACCTACATATACAGGGTCCTTCTTAATAATTATGCTGAGATTTTTTTAAGGGAATGCTCAGACTGTCAAACTGAATAACATTCTCTATGGGAACCACATCGAAATTTCGAAAAAAAACTAGCTGTCCCATACATTTGACTCAAGTAGGATGGCAGTTTCGTATGGAACAGCGGATTTTTTCTTCACGATTTCGATGTTGGTGCCGTAGAGAAAGTTGTTCAGTTCGACGGTCTGATCATCCCCTTAAAGAAGTGTCAGCATATTAAGAAGGACCCTATATAGTATAGATTTTTATGTTTTATATATAACCAATGAATGGAATGACGAGCGCAAATATTTTCAAAAGTATGGATACGTCCTAAGAGTTCCGGGATTTAATAAAATATGGATATATTTTATTAATTTGCAATACATAACTAATAATATCATAATAAACAGTGATAAAGAAAGTTAAACTGTTTTTTTAAAGTGACTGCCTTGTTTGAAATACTGAGAATTTTAGTAATCAATGTGTATCGTGGCAGATCAGGACCAGGAACTGTTTTGTTATTACTAAACCCCCGGTACGTCCGGTACACCCTGGGCAATCAACAAGTATCTATATTGGCAGAAGAAGAAGAAGAGGGAATCATCTCGAGAGATGAAGAATATTCGTTAATGTTGAGGCTATAATAATAATATAATCCATGTACTCACACTTATTTTTGCTATCAAACTTTGTAGCTACTGTAATAAAATACTGTACTAAAATAACCGTAGCGTCAACTCCCACAATATCCTCCCTTATGTTTTCACACGTATTGCGCGCTGCACTCGACATGTCCTTCACAACAGACCGACTCTTTTGTGTATGTATATAAAGAGCTTGTTTTGCTTGATACATTGTCAGTTTGTCACACACACTGTCTATCTTGTGTTAGCTAATGGATTTATTTATTAGAAGTATTCTAGATAATGTGGTGATGTATTTATTAGAAAAATGAGTTCATATTCGGTTACATTAGTAGTAACATTATTCATAAAGAATTTTTGGAATGTGGTACAAGTAATTTGATGATGATGGAGTGCTGCTGACCGGCTGTTGATGTTGATTAGCTCTCATGTGGTTGACATAGCCAAATCCGAAAGTTCAAACTGAACAATAGAAGGTGAAAACATCGTGCCATCGTCGGAGCCTTCACAGGGCACTACGCCACGGACACGATAATGCACAGTATGAAGCTTACCCTAGATCCAGCTGCCAAAACCATGGAAAATATCCTGACTGCGATGTTTTGGCAGCTAAACGCATGTGCCTCCTGGGAGATGGTAATCCAAAAACGGGAGATTACAGGCCTATTCCCCTGAACGGTATTGCCTCCCTCATTTGTCACATTTTGGAAGGGTAGAGAAAATAAATATGCAGGGGTCAACACAAAACATCCCAGTGTTGCTGGCTTGCCAGCCCCCATACAACATAGCTAATCTTCTTGGTGAAGATCTTTACGCATAGTAGTCTTACCACACCGTTTTCATAATGGTATTGCATAGCCAATGGTGGTTGAGCTTTCGATTCTTCGGATCTGTATCTAAGTCTATCTCACACACTCATGCTAACCTAAACTAATGCATTCCATTGTATAGTTGACTTAAGGAGAGGCGGCTTAGATGGCTGGGGCACGTACACCGTATGGAGGCCTCTCGTTTGCCAAGGCGCATCCTTCTTGGTGAGGTCGCACATAGGAAGAGGAAAGTCGGAAGACCCGTGCTGCGATTTAAGGATTGCGTCATGAGGGACCTAACCTCTTTCGGAATCGGCCACGCAAATTGGGAAGAGCTCGCGGAAAATAGAGGAGGGTGGAGAGGGAAGACAAGAGATGGTCGGACTACTCATGACGAGGCCTGGTTCGCACACCTGGCAGAGAAACGTGACAAAAGGCAATGAAATGCTGTCACAATCCCACCTCTGTCCACCGGCGGCGTACGGTTCTATTGTGGAGGCTGCGGACGTGTATGCGGCTCTCGTATAGGACTTTACAGCCATGAGAAAAAGTGCCTCTCCAAAAACACTTCTTAAACCATCTGCAACAGATGTAAAGGCCGATGATGATAAATATTTTCACATTATATGGTTGACATTGCATCTTAATTTAATTGTTTAAATTCAAATCTATATTTTCAAATCAAATTTATCAATTGTACCTGCCATAATTCTTTACATGCTATTTAAAATGGCAACGGGCATGTGCAAGTGAAACGTGGTTGTTCTGAGGTTTCAGAATATCTCTGACTACAACCTCGAGGAGTATAGTCGTGAGCATATGCTTATGCTATTTAAAATGGCCAGATAGGCATAATCTTAATGTATTGTTAAGTGATATATTATTTGATAACACCTAATGTAAAATTTACCCTATTTGAGGCAAATAAATGATTTATATTTCTATAAAACGTATTCAGTGCTCGTACCTGACTTCTTTTACAAATATGCAGTGGTTGTATCAATCTGAAATCTCGTTTATACTTCTAAAGTACAATGCATGTAGATGAGATCAAAAATATTTTCTCGGTGTATATTTTCCAGTGGAGTATTTCGCCATTTCCGTAGCACATCCATTTGTCAAATACACTGCACTTGAAAGGAACTGTATAATACCAAGTTGCCTTCCTTAGCTTTTATTCCAGAGCAAAATGTCTATAAATTATTATATTTTATGCCAGAACATAAGTCTTTCACCTTTTCAACAGCACGGAAATGTGCAAGCAAATTCAAATATCAAGTATCTTGACTATACGTATAATACGTGTAATACGTATATTCAATTTCTTTCATACAATCTGAAATGCTAAGTTGTCATAGTCATTATGTATTTTCCGGTACCTATAACTGGATCAGTGAATCTCTGATCATCTGGAACTGTGTCAGTGTTTTATAAGATTCATTTCACTAGATTAGTCTAGTAATATAGTTATATTACTAGATTGTGCTCGTAGCATAGTTATATTTATATTCCTAGTAATGCAGTTTTATGAACCGCTTTCATATAACTGCAGGGTGAATTGTTATCATTAGCATCCTTATGAAATAAGAGTCTACCCATCGAACTGAACACCTTTTACAGATCAAACCGATCGGAAAAAAACTGCTGTTGCATACATTTGAGTCGCGAACTCGCGCGTCGACATGGTAGTTACATAGTATGGAACAACTCGGTTCGCTCGCATAGTAAAAGTTTGTCAGTTTGATGGGTAGACTCTTAGTTTAAAAGGATGCTAATGATATCAATTTCACCCTGTATAGCCCCGTATAAGACTACTTATATAGGGACTAGTTACGCGTGTAATTCTACTAACAAACATTTCTACAACTTTTTGCGGGAGGCGAGGTAACATGAAATCCGCAACTTTCGATTTTAATCCCATAACTTTAGATTCTAATTTTGAACGTTAAAAATCATGAAAAGTAGTCTCGCGTGAACCCCAAACGTTCTAGTTTGAAATTATTGTTTCGCGTTTTGTTTGTCTCGTTTAGTGATAATCCGATCCGATTTTTTTTCGCGATTTCGGTATTAGTTCGTTGAAAGTTGTTCAGTTTGATGGTCTAAAGTCTAAACCACTCCTTTAAATGTTTATTTGAATTTTTGTATCACCTTGCACAAGAAATTGTTATTTCGACTTTCTCCAAAACTAATATAAAAAAATTAACTTACCACAGATCTAACAAGAAGTTCAATAGTGAACCACACATTGCAGACCAGTTCTATATAGAAGAATGCTGTATGAGGCTGCCCGTTATCCTGCCACTGATACCTATCTACTTCTTGGTTCACTGTTGTATTCTCTTCTATAGGTAGTTTCTGTGTTGGAACCCGGAGATCTGGATGGGTCTTCAGGCAGAAGGAGAGGACTGAGATGCAGATGAAGAAGACAGATAGAGCTGATATCACCTGTAGAAGACAGAAAGGGATAATTATTAGATATTTTTGTGGAGAAACTTTTGTTGTAAAAAAAACAAAATGTAAGTGATCTAGCTCCCGGTATGCCATGGCGATAATTAATTTACTAGCTACTGCCACATAAACAAGACGGCGTATACAAATGCGCTTTCACGGCTCGCAGACGCGTGTCCTGTGTCCTGAAATCTCCCTTCAAATGCTGGGTGAGGTATCTGAAGTTAGTGGGGAGCTGTATGTTTGTTATGGTAGTTTAAAACTACACCTATGATCACATTTTTAAACAAATGCGCGCGCAATAAAAAGTGACTAATGTGATCGAAAAATAGAAAAATAAAAAATTGGCCGAATTATGTACGATGTACGAATGATATTCACGATACTGAAAACGTATTTTAATTTACACCCTGTATATTCTGTTATGGCAAATCCCCCCATTTTGGGGGAGGCTTCCAGCAGTGGACGTTTAATGGCTGATATGATGATGATGATGATATTCTGTAATAAAATATTGTCTGTGAAACTTTGGCGATATCCTGTGGTTTTTTCCCATTTCGATATTGGTCCCGCAGGGAAAGTTGTTGAGTTTGGTATTTTAAGTTTGACGACGTTTGTAACAGCTTGTATTGTCACAACATCCTGAAAGCTTCAAAGTGCAGTTACCGTCAGGCAACTGCACTTTGAAGATACTTTGTAGCTGAGGTACTCTTTGGCGTTGTTGAACTTCGGTATTGGAAAAGATCACTGAAGTTAATATAATAAGATCCGACCGTAAAATTATACACCTATTTGTTTGGTGAACGAAATGTGATTTAAGTGAAAGATTACACAGGGGTTCATACAACGCCGCCGGGTTACTGGCAGATTGAGATGTGGCAACCCTAGTTTTTCCAGTTCTTTAGATCGGTCTCTTTATAATAAAAAATTTAACTAAAAATTATAATCTTCTTCTTATCGTGTGGGCAAGCCCTGGTGTCAGAGTTTTTTCAGACCGCCTTACGGCCTCTGACGTGGTTTTTATGTAACGACTACTACCACCAGAGATAGTAGCTGGGACCAACAGCTTAACGTGCTATCCGAAGCACGGAATCATCTTTCTTTTCAGACAATCAAGTTATTCAGCCTGCAATGTCCTAACCAACTAGGGAAAAACGCACAAAGTGACATATCACTAGGTTTCCCCCGTGAGAATCGAACCCACGACATCCGTGTCGAGAGCCCAATGCTCTTTACCATTAGACCACGGAGGCAGCAAAAACCATAATCGTAAGGTACTTACGTCAACTCGATGGCGTTGCATGAACCCCTGTGTAAACTTTCACGAAAATCACATTTCGCTCACTAAACAAATAGGTGCATAATTTTACCGTCGGATCTTAGTATATAAGCAACGTCAGGTCAGGTCAGTCCATGGATGTGTGACTGTTTAATGGTATTTCATCCCGAGCGTCTCCCTGCTTCGGAAGGCACGTTAAACAGTTGGTTCCGGATAGTTCCGTCAGATGGCGGTGTTCCTATTCGTTAAGCCAATTGAGAAACAAAAAAGTTTCATCAAAATCGGTTCAGCACTTTTTGCGTGATGCTCGTTCAAACAAACAAACAACCAAACAAACACCCAAACAAACACACAAACAAACAGACAGACAAAAAATCCAAAAATTGGTGAAATGGAATCAGGGACACCTAAAAACCATATCGTAACTTATTTTTTGTTAATATCTTCAATGTACAGACACACTTCTGTTACAGCTTTATAATAGTATAGATTATAGCCATATTTAGTCATAAGTTTTACATAATGTTGTAAATACTCATATACCTAAAATAAAAGTTTCGGTACCATAGACCCATCCATCAATCCAATGAAAATCCATCTCCATCTCTGTAGCTACAACTAAATTCGGTCTTTACGTCCCTATCTCTTTTCATCAAGAAAATCTTATTTACCACGTGTTCCTTACCCAAGCACTTTATAGTTCTATCCCCTGGGAAACTACGAATGGTCCTGTTTTCGTTAAAGCTTGAAAGAGACATAAACAACTTTTTTTGTTGTCGTATAAAGACTGTATGTATTAGTGTAAAAGCTTTCATTTGTAAGGCGTGTTCTTTTTGTATGGATATTTTTTGTTCGACTGAAAAAACAGGCAAAAAAATTTATGTACAGTCACGTTCAATGTTATGTAAAACTGTATAATTTAAAGTGTGTTTTTGAAATCCAACGTGTGCCGTTGCAGCGTCGACCGGACTCTATTTCTTCTCATGGGTGTCGTATGAGAGTACTAAGGGATTAGGAAAGGCTACTGAATGCTTCAGTGGTCTAATGGCTAAGAGCGTTGGGCTCTCGACACGGAGGTCGTGGGTTCAATCACCAAGGGGGACACCTAGTGATATGTCACTTTGTGCGTTTTCGCGTTGTGGATAAGACATTGAATCACCTGAGTGTCTGAAAAGAAAAATGATTCCGTGCTTCGGATGGCACGTTAAGCCGTTGGTCCCGGCTACTATCTCTGGTGGTTAGTATTTAGTAGTCGTAACATGAAAACGACGTCAGAGGCCTTAAGGCGGTCTGAAAAAACTCTGACACCAGGGCTCTGCCCACACGATAAGAAGAAGAAGGGAAAGCTATAGCCACCTATCCCTATTTTACACGATTACAATGTTTCAATATTGAATTGAAGGTTTAAAGTTGAAACGTTACGGTAAGATTCAAGGTAGTTATAAAAACAGTCATTTTAAATAAAAAATGGATACTATACAGGGTCTTAACATACCGATGGTTTTTAAGGGAATGATCAGACTATAAAACTGAACAACTTTCTCTATGGAGCCAAATCGATTCGCAAAAAAAATCGCCCGTCCCGTACATTTGGCTCGTTAAGGCTTGCAGTTTGTGTAGGGTATTGTTGGATAGGCCTTAAAAAAATATTGTGGGTGTGGGAAAACGATTTAAAGGGATTTAAAGCGAAAATTTTTGTTAGAGTCAAGTGTCCCCCCCCAAAGCTAAACGGTTGTGGTTGGAGATATGAAAAAATTCACAGCAATAGTAAATACTGGGTGAAACTGATATCATTAGCATCCTTTTATACTAAGAGTCTACCCATCAAACTGAACAACTCTTACTATGGGAGCAAACCTATAGGAGCAAATAAAAAATCTGCTCTTCCATACTAAACTGCAATGTTAGCGAAATATTAGGCTTTAAAGCGAAAATTTTTGTTAGAGTCAAGTGTCCCCCCTTATACTGTGACAGGCAACTAAACGGAACCCTACCCTGCTCGTGGCCCGACATGCACTTGGCCGATTTTTTTGTAATTATTTTGTAGGTTGCCTCGTTGCCTCACTATATAGTGCATCACCCAAAAGCTACATAAAGCTCCCAAATACTCGTGATTAAATAATGTAAGTCCATAAATGTATAATGCATCAGTCTATCTAAATACACGTCCCATGCTATGTAACAGGTTTTCTAAGGATGTTTTACTTCACGGAAAAGTCCTGTATTAAATGAATAAGCATTTTATTATTTAGTCACGCCCAAATAGCCGAATTATTGTTTCATAAATATTAATGAAAACGGTATTGGCTCGGATCCAATTATCTTAGGCGCCATCTGATTATCCTACTCAGTATTTCTTTATTAATTTCGAGTAAATAGAGAAAGAATAATGTTGAATAAATGTTTATTCAATATTAAGCGCTGGGTCAGGGCTGAGCGGGGTGGTATCATTATAGGAATGGGCGATATAATATATCGTATATATTTATTGAAACGTATATCACATGAATATCGTTAAATAAGATATCGATGCGTACAGTAACTATATATTTGGTGAAACACTATATTTCAAATATTATTGATTTTTAAACATGTTTGAGCCATGTTGTGCTATTTCGAATCAAATTAAAGATCGAAAAATTTGTCTCGGGCGGGACTTGAACCCGCACTTTTCCAAACCGGGGAACTGCGTTATCCAATATCGCCACTGAGCCCACTACCCAGAGAACGAAATTTTCAATCTGTTGCGTCTTAAGGGCGGCGAAATTGGATAACGCAGTTCCCCGGTTTGGAAAAGTGCGGGTTCAAGACCCGCCCGAGACAAATTTTTCAATCTTTAATTTGATTCAAAACACTATATTGGCGCACATGTGCCCAAATTCGATTCGACTCGATATCAATATATCCGAGATTCATAGATATAGGATATCAAACCGTATCGCTTCGCTATACGGGCTAGCGGCTAGCTGCCTACCGAACCGAACTTCATGCTGTTTTATCTTAGAACAAATTATAGAACTTTGATTTTCTATAGATAAATCCCGCCATCTATCGATAGTCGTGAAGTTACTATGTAGGTCGATAACGGAGATTTCATCCATAGCCATCACCAATGTATCTACCTCTATTGGTAATAGTGCTAATGATGCAATGCAATCTTAAGCGAACTTAAAAACATCGTTTTCCTAATACAGCGTTACCGGATATCGACCGATATTGAAAATATCATCATCATCATTGTCTTGCCCATATTGCAAATATATAGTTTCAAAAAATATACAGTTTCGGGATCCGATATTCAATATCGATATATAGTTTCGATTTGATATTGTGAAAATTTTATATTACCCATCCCCATATCATTATTAATTATAGTTACTTTGTAATTATTTTCTGCGAATTTGAAATTACCTAGGCGAACTCAGATTTGCTCTGCGTCTTCCAAGTTATTCTAAATAGGTTTAATTCCTGATGAAATCAATTTTCACACATACGTAAAAAAAATTCTTCAGAAAAGTATTTTAAACCAAACATTCTACCCATCAAACTGAACAATTTTTACTATGGGAGCAAACCGATAGGAGCAAAAAAAAAATCTGCATACTAAACTCCAATACCTACTCTACTCAAATGTATGCAACAGATTTTTTTTCGCTCCGATCGGTTTGCCTTCAAAGTGCAAAAGTTTTCCTAAATATTCAATTAAGCCTTTAATAAAACAGATCATTAACCGCAAAATTACAATGAAAGCCTCATCCTTTAAGATTATCTGAAAGCCTCCAGTTAACTGACTTTCAAATAATCGCTTCAGTAGAAATTACCTGACGAATTCTATAGAAAGCCGACCGATTTTACCTTTCACAAAAATTTCGCATTTTCATGAAAAAAAAGTAGGTTTTTGCAGGCAGAAAGCTATGTCATCAATCATCGTATTGTCCTGGGAAGAAACGTGGTTTACAAGTTATAAACTTGTAGCGATGTAGCTCCTCATAGCCAATAGGCCAGGTCATCCGAGTGTACGCGTCTCTTTCTTACAAGCATAAGTTTACAATCAGTCATCCCGCTTCAATTGAAAGAAGGATCGCAAAAAAAAACGTATTTTTCATCAATATCTTTTCTCTTGGGTGTTTGGGAAAACCCCGCCTTAACAATCTAAATGATAACATGGCTGTACCGGTGCCATAACTCAAATTCAAGAAAACATCTTAGACATAACTACCACAATTGTTGAAGCATCAAAAATAATGTCCTTTCCTTTAACAACTATTTATTTAGCATGGTCTACTATGTTTCAGTTACTCCAGTAAACGCGTCTATATTTTTCTATGCGTGCTGGTTAAAACAATGCCTATGCAATATCCAAAAGGTCCCTTTTCATATCGATTGACACCTCGAATTAAACCATATAGGCTTCGCATATAGGTTGAACTTCCTGAACCATAATCCTAAAATAATGAATGCAAATCATGTAGGTATATAACGTTTAAGCGGATTTCAGATTGCATGATTTTAATTAATAATTACATTAATTATTAACTCAGAACTGGCTAACGAAGCGATTGGCAGAGCTTATTATAAGCTATACCAAAACATAGTTATAGTTCAGTGAGAAATATCCAGTCACTTTTACTTAGTATTTTAACCGACTTCAAAAAAGGAGGTAGTTTCTCAATTTGACCGTATATAAATTATGTTACAACTATTTATAAGCAGGACCATGCTTAAAAATGTGTTAAGGGTGAATTGCACCAAAAAATACATAAAATATAATACTGTCACTGTCTTTATAGCAATGTATGTCGAATCCAGCGAATCCTTGGCCTTTAAAAGAAGACAGGCATAGTCTTGACACAGCCCGGACACTGCATACAAAAAATTTAAATTGACAAGATGACGTCAGCACATGCGAAACCAAAGAAATTGAACCTTAAGTCTTCTTCTTAGGTAACTGCCGGGAAGCTGGAGGGCGATAGAGAGGGTGAGGTAAAAAGTTGGTGGGAGGCAGGGAGTGTCCGTACTGTATGTAGTAATATATACTCTTTCTTATACTGTGGTCTTTATACTTCTTCTTCTTCTTATCGTTTGGGCAGAGGACCTGGTGTCTGAGTTTTTTCAGACCGCCTTACGGCCTCTATACTGTGGTTGTTGTAACATCGCTCATTGTTAACCTGTTGTTTGTTATTAGTTCCTCATTTTTTTCTCTGTGTTAGTTACTGTTTAGGTCGGTTATAAAAGTTCCTAGAACATATTGATACAAAATTCAAAATTCAAATTTTTTTTATTCAAAATAATATCACATAGATAGCTTTTGACGTCATTTTTTGAGACTACCACCGCGTCGAAAAGTGTTTCGTTGAGAGAAAATGCGGCCAGAAACTCTACAACACACATCTTTTAAACAAAACAAAATATACAAAGTACAATTAAAATACAATATTGCATTACATAGAGTAACATTGTCAAGACCAGAAATTTTGGTCATTCAAATAGTCATCGAGTTTATAGTAGCCCTTTTTACAGAGGACTTGTTTAACATGGGACTTAAACTTTTTGTCTGGCAAGTTTAGAATATCCTCTGGTATCTTATTATAATAGCGTATACAGTGCCCCATGAAAGATGTGTTGACCTTACTGAGTCGAAAATGTGGGGATACTAATTTATTTTTATTTCTTGTATTGTATTTATGAACGTCACTGTTTTTGGGAAAGAGATACAAATTTTTCCGAACGTATAAAATATTTTCGTAAATATATTGACTGTAGAAAGTCAAGATACTGATATCTTTAAAAAGATCTCGTAGTGAATCTCGACAACGCAGATTATAAATGGCTCGAATTGCCCTCTTTTGAAGGATTAAGATCGCCTCAACATCTGCAGCACGGCCCCACAGCAAAATACCATAAGACATGATACTATGGAAGTAGCTCATGCATACGGATCTGCACGTCTAGTATGATTTCTCTACACGTTTGCTCCATAGAATCTTTGCTCCATAGAAAATAACGTGGTCCCGCACTTTTCGGAGAGCGAAAGCCGCGCTTGCCGCGACAAGTAGTATGGAATAAAGCACAGTCGCGCACAAGAAGAGAAACCTTAATGAACTAACGTGATGTCTTCAAAAACGTAGTCATTCGACATCAGATGCAAGTTAACGACTTCTCCAGTACGACCGAACTTTTAATGATAGTAAATACTACTCGTAGATTCATCCAAGTGAAGAATTATAACCCATTAGTAAATTAGATTCTCCATTCAGTCTTCAGGGATTTTGTTTGATGTTTAACTTCTTATTAGTTTTGAAATGACTTTTGTATTCTCATTGTTTGCCCTTAAGTGACAGAGACAGAAAATAGAGCCGCGAGGGAAAAGATATCTGACAGTATGTTGGTATAGCCACCCGAATAGAATACAGAAACTATTTAAACTGTTCTTAGTTTTTTTTTTTTTTTAATTTGTTTATTGTAAGAAAAATGACAAAGATTTGGACAATTGAACTTCCAAAAACCATCGGAGGTTTATCCGGAAGTACAACATAAACAGTACAGTTACATTAATCATACAATATAATAATATACAGTATAATAATATAGTTAGTTAGTGTTAGTAAACTTTACCGGTGAGGATGGTTTTTTTTTCTTTTTTGTTCAAAATAGGCTTTCGCTTGACTTCAGCTCACCTGATGGAAAGTGTAGATGATGCCGAGGATATAACGCGCTCACCCAGAAAAAGCCTATTAAGGTGGTTGCAGAGGGGTCAATTTTATACAAAACTTTGACGCACAATATGCGTAGACGGAATTAGTAAAAGTAATATTTTGAAATCTGAGTTGCTCAAATCTTGGCTACAGCCCCGCCACCAAGCTGCATTTATAAATTTCATAATAAATCATGTATTTTCAGACGACTAACGTGGTCCATTTGCTAGTAACACAATTTAATTTACAGTAAAAACGTACAAACTTACATTCAATAAGCACATCTATCCAATGCTTTAGAATCGGACAGTGCAATCAAATTTGTTGGAAATCATCTCCGTCTTATACATCTGAGAGCCGTTATTCTTTCGAACTATTGCGTAAAAGTTGTCTGTAAGTACTTCTGTAACTTCTGTAAACAAAATGGACGCACTACAATATCGACGCAGCCAGTGTTGCCAACAATAATTTTGAGATTCCGCCGACTTTATTAAGAAATTCCGTTAAAAATCCGTTAAATCTCGTATTTTTCTAGTCAGTAAAATTCGTCAAAATACCTAATGTAAAATGGTACAAAGGTTAAATAAAAATACACATATTCATTGAAGTTTAATAAAGTGCAACAGTCTTTAAAATGAATCTAATTCTATGTTGTCTAAATCATCGTCACTATTTGGGGTTAAGAGTTGCCATATTGAAGAAAGAGTTGCCATATTACAAACAAAAATTTCGTGTGGATTCTGAAAAACATTTTGTAAAAAATAATTGAAATTAAAATATTTTGCTACAAAATTCCGCCAACAAACCCGTTAGCCGTCAAAATAGTATTTCTTCCGTTTCTTTATAACATAATCCGCTAGATATGACGGGAAATCCGTTAAGTTGGCAACGCTGGACGCAGCCCAGCAGCATGACAACTTTGTTATATTGGACTCGCAAGGCATCTAGTTATCTAAAATTGTGTACAGTAAGCTTTGAAAAGCGTGATTTTAACTGGCTTCAAACATTCGGATCACCACGTTACGTTACCGCCAGCGCCCTACGTTCCCGGTCGATATCCATGTTGTCCCTTAAGTCCTTCGTAACAAAATATCACAAAACATGTCCCAGGTAAGTATTTAAAACTGTTAAGTTTGAGAGCGACATTATTGAGTGTGATGACCACTTGTTACCTGCTTTAAGAATTATAAATTCACTTCGTTTACATTACATTTAGGACCTGTTCATTTATGAAGGGCGGCCAAATATATTTTCCCAGGGGCACAATATTTAGAACTACGGCTCTTAACAATCCTTGCTAAAAAACAAAAGACTCCAAAAGCCTATAACTTACCCCATCATCGCTGTACAAAAGAGTAATTTGTCATAATACGTTGACACAATATTTAGTGCTATATCCCCTGTGACTGCTTTTCTACCTTTGTGCCTGGAAATATTAAATACTAAAGTATTCTGAAAACATTACCTGGGTGGAATATGGTTTGTTTTTGTAATATACCTAATGTATGAAAATACGTATCATTTTATGATGATCCCTGATAATGTAATGTGATTTAAAAGAAGTTATAATGCTTTCAACTCATTATGCCTTCTTATCTCTAAAACCGCTCATATTTTATGCAAGATTTTAGGAAAGCCCCTGTACCCAGCAGTGGGATAACAAGAAAGGATTTTTTGAAAATCGACCCCTAAACCAAGCGGGCGAATTCGCAGGTCTAAAGCTCGTTCAGTCATATACCATCCAAAGATTTTTTTGAGGGAGCGCAGCGAAGATCATAAAAAATCGTTGACTATATCAAATTGTCATTTCAAAGTATTGAAACTTTTAAAACGTATATAAATTAATCAATTTTTATTCTTGAATTCACAAGTCTAATTACAAACAAAATGGTTATGCTGATCAAATCAGTTGCGTCCTACAAAAAGGGGAGGTGCGGAGTACTCGAAACCGACGGGCATGTATGAAGAGATGTATGGATGTGCATGAGGCAAAAGAGGTATGTAGGGATCGTAGTAAGTGGCGCGCCCTGGTATCTTTTTTTTTTTTATCGGGCATAGGCCCACCACACATTCCCACCGCTGTAACTCCTGTAAGCCAGGATCAACAGCGGCGACCATTCACAACACTGGATAATGAAGTCCAGCGAGCCCGGGGGATGACTCTAATCTGTCTTGGAACCCGCAATGAATTAATCAAAGAAGATAGGAGGAGTAGGAAAACGAAATATCCGACTTCCCTCCATTGCAAACGGGAGACAGCAATAAGAAGGAAAAAACATGGCTATTAGAGAGCCAATTCAAGAGATCATTTATGGCAGTGTTGAAGACACGACCGCAAAAGCACCAAAAATACAAAATAAAGCAATAGGAATCTAACATTGTACTGAAACTATGACCTATTTTGCTTCCAGTAATAAGCGCCCTGGTATCTGCCTACCCTACTGGGAAAGAGGCGTGACGTTATAGATAGATAGATGGTTACAAACTATGAGAAAAGAGCAATTACAGAGATCCGCTAACGTCAATTTACATTCATTCATTCATTTATTTAATGCTTTAACGCCATTAATTGTAGGTACATTTCGAAGATGGTAACATAATAAGTACTAAATACATTTTACCCATAATACAATTTTACCCATAATGGGTGATATTTACAATAATAGTTACCGATTAAAAGGTAAGCTAAAATAGTAATGTCAAGTAAAAGTTGGTAACAGAAAAGTATATTCTCAAATATAGACACAATCTAAAGTAACATTCGAAGTTTACCCTTCCTATATAAGGTCTAACAAAATAAGGTGAAACTATTTTAAGGGGATGATCAGACCATCAAACTGAACAACTTTCTCTATGGGACCGATATCGAAATCGCGAAAAAAAATCTGCTGTTCCATACAAACCTACTCGACCTAAATGTATGGGACAGCAGATTTTTTTTTCTCGATTTCACTATTGGTCCCATAGAGAAAGTTGTTCAGTTTGATGGTCTGATCATCCCATTAAAATAGTTTCACCTAATTTTGTTAGACCTTATATAATACTGTGCCAAAACAAAATTTGATACTTCTAGTATTAGCCCAGTCATTTTACGGAGTTTTGTTAGGCGGGGTAGGGAGTAATTATTAATTAGACTTTTAAAATGTAACCGGTACCATTTAGTGACAAAAAGGCTATCTTAAAACATATTTAAAAAAAAATTGCTACGCAACATCAAAATCAAAATTATGTGTCCCAGAAGGCTTTAAAATTAATAATATTACTACCAATACATTCATTTGACATAGATTTAACAATATAAATTATTTATGAGCAATAAAATAGGCATTGAAATTTAAAAAATGAGGTATTTATTAGAAAATACAACATTTCTCAAAACCTTCTAAGTAGGTAAAAATATTTACACCATGTTTGAAGTATGTATAAAGGTAAAGCCTTAAATAATGTGGAAAAAAAATTACCATCAGGTTTTTCAGAACGAGATAATAGCAAAATTTTAAAATTGGAACTATTGCTGACGTGATATTTTTTTTATTTTTGTTACATTAAAGGCTCAAATTGGCTCTTCAATATTATACCGAAAAAACATATCAATTATTAATTAGTCCCGGCTCAAACCTTAAAATGACTGGGCTATATTAATATGTACCATTTTGAGTTGTTTGTTTTCCGTATTATAAACTAATACTCGAGTTAAGACAGGATCAATAAACGATTGATTGTTTTAAATTAGTATGCTACGATCTAAGTAATTTACAAATGCTAATTCAATTAGATTTGATTAACATTGATCAATCGATATTCAATATTGATATAAGATATTCAGAATTGACGGCTCCATAGCTCAGTTGGTATTAAACTGCATGCTGATCCCAGGGTCGTGGGTTTGAATCCCGTTAAGTGCAAATATTAATTGGTGGTAGTTCTAGTCCAATGGGACTAGATAATTTGTGTGATTATGCCCAAGATATTTATTTCTTTATATAGTGACCTTCTTAATATTCTGACGGGTTTTTAAGTGGATGATCAGATCACCATTTCTATGGGACCAGCAACTGCTCATACATTTGAATCGAGTAGGATTGTGGTTTTGTATGAAACAGCTGATGAGTTGTTCAGTGTGATGCGATGGTCTGATCATCCTCTTAAAATCCGTGAGCGTATATTAAGTGGGACCCTGTATACACGTATAACTTAAATGCATTACATATAATAGACTAAGAGATAAGTGTACTTTTTGCGACCATCAGGAGCAAGGCTGATTCAATGTTTATGGGGTGTGGAGCATCTCTGTGATGGGGATGGACTAGGTCTGTCTGCATAACTTCAGTCGGTTTAGGAGTTACAGACGTTTAAAGGTCAGTAAAAAATTAACGATCAGCTGTAAGACTGACTGTATGATAGTATTGTAGTATGCACTGTAGCTATGTAAACACTACAAAAACTGACATGGTTCATCAGTCGGTTTAGAAGTTACAGCCGTTCAAAGGTCCGATCTTTGAACGGCTGTATCTCCTAAACCGACTGGCAGTCCATGTCAGTTTTTAAATTGTACACATAACTATAGTGAACACTAAAATAATATCATATGATCAGCCTTGCAGCTGATCGTTAATTTTTTACTGACCTTCAAACGTCTGTAACTCCTAAACTGACTGGAGTTATGCAGGCAGACCTAGTCCATCCCCATCTCGCAGAGATGCTCTACACCCCATAAACACTGAATCAGCCTTGCAGCTGATGGTTGCAAAAAGTACACTTATCTCTTAGTCTATAAGGCGTGCTTCAGAACAGAAAACTTTCACTATGGGACCAATATTAAAATCGCGAGAATAAAAATTTGTTGTTCCATAGAATATTGTTTTCCAAACCAAAGAAACCCAATCAACATTTATACAAACAATGATCAGAGATTGCTCAAATAAATTGTTATTGATGGGTTATTTTGTTAGTTGGTCCGGACAAATATCATTGTTTGTACAATGGAACTGTTATTTTCACTTCGCTTCCTATTTCTTTCACTTTTATTTACCTCCAGTTTGTTTTCTTTCTTTTGTATAAAGTTTTGTATTAATAGGTAGTACACACGGCGACACATCAAGCTCTGGCCGCGCGTAGGTAGAGTCATGTAAGGCTGCTTTTCCACCAGAGGTGTGCGAGGTAGCGAGGCGGTACCGTCTCCGATTACATTTTTTAAGTTGGTCGACTAACACTCGTTAATTTATAAAGCCTACTTAGCCGTGACAGTTTTCCTTCTAAATTCATTATATATGCTATTGCCGTGAATTTGCCGGGAGAGGGAGGGGGGGGGGGGGGGGACACTTGAGTCAAGCAAAAATTTTCGCTTTAAAGCTTAATATTTCGGTAACGGATCCCTAAATCGAAAAATGGTTTTCCCACGCCCACAATATTTTTAAAAGACTTATTTAACGATACCCCACATCGTGGGACAGACGCGAAAAAAAAATGCATCCCCACTTTACATATAGGGGAAGTACCCTAAAAAAAAATGTTTTTCAATATTTCATTCTACCACTTTCTCGGCGTGATCAATATGTATACCCCATGCCAAATTACAACTTTCTAGTACAAATCGTCTTTGAGCTAAGCCGCGGACAGACGGACGGACATGGCGAAACTGTAAGGGTTCCTTGTTGACTACAGAACCCTCAAAATCATGAAGAATAATCTCCACACGAGACTGGTTTGAAGCTATTGCTCAGTAATTATAGGCTGTCTCGTTTAGTGATAAGGTATAAAATTGTATGTAAATTCACTTGATCAGTCAGTCTTGTACCTTGGCGGGGAGGCATGCTAAGTGGAAGTTGTGGTCCCTAGTTACAAACAATGTTTGTACAATGGAACTGTTATTTTCACTTCGCTTCCTATTTCTTTCACTTTTATTTACCTCCAGTTTGTTTTCTTTCTTTTGTATAAAGTTTTGTATTAATAGGTAGTACACACGGCGACACATCAAGCTACGTAAAACAAAAATAAACTGGCCGCGCGTAGGTAGAGTAATGTAAGGCTGCTTTTCCACCAGAGGTGTGCGAGGTAGCGAGGCGGTACCGTCTCCGATTACATTTTTTAAGTTGGTCGACTAACACTCGTTAATTTATAAAGCCTACTTAGCCGTGACAGTTTGCCTTCTAAATTCATTATATATGCTATTGCCGAGATTTTTCCGGGAGAGGGGGGGGGGGGACACTTGAGTCAAGCAAAAATTTTTGCTTTAAAGCTTAATATTTCGGTAACGGATCCCTAAATCGAAAAATGGTTTTCCCACGCCCACAATATTTTTAAAAGACTTATTTAACGATACCCCACATCGTGGGAGAGACGCAAAAAAAAAAATGCATCCACACTTTACATATAGGGGAAGTACCCTAAAAAAAGGTTTTTCAAGATTTCATTCTACCACTTTGTCGGCGTGATCAATATGTATACCCATGCCAAATTACAACTTTCTAGTACAAATCGTCTTTGAGCTAAGCCGCGGACAGACAGACGGACAGACGGACGGACATGGCGAAACTATAAGGGTTGTTGACTACAGAACCCTCAAAATCATGAAGAATAATCTCCACACGAGACTGGTTTGAAGCTATTGCTCAGTAATTATAGGCTGTCTCGTTTAGTGATAAGGTATAAAATTGTATGTAAATTCACTTGATCAGTCAGTCTTGTACCTTGGCGGAGAGGCATGCTAAGTGGAAGTTGTGGTCCCTAGTTAAGCTTTTCCACCGTGGTAGGTTAATATTCCGAGGACCTCTGACACAGTGCATACCTCGCGGATAAACTCAGCAGCTAGGGAATGGGGCTCCATGCCATGTGCTGGACGGCGTTTTCGCTCTTTAGTTAGGGTTTAGCTTAGGAATTTGTTCATTGTTATGTTATATTTTCAAACTATTCTGTGTAATACAATTTTTAAGAACAGGTGACAAAAATAAATTGGAAGTTAAAATATACCAGATTGAAGTCATTCTCATAGTTATGTGAGTGGTCGATCCTGATTCACAGGAAATATAATGTAAATTGAGTTGTTTGAGATCAAAAACGGACATAAAATCCAGACACAATGGAAAATCTTTTGTTCTTTTGTTTGGATTTTATGTCCGTTTTTGATCCAAAAGAACTAAAAATTATTAGTGGTAGCTATTTAAAAAAATTGACGAGGCACAATCGAGGATCGTGTCGCTGTTTCGCGTGAAAATTTCTGCGTGGTTGAATCTCTCCTATCTTTCTGATTTCACTATTCGATACATAGATTTCCTTTTATAGGTCGTAGCGTATTGTATTTGGATTTTTTTGAAAGCTTATGAGTTACCCTTTCTTATTAAACATCTTATTATTATTATTATTGGGTGATTGGGGCCTTAACAGATTTGCGTCTTTGCCACTTCGACCATCGCTGATCTTTTGTGAACGCCCCTTCCTACAGTTCCCTGTTAATCCCTACTGCAGTTAGGTATCGCAGTAGGTTTTTAACAGGGAGTTCTTGTATCTCATCTGAAGCCAGTACCTGTCTGCCAAGATGGATACTTCGTTTGTACATTAATGGACCACAATCGCAGAGAAATTAAATATCTTAGATATTGTCTAGTACTATTTTTGAAAGTACCAGAATCTAGCCCGAACTTGTATTATGATGACTAGACAACCGGTATAGAAGGAATAACAATGATGTATAGATGATGCAAACATCCATGACTCAGGTGCAAATATTAAGCTTCATCATACAAATATTTGACTCACAGCTAAGTTATCCATAACCTTCTTCTAGAAATGAACTACAGGGAGACCGAAGCATTTCTTCGAATACCGGAATAAGGCATTTTATGCACATTAACTATTGCCTAGTGGTGTTTCATCTATCTAATGATAAAAATCCCGATCCCAACTAGGCACAGGCACCCCCCCCCCCCCTCCCCACACACACACACACACACACACACACACACACACACTCATACTGTCATACAAATACAAACATAAACAAATCATACCCTCAAGATTTTCCTTGTTTTTTTTTTACTATTTAAAGAAATGAGATCACATAGCTTGGTTCTGTTCTTTTGTTACATTGTTATTTTTTCTTTATTATTTTCTCTTTATTGTTTGCAATGAGGCTACTTCTTCGAAAGAGCCAAGCCCTCATCACCCAGGAATACCTAGACTGAGGGCTAGAGTGCTATATTTATGTAACTACAATAAGTTTATTGCAAAAATAAATATTTTTTCATTTTTTTTTTTCAGCTCCCTCCCCGTCACAACGGCATAGAATAGGTAATAGTATGTAGTTCTACATAACACTGGACAGAGTTTCGGTACTACTAGTGAAACGTGGATGTTCTGAGTTTTCAGAATATATCTGCCCTCGAGGATTATATACATACATACAAATATTTGACCTTTGCGGGATTCTTACCCGCGACCTTAGGATCAGCAGGCAGGTTCACTAACAACTGCTAGATAGATAGATAGATATCTAGATAACACGTTTATTCATTCATTTGAGCTATCGGTCTATCTTATTCTAACCACTTTTAATTATTCTGTGCATATTTGAGACTCATGTATAATAGTTTGCAAACCTAGCTCATCCATTGATACTTTCCTTACACCCTGTATTTACTTTTTAACAGTAATTTTTACTGGGCTGAAAATCGAGTATATTTTGGTACAAATTTTCTAAGGGGAAATGTCCGTACAAGGAAATGGACGTACGAGGAAATGGCCGTTCGAGGAAATGTCTGTTCGGGGAAATGGTCGTACAAGGAATTCGGGCGATGGACGTTCAGGGAAAAGGACGCATCCGACCTGATCCCATAATAACTTCACAGTTCAAAAATACATCTCCAAACAATACAATCTATACTATTATAAAACTGTAACAGGAAGTTTGTCTGTACATTGAAGATCTTAACAAAAAAAAAGTTACGATATGGTTTTTAGGTATCCCTGATTCCATATCATAAATTTTTGGATTTTTTGTCTGTCTGTTTGTTTGTGTGTTTGTTTGGGTATTTGTTTGGGTGTTTGTTTGTTTCAACGAGCATCACGCAAAAACTACTGAACCGATTTTGATGAAACTTTTTTTGTTTGATAGCTTATGATCTGACTTAAAATCTGGTATATAATTTGTGCGGACGAAGTCGCGGGTTAACGCTCGTAATTTATAAAACAATAGGAATTCATGTAATCCGTCTGTGTAAAATTACACTCTGCGGTACATTTTTCAAAGCGATGCTAGCAATTTCTCATATTCCTGGCACTTTCATGGCACTCGCAATGTACCTACCTACGCGTTTCATTTTATAACGCGTACAGACAGACAACATAAATCTTTCAGTCTTTTTGAAATAAATTCTAACAGGAGTTTCGTCAATCAATCAACCGATATTGTTTTACGATGACTGAGAAATAATGTGTTTTTCTCTCATGTGTGTGTTAAAAATATATAAAACAAACGCTAGAGATTTTTCTAACGTCAAGATTGTCGAGTTTTACATACTTAGTTACTTTAGCTCACTTCCCTGGGTGTTCACCCTGGAAACTTTCCTTAAGGCTGCGCCGAGCCTGTTGTGATACCCATTCGTATTGTTTTTATTTCTCAACAATTAAAATTTCCAACAACATAATAATCCGTAACGTTTGGATAAATTGAAAGCCTATTTGGACTAAAATGTGACATTCTTGTTTTTTGGAAATATTGTTAAATTTTTGGTTTCAGAATATCTCTGACTACCCCCTCGGGGAATATAGTCGTGAGCATATGCTATGCTATGCCTGTTAAATTGTTAAGAATTAAAAAAATACGAGTGGGGGCAGCAACATAGGCTCGGCGCAGCCTTAAACTATCAAACGCATTACAATAGCATATAGTACCAAAAGGTGTTTTGAAGACCTATCCAACGAAACCTCACTCGGCGGTTGTGTAGGTGCTTTTATTTTATTTGTTATTTTATTTTATATTAGCCTCTTTTACAGTATAATCTATTTAGAATAACAAGCTATTTGCCATTGCATTTTTTACTTTACGTAGATTTAATTTAGGTAAATTATGGTGGTAACATTTTCCAACTTAGTTTTCTAGTTATTATTATTTTATAATGCATTATTTCGTCGACACGTAAAGTTAAAAACCAAACGCGCATCCGTTTATCGTGTGAATTGGACAGATATTCTTAAAAAAACAGACGGGCTTCAAAAATTACTAAGTAAATGTATTAAAAAATCAAAAAATAATATCATACATTTTTTTTTCCCCATTTTTCTTCGAAACTTAAGTAAATATTGAATATTAATGTTGATTTCGTTACGTGAAACTATGTGAAATTGTGTGAAATTAAGAGAGTGGCAAAAATAAGGAAGACAAAACTTTATAAAAAACCATGTTAAAATTTGCAGATCGTTCAAGATGGCGTTAATATATTGCATGTACGAGTTGATAAATACGAGTTAAAGCAATACGCTTTTGGTAAATCATACTAAAGAATAGAATAAGAATAGAATAATATTTATTAATCCACAAAAAGCCATTTTACAGACGGATTTGTAATTAAATAATGAAGCAGTAAATGTTAGAATAGTAGGCTAGGAGTATTGGTAGGTACAACTGATGCCATGAAAGGTAGGAATTACCTACCTGAGCTATTGACATCAGTTACAACTGTAAAACTTATTGAAAATTAAATGTACCATGTACTTGTAAGATGTGTGGTTTGTATGGGTATGTGAATAAGTAGGGGTGTGTTTATGTAGCAGTTAAATGTTTTTATAATTATTGCTTACTTACTCAAGTAATGTTATACTTAACTTATACTGAAGTGTGACTTCAAATAATACAAGTAAATACCATTTCGATTTAAGTCATCCTTTACACGTACTTGATCGATACTGATTCGACGGATATTTTTTTTTTCTTCTTATCTGCCATTTTTGTTGTGATTTTTGTAAACAAAAGGCCAATGCAAGATTGAACAATTTGTTTTTGTGTTTAAAGGAAAACAAGTGATTCAAAGTAAGTAGGTACTACCTATGTATTATTCTACTTTTATTAAATGGCGTTTCCTTAAAGATTTCGCCAGTATCAAGTGTTGAAGATATTATTATAATTCAAGTTAACGTTCATTGTACGGTAATTGAAATGGCGATCTCAAAGCCCTGTTTTTATACAAAAACACAGACCCGAAACCGCCATGAAATGGCGGAGCCGCGTGGCTACCTAAATCGCGAGTCGAACGAAAGACGTCTACTCGAGAGACCTCCAGCCACGCGACTCACCTATGTATTACCTAAGGACAATGATAATTATAATATGACGTCTATGTAATTCGGTATGTCAAGTTTTTTTTTCGTCTTTATTTTATATTTTTTACGGGTAGAAGACATAATTTTAAGAAACTTGTTTCATTTTTTTTGCAATACATCGAGTTTCTCAATATGGGACTGATATGGGACTTACAGACAGACATACAGAATTGAACGAAACAGGGAAACCCTTATGGTTCCTTATTAGACTCCGGAACCCTAGAAAAGTTTTAGTGTTCAAATGGCTTGTCTAAATAGACCTATCTTTTATTTCAGGATATAAAAATAATAAAAGTGGACAGTAAAAGGTGGAATGTAGTTGTAGCGAAGTTTTTGACAACCCCTAAAATGGAACACGGTCGTGAGTTTATGTATGTACTTAACCTCGCTATAAAACATCTGCGAATACTCACTTAAAGTAAGGAACCCACATTTTTTGACGCCATTAACCCCGTTACCAATTTAAGCGTTATGACGCTTTTTAGGGATCCGCAACCGAATGTTACGAGTTGAAAGTTGTAGATTTTGTTTGTTTGCAATATTCATGTTAGTCCCGTGTTCGCTTTTCCGTCTGTCTATCTATCTAGCCACATTTTCTGGCTAAGCAAAATTATTATTGAATCTAATAGAAAATGGTTTGTGTAACTTTGTACGGACCAATGGACCCTTTTGAAAAATTTTAAGAAGTTGTCGTGATTCGTGATATTTTGTTACTGAATCTTTATTTTGTGCTAGCAAAACGCTTAATATTCTTTCAAATTACTAATTATTTTGCGATTGGCTGTAGCTAGACCAATGAAACGCCAGGTGCGTTTGTTTGGTACAGTGGACGGAAAAAAGTAGGGAGGATGAAAATGGTGCAAGACAGTTAAACGGTCAAATTCTCAGCCGGCACTCGAAGTAACAACTAGTTCTAAATAAGCCTATTTTAAATTTAATGCAGAAAAGTTATAAAGAAGAAAAAAAATATATAAATTATCCACCAAAAGTATTACAAGTTTAATTTCTTCACATAGTCAAACTTCATAAAACACTAAAAGCACTATAAGTACAATAAAAGATTAATTAACATTTATTCGAAAGATCCATAAAATAGTGACATCTATCTAAACTATTATAAAACTGTAGCAGGAAGTTTGTCTGTACATTGAAGATATTAGCAAAAAAAAAATTACGATATGGTTTTTAGGTGTCCCTGATTCCATATCACCAATTTTTGGATTTTTTGTCTGTCTGTTTGTTTGTGTGTTTGTTTGTTTGTTTGTTTATTTGTTTGTTTGTTTGTTTGAACGAGCATCACGCAAAAAGTACTGAACCGATTTTGATGAAACTTTTTTTGTTTGATTGCTTATGATCTGACTTAAAATCTGGTATATAATTTATCTCGCTACATTTACGGGAGCCGGAGATATAAACATGTAACCGCAAGTGCAACCAATGTACGGTGCCATTTCAATTTCAAGTAAGTAACACTAATTAAAATTAAAAGACTTGTAATAAAGTAAGCTAATTCTGAAGACTGTTTCATTTATAAATAACGAAAATAACAACAAATTACAAAATAAATACCAATAATTATAAATTTTATCATTGTCCAGTGCATTGTTAGTATAACATTGTTTTTCTTTTTGGCTATAAAATCTTTCAAACTCCATGGAGAAAACCTTTGCATAACAAAAAAAACCTTAGTACTGGCCACAAGAAAAAAAGATTCGAACTACAAATTTCTTGACATTTTGTAGAATTACAGTGCAACCAAAGCAGGAGCATAGAGATAGTAAGTACTACGTACACGTACAATTAAAAAAAAAACTGCACGCCAATTTCAAACAAAGAGAATATAATCATGATTTCAAATCAGCAGCCGAAAGATGTCTAAAACTCGATTTTTAATTCGGAATGTTTTTATTTACGGTGTAATCACACAGTGTGATGTAATACACATTTTACGCCAAGACTGGATAATAGCTAATATTTTAAAGCAATTATAAGACAGGTAAGAAACTATTTTGAAATACCGTAAATTATTACTAAAATACAAACGAACGAACTCTAACAAATTAATAAGGGTCGGTTTTTTATGCCGCCGATGCGATGTGCCGCCGTGAATTTTGCGCCCGATTCGATTAAGGGGATAATATATTTTTCTACGGCGCTCCATACAAAACGAAGCTTAGTTTAAACATTTAGTAATTAAAGTAAAAAATGAATGGTTTTAAAACAATCTAGAAGCCAATATCTGTGATTTCCTTTTAAATGTTTAGTTCTAAAGTTATCTTAACTCAAAGTTTGTAGTCCGTGCTGCGGTCCGTCCGTGTAGTGTGTCGTCCACCATTTGGGCTCTCTCTGAGGAACCTTCCACAGCCCTACGGCTGTCGCATGATATGAGCTTTACATTAATTAATGTAACATTCGGCAATAGCCGACTGCGTCCTTCCGTACGAAATTATTCGCTGGAATCCAGGCGCATACGTGCGCCTCAGCCGTTGTTTCAAATGCACGCATTGAAAGAGCAAAACTCGAGGTTGATCCATGGCATCCTATGTTCAGATACTCCATAGTACCTCAAAGGCTCAAGAGCCGCAAAAACTTTCTGAAGTGTGTCCACCCTATACAAGGTATTGGTAATGGTCCTCGAGCTAGATGTGACCTCTGGCGAAGGAAGAGCACGCTACCCGACCCGTTTGTCCCCCCCTCGGAAAGCCTTCCCCCAGGACATGAACTACCCAGGCCGATTTGGAGGTCTTTAAACAGGCTCCGAACTCAAGTCGGCCGGAGTAAGGAGAACGCAAACTTGCACGCGAATGGAGCGTATGGACGCTGGTGGTAGTGCTATCCGCGTGGCAAAATACTGGGCTGGAAAAATATAAAATGACATGCCATCGAGTCGATAGAAGAAAATGCACGCAAATTGACAGCGAGTGCTGACCAGGCCATGTATCCGGACTTTAGATTTTCGATATAACGCGACCGTTTCGGTTCCGGTCCGAACTTCATTGTAATAGAGTTGACATTGGAACGATAACTTTCATGCAATTGCGACGTTCGAATGTCCGGGTCAAGAACAAAGAACATTGTATATAGTATTCGTCCGGGTAGACCCCTGTATGGGGCAGAAGATTTTTTTCGCGATTTCGATGTTAGTCCCATAGAGAAAGCTGTTTGATGGTCTGATCAACCTCTTAAAAAAGTGTCAGCATATTAAGTTAAATATATAAAAAATAAAGTAATATATATATAATGCGCCCCGACGCGTTCCGTTCAGTGATAATCATACTTAAAAAATAATTTAGTATCTGCCAGTACACTTGATTGTTTTCAGTAATGAAAAATGCCATCACGAAGAAGAACAAATAATCTCACTAATATTATAAACGTGAAGGTTTGTGACGATGTTTGTAAGGTTGTAATGTCGTATGTTTGTGGCACGCATAAACGGCTGAATGGATTTTGATGAAATTTGGCACGCAGATAGAATGTGTTCTGGATTAACATATAGGATACTTTTTATCCCAGTAATGGGTTCCTGTGGGATAAATTACAATGTTTTATCATGCTGAAACATGTACCACGTTTTTATTCTATGCTCACTAGCGCCAATTTGACGCTGAAAGATGCATTTGTGTAGATTTCAGTGATTTTTTTTTAATTCTTTTGTTTTTTTTGTAGCTTTTAACTCTGAGGTTACGTCAGCCCATTTCAGTGATGAAAATAGTATTTGCTTTTTTCAACAGTTTTGACAACAGCTGTGTAGTATATTTGGTATATGGTTAGATTTTCGTGCATGAGTTTTTAAATACATTCAACAACTATATCCATTTTTCACCGGATTAGACAGAGGCAGTTAGGCTTGATATGTTAAGGGCCTGACCTTAATCGTAATAGCGCAGGATGTTTTCTTTTGGCTTTTTTCTAATTTTAATCCTACCATCCTACTAGGTATCTCACTAATATTAATTGTATGTTTGTGGTTCAATCATCAACACGGCTCAGAAATTCGGTCTTACAGATTTGATTGTATAGGTACTGGGCGAATTGGAAAAATATTTTTTGTTTATCGTGTCGACTTCAAATTCTAAACAAAGTCTCTAAATAGTAGCTTGCCAGAATCGGACAACCGATACTGCACCGTTGCTAGCGGTCATGAGCTCCTCCTGCGTGCAGATGTTAGGACACGCAGGGCACGATGTGAGATGGGCCATCGTTTGTGGAGTTCCACACAAGCAAGTCACATTTTGCGCATCCGAGTATCCCCACCTGACCATGTTGTCCTTACTGCGACCGACCTGGGTTCGAAGTCGGTTTAAAGACTTCCAGGTCGCCCAAGGCAAGTCATGTCTAGGCGTGAGGCTCTCAGACGGCGACACAAATGGAGTTGGGAGGGACACTTTTTGTCGCCATAGAGTACACCTTGCTTGCGCTGGGCCAGTATCCAGGGGGTCGAGACACTTCATAAAGCTGCGTCGGCTTGGCAGCCTTTGCGGCGCAGGAATAAAGCCATGCATGGGATGTCGTGTGTAGTCCACCATTTGGGCTCTCTCTGAGGAACCTGCCACAGCCCTACTTACATCTGGGGGCGCTATGCCAGCCAGTGGGTAAAGCAACTGTACTGGAGTCGGTTTCAAGCATCCAGTTATAATCCGACATGTTTCGTTTAGTGCCGGTATCCACCAGCTTGGTGTGGGCAGATCGGCCCCACACCGGGCAAGCGTATTCTCCAGCGGAGAACGCGAGAAAAATAATTAAACAAATAAATAAATAACGCTCACAGGCACAAACATTATTTTAATTATCCCAAGCAGGCATTATAGGCTTTTTATTGTGGAAACCATAAAAACAACGGCATAAACATATAACATCCAAGACCGAACCGGGACTCGAACCCAGGACTCTGGTTTGGCAGTCCGGCGTGGTAACCATTACACCAACCGGGTCGGCAAATACTAAAAATCCTCTTTCTTTTAACCTTTTCTAAAGTTAGTGTTCATAATTTTATCGTAGTATTGTTTTCATCTTAATAGATGGCGTTGGGTGTTTTTTTGAAGCAAGTACCATACTTAATTCACGCTCAAGACAGCTCAGATATTCGGTCTTACAGATTTGATTGTATAGTTACTTACCGGTTGAATTCGAAAAATAATTAAATAAATAAATAACGCTTACAGGAACATTGTTATGATTCCAAGCAAGCACTACAGGCTTTTTATTATAGAAACCATACAACAACGGCACAAACATTTATAACATCCATGACCGAACCGGGTTTCGAACCCAGGACCCTGATATCGACATAAATAAAAAACTAATAAACGACGAACAGTAGAAAAATTAAAGTGATGGATCCAGTGAATGACTTTTATCTGATACCTACAGACTTACTTGGGGTACTTTCTGATTTTGATTTATCTTAAGTTCATGATTTTCTTATCTTATTATGGGAAATGGCAAGCCAGCAACACTTCGACCCAATGGTATCTTTTGTATTGACCCCTACATATTATTTTCTTCATCCTTGAAAAACTTGGAAAATGAGGGAGGCAATAGCGTTCAGGGTAAGAAACCTGTAATGAATAACCATCTCTCAGGAGTCACGTTTACCCACCAAGACATCGCAGTCACACAGTACAAATGTTCCATGGTTTCCTCCTCCTCTCCTCACGCTCGGCACCCGGGATCTAAGAGTGAGCTTTATCGTGCCTGTTGCGTAGTGCCCGGTGAGGGCTCCGACGATGGCACGAGCTTTGCTCCTGCTGTTGTTCAGTATGAACTGTGGGATTCGTGTTGTTATATTTGTTATACTCTGACACCAGGGCTTTGCCCACACGATAATAAGAAGATTGCTGATGAATTTCCTGCAGTGTTGCAGACCCGAGAGGCCAGAGCATTCTAGCCTGTGTCTTTTATCAGCCCATTCCTTAATCTATCCATTAGAATGTTACATGCCAGGATTCCTAGACTTGGTTCGGACCATGACCTTCATGACCTTAGACGAGACATTAGACAAAATTACATGTCCACGCGGACGAAGTCGCGGGCAAAAGCTAGTAATATTATAAAACTGTAACAGGAAGTTTGTCTGTACATTGAAGATATTAAAAAAAAAAGTTACGATATGGTTTTTAGGTGTCCCTGATTCCATTTCACCAATTTTTGGATTTTTTGTCTGTCTGTTTGTTTGTGTGTTTGTTTGGGTGTTTGTTTGTTTGTTTGAACGAGTATCACGCAAAAACTACTGAACCGATTTTGATGAAACTTTTTTTGTTTGATAGCTTATGATCTGACTTAAAATCTGGTATATAATTTGTGCGGACGAAGTCGCGGGTTAACGCTCGTTTATTATAAAATTAAAGTTTCACGTTCTCAAACATTTTCAGTAAGTAAAATAATCGCTCTTAAACGATCTGTCAAAATCACAAAGCTGTCTTGGACACACTACACTTCCATTAGAGGCCGTAAACCTGCAAAATGACTAAATCTTAAACTAAAGGCCTTTAGAATTTTACGCTAGTACATAAATTTCTGTTGCACCTTGCAACAAAGATAAAAACTATTGAATTCCAACGAGCTATTTAAAAATATTCCGGAATTCCTGTAGAACCCTCAATGCCCACAAATGGCTCGCTCTTAACCAGCTTTTTCTAAATCTAGATAATGGCCGCCTCGTCGTCGGTCGGAGGGTTTATTCTAAGCTTGATATATGTATTATTTCACTGCACTCGCTCCGTGCTTGTGAACGATAAAATTTCACTGCAATTTACAAACAATTTACACGGAATTTTGCAACGCAGTATCGCACGTGGTTAACTTTTCTTGCTACGGTTGCTGCAGTCGTAGCATGCAGACAAGCAAGCGATAGTTATTATAACACTTTCATCTATCGAATTCTGGTTATATTTATACTCTCATACGTTTGACAGCTACGCGCGCTTAAATCTGTTCTTTTTGACAGTACTGAGTAAACATCATCCTTAAAATTGGCGTGTTAAAAAAAGATGTTCATGTTGTTCAAGTTGTCCTCTTTATTGATGTTATCCAAGTTGTTAATGTAGTTCAAGTTATTAATGTTGTCCAAGTTGTTGATGTTGTCCGAGTCGTACATGTTGTCCTAGTTCTTCAAGTTTTCTTCGTTCTTTTTGTTCATATCTTGTGCCCGAACCAGGAGTGCAATTTTTGAATCTCATACGTTGAATTCAGCAGTTGAAAATGTATGGAGATACGCATCTTTCTACTGCTGATTTGACTTTCAAAAATCGCACTCATGGAGTATGATTTTTGAATGTTAAATCAGCAGTAGAAAGATGCATATCTCCATAGTAATTTCGACGTTTTCAACTGCTGAGTACAACGTGTGAGTTTTAAAAATCGCACTCCGGAACCTTGAATTTATTGTGAAGAAAGAATGTGATATATGGTTGATATACGTATCGCTATCGCGAGTCTACATGCTGCGCCCGCAGCCAATTGTACGAAGTGACACCTAAGTTTTCAGGGTGTGGTTTGGGTTTATGTTTATCACAAATCCCAGAAATATTTAAAAATCCGGTTCCATTTACATTTATTTCCACTTCTCTTAATTGGATAAAACTAAACAAAGGGTTTTCGGTGAACGATTCCACTGGAAACTAAATATTCAAATCAAATTGAAATAGTGAAATTCTTTTCGGATTTTTCACATTTTTACAGACGAGAGGCAATTATTTGATTAATGTTGGCTTTTTAGTGGACGTAGCTACAAATTTTACTATACTGCAAAGGGAACAATAAAAATCAGCTTACTGCTCGTTTCTGAGAAAAATTCGAGACTTGACTGAAAGTCGTATGAACCAAAGGTAATAAGCTATGTTACAGGACTGAGGACATCCTTGAGGTGTAATAGCGTTCTGTACCAACTTGTATGAAATGTTCTGTACAGGGTGTTAAAGAAGTAAAAATTAAAATTTAAAATTTTTAAGTAGGTGGTTTAGACTAACAAACTGAACAACTTACACTGTGGGACAAAAACCGAAATCCTAAAAAAAAAAATTTTTTGTCCCGTACATTTAGCTCGAGTAAATCTGTAGTTTAGTATGGAACATCGCAATCGCATCGCATCATGGTGATTATGGCAAATCTCCTCATTTTGGGGGAGGCCTATGTCCAGCAGTGGACGTCTATCGGCTGATATGATGATAATGGAACATCCGATTTTTTTTTTCGCGATTTCGATATTGGTCCCATAGTGAAAGTTGTTCAGTTTGATGGTCTTAACCACCCCCTTAAATGTTTATTTGTATTTGTGTAACACCCTGTATAGGTACGTACATAAATTCACGACTAATAATCCCAATGTCGAATTTCAAGGTGGTCGAGAACATAGCTAAAACCGTCCTTGTTTTTTTTAACCGACTTCAAAAAAAGGAGGAGGTTTCTTAATTCGACCGTAAGTATATATACTTTTTTTTATTATTTAAGGGTGGAGTTGTCGCATTGCTCACTTTTAGCAAAAAAGTTTCAGAACGGAATGACGTGTTAAGTGGTGATAGGGGATGAGCTTTTCACCCACAAAGACACTGCATAAGAAAATGTATATCCCTTACTCAACCTCTACGAGACACAATGGAAGAAATGGGGTAGTTATTCACAGGAATTCCTGAACTCGTAGTCTGTTATTCGAGTATACTTAGATAAATAACTCTCACAGGCACATACATTGTAATGATCACAAGTAAGCCTCAGGTTTTTTGTTATGGAACAACTACACAAACATAATATAAAATCCACGATCGAACCGGGATTCGAGCCTAGAACCTCCAGGGTCGTCGAACCATTACACAAACCGGGTTTAATTTCAATAGATAAAACATATAAAGGTAGGTAAGTACATTAAAAAAAATATATTTATTTATTATTTCACATTATTTATCCTTATTGTGTTAGTAACTATTGTATAAGGTTTCGAATATATCGATATCTAATAAATACAAAATAATACTGAAATTATATAATTATTTCAGTTTTGTAACACCACTGGCTTTTCGGTGAAGGAAAACATCGTGAGGAAACCTGCATGCTTCAATTTCGAGGCACGTATTGTACCCACTGTCCATTAAAAGTGGCGACGGGCTCACTCCCCGTCACACTGGACGTAGTTTCGGTACTACTAGTGAAACGTGGATGTTCTGAAGTTTCAGAATATCTCTGACTACCCCCTCGGGGAATATAGTCGTGAGAATATGTATGCAAGCATTTCAGTATTATATTTCTTTTCCTTTTCTTTTTATTCCTGTACTGGGCAATTTTTAAGTAAATATTGTGTTTATCCATTTATATCCATTGTCTGAAATTTATTAACTAACACTCAGTTGCAGAAACGCTCATTAGAGTTGATCCTCCATTAAATCTCTTGCTAGTTTTTACTACGTCAACAAGACAAAAAGTGACAGCACGAAATTTAATGAAGGATTAACTTTAATGAGTGTTTCTGCAACTGAGCGTTAATATTTAAAAGCAGAATCACCAAAAACAGTCAAGAAACACCGTGGATTTGATACCGATCGAATTGAGTAAATTATACAATATAACCCGATCTGAGTATTGAACTCGTAATTGATTCCTTTCAAGGATAAAAGACTAATCAATTTCCTTAGCACGTGATACTAAATGAGTTCTAAATTAGCCATTCAAACCTTGTTTATCTCACCAATTAGTTTGCAGTTAAAACAAATTATTCCCCCAGATGAAAAACAATTCGGACCAAGCAAATTTCAACCTTATTGAATTGGACATAGCTTCTCACAACGTTTCAGACTTTCAGTATTCCGTGCGAATGAGGTTGATTAATTGTGCACCATTTGGGAGTAGCACTCGACTAAAACATTGGGTGCTGCTAATAATTTGTATCATGTTTTACGTAAATTGTACTGTCAGTGTAAAGAAGAACGATCACTTCCCATACATTAGAATACCTTACAAACAATTTTTTTTATTAAGTCTTATTATACTCAAAGGTATACAGTTAATATTGATATAGGAAAACTATAGGTTGATTCCATTTACAACGGTAGTAATTTATTTTAATTTGATAAGGAATAAAAGTTATGCACGTTAATAGTTGTTAAATTATTTTAAAGGTAAAAAGTGGACACCCTTCTTTCAGGGCCTAACCTCGTTTTAAGCGCTATTTGAAAAATGAAAAAAATATGAATATATATTAAATTGATGCAATTTGAATGTTCTTAAGTTGAGGTTTTTAAGAAAGTGGTGGTAGAGACAGACTCAGGAGGACTTATTAAATACGAAATTGAGGACGTTATTGCAAAATGATAAGTAACTTCGGTTACTTATCATTTTGTTATAATGTCCGATTCGAACAGCTATTTTTTTAGGTTAACACCAACCAACTAAATTAAAGTATAGTTTATACGATTTTTTTATCACTTTATCAACACATTCTCAAAACGAGTAAATTTTGGGAATCTGTCCACTGAGAATTCGACCCGATAAGAATTTGTCCACGTGCTACGAAACACTACTTCATCATTCTCTTGCCTATTTCCCATTATTTGGGGTCGGCGCAATATGTCATCCTCTTCCATTCATCTCTCTTAGCCGTTGTTTCAACACTCACCCCTTTTTTGCACATGTCATCCTTCACACAATCCATCCACCTTTTCTTCGGCCTGTTTCTCCTACCACAGCCATCAACATTCATACTCGTCTTATAACATGACACTCGTCTCTCAGCAGCACATGCCCATACCACGATAATCTATTACCCTGCAATTTTTCCGTCATAGGTGCTACTTTGAAACTTCCTCTAATATCTTCTTCTTCTTCGGGTTCCTCTCCATTACTGGAGGTTGGCAGTCAGCTCTACATATCCCTGTCGAGAGATATCTCGCCAAACGAAACAGCTCTTCGACGCTGGCGATGCCTGTCCACTCTTTATGGTTCGCGAGCCATGACATTCGTGGCCTACCGACGCTTCTTGTGCCCTCCACTTTGCCCATTATTATAGTCTGGAGCAGTTGGTATCGCTCATTCCTCAAAATATGACCAAGGTAGGTGACTTTTCTCCTTTTAACGGTTTGCAATAGCTCCCGGGACTTCCTGACACGTCGTAGAACCTCCACATTGGTGACTCCTTGTCTAATATACTCATCCCTAATCTTGTCCATTCTAGTTACACCACACATCCATCTCAACATTCGCATCTCAGCTGCATGCAGTCTTTTCTCATCCGTCCCTTTTTTGGCCCAACACTCTGATCTGTACATAACGACAGGTCTTATTATGGTCTTATATATTTTCCCCTTCAATTTGAGGGGGATTCGGGAGTCGCAGATTACGAGGTCTTATTTACCTCGAAATAATTACCGGAATGTAAAAAACTATCCAAACTAATTTAATTTACCTCCCTTTCACGCTCACAAATTTAATTAATATAGAAATGAGAAAGGTAGAGATGTATGCTGTACTTTATTAAATTCAGAGAATTGTATTTTCATGAGCGTTGAATATTTTATGTGGCAAGAATGTTACTTTACGTTTCGAAATGAGTTGTAATACTAGAAGAATAAAGTTTAGATTAGTTTGTCTGGTGTTAATATTGTATAAAGGGAATGTTGAATGCCGACATATTTTAAAGGATTTTATTATCTAAGTTAAGTTGGAAATAGAATCTAGAGTAAATCAAAAAGTCATAGACCTGGTTTCAGAGAACTAATCGATTTACTGTACCAAAGGGTAAAGGGTATGAACTTAAAAACGTTACATTAACACCAGTACCATTAACATTTTCTATGGAACAACCTATAATTTTTTTGCGATTTCGATATTGGTTCCATACTAAATATTGTTCAGTTTTCAGTTTACATCATAAATATCTACGAAGAATTAAAAAAATATAATAGTTATATTAAGTTAAGTTAGAGCCTTGTATACATTATTTATACACCATTTATTTATTTATTTATCTTTATTGGTTATCAAACAGCAAATTACTTAATCTCTAATACAGCAACATTTAAATTTTACAGAGCCAATTACATGATAACACGTTTTAAAAACTGTTTAAGGTACAAAGGACAAAACGTAAAAAATATGAAAGATTTGGACAAATAAAAAGACTAATTTGCTTCTACTTAATGACTGAATTGTATTGTTATACACCAACAGCTTAACATATTACGCATTACAAATAAAATTTCCATAAAAATCTAGTCGCTACTACATAGACCAATTAAAGGTATACACAACATTCGAAAATTTCATGGTATTACAATCATGATTAAATCTAGAAGTCGTAGAAATAAGAACTTAACAATTAATAAAAAGATGACGATCTTTATGAATAGTAACAATAATAATAATTTAGAATTTTGGAATTGAAGTTACCTTGACTTTACTTAACAACTGTTTCACACAATTTAATTATAACAATATGCTTGTCCTTTTTTCGACTTCATAACATCAATGTTACTTGCAAAACATTCCAGTTCTTCCTTCTTAATTATATTTCTTCCCACCATCTCATTGACTTTCAAATCTTGATCAGTAAATATCAAAAATTCTTCCACAGTTCTCATTTCGATTCTCGAAACTAATTTACATGTTTGTAATATATAGTGCGTATTATTGAATTCTGCTGTGTACCTTGGAAATTTCTCATCTGGTGGCATAGCCAATGCTAACTTGATATTTTCTATTCCAATCACTGATCCACCTTCTTTATCACAATTCTTTTTATAGTCGTCTAAATCGTTCTTCTTTGGTAGAGAAAATTTGATTTTAAAACAATATGGAGTGTCTGTTATATTTTGGTCAAACCAAATATAACCACCATTCCATATACCAAGTATCTTTTGTAGATTATGCTCTAAAGCTTGTGAAACATGTTCAGTATCGTTGCAGTCTGATTTACCGATCGATAGTGCGGTTATTTGAGTAATAATGATTGGTATTAGTAAGAAGTACATTTTTGTTACAATTTCTAATGATAGTTTTATAAGTTCTCATGTGATACTAGATTTATAAGTAACGTTTTATCATCGACTAGTAAGAGCCTGCAGTTTTGTCTGTGGTTTTAATCGCATATTAAAAATATAACAACTATATATTTTTTTTATATTTAAAAGCTATATTTTTTCTATTTTCTCCTGTCCAATCGAAGGCATGTCATTGATTTTGACTTCCCATAGTCGTGAAAAGATTTTTTTATTTTCTATGTTGGAATGATCACAATAATTAGGTATATTCATCATCATCATTGTATAGTACCCATAAGATGTTTTCTTTCATCGTAGTATCAGATTAGTACAATCAACTATTACTACAATCAATCAAATTATATGAACTACTACAATAAATAAAAATAATATATATAATTGAAAAAATATAAAAGTATACTATACTTTATTGACGTTATTTGTAAACAAATATTTCACACAATTCAATTATAACAAATGGCTTGTCCTTTTTTCAACTTCATAATATCGATGTTACTTGCGAAACATTCCAATTCTTCCTTCTTCATTATATTTCTTCCCACCATCTCACTGATTCCAGAATCCTCGTCGGTAAAGATCAAAAAATCTTCAACGGTTCTAATAACAACTCTAGCAGCAAACGTACAGGTTTGTAATATATAGTGTGTATTATTTAATTCAGCTATGTACCTTGGGAATTCTTTATCTGGTAGCATATCAAATGCTAGCTTGATATTTTCGATTCCAATCACCGACCCACCTTCTTTATCACAATTATTTTTATATTCCTCTAAATCATTCCTCTTTGGCAAAGAAAATTTGATTTGAAAACAAAGTGGCGTATCTGGTATAACATTTTGATCAAACCAAATATAAGCACCATTCCATATACCAAGTATCTTTTGTAGGTTATGTTTTAAAACTTGTGAAACATGTTCAGTATCGTTGCAGTCTGATTTACCGATCGAAAGTGCGGTTATTTGAGTTACAAGGATCGATATTAGTAAGAAATACATTTTTGTTACAATTACTATGATAGATTGATAAGTTCTCATGCGATGCTAGGTCTATATATAGTGTTTTATCATTGACTAATAATTTGCCTGTAGTTATTGTCCGTGGTTTTATTCGTTGATAACATTATTGAGAATACTAAATAAAAATAATGATGATTTTTTTTCTATATTTATATTATTCTATTATATCTTGTTCTTTCAAGTCGATGGTATTTTTTTGTGTTTAACTTGCATCGTAGTTATAAGATTTGCTTATAAGCATAAAAGGTTTGACGATTGCCTAGGAGTTACTAGACGATTATCTTGAGATAAATATCAATCAATCAATTATACTTTATTTGACACCAAAAAAACAGAGTATACAGAGAGCAGACAATCAGGAAATACAAAAGGCACAAAAAAAGGCGGTCTTATCGCTAAAAAGCTATTTCTTCCAGACAACCTTAGGGTAGAGGAAATAGTGAAAGAAGATTGGTAGGCGATGTAGATCATAATAACACAATATAGATAACATACACAAATAATGTTATACAAATATATTTATATATATAATATAAATACCTGTTACGAATACATATTCATACCTACGAATACATTAAATAATTAAAAAAGTACTAAAACAACAATTATTTATCAACGAGAGAAAAACATGAACCAGTGAGGTGACCATTCAGGATAGGTAGTCAGTGCTCGAGGAAATGAGCTTTGTCCTTCGACTCAAAAACATTCAAGGAGGGTGCACGTCTGATCGGCTCTGGTAACAAGTTCCAGAGCCGAACGGCATGAACAGAAAAGGAATGGGTGTAGAAGTTAGTCGAGTGAGTGGGCATAAGGACGGAAAGGTTTTCAGAGGAACGCAATTTACGACCAGTGGTGGAAGAAAAGGAGGAATAAAAAGTCAGGCGTTCATTAAGGTATTGAGGAGTCAAAGGATCGAAGAGGATGGAATAGAGGAGGGAAAGGATGTGAGGTTCCCGTCGACGTTTGACCGGGAGCCATTTAAGGCGAGCGCGGTATTCGGTTAAATATAATTATAATCATCATTTTATAGTACAGATTAGTGCATTTAAGATGTTTTCTTTCGCCGTAGTACCATCAGCGCATTATTATAATCGTGTAGAAACAAAAGCCGGCCAAGAGCGTGTCGGACTCGCCCATTATAACGTTCCGTGGTCATTATATATATGAAAAGGTTATCCTGCATGATATTAGATAACTTATGAAATCTTCGAAAGCAATCAACAGCGCAATTTAATTTTGTTCAGCGCCATCTATAGATCTAACCGAGAAAACCAGTTTTTAATATTTATATAACAGGTTTTTATGTTATTATTCCAACACTGTTTGAGCTACAGCGTTTTTTACACCCTTACACTTACATTATAACTACTTAGTTAAACTATTTTAATATTAAACGAATTGAAATACAATTATTTATTGTACATATCGTGAAGTAAATACAAATAAAACTGTTGAATAGGAGTGGTTGATAATTAATTAATCGTAAATTTATTATCATCTCATAATTTCACAAGTGCTTGATTATGAGTAAGTAAACTGTCATCAATGATATGTGAAGAGGCTAATGATTGATCTGACCCATCAAATATGTATGTATTTTGACTTCTGTGATCAAACCTGTTCCTTTGGCTGTTTATGGTAGTTTTCGGTAGGTACCTATTTTTGTTTGTTTTACCTACATTTTGGTTTTTGTTTCCGGTTTTTGGTAGATATGGGTCGATTTTGTTGTTTTTTATTAGTTTTTGGTTCTTGTTAGTAGATTTTGGTTAGCTAGCAAAATATTAAAAAGCTACCAAAAGAACCAAAAACAACCCAACGAACTGCCTAAAAACCCATAAACTATCAAAAATGACAAAATTTTACAAAAGAAAAGAACTAGCTTACTAGAAACTGCTTAAAAGTATCAAAAGTACTAAAAATCTACCAACTACTACCAAACGATCGGTACGCAAGTATTCTAGATGTCAAATAATTTAGTTAGACTCCGATGTAAAATATGAAAATGACATAACCACAAACAATAGTTAAAGAAGTGCTGCTTCAATGAAGTTTACGGTTCGCGTCGCAGACGAGGTTTGACCGCACTTTATACTCCACAGCAGCGGCGACCTTTGTGACTCGGAGGCAACGTTTTAGCCCAGTCATTTTACGGAGTTTTGTTAGGCGGGGTAGGGAGTATTTATTAATTGGACTTTTAAACTGTAACCGGCACTATTTAGTGACAAAATGACTATCTTAAAACAAATTTAAAAATAAATTCGCTACGCTACATAGAAATCAAAATTGTATCCTAGAAGGCATTTAAATTAATAATATTAATACCAATGCACTCACTTGACTTAGATTTAACAATATAAATCATTTTTGAGCAATAAAATAGGCATTGAAATTTAGAAAATGAGGTATTTATTAGAAAATACAAATGTATTTTTCAAAACCTTCTAAGTAGAAAAAAATATTTACCATCAGGTTTTTTAGAACGAGATAATAGCTAAATTTTAAAATGAAACTATTGCTGACGTAATTTTTTTTTTTGGTACATTTCGAGGCAAAAATTGGCTCTTCAATATTATACCGAAAAAAATATCAATTATTAATTAGTCCAGGCTCAAACTGTAAAATGACTGGGCTATTTTACTACCCTACACACTTCGTTCAAGTCTGTCAAACGCTAAGATGTTTTTATATATAGATCTTAGATCAACCAAAATGGCAACAAAAAAGCAAGGTAATTGCTCTAGTGAAGGGGCTACACGTCACTATATCGCGCCATTTTAAAATGCAGTAATGCTAGCGTATGACGCGTCCATTTGTTAAACGTCATTGGTCAAACGATATTATAATATGTTTACTGAAACTGCTGCCGCTTCTCTACTGGCCGCTGGTGCCATCTAGGTTTCAATTCAGAGAATTTTTGAATTTGTTCTTAATACAAATGTTAGTAGATTACACTGGATGATTTATGGCACAAATCGGCCTAAATTATGGAATAAATTAACATTTATCTGATTTCAAATTGAGCAAAATGTAAATCTGACGGTAAAAAGTTATTGCTTGGGTTTATTCAATAAATCTCAAATGAAATACTGTTCCGATATTTTAATCAGTGTTAAATTAAAATTGGGTTATTTTTAATCACTTTCCAAATTTTCAGGGTGATCTGAACAATTTTTAATACATACCGTTGATCTGAACAATTTTTAAGAGGCTATGTGAAAAAAATAGGATACTTCAAAGCGTCATATATCATGAAGTACTAACAGTAAGAGTATGATTAGCGGATATGTGTAAATTGAAAATATAATTGAAGTTTTGACAAGAGCCAAAACACGATTAAGACATTTTCTCGATAGAAAAACAAGCCAAAGTAGCCTCCGCTTTTATTTATAAACGCTTGGAACTGCTTAACGGTGAATAATAGAAACACGAGACTTGATTAAAAAAAGAGATTGATATTTTACTAATTTTGATTAGAGCAGAATTGAACTTACATAAATAGTACAATCACAATTAAATAAAGTTTGTTTTACGCTTGGGTCGCTTCAGTCGCGCGCGCCGCCCCATCTCTTCCTCTCGCATCAGGCAGTAATATAACAGTCTAACAAAATTAGGTGAAACTATTTTAAAGGGGTGATCAGACCATCAAACTGAACAACTTTCTCTATGGGACCAATATTGAAATCGCAAAAAAAAAATCTGCTGTCTCATACATTTAGGTTGAGTAGGTTTGTATGGAACAGCTGATTTTTTTCGCGATTTCAATATTGGTCCCATAGAGAAAGTTGTTCAGTTTGATGGTCTGATCATCCCCTTAAAATAGTTTCATCTAATTTTGTTAGACCTTATATAAGCTATCACACGCCCATTTCGCTTCAATTATTTTTCGACATAGGCCTTTAATGCAATTCGTTCTTGACTCAAATGTGTATGATTGATGCACCTTTTTTTAGCTAGTAAAAGTTGTTCACAAGGAAATGGAAATTATCCTTTTCTTTTGTGGTGTTCAAATATTATTTATTTTTCTATTCTATTTTTAAAAAATAGCCGCCATCTTGGTAGTGATGATTTTGCCAATATCAAGTTTAAGGAGCAATTAGTGCTTGACATTGTACGGTAATGGATATGGCAATCTCAAAGCCCTGTTTTTATACAAAAACACACACCCGAAACCGCCATAAAATGGCGGAGCCGCGTGGCTACTTAAATCGCGAGCCGAACGAAAGACGTCTACTCGAGAGACCTAGAGGTCTAGTGGCTAGAGCCACGCGACTCCCATTATTGATTTTTAAACATGTTTAAGCCATGTTATGCTATTTCGAATTAAATTAAAGATTGAAAAATGGGTGACAGACATGGGTGGTTGACAGGGTGTGTCATGTATATCGTATAAATTCCAGTTGTAATGCTGGACTTGCGGGTTAGTTAGTTTGTAATAACTACCAGTAGATGGCGCTCACGTACCCATAAGACGCAACAGATTGAAGATTTCGTTCTGTGGGTAGTGGGCTCGGTGGCGAAATTGGATAACGCAGTTTTGGAAGAGTGCGGGTTCAAGTCCCGCCCGAGACAAATTTTTCAATCTTTAATTTGATTTAAAATTTATCAATTTTAGGCGAAACGGGATTGGGCGTATTCCTGTGGAAAGTGTTATAAAAATCACCTTGCATAATAAATAAAAATAAACGCATTTTAAAGTATTTTTTAAATATTTACCTATAAGTACTATGAAGTTTAGTATATCTATGGAAAGTCGAACTCTACATACCAACATAAGAGATTAAAAGACTTCAAAGGCTGTAGCGTCGTAGTAAATTTCGTAGCCACGGCGTAGCAAGTAAAATAATTTTTATCTTTTTATAACAATCGAAATAAAATCTTTTCTTAAAAAGAACTTTTTCATTACTATAAAGGAATCTTTTATTACTATTTTTATTACTATCCAATAATAGCTTTGAAGACACTTTTTAGCGATTAGAGTACTTATTCCACAGTGTTACGGTTTAATTGCCTTTGTGATAGTGCTTCAGAGGTACGAAGCTGAGGTCTTAACGAGACCCGACCTGAATTCTAGACCGCCCAGAGATTTGCACAGTATAGTACAATGGCAGTAGTAAAACTGAGGCTTATTGACTTTGTCGTTTGTATTATATGATACTACACTACAAGTAGAAAAATATATAGTCGTATTTTGTGATAACTATTTATTTTAGCAGACTTCACTAGAAAATATCACACTTTTCTTGAACATTAATTTGTTGATATAAAAGTAAAAATAAACATTTCAAACGTTTAAGGGGGTTGTAATAAAATATTAATACCATACAGGGTCTTAACAAGCCAATGGTTTTTAAGGGGATAATCAGACTATAAAACTTAGCCCAGTAATTTTACGGGTTGAGCCGGGACTAATTAATAATTGAAATTTTTTTCGGTATAATATTGAAGAGCCAATTTGAGCCTAGAAATGTATCACGTCAGCAACAGCCCCAAATTTTAAATTTAGCTATTATCTCGTTCTAAAAAACCTGATGGTAAATTTTTTTTTGCAACATATTTAAGGCTTTACCATTATACGTACTAAAAACATGGTGTGAATATTTTTGTCTACTTAAAAGGTTTTGAAAAATACATTCGTATTTTTTAATAAATATTTAATTTTTTAAATTTCAATGCCTATTTTGTTGCTCAAAAATAATTTATATTGTTAAATCTAAGTCAAATGAGTGCATTGGTATTAAAATTATTAATTTAAATGCCTTCTGAGACACACAATTTTGATTTCTATGTTGCGTAGCGAATTGTTTTTTTAATATGTTTTGAGATAGTCTTTTCGTCACTAAATGGTGCCGGTACAATTAATAGTCTGACGTCTTGCGGGTTGGTTAGTTTGTAATAACTACCAGTAGATGGCGCTCACGTCCGCTTAAGACGCAACAGATTGAGGATTTCGTTCTCTGGGTGGTGGGCTTGGTGGCGAGGTTGGATGGCGCAGTTCCCTGGTTTGGAAGAGTGCGGGTTCGGGTCCCGCCCGAGACAAATTTTTCAATCTTTAATTTGATTCGAAATAGCACAACATGGCTGTAACATATTTAAAATCAATAATAATTGAAATTCAGCCCTTTTAACTTTCAAATTGACAGGTTTTTCAGTAAAATTTCCCACTTTCATCTGCTAATTTTTATTCTAACTGCTCTTGGAAACACCTCATACACTATTATAAAACTGTAAAAGAAGTGTCTGTACATTGAAGATATTAAAAAAAGTTACGTTATGGTTTTTAGGTGTCCCCGATTCCATATCAGCAATTTTTGGATTTTTTGTCTGTCTGTTTGTTAGTTTGTTTGAACGAGCATCACGCAAAAACTACAGACCCATTTTGATGAATTTTTTTGTTTGATAGCTAATTATCTGACTTAAAATCTGGTATATAATTTTTGCGGACAAAATCGCAGTTTAACGCTAGTAATGTAATGAAATCACTATCATGTCTTTATTCTACAAACAAAATACTACACTACATAACAGTACACAAATAAAACAAGTCATGCCAAATGACAGGTTCGTAGTAAAACTACCGGTTCTCGTATTTACTGTGACCCAGATGTTCCATTTTCAAGCACTATGTTTAGGAAATGAACGCTTTGGCAGAATCCGCACCGGCTTTGTGCTTCGAGATGAAAAATGGCGGCCGGGGAAAGGTTAATAATGGCGTTTGATGACATGAATTGTTTATGCGGTAACATTTTCGGTAGTGATAGATAATTATTATAGAAAAGATACATATTCTCACGCCTCTCCCTGGGTACAGACTGGGTAGTGACAAAAAGTATGAACCGGAATTATGTTTATTCCCTGTATTATACAACGCGTGCCCAATACGAGATCATATTATAATTTTATAATAAGATACTAGAGTTTATCCGTGACTTCGTCCACACAAATATATACCAGATTTTAAGTCAAATCATAAGCTATAAAACAAAAAACAGTTTCAACAAAATCGGTACAGTAGTTTTTGCGTGATGCTCGAACAAAAAAAAAACAAACATTCTAAAAAAAGATGATTTAGGATCAGGGATACCGTATCTAAAAATTCACAGATTTCGTGCCTCACACGACTATCGAGCACATTGGAAATGAATCTACGGAATTCGAAAAAATATTACCTCAAAAAGGTTAGGCTACAGGGTGAACCCTTAACCCGATTGTCTTTGTTTTAGGCTCAAAGCTGTAGCTGTAGCTGACGAAATTATCCCGAGACATTTTTCTCAATTTTTTGATATTATTCTTCGTTTCCACAATATCGAGCGCCAAAATCAAAAATTGGGAAAAAAATTTTTTTCACTATTTCGACCATAACTTTTTTCCTTTTTGATTTTCTTTTTGCACCATACAGCCCTCATAAATACGCGTCTTTTGAGCATTTTTTGAATATCATATCTTCACAACTCTCAGAGATATAAGGTGATCGCACTTTTTCGTGAAATCGGGGCCTATACTGGAGCGAACGAAAAGACAATTCCAATGTCAAAAGCATAGTAATCTTGTAAATATCTTCAATGTACGGACACGCTTCTGTTACGGTTTTATATTAGTTTAGATTATAGAAATCCTTACCTTAGCAGGAGGTGAACTAGATGGTTCATCAAACAGCGCCCAGACCTTGGGCTTGAGCCTCTGCCAGATCCCAAGTTCACCAGCGAGGAAGGACTCTTCATAGCCGAAGAGTCTCGCGATCTCGTCCTCTGAGGGTTTCTCACTGTCGATGTCCAACTTGTCGAGGATTGCCAAGGTATTCTGCGAACAAAAGATATATATAAAGAATTGCTATGATAAACGATATTTCATGCGACATTTCCTAGAAAGCGGGGTAATAGCACAGACCCATTACTCGCCAGAAACTATAGAAATGTAGTTTTACTGAAGAATGCTGCGAATTAGTTGGGTTCAACTAGTTACCAAATGTGCAAGTTATCCGATAAGGCAGAGACCTTTTGCAAACCACGAAAAGGAGGGTAAATGCCTACTTTGGGCATATCTTAAAGAATAAGCAATACCAGCTGGTCCAAATTATAATAATGGTCAAAGTAGGTAAAGGGTAAAAGAAGCGTCGGTAGACCACGAATGACATGGTCCGAGAACCTGAAAGAGTGGACAGGCATCGCCAGCTTTAGCAACTCGGTGAGACTTATCGGCATTAATACGAGAAGCATTCGTGGAATGGGCTGTATTGTTAATCTAACACAAAAAGAAACGATCAAGGAAGTTGAGCAACTCACAATAGTACATCTTGGGCCTCTCGATATGAGGAAGCCACGTTAAGCCGTCATGAATACATTTGAACGAGATATTCGTCAAGCTAAGTTATGGACCCTGGTGAGCACTGCACCACGGAGGTCTATTTAAATGACTTGAAAATATTGACACACGTACTCTGATTTGATTATTATCATTCAGGGCCCAATTTTACCCACTACTGGATATCAAGGCTCCATTTTGTTATGCCACCCTGTCATCAGCTAACTCTTCTGATATTGTCAGCTGACAATAGCTGTATGTCTTCCTGTTCCGTTCCTATACCATGGAAAAGTGAAAAACAATCTTCAGATAAAGATCTTGTTCTTTTCACATCCATATAGAAAACGTATTTCCATGGTAATAAAATTACATTCCGATGTATTTTTATCTACCGAGATTTATCCCAAACCTCTTCTAACTAATGATTAATGAAACAGAGACGAATAGCAGGTAAAATGTATCTGTAATGCTTTTGTGTGATCAGGGTTACTCCCCTAAAGCCATTTATTTCTTTGCCAAAGTAATGTAACACACACTGTCAAAAAGAATGCATCTTGTATGGTTTTTGGAATAAGTTATATGTATAAGATATTTGATTGATTGAAGTGTTATGATGTACATGTTGACAATGGGGTGCTCGCAATTGTTCGCAGGACCGATGGCTGATGGGGCCGAAGAGTTCTCGGGTGGCAACCGCGTACCGGAAAGCGCATCGTGGGTAGGTACTGCCGTACGCTGCTGTAGGTGGTGCGCGTATTTGCCCTCACAAATGAATAAGAACTATAGAAAGTATATCTGTGTTTATCTCATAAACACCATTTATATCCTGCATACTTTCTGACAGCTTCGCTGTCGCTGTTCAAAGTCGCTCAGTGAGCTATGGAATGAGCTTTACTCAGTGTTTTTCTGCCAAGTCACATAATCAGAATGAGGAAATACGTCAGAGAACTAAATAAGTTAACATAGCTCTGAAAATTTACAAGCTGAAGTAGCAATGTGACCAGCCTCTGGCAAATCTATATGAATCTGCCAGTGGGAAGTCTGAGTTCTAGGATAGATACCACGAACCGGCAGGCGTGAAGGACGCCCTCCAGCGCTGACCAGACGACCTGAGACAAGTCAGCGGAGGAGTGTCTGGATGAGAAGGCAGAGTAGACTTTTGTGGCGCGACGAAGACATGCTGTCTAGAAGTGGACGATGGCATGCTGATTATAATGATGAGTCGCTGTGTCATTATTATGGGATTTTTTCCATCAAGCTATGTTACAAGCAGCGTCTATTTGAAAGCCGACGTACGTAGCTGTTTAAGCCAATTCGGGAGCGATAAGACTTGCCGCATTTGCACTAAGGCTGCTTTTCCACCATAGATGTCCGAGGTAGCGAGGCGGTGAGCGAGGAAAAAATTGGCCAATGAGAGTGCTTCAATTTCCCAATGACGTGATCGAGCGAGCACGCTACTGGCGGATTGTTTCCTCGCTCACCGCCTCGCTGCCTCGCACATCTCTGGTGGAAAATGCTGTGCCGGATGGAGCAGAAGCCTGTTCGTTTCTATGTATATTGGCTCGCTTTACGGCGAGGGATCCGAACCAGGCCCTGTACCCGGACTTTCGATTTTTGATATATCGCTACCGTTTCGGTCCGAAATTCATTGAAATAGAGTAAACGAAAAAACGAAAACGTTCACGCAATTTCGAATGTCCGGGTAGAGGCCCAGACTTCATAACTGGTTTCAAAGTTGGTCAAGGCCGTCTGCTAAAGTCGTTCTCAACCCGCCCGACCCCTAAGCAAAGCATTCCCACTTGCAGTGGTCGATTTAAAAAGACACCATGTCTGGCTTAGCGTAACATGGGTCTCCCGACATGTGTCACTGTAGCCGAATTTGGTATGAGCGCAACACAGACGCAAGTTTTAGGAAAGAAACAAGATATTCGCTGACAAATGTGATATCTACAGAAATTATAGTCGTAAACGTTATTGAACCGTGAGTAGTAAGTTTATTTTGTGACAAGAAAAATAGATGTCGATCTCAGAAACAAATGGGTTAGTCACAATGTATGAGAATAAAATCATCTTGAAATAATATTCGGTGCAAAACTATGTTTTTACACGCTTTGGCTAGATTGGTTTCTATGAGGTTGAAAAGAATTCATTTTATAAAGTTGTATTATTTTATTAGATAGGTAGTGTTCTTCTTCAGAAGAATATAGAGTCTCAAATCATTAACTTGAAGTATTACTATTGAAGAGACAAATGAGGCATTTCCTAGATTAATGAAACCGACAAAAAAACTAGATGGCAATATTAAATTCTAATAAAACATTGAAGGTAACTTAAAATTAGGGAGAGTCGCGTGGCTAGAGGTCTCTCGAGTAGACGTCTTTCGTTCGGCTCGCGATTTAGATAGCCACGCGGCTCCGCCATTTTATGGCGGTTTCGGGTGTGTGTTTTTGTTTAAAAACAAGGCTTTGAGATCGCCATATCAATTACCGTACAATGAACGTTAACTTGAATTATAATAATATCTTCAACACTTGATACTGGCGAAATCTTTAAGGAAACGCCATTTAATAAAAATAGAATAGAATAGAATAAAATTAGGGAATGGAGAAATAGATTGACAGATTATTTTTTTAGTTTTTAATGCCATCCTCGCCGTGTTGCTCTAAGGCCTACTAAATGCATCCGGAATAAACCTGACTCGTAATTCAGTGACGGAACGATACCGTACCGTGAAGGTGCAGTTACGACGACGTTGCGATATAGTTGCGTAATCGCCTATGCTCAAAAATTGCTTGTGTGATAATGGTTCATGCCATTTAGTATGCAGCTTATGTTTAATGTTAAAACTATCGATAGTCTTTTGATATTTGCATAATATTGAAATAAAATTTACAAATCATCATCGTAACGTCATGAGTTTATCACATGATAGTAATTATCACGTATACAAATTTTTTGTATCTTTTTAATAAATACCTAAAAATGCATTAGTCATTTGGCATTTCAAACATTTTTATTTTAGGCATTTTTAAACAGTACCCTAGTAATTTTTTGTAATCATATTTGACAACTGTTACACTGAATTCCGAATCAGGTTTATTCCGTATGTATGTGGCGGACCTAAGTCTAAGGCGACACGGCACCGGGTTGCTCTATTTACCATCCATCCAGTGTTGAAATAATTTTTATTTAATGAAAACTACTCATTTTATTTTTACTTTGCCTTTGGAAGCAACGAACGCAACTTAAGGTACACACATGTGCGAACATTACATACGGGTCAAACTGAGATCGTCCCTTTTTCAAAATTGATAATAAAAAGTAGTTTTTCGAAGTCCATTAAAAATGTTTTCAGATCTTTTTAGTACCGCAGATAGAAAGCAAATTATGTAAAAAAAATCACCCTTTTTCCGACATCCACATTTATAGTCCCATGACAACTTATGAAACCTGCACTGCCATGGCAAGGGTCAAAGGGTAGAGATTTATACATTGTAATTTTAGATAAATATTATCTGGATTGCTTCTATAAGAGTTCGCCTTTGTCAGGAAAGATAGGTGAGATTTATGAATATTAAAAGTTGATTTACTATATTTCTGCGAAGTTCTTTACAATAATAAAAAAATTCAACATAATATTTGCCGGGTAGAACATTATGAACCATGTCGTCATGACATGGTTGGTGTACGTAATGGAAATGTTTACCAGGTCCTGTGTTCTGTCAAGGCTTGGCTATGGCTTATATCCGGATTCGATAATATAAGTTGGCGAATAAAAATTGTTATTATTTGTTTCATCATCATCGTCATATCCAGCCCGTATCTACCCACTGCAGGGCATAAGCCTTCTCCCTATTTGTCATCCTTATCGGTCCTGTGCAAGCCGCATCCAGGTCTTGCCGATACTTTTCCAGATGTCGTCAACCCATCTGGCTGCTGGACGACCTATTTCTCTTTTGCTTAATCTCGGTCACCACTCGGTTAAGGCTTTGCTCCACCTGCCATCACTTCGCCTAGCTACGTGTCCCTGCCTACTGCCACTTTAAGCGAACTATTCGGTCCCCTTTTATTAATTTTAGTTAATTGTTTGATTACCAATTAACCATAATTTTAAAAAGTATTTTTCAATAATTATTTTTCTAATGAACCTACGAACATTTTTGGGATTTACCAGGTACGTACCTAATTGTTGAAAATGAAATTCGAATGGTTCCTAAACATTCATAACTGTACTGCTACTTGCAGTAACAAAAGCATAAATAAAAATTAAAATAATTAAAGGCGTTTTATTAAGATTGAACACCTCCTTTTTAAAATAAGCCAGCTGAGATGTGGGATGCCGCTATTTTCTTTATAGGAACCAAAGCGAAATTGAAATTTTTCAGATTCCGATGCCGTTCACAAGATTTTCTTTTACATAGCGTAGAGCATACCAAATTTTTGTACATTTCTATATGCATGAGAAAATTGGTAATTTAAATCATCCGTCATCAAACACTACTTACATAATCATGAAATAATAGGTAATTTACTGGGTCGAACATAAGGACCGACCTACAAGAAAATACGGAAATACAGATGAAAACAGCATAGTACAAATGGCGAGCTAATCTCTAAAGAGATTTCGTCCAGCAGATACGTGACCGAGAGAGAGTTTATAAAATGAGACAGCCGTGTGCACACAATGTGCACATTTCAGTAAAAAACAAAGTGTTATCATTGTCACAAACATTGTTGTTTTTCAGTGATTCGATTTTGATTAAAGTCTTTTTTCTTGGTAAAGCAAAAAAATACTATAAAAAATAAAATATACCTAAACGGCCCAAATTAATATACCGATTGTTTTGTAATAGAATGATCAGACGATCGAACAACCTACGGGAGCAACGTCGAAATCGCGAAAAAACTAATGTCCCATACATTTGGCTCTAGTAAGATTGCACTTTTGTATGAAACAAATTGGAATCTATCTACATCTAGAGATTCGAATTTTTTCTCATTTTGACTGTTGTAATCATTTATTTTAATAAACGTTCTCTGGCTTTTAAGAACCAATTTTGATGTCCATAAAATGTCTCCCATACAACAATATAAAAATTTTATATTTAATGTTACATTCATTTCGTCCACAATTCATACAAAAACTATAAACTAACTACATCTTCAACAATAACGTATCCTTGAAAACAAGTAACGGGTTATGTAGGGTATCACAATCACAGTATTGTTAGGAGGTATTATTATGATAGCTTAGCGAAGGCGAAACAAAGCGGTCTTTTGTTTTCAAGTTGACAACACCCTGAGAATTTGTATTGAAGTGTTGTTTATGGAAAACCAGGCTACAAAGAACCGTTTCAAGGAAAATAGTATGAAGAAATGCAGAAAGATTCGGTGAAAAACATTGCACGTTCCAATAGGGATGTTATTAGCACAAAAAAGAGACAGATACAGAAAGGCTTATCCACGCAACCAACCAAAAACGCGCCCGTACGGACACAAAATTTATAGATAAATAGTACTGATACTGATGACATTCTTCAAATTTCTTTTCGCGATTTCAGTATTAGTCACACAGCCGAAGTTGATCAGTTTGATGCTCTTAGGGACGATACCGACCTTGCATCGGGCCGGGCCAGACGGCACTTTGTAATGCGGCAAAGGATATTGAAATGTGTAAAAAGGAATTGAAAATGAAAATGAAAATGTATTTATTGTGGATCATAGGCAAATTAATAGATGTACATAGAAAATAAAATGAGGCATGGAGTGTCCGTACTGTATGTAGTACTAGATACACATAGATTTTACAGGAACTTTTCACCCAACTTTAAAACTCAACGGATTTATAATTCGAAATCATTCGTTTGTAATTCCTAATTTGAATTCAGACCGCGTTCGAATATGACCGTACATATTTCAAACGTAACTGTTTGACCGCATCGCCGTCCTTTGAGAACCTCTTTGATCGAAATAGGGTTGTCGAAAACGTATCTTCATTTGTGATAAATGTTGTTTGAAATGTTTTTCGCGCACGCCTGTTTTGTACCCATACCCTTTCTAGTCTCCTCTTAAATATTCCCGAGCTTGAGGGCCAGGAGTGCGATTTTTGATAGTCACAAGTTGAAATCAGCAGTAAAAAAGATGCATAATCTCCATAGTAATCTTATCATTTTCTACTGCAGATTTGATCGTGTGATGCTTAGAAAAAATAGAATAAGCCGCACACTTCTACCGTATAAAACAAAAGGAGCCAACTTTCTTAGGTTGATGTGCGTGAGGCGTCATACAAATTATGTCTTTGTGCGTGTTTGGTGTAACAAAATTAGCTGAATCTATTTTAAGGGGAGTATAAGACCATTAAACTGAACAACTTTCTCTATGGGACCAACATCGAAATCGCGATAAAAAATCAGCTGTTCCATACAAATACAAAACTGCAAACATGACTCGACTCAAATGTTGGGACAGCAGATTTTTTTTTCGTGATTTCGATATTGGTCCCATAGAGAAAGTTGTTCAGTTTGATGGTCTGATCGTCCCCTTAAAATAGTTTCAGCTAATTTTGTTAGACCTTAAAAGGTTTAGAGGCCAGTGCTGGTTGCATTTTTTTTCGACACGTACGTAGCTTCGACTGTCTATCTTGACATATAACTTATCCAAGGTATGATGTTCGAAAATCGCACTCTTGCGCACGGTGGGGTTTGGTAGGTACCTAACCTACTTATGTAAACAATACTTTTCGAGTGAATAATTTTTTTTTAATACATATAATAAATGGGTATATTTTCTGGAATATTATCTTTATACTTTACAATACATTTTGGTCGAGAAGGATTGCAGTTTTGTAATATGGAAATTATGGAACAGCAGATTCTTTTTCGCTATTTCGACCTTGGCCACATAAAGAAAGTTGTCCAGTTTGGTGGTCTGGTCATCCTCTTAAAAGCCGTCAGCATATTATGAAGGAAGTCCTGTTATAGATAAAAAAATGCTTGTTTTTATTTGAACTGTCAGCTTAGTACATTTAAAACGCGATGATCAAAGTTATGCTGTCTTTATTTTGACTTTACCCAGCACCCGTCCTTCAAGAACTAGTTTGAACCATAATTTTAATGTTTATTTCATCTTGACATGTTTCAGCAATAGGGCAGCGCTTTTATAGACGTACGAGCGTTAACCCGCGACTTCGTCCGCACAAATTATATACCAGATTTTAAGTCAGATCATAAGCTATCAAACAAAAAAAGTTTCATCAAAATCGGTTCAGTAGTTTTTGCGTGATACTCTTTCAAACAAACAAACACACAAACAAACACCCAAACAAACACACAAACAAACACACAAACAAACAGACGGACAAAAAATCCAAAAATTGGTGAAATGGAATCAGGGACACCTAAAAACCATATCTTAACTTTTTTTTGTTAATATCTTCAATGTACAGACAAACTTCCTGTTACAGTTTTATAATAGTATGAGCGTTAACCCGCGACTTGGTCCGCTCAAATTATATACCAGATTTTAAGTCAGATCATAAGCTATAAACAAAAAAAGTTTCATCAAAATCGGTTCAGTAGTTTTTGCGTCATACTCGTTCAAACAAACAAACACACAAACAAACACCCAAACAAACACCAACCAAACAGACAGACAAAAAATCCAAAAATTGGTGAAATGGAATCAGGGACACCTAAATACCATATCGTAACTTTTTTTTGTTAATATCTTCAATGTACAGACAAACTTCCTGTTACAGTTTTATAATAGTATAGATAGATTTAGGTTTGTGTCTGTCCTATAAATAATGTCAGATAAAAGATATTTTAAAAACATATAGTTTTAAAAAAACATAAATTTGCATTTTGCCCAATGATACACTATGCAAAAAAGATGCTTAAGTGCGGCAAAGCAAAAAATATTCTTTTCTAGTTATCTTGTTTTCTATTCATCAACAGGACCTTATTTTCCCTTCAAAAGTTGCCTTTTACGATATACAGGTTGTAGACTTAAATGCGTTACATACCACCAAACTGAACAACTTTTGCGATGGGATAAATATCGCAAAAGAAAAAAAATCCATAGTAAATTGCAATGGCTACCCATGCGTACTTATGAAAGAGCGGATGTTTTTCTTTACTATTTCGATGGTGGCTCCATAGTGAAAGTTGTTCAATTTGATGGTAGCACCCTGTTTGATATGTAACGCATTTAAAATTGCTCCATGCATTGTACGGGTAGAGATTATTTTAATCTTATCCTGAAGATAAAACGAAACCTACATGAGCAAAAACCAAGGGAAAAACTCTTACAATATTTTTTAAAGAACAAAGAAAATTGGCCAACCCTTTCTACAGTACCACTGTTCTTTATAGCCAGGACGTGTATTTAATGCCATTTCCTTTTAAAACGAGATGAAATGAACATGCTTGCCTCTGCAATCCAACAGTACTACGTATAATCGCTTTTTCTTAACAAACATAATTCAGTAGTAATTTTCTTGGCTTTTAAGTAAATTGAGGAAAATAATGATGAAGAACATTTTTTGGAGGTTATTTTATCGCTTAATGCAAGTCGGACTCCCGCACCAAGGGATCCATACCACCAGATCACCACATCTATACTATTATAAAACTGTAACAGGAAGTTTGTCTGTACATTGAAGATATTAACAAAAAAAAAGTTAAGATATGGTTTTTAGGTGTCCCTGATTCCATTTCACTAATTTTTGGATTTTTTGTCTGTCTGTTTGTTTGTGTGTTTGTTTGGGTGTTTGTTTGTTTGTTTGAACGAGTATCACGCAAAAACTACTGAACCGATTTTGATGAAACTTTTTTTGTTTGATAGCTTATGATCTGACTTAAAATCTGGTATATAATTGGTGCGGACGAAGTCGCGGGTTAACGCTCGTACTATTATAAAACTGTAACAGGAAGTTTGTCTGTACATTGAAGATATTAACAAAAAAAAAAGTTACGATATGGTTTTTAGGTGTCCCTGATTCCATTTCACCAATTTTTGGATTTTTTGTCTGTCTGTTTGTTTGTGTGTTTGTTTGGGTGTTTGTTTGTTTGTTTGAACGAGTATCACGCAAAAACTACTGAACGGATTTTGATGAAACTTTTTTTGTTTGATAGCTTATGATCTGACTTAAAATCTGGTATATAATTTGTGCGGACAAAGTCGCGGGCTAACGCTTGTACTTAATAATTTTGTGTTACCTATACATGGTCCAATTTAATACGCTGTCAGTTTTTTAAGGGGATGATCAGTCCACCAACCTGAACAACTTTCGCTACAGGGCCAACCACAAAATCGCCAAAAAAAAATGTCTGTCCCATACATTTGGGTCGAGTGGGATCGCAGTTTTGTATCTAGGTTATTTTTGTTTTTGAGATTTCGGTTTTTGTCCCATAAAGAATGTTGTTCACTATGATGGTCTGATTATCCCCTTACATTAAGAAATATTCAGCATATTATGCAGAAACCTGTATGTATGTAAAAAAAATTCTTACACAACACCGCGATTAAAAAGAGCACAAAAAGGCATTTAGTAAAAAAAAATTGGAAAATTTTGTCTACAAAATTTTTCGTCCTCGCCTCACACGATAGCAGTGTTGCCATATTATTAAAATCCTTGGAAAGAATAATAATGGAGAGCTGTTATCGACGTGACGGGGACGAAACCGGGTCTCGGCGTATAATCCCGGATAATGGAATGGTGATCCTTTGTTTATGTACTCTAACGCGCCGGACGGTCCGGGGTTCTTTAACGCTGCGGGTGTTTACGGAGTTTTCTTTACTTACAGTCATTGTTTCAATGGACATGTGGAGAAAGCGAAAATGAAATTAAAATTTTGGTTTAATTGATTTGGGTAGTTTTTTTTTATAAGGAATCCTTTTGGTTAAAAGCGCCAATATAAAAAAAAGGAAAATCCTTTTAAGACCTTCAAGGTCAAGGTCAGCTAGAAAAAAATTATTATTTTGGATATGCAAAAGTAAAAAATTTGGGTTTTTTCAAGGTTTTTTTGTTTTTAGCTTGATCGTAAAAACGGCAATACATACAAGCGTGAAAGAAGTTTGGCGGACGGCCATGTAATTTGAGACCCAGACTTATAGTTCCCGTACCTGAATGAAACTTAGTAGTACGTGTAGACTGAAATAAAACTAGTAAAAAAATATATTGGCTGTAACCTGTAGAAGTTGGGGGAAGGTATTTCTCCTTATGATACCTTTCGTATCAAGTGTGTGAAACTTATAATCTTTCTTATTAGATAGTCCACTCAATCTCCTAAGCATTCATTGTGTTTATTTTTTCTGAAAATTTACGATAACCGTACAATATTATGATAATGGAAGAAAACGAAATCCCACACACTCTCAGTTCAACCAAGCCAAATAATGTTCCGTAACGACCAAAAAATACCTCAGTTATAATATTAGATGAAAAAAGCTGTCATGGTTGCGTTTTGCTACTGCTTTTTGGATGATTTGTCTAATTTACAAGTAATTATTACTTTTGAATCCGGATTTCCGGAGATGTGGAAGTTTTTTTTTTAAAAATGCCTTATTTTTTCTGTTTATAATAATTATGACCGCCCCGTCCTGAACGGCTTTTAGTTTCCGTAAAAAGTGGCTGGGTCCAAATTTGCCATTCTTCTTTGGCGTGATTATAGGTAGTGCATACTCTAAGGTAAAACCACAAATAAAAAAAACTGACCAAGTGCGTCAGGCTCGCGTTAAGACGCTGACAACACCCAATTGAGCTCCACTTCAGAAGTTTTTTAGTAATATGTTATATGTTATATTTGACCGTATTTCTGCAAAAATTATTGTTTCCAAAACACGTTTTGCTTTTGTTAATATTGTTTTGTGGTACAGAGCCCTCCGTGCATGACTGTTTAATACTATTTTCATTTTTGAACTGGAGCAATTGCTAGTTAATTTAATTGTGATGCTCATTGAAATGTGGGTGTAATGTATTTGTTTCGTTTCGATGTTTTAGGAATTAATTAGTATTTTAATTTATGTCACAAACTCAATATGCAATTTTTTAAAGTAAGTGATGCTGGTAAATGGTTTCATCTTGACTGTAATCTGTACGTGTACCTATACAACAAAATAAAAAATGAAATAAAAGACTCAGACTCGCACTTGGCCGATTTTTTAAAGTCAACGCAAACGAAGTAGCGGGTAACAACTAGTTTCTAATAAACAACATCAATTATAAACTTTTAGAGATTCTATCAAAACGTTGTTGATTTTAATTGAACATGCGAAATGGCCCAAAGCCTCTGGTTATTTTAATCCAATTATAAAGTAACCTTATTATTTTGATCCCAATTGTCTAAACTATTATAAAACTAATACAGTTTTTGAGAGTTATTATTTAATCTAGAAAAAATATACCAAAACGCGGTAAGAACCCGTTAAAATGTTTATTTCTAGATTATTATAAAACTGTAACAGGAAGTTTGTCTGTACACACGGCGACACATCAAGCTATACAAAACCAACATAAGCTGGCCGCGCGTAGATAGAGTAGTGTATAGCGTCGCGCGGCCAGCTTATGTTGGTTTTGTATAGATTGATGTGTCGCCGTGCGTACATTGAAGATATTAACAAAAAAAAGTTAGGATATGGTTTTTAGGTAGTATCCCTGATTCCATATCACCAATTTTTGGATTTTTTGTCTGTCTGTTTGTTTGTGTGTTTGTTTGAACGAGCATCACGCAAAAGCTAGTGAACCGATTTTGATGAAACTTTTTTTGTTTGATAGCTTATTATCTGACTTAAAATGTGGTATATAATTTGTGCGGACAAAGTCGCGGGTTAACGCTCGTAAACTTATAAAATTGTATTTATTTATAGTATTTTGATAAACTTATAAAGGACAGGTTACGTAAACGGGGTGTTAGGGTAAACAGGGTAAACAGTTGCATTACTTTAACCTCTCGTGTGCCAATAATTACAGACACGATAGAAATCAATTGTTTTCGTCACGCGGATCTACGTTCCGGCATACCAAATGTTAAGGAGTGATTGTTTCCATGATACTAATAACTTTCCCCTTAGAAACCTATTTCTACATCGGCAAAAAAAGACCTAGGTATATTAACAAATTGGTATTGACTTGGGTACATCGTTTATTCTTTTGCATACTAACAGTTCGTTTTCGGAACATCCTGTGAAATGAGCCTTGACCGCTGTGTCTGTGTTACTTAAGTTTTTACGAATAACCGTAGGTACACAGTGCACTCCTCACCACTACACATATATGCAGATAACGATCCAGTCCAACTCACATTCTTGTCTAGTTTTTAAACACACACATGCGACTGCTTAATGTTTGTACCTACTCCCATAATACCTGTCGAGCCTATGTATCTGATAAGACTACGTGTTTTGAATATTTTGTTTTTGTTTTCTTCTTCATGTCTTTGCTTTTACTATTTATTTTTGTAAATGCCTATTATGTAGTACCTAAGTGATTTATAGTTAAAGTTGAATTGTAAGTACTTATTTAAGTAGTACATAACATAGTTATCCTAACTGTTAATTTTGTAATGTTTTTTTCATAAATAAATATTAAATACAAATAAATATAAGGTTTGCAAAAAATTTGGACGTGACATAATAAATCAGCTTTTCTAACTTTTGTATGAAAATTCGTAGGTAATTTTTTTTTTGCTAATTTCTCTCATGATTCTTTGCGAAAGTTGTTCAGTATCTAGAATACACCCATTAAAGTAATGCAACTGTCTACCCTGACATCCTGTAGTTTCATTTTCCATAGTGAAATATCTACGCACTTTTCTAAACTAAAACTTGTAAAAAACCGGCCAAGTGCGCGTCGAGCCATGCGCAGGGTAGGGTTCTGTAGTTGCCCATCACAATATTATAAATTTACAAGGGAGCTTTTTGTTTTCGGCTAATAAAGTCTAAAAAGAACATTTTATAAGTTGGTGGAATAAAAAAAATATTTTTCTAGATTTTATTTTACCACTTTTTTGACGTAATTAATATGTATCATCATCATCATCATATCAGCCGATAGACGTCCACTGCTGGACATAGGCCTCCCCCAAAATGGGGGGATTTGCCATAATCGCCACGCTTGGCAGGCGGGTTGGCGATCGCAGTTGGATTGAACGTATGTACTCAGAGGATGCTGCTGCCCATCCTCCGGTAGATCCCTTAGTCGCCTTTTACGACACCACCGGGAGGAAATGGGATGGTGCTATTCTTAGCCGACACCACACGGACAATGAATATGTATACCCATGCCAAATTATAGCTTTCTAGTACTAAGCGTCTTTGAGCTAAGCCGTGGACAGACACACAGACAGACAGACGGACGGACGGACATGGTGAAACTATAAGGGTTCCTTGTTGACTTCGGAACCCTAAAAACTACAAAACTTATGACAAAAAAGAAAAAGAGTTGAAGTTTGTAACTCAGACCAATTTCCGTATAAGCAACAGATGTCTGGACGAGAAAAAAGTTTTATTCACGTAAAATAAATAAGCTCCTACATTTTTGGGTTGCAAATTGTTAGAAACACGTGCTCCTTTGAAAGTATTATTAATATTTCGCCCAATTAATTTGGGGGATCAAATGAAAATTCTTCAAACTTTGAAGGCTTGTTACATTCTTCAACTTTACACGACAGTTTTGAAAGTTCCCGTCTAAAAAGGGATCAAGTTACTTTCAGCAAATTATAATCAAGAGAACCATAATAATAATGATGTGAAAAAATATACAGGGTGTAAAATTTAATGGGGCTCTAACTTAAAGGGGTGTTTCAAACCATCACAAAAATCGCGAAAAAAAAATCCGGTGTCTCATACAAAACTGCAAACATAACTCGATGGGACAGCAAATTTTACTTTAGAGATTTCGATATTGGTCCCATAGAGAAAGTTGTTCAGTTTGATGGTCTGAAGCACCCCTTTAAGTAAGTGTCTCATTTAAGGGCCTATGTCGAAAAATAATAGAAGCGAAATGGGCGTATGATAGCTTATATTACTGCCTGATGCGAGAGAAAGAGATGGGGCGGCGCGCGCGACTGAAACGACGCAAGCGTAAAACACACTTTATTTAATTGTGATTGTACTATTTATGTAAGTTCAATTCTGCTCTAATCAAAATTAGTAAAATATCAATCTCATTTTTTAATCAAGTCTCGTGTTTCTATTATTCACCGTTAAGCAGTTCCAAGCGTTTATAAATAAAAGCGGAGGCTACTTTGGCTTGTTTTTCTATCGAGAAAATGTCTTAATCGTGTTTTGGCTCTTGTCAAAACTTCAATTATATTTTCAATTTACACATATCCGCTAATCATACTCTTACTGTTAGTACTTCATGAAATATGACGCTTTGAAGTATCCTATTTTTTTTACATAGCCTCTTAAAAATTGTTCAGATCAACGGTATGTATTAAAAATTGTTCAGATCACCCTGAAAATTGCTCTAATCAAAATTTTTAAAATATCAATCTGTTTTTTTTTTAATCAAGTCTTGTGTTTCTATAATTCACCGTTTAGAAGTTCCAAGCGTTTATAAATAAAATCGGAGGCTACTTTGGCTCGTTTTTCTATCGAGAAAATGTGTCCTAATCGTGTTTTGGCTCTAATCAAAACTTCAATTATATGTTCAATTTACACACATCCGCAATTCATACTCCTACTGTTAGTACTTCATGATATATGACGCTTTGAAGAATCCTATTTTTTTCACATATCCTCTTAATTTTACACCCTGTATACGTATACATTGGATACAGACACGTATACAAGGTTAAACTTAGTGTGCTGACCGTTGTTTTAAGAGGACGATCTGACCATCAAACTGAACAACTTTCTCTATGGGACAAACGCCGAATTCACGAAAAAACGATAGCATTCCAACATTTGGTTGGGATTGTAGTTTTGTTTGTAACAGCAGATTTTCTCTAGGGGACCAATAACGAAATCGCGAAACAAAATCAGCTGTTCCATACAAATCTACTCGACCTAAATGTATAGGACAACTGATTTTTTTTTCGCGATTTCGATGTTGGTCCCATAGTGAAAGTTGTTCAGTTGGATGGTCCAGACAACCCCCCTTAAAATATATACTTATTAATGTAATTAATATGATTGTGTATGTCTGCCCCATTTTGTTACGTCAAAACTACCAAACCGATTTCGATATTGGTCCCGGAGAGAAAGTTGTTCAGTTTGATGTTCAAATCATCCTCTTGAAAATCGTCAGCATATTAAGAAGGACCGTACGCTATACACAGGATGTAAACTTAAATGCAGAGTTCATTGTGAAGGGTCAAAAAACCCCAGTTATTTTACAAAATTTATTTATTTATTTCCAAAAACGCATGCATTTACAGAATGAGTAGATCAGCAATCTGTACTGGAGTTTTCTGCCTCACAGACTGCTTTACATGTTTTTTACATTATAGTGGTAACAGTGGTTCCTTAACTGTCATTTTACTAAAACTAGGCATATCGGTGTGCCGATGATGATCACCATAAAATTAAAAAGACAAAAAATAAAGAATACCAAGAAAGTATAGTAAATTTGTTAAATTTGTTTGTTTTCAGTGTGCAAAGAAGGAAATACTATTTCTACCATGCTATATGTTGTACATCATAAGTTATACTGATTGTTTGTTCGTGTGTGCGTGTGTGTGTGTGTGTTTGTGTGTGTACAGATTTAAAAACGTTTTGTGTGCTTATTTGTTCAGAGCCCTACGGTCAACGTCCTTGGGTTCGGTTGATTATTTAACCGCTCTGAACATAATAGGGTGTGTTTAATAACCAGCTACTTTATTTCCTCCACAAGTTTTTCCGTCTCTTCATTGTTCAGGCTTTTTAGGTAGTTGTTTATTTGACTTTTAATTTTTACCTTTGTGCAACTGTAAAATTGTATTTTTTTGTTAAGTTTGTTATACACGGATACTGTCAGGAAAGATTTGTGCCTTCTAGCAAATTATGTATAGATGCTAGGGGCTAAAATGGCCGGTGGTCTACGTGCAGGCTTCTTTTGCGTGTTGATCAAATTAAGTTCACACAGGATTGAAGAGATATACAGTTGTCTCACTATAAGAAGCCCTGCTTCTATGAGCAGAAGCTCCGTGCTGTAACGAAAACTTTTATTTAGCATAATCTTTAGGACCATTCTTTGGGATCGCTCTAGTTTTATGAGTCTGGATTTGCAGGCCCCACCCGAGGCTGATATGCCATATGCTAATATACTCTGGCAGAGGGCATAGTACACAGTTTTCAGAAGATTTCTATCTAAGATGTTTCTAACTCTTCTAAAAAAGAACATCAACTTTCTCATTCACAAAATATATATACTTACGTACATCGGAGAGGTCCACATTTATGTGAGAATCGTTGGCGTGAACTAAAAGGATTGGAGTCTCATCTTCGTTATTTTTTCTATTTCCTTTGAATAAGTGTCATCTTGACCCTTTTCTTTACGATCGTATGATATACCTGCATTACTTTTTAGGTCGAAAAAAGCTGAGAAAAACTAGCGAGCTAGGTAGCGAGCTTGGAAGACAAATGGATCGCATTTGTCATTGGTCTTACCTAAACTTACTTTAGGCACAAAATGCCGTGTGGTGTCGGCTAAGAATAGCACCATCCCATTTCCACCCGTGGGTGTTTCATTCAAAGTAAAAGGCGACTAAGGGATCTACCGGAGGATGGGCAGCAGCATCCTCTGAGTACACACATTCAATCCAACTGCGATCGCCAACCCGCCTGCCATGCGTGGCGATTATGGCAAATCCCCCCATTTTGGGGGAGGCTTATGTCCAGCAGTGGACGTCTGTCGGCTGATATATGATGATGATATAGTTCTACATACTTTGGGCAGAGAATTGCAGGAAAATACCCTGCATTTTATATTTAAGAGGATAGACCAGTACGGTTTAGTCTATACAAATGTATTCTCCTGTTTTCTCCCTGGATAATGATACTAGAGCAAATATTTTTTTACCATACAATCTATGTCACCTCTGCCATGTCTCTATGTTTTGCTTTTTTGCCTTGATTAATTACTGTAAGAACTAAGAACCTTCGAAAATGACCAATTTTACCGCCCGTTTTCAGACATCCAGTAAAAAAAGCAAAACATGCAAACATAGCTAAAGTCTTTCTCATATAATTTTTGAAAGAATTATTAAAATCAGTTTAGTTTTGGAGGAGGAAACAGGGGAAGTGCTGATTTTGGCGATTTTTTGTATATAAAATCCGTCCGCGCTGCAGTTGTCTCTTTCGCACTCTAGTCGGCGGGATGTATGGGTGGGGCGGATCCAACATATATGTATACAGTCGGAAAAATGACCTATTCTCCAAATTAGCATTTCAGCCCACTTATCCTCTTAAGTATGTAAAAACGCAGCACTCATCCTAGCAACTAGACAAGTCAACAGATGAGATTTAATTATATAATTTTACTAGCGTTAACCCGCGACTTGGTCCGCACAAATTATATACCTATAAGCTATCAAACAAAAAAAGTTTCATCAAAATCGGTTCAGTAGTTTTTGCGTGATGCTCGTTCAAACAAACAAACAAACACACAAACAAACAAACAGACAGACAAAAAATCCAAAAATTGGTGATATGGAATCAGGGATACCTAAAAACCATATCGTAACTTTTTTTTGTTAATATCTTCAATGTACAGACAAACTTCCTGTTACAGTTTTATATTAGTATAGATCTAGACAAACATACAGCTCTATAGTGATACGTTTAGTTTTCAGAACTTAAATAACTCAAAACCAAAACAGTGTCTACCTATAAAATTTGATAGGTAAAAAAAGTATGTGTTGCTCAAACGAGGAGGAAGCTATCTAAATATCATTTAACCAAAGCATTTAACAAACAAACATAAAAGAGTTAAAGATAACTACAGAGACAAAGCTCACAGATCATTCCAAAGCCATGCCTAATTAAACAAACATCTAAACAACCTTTGATAGGAGGCGATATTAAAACCGGATATGAGCGGCTCTAATCCGGATAAAACCGGTCCAGAGCGGTCGAGTGCGGAAACAATTAGTTGTGGTGTGTCGGGCGACTCGGGCGGTATTGTGTACGGACGAGTTGGGACTTTACACCTTTGTTGTTCTCTTTACTTTAGAAAGTTGCAGGAAATTGTAAAGAAAATAGCATAGCATAGCATATGCTCACGAGTATATTCCCCGAGGGGGTAGTCAGAGATATTCTGAAACTTAAGAACATCCACGTTTCACTAGTAGTACCGAAACTCTGTCCAGTGTGACGGGGAGTGAGCCCGTCGCCACTTGTAATGGACAGTAGGTACAATACATGCCTCTAGATTGAAGCATGCAGGTTTCCTCACTATGTTTTCCTTCACCGAAAAGCCAGTGGTGTTACAAATCGTACATAAATTCTGAAAAACTCATTGGTACGAGTCGGCCTGGACGGGGATCGAACCATCGCCTCTTGCACGGCAGGCAAGGTTACTCGCCACTGGACCACCACGGCTACGAAAATACATAGGTATTTTATTATACTTAGGATACAGGTTGTAAGCTTAAATGCGTTATATATCGCACAGGGTGCTTTTTTAGACCATCAAACTTTTACTATGAGACTAAGTTTTAAATCGTAAAAAAATAAAAAGCTGTTTCATACATTTTAGTCTATCGATTTATCGATGGAACAAATTTTTTCGCGATGACTCGATTTCCGATGTTGACTTCATCGTGAATGTTGTTCAGTTTGATGGTTTGAAGCACTCTGTTCGATATGTAACACATTTAATTTTACATTCTGTATATAAACTAATCCTTTTTCAGATAACGATGTTCATCCCACAGGGAAGTTGGTTTAGTTTGATGGTCTGATAACCCCCGTTAGCATATTAATAAAGACCCATGTTTTTTTTTTTATCTTTATTGAAGAGCTTGGCCTGAGGCCATGTCACTCTGTGGGATTTTCCATTGGGTAAGTTCACAGACATTATAATAACAATAAAAAAACTAGTAACTACACAGTAATGAAATAGAAAAATAAATAACTACAAATTTAAGGTTTTTTTTGTAGATGGAGTACAGTGCCTTGGCAGCAACCGACGTGGGTGCAGCCAAGGCACAAATACAAAGCCCCATATTAAGAGACGGCAAGCCGTCAAGCACCTGTCTCCTGAAGGCCTCGCCCCGAACACACTCCATCAGGACATGGTAGACGTCCTCAATAACCCCACAGTCTTCACAATTACGGGATGCCGTAATCCCCATCAGGTGTGTGAACTTTTTGGATGGAATGTGACCGGAGCGAAGCCTCAGAGCTGTTACAATGTCAAGTCTGGCTAGGGTTACCATCTGACCGGATAAAGCCGGTCTAGACCGGATTTTTACGTGTTAGACCGGACTCCGCCCGGATTTTCCGTCAGACCGGATTTTTGTCATACTTGCATGTCCTCCCGCCCGCTCTTAATCTCAATATTTCTTTAGTATTTTGCCACACAACGCAAATGTTGAGAGTCTTTTCTCTCATGACTTCTCAGTGGACCAAAGAGAGAAACAGACTTTCAGTGGAGTCAGTGAGAGCCATATTGCTTACGCAATATAACTATAAACACGTGACGTGTGAACAATTTTATTGCGAAACAGGTGTTAATACAGGTTCGTGACCGGACTTTTTTTTCAAAATCAGCATTTTTAGACATGTCAGACAGGATTTTGCAGTTTTAGGCCTGGTAACCCTAAGTCTGGCCATTGGGCCATGTTGTTCTCAGGTAATATTGTATTACTATACATTCCAGCAACGTAATAAACACGCATCCCCTTACAATATTGGCGCCAAGATATCAAGTCGTAAAGTGATATTTACGACATTTCAAATGTCTTTATGATAATACAAATAACAATAAAAGCTAGCATTAGCGTTGGTTGTATATTTCCACTAGATTTCCAATGGATTATATTGAGCGTGTGGAGAATAAATGAGATATTGTCGCACAGGTATCGTTAGTTTGATTACCGATTATTGACCTGGGAAACTATAATATTTATGACTATTCATACAAATTCCTTGAAGGATTGGAAGGTGATTAAGGTCTAAAATGACAAAGTATAAAAATGTCGAATATCGAAGTCTTATAAAACTGAAGTGTAATAAAGTCCAAGTTTATTCTTAAACAACAAAATTTTAAGTACGTTATACTGTGGAGGCGTAACTCAAATGGTTAATTAAAATAGAGCTTTAATAATTATTTTGATATTTTATCTCGATAAACCGAGACATTTGCTTTCTAGCCCTGAGAACGGTCTTCCGAATTCTCAATAATTGAAGCGCGTGCCGGGGTTCCTCGACGTTCCAAATTTATTTTTAATAAAAACTAGCCAGAAAGCTATGGCTATACAACCTCCTTACATCACCCTCACCGAAAATTTGAAATTTCCAGCTCCCCGAGCCCACCTCTCAAGACTAGGCCTGCCTGCCTACCCTACACTAATACTACTACCTTCACTGAAAAAAATGTTTTGTTAAATATAACCGACCTCCAAACGTTTGTATATAAATAGCAAAAAGATATGCTATTTATAACCAAACGATTGTTTATGTGCTACAAAACCGTTTGGAAGTCACTAAAGTTCGGTTATATTTAACAGAACATTTTCTTCAGTGGTGGCAGGAACATATTATACAAAGCTAACGCATTTTTATTATTTGGTTAAAAGGGCTTGGTCAATGACCAAATAGCTACTGCGACCTGGATCTATTGTAGCTTAAATAGGTAAGCTAACGCATGGCCACTGGTCTAATTACTGCTAGTAACAAGTACCAGCATATCGGTGGGCCATGTCAATGGTTCATTCGAAATCATTCAAATACCCCCTGGAAGTATCCCAAAATTAAACCATAACTAATAAACTGACTGATGACGTTTCATCTTACCAACCGTCAAGCCCTCCGGGTACGCCACGTACCCTGGTACCCCAAACCAGCCGAAAAGAGTCCCATAGACCAACCCACATATTGACTGCTCTCAAACGGTAAAGGAAAACATCGTGAGAAAACCTGCATCGTGCTGAAGAGGAAATTAGTACCTATGCATATTGTGAAGTCAATCAATCTGCATTGGACACGCGTGGTGGACTAACGCCCATACACCCTCCCACGTAGATAGGATGTAATAATTATGATGATGATGATGTTTTCTTTCTGGTTACGTCCTAGGTGACTACATGTAGATGAGCATTCCCTTTTCTTTTTTCAGAGGTGGTTCAAACCATGAAACTGAACAACTTTTACTACGGGAGTAAACCTGAAATCCCAAAAAAATAAATTTGCTGTTCCATACTTATCTGCAATGCCTGAAATAGCAGCCTATAGTAAAAGTTGTTTAGTTTGAAGGTCTGAACCACCACTGAAAATTTGCAGTATTTAAAAAATTACCCTCTACCTATACAATGCAACTATTACAATGCTTTTAGCCCAGTCATTTTACGGATTGAGCCGGGACTAATTAATAATTGCTATTTTCTTAGGTATAGTATTTAAGAGGCAATTTGAGCCGAGAAATGTAACAAAATTAAAAAGAAATCACGTCAGCAACATCCCCAAATTTATATTTTTTCATTTATCTCGTTCTACAAATCCTGATAGTAAATTTCTCTTTGCTCATTTTTAAGCCTTTACCATTATACATACTTCAATCAATCAATCAATTATACTTTATTTGACACCAAAAAAACAGAGTATACAGAGAGCAAACAATCAGGAAATACAAAAGGCACAAAAACAGGCGCACATACTTCAAACATGGTGTTAATATTTTTGTCTACTTTTAAGGCTTTAAAAAATACATCAGTATTTTTCTAGTAAATACCAATTTTTTGCCAATTTTAATGCCTATTTTATTGCTGAAAAATAACTTATATTGTTAAATCTAATTAAAATGAGTGCATTGGTATTAATATTATTAAGTAAGAACCCTTCTGGGACATACAATATTGATTTCTGTGTTGCGTAGCAAATATAGTGTTTTTGTCACTAAACGGCGTCAGTTACAGTTTAAAAGTCCCATTCATAATTACTCCCCACCCCTCCTAACAAAACTCCGTAAAATGACTGGGCTATTTGATGTATGTAATAAATTAATTGCAGTAGGCATCTAGCTCTTGATGCCCACCGCTCAGTGTGCATTCTGCAAACATGCCCAGCCCAGTTCCACTTTAGTTTTGCTGCCTACTGCAATGAGTGGCGGGATGCAGCACCGAACATAGAGACGTGGAAGGGTTTGGGGGAGGCCTTTGCCCAGCAGTGGGACGAAACAGGTTAATACAAAAAAATGTATTAGGAATCCTTTTAAAAGTAAAACAGATACAATTTTCTGTCCAAAACTAGCAACATCATTCTGTTAACGGCAACCGGGTTTCGACCGTAATATAATAATCGTGTATTTCGTAAACCCAATCCCGGGGTATCTACGGAGCTCACGTATGAAATAATATATTACGGTACCCGGAGAAAAATCTAAGTAATTTTTTACGTGAAAAAAAATATATTGTGCTGCCGATTTTTCTGGTTGAATTCTACCGGGAAATTGCATTAGACCGACAGTTGGGCTTCGAATAGTATCGTATTTTGGTCTATTTGTACGATCCTTCGATTTTTTTATTAGATTTCATTACGGCCAGCTTTCGATAGAAATAGAATAGATTGTTACCAATAACACGGCTTTTATTTTTTTAACCGCTTTTTTTTTTTAATTTTATTTATTCAAAACATTACTTTATAATAAGTGATACATGAGGTCGCTTTCGCTGCTATACAGGGTGTAAGTGCCAGCCTAGCAAATACTGAAACGGTGAACTCAGACCATCAAACTGAACAACTTTCACTATGGAGTCTACCTCAAAATACGCGAAATAATATCCGCTGTCCCATACAAAACAGCAAATTTTTTTCGCTTATCGTGAGGTAGGCTCTATAGTAAAACTTGTTCAGTTTGATGGTCTGAGTTCACTGTTTCAGTATTTGCTAGGCCTGTCACTCACCTTGTATAGTGCCAGCCTTGTTTTTTTTTAAATTCGGTTTTGTGGTGGTTTTATCGTGTTCTTAAATCGCAATATCTCCTTTTTTCTGCCTAATTTTCATTTGCAGAAAAAAATTCTTATAATTTATACAAAAGTCTCCAAATAGCAATGCCTAGCAATAAAATTGTTATTGAATTAAAATTTAAAGAGCTGTATCTTTTGAACCATAGTAGGGCTTGCGGGAGATCCCGGGATCCTAGGGATCCCAGAGAAACATATTTTATAGTAAATACAGGGTAAAATTGATATCATTAGCATCCTTTTAAACTAAGAGTCTACCCATTAAACTGAACAACTTTTACTATTGGAGCAAACCGATCGGAGCAAAAATCTACTGTTCCATACTCAACTGCAATGCCTACTCGACTCAAATGTATATGCAACAGCAGATTTTTTTTTGCTCTGATCGGTTTGCTCCCATATTAAAACTTGTTCAGTTTATTGGGTAGACTCTTAGTTTACGTGAATTCATACGCGAATCCGACCCTAAAACTACTGTCCTATTTAAAAATATTCAAATAAAAAATACACATATTTTATCAGGATAGTAACGAGCTATAAACAATACAGCCAACGCACCGAAGCGAAAATAAAATAAAAGCAAACCGAGCACGGATCGTTACGAAGATTTGTTGTCTAAAACACAGTACATTTTAAATTTAACGAGTGCATCTGATTTTATTAACCACCACGAAGCTTAAATCTTCGAGTTTTCACAATGTTTACTGTAATAACATTCGTTCCAGATAGTTAAAGTATGCGTTTTATGAACTTATGAATAATGCGAGAGCGAGAGCGATATTAGTCCACACCACAGATCACAAAAACTAAAGGGAGATGTGAAAAGGGGGCGGGGCCAGTGTCGCAGCAATATGCGCAAAAACGGAACACATTGCTCGTGACAGTAAAGATTCAATATGTTATGAGGCTGAAAGCCAGTCGAGATATTATGTGTAAATAGTTTACAATGCTGGCGTAGTACTAAAGATTATTCGAACGTTGAATTCTGATACCGCAATGGATAATGAGCACATTCAAGCTAACACAATACTTTCAATCGCGTGGTACTGGTGGTGATGCGACACTAGGTTTCGTACTCAGCGCGTTGGTTGGTATCTCTCTAGATCTCTATGGTCCACACGGAAGAGAGCTAGCGACTCAATCATGAGGAATATTCTATGGCTGCGGTTCGATTCCTGGCTTGTACCACTAAGTTCTACGGAATTTATGTCCGGTTGTATTTATCATTGGCTCGGCGGTGAAGGGCGAAACATCGTGAGGAAACCTGCGTACTAGAATGAAAAGAAAATACCGGTTCGTAGGTTTTTGTAAAATATGGGCGGGTGTTATGAGCAATAAAAATGCGTTATGCATGCACGAGTTTAAAGTTGTTGTTGACACAATACATAATCGCGCACGTGCATATGCGTGCATGTGTTTGAATTAAATAGGGACATTTCTTTCTGCTGTGTATATTGTTTTCATTTAACCTTTTACATCAGACAAAGGTGGTCTATGTGCAGGCTAGACAAACTTATCACCATTTTACAAGCTATTTCACCTTGAAACCTTCAATAGGCTAAAAGTGAGCCTTTTTACAACTCATGCAAGACAGCTGGCAGCTTTAGCAATGTTTCTAACCATCCCGAAAAAAAATTATAGTCGTCCGTTTTTGTATGTGCAAAAATCACCACAGAATACAGACGTATTTATTTTTACAAGTTTAGACCGCGAATATGAACCACTAAAAGCGTTCTAATTTTAAATCCTTGCCCGTGATTGGACCATGAGCGCTAGAAAATGGTATTATTCTGGTTATATCTGACAATAATCTTCATATTATCCGCGAGATGATAGTGGTAACGAGTCACTAACAGTTTAATGTTAGAGTTAACTGCTTGCAATTACTTCGTATAGATACTTATACGTACAGGGTAATGAGCTTTGGCTCAGTTCTATGTTCCATATAACGATTGTAATAATGCGGTGGATGAGAGTGATTGCGTCAGGTGTGGTAATAATAATAAGAACCTACATTATGTCGACAAATGTCTTTGGGCCAAGTAATCTCCGTCGACAACAGGCAGGATAAGGAAGTCACCCGTCGGGTAAACAACGCGTGGATGAGCTACTGGTCTATGAAGGAGCTGATGAAGGGTGACCTGCCTTTATCACTCAAATGCAGACTCGTCGACATGTCTTTTCTGATCTCTTCTTATCGTGCGGGTAGAGCCCTGGTGTCAGAGTTTTTTCAGACCGCCTTACGGCCTATGACGTGGTTTTTATGTAACGACTACTACCACCAGAGATAGTAGCCGGGTCCAACGGATTAACGTGCCATCCGAAGCACGGAATCATTTTTCTTTTCAGACAATCAAGTGATTCAGTCTGCAATATCCTAACCAACTGGGGAAAAACGCACAAAGTGACATACCACTGGGTGTCCCCCGTGGGAATCGAACCCACGACCTCCGTGTCGGGAGCCAATGCTCTTAACCATTAGACCACGGAGGCAGTCTTTTCTGATTATCCTAACCTACGGTGCTCAAAAATAGCCTTTAACAGAATCACAGAAGTTCGAACTAAAGGCATGTCAGAGATAGAGCGTATCACATTGGAGCTTAACAGAACAAATCACGTCAGGAATATCATAATTAGTTGGATGTTGGTGAAAAACCGAATAAATTGAAATAGGATTTGGCCGGTCATATCTCTCGATTCCACCCGGAAAGATGGGGCCAAAGTTTTAACAGCGTGAATTTCGGAGGATGAACGTCGCCGTTAGGGTCGAGCTCGGAAGAGTTGTAGGGACGACCTTCTATCCATCATCCATCCATCATCAGCCTATCATCGTCCACTGCAGAACATAGGCCTCTCCCAAAGCGCGCCACAAAACTCTGTCCTCGGCCTTCCTCATCCAGTCGCTCCCCGCTACCTTTTTTAGGTCGTCTGTCCAGCGGGCAGCAGGACGTCCCACACTACGTCTACCAGTTCGAGGTCTCCACTCCAGAATCCTGACACCTCCCTGGTTGTCAGTTCTTCGACAGATACGACCAGCCCATTGCCACTTCAGTCAATATGTCAACCACTTTCTTTCTCTGACGTATCACTTCATTTCTGATGTGATCTCTCAGAGAAACACCGAGCATAGCTCTCTCCATAGCTCGCTGCGCGACCTTGAATTTATGAACTAGTCCTATCGTCAGGGTCCATGTTTCCGCACCATAGGTCATTACTGGCAGGACGCACTGAACGAACACCTTCGTTTTGAGGCATTGTGGTAGAGCCGAGGAAAATATATGGCTGAGTTTCCCGAAAGCAGCCCATCCTAGTTGGATGTGCCTAGCGGCCTCTTTTTCGAACGACCTTCTATGAGGGGTGGATAAAGCTGACTCAAGACACGGAAGCATGGAGGATGAAGGGGGAGGCCTTTGTCCAGCAATGGGATAAAATAGAATAACTAAATAAAATTATAAAGTAAAATTTTTGACGGTAAAGTCTACGAAATCAGTTCTTATTCAGATTCCGTGTTAAATTCATTTAAGCTAATTCATTTCAATAAATGGGTCCCCGTATAATTCTACCATTCGGGCGGAAGAACGGAATAAAAATTTGTCGCGCAAATTTTCGGATTTACTTAATTTCGTTTAGGTATGTACTGATTTGAATCTGTGGACGTAACCATTGTTTAACAAATTGGTATTATAAGGTGTTGCTGAAATAATGCTTTTGGAGGTCAACGAGAAAATTATGAGCATACGTAGGTACCTGATGAAAATTATTGCAGGTAACTAAACGTTTTTTCTTTGTGGAATTCATAATTTAACAATACTAACTGAAGTGTAAAATAAATTCCATTATTTAAATGGAGAGAAATATACGGGGTAGGTACCTATACAATTAAATGCGTTATATTTATTAAGGAGGTGCTTCAGACCGTCAAACTGAACAACTTTTACTCAGAAAACAACATTGCAATCGCAACTTTTCGAACGCTTTTCACATATTATTGGCTCAAGTCAGCCATTCTATGAAACAACCAAAAACAAAAAAAAGTAGTTCTACGTCTAATTGTGATACATTTGAATTAAGAGGCTATGTGAAAAAAATAAGATTCTTCAAAGCGTCATATATCATGAAGTACTAACAGTAGGAGTATGATTAGCGGATATGTGTAAATTGAACATATAATTGAAGTTTTGATTAGAGCCAAAACACGATTACGACACATTTTCTCGATAGAAAAACAAGCCAAAGTAGCCTCCGTCTTTATTGATAAACGCTTGGAACTGCTAAACGGTGAATAATAGAAACACGAGACTTAATTAAAAAAAAAGAGATCGATATTTTACAAATTTTGATTAGAGCAGAATTGAACTTACATAAATACTACAATCACAATTAAATAAAGTTTGTTTTAAGCTTGCGTCGTTTCAGGCGCGCGCGCCGCCCCACCTCTTTCTGTCGCATCAGGCAGTAAGCTATCACACGCCCATTTCGCTTCAATTATTTTTCGACATATGCCCTTAAGATACGTTTTTTAAACTGCATAGTTGTTAATTGTTATTAACTAAGTTATAATTGTTAACCTTTATTTTCTCCTAATACTTGACTAACAGTATGGCTGTACAGTCAGCAGCAATAAGTTGTATACCCTTTGATCTACGTCGTGCGCCGTAGTACTAAAGTGTAAGTGTGGATTTACAGTCACGCTTACGGTCAGCGCGGGCGGTAAGCGCGTGGTTCGCACTACGGAAATTGACTGTCGCGGGTGAATTTTCACTGTGAAACGATACAAGGCAACACCTAGCTCGTGGCCCGCGTCGCTTACCACCCGCGCCAGCGCGCGCGCGCGTAAGCGTGACTGTAAAACCACACTAAATAACTTATTGCTGCTGACTGTACACAATATGAATAGCATATTATATTATACCTATCCTAAATCAATACAGAATTCAATATTATAGCATCAATTGGCAACCCTTTTCATTATCGAGAAAACCCGATCCTTTGTACATATTAAACCCGACACTTGGAATATAATTCTGACTATTTCGATTGTTCCTATACAGGGTGTAAACTTAAATGCGATATATACTTGAAGGATGGTTCAGACCGTTGAACTGACCACCATCACCATAATCAAAATCGTGAAAAAAAATCTGCTGTTCCACACATTTTTGTCGAGTAGGTTTGCAGTTTCGTATCATCATCATCATCATCAGCCTATCATCGTTCATTGCTGAATATAGGCCTCTCCCAAGGCGCGTCACAAAACTCTGTCCTCGGCCTTCCTCATCCAGACGCACCCCGCTACTTTTTTTAGGTCGTCTGCCTGGCGGGCAGCATGGCGTCCCACACTACACCTACCAGTTCTTGGTCTCCACTCCAGAACCCTGACACCCCACCGGTTGTCAGTTCTTCAGCAGATATGACCAGCCCATTGCCACTTCAGCTTGCTAGTTTTCTGAGCTATGTCAACCACTTTAGTTCTCTGACTTATCACTTCATTTCTGATGTGATCTCTCAGAGAAACAACGAGCATAGCTCTCTCCATAGCTCACTGAGTGACCTTGAATTGATGAACTAGTCCTATCGTCAGGGTCCATGTTTCCGCACCATAGGTCATTTACTGGCAGGACGCACTGATTGAACACCTTCGTTTTGAGGCATTGTGGTAGAGCCGAGGAAAATATATGACGGAGTTTCCCGAAAGCAGCCCATCCTAGTTGGATGCGCCTAGCGGTCTCTTCGGCTTCTCAGTTTCGTATGGAATAGCTTTTTTAGAAAATCAACCATGGAGGTACCATGACATGGGGTGTAAGTGTTAACCCTTGTGATCTGTGGTGTTAACCATAGAGATCTAGAGAGATGCCAACCAACGCGCTGAGTACGAAACCTAGTGTCCCATCACCACCAGTACCACGCGATAAAAAGTATTATCCATTGCGGTATCAGAACTAAACGTTCGAATAATCTTAGATTCTTTATTGTACACAAAAACATAATTATGAAAAAAAAAAAAAAAAAAAAAAAATATTTATACATAATATCTCGACTGGCTTTCAGCCTCATAATATATTGAATAACTACTGTCGCGAGCAATGTGTTCCGTTTTTGCGCATATTGCTGCGACACTGGCCCCGCCCCCTTTTCACATCTCCCTTTAGTTTTTGTGATCTGTAGTGTTAACGCTTGTAATCCAAGCAGACGAAGTCACGGGCTAAAACTAGTAATACTAGTATACATATATTGCTTACGAAAATGTCTTCTATTTTTATAGAAGCTTTTTTAGGGTTCCGTAGTCAAACAAGGAACTTTCGTCCAATCTGAATGTTTGTCTGCATGCCCCGCCTTAATTACTCCCTCATTTTTGCACCAACTATTGAATCGAAGTTTGGCATGAGCCCAAAAACAGAAATACATTTATTTGGACTCCCATACAAAGAAAAAAATAGTTTTTTGCAAATAAACCGAATGAGGTGTCCAGTGGTATCGTTAGTGCTCTCAAATTTCATTAACTAAGAAAATAATTGTTAATAGTTTTCCTTCTTTCATACGATTACAGTGGCTACGGAAATCCGACACGCTCTTAGCCAGTTTTTCCCACAAGAAACTTTATTAAACATAACCTTAACTTGCCAATCTTTATCAATGTCCAAATATAACACGTCAAAACTTTTCCTACTAGTTTGTGAAAACAGCCATGTCTCTGCCAGTAATGTAAACCTTAATGAACATTGGAATAAAGTTGCTAATCACTTGTAGAGAACGAAAAAAGTTTGTGATGCTAACGGCTATAAAGTTTTGTTTTGCCGGAGAATTTTCTTGGAAAGTTAGTTAACTTTTTTGATATTCCCCAGTAATAATTGACAAGGTTTATGTTCAGTCTCGAGAAAGAGTTTTCAAAGTTTATTCATCATTGTTGTAATGTCGGCCATGTCTGTCGAATGCACGAGGAAAGGTGGGCAAGAATAGTAACGCCCTGGATCCCAGAAAACGGTCGTCGGCGTCCAGGTCGTCCTAGGAAGAGGTGGCGGGACTTTCTGGATGCTTTCGATGACGCGTGGCCAGAGCATGCCCAGGACAGAGATGGTTGGAGGATGAAAGGGGAGGCCTTTGCCCAGCAGTGGGATGAAGAGGGCTAGAAAAAAAAAAAAAAAAAAATTCATCATTCCATTTTCATCATAATTAGCACGTTTTGTGCCCACATTATCAGTAGTGGAAATTATAAAATTACTAGCTGGTGCCCGCGACTTCGTCTGCGCTTCGTCTGGACAATTCACACAATATCTTTATAAATTGTAGCCTATGTGTTATTCTCATGTATAAGCTATATTATTGTAAAGTTTCATTAAAATCCATTTAATAGTTTTTACGTGAAAGAGTAACAAACATCCATCCATACTTACAAACTTTCGCGTTTATCATATTATGTAGGATTCAAATTCTTTTTTTACACTTTCTTCCATAACTATACAGGGTGTTACAAAAGTCCGTTTTAAAGAGTCCATTGACAATGTATAACAACCATAGTATAATATTATTATTTACCGAAAACTTAATTATCATTATTACTATTATTATTATTATATCAGCCGTCGCTGTCCCATTGTTGGGCAAAGGCCTCCCTCCGATCTCTCCATGCGTCCCGGTTTTGAGCTTCGTTAGGCCAGTTCTTTAGGAAGCTATCTATTTCGTTTCGCCACCTTTTTCTTGGTCTGCCTCGACGCCAATTTCCTTTTGCTGGGGACCAGTTGGTAGTGGTTTTGGCCCACAGGTCGTCTGGCATGCGGCAGACATGTCCAGCCCAATCCCACTTTAGATTGGCAGCGGTGGTGGCGACGTCTGTCACTTGGGTTCTGGAGCGAATGATCTCATTTCTGACCCTGTCGATCAGTTTCAAGCCAAGGATGCTGCGCTCCATAGCCCTTTGACAAACCTTGAGGCTTGATCTCTGATCTTTTGTCAAAGACCACGTTTGGGCACCATAGGTGAGAACTGGAAGAATGCACATGTCCATGAGCTTGCGTTTGAGTGGCAATCATTATTACTACATAGTATAAAAGTTAGGTTTATTTTCATTAAGTCTTTTTTAAATTAAGCGACATTAACATTTCATTAGTCTCAGTATAATTTTTTCGCCCCATCAAAACTGATTCAAATTATTCATAGATTGGTAAAACGTAAAATGAGTTTATCTTAGGGTCACTACATAGTATAAAAAAATGGCTTCCCGCTGTTTGTCTGTCCCAATGTTTGCTTAGATCTTTGAAACTACGCAATGGATTTTGATGCGATTTTTTTAATATATAAGGTCTAACTAAATTAGCTGAAACAATTTTAAGGGGATGATCAGACCATCAAACTGAACAACTTTCTCTATGGAACCAATTTCGAAATCGCAAAAAAAAAATCTGCTGTCCCATACATTTGAGTCGAGTTATGTTTGCAGTTTTGTATGGGAAAGCTGATTTTTTTTTGCGCGATTTCGTTATTGGTCCCATAGAGAAAATTGTTCAGTTTGATGGTCTGATCCTCCCCTTAAAATAGTTTCAGCTAATTTTGTTAGACCTTATATAGAGTGATTCAAAAGGAAGGTTTATATATCAGCATTGCACCTGTGCGAAGCCGGGGCGGGTTGCTAGTCGATAATAAAATAGTCATCGTCGAAGCGCAGCACTATTTTACTGACTGCGTTCTAGTTCAAAGACTAAACGGCACCAGATGCGTCGTAAGGTCACTGCGATGCCACTATCTTGTAAGTACTCATTTTAAAAGATGATTATTCTATAAGTTATCTTTGTTACTAAAGCTAAGCAAAAAAAAAACCAATAAATAACAGATTTAAAAAAGTTAAACTATTGTTACAAAAAGTTTTTGAAAAAATTGTCTATGTTTTAGATGTCACACTAGAGTTGGGATTTTTTATTTATTGGCTTCGATGAAGGATTTTTTTTTTGGTTAATTATGTAACAACCTGTATTTCATTTAAACTAACACTGTAGGGTGGCTGAGAGAAAGAGGGTGATGGTTTAACTATTTATTGATGAGCATACAATATTGGTACATAAAGACACATACAAACATCCCTAGCTATGCATCAGAGTGGACTGCGTGGCTATCTCACTCTTCTGCATTGAAGACATAGGTTTTGGAACGGACTGCGTGGCTATCTCGATCCTCGACCTGGCCAGCAACCTGAGGACTGCAGTGGCTATCTCTCAGGCGAAGCCGCCTAGCTAAGTGACATTCGCTGGCCGCGTCGGGTCTTATATACGATCCTCGGAGCGCGTGCCGCGTGCGTAACGATGGAGAGAGCGGTGACAAGGGCAGCTAGATGTGTGCGAGCGAGAAAGCATTCGGGTCCGTGCGCCTCTTGCTACAACACTTATTTATTTATTATCACTCATTTCATTGGTTGCTGCATCTGACTACTACTAAAAAGGTTTCATCTGAAAATCAACACCCCTCGGGCAAGGTCTATGTTGAGGTTGGACCTATTTGCTCTTGTAGCTGTAGCATACAATAAATTACATGTTGTTCTATTGATGTTTCGTTTTATTCTTGTTTTGTAAACTTGTTGTGAACTGTAATATTTTGTGTGTGTTACTTATTCAAATAAATTTTTAATACAGGGTCTAAGTGACAGCCTAGCAAATACTGAAACGGTGAACTCAGAACTGAACAACTTTCACTATGGAGCCTACCTCAGGAAACGCGAAAAAAAATCTGCTGTCCCATACAAAACTGCTGTGCCTACCCGACTAAAATGTATGGGACGGCTGATTTTTTTCCCGTTACCTTTCCGGTAGGCTCCATAGTGAAAGTTGTTCAGTTTGATGGTCTGAGTTCACCATTTCAGTATTTGCTAGGCTGTCACTTACACCCTGTATATCTATCCAGGGTGAAATTGATATCATTAGCATCCTTTTAAACTAAGAGTTTACCCATCAAACTGAACAACATTCAGCAAACAGATCGGAGCAAAAAAATAATCAGCTGTTCCATACTTAACAGCAATGCCTGCCTACTCGACTCAAATGTATGCAAAAGCTGATTATTGTTTTGCTCCGATTTTTTGCTCCCATAGTAAAAGTTGTTCAGTTTGATGGGTAGACTCTTAGTTTAAAAGGACGCTAATGAGATCAATTTCACCCTGTCTATCTAAATAATAAAGATTCCACTCCATGTGACTTCTTTCTCCTCCCCGCCTTTTACCGTTATACGTAGTCGGCTTCTCTATTTTTCGAGCGTCTTTTTCGATTAAGTTCAGGCTATTCATGTCGTTATTGTTAACCGTAAGGTCTGCCTATTTTATATGTTTCAATGGATAGGCATATATATATATATAGGGTGAAATTGATATCATTAACATCCTTTTAAACTAAGAGTCCATACCCATCAAACTGAACAGTTTTACAGAGGACAAAAAAAAAATCAGCTGTTGCATAAATTTGCGTCGAGTAGGCATTGCAGTTTAGGATGGAACAGCTAATTTTTCTTTGCTCCGATCGGTTTGCTCCCATAGTAAAAGTTATTCAGTTTGACGGGTAGATTCTTAGTTTTAAAGGATGCTAATGATATTAATTTCTCCCTTTATAACAAGAAAAACGAAAGCACCACTAAACTAACACATAATTCAATAACATACCAAGTAGCTCTCAGCCTCTCAAACTCTCAACTAAATAAGCAAACAAACAGAAAATAGAATTTATTACTAAGTCTTTGATCCTCAAAACTCTCTGAAATGTTTCTCGATTCAATCCGCATGTGAATTAAATAAATCCGTGGAAATTGACGGCGCATACCACGCTTTTAGCTTTTGACATTGTAATGTTGTATTGATATTTATGTTTATCTAAACGTATGTAAAACTTGGTAACTACAGTCAGCTTCAGAGAAATCTAACTCCCTGCGCTTAAAAGATATACTATGTGATTTTGTAAACACTTTTCAAAATTTCAGACCATCGAACTGAGCAACTTTTACCATGGGAGGAAACCTGAAAACGAAAAAAAATTGTTTTCCATACTAAACTGCAATGCCTACTCGCCTCAAATGTATTGAATCAGCAGATTTATTTTTGCGATTTCAGATTTGATCCCATAGTCAAAGTTCTTCAGTTTGATGGTTTGAACCACCTCTAATAATTTGGAAAGTGTTTACAAAATCACCGAGTTCAGAGGGATGCTGATGGTTTATTGAGTAGGTGACCAGACCATCAAACTACTAACAACTTTCACAATGGGACCAAGGCCGAAATCGCAAAAAATTAATTGCTTTCCTATTTTAAATTTATTCAACAACTTACACTAACAGTACAAATGTATAGACACAAATTAATAATAAAACTGAAATATCCTAAAACTAAAATATAACTAGACTAAACAAAATAACATCAGTCAAAGAGCCCGCCTCGATTCGAACCCGGTTAAAATGTGCCCATTACGCTCGTGGCGTTTCCACGCTGTATGGCTAGGGAAATGTGTTGAACCACCCACCACAGCGGGGGTCTCGGCCCCTCTCCCTCAAACGATACCCCATGGCCCTGCGGTCTCGACCGCTACTGGCACAAATAGGTACGTTGCCTCTAAAAGTGAGTACGTGGTGTGTTTTACCCGTGCCAATTTTATTTATTTTTAAACGTTTTTATTTATATAATTGTGTGGTGGTACAGAACCCTCATTGCGCCAGTCCGACCCGCACTTAACCGGTTTTTTAAGACGATCCATACAGCAGTTTCTAGTTTACCTAATCAAGGTCAATTTCAAAGTCAATGTATATTCGCTTCGCTTTCAACTGATTCATTATTTGGTAGAACAGAAATAAAACTGTATATCGATATGACGCACTAAACCGTTGCATTGAGTTTGAGTCAAATGTTATTTACGATCTCTTTGAATCTATAAACAAAACTGGCACTGCGGCGGTTTTCCCGCTATTCTATTCCGTTTGTAAGATTGAAACATAAAACAGTGTCCGAGCGGAACAAGGTTTTATGGCACTCCAGAGTAAAGAATGAAACAGAGTTGAGGAAGGAAGTATCGGATTGGAGTTTCTCATATCTAGCATATATAAGCATATGCTTACGACTATATTCCCCGAGGGGGTAGTCAGACAGAGATATTCCGAAACCTCAGAACATCCACATTTCATTTGTAGTACCGAAGCTCTGTCCAGTGTGACGGGGAGTGAGCCCGTCGCCACTTATAATGGACAGTGGGTACAATACATGCCTCGAAATAGAGGCATGCAGGTTTCCTCACGATTTTTTCCTTCACCGAAAAGCCAGTGGTGTTACAAATCGTACATAAATTTCGAAAAACTCATTGGTACGAGTCGGACTGGACGGGGATCGAACTCGCCACTGGACTAACACGGCTTTCTCATATCTACAGGGTGTAAGTGGCAGCCTAGCAAATACTGAAATGGAGAACTCAGCCCATCAAACTGAACAACTTTCACTATGGAGCCTACCTCAGGATGCGAAAAAAAAAATCAGCTGTCCCATACATTTTAGTCGGGTATTTCGCTTTTCCTGAGGTAGGCTCCATAGTGAAAGTTGTTCAGTCTAATGGTCTAAGTTCGCCGTTTCAGTATTTGCTAGGTTGATACTTACACCCCCCTGAATAGAAGGTTCTGAAAGTAACGGATTTTCTGGAAGTAAAGTACCTACAGTACAGTCTGTATCTACAGTTCTGGATATTATATTTATCATCATCATCATCAGCCTATAAACGTTTCATTGCAGGGTACAGGGCTACCCTCAGGGAGGGTGAATTGGGCATTAGTCCACCACACGTGCCCAATGCGGTTTGGTAGACTTCACATACACATCAGAATTTTCTTCTTCGGTGTATGCTGGTTTCCTCACGATGTTTTCCTTCACCGTTTGAGAGCAGTCGGTATTACGTACATAAGTTAGAAAAACTCATTTTTACATGGCATGTTTTCCGTGCGAATTCGAATCCGGACCCTCGTAATTGGGTGTCCATAGCGCTCCGCAACGCGCCACCGACGCTCTGTATATTATATTAGCAGCTGGTAGTGGGCTGGTTATCAACTCAGTCACCTCATTATCATAGTCTGTGGGATTCCACTGCAGCTCAAAAGCATCTTCTCACTAATAGGAGTAAGAGGGAATAGTATACCATACTTAACTGGTCTACATTATTTATCACGAACAATGTGTCATCTTTAGACCATTGTAATGTCTTCAACCCTACTATTATATTTCATATTTTTTAAGAAATCCCCTAAACATACCCTTAAGCTTTTAACATAAGGTTGATAACGCCTCGATTCTACTAACTTCGTATGTTAAACTAACCATTAGACCTTTAACTTCTTAACGGTCACCATTAACCCTTGGACAAAACTTCCTTCGAAATGAGGGCTGTCAAGATTCTGAATTTAGCGTCACAGGTTTGGCTTCTTACGGTAGTGTTTGGGAGAATATTTATAAGTCCAGCTTGTTCGGCCTTTCTTCATTCTTAACAGTTTACAAATAGCACCAACCCGGTCCGGTGTCGTAAGAGGTGACTTATTCCTTCATGCTTCCTCATCGTTGACGCAACCGTGGGCTGCCGGTTATAGCATACATCTGACCTCAAATCTGATCGTATCGGTCTCATGTTCTATCAGACAGAGGATTACGGGAGGTACGAGAGTGTGCATGTGTTTAGCGCGAAAATTTATGCACTTCAAAATATCATGCGTACGTGACTGATTTTCTGAAAAGATAAGCAGTCATCATAGTGTTTGAAATCCACTAGGAATCAATTTTAGTCATCATGCTTTATGTCAATAAAATTACAGGAACCATCTACTAAGATTCGCACGTCAAAACCGAGAGAGGCAGCGAGGAAAATAGCAAATCGCGCGTTTCTACCGATTTCGATAAATGGTTTTAATGGGACGTGAAGGGAAGGCCTTTGCCCAGCAGTGGGGCATTGAACAGGCTACGTAAAAGAAAGAATGAATGGACGTGAAAATTCGATCTAGCTAGTTTCCACAGCGTGGAAAGTCGGACCCAAATGTTCGGCTTCTTTAATATTTGCGTCATAAGTGACTTCCGCCTTTAAGTGCAGCGACACATCTGCCGAATTAGCCCGTATTTATGTGACATAAATTACGCGTAGATAGAATTGCGGTATTAAGAGGCTATGTGAAAAAAAAAATGATTCTTTAAAGCGTCATATATCATGAAGTACTAACAGTACAGGTATGATTAGCGGATATGTGTAAATTGAACATATAATTGAAGTTTTGATTAGAGCCAAAACACGATTAAGACACATTTTCTCGATAGAAAAAATTAAAACCACCTAAAAAAAAACTAAAAAGTTAAAAAATGACTTTTTCGTTCGCATCATAAGAACATTAATTTGTTTTATCGAACTCGCTGTCAAGCCGATACGATTCGCGACAGGGCTCGCATTAGTTTTTTGGCTTGGCTTGACACCGACTTCTATAAAACAAATTAATGTTCTTATGATGCGAACGAAAAAGTCATCGGTTGCAATATTATTTTTTAAGTTTTTAGTTTTTTTTAAGGCGGTTTAAATTTTTTGTTAAAAGTTTATTTCACAATTATCAGTGGTGAATTCATAGTTCAATTTAATAGTAGTGCTTTAAATTAACAAACACACTAGCCGGCACTACGATTTTCAAAGGTTCCCCTCGATTTCTCTGGGATGCCATCATCAGATCCTGGTTTCTTTATCATAGTACCACCCTTGGAATATCTTCTTTCCAACAAAAAAAGAATCATCCAAATCGGTTCATAAAATAATACACACATAAAAAAATATATACAGGGTGGAAAAAAAAGGCCGTGGTTGGAGGGAAAGTACCTACCCTTAATATTTATGATGGCAAATTTTACAGAAACGAAACATTCCTTTATTTTCAAATTTAATTAAAACTGCATTTAAAGATTTTTGAAAAATCATCTGCTTGAGCCGGGAATCGAAACGGTGAAACGTAAAAAAAAAAACATCCAGTATTTTATGATACCAACCGAAAGAGTCATTCATAAGGATCAATTTCTTTTAAACAACATAGTATCTTAAATTAAAGAAAGACCAAGAAAAAATGATTTATATATACGGTCGAATTGAGAAACCACCTCCTTTTTTGAAGTCGGTTAAAAAGTAGCCTCCGTCTTTATCGATAAACGCTTTGGAACTGATAAACGGTGAATAATAGAAACACGAGACTTAATTTAAAAAAAAAGAGATTAATATTTTACAAATTATGAGTAGAGCAGAATTGAACTAACATAAATAGTACAATCACAATTAAATAAAGTTTGTTTTTCGCTTTCGTCGTTTCAAGTGCGCGCGCCACCCCATCTCTTTCTCTCGCATCAAGCAGTATTATATATAATTATAAGCTATCACACGCCCATTTCGCTTCAATTATTTTTCGACATAGGCCCTTAATAGTTACCTTTGTCTCCTGTCCTTGCGGAAAAATTATGTGGCAACCCTATGCAAAAAAGCCTTAACTTCCAAGCGCTTGGCCTTAATAACTTCAGTAGTTTGAAGTCAGGATTTACGAGTATGAATGTTAATTGAATGTGAGCTTTAAATTAAGTGTATGTGGCAGTCCATATGAAAAGGGATGCGGGCGTGGTTTATATCATTTTCGCCTCTACATAGCATTAACAGTAAAGCCAGCCACTAAAATATTTGCGTCATAAGTGACTTCCGCCTTTAAGTGTAGCGACACATCTGCCGAATTAGCCCGTATTTATGTGACATAAATTACGCGTAGATAGAATTGCGGTATTAAGAGGCTATGTGAAAATTGATTCTTCAAAATTGATTCTTCAAAGCGTCATATATCATGAAGTACTAACAGTAGGAGTATGATTAGCGGGTATGTGTAAATAAAACATATAATTGAAGTTTTCATTAGAGCCAAAACACGATTAAGACACATTTTCTCTATAGAAAAACAAGACAAAGTAGCCTCCGTCTTTATCGATAAACGCTTGGAACTGCTAAACGGTGAATAATAGAAACACGAGACTTGATTAAAAAAAAAAGATTGATATTCTACAAATTTTTATTAGAGCAGAATTGAACTTACATAAATAGTACAATCACAATTAAATAAAGTTTGTTTTACGCTTGCGTCGTTTTTTTCTCTCGCATCAGGCAGTAATATAAGCTATCACACGCCCATTTCGCTTCAATTATTTTTCGACATAGGCCCTTAAATTGACGATGGGCAGAACACGTGGCTAGAAGAACAGACTGCAGATGGAGCAAAGCCTTGACCGAGTGGACACCGAGATTAGGCTAGAGAGGAGTGGGTCGTCCAGTTGTCATGTTGGATGATGCAAGGGCAGCTGAAAAGTCTTGGATGAGACTGGCACAAGATAGAAAAGAGTGTCATAATGGAGCGGAGGCTTATTAGCCTTCAATGGGTGGACAAATGTTGCTGATGATGATGAAATTACGCGTGCAATGCTTTTTCTAAGCGACACATCAGAACGCATCAATTTATCAAGTAGATGCGTAAACTACGCCGCGTAAATTCTGCAGGTGTGTCGCTACACTAAAACCCGTATTCTTAGTTGTTTCTTTGATGCTTCCTCACTCGAGTCGAGAACGTCTTTGACATTTTTGTCATATACAAATTATGTCAAAAACATCCTCCACTCGAGTGAGAGAATGTCAAGAAAGTGGTGTAAGAATACGGGTGTAAGTCCTTTCTGATTTGTACACGGCCAACAACGTCATTGCTTTGTCGTTAGTATCGCGAATGTATCACTGCAAGAAGTCATCGTGGGCGATTGCTCAATGCCTTTAAACTCCGAAAATCTTTTTTCAGTTGAATTCGTCAAGTCATACGCATTGTATTTTAATGATTATTTTTCTCATAAGTCTGTAAATAAGATCTTCGATCAAAGTAGAATAAATGGAAAGGCCCAATGCGCATTTAGTTGAAGCACACTAGGTCATTTTGGTCTACACAAAGTAGTACACCTACTGCCAGTTTCACATACGTTCATTAAAGATAATCCTCCATTAAATCTCATGATGTCACTTTTTGTTTTGTTGCCATAATAAAAGCTAGCAAGAGATTTAATGGAGGATTACCTTTAATGAATATACGTGCAACTGGCGGTTGGTCATTTCGGTACGGATATAAAGTATACCTACTTGATATTTCATCAAAGTAGCGGTAATATTCACTAGCAATTGTTTTACCTTTTATTTCTCTTTCGAAATGTTCGCATAAGAGCCGTTCCACACGGCGCGGTGCGGCAGCGGCGCGTAATGCAAAAATATACCAATTAGCATCTTATCTTTAAAAAGTTGTCTTCTCAACTTCTGTAAATTATTTTATGCTAATGAAATATTCACATAATATATTCAGAAAAAGAAAAGAAAGGAAAATGGCGGTAAAGCTTTTAAAACTTTTATCGGCTTTCCATGCTCAATGAAAGTGCCAACAACTTCAATAAACATAAACAAAGGACATTCTAATTATTTTGACAAAATTACTTTATACAGAAGTGCTATTTTTGAATCTCACACTCAAATTATGATCGAATAATGAATAATCTCCATTTGTCATTTTTTACCGCTACGCGTCACTAACAAGAATACTACTCCGGGATGAAATTTAAATCACTGATGGTACTTTTAAGGATCGATCTACTATAACCATAAATATGATTACAATTTTAATACTAAACATAAACATATTATTTTGAGATTAGTCGAAAACCTGTAGGCTGAGTACGTTACTTTCTGGTTTCAGAAGAATAATTTATATTATATTTTCAAAGAATCGTAACTAAAAATGACTTGCATGATTAATTTAAAAATTAAATAAATAATTTCGGACATTTAGTCCATAAAAGTATTATCTCATCTTATCTTATCTTGTTGTGGGGGCTGGCAAGCCAGCAACACTTCGAACCAGTGGGATCTTTTGTGTTAGCCCCAATACTTTTTGCTTTCTTCACCCTTCAAATACATGGTCAATGAAGGAGGCAATACCATTAAGGGAAAAAAACTTAAGATCTTCCGGTTTTGGATATCCATTTCCGAGGAGGCTCATGCGTTTTGCCGCCAAGACATCACAAAAGTGTTTGTAACAGAGATACTTACCCTATTGTTAGTAAAACCGCTCATTTTAAATATGGGACTTTATTCAACATTGGGAAGGCTGGTGTGCAGCTGCACCAACCGTGTCATTACGGGGCTATCCTAACTTGAAGCCTAAAAACTTGGATTTAAGCTAAAACATGTTTAAATATGATTCTGTCATTGTCATCATAATGAGATGCACTAGGTATTCATTATTCGAGGCCCAATTTGCATGGAAAGTAAAAAAAAAATTATTCCTTGGTTTAACTATGCAATGAACCTATTATAAGTATATTAGAATCACGTCCAAAAGGTTCTAGGAATGTTTTTAATTTCTACTTTAAGAACCCTTCCACACTGTCGTTTTGACCAGCAATATCTCAGAGATACCTTGGAGAGACCACCGGGAGTGCAATCTTATAAAAATCGCTGAGAAATCGCCGATCAAAATGCTAGTGTGAAGGAAATGGAAGGCCTCAAAACTTTTTCTAATGAAAAATTTAGTTCACGATTTAGAAGTCTGTAGGCGTTTCTATACACAAATATTCCAAATTAATGTTTTCAATAAAACCATTAACCAAATTAATGTACCTAATTAATAAATTTATATAATTCTCCGACAAATAATTGGCAATTTAATTAAAATGTTAAGCTGAACCAAAAATTTATTATGCAATTTCACTTCCCCATTTTTGGACGAGGCTTTTTAATTTAATTAATTCCTCTTACGTTATGAAACAATATAGTCAAAATGTAGATGAATTCTAGGTATATTCTAGCTTCATGTATTCGACCTATTTTTTGGACTGGTATCAGACGACACCAGAGAAATAAATGTATACTGAGGGGTAATGTATACTAACGACCCACTACTTTCCCGATTACTTCAGATTTTGTAACCTTTGTGCCTACTAGATTCTTCCTTAAAGAACAAGACATACCTACTCATATTTATAGTAGTAGGATTTCTGGTGTCATCTTTTATATAACGGAACACCTTGGAACTAAAAAAAATGACGCCAAGAAGTTTTCAGCTATAAGCGAATGGTTGTCTGGAAGATATCACGGCCCAATAGACACGACTAACAATCGCAAACTCACAACCCCCGTCGGCGGGGACAGCCGCGACCACTGCACACTCCTTTCCATTCTGGCGCCTACAGACGCTACAGGCCAATCGCAGGCCGCTTCTCACCTATCCCAGCTACACAATCCGCCGCGTAGCCCCAGCAACGTCCTAGGCCTCGGCCCGTACCTCTCTGGGTGCCCCTAGGTCGGTTGCTTAAGTTCATTCAATTGGCTCGGTGACCTTCGTGGTCCCTCCAATAGCCCGCAGTAAAAAGCAGTAGTTGCTCCTTGAGCAGAGCTGTAATAGTCATCTCAAAATAAAAAAGGAATATATCACTTTTAGTGATAAGACCATATTTTGTATGTTTTAGGTGTGCAAATAAAGAATATTTATCTTATCTTATCTTTATCTATCTGTTTGATATTATTCTGAATAATTTTTTTCAAAATATTAGTAATATTATATGAATATTACGATGATTTACGGAGTAACAATATCTTAATAACATCTAGTAGTATATTACTATGTGAATACTATTTATTTTGGCAGACTTTACTATATTTTCCCCGTGTATCGTTCCGTCAACGCATAAGCTCAAAAATCGCTTGTGTGATATAGCCCTTAGCATTTACCCCAATTCGAAAAACTTTTAATAAAAGAAAATGCGTAAGAAAGAACATTGGTAACACTAAAGCACCTAATGTAGTCAGAAATAGCGTCATTTGTATGGAAATAGAAAGCCATGAAAGGGGAAACGTTTTAAAAAAATGTGTTCGCATTTTTCAAGGAAAATGTAACGTTTACTTACGCGTTAGGGTTGAGGTCCATCAATGTTTGATTAGAGTTAGCTGGTTTGGAAAAGATGAAACTACTAAAAGGGAAAAATTGTTGGAAAATTCTGTTGAAATTTCGTGTTGGCTTTATTATACACCTTCCTAATGAGCGTTTTCTTTTTGGTTTTTAGGGGATCAATAGATGGCGTTGCGGTCTGTGCGAATAAAGGTCAAAATTTCAAAAAGTGTTTCTTTAAAATAATAAAGAGGGAGAAGATGATCAAAAAGATGCCAACGCATCTTTTTCATTGAATATTTCATTATTTACGAATCATTTTAATCGAAAATATGAAACTGTTTACGTCTAACATGGTTGTATAGGCTCAATCCCTTGGCCTTTAAAAAAAGGCAGGCACAATCTTGACATGATTTTGACAGGATCAATGGGGCGATAAACATGACATCTGTCGACTTTTTTAGGAACTAAATTGAAAAAAGAAAAGAAAAGCGCTCATTATTGAATCACTGTTCCTGTTTTTCCAAAAGTTGTTCAGACTATCAAACTAAACAACTTTTAATCATCATCATCATCCGTGAGTCACCTCAAGAGCGAGGAGTGTTATAAGTTCTAATTAAACCCGTATAAGATACAGCTCAACTGAAACATGATATTAATAACAAACAATAGTAAGTTAACATTACCAGACAATGTAATATGATTAGCTTACAAGCTTTTAGAAGGGATCCTCTCTCAATCTAATTTGCCTTTGAGAAACATTCTCATGTTACCTAACCATCTCATTATTTGGAAAGCCTTAGCTAGAGCATCTGATGTTATATGTAACACCTATTTAAATAATTTTATTAATGTGAAACATCTAATGTCGCAACTTGGGGGTAAGATCGACTCGTATGCCTATACCGTGACGGCAAATGGCGTGACGCTCTCTTATGCCATCATGTCCTATAGTCCGTTCGCGTTAAGAAAATAGTGAGTTATCGTTGTCCGCCGGCCTGGCCACGCCCCCCAGCCAATTAAAATGCTAGAAATTAGAAAGTCGAGTTCACAGTGACCAGTTGAAATCTGACCTTCGAACAAAACGGTTGTGTATTTTGCGTGACTCGTTCAACAATAAATTTTGAAAATGAATACTTCACCAATTCGAAAGAATAAAAGTGGATAATAAATGTAACTGAAGAATCTAGCGATACTGAATAGTGATTTAAGTAATTAAAAATAATTTAATGTTTAAAAAAAATGTTTGTACTTTTTCTCCACTGTGAATACACCCTCATCCTGTAGTTGCACTGATGACTCACTATTTTCTTAACGCGAACGGACTATAGGTTTTCTTTAATTACAAATGTAGTGCACAGCAATAAAGAGTAGTTAATGTGGAAAGCGACGGTAGCACCATCTATCGGCACGCGCAGTCTGTGGTGAATATCTATCGTGCATTCGCTCGGTACTCACTCGCCGACCACCGTGCCGAGCGGACGTGCGCTGGCCACATTCACTAGTTTTTTTTTTTTTTTAATTTATTTTAAGTTTTCATTTTTACAAAAGGTACAAATTGCTTTAATTTTCGCCAAACTGCAGAACAGTTTGTTGGCGAAAAACATTACACTCAACTTTAAAAAATGAGTCCTTAATCTTACCTTTACAATAATTAGTTTAGTAAATAAAATTATGTTAAAGTATTATGACAAAGTATAAAGATAATATCACAAACCCAAAACAGTAAGTTTGTGACATCACATATTATACTCAGGTACCTACTAACAGCGATTGTTTACAATGTTTATCTAATTAGGTACTATCAAATTTTTAGTGATTCAAGAATTGTTTTTTTTAGTTTAGCTTTTAAGGATATTTTACAAAGATTCTGTTTTTGCCTTAGCCAGTCAATACTGTTAAATATTTTCTGAAAACTATATCTGTGTTTTAATCAACCTCAACTAACAACTGAGTAAAAAGGAGCATTTTACAACAAATTCTTTCAATTACCATCAATTTCGATGTTTCACATCTGGGCCCTGTTTAATAAACGAGACAATTGACAATGACAATTCAGAGTACCTACATTGCTGAGTATGCTAGGACCACAGACTTTGCTAGGGCAAATGTTACCTACTGCAAGTTTAGCGCATTAGTAACCAGCAATGTACTCCGAATTGTCATTGTCAATTGTCGTGTTTATGTACTCCAGTACTCCAAATTGTTATTGTCAATTGTCGCATTAATTAAACAGGTACCTGGGCCACAGGTGACAAAAGCGGGATTGTTACTCGGGCTTGGTGCCAAATTATTATTTTGTGCCGCTCTGGCTTTTGAATCACAACCACAGAATATGAATAGATATTAAAAGTACACTATAGAAACGAAACTCCCGCGTTAAATGTCAATATACGTCTACAAAATGTCAAGATACGCCTATCAATCTCGTGTTGGTTTCGCTTCTATAGTGTACTATTATTATATATTCATATGACCACGGACTGCTGGCTTTTCAATCAATCCAATATACTTTATTTTACACCAAAACATAAACAGCTTTCAGCTTTGACTCCAGGAGAGGGAGAACGACACTCGCTCCGGGTATTACTTGAAGCAAAGGTTGTTCATCGCCATCCGACGCGAAAACAGGACAAGCGTCAAGGGCACCTTCGCATCCGTTATAACCCGGGACGGCTTCTGTACGGATTGAAGAAGTGTTTATTTTATTTATTATTTTTTTATTCGGGCATAGAACTTTCCCACCGCTGTAACTCCTGTTAACTAGAATCAACACAGAATTGAAGTGTTTATTAACGCATTGAAAAAAACAAGCTATTTGCCATTTACAAAACATCCACATTCTTAGGTATTCGATTTTATACAAAAAAGTAAGTACTTCTAACCAATATGGACCAAGTACCTAACGTCAAATTCATCGACCCTGTAGGCCTCGCATGCCACCCCCGAGAAAACGATATAAATCGAGATGTGGCCCAATCCTTATTATTTTACGTATGCCAGAAAGAGCGCGCATGACGTTTTTCTCGTTCAAACGCTTTGTCGTGGGTGGCATGCTAGCCGTGCTGGGGTCGAAGTGGTGGGTAAGCGGATGACAAAGGAGATGTAAAGGCAGGATACTTGCATACAATCTATTTCGTATTCAGAACATGACAAAAAGAGATCCTTAAACGAAATTTAATCTTTTATTTTAAAAATTCAAGTAAAAACAGAAAAGAACACATTTTCTAGTTAAGTTGACGTTATTACCCCCACTTTGTTCAGGAAAAAAATATTTCGTCCACCCATAATACCCCGGCCGTTCAAGCGAAAACGACTCTTAATTCTAAACCAAAAAAAGGTTTATTGCATCTTTAACGATTTCCCTCCGTCTTTTCCTTTCTCCATTATCGTCTCGATTTACATAGAGAGAGCTGTGATTTTCAATTTTCAACTTTAACGAATTTCAAACAGAATTCAAATTTGCTTCGAGATTGTAGTGCTAATGAGATTTCGATGAGGCTCTCCTCGAGTTATGATAATAATTGTATAAACAGTTATTTTAATGTAAATTGATTCAATTTCCCTATTTATTGAACATTGGTTATTCTTGACTTCGCATTTTATTTTTTATTAAAAAAAATGTTATCAGAGGCGTACGTATGAACTCTAATTTTCATAGAGTTCAACCACAGAACATTATAAGAGGGGTTAGAAATGCAAAGCAGCGCTTTTGCTTCGGAGACGCCTGTCGCCACTTGTCTTCCCGCTCACGCTGCTACAATTACTCATGCCCTCTCGCTCGCACCACGCCGCGCGCCTTACGGTGTTATGCAATCAATAAGAAAATATTTGGCTACACAGTCTGTTTTCAGTGCTCAAAACTAATATGCATTGACTGTAGATTGATTTTAGTTTTAAAAAATATATATTGTTATTCAATTAAAGTCGTCCTAATTTAGTCCAAAAACAAACAAAAAAAGTTTCTAAAATTTTTAAATATTTTATTTGATTTTTTAAATATTGGAGACGATTATTTTAACACATATAAGTTTGATGTCTAATAAATATGTTTTTCATAAAGCATTTTGCATATATTGTCTTCTTTTTTAATATATTTTACATATTAAAATACACGTAATACAAAAAATCAAAATAGTTACAATAAATGAATGTCCCAGAGCACCTACTGTACATAGACGAATGTCATTCGTATACGTCAGTGTAAGGTCCGCCACATACATACGGAATTGGGATCCGGAATCCTGATTCAGGATTCAGTGTTGTCAACTATGGTTACAAAAATTACTTAGAGTGCTGTTTAAAAAATGTCTAAAATCGAAATGAATGAAATGCCAAATTAATGACAATTGGAAAAACTTAAAAATTAAAACGAAACAAGCAATTTCTATACATGATAATTACTATCATGCGATGAACGACGTCGCAACTGCACCGTTAAGATACGGTATCGTTCCATTAACGCCTACGCTCAAAAATCGCTTGTTTGATATGACTGTAAATCTTTAAAAAAGTGCCACTTAAGACAACAAAAAATCACTAGATCTTGTGAAAAAGTCTCTGAAAAGGGGCAACACTCGAATGCCTTTAAAGTACGAGTGAATAGGCTTCTTCTGGGTGAGCTCGCTACATCTTCTACCCCATCTTCTGGACTAGATTGAGGTCCAGAGCAAACCCATAAGTAATAAAAAAAAAACACTCCACCCGGAATTTTTTAATTTTTCAATTATTCCGTATGTATGTGGCGGACCTTAGCGTAACAAAATTACACGTCAGTGGTTAAGGGTTAAGATTGTCAGGTTATAAAAAATAAGTGTGCCAATTGATTTCGGCACAGTCTAAAAACAAGGCTAACATAATAAAATTGATCCAGACGTCATACTCGTACTTTATGAGTGTAAGAATCGGCATTGGTTTACTACGGAAGCAATTCTTGCGTTTTTACGTTCACTGTAACTCGCTTTGAGGTTACAGTTTTGGGGCCATTAAAACGGGAGTCTGGAAGATCGTGGTTGGTTTTTGACATTTAATTTCTTTTCGTTCTCTCCAGTATAGGCGATAAGACCGCCTGTTTTTGTGCCTTTTGTATTTCCTGATTGATTGCTCTCTGTATACTCTGTTTTTTTGGTGTCAAATAAAGTATAATTGATTGATTGATTGATAGGCTCCGATTTCACGAAAAAGTGCGATCCCCTTATATCTCGGAGAGTTGTGAAGGTATGATATTCAAAAAAGGCTCAATAGAAGCGTATTCACGAGAGCTGTAAGGTGCAAAAAGAGTTATTCGATAAAGTCAAAAAAGAAAAATGTTGTGGCCGAAACAGTGACAAAAAAATACTTTTTTCCGAATTTTTGATTTTGGCGCTCGATATTTTGGAAACGAAGAATGATATCAAAAACTTGAGAAAAATGCCGCTGGACAACTTAGTCAGCTACAATTTGAGCCTAAAACAAAGACGATCGGGTTAAGGGTTTGCCCTGTAGTCTAACCTTTTTGAGACAACATTTTTTTTTGAATTCCGTAGATTCATTTCTAATGTGCTCGATAGTCGTATGAGGCACGAAATTTGTGAATTTTTATGAGTTGAAGACACTTTTTTATTGCATGCTTAGTTAGCTAGAGTAAGAATTGATAGGGCCAGACAATGAACTGTGAATTTCTAATTAATTAACAAAATGTGGTAGTAAGTATCCACTTTTACAAAGATATTTTTATTAGTTTCGAGCCTTTCTTTTTTGAGACAAAATCCTCTAGTTTAATAAATTATTGTTAGTGACAATCCAAAGACAATATAAATGACGTTTCGGTGATTTTTAGCTTAGCACCACACCGTCGTAAGATGGCTCTAAGGAAGATACCAAAACATCTTGTGGCGAGAAACCGATCAACAAATTCGAACATAGTTACTTTAAGGGTGAAGCCAAACGAGCGTTATTTTGTGAGTTGTGAGTCGAGTATTTTGAGTCCGGTTCATATAAAATGCGGGAATGCATTGTCTATGACTTCAGCCTTTATATAAAACGGACTCAAATTACGCTCGTTTCGCTTCACCCATAGGGTACGAATCTTAGAACTGGGGCAATATGTTGACGCAACAGTACCAAGGTCAATGGTAAAATGCAATTAAAAATCCACAATGATATGAAGAAATTCGTATTCCTTTTGGTTGGACAGGAATTATACTAAAATTCACTATTCGACGATGAATTTTTCGTCAAAGTTATATTCATACGAATAAGTTACATTAAAATGATTGGTCTTCGTATTATGTTTTTCAGATTTAGTCACAGACGATGTTTTTTCCCGCTGTTTTCCTAGCCCCAAATTTACGATTCGAGAAGATATAACCGAACGTTTGTCGAATACGGCTTCCGGTTGCTTGCTTTAAATAAATGATAAAAGTCATATCAGATGTGATGGATGTTTACGCGAAATTCTTTACAGGAAAGGAAATAAATATTTGACTGAAAGACTTCTCGTCTTATTGACAAATAAAGACGTGGGAGGTAGAAGATTACGTTTTCGAGGGAGCTTTATTTTTTAAAAGGTGTGACATTATGGTAAATATAAATTGTTTTTTTTTATATTTTGAGGTTTTTCTTTAGAAATATTAATTTGAGTGCATTGAGTATACTCCTTTGAATAAATTAAAATAGCGGAAGATAGGCGACGTTCTTACATTATACACTCAAAAAATGGATCTGATTTTCATGCATTTACGTTACGAGTGAAAAGTAATGCCGTGTGATTTGTTTTTTTTTTCTTTTTGGATAATTTGTACAACGAGTTTTAAGCACGCGAAGGCATTGTGGTACTTACCTTTATGCTGCCTAAAATAGAAAAAGTATCTCAATCACGTAATGCCGCTCTAAGTAAATTAGGCGACGGGAGTTCAATTTATGGGGTCCATGCGCTATGGGCTAGTCACCTATCTTGCTATTTTATTTTAATTACCGGTATAGGTACTTGAAACGTCTTCAATGAGGTGTTTTCCAAGACGAAAAATCTGCACATGGCAAAATTGAATTATAGAAAAAACCTGTCACATTGACGATAAAAAGTGCTGTTTATCTATGGTTCGTCTAAAGGGGTCCATTCACTGCAGTCCGTCGTGTAGGACTGCAGACGCAGTTTCATACATTTTGGTTGTCAAGGTTGTCGAACGCCATGCAGGACTGCGAAAACATTCACGATCCGATATTAGCGTTGGACTGCAAGACGGGCTGCTGTGAATTGGCGCCTTTATTATCATCATTTGACTGATGATCACATTGGTGGTGTTGCCAATGGTTATTTCACTACCAATAAATTAGCAATAACACCGGAAACATTGAATTACACACTTTAGGTCATTTTTTTCGACTTACGCTGTAACGATAGACAAGTACGTTCACAACTAGGTTCACAGAAACAACACGTCACACAAAACAACACATTTCGGTCTGTCATTGCCATACGAACGAAGTGCACTTGGTAACATCAATGCGGTACGGGAACCGTATTCCAGTGTAACATGCAGTTCTTACTGATCGCTATCGTTGATAGGAAATGTTAGTTTATTCGATACGTACATTGACTGCACAGAACGTAGATCAATTCAAAGTAGTAAAATAAAATGTCACATAATATAACCGGCAGAATCCTATTTATGACTTAAGAAACTGCTCCCTAAAGGGAATCGAGAAAAACACAGAACATTTCATCCGATCCAAAACTCTGATAATATTTTCACAGCCTGATAAAGTACGTATATTTATTTGGCAAATTATTCGCATACTCTGACGAATTCTAGCAAAATGTTCACATCTACAGGGTGAAATTGATATCATTAGCATCCTTTTAAACTAAGAGTCTACCCATCAAACTGAACAACTTTTACTATGGGAACAAACCGATCGGAGCAAAAAAAAAATCTGCTGTTCCATACTAAACTGCACCGCCTACTCGACTCAAAAGTATGCAACAGTAGATTTTTTTGTTGCTCCGATCGCTCTGCTCCCATAGTAAAAGTTGTTCAGTTTGATGGGTAGACTCTTAGTTTAAAAGGATGCTAATAATATAAATGTCACCCTGTATACAATAATACTATCTTAGATGTTAACACTTTCGCGGACACTGAACGAGACACAATAGAACTTTTATTGTTATCACTGCTATAGCAGGTCACTGTCCGTGAACGTGTTAAATTATTCGCAAACCTGTGTATCTCTGTGTATGCTATATGTAGACCAGCAGCAAGGCTCCACTTGGTTGGAGTCCAAGCCCCAAAACTCCAGCTCCTCCTCGAAGAGTGGTCCGCACACATTGGTGGGGTAATGGAGCTTGCCGGTCCTGTGAACAACGCAACAGTTGTATAATAGCCGGCAAACAACTTGACAAAAACCTTGTAGTCCACTCAATGAATGGCTCATAAGGGCACCCCCTTATGAGCCATTCATTGAGTGCGTGAGCTGGGACCTAAGCGATTTTTTCTGAAAGATCTTCTAATAAATGAAACTTTATAAAATTCTCGAGTAGACTATCGACTGCGCACAGAACGACATTTGTATCTGAAAACGCTACTGCGCACTTCCCTCACTCCCGGTCTTTGGTGAAGGAAAACAAAGTGAGGAAACCAACATAATTATGTTGACGATGAAAAGCTGATCCGTATGCGAAGTCTACCAATCCGCATTCAGCACGCGTGGTGGAGTTACGCCCGTACTACCCTTCCTGAGGGTAGGCCTGTGTCCTGCAGTGGGACGTACATAGGGTGATGATGATGATTAAATTTCAATAGGACTGAATTAAAAAACAGCAGTCCAGGATTTTCCATCGAATGCGTAGACACAAGGACATTTCTGTATTTTCTATACGGTATGTAATTCGCAAAAAATAGAAGGTCATATATCTTGCGTGACCATTCGACTCCTATATCTGTTTAAAGAAAAGAAAGAAAGAAAGAAAAATCTGTATTCACCATTAAAGGCACACACACGAAACAACAGAGTACATCAAAAGAAATAGTAGGTAGTAGCGGTGTGTGCCGCGACGGTGAATAGGACACGACTCAACGTAGTGCCTTACTTGGTAAGCAAGGCGTTGATTTTCTGCCGTGCCTGACAGAGCAGGATTGCAATTTCCGAATGTCACACTTTCAAAATCATGATCGAATGATGCATAATTTCCATAGTAACTTTGACAGTTCTCAGTGCTGATTTGAACGTGTTACTCAAAAATACCACTCCTGTGCTGTTGCTCTCCGCAAACCAACTGTGTGCTTAAGGATACTTTAAAGTTTAATAATGTAAAGATGTGCTTCAGATCATCAAAGTTATCAACTTCCAGAGATTTAACCCTAAAATACAATTCCAAACAATAAGCTGGTTTTGTCATCGCGATTTAGATGCAAGTTCGAGAAAACAGACGCTACCGGCACATCGCTGGCCGGTTCTCAACGATCCCCACTACCCAATCGTAGTCCGCGTAGTCCCAGCAACGCCCATTGCCGAGGTCCGTACCCCTTAGGGGTGCCCCTTGGGCAGGTTGCTTAAGCTCATGCATTGGTTCGGTAGAACTACCAGGGCGCTTCCCCGTCACTGGTGTAGTCCCCCCATAGTCCGCAGTAATAAGCAGTCGATGCTCCCTGAGCAATGCTGTATTTGTCAATTCGAAAAAAAAAAGTTCGAGAAAATCGTTTAGTTTGATGGTCTTACCATCCACTTGAAATATTACGTGTAATTTAAGTTGAGGTCGCATGTTAAAACTAGCTGAAAATATTTAAAGGGGATTATGAGACCATCAAACTGAACAACTTTTTCTATGGAACCAACATCGAAATCGCGAAAAATTCAGCTGTCCCATAAATTCGGGTCGGGTTATGTTGACAGTTTTATAATGGGCCAGCAGATTTTTTTTTCGCGTTTTCGATGTTGGTTCCATAGGAAAGTGGTTCAGTTTGATGGTCTGATACTACCCTAATAGTTTCAGCTAATTTTGTTAGACCCTGATCTACGGCAGTAGACCCAAGTTAAAGGGTTAGTAGCTATATAACCACTGATCCAAAACCCGCATCGATCACAGTCGGGCCACAATAGAAGACCTCAATACTATTGTCGCCTTGCGGTTCTATTTAGTAGCCATATAGTTCGTCAGCCCATGTCCATTTTAATATTCAGTCCAACAATTTTGAAATTCATGTTGTTGATAGTAATTTGAAAGAGGATGTAGTGGCAAAAATAGAGAAAGGTATGTTGAGATGGTTTGGTCATGTGGAAAGAATAGATGAGAGCAGATTCACGAGGGCAATCTATAAGGCAAGCGTAAGTGGAAATGTTGGAAGGGGACATATACGGACATATACGTATTTAGTATTTAGTATTTATTTGTATTTATTTGCAGTATCACAATAATGAAGTACATACTTACGTGTAACACAAGATCTTATTTAATTATTGTGACTCCCTGTTAGGGCATGGCAATATAATTGCAGAGTGTTTGAAAGTTTTATTACATTACATAATATATTCATTAATTCAAGTAATAGAGATGTCGACGTTAACGTCAAGAGCCTAAAATATAAGAACATTGTTGTCCTGGAAAAAATCATTAATGTTGTAGTAACTTTTTGAGATGAGGAAGCTTTTTAATTTTTGTGCAAAAGATTTCTTGGTCTCTATTTTTTTAATTTCATTAGGGATGGCGTTAAATATTTTAATTGCCATTAAGTGGGGTCCAGATGTAATTAATTTTAGTTTTGAAAAGGGTTTTTTTAGTTGGTTTTGGGTACGATTATTTCTTTTTATTGTTTTAACTGGGGAGTACAGAGTTTCATGGGTCCTGACAAATTTGCATGCCTCTAGTATATAGATTGATGTTAGTGTGAGTATACCATGTTTTATAAAATACGGTTTGCACGATTCCATTTGATCAATATTAGTTAGGATTCGAATACATTTTTTCTGTTGAATAAAAATCTGGTCGATATCTGTGCAATTTCCCCATAGAATGATTCCATAGGTAAGTCTAGAGTGTGCAAAAGCGTAATAAGCTGAAAGGGCTGTTTTGAAATCTGTAACTTTTTTCAAATGGGAGAGTGCGTAGCAGAATGAGGTTAGTTTGTTAGATAATTTTTGAATATGTGTTTTCCAATTTAAATTTGTGTCTAAGTCGATACCCAGTAGCGTGGCTGAATTTACAGTTTCTATTTTAGTGTTATTGTAGTTATAAGATATATGTAGTGGTATTTTCTGGAAAGGTCGAAATTGAATTATATTGGATTTTTTGAAGTTAAGTAGTAGGTTATGGCATTCAAGCCATTCTATTATTACGTATAGTACATATACGAACCAAATTGGCGACGTGCTTAAAAAGGACATGGTTCCCGATTGCGGTAAGTTAAAACATCGAAGTTCTATTCTTATCCAATGTCAGTTCTAATCACATTGCAATCCAATTACTATTCAACTGTGCTGAATTCCGCATCGCGCTAAACTCTATGTAACTGACAGACAATAACGTCTGAGCGATCTGTCAAAACGGCTCTAACGGCTGTACCGCGATTAGCGCAATACCAAATGTGTCAAAAGTTATGGTTCGTACGTAGTCCCATAACGGTTTAATCACCAAATATTTACCGCGATTGCAGCCCAGGTCAGATCTACCCGAAACCGACGAGCACACCGCCACCTGCTACGATCCTGACATACCTTTGTCAGGATCTTAGCAGATGGCGATCCGTTGTCTCTGCCTACCTTAGTTGGAGACAGGCGTTAGAATATGTTTGTATGTATGTATGATAGTAATTATTTACTTTTATTCCGGGAGGAATAAATTTCAAGATATAGTTTGCAACACTTTACTATTAATTTGATCAATTTTGTCCATTAAATTATTGTTGGTTAACAATACTATATTTTCTCGCATATAAGCAAGTTTCCTCACGATCTATGCAAATACAGCGGTACATAAATTCCGTAGAACTTATTGGCCAAGAAGCGATCTGCCGCAATTATTATTTTATGAACCTGAATTTATTGAAAGTAGCGACCGACGGTCTCACTACCTATCACACTACATACAGTTTGAGCACTGCTAGTGATATTATTATGAAATTCTGATTGTCTGATTCGGACAATGATATTATTATTGATGATTCTGCGGGTCTCTTTTGCGGGTCTGCTGGAAGAAATCTCTTCAGAGATAAGCTCGCCCTTTATACATGTTTTCTCAACTTTCTGTGTTTTTAGAATAAAGTGTTATAATAATAATAATGATATTAATGTTACTACGATTCCGATTTAAGGTATATTAAGAATATACCAAGTATATAACATATATGCGGACCAAATTGGCAGCGTACTTAAGAAGGGTCAGATCAAATGTACTCAAAACCGACGAGCGTGTATGAAGTGACTTATGACTGTGGAAGAGGCGAAAAAGGTGTGTCAGGATCGTAGCCGATGGCGATCCGTTATCTCTGCCTACCCCAATGGGACACAGGCGTGAGTATATGTATGTATGTACCTTTTATTATCACGGGTAATACTGGTCAATACCTAACAAAAAAACTAATGTGTGTTCGAATTTGTAAAATAAAAGTGGACATGGGCATGAGTACTAACAGGGTTTAACCCTTATATCTTACAATGGACTCGTTTGCGGTTTCACTCTTGTATATGTAAAGTTTGGCCCTTGTGTAGGTGGGGGTTAGATTTAGGGGAATATTATAACAACTATTGTTACCACATTATTGTGGAAACTAAGTTTATCTTGTTATAGACTAAACTTGATTTACAGTTTTTGAGAGTTATACGCGGTTATTATTTAATCTAGAATTAAACATTTTAACTGGTTCTTAACGCGTTTTGGTATATTTGAGTTCCTGATATTTCAGCAGTGTGATTCGGGAACTCAAATATACCAAAACGCGGTAAGAACCCGTTAAAATGTTTAATTCTAGATTAAACTAGATTTATGTTGCAAGTACCTTGAGATTAGTATGTATATTGAAAAATACGATTAAACACAAACATGCAAATAGGTACAAACAAATAATTACACTAAAATACAAATAATTTTGATGGCCCGGTAGCACAGTCGGTAGTGAACCTGCCTGCTATGCCGAGGGTCGCGGTTTCGAGTCCCGTAAGGGACAAATATTTGTATGATGAATATGAATACTTTCATTCTTTCACTTTCTTCTTTTTACCGTTTCCTCTACCCTAAGGTTGTCTGGAAGAAATCGCTTCTTAGCGATAAGACCGCCTTATTTTGTGCCTCTTGTATTTTTATTTCTGTATTTTACTGTTTATGTTTTGGTGTAAAATAAAGTATTTGATTGATTGATTGATTGATTGAATACTTGTACCCGAGTCATGGATGTTTGTTTTGGTATATTTATTCTATATCGTTGTCTTGTCATCATAATAGGCTAGGCTAGTTTCTGGCACTTTAAATGTGACTAGATAATTTGTGTGGCAATGTCCAATATATTTATAAGATATTTACAATCCAAAGACCATAACCACCTCACTTCCCGTCACATTGGACATAGTTTCGGTACTAGTGAAACGTGGATGTTCTGAGATTTCAGAATATCTCTGACTACCCCCTCGGGGAATATAATCGTGAGCATATGCTATGCTAAAGACCATAATCTTTTTTGGGGTGGTCAGAAACATCGCTACAACTATCAACTTTTTGTTTAGAATGAAGTTGTAGCAATGCTCACATTTAAGTTAAGTTACAATGAACCAAGAACAGAAGAAGGTGCAATACACCAAAATAAAAAAAAACTCATATGAACAAATGAAGCGTTTAAGACCCAAAACGACTAACTTATAATCTACTTCGTAGGAAAAAAATTTTGAACTTACAAATTCAGTATCTTTGGTAATACCTATGCCACTTTCCTTACAACGTAGAACAAACATAATAATGCATAATAGACATAGCATGAGTAGCAAATTAATGTAATATAGTACCTATTAGTCTTAAAATACCACAACATTTGGTGACTGACCGCCCGAAAAAAATAAACGCCATACAATAATCGTCTTTCCCAAATTAATTATCTATCTAAACTATTATAAAACTGTAGCAGGAAGTTTGTCTGTACATTGAAGATATTAGCAAAAAAAAATTACGATATGGTTTTTAGGTGTCCCTGATTCCATATCACCAATTTTTGGATTTTTTGTCTGTCTGTTTGTTTGTGTGTTTGTTTGTTTGTTTATTTGTTTGTTTGTTTGAACGAGCATCACGCAAAAAGTACTGAACCGATTTTGATGAAACTTTTTTTGTTTGATTGCTTATGATCTGACTTAAAATCTGGTATATAATTTATCTCGCTACATTTACGGGAGCCGGAGATATAAACATGTAACCGCAAGTGCAACCAATGTACGGTGCCATTTCAATTTCAAGTAAGTAACACTAATTAAAATTAAAAGACTTGTAATAAAGTAAGCTAATTCTGAAGACTGTTTCATTTATAAATAACGAAAATAACAACAAATTACAAAATAAATACCAATAATTATAAATTTTATCATTTTCCAGTGCATTGTTAGTATAACATTGTTTTTCTTTTTGGCTATAAAATCTTTCAAACTCCATGGAGAAAACCTAACCTTAGTACTGGCCACAAGAAAAAAAGATTCGAACTACAAATTTCTTGACATTTTGTAGAATTACAGTGCAACCAAAGCAGGAGCATAGAGATAGTAAGTACTACGTACACGTACAATTAAAAAAAAACTGCACGCCAATTTCAAACAAAGAGAATATAATCATGATTTCAAATCAGCAGCCGAAAGATGTCTAAAACTCGATTTTTAATTCGGAATGTTTTTATTTACGGTGTAATCACACAGTATGATGTAATACACATTTTACGCAAGACTGGATAATAGCTAATATTTTAAAGCAATTATAAGACAGGTAAGAAACTATTTTGAAATACCGTAAATTATTACTAAAATACAAACGAACGAACTCTAACAAATTAATAAGGGTCGGTTTTTTATGCCGCCGATGCGATGTGCCGCCGTGAATTTTGCGCCCGATTCGATTAAGGGGATAATATATTTTTCTACGGCGCTCCATACAAAACGAAGCTTAGTTTAAACATTTAGTAATTAAAGTAAAAAATGAATGGTTTTAAAACAATCTAGAAGCCAATATCTGTGATTTCCTTTTAAATGTTTAGTTCTAAAGTTATCTTGACTCAAAGTTTGTAGTCCGTGCTGCGGTCCGTCCGTGTAGTTTGTCGTCCACCATTTGGGCTCTCTCTGAGGAACCTTCCACAGCCCTACGGCTGTCGCATGATATGAGCTTTACATTAATTAATGTAACATTCGGCAATAGCCGACTGCGTCCTTCCGTACGAAATTATTCGCTGGAATCCAGGCGCATACGTGCGCCTCAGCCGTTGTTTCAAATGCACGCATTGAAAGAGCAAAACTCGAGGTTGATCCTTGGCATCCTATGTTCAGATACTCCACAGTACCTCAAAGGCTCAATCATCATCATCATTGTCTTGCCCATTTCCCATTATTTGGGGTCGGCGCAATATGTCATCCTCTTCCATTCATCTCTCTTAGCCGTCGTTTCAACACTCACTCCTTTTTTACACATATCATCCTTCACACAATCCATCCATCTTTTCTTCGGCCTCCCTCTCCTACTACAGCCATCCACATTCATACTTAACACTCGTCTCGTAACATGACACTCTTCTCTCCGCATTACATGCCCATACCACGATAATCTATTACCCTGCAATTTTTCCGTTATAGGTGCTACTTTCAAACTTCCTCTAATATACTCATTCCTAATCTTGTCCATTCTAGTTACACCACACATCCATCTCAACATTCTCATCTCAGCTGCATGCAATCGTTTCTCATCCGTCCCTTTTGTGGCCCAACACTCTGATCCGTACATAACGACAGGTCGTATTACGGTCTTATATATTTTCCCCTTCAATTTGAGGGGGATTCGGGAGTCGCAGATCGTTCCCGTAACCTGCCGCCACTTCATCCACCTTGAGTTGATTCGGTGCTTCACGTCCCGGTCTATCTCTCCATCTTTTTGTATGAGTGACCCGAGGTACCGGAAGTCGGAGCAGACTGGCAAAGGCACGCCATCAAGGGCAATAGGCATGCAACTGGAGAGACCGCCGAAATCGCAGAACAAACGTTCCGTTTTAGTTCTGCTAATTTTCATGCCAACACTCTCCAGTTTTTGCTGCCATTGTGCCAATCTGCTCTGGACCTCGAGTCCATCTTCACCGACAAGAACAATGTCGTCGGCAAACAGCATGCACCAGGGTGCCTCTTCCTGTATGTCCGATGTTAAAGCATCCATAATCAACAGGAAGAGGTAAGGGCTTAAAGCCGACCCTTGGTGCAAACCTACAGCCACATTGAATTTATCGGTGGTACCAGCAGATGATCGGACGCATGTGCTGGATCGGCTGTACATTGCACGAATCAACTCAAGGTATTTTCCAGGCACATCTTTCTTTTTGAGAGCCCACCACAAGACCTCCCGGGGTACACGATCGTATGCCTTCTCGAGGTCAACGAACACCATGTGCAAGTTCTTTTGAGCACGCCTGTATAATTCACAAAGTTGGCGTAGTGAAAAAATAGCGTCCGTTGTACCCCGACCAGGCATAAAACCGAACTGGTTTTGCGTTATCTCACTCTCCTCTCTCAGTCGTTTCTCTACCACTTTTTCCCATACTTTCATACTATGTGACATTAGCTTTATTCCCCTATAATTGTTGCAGTTCTGTACGTCACCCTTATTTTTATAGATGGGCACCAGTAAACTGTTGCACCATTCGTCGGGGATTACTTCTTTATGCAACAACTTATTGAAGAATAAAGCTAACCACTTATATCCATCCGCACTCAAAACCTTCCAAACCTCAACTGGTATTCCATCCGGTCCCACGGCCTTTCCATTTTTCATACTTCGTACAGCCTTTTTTACCTCTTCCATACTAATTTCTCTTACCAACCCCACGTTCACTGGTAAATACTCTAACTGACCACTCCAAGCATTCTCCTCGTTCATTAACTTTTCAAAATATCCTTTCCAACGTACTTTTATGTCATCATCATTTGTCATCACTTTTCCTGCATCATCTTTTATACACTTTATGTGGGACACGTCTCTTGCACTCTTCTCTCTAGCTTTTGCCATCCTATAGAGCTTCTTTTGCCCCTGAGTACCTCAAAGGCTCAAGAGCCGCAAAAACTTTCTGAAGTGTGTCCACCCTATACAAGGTATTGGTAATGGTCCTCGAGCTAGATGTGACCTCTGGCGAAGGAAGAGCACGCTACCCGACCCGTTTGTCCCCCCCTCGGAAAGCCTTCCCCCAGGACATGAACTACCCAGGCCGATTTGGAGGTCTTTAAACAGGCTCCGAACTCAAGTCGGCCGGAGTAAGGAGAACGCAAACTTGCACGCGAATGGAGCGTATGGACGCTGCTGGTAGTGCTATCCGCGTGGCAAAATACTGGGCTGGAAAAATATAAAATGACATGCCATCGAGTCGATAGAAGAAAATGCACGCAAATTGACAGCGAGTGCTGACCAGGCCATGTATCCGGACTTTAGATTTTCGATATAACGCGACCGTTTCGGTTCCGGTCCGAACTTCATTGTAATAGAGTTGACATTGGAACGATAACTTTCATGCAATTGCGACGTTCGAATGTCCGGGTCAAGAACAAAGAACATTGTATATAGTATTCGTCCGGGTAGACCCCTGTATGGGGCAGAAGATTTTTTTCGCGATTTCGATGTTAGTCCCATAGAGAAAGCTGTTTGATGGTCTGATCAACCTCTTAAAAAAGTGTCAGCATATTAAATGTATAAAAATATATAAAATATATAAAAAATAAAGTAATATATATATAATGCGCCCCGACGCGTTCCGTTCAGTGATAATCATACTTAAAAAATAATTTTGTATCTGCCAGTACACTTGATTGTTTTCAGTAATGAAAAATGCCATCACGAAGAAGAACTAATAATCTCACTAATATTATAAACGTGGAGGTTTGTGACGATGTTTGTAAGGTTGTAATGTTGTATTGTAAACGGCTGAATGGATTTTGATGAAATTTGGCACGCAGATAGAATGTGTTCTGGATTAACATATAGGATACTTTTTATCCCAGTAATGGGTTCCTGTGGGATAAATTACAATGTTTTATCATGCTGAAACATGTAACACGTTTTTATTCTATGCTCACTAGCGCCAATTTGACGCTGAAAGATGCATTTGTGTAGATTTCAGTGATTTTTTTTAATTCTTTTGTTTTTTTTGTAGCTTTTAACCCTGAGGTTACGTTGAGCCCATTTCAGTGATGAAAATAGTATTTGCTTTTTTCAACAGTTTGACAACAGCTGTGTAGTATATTTGGTATATGGTTAGATTTTCGTGCATGAGGTGGAGGTTCGATTCTTGGTCGAGAATAGTTTTTTTTTATTTTTTTTAAATACATTCAACAACTATATCCATTTTTCACCGGATTAGACAGAGGCAGTTAGGCTTGATATGTTAAGGGCCTGACCTTAATCGTAATAGCGCAGGATGTTTTCTTTTGGCTTTTTTCTAATTTTAATCCTACCATCCTACTAGGTATCTCACTAATATTAATTGTATGTTTGTGGTTCAATCATCAACACGGCTCAGAAATTCGGTCTTACAGATTTGATTGTATAGGTACTGGGCGAATTGGAAAAATATTTTTTTTTTATCGTGTCGACTTCAAATTCTAAACAAAGTCTCTAAATAGTAGCTTGCCAGAATCGGGCAACCGATACTGCACCGTTGCTAGCGGTCATGAGCTCCTCCTGCGTGCAGATGTTAGGACACGCAGGGCACGATGTGAGATGGGCCATCGTTTGTGGAGTTCCACACAAGCAAGTCACATTTTGCGCATCCGAGTATCCCCACCTGACCATGTTGTCCTTACTGCGACCGACCTGGGTTCGAAGTCGGTTTAAAGACTTCCAGGTCGCCCAAGGCAAGTCATGTCTAGGCGTGAGGCTCTCAGACGGCGACACAAATGGAGTTGGGAGGGACACTTTTTGTCGCCATAGATACACCTTGCTTGCGCTGGGCCAGTATCCAGGGGGTCGAGACACTTCATAAAGCTGCGTCGGCTTGGCAGCCTTTGCGGCGCAGGAATAAAGCCATGCATGGGATGTCGTGTGTCGTCCACTATTTGGGCTCTCTCTGAGGAACCTGCCACAGCCCTACTTACATCTGGGGGCGCTATGCCAGCCAGTGGGTAAAGCAACTGTACTGGAGTCGGTTTCAAGCATCCAGTTATAATCCGACATGTTTCGTTTAGTGCCGGTATCCACCAGCTTGGTGTGGGCAGATCGGCCCCACACCAGGCAAGCGTATTCTCCAGCGGAGAACGCGAGAAAAATAATTAAACAAATAAATAAATAACGCTCACAGGCACAAACATTATTTTAATTATCCCAAGCAGGCATTATAGGCTTTTTATTGTGGAAACCATATAAAACAACGGCATAAACTTATAACATCCAAGACCGAACCGGGACTCGAACCCAGGACTCTGGTTTGGCAGTCCGGCGTGGTAACCATTACACCAACCGGGTCGGCAAATACTAAAAATCCTCTTTTTTTAACCTTTTCTAAAGTTTGTGTTCATAATTTTATCGTAGTATTGTTTTCATCTTAATAGATGGCGTTGGGTGTTTTTTTGAAGCAAGTACCATACTTAATTCACGCTCAAGACATCTCAGATATTCGGATTTGATTGTATAGTTACTTACCGGCTGAATTCGAAAAATAATTAAATAAATAAATAACGCTTACAGGAACATTGTTATGATTCCAAGCAAGCACTACAGGCTTTTTATTATAGAAACCATACAACAGCGGCACAAACATTTATAACATCCATGACCGAACCGGGTTTCGAACCCAGGACCCTGATATCGACATAAATAAAAAACTAATAAACGACGAACAGTAGAAAAATTAAAGTGATGGATCCAGTGAATGACTTTTATCTGATACCTACAGACTTACTTGGGGTACTTTCTGATTTTGATTTATCTTAAGTTCATGATTTTCTTATCTTATTATGGGAAATGGCAAGCCAGCAACACTTCAACCCAATGGTATCTTTTGTATTGACCCCTACATATTATTTTCTTCATCCTTGAAAAACTTGGAAAATGAGGGAGGCAATAGCGTTCAGGGTAAGAAACCTGTAATGAATAACCATCTCTCAGGAGTCACATACGTTTACCCACCAAGACATCGCAGTCACACAGTACAAATGTTCCATGGTTTCCTCCTCCTCTCCTCACGCTCGGCAACCGGGATCTAAGAGTGAGCTTTATCGTGCCTGTTGCGTAGTGCCCGGTGAGGGCTCCGACGATGGCACGAGCTTTGCTCCTGCTGTTGTTCAGTATGAACTGTGGGATTCGTGTTGTTATATTTGTTATACTCTGACACCAGGGCTTTGCCCACACGATCATGACCTTAGACGAGACATTAGACAAAATTACATGTCCACGCGGACGAAGTCGCGGGCAAAAGCTAGTACTATTATAAAACTGTAACAGGAAGTTTGTCTGTACATTGAAGATATTAACAAAAATAAAAGTTACGATATGGTTTTTAGGTGTCCCTGATTCCATTTCACCAATTTTTGTCTGTCTGTTTGTTTGTGTGTTTGTTTGTGTGTTTGTTTGGGTGTTTGTTTGTGTGTTTATTTGTTTGAACGAGTATCACGCAAAAACTACTGAACCGATTTTGATTAAACTTTTTTTGTTTGATAGCTTATGATCTGACTTAAAATCTGGTATATAATTTGTGCGGACGAAGTCGCGGGTTAACGCTAGTAAAATTATATAATTAAATCTCATCTGTTGACTTGTCTAGTTGCTAAGATGAGTGCTGCGTTTTTACATACTTAAGAGGATAAGTGGGCTGAAATGCTAATTTGGAGAATAGGTTCGTCGTCGGAAATTCGTCAACAACACAATGAACAACCAACCTCATATTTGTTTATGCACCGTTGGTTTTTGTATGCATTGCATAGTTTATTTGTTCTTTTGTTTTGTTTAGATTTTTTTATTGCATAGTTTATATCAGAGCATTCATAATCAGCAGCGCATAGTTTAGAGCTATAGCTCTCAGTGATATATCACAGTATAAAACAGAGTACTACATACAGTTCGGACATTCCCTGCCCCCCCAAAATTTTAACCTCACCCCTCTGACATGTTCGTGGCGTAAAATGAAGGCAAGATCTAAGGTGTGGCTATATTACCTACCAACCACTTTCTTGTAACAACAACTTTTAAAAAGATGTAAAGTCTAACAGAATGGGATTACCACGAGAAGTAACCAAGATCAAGTTGACAGTGTTAACTGAACTGTTAAAGGACAATTTACTAAGCTATACAAACTCTGAGATAGGGTTGTTCAAAATATCCGTATCCGTAAGCAGATATCCGACGGAAAATCCTCAAAAACATTGAATGAATGAATGAAAAAACATTATTCTCGTTTTATTGGATGTCAGAGCTAGAGAATTTGAAAAATTGTGATAGTTTTTGTCTTGGTTTCTTAGTGCTTTTTCAACGGGGAATCCTTTTCATTGCAGTTAAAGAAGATAATTTCTCCAGCTATGGGAAAAAGGCCCCCAAAAAAAAGTTAGCGTATAGTTTGCGTATAGTTATGGAACTCATGTTGATTTGTTTCTCATTATAGTGGTAATATTAGCTATACCTCATCTAAACGGAGTTTTGCGTAATCGCAGTTGGCGCACATCTTGTCTTGGTAAAATATGTTGGTTTATTTTCGTATGAACATCTAAGACGTTACTATACACGCATTGCTTTATATGTACCGTTTTAAGAGGGAAAACGAATCTAAGCACAAAAAATCAAAATGGTGTATATTTTATACTGATCTCATAATTCCGTTTGAATTTTTACCTAATCTTTCGTCCGATTACTATAATAAATTAAATTGTGTTTTTAGAGTGTAATACCATCACTTACCGATTGTGGGCCTAAAATAAATTGACTCCTTTTCGTCTCATATTTCTTCTTCTTCTTTTATCCTCGCCTCTTCCCATTACCTGGGGTCGACTTTCTTAATCTTTTTACGCTATTTGCTCCGCTCCTTTTTCTTCATGTCCCTCTGGACATTCGTTTTTTACCTTTTCCTCTCTTTTGTGTAGCAATGGAAAGGCACTTCTTCACCACGTGATCATCGGGTCTTCGTATTACAGATCCATACCAACCAGCCTGGTCACAGTATTTTTTTCGCGATAGGTGCTATTTTAAAGCTTTCCCGTATTCGTTGCTAACTTTACCCTCAAAGGTGACTCCACTGCACCTGCTCACCACAGGATATCTTTTCGTCTCGTATTTCTAATCAACCAAAACTATGCCTAACCGATATCCAATAAATATTGTATGCTTGAATTATCCAAATAAAATGCAATGTCAATATTCACTTAAATACCAACTCAATATTGATTGTGTACCACATACATAATTTGTAAGCATGTTTCATACAATTTTAATAACATCGATAAGTGAAACGTCTATTTATACATACATATAATAAAATCGTAAACGCAAGTCTGTTTGAACGCTCATTACGCAAAAACCACTAAACGGATTTTGATTAAATTTGGCACACAGATAGAATATGACCTGAAATTTTTTTAAGGTTATCGCAGACGGAGTCATGGGCAACGGCTATCTTTCATAAAACTGGAAAAATTAATATCCGAATACAAACATTCCCAACACCCCTACTCCGTTAATCTCATCGACGCACTTGTGAAAATAACCGCAGAGATATAAAGTTGCGTTTGTTCAAGTTACAATTTAGTGCCAAAGACAAAGTAATTTGGATGGTACTAAACACCTGTTAAGCTTTTGGGTTAATGACTTGTTTGTTTTGTGTTAAAACGTATTTTTTCATTATTTTGTTATATTAAAATTACCTTCCGTGTAGGTGTTTTAATTTCATGTTTCAGTAATTAAATTTTTGAAGTTACTCCATAAACTATGACCATTTACAATGCGACATTTTTGTTAAAGCGTTTATGAAGGTAATAAAATGTTGATCTATTAAGAATCTTTACGTTTTTTGTTCATTTACTAACATGAATAGAATAATAAATATAAAGTTAAGCTGGTAAGATCCCACTGCAGGGCATAAGCCTCTTCTAACGAATAATTGTAAGAGGAAGTGATACGTAGTAGTAACGGAAATTTCTTACTATTCTACATATAAAACATTAAGACCAAATCTTTTTACAACAACCAATTATTTTTTCATCCTACATGGTTTAGCTTGGCTCAATTTTAGCGAATTGATCCTGCTACAATCGCTGTAGATATATCTAAGAAAATAAGATTTATAGCTACAAAAACTCATTAATTTTAAATCAAAACAATAAAAACAAACAAAAAAAATTAATTTCCACAACATGGTTATATAGTTTATGTTAGTAACTAAAAAATATTGCAATCATATTAATTTTAGATACCTAGGCTAGACCTACATGAAAAAGTTTAAAAAAATTTAAAGCAAGTTTTGACATTTTTAAAACACAGTGCGTAACCGTTCTGAAAGACGTGCGTGAAGCGAGGTGTGAAATCTTTTGCGACGACTCGCCAGCTTTCAAGCTGTGACGTCACTTGTCTACAAAACGACAGAGGGTACAGTCAGTCAAGAAAGTGGTCTATGAATTATGATTAAAGTTCCTAGCTGACAAAAAATCGCTATTTGAAATGGAACATTAAAATTAATTAAAACCCCAAGGAAAAAAAACTTTTACATGCATACAAAAATACATAAAATCAAGACCGTAATCCCTTTTGGAGTGGTCAGAAACATTGCTACTAAACTCTGTTTCAAACTCAAACTCAAAATAATTTATTCAATATAGGAGCTTCTGCTATTATGTGTTTAAACGTATTTATTCATTATTTTGTTCACAGCAGAAGCCCACTTATTAAATGTCAAATCTTTTGTGTCTGTCTGTCTGTGTGTTTCTTTTTTTTAATTAAGTATGTAGTTGTAGCAATGCTCACTTTTTGCATTTTAAGTATCAGGATGCACTGTGGCTAACCTCTCACCACTTGACACGTCATCCCTTTCACCCACATAAACACTACGTATGAAACTTTTAACCTCTTATTCGCCTCATACGACACCCACGGGAAGAATTGGGGTGGTCAATTCTCAGTTAGAACCAATTTAATTGCAAACACGTTTTTTAAAACCTTTATTGAAGAGCTTGGGGTAAGTTCACAGACATTATAATAACAATAAAAAACTAGTAACTACGCAGTGACGAAATAGAAAAAAAAATAACTACAAACATAAGGTTTTTTTGTAAATGGAGTGCAGTGCCTTGGCAGCAACCGAAATAGGTGTAGCCAAGGCACAATTACAACGCCTGATATTAAGAGACGGCAAGCTTTCAAGCACCTGTCTCCTGAAGGCCTCACCCCGCACAAACTCCATCAGGACATGGAAGACGTCCTCAACTACCCCAAATAAGTATCTTAATTACTTGAGTCAAACAGGTCGGACACGGGGTCAATAGATATACTTTTAATGCAGATTTGTATGGCACCCACTATAGGTCTGCTTTAAACCAATTATTTCTGTTTTTTATGGTCGTACTAAATAAACACACCCACCCAATAAAATAAAATAAAAAACAACTGACTTCAACGATATACTGACTTACACAAAAATTCCTTTCCTTTAATTTAAAACATAACTCATAATCATAACCCAAGGCATTTCTCCCACCAAACCAGCTTCCACACATTTCTTTCCATTGTCCTCTACCTTTTGTCTATCAAAATTCAAACCTATCAATAAACGCAAACGGTAAAAGAGAATGAGGAGATATGTTCGCAGAAGTTGACATTATTCACGGAAAAGTAACGGCACGACAAACGAGGTGTGAAATCTTGCGCGACGCGCCTCGACGTTTCAAGATCACAGCTGCACGCGTATGTTGGTAATGTATTGTCAAGTGAAATACAGTTCACAATTTGTAAGCTAGTCTAGGAAAAATACGGTTTTAGACTGCATTAAATACACTTTAGTAAATTGTGTTTGAACTAATATTACTATTAGTTTATAACAGTTTATTCGAGATTTCGTGGTTATATAGGCTGAGCACCCTGTGAAATACCTTAAAATCGATATAAATGTACAAAGGGCAAGCTTATTTCTAAAGACATTTCTTCCAGCATAACAACAAAAGAGTCTGTTAATTATCACAAGGCAAATTTAATGTGTACGAACAAACAGTAAAGAATTTAGTTTAGAGGTTATAATTTTAGAATGCTTACAAAATATTAAATATCTACTCAAATTTACTATATTATTGTTATAAGTAGAACGTATTGAACGAAGCAGTCCTGTACAAAATCACCAGATTTCCATTTTTTGTTCATACCCAAATTGAATGTTTTGTAAATGTCTTAATTATTCAATAATACACAATGCAAAATTGGGGATTATTGAGATATATGTTTTTCAGGTATGTATCTACTACATATATTCCAAATTATCCACTAAAGTGCAATTAATGCAACCTACTCCATACAAAAATCCGTAGATTTCCCCGACTATGCGTAATGTTGAAACGTTTGCTTGCTGAAAGTACTATTACAGTGACAATAATAGAGCTTGTTATAAACTAGAATAAAAGATAATGCTTGTACGAAAGGTGGCCTTTTCTTTTTCGCTCATTTTTTGGCGCGGCTATCAGCCAAACTAGAATATTTTAGTTCAGAAGAAAGTAACAAATACAACTTGTTATTACGTATAGGTATATAAACTCAGTCCAAATGCAGGCATAAAGGTTTATTTGAAAATGTATTAATTACGTTTACTTCAAGCCGTTTACTTCAAGCCCAAGTATTCATCTTTGCAGACAGGTACTGACTCCAGATGAGATACAAGAACTCCCTGTTAAAAACCTACTGCGATACCTAACTGCTGTAGGGATTAATAGGGAACTGTAGAAGGGGCGTTCACAAAAGATCAGCGATGGTCGAAGTGGCACAGGCGTAGGTCTTTTAAGGCCAAGACAAGAGATAAGGAAAAGGCATACAATAATAATAATAAGCCTATGAGCTTGCTTCAGGGAAAATCTTTAAACATAATCTAAGAAAATTGTAAAGCAGTCTGTGAGGCACAAAACTCCAGTACAGACTGCTGATCTATCTACTCACTCTGTAAATGCATGCGTTTTTTGGAAATAAATGTTTTATAAATCAAAAATAAAAGTTCACCTCCATCTAATGAAAGTCAAACCACGTAACAGGTACAACGATCAAACACTGTGCAAATAAAATTATCGTTCGTCGCGCTTTGAAACCTCTCAAATTGTCCCCAAACTTTTTCTCTCTTTTCTTGTTAAACGAGCTATGTTAGCTTTCAATTAACCTTTTTCTGGTGTGTAGGTGTATCCTTTATGTTCGCCGTATTGCTTCCATGTTTTCTTTTTTTGTTCCTAGTACCTATTTGAAATTTGGTTATAATATTTTTTAAGTGAAAAAGACTCTGTTACATCATAATTGTTAACTATAGTGACAAATAATGATATAACAGAGTGTTCTTCATATTTACCTGTAATCATGGGCGTCGCTAAGATCTGAACAAAAATTAAATGCCCGCAAGTTTCATCGTTTTGCAACATCTTATATATGGCAGTTAAAATTTCGAGTTCGATTCGCTCGCTCAAATATTTAGATTGTTATGCAGCGACCTAATCTATACTATTATAAAACTGTAACAGGAAATTTGTCTGTACATTGAAGATATTAACAAAAAAAAATTACGATATGGTTTTTAGGTGTCCCTGATTCCATTTCACCAATTTTTGGATTTTTTGTCTGTCTGTTTGTTTGTGTGTTTGTTTGTTTGTTTGTTTGAACGAGTATCACGCAAAAACTACTGAACCGATTTTGATGAAACTTTTTTTGTTTGATAGCTCATGATCTGACTTAAAATCTGGTATATAATTTGTGCGGACGAAGTCGCGGGTTAACGCTCGTGAAACAATAATATTTATAATATTTTAGTAGAATCTCGAGATCGCTTCGCTCCCTACAGTATTTTGGATCACGATATGATTACATTACAGTAAAATGTCAAGTTTGTTTAGCTAGCTCCAGGTTTCAGATCGTATTACTCCAGAAATTCTCTATTGCATTTTGCCTTGCCTTGGGTTTCTTGAAAGGTTAATATTTAAGAATGAAAGCAACTATGCTTTAAATAAACAGCCTGTAGATGGATGCTACCCATTCCATTATTTCACCTACGAGAGAAAAATATTTCATTGTGTTTATTTAGTTAGCCTAAGGCCTCATCTCGTTGGTCTCTTGTTCGTCTATTTGCGCACTAAAGGGTTCCAGACAAAAGATTCCCCAAACCGTTTCATTGTAAACCCCAGGGGTTTTCAATTCCACTACCAAAACACTCTAGTGTTCAGTTTGTTTTCTATTAGAGCTGAGAGAGAATTCGAAATGTCGGTTTCAGAGATAAATTCTTTGTTCCCTCTTACAGCTACGTCTAGTTCCCGGCAAACAACTTGAACAATTCGGGGGATACCTGCGCAGTATAGCTTTTGCCTGCAAATTTTGTTTCTGCGCATTCAAAGCCGTGCTCAAGAAGTTTGCCAGCCATTATACAAGATGGCGCTGTTATTATGTTGACGTTTTCCTACATCGCGCAATAAAGATTTGTTCAATTAGATTTTCTCACCGACGCGACGTCTGCCATTCGCGGTTATGCATTGTGTTTTGTACCTTATATTATAGCTTGTAGGACCGCCGACCGATCATATTTTCTATAAAGTTCCCTTATCCTTGAATACTATACTTGCAAATTGCAAAGGAGAACGCCCAAACCTGTTTCGGCTAAAAAACTGGTAAAGAATTTGAATTTTATAAGAAATGCCACAATAGAAAAGGACAATTTCCATTTCCTTGGGAAGCAAAATATTGTGCATAATTTCAGATATCATACGATTTTTATGTGTTCTTTCATCTTACACTTTTGCCTGCTGCGAAACGACCCGAATGGAATGCACTTCGTCACGTGGCTGGGCAATGACTTTTACTCAAAGAGGGGTAATAAGGGCCTCATTGACAAAGTTATTTAGTTAATGGTCTGATCTTCTCCTTAAAAAACCTTCAGCAAATTAAGAAAGACTATAGAACTAAGTTTATCGCGAATCATTTAGAAACTAATTTATAAAACACAAGGGACCATTAGAAGTATGGCGTTTGTGAGAACAAAAGTTTGTGCAAACTTCAATCGCTACATTTATTTTATTCTCAACTCAGAAATAATATAATCTAATATTCTCCCAAGCAATGCAATCAACACTTCCCCTTTACCAATGCCCCAGTCCAAACATGAATATTTGACAGAAACCCTGGTTAGGTTCCCGAAACTTAAGCTCAGTATACAAACTTATCACCACCGCAAAATCAGACCTGTCAAAGTAAAGCGAAAACCCTGCCAAAACTTCTCAAGTTTGCGGCACAAGTCTTATTACAAATCAATAATGTGTAAGTTCCGTTTCCACCGACAAGACGAAGTGTGAAAAGCCATTGTAGTTATAGATATTTACGCTCTGGTTACCTAACATTACAGACTATAACCAGGTAGACTATACAAAACAAACTATACAAAACTAATAACTGAAATAGCTAGCTTTTCGATTTATCATCATCATCTCAGCTGATAGACGTCCACTGCTAGACAAAGGCCTCCTCGAAGTTTCACTTCAACGATGGGTACTGCATTGCCATCATCCAACGGGTTTCCGTCACCTTCTCCAGGCCGGCGGTCCACCTCATGCATAAAAAAATTCACCACTGGCTAATGAGAAAAATCCGAATACGCTGAAGAAGAAATTCTGATGCATACTTGAAGTACGCTTTGGGCATGCGTGGTGGACTAGCACGTACACACGGCGACACATCACGCTATACAAAACCAACATAAGCTGACCGCGCGTAGGTCGAGTACGAGTACACCTAGGTTGGTTTTATATAGCTTGATGTGTCGCCGTGTGTACATCCTTTAATTCCGCTATGGGGATGGAAAGAGGCTATCATATCGATGGGTTATTGATATTCTAAGGTTTTTTGTTTTGTGAAATTTTCAGGCTTTCTCAGGTATAGAAAAAACATAAAATAACTCCTAAACGTTATGGATGAGATGGATAGATAGATAGATAGATAAACAGACAAACAGAATTATAATTAACGAGCGTTAACCCGCGACTTCGTCCGCACAAATTATATACCAGATTTTAAGTCAAATCATAAGCTATCAAACATAGAAAGTTTCATCAAAATCGGTTCAGTAGTTTTTGCGTGATACTCGTTCAAACAAACAAACACACAAACAAACACCCAAACAAACACACAAACAAACAGACAGACAAAAAATCCTAAAATTGGTGAAATGGAATCAGGGACACCTAAAAACCATATCGTAACTTTTTTTTTGTTAATATCTTCAATGTACAGAAAAACTTCCTGTTACAGTTTTATAATAGTATAGATACAGTTCACAACAAGTTTAGAAATCAAGAATACAACGAAACATCAATAGAATAACGTGTAATTTATTGTATGCTACAGCAGCAAATAGGTTCCAGCTCAACATAGACCTTTCATTCATTTATTTATTCAGCCTTAAATTGCATGTATGTACAGAAGTGTGGTGTTACATTATTTGATTGGGTTCCAATGCAATTTTACCCAGAGGTGTAGCTTAACAATAACTTATTAAATAACAATATTAAATTTACAATGTCAGCTACGAAATACAAAACAATAATTAAGATACAGTGATGTCAATGAATTAATTGATACAATTTCTAATGTCCATAAGTTTAATTAATAGGAATATAAGTTCAACAGTTACAATAGCGACAGCACCGATATTTAATAAATTCAATTCAAATAGGTATCTAAACACTTAGTCATTTATTAAGAAATTCATTTAAATTATATGGACACATTGTTACAAGCATGGATTTTAACTTCTTCATAAATTTACTACCTTGCCCGAAAGCAGGGTGTTGATTTTCAGATGAAACCTTTTTAGTTGTAGTTTCGGTAGTAATTATAGGACTATGTGGTAGTAGTCAGACGCAGCAACCAATGACATGATTGATAGTAAATAAGAAAGTGTAAGTTTAAATGAAATATCGATGAAATATACAGGGTGAAATTGATATCATTAGCATCATCAGATTTTTTTGTTGCTCCGATTAGTTTGCTCCCATAGTGAAAGTTGTTCAGTTTGATGGGTAGACTCTTAGTTTAAAAGGATGCTAATGATATCAATATCACCCTGTAGAGATAGAGCATATCAAAATACTCTTCAGTAGGCGATGAAAAACACGATTTAATTAAACAAGGATGAGTTTTACTCTAATCTGGGTTCCATATGTTAATTCCTGCATACTGATAGGTTTAATTAATTCTAAAAGATTTTGGTAGGATTTTATATAGAAACTGAGGCAAACCTTTGTTGGGTGGTAACTACTCGTGACCAAATCGTGACTAGAATAATAATCACATGAGTAAAAACCCCACAGAGAAAAAGCTTCATACAATCGTGCTACGATAGGACACTAAAGCCCAGTAATTTTACGGAGATTTGTTAGGCGGGGTAGGGAATAATTCTTAATTGGACTTTTAAACTGTAACCGGCACCATTTAGTGACAAAAAGACTATCGGAAAAATAATTTAAAAAAAAATTCGCTATGCAATATAGAAATCAAAATTGTGTGTCCCAGAAGGCTTTTAAATTAATAATATTAATACCAATTCACTCATTTGACTTAGATTTAACAATATAAATTATATTTGAGCAATAAAATAGGCATTGAAATTTAAAAAATTAGGTATTTATTAGAAAATACGAATGTATTTTTCAAAACCTTCTAAGTAGACAAAAATATTCACACCATGTTTGTTCTATGTATAATGGTAAAGCCTTAAATATGTGCAAAAAGAATTTACCATCAGGTTTTTTAGAACGAGGTAATAGCTAATTTTTTTTAATTTGGGACTGTTGCTGAAGAGAATTTTTTTAAATTTTGGTACATTTCTGTTCTCAAATTGGCTCTTCAATATTATACTGAAAAAAAATGTCAATTACTAATTAGTCCCGGTTCAAACCGTAAAATGACTGGGCTACTACTATTACGCGCGGCTGTGTGTGTGTGGTTTCTCACATGCCGCCCGTGGACAAAACCGGCTCGGCTCGGTGAACAATACGATTATAAACCTAAGGGATCGTACTCATACAACGTGACCCATTTTACGTGACCCTAAAATTTACGGGGGTCAATAAACTAGAAACTAGTTTTTATCAACATTTTTTTCTGCTCGTTCTATCGTAAAAACAGTAATGATATACAAGTAACAAACTTGGTTTGATTATAGTGCTAACTCTATAGTATCATCATCATCATCATATCACCATTAAACGTCCACTGCTGGACATAAGCCTCCCCCAAAATGGGGAGGGGTTTTGCCATAATCGCCACGCTTGGCAGGCGGGTTGGCGATCGCAGTTGGATCGAATCAATGTGTGTACTCAGAGGATGCTGCTGCCTATCCTTCAGTAGATCCATTAGTCGCCTTTTACGACACCCACTATGTGCTATTCATAGCCGACACCACACGGAAAACTCTATAGTATAACAACAAATAATAAAAACCGGCCAAGTGTGTGTCGGTCTCGCGCTAAAGGTCCCGGAGAAAACAAAACCTTTTTGTAAGTTAACAATATCAAGTGTTGTGTGGTACGGAACCCTCGGTGCGCGAGTACCCCGACTCGCACTTGACCGGTTTTATTTATAAATAAAAAGAAGTGTCAGTTTAGTGTTTACCAAATTAAGTTCAGGATCCTAAAAGCCTGTGGCACGTGATAAGTGCGCTGGGACCAAAGATTATTGAATTATCGATCCACTCTGGTCACCTAAATTGCACAACATAGGTATTATAAAACTTATAACAGCTTTTCTTCAGATATACTATACAGAGTATAAGGAAAAGTATTAATAACCTTTAAGCCACATACTCTACCCATCAAACTCAACAACTTTATTATGGGAGCTAACAGAACGAAACATACTAAACTGCAATGCCTATTTGACTAAAACGTAACCTACCTATTACCTAGTCATGAATTTCCGCAAAGTAACGCCTGATTCAATTTAATTACAATAATTTGCACAAATCAAGTATGCATGCTGTTGGGTGGCACAACTCGTAATACGTTGAATTAATGAATGATTAATGAATTTAGTCGTATTTGGTATTAGGCATAGAATAACTAATACACTATAGAATCTCCTTTGTTCGTGCTCCAAACGCCGCCGCCGCGTTATAAACACCTACTTCCCCCCTCGGCCCGGAACGTCCCGCTGTCGCCCACGGAGGCCGCTAGGGCTGTCACATGAAGTCACTAATATTTTATGGCTGTTTACTTCATATTCAAACGTATCGTTTCGTATTTTATTTTTCTTAAACTATTTTGATTTGATTTATTTTACAAGAACCACATTAACTACAACTTTAATCGACTTCAACAAAAGGACGAGGTTCTCAGTAGCGAAATATATTAAATCCATTATACACACAAGAACTTAGTTCATAAACAAAAAGCAATTGTTTCTATCGTCGACAATTTGCTACAATTTTTGAGGAGTTCCTAAGCGCATCGTCAGATCTTCACGAAATTCAAATGGAACCAGCTCGGGGGTGACTCGTTTAGAACAGTTAACGCGTGACCTACCATAAAAAAACACAGAAGATTTGATAACCTACTCAAAAAGATAACCTTATTAAAAAACTTATATTTCGAATTGTTTATGAATTGTTTTAACACCCAAAAATAATTTGAATTGGATGAAACGTGCACGAGCGAGCGCGAGGCAGCAGACGCAGCCCTGACTGACTTAGACTATAAGCGTCTGCTAGACGGTAGGCTATGACGCGTCGCGGGCCGAGTTTCGTTTCTATAGAGTATTCATTATTCTTATGGTTTAGGTACTGTCTGCGAGTTGGGAAAAGAGCTCGTTGTGTGGTGTCTAGTTCAGTTCTATATATGTATATAATATATCTATGCCTTTATATGTATAATATAAGTAATCAATTATAGAATCCTCTAAAACAGTTGGATTTAAAGTGACAATACAGTGACAGATAAACTTAAAACCATTAGTACCACTTCAGATTAATGGCGCATCAAAACATCGAAACCTAAATACAGCTCTGAGTTTGACAGTCGCCATGTTTTAGCAAACGACAGTCTGTAGTTGAATGTCCACAGTTATGATTTATTGATTCAAATTATTAATTCACAAAGGGAACTGGTTAAGTTGAAATTGTGGTTTAAGCCAATGAGAGTGAGGGTGGAAATGCAGACTCAATTTTGAAATTGTATTTGCATTAAAGTTATATAAGTATATAAGCAAAAGTATCTTAGATATCATCATTCAGATTATATACTCCCATTGAAAGTTGTACCTACCACAATCTGTGTTATGATGACAGCGATATAGAATACATTATATTACATATAAACATCCATGACTCAGGTACAAATATTCATATTATTAATCATCAAACAAAATACATTTGACCCTTACAGGATTCGGACCCGTGGCTTTTGGCACAGCAGGCAGGTTTACTACCGTTATACTGTCTGCTATCGAGCCATAAAAAATCACTGATCGATGTCTTAATATTGATTAAGACATCGATCAGTGATTTTGGAATCATTGGATTGTAATTAGATTGGAACGAACCAAGCAAATCAAATTATGAATCCTTTGAAACATAAACATAACTAAAAAGAATAGAAAAGAAGCTGTGATAGAAATAAGAAACCGTAAAAAAGATGTAAAACGCGAAAACTATAATAATAAATTCGTGGAAATGAGATTATGAGTGATCCGGCTGCGATGTAATAAAAATAATTTTAGTTCAATTACTCTAATAATTGGCCACGTGCTTAAAAAAGGCCAGGTCAGATCTACCCGAAACCGACGAGCATGCATGAAAGGACTTTTGAATGTGGAGGAAGCTAGAGAGGTATGTCAGGATCGTAGCAGGTGGCGTTCCGTTGTCTCTGCCTACCCCAGTCAGGCGTGAGAATATGTATGTATGTAATAAATAATTTATCTAATAATGTCTCCTAATATTATCGTAATTTATTTTTACAACTTTCTAATCATTATCAGACTAGAGTAAACAATCATCACAATAATGGCTCTCTTGAATTATAAATATACTACACGAAAAATCCCTACGGATTCGTAGCAGATACGAAATTTCCTGAAATTTCTGACACGAATAAGTTTGAAGTTCAACACGATGTTATTTCTGCACCAAGTTTCCTCCGAAGCTAAGAGAATTATGACGTAATGCTATCACGAGTTCGTGATTCGTTTATATTGAATATCGATTGATTTGCAGGTGAACGAAGGTGCACTTTGGAGAAATGCATTTTTAGTGCTTCCTAACTAAAGGGTGCCAACGGGCTACTTTTACTAAACCTACGCCGGCCGTCCGTCAATCTGTCCTACATTTATGAAAAGCTGTATCTTTTGAACCGTAATAGTTAGTCAGTTGAAATTTATACATAACGAGCGATAACACGCGACTTCGTCCGCACAAATTATATACCAGATTTTAAGTCAGATCATAAGCTATCAAACAAAAAAAGTTTCATCAAAATCGGTTCAGTAGTTTTTGCGTGATACTCGTTCAAACAAACACACAAACAAACAGACGGACAAAAAATCCAAAAATTGATGAAATGGAATCAGGGACACCTAAAAACAATATCGTAACTTTTTTTTGTTAATATCTTCAATGTACAGACAAACTTCCTGTTACAGTTTTATATTAGTATAGACTAGCTGGTGCCCGCGATTTCGTCTGCGCTTCGTCTGGACAATTCACACAATATCTTTATAAATTGTAGCCTATGTGTTATTCTGATAGGAAATAGGATATACCTCATTTTAACAAATAACAAAAATGTTGAGTAAAAAACGAGTTTTTTTTCAACGTTTCTTTTGTTGTTGCTCTATCGTAGAACATGTAATACGAACAAGCGTCAAACATGATGTTATCATAGTGCAACCTCTACAATACAACAATAAATAATTAAAAACGCCAAGTGTGAGTCGGGCTCTCGCTAAGAGTCCCGGAGAAAACAGTTTTTTTTTATTGCTTGGTGGTACGGAACCCTTGCGCGAGATTTAAATTGATAAATCCCATAAATATAAATAGTGTACTTAATTAGTTGCAAATTAAGCTCTTTAGTCGACTTATCCTCGTGAATAAGGTTGCCTGGAAGAAATCGCTTCTTAGCGATAAGACCGCCTTATTTTGGGCCTCTCGTATTTTTTTCTCTGCATTTTACTGTTCATATTTTGGTGTAAAATAAAGAAAATTTAATTGATTGATTGATTGAACCTGAGACGAGTTTAGAGTTTACTAATTCTATTTTATTAAGATGAGTAGACACGCTTGTATTATTTAGGTATTAAAATTCGAACAACTAAAAAACCCTGAAAACGAAATTTAATAAAAATTCTTGAATCAAAATTACTTTTACTACTTTAATCTAATATACCGAGTTTCATGGTCAACTCATTCATATCAGTTTACAGAATATAATTCACAGATTTCGTGTCTTTCACGACCGACCTTCGGATACATTGTAAATCTTCTTCTTCTTGTGGTGCCATCTCCTATCGGAGCTTGGCTATCAATAGGGCTATTCGGACCCTAGAGACTGCAGCCCTGAACAGTGAGGTTGTGTCCACATCGAACCATTCGCACAGGTTTTTAAGCCAGGACGTCCTTTTTCTACCAGGCATTAATCTTCCCAAAAATTTGTAGAAGTTGGTATTTCTCATAATGTGACCGAGGTACTGCAATTTCCGAGTTTTCATGGTTTTTAGGATTTCTACTCTCTTGTTTATCCTCTGCAGGACCACTTCGTTGCTAATTCTGTCCGTCCATGATATCTTCAACATCCTCCTGTATAATATATAAGGTCTAACAAAACTAGCTGAAACTATTTTAAGGGGATGATCAGACCATCAAACTGAACAACTTTCTCTATGGGACCAATATCGAAATCGCGAAAAAAAAATCTTTTGTTCTATACAAACGTACACGACCTAAATGTATCGGTATATATAATTTTGTTAGACCTTATATACATTGAGAATGAATCTGCCAAAAGAACTGAATAAAATTTTTCATAAGGTTCTTGTGAATAGTGATATGATGCGCACCTCCAATAATTTTTAAATATAGCCCAAAGTTATACCTAGTGGGATTTTTTTTTTGATACTTCCCTAATTTCGTTTTCGAGACATGAATTTTTTCTGACCGAAACCGGACGAAAAACGAGCGCATTTTTCTTTTTTTTTCGATTTTCAATAATTTTTTTTGGGTTTTTCCAAAAAATGTTTTTTTTTTTGTTGTAGCCCTTGTCGCGATGCGTCTTTTGACACCCCAATCATTCACGTAGACCCAAAACCCACATAACCAGGTAGATGTTGCACTTTCGCTGAAAATCGGGCCTAACAGAAGCGACAAAAAAAAAACATTTTCAATGTTAAAAAGTGAACGACTGGAATGAAAATACACGACATCTTTAAAAATTATCTCCTTATTTTCTAGAACATTACAAAAACATATGTCTTAGTTTACTTCAAGTCAAGACATTGAGACAAGAAAAAACTCCTGTCAGCAAGGAAATACCATCCTTAAATCTGAAGGCAGTAAATAGGACCGGATCGGAATGATCCCTACGGAGAAGTTAAGGCTGATTTATATTTCCAGGGTTCAGTTCATTCCGATTCGTTGGAAAAACGGTTGATTTTTTGTGACGGAATCTTTGAACTTTGACATGTCTACAACGGTGACAAATGGACCCAAAACCTAATGAAGTACTAAAGTATTGTTTTTCTTACCAAGTTGTTACGATAACATTCTACCCCACTTTTTGCAGTCGGGTACAGATATCACATTTTTTAAAGTTGGATCACTATTTTGCCACGCATAAATATTTTTGGGAATTAGACTTTGTGACGAGCTCATGATAAGGATTGACAATACATACTGCACCCTTGTTAACCATTTCAACCTCTTTCGAATGAGATATCAACGTTTCATTATAGAGCTCATCACAGGGATTCCGGAAATATACAGGGTGTTACCGAAGTAAAAATAAAAATGGAAACTTTTAAGGGGGTGGTTTAGAGTAACAAACTGAACAACTTTCACTATGGGACCAACATCGAAATCGCAAAAAAAAATGTGTTTTCCCCAGCTCGAGTAGATCTGTAGTTTAGTATGGAACATCGCAAACGCATGGCGATTATGGCAAATCTCCTCATTTAGGGGAAGCCTATGTCCAGCAGTTGACGTCTATCGGCTGTCATGATGATGATGGAACATCCGATTTTTTTTTGCGATTTCGATATTGGTCCCTTAGTGAAAGTTGTTCAATTTGATGGACTTAAACACCCCCTTAAATGTTTGTTTTTATTTTTGTAACACCCTGTATAATACAACTCAAAACTGCCGAAAAATACATACCTACTGCAGTGTTATTAAGCACGGCAGTGCGTTACACATCATTTCCATCCATATGCTAAAAATAAGCTGGTCATTATAGGCCGGCAAATATCTTGAGCAAGGTAATGGCTATCGCACAGTGACAAAGTGACTGTATTATTTTTCTTTGGGTTTGGACCTCGGAGACGTCCCTATCCCAATAATGGGGACTTTTACTACCCTAAGCCTAAATTGTAATTTGAGACACATGATTCACTGCAATTGAGGCATTCAAATCTACACTTTTATAAAAAAAGTGCGAGTTGAAGATATTTACGAAAAAAGGTTACGATAATTATAATTTTTACACTTAAACTCACCTTGACTCAAAATCACAGATTTTTTTTTAATTTTCTGCTAGCTATTTGTTTGATTGACCGACACAAAAAATTACTGAACAAATTTTGAAAAAAACTTTTGTGTTTAAAATCTAATGATTCAACTTAAAAACTTATATTTTAATTTGCTACTACGAAGGGAGCCAACAATCCATGATACTCCATGAAAAGCCCAAGATGTGAAATCACAAAAGCTAAAGTAAAACCTAAATATTAGACTGATGATCATTATTATTATTATTTGTTTGTCTTTTCCTTATCTCGGGACATAAGTGTCCCGGACCTTTGGGAGGCGTGCGTGGGGCCGAAGCCAACACGTAGAGGCCCGTCAGACAATTTGATCTAAATAGTAATGTGACACCAACTGGCAACTATCCCAATATACATGCATGCAATGCATCCAAAACAGCCTCCGGTCAGTGTAGGACTATTGCAAGGAGTGGAAAGAAACAAAATCTGGGCTATTGGGGTGGGGTGCTAATGGAACAGGTAACTAGGATTTGAACGGGACTATGGCGCCTGCCTGACCAATGTATAAACACGGAAAAAATTACAGACGGTGACTCGCCAACTCAAAGTGATTATTATTATTATTATATCAGCCGTCGCTGTCCCATTGTTGGGCAAAGGCCTCCCTCCGATCTCTCCATGCGTCCCGGTTTTGAGCTTCGTTAGGCCAGTTCTTTAGGAAGCTATCGATTCCGTCTCGCTACCTTTTTCTTGGTCTGCCTCGACGCCGATTTCCTTTTGCTGGGGACCAGTTGGTAGTGGTTTTGGCCCACAGGTCGTCATTAGTGAAAAAATATGTATAGTTTCTCCCATACCATGGTATAGGAGAAACTGTAAATATTTACCTCGAATTCATCATCATCATCATATCAGCCGACAGACGTCCACTGCTGGACATAACCCTCCCCGAAAATGGGGGGATTTTCCATATTCGCCACGCTTGGCAGGCGGGTTGGCGATCGCAGTTGGATTAAATGTGTGTACTCAGAGGATGGTGCTGCCCATCTTCCGGTAGATCCCTTAGTCGCCTTTTACGACACCCACACCATCCGCAAATTTTACAATACGATAGCAAATTTTATTAATATCCAAAACGAATTCTCCGTAAAACCATCTCTTACTTGTAAAACGTAGGCGTTCTAATAATTTCGTAGAAATAACATAATACCTGAGGAGTTTTCTCTATGTTACGTACTTTTTATAAAATCATTATTGTTATTTCGATAACAAGTCTTGTTATTTAAATATAACAAACTAAAGGTTAACGCCCAATCCCGTTTATTATTTCGATAAAAAGTCTTGTTAATGAATTATTAACTAACAGTAAAATTTACATAGGATCATACAGGGTTTAAAATTTAGGCTTTATTTAATCGCAATCGGTTCATTGATGAGTTTTATTATTGAATAAATAAATAAAAATATACATTAAAGCACTATATACATAACCATTAACCTAAAGAAAAAAAAAAAAGGAAAAAAAATTATTACTACAAATAAAAAATGTCTTCGAAATTGTTGGCGGCAAGGTGCCCAGGAGGCTGGCAGCGTTACCTCTTTGTATGGCCAGGCTGATGCGCTGACCGAGGTAAATTAAATGGGACACTTACTTAAAGGGGTGCTTCAGACCATCAAACTGAACAACTTTTACCATGGGACCAATACTGAAATCGCGAAAAAAAAATCCGCTGTCCCATACAAAACTGCAAACATATCGACTGAAATGTACGAGCCAGCAGTTTTTTTTGGGATTTCGATATTGGTCCCATAAACAAAGTTTGTCAGTTTGATGGTCTGTAGCACCCCTTTAAGTAAGTGTCCCATTTAATTTTACACCCTTATAATAGACTAGCGTTTATTTTTAGGAACGGAAAAAAAATCATTTTGTAAATCATATTGAAATTATTCCCGTATCCCTGTCTGAGTTTACCATATTTTATTAGTTGTAGATGGAAAAGTTTTTTCGTTTCGTCAATCCTTTTGGACCTATCGCAGGAAGACAAAACGTTATATTTAGTTCTGTCTCCTTCATTTGCAATAGTTCTGTACCCTCCAGGTATGTACCTATCAGTGATCTACTAAAAGGAAGAATCCGATCGTTGTATCCCATCTCACGATTTAGAATAAGTGTCTCCGAGGGGCCTCTACGTGTATCCCCAGTACCCCTCGCAAGCCTTACAAATGTACGGGTCACGCTCCTTGTAGTAGGTATTGAATTTAGAAATCTAGAAGTACTTGAAATAAATTAATCCCACAAAAACCTAAATATGAGAACACGGCTAAGTTCGGTATAAATAAGTCCGTTTTTATGACTTCTTTGATAAACTAAATTAAGTTCTATATCAAATTCTATTAAAGTTAGACTTATTTATCTATCTTAGCTACGAAATCCTTAAACTTGACAGAAATCGGGAATGTATAACAGCGGCTAAAATTATTGGCAATAAAAAATAAGATAAAAATTCTTCAAACTGATACTTATAGTATCATTGAGCACACGTGGACGAACACCCGTATGGGCGCCTCAAGGGCAAGGGTAGACCTGTGCCCTGCACTGGATCGTGCATAGGCCTATACAATAAGGATATTGTATTATAATTATTATCTAAAAGGACCCTTGTCTTCAATCTACGTAGGCACGTATCCAGGGAAGGGATAGGTAAGTTTTATCCCCCCCCCCCCCCAAAATTCGAATATTTGTATGGAAAAGTGATTACAGCACTTACTTTTTCATTGTTTTTCTATGAATATTCCCGCCTGAAAATTAAATGTCCCCCCCCCCCCCCCCTAACGTGTCGTAAAGTCAAAAAGTCTGGACACGTGCTTGCCCTACAACCTAAAAGGCTTGATGGATTTTGAAGTATGAGGTTACTTTAGATTTGTCAAAATTATGAGAGTGACATAGGCTCAACTAATATTCAATATTCATATTCATATTCTTTATTGCTTTTTTCTTTATTCAATGTTATTGCATAGGCTCAAAAATGATACTATAGGATACTAAATACAATGTTCTTGCATAGGCTATATTATTTCAAGATGGCGTCTGCGAATTAAAAAAGAGAGGGGGATTAACTTAAATTTAAAAAATGTTACAATATGGGTATCAAATGAAAGCTAGTGAAGAGCAGATTCCAAATATATGTATATATAGTTTAGTAATTTTCTGCAACCATTTTGACACAAGACTACAAAGGACGAAATAAACAACTTAATTATTAAGCAAAACAAAAACCCGACAGCATACAAAATTATTAATTGAAAAGAGAAAAACAAGCTCTACAATCATTAATCAGCTAAACAAATATAATTTGAATGTAGGTAGGTATTGCAGGCGGGGACAAACCAAACACCACCATATAGGTATGTTTTGTAATGTTGCTTTGTCCCCGTTTGCAATACCTATCTAATAACATTCAAATTATATTTGCTTTGCTGATTAATAATTATAGACCTCGTTTTTCTCTTTTAAGTTAATTATTTACTTTTAGTATCGTGTGTAGCGGAAAATACGATAAAAGGCGCGGTAAAACGTTTATGGCGCAGCTATGTCGCCCGTGCATGTGTTCTAAACACAGAACATTGTAAGATGGGTAAGAAGTGCAAAGTAGGAGTGGAACGTGTCGCCACAGGTAATGCAATGATTTGCATGACACCATAAGGCGCGCGGCGTGGTGCGAGCGAGAGGGCAAGGAGCTGGGCTGGTGGGAGTAATTTTAGCAGCGAGAGCGGGAAGGCAAGTGGCGACAGCCGTCTCCGTAATTAATAATCCTTCTCCTCTTATAATGTTCTGTGGTTCTAAATATTTAAAATATCTCTGACTACTGGTCCCTGGCCGAATATAAAAGCCATAACAAGTGCTCATTCATTTCATAAGCCATTTAATCACAATTAAAAAGAAACCGTTCAAAGCTAACTTCTGTTAGACGAAAATCAACATTGAAACATTAAAAGAAACAGTCTTTTGTAATTTGAAGAGAAGGCAAAACGAAAAAGTACTTTTTAAGTGCCTTCAGAAGTTTTAATCAAGTAATTAGCCATTAGGCATAATTAAGGCCTAAAGAAAGTAGACTCAAGGGTACATTTCCAACTTTATTTAATGACAAAATCTATGTTTTATTTTAATAGTTTTCGAGATTTGTTTAAAAACATAACAAAATCTCGAAAACTATAAAATTCAGAATTTTTTGTGTTTTTTTCCCTGAAAAGTTATAAATTCACCTATCTCCTATTTTCGGCTTGAAGTTGCGTTTTAGGACACCCTGTATGTATAAAACATAGATGTAGCATATACAAAAAAAACATGTAGGTATTTTTTCTACGTCAACTTCAAATTCTTCTTCGTAATTGAATAAACGAATTCAAGAGTCACGTTGCACGTTCTGCCCCGAGCACTTGTCTCGCGTGGGTTTCGCGAGTCGCGTTTTTGCCCGCCACGAGTCTCCGCAATCCTCCATCTCTTCTTGTTTTTGACCAAAAACAATTCCCGAGATCTGGATAGATTCCCCCATAAACTACTTGACACTGGCGGAAATGCAGTGCTAACGCACAAGCAAGTGAATATATAAATAAAAAAAAACGAATTCAAATGTAACGTTCAATTAGTTCCCAAATCTGTACAAATAACAAACAAAAAAAGGTTTTAACTAAATTACAGATTTTTACTTTACTTTAACTTTTAGGTCAAAACACATGGGTACTGTGAGCTTTGTTCAGATTATTTGATATGGGTTCAAAAGATATAACCTAGATTTATTAGATACGACAGTTGAATAGCTAGAATAAGTTATACAGGGTCCAACTTAATAATAATATGTTGAAGACTTTCAAACACATCAAACTGAACAAACTAATCTACGAAACCAACATTGAAACCGTAAGGAAACCGCATAGTAAAAGTTTTTCAGTTTAATGGTCTGAAACACTCCGTAAAGTAGGTATGTAACGCATTTAAGTTTACACCCTTTATGGGTTTTGAGGAAGTCTTATTTTTGTACGTTATTTTTATAATTATTATAATAATGTGAGTGGAAGCGTCGGCAGAGGTCGCTCTCGTAGGACATATGCTGATCAAATCAGTTGCCTCCTACATAAGGGGAGGTGCGGAGTACTCGAAACCGACGTGCATGAGGTAGGAAGTATTTAAGGATAGTAGTAAGTGGCGCGCCCTGGTCTCTGTCTACCCCATTGGGAAAGAGGCGTGACGTTATAGATAGATAGATTATAATTAATTTATTTTCCATTATTTTATCAATACATGTGGCATATAACCCAAGATTACATTACAAATTTATTTTCTATATTTACATTGTTTCTTTTATTAACTATATTTAGAGATTAAACGAACTTACCTGTTAGTGAAGTTCTATCCTTCGTAGTGTGGAATGGTACGTGCTACGCGTTACTACATGTATCTTTTTGCTAATCTCGAGGGCGAAGCATGAAGTATAATTTCTTATTATAAGTAAATGAGTTTACTATACCCATATCTACGTATCTGTAGTCGAATGTATTGTATTTCCCGAAACGCTCTACATTTCGTTCTAAAATTAAATGAAAGTCTCTGAGGGCAGCCTCTATCTATAGGAGTATTTCGATCAAAATCGATACTTGCAGAACATAAATATCTAAATACTTTCAATTTGAAACTCCATGGCGATTAGATTTTACTAGTACCTAATAGCAATAGCACGTGTTAGTTCGTACGGGTTTGTCGTTCGGACGGACGAAATACAATATACAATATAAGGTCAAAACAAAATTTGCTGAAACTGTCATTTTACGGTTTGAGCCGGGTCTAATTAATAATTGATATTTTTTTTCGGTATAATATTGGAGAGCCAATTTGAACCTCGAAATGTAACAAAATTTAAAAAAATCACGTCAGCAACAGTTCCAATTTTAAAATTTAGCTATTATCTCGTTCTGAAAAACCTGATGGTAATTTTTTTTTTGCCCATATTTAAGGCTTTACCATTATATATACTTCAAACATGGTGCAAATATTTTTTCCTACTTAAAAGGTTTTGAAAAATACATTCGTATTTTCTAATAAATAACTCATTTTTTAAATTTCAATGTCTTTTTTATAATAATAATAATAAAATAATTTATATTTTTAACTTAAAGTCAAATGAGTGCATTGGTATTAATATTATTAATTTAAAAGCCTTCTGGGACACATAATTTTGATTTCTATGTTGCGTAGCGATTTTTTTATAATATATTAATTATTTTAAGATAGTCTTTTTTATTGTCATTAAATGGTGCCGGTTAAGAAAGTTGATCAGTTTGATGGTCTGAAGTACCCGTTTAAGTATGTACCTAACTGCATTTGTGGTCTAATGATTAAGAGCATTGGTCGTGGGTTCGATTCTCCATAGGAAATTGCAGGCTGAATCGCCTGATTGTCTGAAAAGAAAGATGATTCCGTGCTTCGGATGGCACGTTAAGCCGATGGCCCCGGCTACTATCTCTGGTAGTAGTGGTCAGAGGCCGTAAGGCGGACTGAAAAAACTCAGACATCAAGGCTCTGCCCACACGATATGAAAAGAACTGGTGGTACCAGTCGTTACATTGAAAAAGCCACGTCAAATGCCGTAAGGCGGTTTGAAAAATCTGCCACCAGGGCTAGCTGTCCACACGATAAGAATAAATGGAACGCATCTAATTTTACACCTTGTATACCTAGTATACGTATACGACTGAATAAAATCGACTAACAATAAAACCAAAACTAATTATAAGTATATAGGTATAGTTATAATAAAAATTGTCGAATAGTAGAGATATGAACGCAAATAAACATAAAATGGCGGTTAAACAAAACATAAAAATGGTAGACGTGCCAGGTTTTATTTCACCGTGTTGTATTATGTTTATGCGACGGCACTGTATCAACACATTAAATACGTGCGGCCACTGAAACGTTGGACTTAGGCTAAAAGCCAATGCCTAAAAATGGCGCCTTCTTTTCGCCTACTTTTTTGGCGCAGCCGTCAACCAAACTTGAATGTTTTCGTTCAAAAATCAATATCTCCGAACCCGCGCGTATTTTTTCGGGTAGGGTACATACAAACTCGAACATTACCACCACACCACACCATACACAACAAAACACACAGAAAACCGAGCGGGTCCGGAGATATTCGGTTCCCGCAGGTCCGCCTCCGGACCGCTTTTCCGCAAAACCACCTCTGTGTGGCCTGGCCTTTAAATGTCAGTGTTCCAAGTAAGTACAAAAATTAGTTCCAATGATTTTCCGCGGCGAGGTTTTTAATTTGTCTTGTCGGGCTTTACTTCATTTTGACCTGAAATTAAGATAACCTAGCTACGACTACTTCGATGACTAAGCATACGCACTATACTAATTTTGTAGCAGGTCCACAGTTTTCGTGTCGCACTAATTTTATTAGTACCTGAGTAATGATAAAAAATTGGGAAGCCCGGTATTTCCATGGCGTTTGTTTCCTGTTCTGTTAAATATCAACAGCTTGTTTCTTTTTAACACTTCGTTAGCTAATTCTAATAATAGAAATGTACGGAGAATGTTACACAGAATTGAAATTTGCAGTCTTCGCCTTCATTTGATATTAATCCTAGTCTCATTGAAGTTGTACCGTGAAGGAGGTACGAACACATTGCGACGGGTCGCATTGGGGTAGAGCGGGCCGCTTAGTGGAAAATGTTTACTTAGCATACTAGAGCTTGCCGGGTCGCAATGCATTGACGATTTGAAGAAGATGAATTGAGGGATTGTTACTTTAGCATTTTTTTTTAATACTGCAAACGTAAAAAGTTCCGCTTCATATGGCACAAAGCCATGGGTAGCATTGGGGCGGAATATTGTGACCAGCTCCTTCCCGCCATCATCATCATCATATCAGCCGACAGTCCACTGCTTGACATATGCCTCCCCCAAAATAGGGGGATTTGCCATAATCGCCACGCTTGCCAGGCGGGTTGGCGATCGCAGTGGGATTGATATGTGTGTACTCAGAGGGTGCTGCTGCCCATCCTCCGGTAGATCCCTTAGTCGCCTTTTACGACACCCACGGGAGGAAATGGGGCCTTCCCGCCATAGTATACGATAATTCAATTAGAAATTTTATAGAAGCACTATAGAAGCGATTTGGCGGGCGAAAGGTTAGCCCCCTAATGTCACCACCTTGCACGTCATTCTATCGGAAAAACTTCACTGTGCTAAAAGTGAGTCTATTGCTGCAACGGCATAGCCCGAAAGGGATAATGTATGTGTAGGTATACATAGAAGCGATTTGGGCGGATTTTCGCGCTGCAGCCCGACACGATGCGGCTCGTCTCAATATGAGCGTGCCTTTAAACTAACAGTACTTTGGTGCCATATTATAGTGCTAGTATCCCGTGTCTTAAATACTAAAAAGCCGTGTCCAGGCCTAGAATAAACCATCTCGATTCTCAACGTGTGTCTTTTGATTCTCAACTCAACTCAACAAACAAAACGACTATCCTTCTGCAGGGTTTTAGTGGGCCAATTGCTCTTTCACGTCATTGACAGTGACGCCTGAGCTGAAGCAAGTAAAGGCTCTGGCTTCAAAAGCGTCACTGGCAGAACATAATAAAAGCAATTTAGACACTTCAAAGGTTAATTAATTATTATAAACTTTACCTAGAAGATCGAGCTCTGCTCGCTGAAAAGAGTTTTTCCAGAAATGAGACCTGTCTAGATCGATTTTTGGCCTCAATAAACCCCTATTTTGAAAATTTTATCGTAATCCTAAACCTCGGAGCCATTTTCTAGATCGCGATTTTACAGATATACAAACAAATGTTGCATAGAATTATTATTGTATAAAAATAATAAAGGTGGTGTAAAATACACCGAAATTACGAATTGACCTCAAATACTACATACTACAAGTCTCATATAAAATCTTACCTAATTTTTGTCCGTATTGACCCCACACTAATCAAGCATACTGTTGGTGGCACTAATACGTTATATTTGATTAATAATATTAGTCGTATTTGTGATGTTTACTGTCTGCTAGTTGGCAAAAGAGCTCTTTCGGAGCTCTTTTTGGCTCTGCCATTTATGGAGCATTGATTCTGTATACAGGGTGAAATTGATATCGTTAGCATCCTTTTAAACTAAGAGTCATCATCATCATCATATCAGCTATTAAACGTCCACTGCCGGACATAAGCCTCCCCCAAAATTGGGGGATTTGCCATAATCGCCACGCTTGGCAGGTGGGTTGGCGATCGCAGTTGGATCGAATCAATGTGTGTACTCAGAGGATGCTGCTGCCCATCCTTCAATAGATCCCTTAGTCGCCTTTTACGACACCCACGGGAGGAAAAGGGATGGTGCTATTCTTAGCCGACACCACACGGACTACTAAGAACTATGGAAACTAAAAGTCTACCCATCAAACTGAACAACTTTTACTATGGGAGCAAACCGTTCGGAGCAAAAAAAAAATCAGCTGTTCACACACAAACACACACACACAACTGTATGCAACAGCAGATTTTTTCATTGCTCCGATTGGTTTGCTGCCATAGTAAAAGTTGTTCAGTCTGATGGGTAAACTCTTAGTTTAAAAGGATGCTAATGATATCAATTTCACCCTGTATATAGTTCTATTATGTAATTTATAAGGTTTTAACAATTTTAGTGAAACCATTTCGTGGCATAGGAAAGTTCAGTTTAGTCTCCCCCAATCTTTACAACACAATAGTACTAAAACAATAACAGCTCATATTAAACTTGTTTATTTAGTTGTTTATAAGAAAATTTTACAAGCGCAAAACAATAAAACTAAGAAATGTGACGACTTGGTGGAAGACATAAAGTTCAAGTTACGGGCAGTAATTAAGTTCGTTTACGGTAACTTCGTTACATTCGATTCAGTGGAAAAGATGGGGAACAAAATACTTAATTCGATTTTTTAGCGCAAGTAATAAATTGCTACGCCTTCCTTGAGCTCTAGGTACGCGGAGGTCGATTTCGTGCCATATTTGTACTATACTTTACAACTAGCTGTGCTTGCGACTTCATAGTTTCATACGCGCAGATTTTATCTTTTAATAATCACACTTCTGGGCAAAGGCCTCTTAAATCCTCCAACCACTGACATACATTTTGTCAGTGCCTCCAACCATCTCTCTTCTGGGCAAGCTCTGGCCACTTATTATCGAATGCATCAAGATTTAAATATTGTATATAAAATATTTAAAGCAATAGGACAGACCAACATGAACGTTAATGATGCACAAAGTTTGAAAACCTTTGTTCAAATGGTTTTTAGCTTGTGGCATACCTCCATTTTGAACAATAAAACAGCTTTGTGACGCAAAGTTTGTACTGCGAAATTCTTTTCCTATATTATGTCGTATTAAATAAACACCGAAAAGACCTTCATGTTGCGGATTGAAATTGAAAAATGTCCATAAACCTTTCGGGATGGCCAGAACCTTTGCTACTGTCCTTTTAAACGCCACGCTTGGCAGGCAAAGCACCAGGTCATAGGTAGTTGGCGAGTGCCTCCTTCAGCCTGAAGAATCAGGTTGCTGTGATCACTCACCTATAACAAGTAAGGACCTGGGAACTGGGAACGAGCCCGGGTGTCGGTCGAAGAAGTACTCTTTGAGCACCGAGTCGTAGTTGACGCGCAACACCCTCAAATCCGAGAGCCGAGCCGCTGGGATCACTCACCTGTAATAATTGAGGACCTGGGCGAACACGCCCGGGTGCCGGTCGAAGAAGTACTCGTTGAGCACCGGGTCGTAGTTGGCAAGCGCTTCCGTCAGCCTAGAAAGCCGGGTTGCCGGGATCTTTTTCAACGTCGCCTTGTACGTTTCGTATCTGGAACAAAGAAAACTTTTACTTTCTGAAGAAATCTCATGGAGGTTAAGTCGGTTTTTGCAGAAATATCTACTCTGCTAATAGTCCCATGCATCCGTTAGGTAAATATTTCATAGAGCCGATATCGACGACATCGATTCATCACAGATGCATTTTCTCGCCTTTACACTCCTGAATGTAATGGAATGGGAAACCGCTGCATTTAGGGGAGGATTAGGATGTGACAGTGACTTAAACTTTAAACTTATACAGGGTGAAATTGATATCATTAGCATCCTTTTAAACTAAGAGTCACCCATCAAACTGAACAATTTTTACTATGGGAGCACACCGATCGCAGCAAAAAAAAATTAGCTGTTCCATTCTGATCTGCAGTGCGTACTAAACTCAAATGTATACACATGTAACAGCTGATTTTTTCTTTGCTCCGATCGGTTTGCTCCCATGGTAAAAGTTGTTCAGTTTCATGGGTAGACTCTTAGTTTAAAAGGATGCTAATGATATCAATTTCACCCTCTTTACTGGGTGTAAGGGCAAAAAGTTGCATTACTTTAAGGGGTTATTTTACCCATGATATCTAACTTCCTTAAGAAACGTATAGGAAATAAGCTAAAATGTTGACTTTCCGTGCTGAATGCAATCAGCTGATCGAACGTTTTAATGAAAAGTTGAATTATTATTTTGAAAATGTTCCTTTGTTCCTTAGGGAAAGTTGTTCAGTATGATGGGTACAATCAACCATTAAAGTAATGCAACTGTCTACCCTAACACCCGGATATCAGAGATCAAACCTTTTAATAATTTGGTAAGCTTTTTTGTTTTCAGGATAATAAAACTTTCCTATTAATACAGGGTGTTACAAAAATACAAATAAACATTTAAGGGGGTGGTTAAGACCATCAAACTGATCAACTTTCACTATGGGACCAATATAAAAATCGCGAAAAAAAATCGGATGTTCCATCATCATCATATCAGCCGATAGACGTCCACTGCTGGACATAGGCCTTCCCCAAAATGAGGATATTTTCCATAATCGCCAAGATGCTATGCGATTGCGATGTTCCATACTAAACTACAGATCTACTCGAGCTAAATGTATGGGACAAAAGATTTTTTTTCGCGATATCGATGTTGGTCCCATAGTGAAAGTTGTTCAGTTTGTTGGTCTAAACCACCCCGTTAAAAGTTTTAAATTTTAAATTTCTACTTTTGTAACAGCATATAAAGTATATCTACTCTATTGTGATTTCTCACACCCGCTCGACTGTTTTTAATATTCCAGAATTGTTGCTAAAACATTAATTTTCAAAAATCTGTTTAAATATTCCTCCTCGGTTAAAACAAGAAGCATTTTGATATCGTTACATGCAAACGGGAGATAAGCAAAATAGTAAGTAATTTAACAACGTATAAGTCCAAATAGTCACTTCATTCGAGATTCTCACTCATTAAACATCGTATTCAAAGCCTTATCTAAAACAACATAGAGGCCATAAGCTTTAACACCGTGTGAAATGCGAAGACCATTAAAATTGTACGTATATTCCATCTTCACTCCCGGGGTTTCCCGAAATTCTCAGGACATTTATTTGTAGTCCCGGATTTATTTCTTACACGGTCTCGTACAGGCTTATCTCGACTCGATTCAATTTTGTAAGGCTGTAAACTGTGGGTAGATTTAAGGAATAAAAACGTTTCAGATAAAGCAGAATTTTATTTTTAGGTGTGGCTGAAATATTCGTCATGGTCTCTCGTGATGTTAAAAGTGTGGAAAAATAATGTTATTATTGTGAACATACATATGATCACGACTTTAATCCCCGAGGGGGTAGTCAGAGATATTCTGAAACCTCAGAATATCTACGTTTCACTATAGTACCGAAACTCTGCCCAGTGTGACGGGGAGTGAGCCCGTCGTAAATGGACAGTAGGTACAATACATGCCTCGAAATTGAAGCATGCAGGTTTCCTCACGATGTTTTCCTTCACCGAGATATATTCTAAATAGATACAGCATGTTCACCACTGGCTTAGTGGTGAACATGCTGTATCTATTTAGAATATATCTGACTAGTGACTGACTACCCCTCTGTCAAAAGCACAACTTATGCCTCATTTAGCATTGTCTTCAATTAAGAGAAGAGTCATCATCATTGTCTTGCCCATTTCCCATTATTTGGGGTCGGCGCAATATGTCATCCTCTTCCATTCATCACTCTTAGCCGTCGTTTCAGCACTCACTCCTTTTTTATCATCCTTCACACAATACATACATCTTTTCATTGGCCTGCCTCTCCTGCCACAGCCATCCACATTCATACTTAACACTCGTCTCGTGACATGACACTCGTCTCTCCGCATTACATGCCCATACCACGATAATCTAGTACCCTGCAATTTTTTAGTCATAATCCTCTAGTTGCACGTACGTTCATTAAATATAATCCTCCATTAAATCTCTCGCTAGCTTTTATTATGTCAACAAAACAAAAAGTGACAGCATGAGATTTAATGGAGGATTATCTTTAATGAACGTACGTGCAACTGGCAGTAAATCTTTTATTAATTCGACAGATCCATAAAATAGTAAGTACACAAAATATTTATCTACTCGTGCAAAAGCCCAAAACAAGCCCGTAGGGCTTACAAATGACTCCATAAAGACCTGTCACTCATCAAACCTTCTTATATGATGAATATCTTATTCTTTCAGAAACCTTTTCCAGCGATAATAGTATATTATTACCTCGGATTAAAGCAAAAAGAGGAGGATGCGGGATAATAATGCTGTCTGCCTTCCAGAGCTGAGCAGAGAAGCTAAACGGTGATGTTAGAAAAATATTTTATCCTGTTGGTAATGTTGCTTTAATATAGAGTAAATGTTTCTTCTTAATATGTTGACGGTTTTATTTAAGAGGATGATCAGACCATCAAACTGAACAACTATGGGGTCTAGATCAAAATCACTATGAAAAAAATTGCGTTGTACAATTGCTATCGTACTTGACCAAAATGTATTGGACAGCGTTTTTTTTTTACAATTTTAATGGTGGTCCATGTTTAAAATCAGACACATGCTTCGTCAATACGTCATACATTTATGTGTAACATCTCACATTTATGTGTGAGCATTAATATAATAATTATTCATAACAGGGCGTTTGCTACGGAGCTGTTCATACGCCTAGGGTAGAAATTAGCTGTAGAAGCTTGAGCTACAGGTTTTTCTAAAAAAAAAAAAATTATATTAGCAATTATAAATACAGTCAATTATACTTTATTACAATGTACATTACAATTCAATTAAATAAATGTCATAAATTATTCAATCTTGCGTGACAAGAACTCATTATATGAGTAGAATGCTTGCTGGACAAGCCACAGGCGCAGTCTTTTTTTAAAAATAGGTACACTCTGTGCATTTGTGACATCTAGCGGCAGACGATTGTATACCTATTTACCTATTGACTTTGTGAGCTTGCGAGTAACCGAGCAGAGCCTGTGGGTGTGCCTGACACTGTACGAATGGCCGTCACCGAGTCGCTTATACTCACTCAGATTCTCCCTCGTATAAACAGCCACCTGGTATATTAGAATACTCGGTAGCGTCATAATTCCTAGGGCTATGAAGTGGTCTCTAGCAGGCTCATCACGAGCCACGCGAGCAAACACCCGCACAGCACGCATCTGCATTCTAAAGACACGCTCACACTCAGCGGCGCGTCCCCATAACTCCACACCATACTGCAGTAGCGACTGCACGGTGGCGAAGTAGCACGTCCTTACAACCTCTTTTGGGAGAGTTGAAATGAAGCGACTTAGGGCAAAGCATGCTCCACCCAGTTTCCCGCAAAATTTTTCAATATGGGTATCCCGAGTGAGTTTCATTTCGACATGGAAGCCGAGGAAAGAGGTGGTCAAAACTTGCTTAATCATGATCCCTTCTATACACACAGCTAAAGGACGCTTCATACGACCCGCTAGGTCGAAATGTATAAAATGTAGCAGATCCTCCCTAATTTCTACCCTAGGCGTATGTACAGCTCCCTACCAAACGCCCTGTATACTTAATTCTTTCGAGTCGCATCTTCTTTGTTTTTATTTTATCCAAGGACTCTTATTTTTCATTAGGGTAACGAGACAGCGGATGGGCATCACTTAGAGCAATTTATTTATAAGGTTTATTTTTGGTCTAAGTGCGTTGAATGCTCATTTTAGGTGATGTACCCTAACATTCATCTTATTATGATGAAACGTCACGGGTATGCAAACTCATCATCATCATATCAGCCATTAAACGTCCACTGCTGGACATAAGCCTCCCCCAAAATGGGAGGATTTGCCATAATCACCACGCTTGGCAGGCAGGTTGGCGATCGCAGTTGGATTGAATGTGTGTACTCAGAGGATGCTGCTGCCCATCTTCTGGTAGATCCCTTAGTCGCCTTTTACGACACCCACGGGAGGAAATGGGATGGTGCTATTCTTAGCCGACACCACACGGACGATATGCAAACCAAGAGGAAGAAATACATTCGTAGAATCACTACCATAATTCCCTTTTATGGTGATAAAAAGCTGTATGCAGATGAAATGGCGACAGGTTACGGGAATGACCTGTGACTCCAGAATCCCCCTTAAGTTGAAGGGGAAAATGTATAAAACCATCATAAGACCTGTCGTCATGTATGGCTCCGACGGATGAAAAACGACTGCATGCAGCAGAGATGCGAATGTTAAGATGGATGTGTAGTGTTACAAGAATGGACAAGATTAGGAATGAGTATATTAGAGGAAGTTTGAAAGTGGCTCCTGTGAATGAAAAGCTACGCGGTAATCGATTGTCGTAGTATGGACATGTGATGAGAAGAGATGAGTTTCATATTACAAGACGAATGTTGAATATGAATGTGGATGGCTGCATGAAGAGAGGACGACCAAAGAAAAGATGGATGGGTTGTGTAAAAGATGACATGTGTAAAAAGGGAGAGTGCGAAGAAATGACGGCTAAAAGAGATGAATTGAGGAGGACGATATATTGCGCCAACCCCAAATAATGGGATAAGGGCAGGAAGAAGAAGAAGGTGATAAAAAGCTGTGGTACAACAACTATCTATTTAAGCTTACTGATATACCAAGATCACTTTAACATCTATTTGCAATGACTCATTATTATTATTCGTATGGCTTTCCATTCCTGCGGAGATTACAAATTTAGGTCAATAGTTTTAAGCCATAGTTTGGCTTTCGGGGTCAGTTCGTTTAGTTCATGGGTGCCACCGTCAATCTTCTGCTCGAGTCTGGCCCTGTACCCGGACTTTCGATGTTCGCTATATCGCCACTGTTTCGGTCCGCACTTCATTGTAATAGAGTTGACATTGGAACGAAAACGTTCACGCAATTGCGAAGTTCGAAAGTGCGGGTAGAGGCCCTGCGCCGGAGCACCAAAGTCGCACTCGGGTGAGCTTTTTATGCCCCACTTGTGAAGATGGTAGTTTAGCCCCGATATTTTACGGTTTGAGCCGGGACTAATTAAAAATTGATATTTTTTTCGGTATAATATTGAAGAGCCAAATTGAGCCTCGAAATGTACCAAAATTAAAAAAAAACACTTCAGCTAAAGTTCCAATTTTAAAATTTAGCTGTTATATCGTTCTAAAAAACCGGATGGTAATTTTTTTTTTTGCACATATATATAAGGCTTTACTATTATACATACCGCACATCTAGTTCATTAAAGTCTTTAATGTAGAAAAATCTAAAATTGAGGTAACAACGCGCCTTGAATCTTTCAAGCGCTTTACTGTAAAATTTAGAAAATGACATTTATGACTTTTAAAAACTAGATATGCGATTACTTCAAACATGGTGTAATATGTTTGTCTACTTAGAAGGTTTTGAAAAATACATTCGTATTTTCTAACAAATACCTTGTTTTTTTTTATTGCCTATTTTATTACTCAAAAATAATTTATATTGTGAAATCTAAGTCAAATCACTCATTTGACTTAGATTTCACAATATAAATTATTTTTGATATTAATATTATTAATTTTCATTGGTATTAATATTATTAATTTAAAAGCCTTCTGGGACACACAATTTTGATTTGTATGTTGCGTAGCGAATTTTTTTTTAACATGTTTTGAAAGTCTTTTTGTCACTAAATGGTGCCGCTTACAGTTCAAAGTACAATTAATAATTACTCCCTACCCCGCCTAAAAAAACAACGTAAAATGACTGGGCTAGTTACACCGAGCGACTTTTCGGTCCAGTTGGAAACCAGGAAGCTACTTTGTAGGATCGGAGACCAGATCTCTGCCGGCCTGCATTTCCGTGTTAGGAGTATATACAACGTGTTAATAAATTAGCGCAAAACCTCATACACCCCAACCGATTTATAACAAAATAATTAGATTGAAACAATAATTTCATTATTTTGATAGTTAAAATTTAAAGTTATTCGCATTTTATGTTTTGGGGCAAAAATTATTTGTTATCATTTCAGCAATGAATCAAAGCGCTAACGTACTCATGGATACATTTTAATAATCTTGTTTTGTAGTAAGTAGGGTGAGTGTGCCCGTGAGGTGGGTTGATATTGGGTTCAGTAAATTTTAAATTTAACAAACAAATTATTTAATGTTTTGAAAAAAATTACCCATGTTGAAACCATGATAATTCGATTCTGCTCTCGATTGTAAACAAACTACTTTCTAGTTTTGCGTTAATTCGTTAATACGTTGTATATAACACCACATACAGGGTGACTGGTAATTCGACCTATTCCTTGAAAGGGGTTATACTAGAGTTCATTTGCAACAATTTTTCCCCAGTTAACTGGGGGTCGAAAATCGCTTGTTTTCGAGTTCTCTCATTTTTAAGAATTTTTTGAATATTTCCGTTTTTCGACCTAAAAATGACAATTGTGAAAAAAATACTCCACTCTCTGCACTCTGTAAGCATTTTTCTAGTAGCTGATGAATGAGCGACTACTTTAAACTAAAATACATGTGAAAAATACCCAAAACCACCGAAATAAAAGGTTATAAACCGCAAGACAACAATTTTTTATTTGGATTTTGTTTCAATCCAAAGAGGATTACTCAAAAAAAATTTATGACACTTGGCGTACAAATTGCGGAAATAACTTCCTCAATTCCTAAGCTTTCCAAAAAAATGCAAAAGTTGTGTACTTTAGTTCAAGTTTGGAAAATAAACCTTATTAAACACGCAGATGTGAATTTTATTCAAAAAGTTATTGGTTTGGTGAAAATAAAAAAAAGAGTAAAATAATAATGTTTAGTACCTAATCATATGAAATTACAAATTTTGTTTTAAAGTTTTACATTTAAAAATCACTAGTCTTGCTCAAATTGTCTTCCTCCGTTACGTATGCAAGCACGAAGCCTGCGACGTACTTCGCTTACTGTCACTCGAGTTGAAAGCGTGTCTTTAATTTGTTGGGCAGCTGCCAAAATCCTCTCTCTTAATTCTTCTTGAGAAGAGATAGGTGTACGATACACCAATGTCTTCATATGACCCCAAATGTAGAAGTCGCATGGGGTTAGATCGGGACTCCTAGCCGGCCAAGGGATCGGGCCGCCTCGACCAATCCATCTCAGTGGATAGTTCTCATCCATCCACTGTCGCACGCCCCGGTAATAGTGGGCTGGGCAGCCATCATGTTGATACACCAAAGCTGTTCTTGTGGTAAGCGGCACATCCTCCAGCAGCGGACGTAACTCTTCTCTTAAAAAGTTTTCATAGGCGATGCCGGTTAGGCGTGCCGGCAGAAAGAATGGCCCGATTAAATTATTGTGCACGATTCCCATCCACACATTAAGTGAGAATCTGTGCTGGTGAGCTCCTTCGTTAGATTTTCTCGGATTCTGACCTTTAGGGGCCCAAAAATGCAGATTATGATAGTTTGTAATACCATCACGGTCGAAGTTCGATTCATCTGTCCACAAGATTGTTTTTAGATACTCAGGGTCTTCAATGTCTGCATTTATTAGAAATCTGCAGAAATCCATCCTTCTGACAGGATCTCCCTCCTCGATAGCTTGTACTGGCGTGTAATGGAATGGATACTGCCGTGCTGTGTGCTGAGTGAACCAGACTTTCCACTGAGACATACCAAGCTGCCTAGCCACAATTCTTGTTGAAGTAGTGCCGTCTGCTTGAAAACACTGCAAAATTTGCTCCTCTTCGATTGGATCACTAACGCTAGGTCTACCAGCGTCGGTTTGGCGACGTCGAACCGATCCCGTTTCTCGAATGCGCCGATATGTCGTACCAAACACGCTGACATCAGGTAAACGGCGGGTAGGAAAACGTCTTTGATAGTCTCTTCGAGCAGCAGCAGCGTCACCATCACAAAACCCGTAACAATACATGATATCCGCGTATTCTTCATTTTGGTAAGCAGCCATTTGAAAAGGAAGCTGTTTTAGCGCAGAATTTAAGTTAGTTAACAACGACACGTCCGAACTCCAAGATGGTTGAAACTAACTGATTACTTAATGAATTGAGCGAATGAGTGGGCCTCGATTGTGAACCTTAGTACAAACATTCCCGAATACTTACAAAAGAGAAACAATGTAAGCAATAAAATGAAAGAGACAAAAGCAAATCGGCATCTTGTAAGGTTCGCTTCTAGGAAATCCGCTACCTGCTCTGCCATTGTTAACAATTTTTTTCAAACTCTTGTCAAAGTAGACAACATTTGCACCTTTTTGGAAAGTTTAGGAATTGAGGAAGTTATTTCCGTAATTTGTACGCCAAGTGTGATACATTTTTTTTAAGTAATCCTCTTTGGATTGAAACGAAATCCAAATAAAAAAATTTTGTCGTGCGGTTTATAACCTTTTATTTCAGTGGTTTCGGGTATTTTACACATGTATTTTAGTTTAATGTAGTCGCTCATTCATCAGCTATTAGAAAAATGCTTACTTAGTGCAGAGAGTGGAGTATTTTTTTCACAATTGTCAGTTTTAGGTGGAAAAATGGATTTTTTCAAAAAAATCTTAAAAATGAGATAACTCGAAAACAAGCGATTTTCGACCCCCAGTTAACTGGGGCAAAATTGTTGCAAATGAACTCTAGTATAACCCCTTTCAAGGAATAGGTCGAATTACCAGTCACCCTGAAGAAAATTAAACACAGATCACAAAAACTAAAGGGAGATGTGAAAAGGGGACGGAGCCCAGTGTCGCAGCAATATGCGCAAAAACGGAACACATTGCTCGCGACCGTAAGGATTCAATATATTATGAGGCTGATAGCCCGTCGAGATTTTATTTATAAATAGTTTACAATGCTTGTGTAGTACTAAAGATTATTCGAAATTTGAGTTCTGATACCGCAACGGATAATGAGCACATTCAAGCAGGTGATGCGACACTAGGTTTCGTACTCAGCGCGTTGGTTGGCATCTCTCTAGATCTCTATGATTTTAAAGTTCAAAACCTCTTCTAAAAAGTAAAGTTTTAGAAACACGATTATATGAGATAAGCAAGTATAAACACATAATGAACAATTTTAGCTATACATTGGCGCTGTAGACCTCTCGAGATGTCTCCTGGGAAATCATACACGGGTTGTGATCCAACCAATTTAATCTAGAAATTTGTAAAAGACCCCCAAATTAAGTCGGCATCTAAGGCTCGACGCAAACGGTGGACTCTTGTCTGTATCACATAAAAATTATTGTCAAAAATAATTTACAATATCAATGACATTCTACAGGGTGAAATTGATATCATTAGCATCCTTTTAAACTAAGAGTCTACCCATCAAACTGAACAACTTTGACTATGGGAGTAAACCGATCGGAGCAAATAAAAAAATTGCTGTTCCATACTAAACTGCACGACGCGCGAGTTCGCGACTGAAATGTATGCAGATTTTTTTTTGCTCCTATCGGTTTGCTCCCATAGTAAAAGTTGTTCAGTACGATGGGTAGACTCTTAGTTTAAAAGGATGCTAATGATATCAATTTCATCCTGTATATGGGACTCACCACGTCATAAAATAACAGAACCAAAAAATGTTCTTTCAAATCTTTCAAATGTATTCGGTCAAAAATAGTAATGTACAACAATTAAGCACAACTTAGCGGTCCAGTTCATAGCGCAATGAGGCGAAGTCCTTCTTGAATAAAATGTATTTTTACAATATTATAAAAACTGTAGCAGAAGAGTACATTGAAAATATTTACAACTAGATTTTGCCCACAACTTCGTCCATACTGGCTAGAAAATTAAATATAACAGTTTTTATGTCTAATGATAAGCTTTTAAACACAAAAAGTTTTATCAAAATCGGTTTAGTAGTTTTTGCGTGATGCTCAGAAAACAAACATAGAGTTTTACAGTTTTATAATAAGGAAGTCAAGTTTGTTTGTTTGTTTAAGAAACTTTTTGTGTTATAAATCTTACGATTAGACCAAGAATATAAGTCAAATAGGCAATATCGAGATTATTTCCTAAAACTATTCAATTATTTTGATGCATTCGTTAACCACAAATCCTCAATAATACCACAATCAAATATTGTACACATCGTATATACAGGGTGTAAGTGACAGCCTAGCAAATACTGAAACGGTGAATTCAGACCATCAAACTGAACAACTTTCACTATGGAGCCTACCTCAGGAAACGCGAAAAAAATCAGCTGCCCCATACAAAACTGCTGTACCTACCCAACTGAAATGTATGGGACAGCTGATTTTTTTTCGCATCTCCTGAGGTAGGTCCCATAGTGAAAGTTGTTCAGTTTTATGGTCTGAGTTCACCGTTTCAGTATTTGCTAGGCTGTCACTTACACCCTGTATATGTGTGTTTTTGAGGTAATGAATGAAACTTATCAGATAGCTTTGGTCTAGTCTAGCCACTGACCAGCAATCCAATTTTATGCCTTAATATAATAAATTCCTCGAACAGCTAAACTAACCTCGCCCTTGGGAGCATATTGTTAACTTATTTCAATATTATTTAGTTAGGTTCGTTTTATATCGGTGAACAAAAGAAAACAGCTCATTTCTCAAACAAACAAACAGAGAGACAAAAAACAAAAAATTTGTGATTTGGAGACGTATATCTAACCACTTTTTTTTTGATTGAATATTGTTTTTTAAATAGCTACCGATTTTAGGGACCTATATATTTGTGGGCCACTCTACAGATTTCACATTTTGGCGTTCGAGACCACTGCCTGTATGCGATACCCCTTAGTCTCATACAAGCAGACTCAGGTCAAAACCTAGTTTATATTATATTCTCATGAACGATACAGATATCTTTAGAATAAAATGTTTTCATTGCATCGCAACGAAGCTGAGTACTCTTTTTCATTTTACGGCGGCCTTCACCCGAGACTTTGGTATTTTATATCGCCTACAGAGTCTAGATTAAAATATGAAACTGTATTTTTTTTTATTTTACTCGAGCACGTCCGTTTTATATGTATTTATTGGTCGTAAAGACACAGCGCAACTCATCTTAAAACTTAAAACTAAGAAAGAAACAAAATATAACAATTATATGATTATTCAAGCATAAAATAATTACCCCCCCCCCCCCCCCCCCCCCTCTAAGTTCGAAAATAGTAGAGTACAAAACCTGAAACTATTTGACAATGTTTATCCCCGTAAGTACTTTGAATGAAAATTATAACGAATGCTGTAGCACAAGCAGTAACGGAGAAATCAAGTCGAGGGCCGGCGTCTGTCAATAGATGGCGCTGAAAGAAATTAAATCGCACTATAATTTGCTTACCTACATCATAGTATACGAAAGCTTTACATATAATGACTACGGTACCCGAAACCTAATATATTATCCTAATAGACCAACAATCTCCTCATGATCGCATCACCGAAAACGAAATGTCAATATGTGCGAAATTGATACGTGTGTGAGTTTTAGTAATAGATTTTAGAAATCAATCTCTATGCGAAACGGTTTCTTTTTCACGTATACAATCAATTACATTAGTAAACAAGTTACTTATATTTACAAGTTACTATTAATAATAATTTAAACATAATTATTTGAAATAATATATTATCTAGAAAATAGGACGTTTACTGCATGTAATGAATGTATTACGAAATAATTTTAAGAATACACATATATGAAAAAAAGTATTATGAAAGTAGTACTGTACTAATGGTATTAACCTTTGAAACTTTTCTGTATTTAAGTTGCTGGTACAAGTAAAATTGCATTCCAACACAGAATATGATACTGTAATGATTTTTTATATTTGTCTGATAAAACACAAAATGAATTATAAAGAAAATCATAAAATAATAAGAGATAATTTTTTGACAGGATACCAACGGAGACTTAATTGTTTTAAAGTGGTTTTACGCACGTGTAGGTTTTTCGGTAAGGTCAGAATTTCACCCGCACACTGTGTTGGTCTACTTACGGCAGTAATATCCACTTGTACGTCCAAGCGCGCGACCCCCGCTTCTCTTAACAGTCCCAGGACGAGGCAAATAGCGAAAAAGGATTTGGCGCACGCACTCCCATAAAAAAACGGTTATATCTTTTTAACTACTGTAGCTACAGGCAAATAAAAAAAATAGCATAAAGCTTATAAAATATCCCTTCTACTATAATCAAAATAAAGTAATATGTTTCATTGCGAATATTTTATTTATCTTGGGCGAGTCCGACACGCTCTTGGCCGGTTTTAGTGTGTACGACAGACATCATTTTCTCGCCCGCATTAAACCTGGCAATAAGGTTGAAACCATGGATGTAAACCAATAATACCTACCAGCTTCGTTGTACAATTGCGGAGAAAAGTTTCTGACCAAACCGAATAGAATTAGACCAGATTCTATTCGAATTGTTGGTATTTATTTCATCCAGCTTCGACCTTCGCCACAGACATTAAAATTCAGTAGATCTGTTACGAAATAACTCCCTTAATAACTCCCCTGGCCGTCTAAAATCGCTCCAAAGTTACCTAAACTACGGTCAACTCATTTTACATGTATTTGAAACTAAAAACCGTTTCGAGGAATTCCCTGAACAGTCTGAACTTGGACTTGCTCAAAGTTACCGAGTTCTTGTTTATTGCTCTTTTCACTCTGTATTATTTATTTTGCTCTATTTGCCGTGTTAGTTTTCGTGATTAAAAGAAGCCAACGTCCTTTATTACATTCTTTATCTGTCTCCATTAGGGCTATCAACCTCGGTATACCGAGATCCCGAAACACCGAGATCTCGCACAATTTTTTTAATCCCGCGAAATTTGCAGGGTTGACAATAGTTACAGGCACATCTTTTTTCGAAAATTGTCGTCACGGCGGCTGTACGTTGCGCGTGGACCTTTTTTTTTTTTATTTGATTGTTCATTCTTTTAGACTTCGTTTATTTTGTTTGGTAGTACTACATAGTTACATACAGCACGGTTGGCATGCCACCCTCGACAAAGCGTTTACACGAGAAAAACGTCATGCGCGCTCTTTCTGGCCTACGTAAAATAATAAAGATGGAAGCGCATCTCGATTTTTATCATTTTCTCGGGGGTGGCATGCTAGGCCTACTGGATGGCCACTTCTTCTCTACCGCACTCAGATTCCGCAAGAATATTATCGCGAATACAACCGTGTAGGTTATGAATTTTTTTTTCACGATTTTCTCGGTTTTTAATCTGTTCGAATGTTACATTTTCTAAGATATTGTATTTATTTATTTTTTATTTATTTATTTAGGCTCACCAACAAATTATAACACTCACATGTACATCTTAAGTTAGGTATAGTTCTGATACATAACCCAGTTACAGGTGGGCACAACATTCACTACAACTAGACACAGAAATTAAAAGAAATTACAAAAAAATAAAAATAATACTTAATAATAACAATAAAAACAAATATAACCAAAAATGAAACAAAGTAGATCATAATTTAACAATTGACTTAAATTTAAGAACGAAATGATCTCAGCACCTTACGACGAAACTTACGAGATTGCTTGTATCAAATTGGGGGCAGCACAATATGCTCGGTGCAGCCTTAACCATTATTAGTCCACGGAGGAGGTAGACTTGTAGTGTTACTTTACTAACAATTTTAAATTAATAAAAAAAATGTAGTCAAGCTTAGGATGGGCCAATCCCCGAAAGTATAAATCCTCTAAACGAATCTTACAATCTTAATTTAACTGTTAACATACCAACTCGAGTAACACCCACATCGCAAACCCTTCTTGATGTCATCTTCACAAGAGCTAACCTTAAAGCAACATTACTAAAAGTTTTAATGATGATTTGAGTGACCATGGTCTCGTGGTCTCAAAGTACCCATTTAGCGTACCAAAACCGAAGCCGCGTCTAGTGACGTACAGACCAATAGCCGACTATGCAAATGCCATCAAAGAGGCCGCCCAATTTACGCCATGGGAATTCGTGCTGATGTATACTGATATCAATGATATGGTAAATATTTTCAATCTTCTCATTTTGGACCTAGTAGACACATTTGCTCCAGTTCGTACCCGCATTTTCAGACACCCCCCTTCCCCTTGGATGACTGATACTCTAAAGGATATAGGAGCGGTCCGGGATAGGGCTTGTCGCAGAGCGTGCTATATTTATTATGTACTTTTGTGTAAATAAGAGACAAATAAATACTTTTTAATTTAATTTAATACACCACCAATTTTTTTATTTTTTACACCACTGGCTTTTCGGTGAAGGAAAACATCGTGAGGAAACCTGCATGCTTCATTATCGAGGCATGTATTGTACCTACTGTCCATTACAAGGAGCGACGGGCTCACTCCCCGTCACACTGGACAGAGTTTCGGTACTGCTAGTGAAACGTGGATGTTCTGATCTTTCAGAATATCTCTGACTACCCCCTCGGGGAATATAGTCGTGAGCATATGCATGCTATGCTAATTTAATTTAATTTAATTTTAAACTTTGACTACATTTATTATTTTTTTAAAGGTTTTTTTCGGTTTTCTCTTTGGCTCATGATATGACAGTACAAATTATAGGTCGACATTTTGTTTTTTCTTTCTTTATGATAACTTTTCAGTTACACGCGCCTAAATTCCACGAATTAACATAAAAATATTATTAAACGTTCGCTTAAAAAATTAATGTAAAGCGGTTAAGGCGTTTATTTTTTATTTTAAGGCCCAACAAATTATCGTTCATTTTTAATTCTGTACGTTAACGAGCGTGGTTGTGGTCCCTTTTTAGGGTTCCGTCATGTTTGAAACGCAAAACAAAAAAAAATAAAAATAAATTAAAAATTGGAACGTTTTGTCGTGACCAGTCCTATTGATAGAACCAAGGGTAAAAAAATTTCGAATTATAAAAAGCAGAGTGAAAAACACATACTTAAATTGTTGATGTCCCTTACCTCGATGGTTCAGGTATTAATAAATTTTACTCAAAAACATTTTTTTTTTTACTTTTAATATTGGTGGTTATTTAAGGTAACGATAAATAGGTAACAATGATATAAGTAACTAAAACCAAACTAAATTTAAACATTGACATTGTTTTAAGACAGTACTTACATTTCTTTATATAATAATAACTGCATAACACTCTATATCTGTACTTTTATGCTCTAGTTAACAAGCTACTAACCCGCGTAATAAGGTTGACTTTAATACCTCAGGCTTGTTAGGGTTAAAATTCAACCACACTTGGGGATAGGAAGCGTGTTGGATAGGTTTACTTTAGTATAACAAAAACATTTCTTTAGTCGGTTATATGGTTTACTGAATTGACCTAAACCCTTCTAAACTTAGGCCGGATTCGACCAAACTTTGATATACAGGGTGTTACAGAAGTTAAAATAAAAATTGGAAACTTTTAAGGGGGGGGGGGGGGGGGGGGGTTAGACCAACAAACTGAACAACTTTCACTATGGGACCAACATCAAAATCGCAAAAAAAAAAATTTTTTTCCCATACATATAGCTCGAGTAGATCTGTAGTTTAGTATGGAACATCGCAAACGCATCGCATCATGGCAATTATGGCAAATCTCCTCATTTTGGAGGAGGCCTATGTCCAGCAGTGGACGTCTATCGGCTGATATGATGATGATGGAAAATCCGATTTTTTTTCGCGATTTCGATATTGGTCCCTTAGTGAAAGTTGTTCAGTTTGATGGTCTTAACCACCCCCTTAAATGTTTATTTGTATTTTTGTAACATCCTGTATAGAAGAGTAACTATACAAGGAATAACTTTACACTTAGTATTTACTACGAAATAACTTCATATGTGTTCTACCTTTGTTAGTACCTTAGTCTTTGTTATACTACTATAATTATGCTTTCAATTTGTTTTTCTACAAAGCTAGCATTTATGAGGCTTTTTCCAAGATTGCATTTTCGTTCAAAAATCGTAAAAAAAAAAATTTAAAAAAGGACTACAGACTACAATTATTGTCAATATTTTGATAATTACTATAAAATAAGAATAAAACAAGGAATTAATGATTGATTATAATTTTTTCCTATTTATTTATTACATACTATATTTACAAAATACTATAAAAAAAATTTTTTTTTAAAGACCTGTTTACTACTGTTTTCTACTTTCGTTGCTAACCGTAACATTTATGTTTGGCCAGTAGTCATAAGAAAACAACTTTTTGTACTGAACCCTCGTCACGTTAATAACTTTCGTGCTTACCAAGTTTTTTATGACTGCCTCAAATCCTCTGTGGTGGCCTAAATGGGACATTTGACGTTACCTAATATTGCTTAAAGGGTGTCTAGGGTTGTCACATTTTTCTTTTCAGGGTGTCTTTTTTGCATTAAGATTTATTTTCTTTGAGTTTTGGCTTTGAAGGGAGAATAGGAGGCGTAGACGTGCGATAAAAATAGTAGTAAGTTATTAATATCTGCATAGCGTTAATACAAAATACAAATAAACATTTGAGGAGGTGGTTTAGACCATCAAACTGAACAACTTTCACTATGGGACTAATATCGAAATCGCGAAAAAAAAAATTATGTTCCATACTAAACTACAAATCGACTCGAGCTAAATGTATGGGACAGTTGATTTTTTATTTCGTGATTTCGAAGTTGGTCCTATAGTAAAAGTTGTTCAGTTTGATGGTCTAATCTAAACAACACATTTAAAAGTTTTAAATGTTTATTTTTACTTTTGTAACACCTTGTATATGCTCAAGACTATTATGTATTTCCCAAGTGGGTGTGGTCAGAGATAGGTAAGTATTATAAATAAACTACAGGGTGAAATTGATATCATTAGCATCCTTTTAAACTAAAAGTCTACCCATCAAACTTCAACTTCTACTATGGGAGCAAACTGATCGGAGCAAATAAAAAATCTTCTGTTCCATACTAAACTGCAATCTCGACGCGCGAGTTCGCGACTCAAATGTATGCATCAGCTGATTTTTTTTTTGCTCCGATCGGTTTGCTCCTATAGTAAAAGTTGTTCAGTGTGATGGGTAGGCTCTTAGTTTAAAAGGATGCTAATTATATCAATTTTAAGTTGTATATTCAGAATATTTCATCATCATATTATTGACTCAACATCAACTAAAATCATAATCAATTAGATTACACACCTAAATCCCACTTTTACTGTAATTATTCGCTCCTTTACTATTTTTATTCGGTACGTCCAGAACGTTGGTGGAGGCAAGTTAGTGGCACGTCACCTATTTCAATAAAAAAAAGTAAAAAAAAAAAAATCTTGTCAATAGATTTTAATTATGACTATATTTTGCAGTTCCACATTGATCCTCTGTTAGGAGAAAAAACAATTTCTAAATTAGGTTCTAATTTCAAAAACCAATCAGTTAATTTTAAAAGGCATTTAAATCATTGTTGTCCCTCGAGTCTACCCAAAATCCACAAAAGTAGATGTCCCGGACAAGCGTGATGAATGGGTTACCCTATAAAACGTTTGGATACGCATAGATTCAGTTTCAACTTTATTGCTTTGTACATAAGGCACGTTTTAGCAGTGGAGGACTATTGTTGGTACATAAATAAAGACAAATTGCTAATTATTGATAGTGTTGTACAAATTGATCTATTGGTGAACCCAAGGTATACATAGAAGACCGAACTAATTACTTTGTAGAGTAATAAATGTATATTTTATTACCGACTTTAAGATCCGACTTCCGACTGAGTTTGTCCGGCGTACCCTGATCAGTCAGCCTCGATACGACCTTTACTGACTGGCTATTCTTTACACTTCAACATGAGTACACCACTGAAAAAAATGTTTTGTTAAATATAACCGAACCTTAGTGACTTCCAAACTGTTTTGTAGCACATACCCAAACGTTTGTATATAAATAGCAAAAAGTTATGCTATTTATTGTTTGTTTGTTTATGTGCTACAGAATAGTTTGGAAGTCACAAAAGTTCGGTTATATTTAACAAAATATTTTTTTCAATGTAATTTGTCATGCTATATAGACACAAAATTCTTCAACGTCGGTCTTCTTCTTTCGTGTCTGCATGAGCTATATCCATGGAGAGCAGAAAGGAGCGGAGGCATCGCAAGGCAATTACGTCTGTCGCCATTATATTAGGTCATGACAGCCTATGACGCTCAGTTTGAAGCGGGACACCATTCTTTTTGCTGAGAGGGATTTGTCTGGTGTTCATTTTGTCTTTGTCATGTGAAAAAAATGCATCTTCAAGGATGAAGTGCGCTGTTACTGGATCGGTTTTAGGAGCGGAACTGCATCCGTGTTCTAATGGTTAAGAGCATTGGCACTCGACACGGAGGTCGTGGGTTCGATTCCCACGGGGGACACCTAGTCAAATGTCACTTTGTGCGTTTTTCCCCAGTTGGTTAGGACATTGCAGGCTGAATCGCCTGATTGTCTGAAAAGAGAAATGATTCCGTGCTTCGGATGGCACGTTAAGCCGTTGGTTACTATCTCTGCTGGTAGTAGTCGTTACATAAAAACCACGTCAGAGGTCGTAAGGCGGTCTGAAAAAACTCTGACACCAGGGCTAAGATAAGAACACTACACGATAAGAAGAAGGAGCGGAACCTGCGCACCCTTGTTGTCCACACTCCACAGTCCCTGCATTTTGGCGACACTTACATCGATAGAAACATTGCTTGGCGACACCTCCGCTCCTTTTTGTCCTCCATGGATATAGCTCGTACTGACAAGAAAGAAGAAGACCGACGTTGAAGAATTTTATGAATTTTATTATTAACTTATTTTTGTAAAAAGCGTTTTGTACTTTTTCACTGTCTAAAATTTTTTTCAGAAATGTTATGCGTCTTCAGTCTCTGTAAATTTTCCTCATGATTCGTCCCATGGTTCGTTTCGATCCGCTATGAAAAAGGTTACAAATAGTTAAAAGTAATATATTTGACAACTGGTCTAAAACCTTCTTTTAGAAATTACAATTAAAAATACTAAGGTTTTCCTAAAAATCAGTAATAGTTGCAAATACAGCAAAATTTTTGTTTATTATATTAAAACATAGTTTCTTAATTTCTGGTGGTCTCTTTCTCAGTGTGTGCAAAATTGTACTAAATATAATCTAGTGACGTAATAATTACGTTTCTATTCTTTTTTCTAGTTTATATTGTTATTTAAAATAGTATTCAAGCAAAAAAAAACATACTGAAATTGTGAGTTTAGCTTTATTTCTAGAAAGCATCTTAAACTTCGAGGCATTTATTGTACCTATTGACCATTACAAGTGGCAACGGGCCCACTCCCCGTCACACTGGACAGAGTTTCGGTACCAGTGAAACGTGGATGTTCTGAGGTTTCAGAATATCTTTGACTACCCCCTCGGGGAATAAAGTCGTGAGCATATGCTTATGCTCTAGAAAGCATCTAAATGTCTCAAAACTAAAGTGTGATAAGAGGTTACCCTACTGTTTGTCAGAGACGTTTGCTCTCGTACTTTATACTTGAGAACGTGTGTACGTGACAATATTGTAATTGATTTTAGACTTTATTAATTTTAGAAAAAGGCACGTTTTCTATGTACAATGTGAAACAAAATGTGTGTGAGAATTTTAAACCTAAAAACTGTTTTGTTCAGAACGGATTGCTGAACAAATTTTAATTGTGTAAAGGTTACAACCCTGTAACCCAGGGGCCATAACCTTGTAGCGATCTTGGGGGGAAGGCCTACTACATCCAGCTGAGGACGTCTTTCGGCTACGATGATAATGATAAAAACAATACAAATAACAATATAACCTCAGATCACTAAAACTTAAGGAGGATGTGAAATGGGGGCGGGGCCAGTGTCGCAGCAATATGCGCAAAAACGGAACACATTGCTCGCGACAGTAATGATTCAATATATTATGAGGATGAAAGCCAGTCGAGATATTATGTGTAAATAGTTTACAATGCTTGCGTAGAACTAAAGATTATTTGAACGTTGAGTTCTGATACCGCAATGGATAATGAACACATTCAAGCTAACAAAATACTTTCTATCACGTGGTACTGGTGGTAATGCTACATTAGGTTTCGTACTCAGCGCGTTGGTTGGTATCTCTCTAGATCTCTATGAAAATGACCATGTTAATATTGTTACCTATTTTACACGGCAGCCAAATATAGTGGGCATATTTGGACGACATCTGTAAACTGGCCGGCAAACAGCGTGGGATCGTTGTATGTTGTAGGTATGTAGCAAAAGAATGAAATGACCTAGCAGAGTGGAGTTTAAGGGTTGAGCCTCATCTCATCTGGCAGCACCGCATCGCATTTTTTCACACTTCCTTTTCTGTCGCTCTTGACCGTCATTGGCTAGAGCGAGAAAGGTCTCAGCCATAGAGATCTAGAGAGATGCCAACCAACGCGCTGAGTACGAAACCTAGTGTCGCATCTGCACCAGTACCACCCGATAGAAAGTATTCTGTTAGCTTGAATGTGCTCATTATCCATTGCGGTATCAGAACTCAATGTTCGAATAATCTTTAGTACTACGCAAGCATTGTAAATTATTTACACATAATATCTCGACTGGCTTTCAACCTCATAATATATTGAATCGTTACTGTCGCGAGCAATGTGTTCCGTTTTTGTGCATATTGCTGCGACACTGGCCCCGCCCCCTTTTCACATCTCCCTTTAGTTTTTGTGAACAGTGGTCTCAGCACTGCCGGTGCTGCCGCGTGCTATCGCATTTTTTAATTTTTTTCTATTTTATTTACTAAGGACAACCAAAAAGTAAAACTATAGTATATTTTTGTGTTACAATGGTACACAGTAGGTGTATAGACTAAGTGCTAACTTAATTATAGTCTGCCACGTCATTAAAAATGCGGAAATGGACAAAAATACTTATTAACACGTTCGCGGACAGTGACCGGCTATAGCAGTGATAACAATAAAAGTTCTATTGTGTCTCGTTCAGTGTCCGCGAAAGTGTTAAGTAGGTGATTTAATTCAACGTGTGAGTTTAATTAGTGCAATAAATGACTTTTGACTTATTTAATTTAATTATTGCCAAAAGTTTTAGTCGTAGGTAGAAAAAATATCCTTTTTAAATGTGTTGATGCTTTTTTCGAAAATATCTACATTTGCTTTTTTTGATAAGGTATTGTACTGGCATTCTTGCTATCTCTCAGCCTAGCAAATGATTTTCTGAGTGGCAGAAAAGGATGAAGCGACGGGAAAATGCGATGCGGTGCTGGCAGATGAGGTTCAACCCTTAACCTCTCGTATGCCGGGAATTACAGACACAATAGAAATCAATTAGGTTAATTATTGTACCTATATTTAATTCGTTTTTGCAAATACTGCTTTTTGTTAAAAAGTTATGTACCCTGTATTGGGAAGGCATTAGCTCCTAGGGTTCAGGCATCTAGATTAGGAGCTAGGGTTTTCAATGTTCTATTAATACTGAGACTTAATAAAACAAATTTTAATTTCAATTGTTTTCGCCACGCGGATCCGCGTTCCCGGCATACCAGAGGTTAATCAGCATGTTATCTATACTATTATAAAACTGTAACAGGAAGTTTGTCTGTACACACGGCGACACATCAAGCTATACAAAATCAACATAAGCTGGCCGCGCCTAGGTCGAGTAACGTATAACGTCGCGCGGCCAGCTTATGTTGGTTTTGTATAGCTTGATGTGTCGCCGTGTGTACATTGAAAATATTATATTAACAAAAAAAGTTACGATAAGGTTTTTAGGTATCCCTGATTCCATATCACCAATTTGTGGATTTTTTGTCTGTCTGTTTGTTTGTTTGTGTGTTTGTTTGAACGAGCATCACGCAAAAACTACTGAACCGATTTTGATGAAATTTTTTGTGTTTGATAGCTTATTATCTGACTTAAAATCTGGAATATAATTTGTGCGGACAAAGTCGCGGGTTAACGCTCGTAATATATAAGAATTAAAAGGATTAACATAATTTTTATGTTATTATGCTGCGATAAAGTCCAGACATACCATTCAAGACGCTTTATACACTTAAGGCGGTTGCAGAGGGGTCAATTTTATACAAAACTTTGACGCACAATACGCGTAGACGGTATTAATATAAGTAACTTTGTATATATGGAAAAACAGTATAGAAAATCTAGATGCCGCGTAATAAAGAACATTTGCAATTTATAAAATAATTACGAAGATATAAAGCTTTGAAATTTTTCATACAAAATTTTAAAAGCTTTATATCTTCGTAATTATTTTATAAATTGCAAATGTTATTTGTGACGCAGCAACTAGATTTTCTAAACTATTTTTCCATATATAAAATATTACTTTTATTAATTCCGTTTACGCGTATTGTGCTTCAAACGTTTGTATGGACTGAAACCACCTTAAACTACCTACCAATAACGTATAAAAGTTATCGTTCGAAATCTATTATTTTTAAAGTGGAACATTTTCTTTGTACCTCGAAGAAAATGAATTTTTATTAAATACCTTGAAAGAAAAATCGTTCAGAATTTTCAATTTCTCTCTCCATGAAGATATGCAATTAAGTTTTCACTAGTAGTTGTTCTATAGGGTATCTAACCGAGTATTAATCATATTTTAAACTTTTGCGTTTTTATTTCGCGTCATTTGTCAATGTATATTACGTACAGGTAATCAGAAAAATAAATGAATATGCAGAGAAATAGAAAATCAGGAAAATCGACAAAGAGAAAAAATCAGAAAACCGTTATGCGCGCTCGCTTTCGCATACGCAAAGTAATAAAGACGTCGTCTCGTCTCGATTTTTGTCGTTTTCTCGGTGTTGGCATGCTATGGGGCTCCTGAACTTTAAGATTCAAGCACAGATTAATCCAGTCGCATGTTCCCCGTACTGCTTTGTATCACGGCAGCATTTGTTTTATGTCCGTGAAGGTGTTCAACCATAGATCACAAAAACTAAAGGGAGATGTGAAAAGGGGGCGGGGCCAGTGTCGCAGCAATATGCGCAAAAACGGTACACATTGCTCGCGACAGTAACGATTCAATATATTATGAGGTTGAAATCCAGTCGAGATATTATGTGTAAATAGTTTACAATGCTTGCGTAGTACTAAAGATTATTCGAACGTTGAGTTCTGATACCGCAATGGATAATGAGCACATTCAAGCTAACAAAATACTTTCTATCGCGTGGTACTGGTGCAGATGCGACACTAGGTGTCGTACTCGGAACGTTGGTTGGCATCTCTCTAGATTTCTATGTGTTCAACAATATACCTGATGTTTATAAAACTCTTGACAATTTAAGTTTTAAGAAAGCTGTAAACAATTGGCTTATGACAAAATTATTTTACAGTGTGAATGAGTTTTTTGACAATAATGTTAAAGTGTAGTAGTTAATCAGAATTATTGGAGCACTGTGTACTCAATTTTGACAGAATTCGCTAAATGTATTTTTGTTTTTGACATTGTGTAATCCGATTTAAATAATTAATTTTTATTTGACATTCATGTATTAATTTTATGTTATTAGGTATCTGTATTAAGTATTGTACACCTTATTCGGTAAATAGTAGCGCTCTTTTGTACCTATCTTACTAGTCACCCTGTCGCACCTACAGTTATGCAATAAATTTATTTGAATTTGAAGAGATTAGTCGCCTATTAAAATTTCCATCTTTTCAGACGAGTGCCAATTTTTATCTCTTTGTATTCCATTTTTAATTTTGCTTCAAAACCAGCAAAGTAGGTAAAATTATAATGCACAAATAAGCACCTGAAAACCAATAACAGATTTTCACTGAGAAAAACAAAAAAAAGTTTAACAAAACATAATAGTTAGGTAACGATAAACACAACATGAACCTCAATGAAATCTTTTAACTAAAATACTTACCTACATTAATATAACAATGACCTTCCAAAAAACATGTAGTATAGGTAGCTTTCTAATCAATTTCTAGAAATATAAACTAACTGTTGAAAGGAATCGAATACTAAAATCGGATTCGACCTCAGTTCTATTTTAACACTAAGCTAAACAAATGAATCGCTCGATTAGATTTGTTCGCTTAAAGAAATAAACCGGGCAAGTGCGAGTAGGACTCGTGGCCTGAGGGTTCCCTACATACTTAATCAACTGCAATTATGTAAGATTGTAATAGAAAAAAAAATTATGAAAATATGTGATATCTATACATACATATACATAAGCTCAGGACCGTAATCCCTTTCAGGGTGGTCAGAAATATTGCTAGAACTACCAACTTTCTATGTTAAGGAATTTAATTGTAGCAATGCGCACATTTAGCAATTTAAGTTTCAGGATGGAATGACGTGTCAAGTGTTGATCTTATAGGGGTCTTTTTCCTTTTGAGGTACGGGACCTTAAGGTACCCTAAAAAAACATTCACAGATTTCGTGCCTCACACGACTATCGAGCACATTAGAAATGCATAGCATAAGCATAGCATATGCTCATGACTATATTCCCCGAGGGGGTAGTCAGAGATATTCTGAAAGTTCAGAACATCCACGTTTCGCTAGTAGTACCGAAACTCTGTCCAGTGTGCCGGGGAGTGGGCCCGTCGCCACTTGTAATGGACAGTAGGTACAATACATGCCTCGATATTGAAGCATGCAGGTTTCCTCACGATGTTTTCCTTCACCGAAAAGCCAGTGGTTTTACATTAGAAATGAATCTACGGAATTCGAAAAAATATTGTATCGAAAAGGTTAGGCCACAGGGCAAACCCTTAACCCGATCGTCTTTGTTTTAGGCTCAAATTGTAGCTGACTAAATTTTCCAGAGGGATTTTGCTCAAATTTTTGATATCATTCCTCGTTTCCAAAATATCGAGCGCCAAATTAAAAAAATCGGAAAAAAAAATTTTTTTTAACTATTTCGGCTATAACTTATTTCGTTTTTGACTTTCTCTAATAACTCGTTTTGCCCCTTACAGCTCTCGTAAATACGCGTCTTTTGAGCCTTTTTTGCATATCATATCTTCACAACTCTCTGAGATATAAGGGGATCGCACTTTTTCGTAAAATCGGAGCCTATACTGGAGCGAACGAAAAGACATTTCCAATTTCAAAAGCTACAAATTAAAACTAAGTATTTGGATAGAGACGAAATATAATACAAATGTTACTTTTGGGATGGCGTAATAATAGCCTAGAATAATGTGGTGGGGTGACGATGACGGCGCCGGCGGCGGTCTGCGGTTCTATATCATCCGATCTAACTCAGCGTCTGCTACCCATGATTCCCAGACACCCCAATTTTGTCCCGTAGGTATCGAACAAGGTGACTAAGGGACAATTCAACTAGAAATGAAAATTATAACGCATGAGACACAAAAATTTAAATACCGTCAGTACTCAGTATACAATAACTACGGATTCAGAACCCTATCGTAGTATAATAAAAACTAATAGTGGTGAAGCTTAGCGGTCATGACAGGCCAATCGTCCCCCGCTGCCACCGCGCGTACCCTTACAGCGAATTGAATTAGGGTACGCCTGTCCCCCGCGGTACCCCGCACACCGCGCGGGCATAGACCCGCCGCGACCACTGAGCTTCATAACTATTATTTTATTTACACTGTGACCCTATCATGTTCATGTTCGGCATGCTCTTGGCCGGTTTTTTATATTTATAATAGTTAGTGCGTCCGTTAGTAATCATGTAACTTCCGAACGACTTTTCCGATTAAGGTTATATTAAAATACGAGCGTTAACCCACGACTTCGTCCGCACAAATTATATACCAGATTTTAAGTCAGATCATAAGCTATCAAACAAAAAAAGTTTCATCAAAATAGGTTCAGCAGTTTTTGCGTGATGCTCGTTCAAACAAACAAACAAACAAACAAACAAACACACAAACAAACAGACAGACAAAAAATCAAAAAATTGGTGAAATGGAATCAGGGACACCTAAAAACCATATCGTAACTTTTTTTTTGTTAATATCTTCAATGTACAGACAAACTTCCTGTTACAGCTTTATAATAGTATAGATAATAGTATATAGATATAGATAGATAGATTTCGACACTATGATTCATAGCTATTCAATTCCACGCGAAGTCGCGGGAAAAAATCAATTTTTTTTTTGAGCGTTCCTATACTTTCAGGGGTGCTTCGAACTATCAAACTGAACCACTTTTACTATGGGAGCAAATCTGAATTCGTAAAAAAAACAGCTGTCATTTAACATTTGAGTCGATTAAGGCATTGCAGTTTATTTTTGCGATTTCAGGTTTGCTCCCATAGTAAAATTTGTTCAGTTTGATGGTCTGAACCACCCCTGATCGAATAGTAAAAAAATCATCCGTCATAATATACGTAAGTTCCAAACCTTATCTTTCTCCTTAGCATTTTTTGCTCCAAAGTTTTACCTTTTTTGTGCTCAGGAATCCATCAGTCAGGCTTCCGTCGGGAAGTTAACTGACGGACTTCGACTTCGGTTCTACGCCACGTGACTAAGTAAATAAGTTGTTATATTTTATTTTTAAGTATCATTGAATTGTAGAAATCTCAGGAAACGCGAAAAAAAAAATCTGCTGTTTCGTACAAAACTCCTTAAACCGACTCTAATGTATGTGTTCGTACGATGCTCGTGGGGGGAGCGTGGTGTCGGTGTGCGTGTTGCTTGTGTATCAGGAGGAGGGAGTTCAATGAAGAGACGGTTATACAGTTCACGAAAGTCCGATTATAATGTCAGATGAAAACACGATATACATGGAATTTATGAAGGACAAATAAGAATGTTCACATTGGGATGTTCACAAAGTGATGCGCGGGGATCGACTGGCGATCGCTGCGCGCTATAATCCGATGTGGCACAAAAGTGCTGACATAATGTAGATAGGTACATACCCCTACATATGGAACAGCAGATTTTTTCGCGATGAGGTAGGCTCTCTGAGTTCACTGTATGGTAAATTAAGAGTGTTTTTTTATAAATATGATATTTTTCCCGCGACTTTGTTCAGCACCGGTTCCCATCAGCATAGCGAGACAATTGTATGTCAGATTTTAAGTCTACTCATAAGCTTTAATACATTAACATCACTGCAGAACCAGTGACACGAAAAGAAGAAGAAGCTTAAATATATTTTTTTTAATCAGAATCTGTTTATAGTTTTTGCGTGGTGCAGTAGCAACAAACAAAAAGCCAGACAAAACACACATTCTGTAAAAATTTCAACTGTCTAGCTTTTACGGTTCAAAAGTTACATCCCTAAATAGGAAGGACGGACAGACATACGAACGGACAGCGTAGGCATATGAATAGGGTCCCGTTTTCATCCTTTGGGTACGGAACCCAAATAAGTTTTTTAGGTATTAATCCAGAACTTATTCTATCTTTGTGCGAAATTTCATCCAAATCCGTAAAAGTATTGTTTTCAATTCCTTTTTTTTGCTTGTGACAAAGATGCTGGCTGCTGGTTTGATCAAGGATCGTTTTCTGACTAAAACACAATTTTGAGCCAATACAATAGCTGAGTCATTTTACGGTTTGAGCTGGGACTTATTAGTAATTGACATTTTTTTTTGCTGTATAATATTGAAGAACCAATTTGAGTCTAGAAATGTACCAAATTAAAAAAAAATCACTCCAGCAACAGTTCCAATTTAAAAATTTTGCTATTATCTCGTTCTAACAAACCTGATGGTTAATTTTTTTTTGCACATATTTAAGGCTTTTCCATTATACACATTACAGACATGGTGTGAATATTTTTGTCTACTTAGAAGGTTTTGAAAAATACATTCGTATTTTCTAATAAATATCTCATTTTTAAATTTCATTGCCTATTTTATTGCTCAAGAATTTTTTTTTAATATGCTTTAAGATAGTCCTTTTATCCCTTAATGGTTCCGGTTACATTTTAAAAGTCCAATTAGTAATTACTCCCTACCCCGCCTAACAAAACTCCGTAAAATGACTAGGCTAAAATAGCGGAGTAAACTCGAATTCGAACGACAGACCCGGTAATGAACTTGCAACGCGACTCGCCACTCCCTTGTTTTCTTTAATCGATCTGACCTAAAAAGCTAACGGTAAAAATAACAAATGACGTTTGTCGCACAATGTTATGGCACTGTTAAGTGAAGACGGTATCTGACTCAATTTATTGCATGATGTTTTCGCAAGTTTTTACGGTGGTGTTAATTTTTAACAAACTGTTTACCTTGTGAAGGTGTTGGTGTAAGGGAGAGGGTGATGGCGATTTCTAGACCCATCAAATAAACGCACGCTCTAATATAAGGTCTAACAAAACTAGCTGAAACTATTTTAAGGGGATGATCAGACCATTAAACTGAACAACTTTCTCTGTGAGACCAATATCGGAATCGCGAAAAAAAATCTGCTGTCCCATACATTTAGATCGAGAAGGTTAGTATGGAACAGCTGATTTTTTTTCGCGATTTCGATATTGGTTCCATAGAGAAAGTTGTTCAGTTTGATGGTCTGATCATCCCCTTAAAATAGTTTCACCTAATTTTGTTAGACCTTATATATCTTTTAAATGCATAAAAAAGAAAAATACAAATTATTGAATATTGTTCCGTTATGTAACGTCCGTCATCGGTTTCTGAGCATGATAAAATGTATATACCTATAGCTTGCCCAATCGATCAAAGAAAAAAGTACTAACAAGAAATTTTCTGACTTTTAGCGAAGCAAAGGCTAAAGATCATACTTGTTTTACAAATATAAGAACTAGGATGCAGCTTCATATGAAATCTCAGTAGATTTTTTCCAAATTGACAACATTTTAATTTTAAGAAAGGTATCAAAATTAGAAAACTATTTGGAGATTATGTGATTCAAAGCTTATATCAAAATTATCAGATTTTTTTATCCATTATTTCTCGAGTTATTTGAAATATACTGAAAAATTAAATAGAGGTTGAATGAAAATTGACTCCTTTGCCTGGTTGGTTTTTTATTGTAGTTGAGAGTTTTAATTTTTAATTTTATTGCTGCCAAGGTATTATAGCCATTCATCCTACGTTTTCCAGAAAATTCAAAAGTAAAGTAAAAATAGAAATATCGGTCAAGAATTAAATCGGAAAAATACGTCTCTCTTATTTTTTAACCTATTTTTATATTTTTATAAAAAACAGGTGGTTAAAAAAAATAATGTTTTCGTTTGACGACTTACCTACTATCAGCGATATAGAGCAAAAGTGCCCTAAGATCAAGGAATATATTAGGCACTCTCTACCGAGAGCCTTAGATACTGGTTGATGGAACTTTTGAAATAGCACTCTTTGCAGCATTGATTGAATGCGTATCTAGTTTCGGATCGGTGCTCTGGTTTGGTGTGAAACTGTGTACCATAGATTAATATGTATATTGGATTAGATAGGTAACTCGCCTTGAATTTTAGGACGTCATAATTGCGGTGCCGCTTATTAGCACTAGGGCGCGCCACATTATGAAATAAATTGAAAAAGACGATCGGCCGACACGAGGATCGAACCTTAGCTACCCGGATCGTAAGCCGGTTATCTAGACCGCTAGACCAACAAGACAGTGATTGATATATGGGCGAAATCTCTCACTACTACAGCGCAGCGCGTGAGGTGTAGTGCGCTGTTACTCCGATATGAACCCTAGTTCCGCACATAGTGCTTCGAAACATAACCGATAGATGGCGGAAGCTGTCTGTAGGAAATCAGCGTTCCACTTAGTTTGTACTAAGATAACATAGCATGCTGTGTACCAAATGATCGAGACGCTTATCGGCAACGAAGATGCAAATCTGGCGCGATTATTAAGTCTTTACTGACGCGAATGGGGAAATCAAGAGGTGCATCGCATTCCAGTGAGGCCGCCAGGTGCAGAGTTGATATGACCGGATGAATTATTCAAAATCGCTGTCAGCCTTTGACTACTTAGGGACTAGTTACGCGTGTAATTCTGCTAACAAACATCACTGCCACTTTGTGCATGAAATCCGCAACTTTAAATTTTATTCGCCATAACTTTAGATTCTAATTTTGTATGTTAAAAATCATGAAAACTAGTCTCCTGTGAATCCCAAACGTTCTAAGTTCAAAGTTATTGTTTTGCAATTATAGGCTGTCTCGTTTAGTGATAAGGTATAAAATTTGATGTAAATGCACATGATCAATTGTTCTTATACCGTGGCAGAGGGGAAATGCTACCGCAAGGCTAGTCCTTATAATAAATAGTCAAAGCTGTCAGCCTATAACTTGTACCCACAGACAAAACTTCCCTATTTTATAACGTAATAAAAGCTGTTATGAAGTGCGGAGACTAATCTCCAGCGGCTATACTTAGAATATAAACGAAGCCTACGTATTGCTAGTTTATTGCTATTAGCTGGACGGTTTGGATTTCCAGAGGTCATTGTTTAATATTACATACAATTTTATAAACCAATTTACGAATATAATCTCCTTTGGGGTCGCTAGAAACAAGACGTATTGCTTTTATCGGACGGAGAGAATATGTAGTCGCTTTAACTATAGTTTTGTAGTTTAATAAATTGTACTTGAATTTTTGTTAAAATTTTTAGGGGTTTGTTTAGACCATCAAACTGAACAACTTTGAGTATAGGACCAATTATTTGTATTTTTGTAACACCTTGCATAAACCCCCTTTTTAGGATTCCGTACTCAAAGGGTGAAAACGGGACCCTATTCATAAGCCTGCATTGTCCGTCCGTCCGTCCATCTGTCCAACCTATTTAGGGCTGTAACTTTTGAACGGTAATAGCTAGACCGTTAAACTTTAAACAGAATGTGTGTTATTACGGCGGATTCGGTAGCACATAACAAAAAGTTACAAGAAACTAGTTTTTATCAATGTTTTTTCTTCTCGCTCTATCGTAAAAATGGTAATACATAACATACAAGCGTCAAACTTGGGGTGATTATAGAGCAATCTCTACAGTAGAACATCAAATAATAAAAACCAGCAAAGTATGAGTCGGTCTCGCACTAAAGGTACCCACAAACTTTTTTGTAAGTTTATATTTAGTGTGGAGGTGTGGTACGGAACCCTCGGTGCGCGAGTAGCCCGACTCACACTTGACCGGTTTTATTTTCTTTCTTAACGTGTGGGCAAGCCCTGGCGTCAGAGTTTTTTCAGACCGCCTTACGGCCTCTGACGTGGTTTTTATGTAACGACTACTACCACCAGAGATAGTACCCGGGACCAACGGCTTAACGTGCCATCCGAAGCACGGAATCATTTTCCTTTTCGGACAATCAGGTGATTCAGCCTGCAATGTCTTAACCAACTGGGGTAAAACGCACAAAGTGAAATATCACTAGGTGCCCACCGTGGGAATCGAACCCACGACCTCCGAGTCGAGAGCCAATGCTCTTAACCATTAGACCACGGAGGCAATTACCGGTTTTATTTAAAAGAATTCACTCTGCAGCGCCATTTGACAGCTATTGCTGTTTACCTATGTGCTTCGGTGGCGCCATCTACATTCACCTTTGTGTAATAAACCCTATTATTACTTAAACCGGCAAAAACCGGGTTGTTTCTCATTAGGCTCGGTCACTAATGAGTTTTTGGTACATACATTATTTATCACACGTCCTAGTCGCAGTAGATGGACGTAGACATGCTTTGTGTACGGGATTACCACCTAGTTTCACGGTTGTGTTTTTGTAATGAGGTAAAATTAATTGATTAGCCTTGCTAAAATTGTTTTACCGCAAATAGTATTTTTTACGATTGACTTAAAAGTTCTTGAGCGACAAGCGTACCATAAGTACACACGGCGACACATCACACACGCGACCTACGCGCGGCCAGCTTTTTTTTGTTTTGTATAGCTTGATGTGTCGCCGTGCGTATATACAAGGTGTTACAAAAATACAAATAAACATTTCACGACAGTGCGCCGTTTCCTGCGTGGTCAATCGGACTGTCCCGAATTGGTCAGCCGGGCCCTCCGCCTATTCGTGCCCAACAACTACGTGCGCGCGCGACGCACCGCCTCCAGGCCGTGCGGCGCGGGCGCGGGGGGCGCACACGGCGGCGCACCAGCACTCTCCGCGAGCTGTGAGCCCTCAGGCGTCTCACCACGCTACTGCAGCACTCACCACAGTTTGACGTTTTTGCTGACCGCTGGTCTTATCTCAATTCTAAATTATCTCAATCACGCTCGCGTCTCATTCGAATGCGACTAAATCAATTAGGCGACGGGGGCTCAATTTATGCGGTCCATGCGCTAGAGGTTTGTCACCTATCTTCCGCTATTGTAATTTAATCAAAGTAACAAATAGCATACCTTTGTCTTTACCTATCCCTAAGGCAATGATTAATGATGTTATGGATAGATTCAATTCAATAAGCTTTATTCATTCCTTACAAAAGATTTTACACAAAAAATTTTGTTAATATAGAGAACATTATTACATACATTTTGTTAAATTTCATTCATAACATAACATTTGATTTATGTTTATCTGAATTACTTAAGTTCCTGTTTATATATATATAATTATCAATTAACTACATTATTATTTTTATTTAAATTAAATTCGGATAACAATATTCAAATAATACCTATTTATACAGTTTTATATTATATTATTTACTATGCATGCTTGATAATTATACATAAGAAATCATGTACAGTATTAGGCTATTCTAGGCAATTCAGTTTTTATTGTTGGAAGGCCCGCTTATTGCGGTAAAGCCTCCTTCAATTATTTTTTTTTCTCTGCTCAATTTTTTTTTTATTTGTATAGGTTTGTACCGAGTGTTGACATTCTTTGTCATTCGTTTCTATTCATTTTTAATAACTGGAGGGTTGTGGTCTTACTCGTCTACGTTATGGATAGATAGTCACCTCTTAACACGTTCCGGGGCAGTGAACGAGACACAATAGAACTTTTATTGTTATTACTGCTATAGCCGGTCACTGTCCAGGAACGTGTTAAATTAATAAAACAGTCTACACTTAGGTACTTACACCCCGTATATTATATTTTGCTACTATATTAATGTACACACACACTAATGGCTCGTTAGTGTTATGTAAAATTTGGTCATGACCCAAAAAAGGTTTGTCACAGTCTCAGTAGGATATCCTTCCTAAATCTTAGGGACCAAATAAACCTTTCAGTATGGTTATACAGTCATTAGCATAGAACCCAGATTAGAGTAAAACCCTGTCGTCCCTGTTTAATTGAATGACGCTTTTAGACGGGTGATCATTTTTTACACCCTGTATAATTTTATACAGGGTTTAAAAAATGCGGTAGCTACTACCGCGGACTATTCCGCCTGACCACCACTAGGCTCATTTTTTCTTGCATGCTAAAAAAAATCGATGTCTAGCCCCGCCTTATTGATGAATAGACTAATGAATCAAATTCAAATTCAAAAATTTTTTATTCAGAATAATATCACATAGATAGCTTTTTGACGTCATTTTTTGAGTCTACCACCGCGTCGAAAGGTGTTTCGTTGAGAGAAGATGCGGCCAGAAACTCTTCAACACACATCTTTTAAACAAAACAAAATATACAAAGTACAATTAAAATACAATATTTCATTACATAGAGTAACATTGTCAAGACCAGACATTTTGGTCATTCAAATAGTCATCGAGTTTATAGTAGCCTTTTTTACAGAGGACTTGTTTAACATGGGACTTAAACTTTTTGTCTGGCAAGTTTAGAATATCCTCTGGTATCTTATTATAATAGCGTATACAGTGCCCCATGAAAAATGTGTTGACCTTACTGAGTCGAAAATGTGGGGATACTAATTTATTTTTATTTCTTGTATTGTATTTATGAACGTCACTGTTTTTGGGAAAGAGATACAAATTTTTCCGAACGTATAAAATATTTTCGTAAATATATTGTAAATATATTTGTAAAGGGTGTAAAAAATGCGGTAGCTACTATCGCGGACTATTCCGCCTGACCACCACTAGGCTCATTTTTTCTTGGATGCTAAAAAAAAATCGATGTCTAGCCCCGCCCTATTGATGAATAGACCAATGAATGAATTCGTTTCCAAACAATAAATTATGCGTGAAATTATGCGATTTTTTTTTAAGTGTACCGCCGGAAAAGTCCGCGATAGTATCTACATAAACTCAACAAACTGAACAAACATTCATTTTGAGACCAAAATTTAAATCGCGAAAAAAATATCTCCTGCAGTAAGGTGGACAAAAACTGATGACATTTTGAAAATGCTACAAAAATTTCGGGTTCTGTTTATAACAGGATGTTGGGGTAAATAGTTGCATTACTTTAAAGGGTAATTGTAGTATAATACCGAACAAATTTCCCTTAGAAACCTATAGGAAAAAGCAAAATAAATTTTGAACTTACCATATTAAATTATTCAAAATTTATTTTTGCGAATTTCCTGCAGTTTTCCAATGGAAAGTTGTTCAGTGTCATGGGTACAATCATACCTAAAACTAATATACCTTACATATCTAAATCCTTACCTTAACACCCTGTATAGCCAAGTTTCTGATACCGAAAAATACAGTCTTGCGTATACAGGGTGGAAAATTAAGTGCGTTACAATATCGAAGCGGGTACTTCAGACCATCAAACTGAACAACTTTCACTACGAAGTCAACATCGAAATCGAGTAAAAAATCAGCTGTTCCGTAGTAAATTTAAATAGCTACTCGATCAAAATGTATGAAACAGCAAGATTTTATTTTCGCGATTTCAAAGTTTTTCCCATAACAAAAGTTGGTCAGTTTGATAGTCTGAAGCACCCTATAAAGTATGTTTAACGCTCTATACCTATAAAGGTTTCCTCTCTATCTCTTCATGTACGACTACTTAGTTTCAGTAGCACGTCTGCAACGCTTCACCAAATGGGAGAAGTACTTAAAAATGTCTAAGTTGAATGTTCCCGAAACTTGTAGGATGTTGGAGAACGTGCTATGAATTATGAATGTAAGGCAAGCGGGATATGCTGGCTAGGCCCATGCTAGGCCTTTACTTTGAATTTTGTATGTTTTTATTTGTTATACTGTCGAGTTTGTTCTATTATCACACCAGGTTTGACGGTTGCATGTATTAGTGTTTTAACGATAGAGCAAGAAGAAAAAAACTTTGATAAAAACTAGTTTCTTGTAAAAGCATCCCCTTTAATTTTTAACTTTTTGAAATTTTTATTATTGGTTAGTAAATTCGCATAATAACGCACATTCTGTGAAAATTTCAAGTGTCTAACTATTACGGTTCGAAAGTTACAGCCCTAAATAGGTAGGACGGACGGACGGAAAACTTATGCTTAGCAATAGGGTCCCGTTTTCACCCTTTTGGTAAGAAACCCTAAAAATAGGCTTACACAAGAGGTTAGGATTTTTTGTCGAGTCGTATGTAAGATGATCAAAACTTAGAATGCAAAATGTTTAGTTTTAAATATATTAGAGTACTTACGAACATTTCTGTTTCCTACAAAGGACTTCTATACTAGCAGTAAAGTACTTACTATTCGCCAGTTATTTATATTGAGCTGCATACTTAAACAACACAGCAAAACTGTATACGATCCTACAATAAAAGAAAAGAAAAGAAGTATCCACCATAAAGTTAGGACTTCTTTTTCCAAAGGATTTGTCTGCTTTCTAGGCCCACATTTATATAATTTATGTCTCTTTGCAAATTGGAATGTAAGCGTAGAGTAACGAATTGGCTTCTTGCACAAGATTACGCAGAGAGTGAAACACTATTACCAGTATGTTTCGGTTTTCACACACGTTTACACACACACACACACACACAAACACACACACACACACACACACACACACACACACACACACACATTTATACATAATTTCATTTTTAAGTACCCTGTTGCTCTGTTTATTTTGTTTTATTTTATTATCTTTTAGTTACATTAGGTTATTCTTTGAGTTACGTTAGGCCTGGTGGCTGTAGCACATTCAGCACATGCAGCAATTCCTAGTTTCTAGGTCTTAGCACTAACACCAGTCTCCACATAAATGACTGTACCTATAATTTTAAGACCATTTTGTATATTGAAAACTGTGTGGAGAGGAATAAACTTTTATATTATTATTATTATTATTACTTGCCTACAAAATATATTTTTGGCCGGTAAACCAGGCCGTACCCAAAGAAAAGCCTAAATAATAAACTTTTACACAATAATTTTACGAAACTTTAGCTCAAAATTTACAACTTGAAAATTTTGTTTTTGTAACTTTTTCAACACGAAAACCTTGACAAAGCAGAAGGAAACCCTTGAAAATTTGTAAACTTTTTTGAAAATTAGTATGTTTTGTGAATTATTTGCGTCGAAAATAATTTCGGCAGTGTAATTTAAATCTAAAGCGGATATCACACGTGTCACGTCGCCACGCACCGTTTTGCGGAGCTGCTTCCGGCATGGCCTTTGACTATTTATTATAAGGACTAGCCTTGCGGTAGCATTTCCCCTCTGCCACGGTATAAGATTAATTGATCATGTGCATTTGCATTCAATTTTATACCTTATCACTAAACGAGACAGCTTATAATTGCGAAACAATAATTTCGAACTTAGAACGTTTGGGGTTCACACGAGACTTCATTTCATGATTTTTAACGTTCAAAATTAAAATCTAAAGTTATGGGGAATAAAATCCAAAATTGCGGATAACGTGTTACCTCGCCCCCCGCAAAATTTGGCAGAAATGTTTGTTCGTAGAATTACACGCGTAACTAGTCCCTATATAAGTAATCAAAGGGCATGGCAGCGAGGAGCAGCATGGTTATGTATTTTCCCAACCAACACCTACCTACCTCCTAACGTATTCACAAAATATATATATTATACAGAATCTTGATTACCAGGAACCAGGCAGTGTCAAAAATATAATATAGATAATTATTATGTATTTTGCCTTTATTGAAAAGACTCTAACTAACTCTAAGTAACTGCCTCCGTGGTCTAATGGTTAAGAGCCTTGGCTCTCGACACGGAGGTCGTGGGTTCGATTCCCACGGGGGACACCTTGTGAAATGTCTTGTGCGTTTTTCCCCAGTTGGTTAGGACAGGCTGAATCGCCTGATTGTCTGAAAAGAGAAATGATTTCGTGCTTCGGATTCTCTGGTGGTAGTAGTAGTCGTTACATAAAAACCACGACAGAGGCCGGAAGGCGGTCTGGAAAAATTCTGACACCAGGGCTCTGCCCACACGATAAGAGAAGAAGAATAGAAAAATATTTTCAGTAAAGGCAAAATACAAGCTTGGAGTCTAAACTTTAAAGGTATTATTGTTATAGATTGTCGATCTAAACATAATTATAATAACAAAAATTAATTAAATTATGAAAATTACCTTCGCAATTTTGCGAAGTAAAATTTTCTGTTACGCCCCAAATATAAATAACTTGTGCTCCAAAAATTTGGTAGTTTCATAAGTGTAAATTATACAGAATAAGATTGCATTTTAACCCCTCATCATCAGCCTATAAACGTCTCACTGCAGGGCACAGGCCTACCCTCAGGGAGGGTGTATGGGCATTAGTCCACCACGCGTACCCAATGCGGATTGGTAGACTTCACATACGCATCAGAATTTCTTCTTCAGCGTATGCAGGTTTCCTCACGATGTTTTCCTTCACCGTTTGAGAGCAGTTGGTATTACGTACATAAGCGTCGGTGGCGCGTTGCGGAGAGGTATAGACACCCAATTATGGGGGTCCGGGTTCGAATCCGCACGGACAACATGCATTTTAACCCCACTGTCGCTAAAATGATGGTTACGACCTTTGAATCTAAAGGTATTTATCATCACCATTGTTACTTAGTAATCCTAAAGTTGATAAGATATGCCAGCTGTTGTATCATTTAAGGCAAAATACCGAGCAGGGTTATTTTTAAAGCAAAAATTGACTGAACAATTGAAGCACGCTTACAAAAGTCAAGTGGAGCTAAAGACCATACTAGCAAACTCGCTCTCGTACACATCTTTGGGGTAGACTAAATTCTCAGCTGCTCATACACACTTTACTTACTCTTACACTTCCTAGTCATTGTTGCCATCCCACACATTACCTCTTTACAGTCCAACACAACATCTCTAGGAGCAACGGCAGGGCTGAAAAACAGCGCTGCTTACTGTCAGTAGCACTGACTGTAGCCATCTTAGCTGAGTCCCTGTCCTATTGCCAGTGATTCTCTCTGTGTTCTAGCTATTCTCTATGTGTAATTTGTTATGTTCTTTTTCTAGTAGTTATTGGCAATAAAGCATTTGTTTTCTTTCTTTTCTTTCTTTCCCACATATTTTTTGTTTGTGAGAGATCACAAACAAAAAATATGTGTTCAATACAAGGGCGCTAAGTCCACTTGTTGACGTTAATTTGTTCTTATCTTGTGGAATTTGCTGGCCGTAATCATGATGTGGCCGAAAATTCAGTGAAACCCCAGCCTAAGCCTGGTAACAGTATTTCGCGTATGTAAATTTACCTGGCCGTCGGAAATTGTTTATTTTGTCAGCAATATTATCTTAGGCTACCTCGGTTTAGGATTCATTACGCTTTAAATAACACCTGCGAGCGAATTATTATATTATTTCCCTTAAATTTTTAGAAGGATGAACAACGTTTTTTGTAAAGACCTGGAAATTATATTTCTGCTCCCTTTTTTGGCCTCAGCGTAGCGAAAAAATTGTGTCAATTAACGTACGCAAACCGCTTTCAAAATAAGTGTATTATCTATCTATCTATAACATCACGCCTCTTTCCCAGTGGGGTAGGCAGAGACCAGAGCGCGCTACTTACTACGATCCTTACATACTTCTTTTGCCTCATGCACATCTATACATCTCTTCATACATGCCCGTCGGTTTCGAGTACTCCGCACCTGCCCTTTTTGTAGGACGCAACTGATTTGATCCTACATTGCATACGTCCTACGAGGGCGCCCTCTGCCGACGCTTCCACTCACATTAGCAACACATATCTCTTTCGTACATCTGCTATCACTCATCCTCTCCACATGACCAAGACAACGAAGCATACCTTTCTCTATTCTTGTCAAAACATCTTTCAATTTACATCGATCTCTTATTACACAATTTCTTACTCTATCTCTCAGCGTGACACCACACATACTTCGCAAGGAACGCATTTCAACAGTATTAATTTTACTTGCATGCTTCTTCTGCCATATCCAGCACTCACTGCCATACATAAGTGTAGGCACCAACACACCATTGTGTATAGCAAGACGCGCCTGCAAAACTAAGTATCACACTTTTAAAATTGCAATAATTTTACTCGAAAAAGAGTTTAATTTAAAAATAATAGTTACAAAAGAAGCTGATAACATTGCTATCAAACGTTTTTTTTATTTTAAATCTCTAATTTCTATAGTTTAGAAAAAAAAATTAATATTAAAAGTGTAGTATTTAGTTTTGCAGATCAGTGTAGATAGGTAACTCACCTTCAATTTTAGGACATCCTAATTGCGTTGCCGCTTATTAGCACTAGCGGCCGACACGACACGAGGATCGAACCTTAGCTACCCGGATCGTAAGCCGGGTGTCTAGACCGCTAGACCAACAAGACTGTGATAGATATGGGCGAAATCTCTCACTACTACAGCGCAGCGCGTGAGGTGTAGTGCGCTGTTACTCCGATATGAACCCTAGTTCAACACATAGTGCTTCGAAACATATCCAGCATATAGGATAGATGGCGGAAGCTGTCTATGGAAAATCAGCGTTCCACTTCGTTTGTACTAAGATAACATAGCATGGTCGCGCCCTTTTGGACACTAATTGGCTAGCCACAAAGGTATGCAGAGCACCGTTTACTTTGTTTAAGTGTATTTTCTAAAAAGATGTAAATGTTGGCAGCTATGTCTGTAGTTATGGACACCATTTTTTAATTGATTTTGTACGGCGCTATAGTGGTTATATTGAGAACTCATTTTGATGTATACTTAATACAATTTTTTCACGTGCAAAAAGTCCGCGCTCAAAAAGAACGTCGTGTGCTTAGAAATAGAAATAGGAATATTCTTTATTGTGAATCATAGGTAATACAGTACAATTGATGACACTATTATTTATGGCACAGTTCAGCTATGTAACGCCACATGGGCATACAAAAGTGGGTAGCATTCATGCAATATCATTGATTATTACATTAATTACAAATAATTGAACTAAATAAACAAAGTCAAACACAGTTGTTAGTTACTGTTGTTATAGCTTGACGCCCAAAGCCTAATGACCTATTTTATAGAGGTGAAATTGTGTGATAGGCGTTTGCCTGTTACTAGCCTAGAAGATCTAGAAACATTAATCAGAGACTGATAGGGCATAGTGACAACATTTCAATGTGAAAACGTTTGAATGCCACCCCTTTCAGTCGGGATGGGCAGAATAGGGCATTCAGAATTAAATTACCGCATGAGTGACGTGTTCCACATTATAATGGGTCTAGAGATCTAGACCCTAATTCGGTGTCTGTCTGGATACTTAGGTATGTGACAAATATGGAATTCTAATGGATCTACCGTCGTCGTGCCGTTCAAATCCGCACGACGACATGACATATTACGAATCAGTTTTTCTAACTAACCTAGGTTCGTAATACCGAATGCTCTCAAACGGTGACGGAAAACAACGCGACTCGCGATGAAACCTGCATAGGCTGAATTTCTGACGCGTATGTCTACCAGTCCGCATTGGACACGCGAACGCCCATACACCTCCCTGAAGGGCAGGCTTGTGGCACTGCCTCCGTGGTCTAATGGTTAAGAGCATTGGGCTCTCGACACGGAGGTCGTGGTTTCCATTCCCACGGGGGACACCTAGTGATATCTCACTTTGTGCGTTTTTCCCCAGTTGGTTAGGACATTGCAGGCTGAATCACCTAATTGTCTGAAAAGAAAGATTATTCCGTGCTTCGGATGGCACGTTAAGCCGTTGGTCCCGGCTACTATCTCTGGTGGTAGTAGTCGTTACATACAAACTACGTCAGAGGCCGTAAGGCGGTCTGAAAAAACTCGGACACCAGGGCTTGCCCACACGTTAAGAAGAAGAAGGCTTGTGTTAGGGTAAGCAGTTGCATTACATTAAGGGGCGATTGTTTCCATGATACTGAACAAATTTCTCTTCAAGAAACCTATAGAAAAATAAGCAAAAAGAATTTTAGACTCTTCATACTAAATTTAATCAGCTGGTTGAACGTTTGTATGAAAAGTCGTTTTCTTTTTGCGTATTTCTCTTTATTCTTTGGGGAAAGTTGTTCAATACCATGCGTAAAATCACCTCTTTAAGTAATGCAACTGTTTACCCAAAAACCCGTATAAGCTGATGATGATGATGATGTCGTAACCTAATTCTCTGTCCCGTGTGAGTTGTCAGTCGCCACTTTTAATGATCTGTGGCGTGGACACCATTTACGTCTTGAAGTTATGAGTTAATGTCCAAAATTTGGGATTATACTTATTACGTATAGGCTATAATATAATATATATTATGCTTATATGTAAACAGAGGCTCTAAAAACTTGCAGTGGAGAAAATATCTCTAAGTATTATCTGCAGAATAAACATGATGAAATATAGGTACATTGCACAGAAAACCAAAACTGGTTATGTCACAAATAAAGCGATCTTATCGCTAAAAAGCGATTTCTTCCAGACAACCTTAGGGTAGAGGAAATATAACAATGAACGGGTCGGTGTTACAGAAAATTTAACAAATATTTGGCAATGTTTTGCTGATCCCAACCCAGATAATTTCAAACTTTAATTCTCTCTCCCTACCTTCCCAAAGTTTTTCGCCAAGTTTCAATCCATGATAATGTGAACAATGGTTTTAATTGTTCAGTGGCTCAAATTGTTTGTTTGGTCACAAAACAAATGAATATCTGTTGGTCGTTCGTACTCATATAAATGCAACGGAGTGAGTGAAATGCCGATAGGCTGCAGACAAAAGGTTACCTACCGAAGTTTTCAAGGACGGACGGATAAAACTAGGTCATGGTGACAATTCTTTAATAAGTAGATAGTATGTACTTATTAATATTCCCACGCCTGTCTCCCACTGGGGTAGGCAGAGACAACGGAACGCCACCTGCTACGATCCCAACAAACCTCTCTAGCTTCCTCCACATTCATTAGTCCTTTCATGCATGCTCGCTGGTTTCGGGTAGATCTGACCTGGCCCTTTTTAAGCCACGCCAATTTGGTCCGTAATAAGTATATTTTGTACGTCTAGGCCGTCCCCTTCCAACATTTCCACTTACGCTTGCCTTATACAGGGTGAAATTGATATCATTAGCATCCTTTTAAACTAAGAGTCTACCCATCCAACTGAACAACTTTTACTATGGGAGCAAACCGATCGGAGCAAATAAAAAATCTGCTGTTCCATGCTAAACTGCAATCTCGATGCGAGTGTTCGCGACTCAAATGTATGCAACAGCTGATTTTTGTTTTGCTCCGACCGATTTGCTCCCATATTAAAAGTTGTTCAGTTCGATGGGTAGACTCTTAGTTTAAAAGGATGCTAATGATATCAATTTCACCCTGTAGATTGCACTCGTCAATCTGCTCTCATCCATTCTTTCCATACCACTATTAAATAATCTGTGGTTTTACTCAATTCCATAAAACGGGTAATCTTTCACAACCAGGTGAGAAACGGGTCATACTCCATCAAGCGAGCTAACTACGAATTAGTAGAGGAAAGTTAGCGGCCAACCTGCTGTCGAAGTATTTCAACCCTCTAGCGCTCCGAGATTGAATAATAAAATGAAAATGGGACTAGGCAGAACATGGGTTAATTGAAGAATACTCCACATAAGCAATATGGTAGATGGGCGGCCCGATTCACTTATTTCTGCACTTTGCAGTTTCTGGTTTCGGTTACGTTATGTTATTTTCATCTTGTGTTATAATACTGGGCAATTTTTTAATCACTTTACTTTTCAGGGGTGGTTCAGGTGATACAACTTTTTTTTTTACTATGGGAGCAAATCTGAAATTGCTAAAAATAATGACTGTTCGCTGAAACGAAACGGATACAATCAGAGGTGGGGGACGGGGAATGGCTAGACGACATCAGCCAAAAATAAAATAAAGGTGTTAAATAAAGGTGAGGGCATCAAAAATAGTGGTGATATTCAAATTCAAATTTAAAATGATTTATTCAATCATAAGAACTTGAAGCCCACTTATTAATGTAAAATCTTTTTGAAGCTACCCCCGCGTCGGAACGTGTTGTCGCTGTAGAGAAGATGCGAGGAGAACCTTTGCTAAATAGCACTTGATATGAACTAAGTAACACAAAATAATTGTTTATATAAGTATAAGTTTATGTATAAAATAATATACATAATATAATATAACTATACATGTAAAAATCAAATTAATCAATTAAGTAATCTCATGTGTATATACATCACTCACATCCACAACAGGCTTCGTCAAAGAAAGTACATCACTCAGATCCACAACTCGTTTCGTCAATAAATACATCCTGAATATCTGCAACAAGCTTCGTCAGGGGGGGACCTACAACCTATAAAACTCCTCCAAAGCCTCTCCCTGGGGGACGGTTCCAAGAACGCTGGCAGCATTCCCCCTCTGTATCGCCAAGCTTATGCGCTGACGAAGGTAACTGCCAGCCCTCTTATCACCAGTGGTCTCTATAAGGCGTGCTGAAATCTCTTTTATAAGCTGTTTGATACATACTATACATGTTAAATAAATTAAATAATTAATTTTAAATAGTCACCCAGTTCTAGGCTTTTTTACAAAGGACTTTGTTGATCTGAGTCATAATCTTGTTTTCTGATAGATTCAATTCAGTCTCAGGAAGTTTATTATAACAACGTAAACGGTGACCCGTGAAAAAAATGTTGACCCGTAAAAAGAACATATAATAATGCACACAATAAATGCATCCATAGCTATGATGATACGCTAGAAACCTCTCAGTAGACAAGACAAGTTGTTTAAAATAAAGTGGATGAGCAAGTTTATCCAAGCGTAATGAAACTGCATCAAGTTTCCATCTTGTCGCGTTGATGATAATAATTTTGAAACATTTCACTGCATTTTTTGCAAGCTGTTCAGATTTCTTTTTAACAAACTTTACAGGATAAAGCCGCTGCATCTGAACCTAGATCTTACCCTACCTCTCATCAGATAGTTTCCCGTTCTATCCGATTCAGGAGTGTAAGGATGAGGAGTACATCTGTTTTCCATACACACGTGTGCACATGTTTATCCTGCCCACTTGACTTGATTTTCTTATAAAGCTGAAGTCGAAATTAGCTAAGATAATTCATTATTATGCATTCAATAAGTTCTATATCCTATTCTACTTCTATACTGATCTAAGCTAGACTGGCATATCTGGTATTAAACTGCCGTGACAGCGCCGTCTGCACGAGAGGCGGGTTGATTGTGTTACTGATATAAAACCGTACGTGCCTCCAAAGTCTGCTAGTGTCAAAACGAAACGTCCTTCACGACTTTATTAAGGTCTGGACACTAACGCTCGATCAGAATCGTAAATCTTTTATTGCAATCGTGCTCTTAAGTAAAAACAACCAAACTCTCCTTTGCAATCCAGTAGGTATATCAATCTAATCGTAAAAGTAATATCTATCAAATTCGTAGCATTCTATTAGAAATAAAACTCAAAAATTTATATTTGTATTCTTTAGACTTTGTTACTGGAGGATATTCTGAGATATTTTAAATGGACAATTCGGTATTGCGTTTTAATAACGCCGTTTTCTATGGGTAAATATTTTCATCTGTTTACATCCAATTAAATATATATAAATATGTATTTTACCTTTAACGACGGGGGTTTGGGCTGCCAAGGCCTTAGACCTTCGTGGCGGAGGTTGGCCGTCGACTGAGGGAGCGAAATTAAGACCCCCGTTCCGGGTCGTTTCTGGTGCAAAGGCTAGTCATAGCAATTCAACGTGGCAACGTGGAAGCAAATAAAGTTATTTTTATTTAAAAAAAAGATTCATCTTCATCGGCCTATATCCATCCTAGAGTGTATGTTGGGCGTTAGTCCACCACGCGTGCCTAATGCGTATAAGTTGACTTCACATAGGTACGCATCTGAATTTCTTCTTCAGTATGCAGGTTAGTCATCACTCATCAATCAGCAATCTGATGAAGATAATATGGAACCTTCGTAAAGTCATTTAAAATTTCTAAATTTCTCTAACTCGAGGAAGAACTTCTTCGAAACTATTGAATATTTAATGAATGAAATATACTCACTTTTATTTACACCACATACGCATATACCTTATAGCCCAGTCATTTTACGGAGTTTTGTTAGGAGAGGTGGGAAGTAATTATTAATTGGACTTTTAAAGTGTAAGCGGCACCAGTTAGTGACTAAAAGACTATCTGAACACATATTAAAAATAAATTCGCTACGCAACATAGAGATCAAAATTGTAAGTCCCAGAAGGATTTTAAATTAATAATGTTAATACCACTGCACTCATTTTAATTAAATTTAACAATATAAAATATTTTTGAGCAATAAAATAGGCATTTTAATTTAAAAAATTAGATTGTTACTAGAAAATACGAATGTATTTTTCAAAACATTCTAACTAGACAAAAATATTAACACTATGTTTGAAGTATGTATAAATAAACCTTAAACATGTGAAAAAAAATTTCCACCATCAGGTATTTTTATAACGAGATAATAGCTAAATTTTATATTTGCAACTGTTGCTGGCGGGATGTTCCTAGGTGTGATATTGGCTGAGATAAAATAAAATAATAAATAATAAAATAAAAATCTTTTATTGCATCAAAGTTTGAGCATAGAATTGAATATGTAGGCCCTGGCAGTCCTATCTAGGCTAGCCTGTAACAAACTGCCTGAGGTGGAGGAAGCCAGTGCCCACCCGAAACAGTCAATTCAATTTTGAGCAAATGAGAGCAAACAAACTTATTATGTAAGTAGGAAGATAAATAAAACATGCAGAAAGTGTCTAATGACAAGTGTAGATGAGTGAAGATAGTGAGTTTGTAGTGAAAGAAAAGAAAGAAAGAAAGGAAAATCTTTATTCACCATTAAAGGCACACACACGAAACAACAGAGTACATCAAAAGAAATAGTAGGTAGTAGCGGTGTGTGCCGCGACGGTGAATAGGACACGACTCAACGTAGTACTTGGTAAGCAAGGCGTTGATTTTCTGCCGTGCCTGACAGAGCAAGAGTGCAATTTCCGTATCTCACACTCTCAAAATCATGATCGAATGACGCATAATTTCCATAGTAACTTTGACAGTTCTCACTGCTGATTTGAACGTGTGACTCAAAAATACCACTCCTGTGCTGTTGCTCGAGCATAGTGTACCTAGTTTGTGAGTGAGTGTTAGAGTAGCGAGTGAAAGTGTAATGCATGTGTAGTGTAAGATCTAATCAAAATGAGATATTGTCGCAGATTGATGATTGTTTATCTTGAAATCAGCTGGAACGATTTCCACGAAACGTAGCCAAGAACTATCTTGCAAATACAAAGACAGACTAGTCAAACTTATAACACCCTTCTTTTTACGTCAAGAGTAATAATAAAAACCGGTCAAGTGCGAGTCGGGTTACTCGCGCACCGAGAGTTCCGTGCCACACCACCACACAACATATTATTAAGTTACAAAAAATATTTTTTTCTCCGGGACCTTCAGCACGAGACCGACTCACACTTGGCCAGTTTTTTTATTTGTTCTTATACTGTAGAGTTTGTTCTATAATCACACCAAGTTTGAAGCTTGTATGTACAGGATGTTACAAAAATACATATAAACATCTAAGGGGGTGGTTAAGACCTTCAAACTGAACAACTTTCACTATGGGACCAATACCGAAATCGCGAAAAAAAAATCTGATGTTCCATCATCATCATCATCATATCAGCCGATAGACGTCCACTGCTGGACATAGCCCTCCCCCAAAATGGGGAGATATGCCATAATCGCCATGATGCGATGCGTTTGCGATGTTCCATACTAAACAACAGATCTACTCGAGCTAAATGTATGGGACCAAAGATTTATTTTTTTCGCGATTTCGATGTTGGTCCCATAGTGAAAGTTGTTCAGTTTGATGGTCTCAACAACCCCATTAAAAGTTTTAAATGTTTATTTTTACTTTTGTAACACCCTGTATTACCGTTTTTACGATAGAGCGATACCATAAAAACGTTGGTAAAAACTAGTTTCTTGTATAAGGCCCCCCCTTAATTTTTAGAGTTCCGTAACCAAAGGGTGAAAACGGGACCCAATTACTAAGCCTACGTTGTCCGTCTGTCCGTCCGTCCGTCTATCCTACCTATTTAGGGCTGTAACTTTTGAACCGTAAGAGCTAGATAATTGAAATTTTTACAGAATGTGTGATATTCCGGCGGATTTGTTAACAAATAATGAAAATGTTAAAAAGTTAAAAATTAAAGGGGGCCTCATACAAGGAACTAGTTTTTATCAACGTTTTTTTCTTCTCGCTCTATGGTAAAAACGGAAATACATACAAGCGTCAAACTTTGTGTGATATAGAGCAAACTCTGCTCTGCTGCTCTATAACAACAAATAATAAACACCTGCCAAGTGTGAGTTGGTCTCGTGCTAACGGTACCGGAGTAAAAAATTTATTTGTAAATATTTTTTTTTTATTTATAATTAATGGTCTCTTGCTTGTGCGTTAGCACTGCATTTCCGCCAATGCAATGTCAAGTATTGTATGGGAGAATCTATCCTAATCTCAGGGATTGTTTTTGGTCAAGAACAAGAAGAGATTGAGGATTACGAAGCCTCGTGGCAGGCAAAAACGCGACGCGCGAAAACGACACGAGACAAGTGCTCGGGTCAGAACCTGCAACGTGACTCCTTTTTTTTACCTCAATTGTGGTGGTGTGGTACGGAACCCTCGGCCTCGGTGCGCGAGTAGCCCGACTCCCACTTGACCGATTTTTTAAATATTTTTTTGATATATTTATAATAAGTTAATAAAATCCGTCATTAATGCCCATTCTGTGTCTTGTTATTACGGTTCAAAAGTTACAGCCCTAATTAGGTAGGGCAGACAGACAGACAGACAGACGGATAGACGGACGGACGGATGTTTTCACCCTTTTGGGTATGAAATCCTAATAAAAAGAATGCACTTCAACTTCCAGATGCTGAGAAACTTACTTCATTTATATGAGAGGTTTATATCAGAAAGTTTTGTAGTAAAGCAGACTTATCTATTCATAGAGAAACTTTAACAGACCTTTTCATGATCTTTAAGAAAACTTTTAATGAAGAGTGGCTCAAGTATTAGTTTTCTTACGCGTTTATGTATCGAATAGTTTAAAACTAGGTGTTGACTGTTTATTCTATTCTATGTTTACAATACACAATATCATCATTACAGGTTTTTTCCTAATTCGATGACATTGACAACAACATTTTTGTTATTTACTTAGGTACACATAAATGTTTAATCCTCAATTCTGTGAACTTGGCCAGTGTACAATGAAATAAGTCGACGTCTTTGGAAACGTCATTTAATATACGTAGTGCTGTTGTAGTCGGGGCGTGCGACAAAACGTTAGTCCTACAGGAGGGCAATGCAAACAATTGGGGCCTGGGCCCCCTCCGGAACCGTGTGTTCCGGACCTGCAAGCTAATTGCTTTTAATATTCTCGGATTATTTAGTTTGCCTCTTAATATTTTAAAAAAGTATAACGCAAGGCCTAGTTTTCTCCGGACTTCTAAACTATTTATATGAAAACTTAAAGTTGGATCACACACTGCTTCGGGTTTTAGGGTTTCGTAGTCAAACCATGAACCATACCAGATGAAAAAGACAATTTTGATCGGTCTTATAGCTTTTGTATGGCAACTTTAGATAGTCTTACTATTACGTATGGGTATTGAACTAAGGTGAAGAAAATTACAGTATAGAAAAAAAATTATAACCTCAGAATAAAAAAAATTGAGGCAATTTTTTTTTTAGTTATAGCTGGTTGTGATTTTTAAGACTTGGGGTTTTATATTAGTAACTAGCGACCCGCTCCGGTTCCTCACGGGTGCAATGCTGATATATAAACCTTCCTCTTGAATCAATCTATCTAAAAAAAACGCATCGAAATCCGTTGCGTATAGTTTTAAAGATCTTTAATTCTATGTAAGACTTTGTTTAATACTATGTAATATTAATTTCGTACCTTGCAACAATATCAAAACGGCAATCGGTAACGTTTTTGGTAATTGGAATGTCTCGTGGCTATACAGTACTATTACATGAACCAAACAGTGTCAGTCAGTGTGTGTTATGTCAGTGTGTTTTGTGGTGTTGCAAATAAAAGTATTTTCTTTCTTTCTTTCTTTTCAAACATTTTAGACAAAACAAATCTAGTTTTATGTGTAACATTTTCAGAAATGATAGCATCTGCAAAGATGACAAATTAAAGTATCAACATAGTGCTAGGTTAGGTTACTTCACTGAGAAAAATGTTTTGTTAAATATACCTAACCGAACTTTAGTGACTTCCAAACTGTTTTGTAGCACATAAACAATCGTTTGGTTATAAATAGCATAACTTTTTGCTATTTATATACAAAAGTTTGGTTATGTGCTACAAAACAGTTTGGTAGTCACTAAAGTTCGGTTATATTTAACAAAACATTTTTTTCAGTGTTGACGTACGAACCACAACAAATTGCTTTAGATTTTGAACAAAATAGTTAGCTTTTTAAATAACTGGCAAGGCAAAATAAGGACACATGGCGAGAACGGAGAGAAGCGTTTGCACAACAATGGAATGACTGCTGATATAAAAGAATGACGATATAATAATAAACTAGCTGCTTCGAACCACGGACAAGCTCGAGAGGAAATACCACAAAAATGGTCGCCCATCCAAAAACTTTTTAGTCATACACTCTTGTCAGAATGGTCGGGGTTGTGACTATATTGGGTTAAGTCAAGGACCCTTTGCTTTCTTCTGGATGAATGCTGCCACTCTCGCAATGTTTTTGTTCTTCTGACGGTGTTCAGTGTTATCGCGCGCACATTGTACAAAGGTTATTTGCGTCACTGATGATGTATATCCTTCGGTTAGGTCCATGGAATGTGGTGTTACTCCTCAGACTATGGCCCATCTTGTATCCTGCCCTTCCTGCCCGGACACCTGCACACGAACGGGGCTTATAGCCCAGTCATTTTACGGTTTAAGCCGGGGCTAATTAATAACTGATATTTTTTTGCGGTATAATATTGAAGATTCAATTTGAGCCTAGAAATGTACCAAAATTAAAAAAATATCTCGTCAGCAACAGTTAAAATTTTAAAATTTAGCTATTATCTCATTCTGAAAAAGCTGATGGAAAATTTTTTTTTTGCACCTATTTAAGGCTTTACCATTATACATACTTAAAACATGGTGTAAATATTTTTGTCTACTGAGAAGGTTTTGAAAGATACATTCGTATTTTCTAATAAATATCTCATTTTTAAAATTTCAATGCCTAATTATTGCTCAAAAATAATTTATATTATTAAATCTAAATCAAATGAGTGCATTGGTATTAATATTATTGATTTGAAAGCCTTCTGGGAGACATAATTTTTATTTCTATGTCGCGTAGCGAATTTTTTTAAATATAATTTAAGATAGACTTTTTTTCACTAAATGGTGCCGGTTACAGTTTAAAAGTCCAATTAATAATTACTCCCTACCCCGCCTAACAAAACTCCGTAAAATGAGTGGGCTATTATGGACGCTGCTGATAATGCTATCCGTGTGGCAAAATACTGGTCTGGAAAGATTAAGAATGACATGCCATCGACTCGATAGAAGAAGAAGAGTGGTTGGATGATCATGCCCACGATCATTTGCCTTGTACGTAAATTTGCACCACAAGTAATGTAATTTAGTTCATTTCTGGAGATAATGGCCAAAGAATTTCAAGGTTGTAAGTTGTATAATCGACGAAAGTATCCAAAAACATACACCGGGATTACTCTCTTGGAATATCGAATCTTCACTATGCTACGAGCACCTCTATCATACAGCGGTATTATAAGAACGGTCAAGGGTAGTCTTTTATATTCAGGTAAGGTCTGAATATAGAACTAGACAGCCTCGATAATTGGCATAGTGCATCTGCTGAATAACGGACCAATAAATGCTGCTATTTAGTTATTACTAAGTTATGTACGTTTATTTAGCTGTCTGGCTTAAAATAGACCTATCGTTGGCACGGGTAGTGCAAACTTTTGTTGTGGAAAATCAAATACCCTGTTTGCATCATCGGATGCGCGTGGATATCGATCCACGCGTACGAAGTCACGGGAAAAGGAAAGTCAGTGTTTAAAAACGGAATTTCCACAGAAGATTTCAAAATTTCAATAACCCTTGTATTTCCCGAACCAATCAAACGAAAGTTGTCGATATGCTAATAGCCAATCAGGGGCCCGCAGAGCAAAGTTGTCCAATCAATACGCTTGAAGTGCAGAGTGCATCCTTTGTATAATGAATTTCTGTACGTATTTGATAAGTTATAATATGTCAAGATCAATGATTTTAGAATCATAAACTTGGACTAATAGTCCAAGATCATAAAGGATGCCACTCCTCCTTACAAGTATGGAAACAAGAAAATTGGCCATGGCGGTCGGTAATGTTCGACCTTCTTTCGTACGTCTCCCTAGTCGATATTATTTCCAACGTTTTTGTATCCCTTTCTATCAGAACAAAAATTAAATAAAAACTTCTTTTTTATTTTTGTAATTGGATTCGAAAGGAACAAAGTAACGTCGAAAACATAGACGGGAATTTACGAAAGAAGAATGATCATTACCGACGACCAAGGAGTATTATCATATTTCACCGCTTGTTAGGCAGTGTACCCTCCAAGGTAGACAATACATATCCCAGCGTTCCTGGTCAAGATAGACGATCAAAGTTACGAACGCTTCGAAAAAAATTGCAGCCTGTACTGGCCTCTCTAATGGCCTCCCTATGGCTAAACAAGCACACAGACATAATGACGTATTCGTATGACGCCTTACGCACACCAACCTAAGAAAGTTGGCCCCTTTTGTTTTATACGGTAGAAGCGTGAGGCTCAATCAAGACATATCTATAATAGATACAAAATTTAATTGATTGTGGTATACAGGATTGTTGTAACAAGAGACCTAGGGTCCTATTTAATGGGTTGGTTCAGACTATCAAACTGAAAATTGAGAAAAGGATGAGTGACCGTTTAAGCGCCATTATTTTCATCTCGATCGTCTCCATGCTTCAGAAGGCACGTAAAGTAGTTGGTTCCCGGATAGTTCAGTAGTGTAACCATTCGTTAAGCGAAGCCAGTTCTCTAAAAGCAAGTGGACCACTAATTTCAATCCACCAATCCACACTTGACCCTCGTCGTGGATTGATTATTTGATGATCCAAGTTCGAATCTAACGAAAATTTAACGCGTTAAAAAACTAATTAGTGGCATGTCGTCTGTACATGCGCTCATGTACGTAATACTGACGTAACAATACGTAATACAAACGGTGAAGGACACATCATGAGGAAATCAGCATACGCTGAAGAAGAAATTCTGATGCGTATGTGAAGTCTACCAATCATCATCATCAAATCGTATGGGTTTCTTTTTTATTTTATTTTTTTATTTCAAGTGGGTTTGCTCTTGACCTCAATCCAGTCCTCAGGACAAAGATGGGGTCGAAAATGTAGCGAGCTTACCCAGAAGATGCCTATTCACTCGTACTTTAAAGTAATTCTGGTTTGTGGGATATAAACCAAGAAGGTGTGGTATCCCGCGGTGCGTCTGGAAGTCCGATAGTAGAAAGGGGAAGGCGGGATGACCTCATGCAGCTCTTGGGCACAATCTGTAGAAGACCGACAAGCACGCTACTCTGAGGCGGTCAGATTTTGAGGTCGAGGTGTTTCAGCCAGTCTTCCGCTGCCGGGGATAGCCTGTGAAGTTCTTCGATTCCACCGGGAAACAGCACAGAGTGCACTCATTTACCTCATGGGAGAGGATCTGGTCAGGTGCCCCGCAGTCGCACGTCGGAGACTCCCTCAAACCCCACTTGTGGAGGTGGTAGTTGGTTCTTCCATGGTTGAACTAAATGGTATGGTGAACTAACGGCTGTACACTCTCCTTTGAGGGTTAGGTTTGCACCCTGGCAGGTGGTTTAAGTTGTGGATGGTGGATGGTTATGAACATAACTCCAATAGACAGCCTTATAACGTGCATTCACACTGAAATTATTCAACTAAACAAAAAGAAAATCTCTTACACGAGTTGGCCATCTACCCCCCTTGGAGAAAATAACTCATGTGGAGTTGTTCCTTTGTCGAAGCGGTTTCTAGTTTATATTTATTATTGCTATTATTTACAAATGTACAGGGTGAAATTGATATCATTAGCATCCTTTTAAACCTTTGACTTTTATTATAAGGACTAGCCTTGCTGTAGCATTTCCCCTCTGCCACGGTATAAGATCAATTAATCATGTGCATTTACATTCAATTTTATACCTTATCACTAAACGAGACAGCTTTGAAAAAGTGTATGTCTAGAGCCTCATGCTTCTTAGCCCAGTTATTTAGGGTAGGGAGTAATTATTAATTGGACTTTTAAACTGTAACCGGCACCATTTAGTGACAAAAAGACTATCTTAAAACATATTAAAAAAAATTTGCTACGCAACATAGAAATTAAAATTGTGTGTCCCAGAAGGCATTTAAATTAATAATATTAATGCCAATGCACTCATTTTAATTAGATTTAACAATATAAATTATTTTTGAGCAATGAAATAGGCATTTAAATTTATAAATGAGATACTTAATAGAAAATACTAATGTATTTTTCTACGCCTTCTAAGTAGACAAAAATATCAACTGACGTGATATTGTTTTAATTTTGGTACAATTCTAAGCTCAAATTGGCTCTTAAATAATATACCGAAAACATTTTTCGATTATTAATTAGTCCCGGCTCAAACCGTAAAATGACTGGGCTATAGGTTTTTCAGTTCTTTATGGAACTATGGAACATCGAATTCTTATTTCGTGATTTTGACATTCGTCCAATAGATAAATAGATACCTAAATAGACTCGTTTATTTCATCAGAACTATACAAGACAAACAGTGACAGACAAAGGTAGCACGTAGAACAAGGCAGCACTATGGAATTCGTATAAGGAGGTCCGTACAAAACCGCAACAGCAACAGGGAGCTCCCACGACACGGTACATTTAAACACAAACGCGATATAGGTACCTAATACCTATACAGGGTGTAACAAAACACTCTAGTAATACCTAAGGGGGTGCTTCAGACCATCAAACTGAACAACTTTCACTATGGAGCAAACACAGAAAAATAAAACAGCTGTCCCGTAAGCAGGCACATCACTCTCGCGAGAACTTCTCGGTGAGAACTTTCAAGGAAAACTACGACGGCTTATGACGCCACGAGAACAATGAAGGGCATCCACACTCTCGTTCTTAGCTGTTCTCGGCGAGAATAATAATAATAATAATAATAATAATTGTTTATTATCTCTACACAAAGGTTCTTATTCTAATTAAAATAAACACAATTTTGTGAGTTGTATGTACTCATTTGTTACCTTTGTGAGAGACTGGTGTCCGTATTAGGTAACGAGACCCATCTGACAGATCACCAGCCCTCTTACAACATGATTAATTTAAGGATTCCGAGACTCGTACAAGGTTAAGGTACGTACATTCTTTGGGATGGAAGGAAAACATAGAAATGCATGGGTATACTATCGAGAACTCATTACGATGGTGGGGTCAGGAATGCTTCGGTTGAGTCAAAGTCCAGATCTAATAGCCACTCTGTTACTATTCTCTTACAGGCAGATTTAGGCAATGGGTATAATGAAAGGATTTTATTAGCCTTATTGTACATGTAGTTTCCTAAAAAACAGAAGTACTTATGTATACTGGGACATACTTCGTGCTTACGACGTTTGCCAGTGAAGATAGAGGGTTCATAACTAAGAAAGGAATGTTTTTTTAGTATGGTTTGTCGAATAAACTATTGACGGACGGTCAGGACCTTGCACTGCTTATAGAGCTCATTTGATGGAAACAAGAGGGGAGGAAAGAACTAACCTTTAGAATAACTCTTTGTGCTACCTCTAACTGTTTAATGACAGTTTTGTGAATGTAGACACAACACATTTGTGTCTATTTATTTATTTACAAAATCAACAGATTTACAAAAAATATACACAGGGATAATATTAACACACGCTAATAATAGGTTTCGCTAGTTTAAGTAATTGACTTATCTACTTTATCTTAAAATACACTGACCTGCAAAACTAAGTACTACACTTTTAATATTTAATTTTTTTCTGAACTAAAGAAATTAGAGAATTAAAATAAAAAACTTTTTAAAGCCAATGTTGATAACAGCTTTCTTTGTTACTATTCGTTGTAAATTAAACTCTTTTTCGAGTCCTTTTTATTTCAAAAGTATATTTTGTGTACTTAAAAAGTTATTGCAATTTCAAAAGTGTGATACTTAGTTTTGCAGGCCAGTGTAGTTTAAATCGAGCTTTAAAGAGATGTTTTTTCTTATTTTTTGTTGTCAGAGTCGAGCCGGTACTGCAGTTTTGTATGGAACACCGGTATTTTTTTTTCGATGACTCCATAGTGAAAGTTGTTCAGTTTGATGGTCTGAAGCACCCCAATAAGTATTACAAGGGTGTTTTGTTACACCCTGTAGATGTGATTTGTGCTCATAAAAAAAAAGTGGCGAAACCTCGTGGACAGCTAGAAAACGCATGAATTACATGATCATCATCACCAGATTTTATCTCCCCACTGCTGGGATACAAGGTCAGGAAAATTTTTAATGTAAATAATATGTTTATTAATTTCGAAAATTATAACAGGAATATTTAGAATCAAATTAAAGATTGAAAAATTTGTCTCGGGCGGGACTTGAACCCGCACTTGCACAACATGGCTGTAACATGTTAAAAATCAATAATATTTGAAATAGGAATATTTAGAGTGTTTCTGTTCGTAGACTTTGATTCAGAGGTAAGAGATAACATAAAAACCGGCCAGGTGCAAGTCGGACTCACGCACGAAGGGTTCCGTATAAAAACGGCAAAAAAATCATGTCCGCTGTATGGGAGCCCCCTTAAATATTTATTTTTTTCTGTTTTTTAATATTTGTTGTTATAGCGGCAACAGAAATACATCATCTGTAAAACTGTTTCAACTGTCCAACTATCACGGTTCATGAGATACAGCCTGGTGACAGACGGACGGATAGATAGCTTCCTGACGTAATTTTTTTTTTACTCTAGTACTTGTAGAGAAGATGCTGCGGGTAACTCTACAAAACACACCTTTTAAACAAAACAAAATGTACAAAGTACCTACAATTGCAAATACAATATTGAATTATATACCTAGTGTAACATTGTCAAGATCAGATATTTTGGTCATTCATATAATAACTTAATCAAAGAGTCTATAGTAAACTTTTTCATAGAACACTTTTTCTTGACATCGGACTAAAACTTGACATCTGGCAAGTGCAAAATCTTGAAAATCTAATAGTCTTGTGATACAGGCAGCGATATTTTACGATTGGATCCTATACTACACGGCCCTTTCAGCGAAACACTGAAGTTATCTAGAACACGTAGTACTAAAACCGACGACGAGAGTTATGCGAAGACCGCAGCTGCTTTAAGTCTCCAAGAGAACCGTATAATACCAATTTTATTTAGGAAGTTCAAGGTTTTCGCCTCACAAAACTTTTCATCCACAAAATCAGCTTCATTCCAGTTCATTGTCCAACAAAATCACAAACTTCCCTTATCTGCTAAACGGGAAAATTACAAGGAAAAGAAACCCAAAAAATTTCCTTCAAAAACGTGTTCAAACTTCCTAATGTAGGCTTCAGAAAATCCATTGACAAAAATGCTTTATATCCAGCTTTTCTTACAATTCTTTGTACGCTTAAAAGAAAGGCTCGCCAAAACCTCTAGGCATCCCTATTCTTTCCACTTAATTGCGATACGGAACCAATATAATCAGGAATAATGTCCAATACGTGATCGCTTACCTTATGCCGCCAACGTTCAAGATAATTCTATTCTCCCCATCCATTTCTCAACAAATCCTCACAAAATAATCAACATTTGAATTCAGAACATCACAACACTAATCACAGCACAAAAAAAAACAAACGAAATGTTTCCAATTTCAAATTGGCACGGGAACTCTAATCGGGATTGCGAAATTTGAACCGCGAAGACTAAAATTTCCCGTCTTGCGGAGATTTTCGCGCGCGTAATTCCGCAAATGAAATTGTCTGAGCGACCGCACGGGGCGGCCGACAATTCGGCACTGGAGAGGATAGAGATCAGGGTTGGTCTGGACCACCCCCCACCTGTGGACTGCACGCACTGCAGTCTATGAGCGGGGTTTACACAAGGGTAGTACAGTTGTTTAGCTACTAACTTAATCGTTGACCTATTTTTTAGGCTTGTTTGTTTCGAGAAATTAGTCAAGACATTTAAATAAAGACCATGTAATCACCTTTATGTTTAAACAAACGAAGCTTTTCAGGAAGCTTTTCCCACGTTTCCACTTTCCCACTTTTTCCAATTTTCTGTTTTGGACGAAAATTCCGTTTCTTTTTCTTTACAAAATTTCATTCAAGTCGCTTATAAATGTTACTTCAGATGTGAAGAGACATCAAATCGAAAAGATAAAAAAATTTCAACATAATATACATTATATACATTTCTATATTATATATGAGTCATAAATCGATTTTTCTAATTTATCGAAATGGTAAGTCTGAAATCGAATTTAATTCGAATTCTTACGTTTTTCTGTGTTGACTCTACCACTAGATTATTGCCTCGTCAACTTTCATTTTTACTATCGAAATGAAAGAGCATTTGTAAGTACTAAGCCACTATCCCCTTGTAAGTGACCCTTTAAGTATGCAATGTTCAGTCATGATTTCAGTTATGATTTTTATGTAACAAAAAACGTTGGATTGAAACAGTTTCGATGTTTTATTTAAGATGCTTTTTGGAATCTAAAGGCGGTCACACACTACGTGGCATTTCATTTTACATCCTGTACGTACTATACTTGCTTTTAGCACGCAATTGCAATTGACTTGCTAGCAACGCATTGCTCCGCTAGCAATGTCAATGTACACACCTACCGCGAGGGTATGCCGTACCCTAACTTAGCAGAGAAGGCCTATAGAGACTTGTGATGGTCTTGATTGCCTTCGTGGTCTTTTACATAAATACCAAAGGAAGTCTTTATTGTCTCTTTGCTATTTATACTAGACTAGCAGAATCCGGCAGACCAAGTCCTGCTTTGTATACTAGAGTGCAATCGCGCTTAATAAATCTCAACTGTAATAATGTAATTCATACAATAAATATTCAGTTCAGTTCAGGGACCGGGTGCGAAACACAACTTTTGAAACATTTGGTATTGCGCTATTCATTTGACAGCCGTTTCAGCCGTTTTGACAGATCGCTCAGATGTTAAAGGCTGTCAGTCACATAGAGTTTAGCGCGATGCGAAATTGAGCACAGTTGAATAGTAATTGGATTGCAATGTGATTAGAACTGAAATAGGATTAGAATTGAACTCGGATGTTTTAAATTAGCGCAATCGCCTTCCTGGGTGATTTATTTAAACACTTTCAAAATTTTCAGAGGTGATTCAGACCATCAAACTGAACAACTATTACTCTGGGAGCAAACATGAAATATGATAACATTGGCAAAAAAATCAACAATTTTAAGATAAGAAATATAATTGGACGGAGTAATTACAGCTCTATCTTCGGCATAGGTTTGCGCAGCTCAGGAGTGCGATTTTTGAAATTCATTCGCTGAGATCAGCAGTTGAAAATGTTAAAGTTACTATGGAGAATATGCATCTTTCTATACTGCTGATTTGAGTTTCAAAAATCATACTTTAGGAGTGCGATTTTTGAAAGTCAAATCAGCAGTAGAAAGATGCATTATCTCCATAGTAATTTTGCCATTTTTATCTGCCGAGTTCAAAGTATGAGTTTCGCACCCCTGATCGTGTCTTAGAGGTATTTTTCTTGATTCTGGCCCACTATAATTCATAATTCATTTATGCATAGAATTTATTATTATTGGAACTATAGTGTGCAAACACCCTAATGATCTTTTTTTAGATCAAAGTTACGTCATTGTTCTATTTGATTTTCATTTGTTTTGACGTCTGTCGATCATTGCATTCGGATTAATTAAATAGTAGCATTTGTTTTTGTTAAACTATTTACGATTGCCATGTAACTTACAGATTCTGGATTGAAATGAAATGAAATTGTTTATTTGCAGAAACATGGTTAAATAAGAGGTACACAAATGAATGAATGATGAATATTGATGTCTCCGTTTTAGAAACTTAACACATACCTACCCACGTGACCTCTCATTTAAGATTTTCATTTAGTGCCCTCTTTTGATTTGTTCGCAATGCTTGCATACCTTGAGGATCCCACTAGGATCCCACCGCAGGGCAAAGACCTCTGAATAAAGGTGCGTCACTGGGCCATATCGAGAGCGTTGGTGGCGCTTTGCGGAGTGGTATGGACACCCAATTATGGGGATCCAGGTTCGATTCCGCACGGACATCATGCCATGTACCAATGAGTTTTTCAAACTTATGTAGGTAATACCGACTGCTCAAGGAAAACATCGTGAGGAAACCTGCATACACTGAAGAAGAAATTCTGATGTGTATGTGAAGTCTACCAATCCGCATTGGGCACGCGTGGTGGACTAATGCCCATACACCCTCCTGTCCCTGAGGGTAGACATGTGCCGTGCAGTGGGACTTTTATAGGCTGGTGATGATGATGATGGCTGGGCCATATTCCACCACGTGGGCCCAGTGCGGATTTGTGGAGGCAAGTTAGTGTCAGAGAATTTTCAAGCCTCAGGCTAAACAAATTGTTACACCGCCATCTTGAAGTACTATCCGGGATCAACTACTTAACGTGCCTCCCGAAGCAAGGAGACGCTCGATATGAAATCCCACTAACCGGTCACCCGTGCAAAGACTGCAATCTTGTTAAACCGACTCGACTCCAATGTATGAAAGTTATTAAATTTGTTGGTTTGAACCACACCGTTAAATATTAGTAAGGTGTTTTGTTACACCCTTTATACAGGGTGTAAAATTAAATATGTTATACATATCAAAGGAGGTGCTATTTAATTTAACACCTGTATAGAATTTTAGGAAATAAAATAACAGTAAAAACTAGCTACATCTAATCAACACACCATGAAAAACGTAAATTTTCATTAACTTCATAACCCTCGTCATGCGTCAAAATTTCTCGACCCCCGGCTGCCTGTGACGTCATACCGTGGATTAATTAAGCCGAGTTCACACTCCCTCTTAATTCTCATTCAGCCCGTGTGTGCACGACTTAGCTAATGATCGTTATTAAAATACCGTTGAAGTATCCAATTAGTTAAACTTTAACGGTTCATTATCGGTTCAAACGTTAAACTAACTGTGGGGGTGGCTTGAAAACAATCTGTCAGCAAGTTAACTACTAACTTGCCTCCACAAAATCGCTCTACGCCTGCAAATACATACAGTAGTACGTACAGTATAGTAAAGGTTACGGTAGTAATTATACAGGGTGAAATTGATATCATTAGCATCCTTTTAAACTAAGAGTCTACCCATCAAACTGAACAACTTTTACTATGGGAGCAAACCGATCGGAGCAAAAAAAATATCAGCTGCTCCATACTAAACTGCAATGCCTACTCGACTCAAATGTAAGCAACAACAAATTTTTTTTTTTACTCCGATCGGTTTGCTCCCGTAGTGAAAGTTGTTCAGTTTGATGGGTAGACTCTTAGTTTAAATGGATGCTAATGATATCAATTTCACCCTGTAGTACTCTGTGGTATAGGATAGGGAATTTGGTATGAAACAAAATCTGCTGTTTCATATACTTTTGGTCAAATTAGCTATTGACATTTTCTTATGGAACAGCTGTTTTTTTTTCGCCATTTAAAAGTTGACTCCATAGTTAAAGTTGTTCAGTTTGATAGTCTGAAGCACTCAGTTCGATAATGTAACGCATTTAATTTTACACCCTGTATAATCTTTTATTTTATTTTGGTAGGTTTGTTGTTGTAGTAAAATTTCTGAAAATAAGACTATGGTTGTGAGTTTGTAATATATCCTATACAAACAATTTTCTAATTAAAATTTTGCGTACATTTGTAGCGCGTTGTAAACATAGAGCTAAGAAACTATTATAATAGAAATGTCAAGTATTCTAACCTCGGACCGAGGCGCTGTAAGCTGTAACTCAAGTGAGCATTACTCCACCTTAGTACGCTTGAGAGTGTTTCAGTTGCGCTTCATAATAGAAGCAGGTCTGAATAGTTAAGCTATTTTGTGCTTTTGCGTTTCGTAATAATGATACTGAAGAGTATAACCTGCCCCTCTGCTTGGCGTACGTGGACTACGAGAAAGCCTTTGATTCGATCGAGACTTGGGCTGTACTGCAGTCTCTTCAGCGATGCCAAGTAGACTACCGGTACATCGAAGTGCTGAAATGCTTGTACAAAAACGCCACTATGTCAGTCCGACTACAGGACCAGAACTCGAAACCTATCCTACTGCAGCGAGGTGTGAGGCAGGGAGACGTTATATCTCCGAAACTGTTCACAGCTGCACTGGAAGATGTTTTCAAGGTTCTGGACTGGAAAGGGTTAGGCATCAATATAAACGGCGAGTACATCAGTCACCTTCGGTTTGCCGATGATATAGTCATCATGGCGGAGACTATGGAGGAGCTCAGTCGAATGCTCGATGATCTTAGCAGAGCCTCCGAACGAGTTGGTCTGAAGATGAACATGGACAAAACGAAGATCATGTCAAATGCCCATGTTGTACCTACTCCTGTTATGATCGGAAACTCGGCGCTCGAAGTTGTTGACGATTATGTTTACCTGGGACAAACTATTCAGTTAGGTAGGTCCAACTTCGAGAAAGAGATCAACCGTCGAATCCAACTCGGTTGGGCAGCGTTCGGGAAGCTACGTAGTATCTTCACGTCCCAATTACCGCAGTGTCTTAAAACGAAAGTCTTCGATCAGTGTGTGTTGCCAGTGATGCATCCATATGCATGAACGACCACGTCTCTGTTCCATAACAGAGACGTGGTCGTTCACTCAAGGCCTCATAAAAAGGCTAAAGGTCACCCAAAGAGCAATGGAGAGGGCTATGCTCGGAGTTTCCCTGCGAGATCGAATCAGAAATGAAGAGATCCGCAGAAGAACCAGAGTAACTGACATAGCCCAAAGAATTGCTAAATTAAAGTGGCAGTGGGCGGGGCATATTGCTCGCAGAACCGATGGCCGACGGGGCCGAAAAGTTCTCGAGTGGCGACCACGTACCGGAAAGCGTAGCGTGAGTAGGCCCCGCACACGGTGGACCGACGACCTTGTGAAGGCGGCGGGATCCCGTTGGATGAGGGCAGCGCAGGACCGGTCGTTATGGCGATCCTTGGGGGAGGCCTATGTCCAGCAGTGGACGTCCATCGGCTGAGATGATGATGATGATGAATAATGATATGCGACGTTCGCAGGGCAAAGGGATGGATTTATAAATGAATCCAAAATCTACAGGGTAAAATTCATATCATTAAGCATCCTTTTAAAGTAAGAGTCCACTATGGGAGCAAACCCATCAAAGCTAAAAAAACATTTGAGTCAAGTGGGCGGTTCGTTTCGATCGGTTTGCTCCCGTCGTAAAAGTTGTTCAGTTTGATGGATAGACTCTTAGTTTGATAGGATGCTAGTTATATCATTTTCACCCAGTAGATAATATCGTCGAAACTATAACCGACAATCAGGTCCCTTTGCCCAGACATACAGTTTATAGAAGATTTATTAATAACGAGCGTTAACCCGCGACTTCGTCCGCACAAATTATATACCAGATTTTAAGTCAGATCATAAGCTATCAAACAAAAAAGTTTCATCAAAATCGGTTCAGTAGTTTTTGCGTGATACTCGTTCAAACAAACAAACAAACAAACACACAAACAAACAGACAAACAAAAAATCCAAAAATTGGTGAAATGGAATCAGGGACATCTACAAACCATATCGTATCTTTTTTTTGTTAATATCTTCAATGTACAGACAAACTTCCTGTTACAGTTTTATAATAGTACTAGCTTTTGCCCGCGACTTCGTCCGCGTGGACATGTAATTTTGTCTAATGTCTCGTCTAAGGTCATGAAGGTCATGGTCCGAACCAAGTCTAGGAATCCTGGCATGTAACATTCTAATGGATAGATTAAGGAATGGGCTGATAAAAGACACAGGCTAAAATGCTCTGGCCTCTCGGGTCTGCAACACTGCAGGAAATTCATCAGCAATCTTCTTATTATCGTGTGGGCAAAGCCCTGGTGTCAGAGTATAACAAATATAACAACACGAATCCCACAGTTCATACTGAACAACAGGAACGCAGGAGCAAAGCTCGTGCCATCGTCGGAGCCCTCACCGGGCACTACGCAACAGGCACGATAAAGCTCACTCTTAGATCCCGGTTGCCGAGCGTGAGGAGAGGAGGAGGAAGCCATGGAACATTTGTACTGTGTGACTGCGATGTCTTGGTGGGTAAACGTATGTGACTCCTGAGAGATGGTTATTCATTACAGGTTTCTTACCCTGAACGCTATTGCCTCCCTCATTTTCCAAGTTTTTCAAGGATGAAGAAAATAATATGTAGGGGTCAATACAAAAGATACCATTGGGTCGAAGTGTTGCTGGCTTGCCATTTCCCATAATAAGATAAAAAAAATCATGAACTTAAGATAAATCTAAATCAGAAAGTACCCCAAGTAAGTATGTAGGTATCAGATAAAAGTCATTCACTGGATCCATCACTTTAATTTTTCTACTGTTCGTCGTTTATTAGTTTTTTATTTATGTCGATATCAGGGTCCTGGGTTCAAAACCCGGTTCGGTCATGGATGTTATAAATGTTTGTGCCGTTGTTGTATGGTTTCTATAATAAAAAGCCTGTAGTGCTTGCTTGGAATCATAACAATGTTCCTGTAAGCGTTATTTATTTATTTAATTATTTTTCGAATTCAGCCGGTAAGTAACTATACAATCAAATCTGTAAGACCGAATATCTGAGATGTCTTGAGCGAAGTATGGTACTTGCTTCAAAAAAACACCCAACGCCATCTATTAAGATGAAAACAATACTACGATAAAATTATGAACACTAACTTTAGAAAAGGTTAAAAGAAAGAGGATTTTTAATATTTGCCGACCCGGTTGATGTAATGGTTACCACGCCGGACTGCCAAACCAGAGTCCTGGGTTCGAGTCCCGGTTCGGTCTTGGATGTTATATGTTTATGCCGTTGTTTTATATGGTTTCCACAATAAAAAGCCTATAATGCCTGCTTGGGATAATTAAAATAATGTTTGTGCCTGTGAGCGTTATTTATTTATTTGTTTAATTATTTTTCTCGCGTTCTCCGCTAGAGAATACGCTTGCCCGGTGTGGGGCCGATCTGCCCACACCAAGCTGGTGGATACCGGCATTAAACGAAACATGTCGGATTATAACTGGATGCTTGAAACCGACTCCAGTACAGTTGCTTTACCCACTGGCTGGCATAGCGCCCCCAGATGTAAGTAGGGCTGTGGCAGGTTCCTCAGAGAGAGCCCAAATGGTGGACGACACACGACATCCCATGCATGGCTTTATTCCTGCGCCGCAAAGGCTGCCAAGCCGACGCAGCTTTATGAAGTGTGTCGACCCCCTGAACACTGGCCCAGCGCAAGCAAGGTGTACTCTATGGCGACAAAAAGTGTCCCTCCCAACTCCATTTGTGTCGCCGTCTGAGAGCCTCACGCCTAGACATGACTTGCCTCGGGCGACCTGGAAGTCTTTAAACCGACTTCGAACCCAGGTCGGTCGCAGTAAGGACAACATGGTCAGGTGGGGATACTCGGATGCGCAAAATGTGACTTGCTTGTGTGGAACTCCACAAACGATGGCCCATCTCACATCGTGCCCTGCGTGTCCTAACATCTGCACGCAGGAGGAGCTCATGACCGCTAGCAACGGTGCAGTATAGGTTGCCCGATTCTGGCAAGCTACTATTTAGAGACTTTGTTTAGAATTTGAAGTCGACACGATAAAAAAAAATATTTTTCCAATTCGCCCAGTACCTATACAATCAAATCTGTAAGACCGAATTTCTGAGCCGTGGTGATGATTGAACCACAAACATACAATTAATATTAGTGAGATACCTAGTAGGATGGTAGGATTAAAATTAGAAAAAAGCCAAAAGAAAACATCCTGCGCTAATACGATTAAGGTCAGGCCCTTAACATATCAAGCCTAACTGCCTCTGTCTAATCCGGTGAAAAATGGATATAGTTGTTGAATGTATTTAAAAAAAAAATAAAAAAAAAATATTCTCGACCAAGAATCGAACCTCCACCTCATGCACGAAAATCTAACCATATACCAAATATACTACACAGCTGTTGTCAAAACTGTTGAAAAAAGCAAATACTATTTTCATCACTGAAATGGGCTGACGTAACCTCAGGGTTAAAAGCTACAAAAAAAAACAAAAGAATAAAAAAAAAATCACTGAAATCTACACTAATGCATCTTTCAGCGTCAAATTGGCGCTAGTGAGCATAGAATAAAAACGTGGTACATGTTTCAGCATGATAAAACATTGTAATTTATCCCACAGGAACCCATTACTGGGATAAAAAGTATCCTATATGTTAATCCAGAACACATTCTATCTGCGTGCCAAATTTCATCAAAATCCATTCAGCCGTTTATGCGTGCCACAAACATACAACATTACAACCTTACAAACATCGTCACAAACCTCCACGTTTATAATATTAGTGAGATTATTAGTTCTTCTTCGTGATGGCATTTTTCATTACTGAAAACAATCAAGTGTACTGGCAGATATTTTTTAAGTATGATTATCACTGAACGGAACGCGTCGGGGCGCATTATATATATATTACTTTATTTTTTATATATTTAACTTAATATGCTGACACTTTTTTAAGAGGTTAATTAGACCATCAAACAGCTTTCTCTATGGGACTAACATCGAAATCGCCAAAAAAAATCTTCTGCCCCATACAGGGGTCTACCCGGACGAATACTATATACAATGTTCTTTGTTCTTGACCCGGACATTCGAACGTCGCAATTGCATGAAAGTTATCGTTCCAATGTCAACTCTATTACAATGAAGTTCGGACCGGAACCGAAACGGTCGCGTTATATCGAAAATCTAAAGTCCGGATACATGGCCTGGTCAGCACTCGCTGTCAATTTGCGTGCATTTTCTTCTATCGACTCGATGGCATGTCATTTTATATTTTTCCAGCCCAGTATTTTGCCACGCGGATAGCACTACCAGCAGCGTCCATACGCTCCATTCGCGTGCAAGTTTGCGTTCTCCTTACTCTGGCCGACTTGAGTTCGGAGCCTGTTTAAAGACCTCCAAATCGGCCTGGGTAGTTCATGTCCTGGGGGAAGGCTTTCCGAGGGGGGGGACAAACGGGTCGGGTAGCGTGCTCTTCCTTCGCCAGAGGTCACATCTAGCTCAAGGACCATTACCAATACCTTGTATAGGGTGGACACACTGTGCATTTGAAACAACGGCTGAGGCGCACGTATGCGCCTGGATTCCAGCGAATAATTTCGTACGGAAGGACGCAGTCGGCTATTGCCGAATGTTACATTAATTAATGTAAAGCTCATATCATGCGACAGCCGTAGGGCTGTGGAAGGTTCCTCAGAGAGAGCCCAAATGGTGGACGACACACTACACGGACGGACCGCAGCACGGACTACAAACTTTGAGTCAAGATAACTTTAGAACTAAACATTTAAAAGGAAATCACAGATATTGGCTTCTAGATTGTTTTAAAACCATTCATTTTTTACTTTAATTACTAAATGTTTAAACTAAGCTTCGTTTTGTATGGAGCGCCGTAGAAAAATATATTATCCCCTTAATCGAATCGGGCGCAAAATTCACGGCGGCACATCGCATCGGCGGCATAAAAAACCGACCCTTATTAATTTGTTAGAGTTCGTTCGTTTGTATTTTAGTAATAATTTACGGTATTTCAAAATAGTTTCTTACCTGTCTTATAATTGCTTTAAAATATTAGCTATTATCCAGTCTTGCGTTAAATGTGTATTACATCACACTGTGTGATTACACCGTAAATAAAAACATTCCGAATTAAAAATCGAGTTTTAGACATCTTTCGGCTGCTGATTTGAAATCATGATTATATTCTCTTTGTTTGAAATTGGCGTGCAGTTTTTTTTTTAATTGTACGTGTACGTAGTACTTACTATCTCTATGCTCCTGCTTTGGTTGCACTGTGATTCTACAAAATGTTAAGAAATTTGTAGTTCGAATCTTTTTTTCTTGTGGCCAGTACTAAGGTTAGGTTTTCTCCATGGAGTTTGAAAGATTTTATAGCCAAAAAGAAAAACAATGTTATACTAACAATGCACTGGACAATGATAAAATTTATAATTATTGGTATTTATTTTGTAATTTGTTGTTATTTTCGTTATTTATAAATGAAACAGTCTTCAGAATTAGCTTACTTTATTACAAGTCTTTTAATTTTAATTAGTGTTACTTACTTGAAATTGAAATGGCACCGTACATTGGTTGCACTTGCGGTTACATGTTTATATCTCCGGCTCCCGTAAATGTAGCGAGATAAATTATATACCAGATTTTAAGTCAGATCATAAGCAATCAAACAAAAAAAGTTTCATCAAAATCGGTTCAGTACTTTTTGCGTGATGCTCGTTCAAACAAACAAACAAACAAACAGACAGACAAAAAATCCAAAAATTGGTGATATGGAATCAGGGACACCTAAAAACCATATCGTAATTTTTTTTTGCTAATATCTTCAATGTACAGACAAACTTCCTGCTACAGTTTTATAATAGTTTAGATAGACGAGCGTTAACCCGCGACTTCGTCCGCACAAATTATATACCAGATTTTAAGTCAGATCATAAGCTATCAAACAAAAAAAGTTTCATCAAAATCGGTTCAGTAGTTTTTGCGTGATACTCGTTCAAACAAACAAACAAACACACAAACAAACAGACAGACAAAAAATCCAAAAATTGGTGAAATGGAATCAGGGACACCTAAAAACCATATCGTAACTTTTTTTTTATTAATATCTTCAATGTACAGACAAACTTCCTGTTACAGTTTTATAATAGTATATATATAGATAGACAAGCGGCGCGGCGCCCACGCGACTTCGTACGCGCAGACCATTCACTTTAAAAATAATAATAACTGTTGATTTAATGAATTGATTGGGATAAAATAAAGCTTTAATGTTAATCCAAACTAAGCCCTATGTTTTTGTGTAAACCTCATCTAAATCGGTTTTATAGTTTTTAAGTGATGCGAGCACAAAACATACAGACAAAAAATTTTAAAACAGTCTCAATGCATCCAACGCCTCCAATATCGTCAATGTACATTCCAAGTTTATAAATTTTACTCTAGGATGATCAGACCATCAATCTGAACAACTTTCTCTATGGGACAAGCATCGGAGTCGCAAATAAGAATTCTGCTGTCCCATACATACATCTTGGTCGAGTAGGTTTGCAGTTTAGGTATAAAGCAGCACAATTTTTTTTCCCGATTTCTAACTTGGTTCCATAGAGAAAGTTGTTCAGTTTGGTGGTCTGATCATCCCCTTTAAAAACAATCCGCATATTAAGAAGGATCCTGTATATAGATTATGAATTATTAAAATACTCTTGCATGTGGCTCAGTGCAAACGAGCCACCGACTACAGCCACCGATGTGTCCAGCGTCAAGCAAACGCCGCAAACGTGTGACCGGTGGAGCAGTGTCCACGACCGCAACAGCCATCGGTGCCTGTGGCTCGTTTGCCCCGAGACTAATGTCACAGTATAAGATAGTAATCCATCTTTATACAATGGTACCAAACGCGCCTTGTATGTGTGCTCACCAGCCTCGCCAGTACGTACGACGATATCTAAGGCAGCCAAGGCAGCGCCAAACAGGGCTACGCGGAGATATTGTTAGTGTGTGCGTGCTACGAGGCGTACGCCGCGTTTTGTACCATTTTATCAAGACGGTTTACTGTCTTATACTGTGCTAATATTGACCTACTTGCCTCCATCAATGCCCCCAGAATTTAAAATATAATGTAAACTGTTTTTGCAAATGCCTATCATCGTCATTCATCATTTCAGCCCTTTTTATACGTCCATTCCATGTCCTGTACATAGGGCTTTCCCAAAAGGGAGGTTTTGCCATAAACTCTACGCTTGGCAGGCGGGTTGGCGATCGCAGTTGGGTGTTAATATACTCGGAGAACGATGCTGCCCATGCTCCGGTTAATCCCTTTTTAGTCGCCTTTTACGACACCCACGATGTAGGCTGGGATGGTTCAATTCTTGGCCGGCACCACACGGCGATGCCTATTTATTATTTAGACGACAGGATTTTGTTTGGATGATGAAGTTTTAAAATACCAATCAATCAACCAAAATGTATTTAACGATTAGGTGGCACTTTCTCTCTGTGAAACATTTAGGTAGTAATTAATCATTTATTTTGTTATTAAACAATTAAAACGTCAATATCTTTATACTCTTTATTGTATGTAGGTAGATCGGAAGCTTCACCAATTCCGTTTCTTTTTCCGCTAGTTCCTTGAATTCTTATAATACGTTACGACGTCAACCTTTTCAGACAGACAGACGAACGGACATGGCAATATTCTATGGGTTCCATGTTGACTAACGGAACCCTGAAAACTGAAAAGTTTAAATAAAACAAAATGTTTAAAACCTGTAACCTACACTACGGAAAAAAATAAAAAGTCAATAACCTTTAACCCGACTAGGGATAAATAAAACAAACTAAAAAGTAAGAAACAAGTTAGGTGCTGATCGTTATCGTCTTATTGAGTAACACAAATCTTTTTATATTATGTTAGATATTCCAGATTATTTAGTTCTATTGAAGTCATCTGCAAGTTTCACATTATTATAGGTACCTATAGATTTCACATAAATACACCAGGTGTCCAGCAACTTAAATTACAGGGTCCTTTTCACATCGTCCCTTCAGATGAAGCGGGTATTGAGTAATTTAATTACAACGTCCGTAAAATCTCGGACGTTTGGGACCGAGCTCTAACCAATCACGGCAGTCCTACGAATTTCACGATTCCTCCTGTATTTCTAATACAAAGGCTTTTGGGAACTTAAATGTTTTAATGATGTTCAACAAATAATACTTTAATGTTTATATTAAGAGACAAATACAATTGGGGAGTTGACTGCATCAAATATATTTTAGTTTTATCTTTTCAGTAAAAAATACGTTTGAAAATAATACTAAACTTACATTTTCAGTTATTTTTTTAGCTTGAATAACTATTTTTAATAAAAGGATAAACTATAAAAAGTATCGAAACGATGACGAAAAACAATGACGTCACTATTCATGATTTTGTACAACTTTTCATACAAAGCTCGTGTTTTGACGTTTGATAAAGAGTTGCTGATTTGACTAGTAGGAAACTCGCGGATTGGAATCTCTCTCTGGGAAGGAATTTCAAATAGATTCTCTCCCATTGTCACAAAATATGGTGATTTTTTAAACACTTTCCTTGCCTTCTCGAGTCAAAATTATGAAACAGCTGGTTGGTTTTTTTACACTTTCAGATTTACTTCCATAGTAAAAGTTGTTCAGTTTGATGGTCTGAATCAGCCCTGAAAATTTTGAAAGTGTTTACAAAATCACCCAGTACCCTAATCTAGTTCCAATTATAAATAGAAATCTACAAATAATTAGAGCCGTGGATTATTAATTCGTGCTTTTTATAGTGGTCCGGTTTCGAAAAATCCGCGTTGGTATTATTCGAACCCGGACATGGCAGGTTATGTTCTGTTAGATATAAACGTTATTTTATTATTCTTCGTAAAGGGGATGTGGACCGAAGCGGACTCCAAATTCTATAATGGAAACCGCCAGTTCATAAACTCCATATAGGACTGACTAGCCGAAAGATGGTAGCGACTGGATAAGGAAGGCCGAAGAAGGTAGAAAAAATACCTAATTTTATTCTACGTGCTGAAGATTGGAGTTGGATAGCGCTCTCCTTAGGAAAGGCCTATGTTCAGCAGTGGATGGGTGCAAGGAAAGATCCTCCTCGAGTGACGAAACCAGAGTTCGTCTGTCGCACCCTGGGCAGTCAGCCTGTTGTACGACCGTTGCTGACTGGTTAATCTTTCCACTACAGCATGACATAAGTAAATGTCATGGCATATAACTCATGTTGACACGAATAGAAGAAGAAGCAGTGGATGACGACAAAATGATAATTAATGATGAAGTTAATGAATGATAAATAAAAAATGTTTTTAGTGTTAGTTTTTTTTTTTTTTTATGTTTGATAGGTAAACATTTTACCCCGATCTCACCTGATGTTAAGTGACGATGAGGCCGAAGATGTAGCATGCTTACCTAGAAAAATGCCTATTCACTCTCGCCTTGAAGAGGCCCAAGTTGTATTGCTCAGGGAATAGGTCCGCAGGCAGTGCGTTCCACTCTTTTGCCGTGCGCATTATAAAAGAAGAAGTAAACTTCTTCGTGCGAATTGCTGGTAGGTCAACAACATAAGGGTGGAAACCCAGCCTGCGTCTCGTTCCTCGCAGATGAAAGGGAGACGGAGGTATTAGATCGTGTAATTCCGTCGCACACTTTCCGAAATGTATCCTATAAAAAACAGACAGGAGGAGTTGATGAAGTTAATCAGGTTAATGATGTAAGCAGTGGTGGTCCAGTGGCGAGTAACCTTGCCTGCCGTGCAGGAGGCGATGGTTCGATCCCCGTCCAGGCCGACTCGTACCAAAGAGTTTTTCGGATTTTATGTACGATTTGTAACACCGCTGGCTTTTCGGTGAAGGAAATCATCGTAAGGAAACCTGCATGCTTCAATTTCGAGGCGTTTATTGTACCCACTGTCCATTACAAGTAGCGACAGGCTCACTCCTCGTCATACTGGACAGAGTTTCGGTACTACTAGTGAAACGTGGATGTTCTGAGTTTCAGATTATCTCTGAATACCCCCTCGGGAAATAAATTCGTAAGGATATTTTAATGATGAAGTACTCGTATTCATGAACTTTAGTTTCCAAGATATTAATAAAATAAATAGGTTAGGCGACTTTTATCCAGTTGCAAAGATAACAAAATTTATCTTTGAAATGTTGTAATGAAAATCTTTCAATGCTGCATTTTGATAAAAAAACTTTATCGTTAGAGATGAATTTATCTCATGAAACTGATAAATGATAAACTAATATAGGTAGTCATATATATTACTAATGCTACAAGAATGTCAGTAAGATTTTAACTTCCGTTCATATTGTTGTAAATTTGTTGTAAAAGTTGTTAATTATGATGAAGTCACTAGAGTTATTGTTTGTGCTGGCAATATTTACTATTGTGTGGTCGTACCCTACGATATTTGTGAAGAAGAATTTCAAAGTTGGGATTGAATATGATCGTATGTGTTGATTTATTTTGTCAGTGATGTGATTGTCACGGTGCCGTGTGTTTCCAGCTTAGAATGGACCTCTCCATTTCTTCTCGTTAATGTCTGGGATAAGGTTTCTTCTTTTGCAGTGTATTTTTGGGTGAAAGACTAATCACCTATCATCACTTGTCACGTCATTTTAACCTTAAACGTTAAAAAATATGCTAATAGTGAGCCATGCTTCAAACTGCACGCTTCAAAAGATGGTTGATAGCTGTAGCAAGATTTCTGACCACTCTGCAAGGGATTATGGTCGCGAGTGTATATGTGTATGTTTGTGATCGTCAACAGAATAGATGGCTGATGGCGAAGAGTTTTAGATCTAGGCAACCGCGTAACGGAAAGCGCAGCTTAGGTAGGCTCCCCACAAGGTGTACTGACGACCTGGTGAAGGTGGTAAGAACCCTGTTGGATGAGGGCAGCGAAGGCACGCTCGTTGTGGCGATCCTTGGGGAAGCCTCTTGTGCAGCAGTGGATGCCTATTGGCTGAGATCTTTACACAATGTTAAGCAAACGCAAATTGTCAACATTTTGTCTCATAATTTTGCAAAAAATAATATTACATCGTGTTATTTTTAATCGGGTTAAAGAAAATACAACATCTTAGATCTAATAATTTCTTTTATAAAAGAAATGTGTACGTGAAACATATCATCATCATCATATCAGCCATTAAACGTCCACTGCTGGACATAAGCCTCCCCCAAAAATCGGGGGATTTTCCATAATCGCCACGCTTGGCAGGCGGGTTGGCGATCGCAGTTGGATCGAATCAATGTGTGTACTCAGAGGATGCTGCTGCCCATCCTTTAGAAGATCCCTTAGTCTCCTATTACGACACTCACGGGAGGAAATGGGATGGTGCTATTCTTAGCCGACACCACACGGACTAAAACATATATCAGATAAAAAAGATGTTTTGTTTAATACTTATTAAATTAAAGGAACAAATTTTGTTTGTATTCAGTCTTCAAAAGCCTATGGTCCTTTTGTCCCGGGAGTAGACAGAAGAAGTCGGACGCTTCATTCACTATGATCATTATGATTTCAGATTCCCTGCCGATGAGTGGAGGTTCAGACCGCTACAGACATAGGAACAACTGGGATCCATTCTTCGTTACTGTCACCGCTACTTCGAAGGTTCGTACTCCTTTTTAATCAGCTGATGAATCCACCAGCTTAGTTCATTTCCCCACAAGAATAACTAACTCCAGGACACAATCTGCACAGCCTGTGCGCAGCCTGTGCCAGCTGTGGAAATTTTTAAGGCTGATGGTGAACTCCATTTCTATTCGTGCTTTAATTAGTCTAAAATGTATCTTAAGAGGATAGACAAGTACGGTTTACTCCATACAAATGTATTCCCCTGTTTTCTCCCTGGATAATAACACTAGAGCAAATATTTTTTTACCATACAACCTATGTCACCTCTGCCATGTTTTGCTTTTTTGCATTAATGAAATACTGTAAGAACTAAGGACTTTCGAAAATTACCCATTTTACCGCCTTTTTTTAGACATCCAGTAAACAAAAACGAATATAAACAAAAAAAGCAAAACATACGGTCATTGCCAAAGTCTTTCTCATATTGTTTTTGATAGAATTATTAAAATCGTTTTAGTTTTGGAGGAGGAAACAGGGGAATACGAAATGCTGATTTCGTCGATTTTTTGTATATAAAATTGGTCCGAGCTGCAGTTGTATCTTTGGCACTCTAGTCGGCGGGGTGTTAGTCTAGGAAAAATACGGTTTGAGATTGCATTAAATACACTTTAGTAAATTGTGTTTGAACTAATATTACTGTTAGTTTATAACACTTTTGTCGAGATTTGGTGGTTATATAGGCTGAGGACCCTGAGAAATACCTTAAAAACGATATAACTGTACAAAGGGGAAGCGTATTTTTAAAGATATTTCTTCCAGCACACCAGCAAAAGAGACAGCTAATTAACCCCATACAAATTTATTGTGTACAAACAAACAGTAAAAAATTAAGTTTTGATGTTATAATTCTTTAATACTTACAAAATATCAAATATCTACTCAAATTTCGACATTAACCGGGGATTATTATTGTTATAAGTAAAACGTATTGAAAGAAGGCGTCCTGAACAAAATCACCAGTTTTCCGTTTTTTGTTCATACCTAAATTTAATGTTTTGTAAATGTCTTAATTATTCCATAATACAGAATAAAAAATCAGAGATTAATGAGAATTCATGTTTTTCAGTTATGTATCTACCAATATTTAAAACTATCACCTAAAGTGCAAATAATGCAATCTACTCCATACAAAAATCCGTAGATTTCCCTGACTATGTACGGGTGGGGCGGATCTGATAAATACGTATACAGTCGGAAAAGCGACCTGTTTTCCAAATTAGCATTTCAGCCCGCCTATCCTCTTAAACAATATACCTAAACAAAAAAAAACGTAGCGCGTCTAATTTCAGTAACAACAACAAATGTATCGTACACTATAAGCCAACCAATAAAGATAATTCTTGCTTAAATACTAGTTAAGAAATCTCTTTGATTTCAAAGTGAATATTAGATTGTATTAATTTTGCCTTCGAGAAAAGATGAATATTCAAACAAGTTGAGATTGGTATCAAAGTATCAGGCAACACAGAGACGGAATTTTCTATGAAAATTCATAATCTTGAGTACCGTTCAGTATACTAATCAAACAGTAGGAAAACTCAGCTGACATTTTTGTAATATTTACATGTAAGCGGTGACAGATAGTCAATCAGTTGGCAAATAGTTTTGTTGTGGTCCATTAAATATTTTGGGCACTACTTACTGATGATGATGATGATTTCTACATATAAGGTCTAACAAAATTAGGTGAAACTATTTTAAGGGGATGATCAGACCATCAAACTGAACAACTTTCTCTATGGGACCAATATTGAAATCGAGAAAAAAAAAACTGCTGTCCCATACATTTAGGTCGAGTAGGTTTGTATGGAACAGCAGATTTTTGTTCGCGATTTCGATACTGGTCCCATAGAGAAAGTTGTTCAGTTTGATGGTCTGCTCATCCCCTTAAAATAGTTTCACCTAATTTTGTTAGACCTTATATAATATTCATCATCATCATCAGCCTAGAGTCCCAATGGGGATTGATAGACTTCACAATATGCGCCTCAGAATTTCTTCTTCAGAGAATTCAGGTTTCCTAAAGATTTATGTTTTATTTCACCGTTTGAGAGCAGTCGGTATTACGTACATAAGTTAAAAAACTTGTCGTCCATGCGGATTCGAAACCTCGAAGTTTTAGGGCTTGTCCGCACCACGATTTTTATTCGCGCGAATTCGTTGGATAGAGGATTGTTGGATAGATGGCGTTGTTATATAAAAATAGCAAATTACTGTTTTTGAGTACCAGAAAAATATGAAAAGATAGGTATTTCGTCAACGGATGCGTCTGCTACAGTGACATGTATTTTTTTGCTTATTTTTTAATCTAAATATATGTCAACTTAGAAAGTCACATAAGCGCCATCTATCAATGACTGTTGAAAACTAAAATTTCGCGCGAATTCATCAAAATCGCTCTGCGGACATGCTCTTTTAAGTGATTGACCTAAGAGTAACCCGGCTTCCGTTACCGGCCGGTGGGAGTGGAGCCGTGTTGCTCTGCTCTAAATAACGACCAATAAAGAAATGAACATTTTATTTTCCCAGAAAGGCTACGTAATATCCTACTTAGAAGTATCAGCGGCCGTAGACGAAGGAGGAGATGTGACATTCAACATGATCCGAGGAAAGACTGGCTCAAACACTATGGTGTTCCAACTGGTCTCTAATAAGAGTGATTTCCTGTCCTACTCTTACATGGCTTACGGCATAAAGGAAGAAGAGTACAAAAAGGTGAATGCTGCGTCCTATGATGATTTCTTTTGGTTAGGTTAGTTGATCCAAAATTATTAAAACAAAAGTTTAAATCCCTAAAAGTTTGTAAAAAAAACCTCTTAGCGACATCTGTATATTGTATTACGAACTATGTGGTTTTCAAACAAAAGACATGCTAGATTTAGTTTCAAGTAGTTCTGGAAAATTCATATAGATGGCGCGCTGTACACTCACAGCTCCCTGTAGCTCTGCACGTTCCATGTTGTCTCTAAGTTTCGATAGATGGCGTTAGACGACTTTTCCGTGCATTTTTCTGGTAGAGAACTAGAATAGTGCAAGAGCCAAGTTCTAGTAGATTTATTTTGTATTTATTTAAATTTTAAGTATCTATTTTGTTTCAGATCTCGAACATAATCAGTATACCGATGAATCCAATGACAAATCACGGTAAAATGATGAGGCTTGATCTTCTTACATTCGTCATGTTTGGTTTTTTGTATCCACTGCTAGCTATGTCGTGATTTCCTTTTATATTTTATTTACATTTAATATTTAATAATACTTATGCATAAATCTTATGAAAATAAATGCTAAACTAAAAATACTGTTCAAGTTTCTTTTTACAAGGTCTAGGTTTAGGTCTAAATAAAGTTAATTTTCGGGCTCGGTGGCGAAATTGGATAACGCAGTTCCCCGGTTTGGAAAAGTGCGGGTTCAAGTCCCGCCCGAGAAAAATTTTTCAATCTTTGATTTGATTCGAAATAGCACATGGCTGTAACATGTTTAAAAATCAATAATATTTGAAAGTTAAATTTTCGTCCAAAACACTTATCAAGCAGTAAAGTCAATACTGCTGCTCTACTCAAGAAATTTCGGTGTGCACTGCCTTCGGTACTCTCGCTCATCCAGTGTCGTCTCGTGCTGATACTTAGTAGAACCAATAAGAAACTAGAAAAAACAATGTTTATTGCCATACATCAATACCTACCAAATGCTGATCGGACGTTTGTAAGAAAAAGTTCAGTTTTATTGCGAATTTTGCTTGGGAAATTTTGTTTAGTTACCTATCATGAGTAAAATCACCCATTAAAGAAATGAAATATTGTCTAAACTTACACCCTGTTCCTGTGTATATACGTGCATTGGAAAGCTTGATTATTGTACCGCGATTTTCAGTTTATTAGGATATATTTTTATTTAATAAATAAATTAAATTACATTACGAATATTTTTAGCACAATCGGTAGGTACACTAAAACTAAGCAGCAGATATATGTAAAATCTTGTTAATGACAGTCATATACCGCCCCAAAAGTCCGGGATCCGTTGAGTTCGTAGAGCACTTGTCAACACTGACGCACTCTCCACTGTCGTCTCGAAGAAGCCCGGTTGCGCACACGCAGCCCCCGGAGCAGATCTGAGTGCAGATCGGCTCAGGATCAGAGCAGGATGGCTCGCATGCCCCGTTGCAAATGTCGTATACTTCGTTTTTGTTGAAGCATTGTTCTAGGAAAAATTTAAGTTTGTTAATAATATTCCAAAATCTGCCCAGAAATATGGTGGATGTCATCTAAACTTGAAAGAATCATTAAAATCGTTAAGGGTAGTTTTTAAGAAAAGCTGTCACAGGTACGCAGGATTCTTGAAGTGCATAAGTGTACGCGCTAAACACAGACACTCCCTCGTCCTTAGCCTCTTATTATGTGATGGAACCGGAGACCTATATGACCAGTAATGACGTCAGATGCCGTGGCTACAACCAGCACACGGTTTGGGCGTTAAAGATGTATAAGATGCCTTAAGGATTTTATTCACCTCTAAAGACACACACCATAATATTGTGTGTGTTAAGCTTTGACTACTTATATAGGGACTAGTTACGCGTGATATTCTACTAACAAACATTTCTGCCAGTTTTTGCGGGGGACGAGGTAACATGAAATCCGCAACTTTGGATTTTATTCCCCATAACTTTAGATTCTAATTTTGATTGTTAAAAATCATGAAAAGTAGTCTCGTGTGAACCCCAAACGTCATAAGTTCATAGTTCTAAGTGCGAAATTATTGTTTCGCAATTATAGGCTGTCTCGTTTTGTGATAAGGTATAAAATTGAATGTAAATGCACATGATCAATTGTTCTTATACCGTGGCCATATAATAAATAGTCAACGGTATTAAGGTTACATGCATAGATACTGGTCGATCAGATAACCTCTCTTTTCTGAAGTCGGTTAAAAAATTATCGACTTGTTTCAGCAGTGCCTTGCTTGGCTCGTCTTGGCCGCCACAGCCGTGCCCCTAAGTGCCCGAATATGTTTGTACCGGTAATCAACATCGATTACCTATTAATTTCCTTAACTACGAGTATGTCACGGTATAAGAAAGAGTACCTTACCTACATTTGTGTCGAATTTAAGTAATAAATAGGTTATGATAAAGTTACATACCAACAGGGCATTTGTCCAACGTGACACACTTGTCATTCTCAGTGTCTCTCACGTAGCCAGACTTGCAGAAGCAGCCCATGCTGCAAGCCAGGCCACAGACCAGGGTATCTGGCTGCTTGCAGGTCAGAGGACAGGCTGTCCCGCAGGATAGGAACTCTTCGTTCTCACCGCAGATTTGAGGATTTCCTGGTAAACATAAATGTCGTACTGTAAGTAGGTGAAAGGATTAGAGAATTTCTGGAATTCATGGAATGTCATATATAAGTCATACTACAGACGAGTGGCCAGGACTGTCCCGAATGATAGGAACACTTGGATGTCATAGTAGATTTCAGGTTTTCCTGGAATTAATGCAGTTTAAAATAGTAGCATTGTTTGGTTATTTAATTAAACAGAGTTTTCAAAATATTATTAGCATCCACTGATAGATAGGCCTCTCCTAATGATCTCTACAATGAACTACTTTTCTACAACTCTCATCAATCCCACGACGTACGGTCAGCATCAGAGAAATCCGGGTTGGATTTGCGCTTGCGCTTTTAAAGATTAATACAGAGGGGTCCTTTTTCATATTCATATATTTATTGCAATTACATGGTACAGTTAGGTCTTTAATGTAACAACTTTTGATCTACATATGATACCCTCTGGGCACGGCAACATAAATAAAAGGTAACTAAACATGTATTTAACATAACATTTAAGAAGTTTTGAAAATAAGAAAATATCGAAATGTTCATTAATTGAATTTAGCTCAAAAAATCAATTATAATAAATTGTTTGCATTTAATAAGTTAAATCTACAGGGTGAAATTGATAGCATCCTTTTAAACTAAGAGTCTACCCATCGAACTTAACAACTTTTACTATGCGAGCTAACCGATCGGAGCAAAAAAAAATCAGCTGCTGCATACATTTGAGTCGCGAACTCGCGCGTCGACATTGCAATTTAGTATGGAACACCAGATTTTTTATTTGCTACGATCGGTTTGCTCCCATAGTAAAAGTTGTACAGTTTGATGGGTAGACTCTTAGTTTAAAAGGATGCTAATGATATCAATTTCACCCTGTATAATTTATTGTACAATCATAAAAATAAGTTACCTAATATAATTGATTAATGGATTTTGAAGTTGACAGCTGTAATTAACGCAATATACAATAAACGAGTTATCTATCCATCTATCTCGATAGTCAACCATGATAGAGAGAACATGGTAGGCTCCTTCCACCGTCCAAGAGCCCCAGTCCAATCCAGTTCAGTCTAGAGTTCCATTGCGACGTCTTCACTCCGTAATATTTATTCCTCATCTGGCATTAGTTCTGTGAGCTATCTGTCCAGCCCAATGCTACTTCAATTTTGGAAATTGGCGGTGTTTTATACTCCACTATTTTTTAAGTACTAGAAAAATAAGGGTGAATTCAGATTATGAAACAATACAACTTTCCCTCAGGAATATGGGTACAAAAACGAGAAATTTGGTTTAGACTAACAAACTGAACAACTTTCACTATGGGACCAACATCGAAATCGCGAAAAAAAAATCTTTTCTTGCATACATTTAGCTCGAGTAGACCTGTAGTTTAGTATGGAACAACGCAAACGCATCGCATCATGGCGATTATGGCAAATCTCCTCATTTTGGGGGAGTCCTATGTCCTGCTGATATGATGATGATGATGGAACATACGATTTTTTTTTCGCGATTTCGATATTGGTCCCATAGTGAAAGTGGTTCAGTTTGATGGTCTTAACCACCCCCTTAAATGTTTATTGTAACATCCTGTATAACTCATAATACTCACCACCTCTACACTGATCAGCGCTAACACAAGTCCCGTTGTCATTCCTCAAGAACCCAGCCTTGCAGAAGCACCCCTCCACGCACTCCTCGGAGCAGGTGACTGGACCCTCAGGATCGGTGCAGTTGAAGGGGCAAGCTGATCCGCAGAGAAGGTATTCCTCGTTTAGGGGGCATTCATCTGGTGTAGAAAAATATCATGTTTATTGAATTTGAAAGGTAAAGGAAAAATAGATAAATACGCATTATATAAGGTCTAACAAAATTAGCTGAAACTATTTTAAGGGGATGATCAGACCATCAAACTGAACAACTTTCTCTATGGGACCAATATCGAAATCGCGAAAAAAAAAACAGCTGTTCCATACAATCCTACTCGACCTATATGTATGGGACAGTAGATTTTTTTTCGTGATTTCAATATTGGTCCCATAGAGAAAGTTGTTCAGTTTGATGGTCTAATCATCCCCTTAAAATAGTTTCACCTAATTTTGTTAGACCTTATATAATGCGTATTTATCTATTTTTCCTTTACCTTTCAAATTTAAAAGAAAAAAACTGTAAATCAAGTTAAATGTTCTAATTGTGTACGTCTCAACTCTTTTTCATATTGGAATAAAAAAACAAGTAGGTATTTCTACGAGGCCATGACTGCCGAACTGTCAAAAGAAGTAATTTTTATTTTGTACTCTTTTCAAATAAATTCCCAGCGTAACTTCACAAAAAAAGTTAATCAATTCAGTCATTTCATACTTGACTAATTACAACCAATTAAAACTGAAAAAATCTTTGCTTCATCTCCCAAGTAATTAATGAGATTTAATGGAAAATCATGAAATAAACAAGAATTTTTCGCTTCAGATTTTCTTCAGCAATAGAGCTATGAAGAGTGTTATGTGTTTTTGGTTTATTTATTTATTTATTTCAACTGTTTTGTGTGTGATGATAAGTAAGTGTTAATTTTTACAAGCTTTTCCTAGGAGTCACGTAGCAAGTTTGGCCGCGAACGATTGTGTCACGCGTGGTGTTCACGTGGTTCGAGTTTGACCTTGCCACGAGGTTCAGCCAGCTCTTTCTCGAGTGTTTTTTTGCTCAAAAACAGTCCTTGAGATTGGGATAAATACTCTCACTAACTACTTGACATAGGCAGAAAAGCAGTGCTAGACACAAGCTAAGGTTTTCCTGCACTTGTTAGTTGGTATGGTTTGCAGTGGGGTGTCGCACCCAATAGCACCAGACGGGTGTCGTAACTTGAGGCGACTAATTCCTTCAGGCATTGTCATCATCGTCTGATGCCTTCACCGTGTGCGTCAATTCAATTCAATTATACTTTATTGCACACTAAAACAGAACATACATTCCCCACCCCACCCTACCTTTGGGATTCCCTGTTCCATCAAAATTAGCTTCAAGAGGATACTAGCTACCCAATAACAATTTGATGGTCGAGTAGACGTTCTGGAAGTTATATAATTATAGTCGTATAAGTTCCGTAAGAATGTTCATTAGAGTTCAGAGACGCGTAACAGTCGTATAAGGACCTATTTGTCGCACAGTCGGCATTTAAATTATCAAGTGACTAAAACTTACATGTTTAGTGTTTGTACTGTTAGTATAAGTTGTTGAATAAATAATATATAAACGTCGCCGATCCGACTTTTCGCCGTCTGTGGGTGACATTTATATACCGTTATGGTCGTGTTGCCGTCGCTTAAACGTCTTATAACCTAAATTACCGTACGAAAGCCGTCGTTTAAATGTGTAATACGTCGCATACACGACCACCGTTCCGTTAATAGTACTATAAATGTAAATTACAAGACTAAATTGACATAAAATCGACCTTTATGCGACAAGTACGTTAACACGACTAAAAGTCATATAAGAACGACGTATAGACGTCGCCGTGAACAACACTATATAATTGTCTTATATAATACGTCGACAGAACGTCTATACGACAACCCCGTCTTTAGTAGCACCGACCTAAAGATCGAACGCGTGTTATCGAAGATTGTCTTGCGCCAATGAAAACTAGTTCATAGTTAACTAACCTGACAGTTCTCTATCTTTCGCTGGCAACATCCTAAATGACCATAGAGTTTATGTAATCCAACAAAATACGAAAAGTGAATGATAAATGAACATAATATACGCACGTCTCTTTCACACTGCATCTCTTTGTATTTGTCTGTCTCATTTGTTTTATTTTTGCAATGACATTTCGTTTTCATCGTTCATTCATGTTATCAAAGAGCATGTAACACACTACGTTATGAGTCGGGACTTGCATACTGAAAACTGGTCGTGACAGATTATCCAGAATGTATGAAACGTGTGCAACCGTTCAAAGGAATTAAATGGCGCGGTGCACGTTTCATATAAATTTTGTTTGTTAGAGAGTTGCGCGAGCCTACAACAAAACTGTAAAAACAGCTGTTGCCTCAATTTTGACATTTAGCACGTAGTTTAGTGACTTAAACCTACCACATCGGGGGTTTAAATATAACACAAGTTTAGCCCCTAAAACAGGATGGTGCAAGACATAATTCTAATTTAATTCCAATTTAGCGTCTAGTTCCGAGTTAATAACGATAACCCTGCTAGGCGCAAGCGGGCCTTATAAGAACACTTTAAGGTTCAATTTCTTTGGTTTCGCATGTGCTGACGTCATCTTGTCAATTTCAATTGTTTGTATGCAGTGTCCGGGCTGCGAACTAGCTATCCCCAGCAGTAGATGATTTAATTGATTGAAAACTTGAAAGTAAGTTTATTAATTTTTAGAGATAGAATGTCCAGAAAGCGAAGTATATAAGTCATGTTCGTTTTTCGAAGAATACACGTGTTGGGAGAGTTCAGAAAAGCGTAGAAGAGTGAAGTCTTCGGCGAAACGGCTGCCACATTGCAAGTCTGGATGCTATTGCAAGTTGGTTTTGTATTTACGATTTTCGAACAGTTATTTGACTGAGGTCCGCCACACACATTCGGAATTAAGTGTTGCCGATTTCAGAAACTTTTTCACTAGATCCTGTGATTTTTTGATGTCTTAGGCAACATTTTTTTAAAGATTTACAGATATAACACAAGAGATTTTTGAGCGTAGGCTTGACGTAACTATACCGTATCGTAACGGTCCAGTATCGACGTCGTTGCGGTATAGTTTCGAAATCTGTTTGTTTCATTTGCCTAAAAATGCAAGTGTCATTTCATTTGGCATTTCTTAAATTTTTATTTCAGGCATTTTTTAAACAGCACTCTGGTATTTTTTGTTAGTTGTTACTGAATTCCGAATCAGGTTCATTCCGTATGTGTGCGGCAGACCTAAGAGATACATACCATTGACTTAACAATTACTGGACATCGGGTCCGCGCTCAAAAGTGTCCGAACCAAAAGAGTAACAATAATTATACGCCAGTCTTCATTTTGGGACATGAAGATACTACGTAGCTTCCCGAACGCTGTCCAGCCAAGTTGGATTCGACGGTTGATCCAACTCGGCTGAACAGCGTTCGGGATTCGGGGAGCTACAAAGTAGTTTCACGTCCCAAATATCGCAGTGTCTTAAAACGTCTTCAATCAGTGTGTGTTGCCAGAGCTACAATAGATCTATTCAGGTCACAGTAGCTATTGGTTCATTGACCAAGCCCTTACAACCAAATATTGTGTTGCCAGTGATGACATATGGAACAGAGACGTGGTCGCGTATGGAGCGCGGTACGAATTTTATCCTCTTAATTATTTCAGAAGAACGCATGTAAGAGCGTTTCCAAATGGGCCATGCATGGCTTCAGGCAGCTGTCGCAACAAGTTGCTGTATCAAGTCATGGCCAGACTTCCTACGGACTTCCGCGGATTTCATAGTTATTAGTGTAACCACGGAGGAACGAAAGGAGCAGAGAAACTAGATCTGTCGCCATTAAATTAGGTCATGACATCACAGTAGGCGTGGCATATGATGCTCGAAGCGGACCGCCATTCTTTTTGCTGGAGAGGGGTTTTGTCAATAAAATAATAATCTAAACTATTATAAAACTGTAGTAGGAAGTTTGTCTGTACATTGAAGATATTAACAAAAAAAAAGTTACGATATGGTTTTTAGGTGTCCCTGATTCCATTTCACCAATTTTAGGATTTTTTGTCTGTCTGTTTGTTTGTGTGTTTGTTTGTTTGTTTGTTTGAGTGTTTGTTTGTTTGTTTGAACGAGTATTACGCAAAAACTACTGAACCGATTTTGATGAAACTTTTTTTGTTTGATAGCTTATGATCTGACTTAAAATCTGGTGTATAATTTGTGCGGACGAAGTCGCGGGTTAACGCTCGTATAATCTAAAAGGATGGAGTGCGCTGTTCCTTGATTTGGTCCTAGGCGCACCCGTCTTGTCCCCCGTCCCTGTATTTTGCCGACATTTAGAAACCGACTTCGGTAGAAATATTTAATTGCTTTGCGACACCTCCACTCCTTTCTGTCCTCCATGAGTGTAACTAAGATTTGATCTTAAACTATACATTTTAACGGATTCTTATCACGTTTTGGTATATCCGATTTAAATCAGGAACTCAAATATACCAAAATTAGAATCTATTTTTTATAAGATAGATTCTAGATTTAATAATAACCGCGTAAATCTCAAAAACAGTATAACTAAGATTTGGTCTACAGACCTGAAACAGAAGTGTGTATGTTTTCGAAAGTTGTATATACAGGGTCCTTCATAACATGCTGACACTTTTTTAAGGGGATGATCAAGCAATCAGCTGTCCCATACGTTTGGCTTGAGTATATTTGCAGTTTTGTATGGAAGAGCAAATTTTTTTCGCGATTTCGATGTTCGTGCCGTAGAGAAAGTTGTTCAGTTTGACGGTCTGATCATCCCCTTAAAAAAGTGTCAGCACCCTATATGTAATATTTAGGTTTTATTAAAATTTAATTCTTCATTTACAGTCAATTTCAATGTGCATGTGTCTCATTGTACCTTTTGTTTTGATTTATTAAGAAATATACAAAATTGGTTGTTAGTTGACATATTGAAATTAACCTAATTTCGAGTTAATTATTGAATTGATTAAATTTAAGCATAAGAATAGCTTATTAACTATTCTAAATTGATTGCATGCAAGAATATAATTCGTTAAAGAATGGTCTACATTCCGTAAAAAGTTTCTCTATCTGGATGAGCCTATAAAAATTATTTTCTAACATAATAAAAGAAAAACTTAACTAAATACATACATACATATGCTCACGCCTATGTCCCACTACTGGGGTAGGCAGAGACAACAGATCGCCACATGCTACGATTCTGACACACATCTTTATCCTCAACATCCATAAGTTTCTTCATACAAGCTCGTCGGTTCCGGGTACATTTTATTTGGCCCTTCTTCAGTACGCATCCGATTTGGTCAGCATACGTGCGCCTAGGGCGACCCCTTTCAACCATTCCACTCACACTTGCCTTGTAAATTTCATGCGTCAACCTACTTTCGCTCATTCTTTCCACATGGCCAAACCACCTCAACATACCTTTTTCAATCCGGGTCACTAAATCTTCTTTCAGACCACATCTTTCTCTAATCACACTATTCCGTAACCGGTCCTTCGAAGTCACACCACACATACTACGCAGGGAGCGCATTTCAACCGCATTTATTCTAGATTCATGCTTCTTCTGCCATACTTAACTAAATACATACAGTTATAAGTTATACCTTGTAGAATCCCACTGCAGGGCTAAGGCTTCCTCTCACAAATAATGGTGAGGTAAATTGTGGGAAGCTTTGTGGTCAACTTGATGTCAGACAGTTTTCAAGCCACTTTCAGGCCTCTGACCGCCGTCGGATGGAACAACCCGGGATCAACTACTTAACATGCCTTCCGAAGACTGGACACGTTCAAAATGAAATACCACTAAACGGTCAGCCATCCAAAGTAGCCCCGTCATTTTACGGAGTTTTGTATGGCGGGGTAGGGAGTAATTATTAATTGGACATTTAAACTGTAACCGGCACCATTTAGTGACAAAAAGACTATCTTAAAACATATTTAAAAATAAATTCGCTACGCAACATAGAAATCAAAATTATGTGTCCCAGAAGTCTTTTAAATTAATAATATTAATACCTTACTTAGATTTAGATTTAACAACATAAATTATTTTTGAGCAATAAAATAAGCATCAAAATTTAAAAAATGATGTGTTTATTAGAGAATACGAATGTAATTTTTAAAACCTTCAGAGTAGACAAAAATAGTTACACCATGTTTGAAGTATGTATAATGGTAAAGTTTTAAATATGTGCAAAAAAAAATTTTACCGTCAGTTTTTTTTAGAACGAGATAATAATTAAAATTGGGACTGTTGCTGACGTAATTTTTTTTTATTTTTGTACATTTATAGGCTCAAATTGGCTCTTCAATATTATACCGAAAAAAAATCAATTATTAATTAGCTCCGGCGTAAACCGTAAAATGACTGGGCTAAAGACTGACAACTGAAATAACTTTCCCTAAGGAACTAGGAACTATAGGAAATCAGCAAAAATAAAATATTTGACTTCCCATACTTTTTTTTTAATTTCAAATGGGTTTGCAAAAAAAAAACTAAAAGCAACAGCATCAGCATCAGTTTACTAAATGCAATCAGCTGATTTGCGAACTTCTCTTAGGTTCTATGGGTCAATGATAGGAATTTTAGGTAACTTGGTATGTTAATTTAACTTCTTCAAACAAAATTATGTCTTATGTGAAATCTTAACTTACCCTTAGTTATAAAAACACCGCCAGCCAGGGCTGCCACACCGAGAAAAATCAAAATATTTTCCCGAAACATTTTCAACAATTTCTTTTTTTAAACAACCGCCACCGCCGAGGTTTCAAATGAATCTGTCAAATAAAACCAAACTCTCTCAGGGTTGCGGGTTGCGACCTCTACAGTTGATTGAACATTGTGATTGTTTGTTCCAAAAAAAAATGCGTGGTATCCTTGAGTGCTTCGAAGCGTCCGATTCGGTGCATTGAATTGTTAGTTCTAGATTGATATGGAACAAATTAGGTTATGATGTTGCATTTTTGAATCAATAGCGTAACAGAAGATGATTGACCTAATTGACAAAAAGAGATGATGAAAAAAAAAAGTATTACCTTTATAAAAACTCTTTGATATCTTAAACACTAAAACAAAATTTTAACAAAAAATTAAAACCGCCTTCAAAAAGACTAAAAACTTAAAAAAAAATATTGCAGTCGATGACTTTTTCGTTCGCATCATAAGAACATTAATTTGTTTTATTGAAGTCGCTTTCAAGCCGGTACGATTCGCGACAGGGCTTGCATTAGTTTTTTGGCTCGGCTTGACACCGACTTCTTTAAAACAAATTAATGTTCTTATGATGCGAACGAAAAAGTCATCGGCTGCAATATTATTTTTTAACTTTTTAGTTTTTTTGAAGGCAGTTTAAATTTTTTTTTTTAATTTTGTTTATTTCATTATTTTCAGTTCCGAATTCATTAGATCAATTTAATAGTAGTGCTTTAAATTAACAAACGCAATAGCCGGCACTACGATTTTCAAAGGTTCCCCTCGATTTCTCTGGGATGCCATCATCAGATCCTGGTTTCCTTATCATGGTACCACCCTTGGGATATCTTCTTTCCAACAAAATATCAAAATCATCAAAATCGGTTCATAAACGACGAAGTTATCCGCGAACACACATAAAAAAATAATTATATATATACGGTCGAATTGAGAAACCTCCTCCTTTTTTGAAGTCGGTTAATAATTTTTGAATATCTTTAAAAATTACTGAAATATAAGTGTTCAAAGTATACTGGGTGTTAAAAAAACGGATCATGTCAGAAACACTACACTGCGCTCCAAAACACGAATAGCCGATGTTGGAGAAAAATCCGCCAGATTAAAGTGGGATTGGGCCGGCCATGTCTGTCGAATGCACGAGGAAAGGTGGGCAAGAATAGTAACGCCCTGGATCCCAGAAAACGGTCGTCGGCGTCCAGGTCGTCCTAGGAAGAGGTGGCGGGACGATCTGGATGCTTTCGATGACGCGTGGCCAGAGCATGCCCAGGACAGAGATGGTTGGAGGATGAAAGGGGAGGCCTTTGCCCAGCAGTGGGATGAAGAGGGCTAGTAAAAAAAAATTAAAAAAAAAAAAAAGTGTTCAAAATTTACGATTAGAACGAGAGGCATAACTAAAATGACGTCATAATTGAGTATTGTCATACAAATCATGGCGACGCGACGTGTCATACAAACACCGATTTTGCATGAAAGAGATAGAAGATGATAAAAAACATTTATCAATAGTTTACAACTTTTTTGTTTTCTACTCAATTGTAAATTCGTTTGAACATTTCGCTATAAAATTTAGCCTATTTCTGTAATTCGTCACAATATATGGATTTCCAAGAACACTCATTATCCCTATTGGTTAGGAAATATTTTGAGCGATGACGCTGATGCCTGCTCAGGTTTTATAAACTTTTTAGTGTTCCGTGCCCAAGGGGTGCCAACGGTACCCTATTACTAAGCCTACGGTGTCCGTCCGTCCGTCCGTCCTAACTCAAAAGGGGTGTATCTTTTGAACTGTAATGATTAGAGAGTTGAAATTTGCACAGAATGTGTGTTATTATCAGGGCTCTGGGTTAAACAGTGTGAATTCGGGATTTGCAATACGAAAAATTAATATGGACATTCCCTTTCGCGGGATTTTTTTTATTGCCTTGAAATAAAATACGGGATTTTAAAATGTAAAAAATAATAAAAATTACTATAAACCTCGTAATGCATTCATGATACATGTAAAATGAATACATTTACGAAAATGTGATATTAAAACACTCTATTAAGTTGTTTTAGTCTGGTTAGCTTTAAAGATTTTTTTTTAAAGAGGGCATCCCTGTGCACCACGATGCTCCTTAAAAACAAGCCTAAATTGTTCATAAGTAGTTCTGGGTAGGTAACAAAATTAATAATCAACAAATCAGATCAACAATCGGGATTCGGGATTTATCCCGGGGGTATGTCCATATTAATCTTTACATTTTGTTACAAGTTCCAAATTCACACTACCCAACCCCGAGCTCTGGTTATTATACTGTACCTATTTGCTAACAAACAATAAAAAAACAAACGGTAAACAATTAAGGACGATCCCCATTCAAGAATGTCTTTTTTTTCAAGGTTTTTTTTTTTTTCGCTCTATCGTAAAAAAGGCAACACAATGCAAGCGTCAAAGGTATAGTGCATATAGGTACTTAAAATAACCAAACCTTTACGTTGCCAGATTCTCAGAATATTACTGATCATGCGCCTTATTGACGGGTCGTGATCACAGATCACAAAAACTAAAGGGAGATGTGAAAAGGGGGTGGGGCCAGTGTCGCAGCAATATGCGCAAAAACGGAACACACTGCTCGCGACAGTAAGGATTCAATATATTATGAGGCTGAAAGCCAGTCGAGATATTATGTGTAAATAGTTTACAATGCTTGCAAAGTACTAAAAATTATTCGAACGTTGAGTTCTGATACCGCAATGGAAAATAAGCATTCAAGCTAACAAAATTCTTTCTATCGTGTGGTACTGGTGGTGATGCGACACTACGTTTCGTACGCAGCGCGTTGGTTGGCATCTCTCTAGATCTCTATGGTCGTGATTTAACGAGTAAAATATTATCATTATGAAAGAGCCCTACCATTTTGAAGTCCAACCAACCTAAAATATTCATCCACCGACCCCGCAAGCGTTCAATAACATAAAATGTTTGTCCTTCCGTCAGTCTGTCACGGTGCATTGTGTACAAACTATTACATTACCTTGATTGGATGGCTCGCAAACACAACGTGGCCGTAGTGTCGACATCGGGTCTACATTATGTTGTTATGGTGCGATTTATTGTTGACAATCTTCAATGTGAAGGGTGTTATAAAAGGTGGGTTTTGTAACCATATTTTAACATTGATTAAAACCGCCTTCAAAAAAACTAAAAAGTTAAAAAACAATATTGCAGCCGATGACTTTTTCGTTCGCATCATAAGAACATTAATATGTTTTATCGAAGTCGCTGTCAAGCCGGTACGATTCGCGACAGGGCTTGCATTCGTTTTTTGGCTTGGCTTGACACCGACTTCTTTAAACAAATTAATGTTATTATGATGCGAACGAAAAAGTCAATCAATCAATCAATTATACTTTGGCTGCAATATTATTTTTTAACTTTTTTTAGTTTTTTTTTTAAAGGCGATTTTAATTTTTTGTAAAAATTTTGTTTAATTCACAATTTTCAGTGGTGAATTCAGTAGTTCAATTTAATAGTAGTGCTTTAAACTAACAAACGCACTAGCCGGCACTACGATTTTCAAAGGTTCCCCTCGATTTAGAAATGGTTTAAACCGCTCATGTCTAGATTCCTCAAAAAATCGGAAAAATCATCATAACTCAAGAGACATGAGAATTAGACCTAGACATATTAATGTCTTATAATTAGCGATTTTTGCTATTATATTTCATTTTACTAGAGCATGTTAAACAGTGGTTGGTGTTTAGATAGATGATGTCTAATTAAAGTTAATTACATAATTATGTGTCAAATGAACTGAACATAATTGTTTATGAAAAGAACTCACCCACCTTATTTTGTACCATTAGAATCATGACAAACATGATATATGCTGTTTTGATCACTGGTGTCTTGAAAACAATTACGTTTTATTTGACGCTAGAAATAATGCTATTATTATATAAATAGCTTGAATGTCTTCAGCAAGTTCATTCTTAATAACAACAATTCAATGATAATTAGACAATATTAAATGCTTTTACATACCTACATACTTACCTAATTTTATATTAATTGACATAATGATACTAGAATGATACCTATAGAAATACATAGGCTAGCTATAAAACTTTTAAATAATAAATACTACCTAACATGCACAAATTAATAATACTTTTTAATTATGACTATTAAATGCAATTTACACAATAAGTTTTGTAAAATATTTCTGTGTGTTACATAATTTTACATTTTTATTAACCGACTTCAAAAACGTTATGTAGGAGGTTTCTTATTATACAGGGTGGCCGGTCAATTGACGTCACAAATAAAAATTTAGGTCCGGTATGTCGTGGGGTATTATTATTTGTGGCTGGGCTATTGCAAGCAAGGGTCGTTATGTAACACTGCGACCATCGCTGATCTATTGTGTTCGCCCCAAGCTCACCCATATTTTACGCATACCTCCGAACTTATGGTATTTTCTTTTCATTCTCGGGAATGCAGGTTTCCTCACGATGTTTTCCTTCACCGCCGAGCTAGTAAATGATAAATACAACCGTACATAAATTCCGAAGAACTTAGTGGTACAGGCCAGGAATCGAACCGCGTCCTCGTGATTGAGGCGCTAGCTCTCTTCCGTATGGGCTATCATCGCTCTTGTCGTGGGGTATCCGAATACTATAAAAAGTCGCGGAAAATACATAAATTTTTATTTGTGACGTCAATTGACCGGCCACCCTGTATAATAAGAAACCTGCTACATAACATTTTTGAAGTCGGTTAATAAAAATGTAAAATTATGTAGTAGTTAATTTTACATTTTGGCCCACACTGGTCCTAACCAGAGCGATAACATATAATTATACCACATTATTTAAAGGAATAAAATAGTACAAGCACAAATAAAACTTACCCTAAACTTAAACCATTCTAAACATTCTAAACTACAAATTTAACTAATCCTATTTAGTCGAAAAGCCCGCCCCAGGTCATACCTGGCCCGAAGGTGCCCATAATGCTGGCTGCATTTCCGCGTTGAATCGCTAATGATATGCGTTGGGCTAGGTATGACCCGGCACGAGGACCGTTACCCGCTTGACATGATTTTCTCCTTGTTCTAGTCTAAATGTTAGCTAACCAACATGTTAGTTTCAGTTAATGTTGCTCGCCTTCCAGTTCAAAACATTAAACAATTACAATTTGTAATCAAAATAAAGTCGTAATAACAACAGTTAACGTCTAAATTTCCACAAAATCCTCTGTTCTTGTCACCGCTTTGTTTTCACAATGAAAAATGATATCATTTTGAATCCCATTTGATTATAAAACAGCCAAATATAGTCTTTAATCCTAATGGATAGGATTCAGTTTTGTCTGAAATTATATTGGTATATAAAGGAGAAAGGAAACTATATTTCAGATCTGAATTTGATTTATGAGCTGTAACATCCCTGAAAACAATTAGGTAGAAATGTTTTAGTAATCCCTTTCATCCGTTTACGTTACTTGTTATTTTACTGATTTCAGTCCAAAATTCTAAAATAAAAACAGTTAACAGAACTGCAGGATCCCATTGCAAGATATCTTTTGTAACGTATACAGAGTGTTTTTTTTAACCTATTTTGTCCTATTGTTGGGCAAAGGTCTTCCCCAAGCTTTTCCAGCCTTCCCTAGCCTGTGCCATCAGTTGCCATTTCGCTTCGTGGGCATTCAGGTCGTCGCGCCATCTCTTTCTTGGTCTGCTCCGGCCCCGGCTTCCATCGTCGGGCTCCCATTGGGTCGCGATCGTTGCCCATCGCTCCATATGCATGCGACAAACATGTCCGGCCCAGTCCCACTTCAGTTTGGCGGCCTTAACACCTGCATCAGCTATGTGGGTCTTGGAGCCAATTGGGACCAATATGGGACCAAAATCGAAATCGCGAAAAAAAGATCCCATTTTGTCTCATTTTGTCCCATACATTTAGCTCGAGTAGATCTGTAGTTTAGTATGGAACATCGAAAACGCATCGCATCGTGGCGATTATGGCAAATCTCCTCTTTTTGGGAGAGGCCTATGTCCAGCAGTGGACGTCTATCGGCTGATATGATGATGGAACATCCCTTTTTTTTTCGCGATTTCTATATTGGTCCTGTAGTAAAAGTTGTTCAGACCTGATGGTCTGGACCTGTTGTTGATGGTCTTAACCACCCTCTTAAATGTTTATTTGTATTTTTGTAACACCCTATATAGGTCCACCACACGTGTGAACTAGGATCAACAGCGGCGACCCCACACAACATTAGACAATGAAGACCAGCGAGCGAGCAGGGGATGTCTCTAATTTTCTATCTATGCCGACCTAGTTTGATCGAATCGGGCCTTAGTGAATCAAATAAATAAAAATAAATAAAACTTAAAATAAATGAGCACCAAAACCAATTATACCTCTCCAAATCCAAGCAAGACATTTAAACCAATAAATCTCATAGTAACAAAGACCACTAGATTCGTACACGGTTAGGGCGGTCGTGATGATACCAGTGAAGGTATTCCCAAAGCCCGCGAATCAGGGAATTTTCGCACATATAACCAAGGTATAAAGGGCACTGTTAGGGGACGTTACAGGAAGGATGAAAGTCTAACTAGCTCAGTTGCAGAGATTAGAATAATTTAAAGGGTTCATTTGTTTAAGTCTTTAGGAAACTAAACAAATAAAATGATGATGCTCCTAGTAGATTTTGACTAAAGCGATGTATCATCATCATCAGCCATGATATGTCCCACTGCAGGGCACATAGTTACCTACCTGTCCTCAGGGAACTACGTGTATGTAATGGGCACAGATCACAAAAACTAAAGGGAGATGTGAAAAGGGGGCGGGGCCAGTGTCGCAGCAATATGCGCAAAAACGGAACACATTGCTCGCGACAGTAATGATTCAATATGTTATAAGGCTGACAGCCAGTCGAGATATTATGTGTAAATAGTTTACAATGCTTGCGTAGTACTAAAGATTATTCGAACGTTGAGTTCTGATACCGCAATGGATAATGACCACATTCAAGCTAACAAAATACTTTCTATCGCGTGGTACTGGTGGTGATGCGACACTAGGTTTCGTACTTAGCGCGTTGGTTGGCATCTCTCTAGATCTCTATGATAATGGGCCTTAGTCCACCACGTGAATGCGGCACAGAATAAATACTAGTACTACCCGTGATTTTTGCGCATAGATTAATATGTGTATTGGATATAGATAGGTAACTCGCCTTGAATTTTAGGACGTCCTAATTGCTGTTTATTAGCACTAGGGGGCGCCACATTATGAAATAAATTGAAAAAGACGATCGGCCGACACGAGGATCGAACCTTAGCTACCCGGATCGTAAGCCGGTTGTCTAGACCTCTAGACCAACAAGACAGTTATTGATATGGGCGAAATCTCTCACTACTACAGCGCAGCGCGTGAGGTGTAGTGCGCTATTACGCCGATATGAACCCTAGTTCAAAACATAGTGCTTCGAAACATAACCGATAGATGGCGGAAGCTGTCTATGGAAAACCAGCGTTCCACTTAGTTTGAACTAAGATAACATAGCATGGTTTTGCGCGGGAATTGAGAAGAAAAGGACGGGCTTTGTTTCTAAATTTTCTAAATTCGTTTTTCGTGGCTATTATTGTGTTAATATGGTGGAATTATTTTAATAATGTGCCATTAATGAAGAATAATATAGTAAAAGTGAAAAATAAAGAAGGCGCTACCGTTTGATTCGGATCGCTCTTCACGTAAAACTTTCTTGAACATTGGAATGTTTGTACCACCCACGCATTTCAAGAGTTAGTTACAAGATTAGGTTAGGTTAGGTTAGGTTACAAGCGAAATTGAAACTAAAGACCAGGCTGTAAGGTTCCCATTACCTTTCCGAAAGGAAAACTATTTAAAAAAAAGGCCTGGCACGTATCCAGGGGGAGGGATAGGTGGGATTGGGTTATTTCCCCCCCCCCCCGAAATCCGAAAATTTGTTAACATTCATCACTTCCTTTTTCATTGTTTTTCTATGAATTTCCCCCCCCCCCCCCCCCCCCCCGAAAATTAATTTCCTCCCGAAACAAAAGTCTGGATACGTGCTTGGGTAGACTTCTCAAATACGCATCAGAATTTCTTCTTCAGCGTATATGCAGGTTTATCTTCACCAAGTTCTCCTTCACCGGTTTAAGAGCAGTCAGTTTTTGGCGCGTTGCTGATAGGTTTGGACACTCAATCATGAGGGTCCGGGTTCCAATCCGCGCGCATGACATACCATGTGTACCAAAAGTTTTTCTTACCGTTCGTAATACCTACCGACTGCACTCAAACGGTAAAGTGTATCTAAACTATTATAAATCTGTAACAGAAGTGTGTCTGTACTGAAGATTTATTTTACTAGCCCACTTCATCCCACTGCTGGGCAAAGGCCAGGAAGATATTAACAAAAAAAAAGTTACGATATGGCTTTTAGGCGTCCCTGATTCCATATCACCAGTTTTTCGATTTTTTGTCTGTCTGTCTGTTTGTTTATGTGTTTGTTTGATCGTGCATCACGCTAAAACTACTAAACCGATTTTAATGAAACTTTTTTTGTTTAATAGCGTATGATCTGACTTAAAATCTGGTATATACAGGGAAGTGACAGCCAAGCAAATACTGAAACGGTGAAGTCAGACCATCAAACCTCCCCATACATTTTAGTCGGCTAGGTAAAGCAGTTTTGTATGGGACAGCTGAATTTTTTCGCGTTTCCTGAGGTAGGCTCCATAGTGAAAGTTGTTCAGTTTGATGGTCTGAGTTTACCGTTTCAGTATTTGCTAAGCTGTCACTTACACCCTGTATAATTTTTGCGGACGAAGTCGCGGGTTTAACTCTAGTGTTTTTTATAAAATTCAAATCGTCCCAAACCAACGCCTACACAAATATTTATATTTTATTGTGCATTGTATCATTTAGTAACACTAATTTATATTCCACGACATGCATATTGCATTAGAGTCTGTTCTTTATCGGATGTCCCTTGAAACGAACCGTTTTCAACTTTATGTTGTTAGTTATAAGGGTTCAGGGCCTTCAGGGTAGGGTCGTTTTACGTGGAACAGGCGTTAGATGACACGTGAGACAGTGTTTAGTATAATTTGGATATTATATGGATTTATAAAGAGACTAATGTGTTTGGAATAATACCGGTCGGTTTTGGTTAGAAGTTTCTTTTGATAATTTCTTTTTAACCATCAGACTTCACACCATCAAACCGAACAACTTAAAAAAAATACGACCGGCAAGAGCCACATCGATATAATGAAAAAAAATTTACTGTGTATTTACATTTAAAGTGGTTTCAGTCCATACAAAAGTTTGACGCACAATACGCGTAGACGGAATTAATAAAAGTAATATTTTATATATTGAAAAATAGTTTAGAAAATCTAGTTGCCGCGTTACAAATAACATTTGCAATTTATAATATAATTACGAAGATATGAAGCTTTTAAAATTTTGTATGAAAAATTTCAAAGCTTTATATCTTCGTAATTATTTTATAAATTGCAAATGTTATTTGTGACGCGGCATCTAGATTTTCTAATCTATTTTTCCATATATATACAAAGTAACTTATATTAATACCGTCTACGCGTATTGTGCGTCAAAGTTTTGTACAAAAATTGACCCCTCTGCAACCACCTTAAGAAGAGAAGCGATTGACGTTTTTTTTTTCGAATTAAATTTTATGTCCAATGACGTGACAGGCGGTGCAAAAATGAAAAAAAAAACATCGCTATGCCAAAGGGTAAGGTGGTGTAGAAATTTAGGTTAGTCCTTAGCAGGCAGGGTTTATGAATAAAAAACCAAAATCGTGTGTTAATCCTTTGATTATTGCAGAAAGAAGAAAAAGCACAGATACAAAATATGACAGTTCCTGTCCTGATATCTACAAATGTTGCCAGTTCAAAGAACTGTTAAAATTAAATTTAATGTTTCCAACATATTCCCAACAGCGAGAAAACAACTTTAACTACATAACATAACTGAAAAATGGACTGTATTCTTTTTATAGGTATTGTAAATGAAATCTTCGTTTGTATTGAAAACATCAATAAGTTATGTATGAAATCAAAGAGGTTGTACAAGTACAATTATAACATTTAACACTAGGTAAACAATGAACTCAAATTATTTTAGAAATAAAACTATTGCAGTTTTACATTACTTTTTTTTTTTACCTGTTAACGAACTGTTTACATAAAACAGCATTTATTATCTAATTTCTTATGATAATATACTAATTTAATAGGAACCATAGTATAGTTATTGTTTTTCTAGACTTAAGAGGCATACAAATAACTTACTACAATAGAATGAAGCCTGAGTGACAACATTAATTTATCTGAGTTTCTTATGGTAAGCAACAAAGAAACGAACATATTATGATTTTACTTAAACATAAAAAGGGCATAAAAAATACACTCAATCCAGTGGCATGATACATATTTTTGTAATAGAGGTTTTATGGCACCTCCCATTTGCCTTCTTTACCTCCAGAGCTCTGACTTTCCCGTCATTGCCAGGATACACTTTTGTGACTCTAGCCATAGGCCAGGTCATTGGGGGAGTGTCTAACTCCTTGAGAATAACCAAGCTACCTACTTGAACATTAGGAAGATTGTCCTTCCATTTAGGACGATTTTGCAGAACGTTTAGGTATTGCTTAGACCAATATCTCCAAAACTGTTGTTTTAATGCTGTACATTTAGCCCAGAACTTTAATTTATTTTCCGGAATCTCCTTGAGATCATGCTCAGGGTAACAGGTCAACGGTGCTCCTGTTAAGAAGTGACCCGGTGTCAAAAACGATAAATCATCCAGGTCTGAAGACATCGGTGTAAGCGGCCTGGAGTTCAATATGCCTTCTATTTGAACAAGAACAGTATACATTTGCTCGTATGTGAGAATGTGACTACCTAAAACTCTTTTTAGATGGTATTTGACGCTTTTGACTGCTGCCTCCCACAGTCCGCCAAAAACTGGGGAATAACTAGGAATAAAATGGAAGTTTATTCCTAGTTGTGAAGCTACATTTTGAACTTGAGTTTGATGGGTTTTTGAATTATACAACTTATAAAGTTCAGTTAATTGGGTGTTTGCCGCTTTGAAAGTGCCAGCGTTGTCGCAGTAGACTTCAGTAGGCACGTTTCGTCTTCCGATAAATCGCTTAAAGCTGGCTAAGAATGTGTCAGTAGTGAGATCAGACACTAATTCAATATGTATAGCCTTTGTAACAAAGCATACATATACTGCTATGTATCCTTTGGTTGTAATTACGCTTCGAACGCGGGATTGTTTAAGTAAAATCGGGCCCGCGAAGTCAATTCCTACTTTTTCAAAAACTCTTTTGGCATTCAATCTGTCGGCAGGCAAAGACCCCATTAACTGTTGTGCTGTTATTGCTTTAAATCTGAAACAAGTCACACATTTATATATGACCTTTTTTACGAACCTCAAACCATTTACAATCCAATATTGTTGATTTAAATTGCTTAAAACCAATTTTTGACCTGCATGCAGTAACTTTAAATGTTCGCTTATTACAAGAGAATGAGTAATTTGAGAATCTTTTGGCAAAATAATTTGATGCTTTTGTGAATAAGGTAAGGCTGCATTATGGAGTCTGCCACCTACTCTTAAGATACCATTAGCATCGATAAACGGATTGAGGCCTTTCAATGCGGACGAAGCTTGCTTGCCCGCTTTTAAGAAAATTATGTCTTTTTTGAAAAACTTATTTTGTTCATTTTTTAATATCAAATGCAATGCCGTTTGTGATTCTGCATGAGAAATAAAACTTTGTTTAATTTTCGGAGAATTGGGCCTTACATTGTGACAGAATCTTAGAACATATGAAAGAATTCTTTGCGCTTTATGTACACTGGAGTATTTGTACACAAAATCTAAAAATGACTCGCCCTTTGTCTGTGATGCTGCACAAACCACTTTTGGAGCCTTCATCTCAGGTAAGTCACTGGGTACTTCTTGATTACAATCTGGGAAATTGTAATCAGAGTTCAACATGCCTTGAGGCCCTTGCCACCATAAGTGATGTCCTTGCAATTCGGATGGATTTAATCCTCTACTTAAACAGTCTGCAGGGTTTTGATCTGTGTTAATGTAAGACCAATAAAAATGTTTTGTATAGTCCTTAATTAATTTTACTCTATTGGCAACGTATGCGTTTAACTTCGCGGGACCAGACTCCAACCATGCCAAAACCACCTGAGAATCTGTAAATAGATGCACACTCTGAACATCAATTTTTTGCTGAAGTGTTTTATGTGCTCTAGCAGCCAGTTTAGCCATTAACAAAGCTGAGTTTAGCTCTAAACGTGGAATCGTTAATTTACAGTCTTTGGGATTGATTCTAGATTTTGAACACAACAGCGCCATGTTAACATTACCTGTTTTGTCAGTTGTTCTCAAATAAATTGCACATCCATAGGCTGTGAGTGAGGCATCAGAGAACCCAACTAACTGCGTAGTATGTTGGTTATCAATACATGCATTTCTTTTTAATGAAATTGTTGGCATGTTGATTAAATTTTGATAGAAATCTTTCCACTCTTTTGCTAAAGAGGGTGGTGGGTTTGAGTCCCAGTCTACATTTGAGAGCCACAATTTTTGCATAATAGTTTTGGCCTGAACGAAAACCGGCCCAGCGAAGCCCAACGGATCGTAAAACTGGCTTATGAAACTTAAAATTTGCCTTTTGGTCTTTGGAATTTCTTTTTGAACAGGAGGCGACATCATGAAAGAATCTGTGTTAATATCAAATTTTAAACCAAGTGTTTTAATATCTTTTTGAAGCTCTAACTCGCCAAAACACTGCTGCTCTACAGGTATGTCTGATAAAATCAATTTATCATTAGATGACCATTTGTGTAAGCTGAAGCTTCCCCTAGCTAACAACTCTATCAACTGCTTTTTTGTATGAATTATTGTGTGCAAGCTGTCATCACTATGTAATATATCGTCAACATACGTTGAATTTAAAATTACAGTTGATGCTAAGGGAAAATCCTCATTGTACCTAACTGCCAACTCTTTTAAGCATCTTGCGGAAAGAAATGATGAATTTTTGAGCCCGTATGTAACGGTATTTAATTGAACGCATTTAATCGGCTCTTTTGGATTGTCTCTCCACAAAATATTTTGCAGAGATCTTTGTGATTTATCAATCGAAATATTACGAAACATACGTCTAATATCACATATGAAGAAATATTTGTATATACGAAAAGATAACAATGTATCGAATAATTCTGGTTGAACTATGGGACCGTTTAACAGCAAATCATTTAATGATGTTTTATTGGCTGTTTTCATTGATCCATCGAAAACCACTCTCAGTTTGGTACTGATTGCATCTTCCCGAATTACAGGATGATGAGGGAGAAAATAAACCGCATCTTTGGACAGATCATATTCTGAAATGTCAATGTAACTCGCATGGCCTAAGGCTATGTATTCATGAATGAAACCCTGATATTGTTGAAACAACAACTGATCCTTTTCAAATCTCTTTTCAAGATTAATGAATATTTTTAAAGCTAGTCCCAGTGAATTGCCCAATGTATTATTTATGTCGTAAATAGGTACCTTTAGTGGTAAAGATACTTCGAATTTATTATTTTTCAGTAATACTGTATCCTTGAAATATTGCTCACAATATTGTTGTTCAGACGTATATTCCATAAACAATTCGGGGACGGATTCAGACTGCCAAAAATTATTTATTGTGTTACCAACATTTGAGTTGCAATCTTGACAAAGCAAACTTACAGAAGTGTTTTGGCGAGAAAACCCTGTTATGTTCCCTGCCACGATGTATCCGAATTGCGTGTGGATCAGGCGGGGTTGTGCAGCATCACATCCTAGCGGTTGTTCAGGCTGGGGTAATATCGTCTGAAAAAGGATATCGGCACCAAGTAAAATATCTATTTCGCTCGATACATTGAATGTCTCATCGGCTAGCTTCACATTTTGAGGGATATTAAGATTTGAAATGGGAATCGTAACTTGAGGTAATTTTGTGGTTATTTTGTCTACCACAAGACAATTTACATTTACTTTGTAGGGGTAAATACGAGAAAAAATATCTATAGGCATAGAATATTTTATTTTTTTCTCTGTGTTTGCTATGCCAAGAACATCCGTGGATGTTGGCAATAGATTTGTACCCACCATTTTTGCAATTTTATTAGTAATGAAAGACGATTGACTAGCAGAGTCGAGAAGAGCTTTGACGATTAACTCTTTACCATTTTTGCAGACTACTTTGACTTGAGCAGTAGGTAATAATACCTGATTTTGACTGCCTGAGCCTGACATGAGAGAAACCGGCTCCTCTTTAAGTGTATCGTTTTCGCTTTCATCATGTAAAAGAGTATTGTGACTCATTCTGCATTGTTTGCATTTAAAATGAAACCTACACTTCGCGGCATGAGTGTTTAGGCAAATGCTACAAACACCTTTTTCTTTGACAAACTTTAACCTTTCTGCGACAGATGCTAGCATGAACTTTGGGCAAAGAAAGATTTTGTGCTCTAACTTACCACAGAACAGACATGGTGATTGTTTGACTACCACGTTTACAACCTTCGGCTTCCCTTCAGGCTGCAAGGGTTTCTTGGTAGATGAAGGAGCTGCTGCATCATTGCTACTCTCGAGCGCTAGTGCTCGGGTTTCTAAAAAGCTTATGAAGTTTGCAAATGTTGGTGCACTTTTTTGATCACGCTCCAAGTGATAAGCCTTGCTAGTAGCAGGGTCAAGTTTTCGTGAAAGCATGCAAACTAGGATGCTGTCCCATGTTTGCACAGGTTGGCCTAAGTTTTTAAGGGCAGCCACATGCTGTTTGGCATCTGAAATGAGTTCGCGAAGCGATGTAACATTTGAATTTGTCATGCACTGCAGGTCAAATAGGTTAGAAATGTGCTCAAACACTATTTTGTTTTTATTGTCGAACCGTTCCCTGAGAATGTTCAACGCTTCTTGATAGCTTGTACCAACTACTGGTAGATTTTTAACTAATTCTAAGGCTTCGCCTTTTAAAAAATGACGCAGATAAAAAAATTTTTGAATGTCATCAAGTCCTTCATCTTTGTCAATTAAAGCGTTGAACAGCTCAATGAACGGTCGAAAATCCAAATATTTACCATCAAAGGTTGGTATTTGGACATCTGGCAATTTAATTTTTGATATTGGGGTTTTGTTACAGTCTGGTTTTTTATTTCTCCCAGCGATTTCAGTTCTTAAAAGATCTAGACAGTCATAATAATGTTGTTCAGCAAGAGTTGGATCCTCGTTATCATTGATATCTAAAGACAAACTTTCAAATTCACTGTACAATGAAACAACTTTTTCCTCACGTGCTAAGAGCATTTGCAAGGATGCATTAGCGATAAACTCTGGCGTAAGAACATTTCTCATACGCGTCAACCCACCTTTGATGTTTCCTCTTTTACTGATTAACTTATCCATTTTTATTAAGCTATTGTCACTATTACAATCGTAAGTAGTTCGTGCACTTGGAACTGTTTTAGTTTTGCAAAAGCCGCCGCGTGTTAATAAAATAAAAAATGGCACCGCAATACGAAATTGTGGGAATGAAAACAAGATGGAATGAAATGTACGATATTGAACGTATTGAACGCCGAACAAGGTCAATCCTTGCTGATTGGCTGTAGACCGCAGTGAACTTCGCCCGAAGCACGTATGTTGCAGAGTTCACTCACTATAAGCGCGCTTTATTTGTAGCTTTTTAGCGAAATATGTATAACCATAGAGCGTAAACCACACAAATTGCACTGTTGTCGTCGTTCTTGTCGTGGACAGAACGGAAGCGGAAAAGCTTGTGTACCTGCCGGTCACTACTGCGTCGATGTTGTCACCTTGCGAACGGGAACGCCGCTCCGCGCCGCCGCCACCGCCGCCAACACGCCGCCAACACAATATGGCTGACGATGAATGATGCGTAGCGTAGTAACTAGACAATAATTGGGGATACCACTGGCTGCCACTCCTCGTCGCTAAATCCAGGAACGAATATCTTGTTTTTGCTTCTTACTGCAGGGGACGCCTTCCGTGCACTGAACACTAAACGTGGATGCCACGCTTGTGTGCTGCGGTCGGTTTAGGTTTCACCACTATGAACTTTAACTGAATTTACAAAAACTGAACAAAAATATATATATTTCACTCCCTGCTGCCACTGGCCGAAGAACCATGTAGAAATTTAGGTTAGTCCTTAGCAGGCAGGGTTTATGAATAAAAAACCAAAATCGTGTGTTAATCCTTTGATTATTGCAGAAAGAAGAAAAAGCACAGATACAAAATATGACAGTTCCTGTCCTGATATCTACAAATGTTGCCAGTTCAAAGAACTGTTAAAATTAAATTTAATGTTTCCAACAGGTGGTGCCAAAATTACAAAAACCCTACGAGACGCATTAAAAAATACTTTCTGTTAAAACTTATCCAGGGTTTCCGTTTTATTATTTCCTTGTTAAAAATGAACGTACATTTTTTTTTCTCAGCGTAAAAAGCAAACGTGTTCCAAAACCGAAGCAATTTAATAGGGCCATAGAATAGCTGATACTCGGGAACTGAGCTGACATGACGTCCAATAATGTGACTATAAATTTCAGGAGGTACCTGTCCCTTACCCTCCGTATGAGGATCGTAACTCTTGGCGACCCTACTGACTGACTGACTAACCTATTTTTATAGTTTGTTGTGATTGATTAAATGCTACGATTTGTTTCAATACAGGATATAAAATTAAATGCGTTACTTATTAAACAAGGTGCTTTAGCCGAACAAACTGAACATCTTTGACTATGGGACCAACGCATTGAATTCGCGGAAATAAAATATGCTGTCCCATGCAAAAACATCAATGGCCTATCGACCCAAATGGTAATTTTTTTTTTTTCTATGGGACAGCAGATTTTTGAAGTGAAAGTGAAACTTTTTGTGGGACGCCTTTGAAATTCGGATCCGCAACCTTTTCGTGTGATGTAAGTCCAAAATTAAATTTGACAGCTGCAGTAGTTTCACTTCTGCCGGGCGTACCGTGACGGCCAACTTTTATACGCGACTTCAATGTTGGTCCCATAATAAATTGTTCAGTTTTATATCCCGCTATCCTGAAATGCATTCATGCTAACACAAAAGAAGAGAGGACACATTTTTAGCACCCAACGCAAAAGCAAGGTAGGTACGCTACGTTAATATTTAGAAAATATATGAATGCGGTCTAGTTTTGTAAAAAAATATTCCTCTTAACTCTTATCTTGAAGTTAAGGTTGTGTGTAAGGTCCGCCACAAACATACGCAATCCGGAATCCTGATTCAGGATTACGGTTTCGTAAAGATTTTCCCCCTACACAATTTGTGTTCGGAATTGCGGAGGTGTTAAATCCTATACAAGATCAAAATTCTGATTCGGAATTCCGGATTGTAATTCCGTATGTGTGTGGCGGACCTAACTTAGGGAGCACAGACGAAAAGAGGGTGGGTGTTCTCATTGTAGACATGTATGCCTAAACCCGATTATGTATAGCATTTATTACGAGAGCTCCGAACGGCGATGTTTGTGCATCTACAATCTGGATCTAATAACGAAGTATTGCAGTACTCCATCTGCTGCATACAGAGCCAGACGGCATGATAGCAGATGCATTGGGACGGTGCAACTTATAGGAAATCTACTATTTCGATAACTCTGTTGGTAGTGATTCTGTCTGATGAGCTGACACTCAGTTGCAAAAACATTCATTAAAGTTAATCCTCCATTAAATCTCTTGCTGTCACTTTTTGTCTCGTTGACGTAGTAAAAGCTAGCAAGAGATGTAATGGAAGGTTAACTCTAATGAGCGTTTCTGCAACTGAGTGTCAGGTTTGAATCGTGGGCAATTATTTTTACAGATCATCAATTGAAACAAGAGAAAATGTAATCTAGAAATAAACATTTTAACGGGTTCTTACCGCGTTTTGGTATATTTGAGTTCCCGATATTTCGGCAGTGTTACAACTGCTATGATCACGGGATGACTGATGACGGGATATCGGGAACTCGAATATACCAAAACACGGTAAGAACCCGTTAAATTTTTTTATTTATAGATTAAATAATAACCGCGTAACTCTCAAAAACTGTATTAAGAGAAAATTTATTTCATAAAAATACAAAGTAACAATTAAACGCAGGACGTAGGCAGTCAGGGCAGGCACGCATAGGGGTTCGCAGGAGCAATTATTTATATTGGCTATGTGCAAAGTGGGTGATGGGAACTGTCAAATCTATTGCAGCGCCCAGAGTGGCAGTTTGTAGTTCTAATCCCTATTCATGCATATTTGACACAATCTGTCCGGTGTATGGAATTGCTCAACACGAAATCTCCAAAACTGTAAAGACTACAAACAAATTGCCATGGAAGTTTCTATTGTCATCTAGGTGCCACTAAAAAGGTGAAAAAGTAATCTGTCCCAACAAGAAACTGGCCTAAACAGAATCCTGCAAAAAAGGACTTAAATCATCAGAAAAGGATCCGAATGCAGTAGTTCTAATCAGTAGCATGTACAGCAAATGGTGAGGGCATCAGGCATCGTCCTAATAGAACACGAATGCGCGAGCATCGCGCGAGTAAGCGATGCGACCATCGCAATTTCGCGCAATGGCAAAAAATGGGTGTCCTATCATCGCGCGAATTGACGACGCGAGCGAGCGAGCGACCGTGGACTAGGTCAGTGGCACGGACGATACGGTGCCCGGCTGACGCAATTATCGCGCGAATTTCAATTAGGACACCTATTCGAATTCAATATGTTTGATCGGAATAGATTTACAAACATTTGAGTCCCGCGACCGCCTCGTGCGATTGTCAGTTAGGACACCTATTCGAGTTCAATATGTTTGACCGCGCGTTCGTACGAGTAAAATTCGCGCGAACCTACGATGATCGCGCATTCGCGTTCTATTAGGACGATGCCTCAGAGATGAAAGACTAAACCGAGGCTTTATGAGGCTTTTCTCTTAAATAGAACAATACATTCTATATTTATAAATGTTTTCTTGAAAATCGCTGGTTGTTTCTAACTTGAACCATGAATTGAAATGTAATGCAACTTGGATGTGCGATAACTAAGTTGAAATCGAGAAAAAAAGATTTCAAGCTCGCATTTGTAGCTAGGATAATCTGATTTCATCAGATGTATTTCAATCTTTGAATCCAGTAAAATTCTTCAGGATTTATACAAAAATGTACACTATTTCCGTTCATTGTAAAAACAACCAACTATCCAAATATCACAATAATTGATTATTTTGAAATTAATGGATTGAAAAAATAGAATACAGGTTTCTGATTACCTGATTTTAATTAAATCATCCTAGCTAGCGCGGAATATCTACTGATACTTAGTCGTTAAATGCTGTACTAAACGGCATTGACTAAGGAATCTATTTGAAACTGGACTAAAATCTTGCATGTGTAAACAATTTTTGTATTCTAAAGTAAATGTGTACTTTAAAAAAAGAAAAATACCCTGTTTTTTTGTACCTACTTTTTTTTTTATTCATAATGGTTTTGCGCTTGGCTTCATCTCAACTGATGGGAAGTGTAGATGAAGCCGAGGATGTAGCGCGCTCACCCAAAAAAAGCCAATTAACTCTTCTTTTAAAAATATCCCGATTGTATTTGCTAACTTAAACACAGACGTAGGGAGTGAGTTCCAAACCTAACGTGTGTCGCTATCGCGGGTTGGCGCGTGCTAGCCCCGCAGCGGCCGTAGTGTGGAAGCGTGATAAAGCGCTATCGCGCCTTCGCTCTCTTTCTATTCGCGCGCGAACGAACGAGATAATAAGCGTAATATAGCCTTATCGGGCACATTACACTACGGCCGCTGGAGTGTGTATTATTTACCCAAACAAAACCTGTCTGAAAAATCCGTATAAAAATAAAATACGAAAAAACGACCTGACATACCGCCCATACCTCAAACTCAGCCATTTGAAATAGGAAATAACTTCACGACTGAGCACTCGGGGACCGGCAAATATTCAGGGTATTGTCTCCCTGAATTCCTGGGAGTTATTGCAGACAGCCTTTTGTCTAGAAGCGAAGTTCTTTAGTTGGGATGGTTTATTGGAAATCCTTGGTCGACGGCAAAAAGTTCGTTTGGAGAGTTGTAAGAAATTTTATGTGTTTTGTAATTATTAACTTTTATGTCTAGGTAGGTACAGTAGAACCAGGTTTATAAGTCTCACCGATGTAGCTGCGCAGTTGACAAATTTTAAAAGCGCGCGAAATTATATTGACCAATCAGGATGTGCCACCTTGAATTTGTTTACGCTATTGGCTAATTGTTTTCGCGCCCATTTCGTTGCTATCCGACTTTGCACCCTTTGATTACTTATTGATTTCGGGTTTTGTCGGGGACTCGGTCCTGCTCTGCGCAAACGAAGATTGACGAGCGGAATTATTTTCCTGGTCGTACTGTAATTAATTATAGCCCCACTTGCACACTCCTGGGTAAGCATACCTATAGCAAAGCATAGCATAGCATATGCTCACGACTATATTCCCCGAGGGGGTAGTCAGAGTGTCATTCTGAAACCTCAGAACATCCACGTTTCACTAGTAGTACCGAAACTCTGTCCAGTGTGACGGGGAGTGAGCCCGTCGCCACTTGTAATGGAAAGTAGGTACAATAAATGTCTCGAAATTGAAGCATGCAGGTTTCCTCACGATGTTTTCCTTCACCGAAAAAGCCAGTGGTGTTACAAGTCGTAAATAAATTCCGAAAAACTCATTGGTACGAGTCGGCCTGGACGGGGATCAAACCATCGCCTCTTTCACTGCAGGCAAGGTTACTCGCCACTGGACTACCACGGCTTATATACCGGGTAAATAGCTCTCACAGTTGTTTTTCTGCACAAAAAGGCATGGGTTACCTGTAGGCCTCGCATGCCAACCCCGAGAAAACGATTAAAATCTAGATGTGTCTCCATCTTTATTATTATTTTACGCAAGAAGTTTTTCTCGTTTGTTTCGTATTCTTCGTTTTTGTCGCAAAACAAAAACGAAAAAAGGCTAGAGGTTAATTAGCTTTCTTTTATAGGTTTCCGTACCCAAAGGGTGACAATGAGATCCTATTCATAATCACAAGCCTGTCTGTCTGTCTGTCCTACCTAGTTAGGGCAGTAAGTTTAAAAACCGTAATAGCTAGACAGTTAAAATTTTCACAGAATATGTGTTTTTATGGCGCATTTGCTAACAAATGCTCAAAAAAAATGTATTAGAGCAATTTGTGGGGCAAACTTTCTAGATAGATGTAGATTGTAGACCTCTGTTCAAAAAATTGAGAATTTTACCCTTACCTTGCCTTTACCTCTATGAAATGTGTACTTTTGTTCATAAACATTCTTATCTGTTTATCAAAAAGGTTGATGTTTGGAACAGAAGGGATAAGTACAAATATAAATTAAGTGTACCCGTTCAGAGAAAACAGGTGTTTTCAAGAAATGTATACTGTATGGCTATCAGAATTTACAATTGCTTACCAGATCAGTTCAAGGAATTAAATTTCAATCTGTTTAAAAAGAGGGTGCGAATGTACTTTTTGGAAATGTCCTATTACTCAGTGCAAGAATTTTTAAACGAATATAATGTCGCGCGTTATTAATATTTGACTAGATAAATGATGTGATAAATGATGAATGTCAACTGGTTAAAAATTAAGCCCCCCCCCCCCCCCCTCATACAAGAAGCTAGTTTTTATCTGCGTTTTTTCTTCTCGCTCTATCGTAAAAACTATAATACACACAAGCGTCAAACTTGGTGTGATTGAAGAGCAAACTCTACAGTAATAACAAAAAATAATAAAAACTGGTCAAGTGTGAGTCGGTCTCATGCTTAAAGGTCCCGGAGGAAAAAATTTTTAAATGTATGTCCCTCTTGCCACCGAAGGCTATACTTCCACGTTTAAGAGAAACCCAGTAGTAGTGTCATGTGCATATGCCCCTGGGTCTTAGGACTACCTATAAAATTAAACCTTCTGTGCCTCCTGCCTTCGCCACCTTAGTCGTAGTGAAACGATTTAATAACATTTTAATGTACGCGTCCATTGTTACTACGGTATTGTAGCTGCACTACGAATTAGTAGGGTAAATGTAACTGTTGTGGGCATCCATTTAAAATTATAAATTTTGGTTTTTGAATATGCAAAATAAATTATATACTTACTGCCTAAATATCCGTACGTACTAACATTATAAATAAAAAAGTTTGTCTGTCTGTCACATTTTCTCTCTAAACCAATTTTTTTTTGGTGTAGAAGTTTGCATGAACCATGAGGAAGGATATTTACAGGAATAAAAAAAATACGCGGACAAGTAACAGCTAGTATATATTGCCGTCAGAGTCATCATCAGCCTATTATCGTCCACTGCTGAACATAGGATTCTCCCAAGGCGCGCCACAAAACTCTGTCCTCGGCCTTCCTCATCCAGTTCCTCACCCCGCTACTTTTTTCTCAAGGTCGTCTGTCAAGCGGGAAGCAGGGCGTCCCACACAACGCCTACCAGTTCGCGGTCTCCACTCCAGAACTCTGACCCCCACATGTCAGTTCTTCGGTAGATATGACCAGCCCATTGCCACTTCAGCTTGCTAATTTTCTGAGCTATGTCAACCACTTTAGTTCTCTGACATATCACTTCATATCTGATGACGATGATATCTAAGAGAAACACCGAGCGTAGCTTTCTCCATAGCTCGCTGAGCGACCTTGAATTGATGAACTAGTCCTATCGCCAGGATCCACGTTTCTGCACCATATATCATTACTGGCAGGACGCACTGATTGAACACCTTCGTTTTGAGGCATCGTGCCGTCAGAGTACTTTAACATAAATGTAGCCACTTGGCTTAATAAACAAAAGAAAAATGTCCAGCATTGGCGGACCTAGGCCTTCCCTAATAATATTTTATTATAACGTATTTATTTTGCACGCATCCTTAGCGCACCTACAACCTTCACAAGGTCGTCTACCACCCGAAAGTCCCTAAAAAGAATTCGGCACCAAACTAAACGACTTCAACTATAATAAACATTGTTTTTTATCACTACCCCAGTCACTTACATTCCTAAATCTGATCAGAACTTAACCAGACTCAGACAGTTTTATACTACTCTAAATCTAAATTCAAGTCGGCCTTTTACGTCCCTATTACCATTTTACGGCGTACTTCGCCAGTGCCCACAACGGTGCCGTTTACCCTATTTCTCTTAGTTACGAAATCGGATGCTATGGTATAGTTGGGGGACAATAGCATTATAATATGATAATTTTGTGCATTTTCACCTTCCGTTTCCATTTTGAGTTTATGGTGTAAGTTATAAAAGATTCGCTAGTAAACTGAAATATACTGTGTACAAAATGTTATAATATAATAAACAGGGACTGCGTACCGGAAAGCGCAGCGTGGGTAGGCCCCCCACACGGTGGACCGACGACCTGGTGAAGGCGGTGGAAATCCGTTGGATGAGGGCAGCGCAGGACCGGTCGTTATGGCGATCCTTGGGGGAGGCCTATGTTCAGCAGCGGACGTCCACCGGCTGAGATGATGATGATGAATAAGAAAGGAGACGCATAGCGAGTTAGTTCTCGGGTTGTGTCGATCGTTTGCATTCTGGCTCTACCATTTTGTATTAGCTTAAAATGTGTTTCTGGTCATAAGCATAAGCAATAATTCTTGGTTTATGTCAATGCCATGAATCAATCCTTGAGATTATGATACTTCCAAAACTCATAGTCAACATAACTAGTAACTCATCAGTCGATATTGGCAAAAATGCAGCAAAAATACGAGCAAAAGCCACAAATTAATTTTAACAAAAAAGGGTAAATAACGCGAATTTCGCTTATAACTTGATACCACTTTATTAGTAAAGGCACGTGTACTAATTACATTCATTGCATTTATATGCAATTAAAATTAGATTGAATAATTCATTCGTGAGTATTAATTTTATTTTTATCATTTATAATGTTATAACAGTGTTACCTCACGTAATCACACCGATAAACAGTAAACATAAATAATTTTTATAAAAGTGTTTTATGGTTTGTTTTATTTCTTGTTCATCATCATCATCATCATCATCAGCCTATCATCGTCCACTGCTGAACATAGGCCTCTCCCAAGGCGCGCCAAAAAAAACTCTGTCCTCTGCCTTCCTCATCCAGTCGCTCCCCGCTACCTTTTTTAGGTCGTCTGTCCAGCGGGCAGCAGGACGTCCCACACTACGTCTACCAGTTTACGTCTACAAATTTCTTGTTAGGAGTGTGTTATTTAATTCAGGTATCAGTTTAAGATTAATGCTAACTTTAATAATAGGGATATGATATTAACATGTATAAAATAAATTTCTAATACTTTGTTTCGAACTATTCTATATTATTGTACAAAATCTGTGTCTAATTTTAGTATGGCTATGGAAGAGCGGAGCCTCCCCACGCAAGCATTATCATGCTCAAAAGGAGACTCCAATCACTATTTATTGTAAATCGCTAATTACTGTGAATGAAATAAACATTTTATTTTTTTTATATTTTATATATTTTTTTTATTTTTTTATTATTAATAAGGAACAGTCAAAAGGGTCCTAAAAGGGTCAGATCAAAATTTACCCGAAACCGACGAGCGTGTATGAAACGATACATTATGACTGGAAGAGGCAAAAAAGGTGTTAGGATTTGAGCCAATGGCGATCGTTTGTTTATGCCTACCCCAATGGGACAAGCCTTTCAAAAGCAAAAAAACAATTTGCTAAAGAAATTCACAGTCAATTTTTGAAAACTATCTAAGTATGGTAACTTCAAAAATAATATCGATCTATCAAATACCAAGCAGTAAACTTCGTAAAACTAATCATGATTTAGTGACCGGAAAAAAAGTCATAAAACGTTCACTGAAGTAAATCACAGTCAAAGTCTAAAAACTATCAATTTAAAAAATGTCCAGACTCTTTTCGCTTTGCAATTCCAAACGCTCACAGAATCCTTTTTATTTGGACGCTTTTAAATTTAATTGAAAACTCAAACGGCCAATAAATATCGGAAAATAATTTTGTAAAGCATTCCGCTAGAACGAACGAATGAATGAAATGAACGAATTGAGCGATTGAATGGACTTTAAAGCTGCCTCCAAATGGTTTTTGTTTTGTGATTGATTGTAATTTACCGGCTGAGGTTTAGTGTTTCTGTCCTATAGCTACATGCCACATAATAAGTATGTGATGTCTACCAATCCGCATTGGGCACACTTGGTGGACTAACGCCTATACACTCGATACATCCCTGAGAGTAGGCCTGTGCTGTGCTATGCAGTGGGATATATTATACAGAGTGATAGGATAGGTAAATAGCAGTGTAAATAAAATTAAAGTAATGCAACTGTTTACCCTTACACCCTTTATAGGCTAATGATGGCATACTCATGAACTCTTACTTGAGATACCTACTGGTCTTATTCATTTCTTCGTTATGTAATTTATCGAATGTTTTGTCCTGATGAAACGGGAATATCCTACGCCTCCATTCCAAGGTCACTTTCATGACAGTCGTAAAATTGGAAACACATTGAAAACTATGTCGCTTTATTTCCCAGCGGTCTCGATTTTAGACAGACTCTAAAAATGTCAGTCACCTTTTTGTGATGGACGTTTTTTGACCTGGATCAGTGGGACCTATATCCGTCCGTCTAGGAAAGGTCTAGGAGTCTGGAATTCCTGTGTATTTGTCGGTAAACAATTATAATAAATTTATTAAATTTCACAAAAAAAAACCATTTACGCCTTTATTTCTTTACGAGCGTTAACCCGCGACTTTGTTCGCACAAATTATATACCAGATTTTAAGTCAAATCATAAACTATCAAACAAAAAAAGTTTCATCAAAATCGGTTCAGTAGTTTTTGCGTGATGCTCGTTCAAACAAACCAACACCCAAACAAACACACAAACAAACAGAGAAACAAACAGACAGACAAAAAATCCAAAAATTGGTGATATGGAATCAGGGATACCTAAAAACCATATCGTAACTTTTTTTTTGTTAATATCTTCAATGTACAGACAAACTTCCTGTTACAGTTTTATAATAGTTTAGATTTATAACGCCTAGGTCTTAAAATGTCGTGCCCAAATAGTATACAGGGTCTTATTTTTTAATAAATTATGCTTACAGTTCTTAAGGAGCTGATTAGACATTTCTCTGAGAGACTAACAAATAAATCACGAAAAAAGTGCTATAATTAGGGACATATAGTTTTGTATGGAACAACTTATTTAATTTCTTTTTGTGATTTCGATATTGGATTAGCGGAATTTTTAATTATTGATGAATAACTGATGCGTTGTTTGGAATGATTTCAGCATCATTATCAGCCTACTTCCCACTGCAGGGCACAGGCCTACCCTCAGGGATGGTGTATGGGTGTCCACCACGCGTGCCCAATAGGGATTGGTAGACTTCACATACGTATCGGAAGTTCTTCTTCAGCATATTATTATGCAGATTTCCTCACGATGTTTTCCTTCACCATTTGAGAGCAGTCGGTATTACGTAATTAAGTTAGAAAAACTTATTGTTACATGGCAGGTCATCCGTGCGGATTCGAACCTGGACCTCAAGATTGAGTTTCCATAGCTCTCTGCTCTACGGAATGATTTGATGAAGACTAAATAATTATAAATTTACAATTAAGAAACAGATAAAAACGACAGATTACAAAGTGTCTTCAATCAAAACAGTTTTATTTTTATTTCTATACTTAAAAGGAAATAAGACGAAACTCAATCTCGGAATAAAATAAAGAGCCCGGAAGATGTCCATCAAATTATCATTAAGAAGTGATAGATGTGTAATGAGGGAGTGAGATGAGAGAAATAAAAAGAGAGGCACAGATGGGCCGTTGTACAGTGATAAATTACCATGTTGTGGTGCAAGTAGGGATTCGGACTAAGTTGTATTTGACTTGAGTTACTACTCGTACCTATGATTATATTATAGGCCTGATTCAGGATTCAGTGTTGTTAACCATTTTTACAAAAAATACTAAAGTGCTGTTTAAAAAATGCCTAAAATAAAAATGTATGAAATGCCAAATGAATGACAATTGTATTTTTAGGTATTTATTAAAACGAAACAAACAATTACTATGCATGATTATTACTACCATGTGAAGATGTCATGACGTTACGGTGATGATTTGTAAATTGTATTTCAATATTATGCAACTATATCAAAAGACTATCGATAGTTTTAGCATTAGACATAATATGCATACAAAAGGGCATGAACCATTATCACACAAGCTATTTTTGAGCCTAGGCGATTTCGCAACTATACCGCAACGACGTCGCAACTGCACCATCACGATACGCTATCGTTCCATCAACGCCTACGCTCAAAAATCACTTGTGTGATATGACTGTAAATCTTTAAAAAAATACCAGCTAAGACATCAAAAATCACTAGATCTAGTGAAAAAGTCTCTGAAAGCGGCAACACTCCATCCGGAACCAATTCTGAATCAGCCTAGCTAGCATGCCACCCCCGAGAAAACGACAAAAATCGAGATGTGCCTCCATGTTTATTATTTTACGTAGGCCAGAAAGAGCGCGCATGACGTTTTTCTCGTTTAAACGCTTTGTCGTGGGTGGCATGCCAGCTAGGCAGGTTTATTCCGTATGTATATATATATATATATATATATATATATATTTTTTTTTTTTTTTTATTTATTTATTGTAAGAAAAATGACAAAGATTTGGACAACTGAACTACCATACTATACAACTATACCATACCATACCATACCATACTACTACAATTGATATGGCGGACCTTAGGGTTGAACCTCATCTGGCAGCAAGGCATCGCCTTTTTCCGTCGCTCCATCCTTTTCTGTCATTCAGGAACATCATTTGATAGAGCAAATAAGATTGACGGAACGCGATCGCGCGCGTCGGTGCTGCGGCTCCGTCGACCTTATATGCTCTAGCAAATGACGTTCCTGAGTGACAAGGATCGCCATAACGACCGGTCCTGCGCTGCCCTCATCCAACGGGTTCCCGCCGCCTTCACAAGGTCGTCGGTCCACCGTGTGCGGGGCCTACCCACGATGCGCTTTCCGGTACGCGGTCGCCACTCGAGAACTTTTCGGCCCCATCGGCCATCGGTTCTGCGGGCAATATGCCCCGCCCTCTGCCACTTTAATTTAGCAATTCTTTGGGCTATGTCAGTTACTTCTGGTTTACACCCTGTATAGGTAAGTAAAGTTAAATATTCTGGTTATATTTTCAATACTAACCAGTTAAAGTCAGTGAATATTTTCATAAACAATCTAGAAACGAATCTCTATGCTTGTATGTTGTCAGATTTTCGTTAAAATATACAGTTTCAATCACAGTATAAGAAAGAGTTATTATTACTAAATACAGTACGGACACTCCCATCCTCCCACCAACTTTTTACCTCACCCCCTCTGTCGCCCTCTGGTTACCCGCCAGTTACCTAAGAAGAAGACTTAAGGTTCAATTTCTTTAGTTTCGCATGTGCTGACGTCATCTTGTCAATTTCAATTTTTTGTATGCGGTGTCCGGGCTGTGGTTTTGAATGCTAGGATCAATTTAAGATTTGTATGGAAATCTTTGAGGCACTATTTAAAATTATACATTTAAACGAAAATCTGTCAACATGCAAGCATAGAGATTAGTTTCTAGATTATTTCTGAAAAATTTAATTGACTTTAATTGGTTAGTATTGAAAATATAAACAGCTCGGCTAGCATGCCACCCACGACAAAGCGATTAAACGAGAAAAACGTCATGCGCGCTCTTTCTGGCATACGTAAAATAATAAAGATGGAGGCACATCTCGATTTTTATCGTTTTCTCGGGGGTGGCATGCTAGGCCTACTTGAGAGTGATTTTTGAAACTCTTTGAAATTTATTGAACTCGGCAGTTGAAAATGTCAATATTAGTATGGAGATATCTAGCATAGCATCTTTCCACTGCTGATTTGACATTCAAAAATCATACTACAGGAGTGCGATTTTTGAAAGTCAAATAAGCAGTAGAAAGATGCGTATCTCCATACATTTTCAACTGCTGAGTTAAAAGTATGAGTTTTAAAAATCGCACTCCAGACTTCGTTTGTAAGGAGCGCGTTTCGAATATAAAAATGTCAGCCCAAATCATCCACATGCACACAATCCGTCATAAATCATACATAACCGAAATAACCGTTCGATCAGATACTGCAGTTCGTTCACATTTATAACTAAACAATTATAGTAATATAATTTCTAACTAATAAATGAGCCCTTTCGTTTCTTATCTGATGTTACAATGTGACTGTGACAAATGAGATGCTACTATCTTGGTATCTTGGCTGACTTACACGTCGCTAGTGGCAAGTAGAGGGAACGGTGTGTAAATAAGGCAGTTAAAACTAATTTCAATTAAATTACTTTGACTCCACTCCACTGCTAAATTGAATATACAGGGTGTAAATGACAGCTTAGCAAATACTGAAATGGTGAACTCAGACCATTAAACTGAATAACTTTCACTATGGAGCCTACCTCAGGAGACGCGAAAAAAAATCTGCTGTCCCGTACAAAACTGCTGTACCTATTCGACTCGAATGTGTGGGACAGCTGATTTTTTTTCGCGTCTCGTGAGGTAGGCTCGGTAATGAAAGTTGTTCAGTTTGATTGTCTGAGTTCATCGTTTCAGTATTTGCTAGGCTGTCACTTGCACCCTGCATAAAAATTGGTCCAAAAAATATTAAAAACACGACTAAAATTACGTTTAATGAACAGAATCAGTAACGTATCCTTCGTCAAAACAGTAGAACATTATCAACGCATCCACAACATACTTCTACTACTTCTTAAAATCTGTTAATAATAAGCGATTCATTATTTATATTTTTAATTAACTTTTATTTTTTCTAAAGTGACCAGCATTATGGCCATTATTACCAATAAAGACAAGCAAAAAGTATTTAAAAAATACCTATTCTTGAAGAAAAGGAGAATAATAGATTCTGATTCAAGCAATATTATCTATCTATCTATACTATTATAAAACTGTAACAGCAAGTTTGTCTGTACATTGAAGATATTAACAAAAAAAAAGTTACGATATGGTTTTTAGGTGTCCCTGATTCCATTTCACCAATTTTAGGATTTTTTGTCTGTCTGTTTGTTTGTGTGTTTGTTTGTGAATTTGTTTGTGTGTTTGTTTGGGTGTTTGTTTGTTTGAACGAGTATCACGCAAAAACCACTGAATCGATTTTGATGAAACTTTTTTTGTTTGAAAGCTTATGATCTGACTTAAAATCTGGTATATAATTTGTGCGGACGAAGTCGCGGGTTAACGCTCGTACTATTATAAAACTGTAACAGGAAGTTTGTCTGTACATTGAAGATATTAACAAAAAAAAAGTTACCAATTTTTGGATTTTTTGTCTGTCTGTTTGTTTCTCTGTTTGTTTGTGTGTTTGTTTGGGTGTTGGTTTGTTTGAACGAGCATCACGCAAAAACTACTGAACCGATTTTGATGAAACTTTTTTTGTTTGATAGCTTATGATCTGACTTAAAATCTGGTATATAATTTGTGCGGACGAAGTCGCGGGTTAACGCTCGTAAGAGATAAGTGTACTTTTAGCAACCATCAGCAGCACGGCTGATTCAGTGTTTATGTGGTGTAGAGCATCTCTGTGATGGGGATGGACCAGGTCTGCCTGCATAACTCCAGTTAGTTTAGAATTTACAGATGTTTAAAGGTCAGTAAAAAATTAACGATTAGCTGCAAGGCTGATCGTATAATCATGTCAGTTTTTGTACTATTCACTTGGCTACAGTACACGCTAAAATAATATCATAATATCAGCCTTACAGCTGCTCGTTAATTTTCTACTGACCATTAAACCATTAAAAATTTTCTATGACAAATTTCAAAGCTTTATATCTTCGTAATTATTTTATAAATTGCAAATGTTATTTGTAACGCGGCATCTAGATTTTCTAAACTATTTTTCCATATATACAAAGTTACTAATATTAATTTCATCTACGCGTATCGTGAGTCAAACTTTTGTATGGAGTGAAACCACCTTAACACGTTCCGGGGCGGTGAACGAGACACAATAGAACTTTTATTGTTATCACTGCTATAGCCGGTCACTGTCCCGGAACGTGTTAAGGTGTATACAACTCTAAATAAGATTATGAAAACCACTGTTACCGGTGAAAATTAAGATTTACCCTAAGTTCTTACCTACATTGCTATTCAGACATACGTATCTATAAAATAAGTCATCTCCAAAAAACTGTAGAACATTAAATTCCCAAACGTATAAAAAGGAGGATAACTGAAAAAGTTTGGTTATAAGCCGTAAAAGAGAGGTACCATAAAGGAACTCTATTAAAAAGTTAGCCAAAGGGGTTTTTTCATTTCGTACCCCATGGGTCTGAACTACTTTAGGGGGCATTTCTTTATGCTGTTACCTTGGATGTGGGAAAAAGTTGGATATGTCACAAATTACTAATTTACAGTATAAGCTCGAGTTAAATATCGTGGTGTCAACAATATCAAAGATAATGGTGGATCTTAATCAACATCAGCCTATACAACGTGTTAATGAATTAGCGCAAAACTTCATACACCCCAACTGATTTATAACAAAATAATTAGATTGAAACAGTAATTTCATTATTACATAGTACTAATTTTAAGTTATTCGCATTTTAAGTTTTGAAGAAAAAATGATTTGTTATAATTTCAGCAATGAATGAAAGCGCTAACGTACTCATGGATACATTTTAATAATCTTGTTTTGGTAGTAAGTAGGGTGAGTGTGCCCGTGGGGTGGGTTGACATCGGGCTCAGTAAATTTTAAATTTTACAAACAAATTAATTAAAACATTTAATTTTTAAGTAACAATATAATAACAATATAAATTAATATTTTGAAAAAAATTACCTATTTTGAATTGAAACCATGATAATTCGATTCTGCTCTCGATTCTTAACAAACTACTTTGTAGCTTTGTGTTAATTCATTAAAATAGGTGCATCCCACTGCAGGACATAGGCCTCCTCTGATGAAAAAGCTTAAAAAACCCTGCCGTACTCCACCACGAGGCCCCAATGCGGATTGGTATAGGCAATAAGGTAGTGGTCAACATGATGAAATATTTTCAAGCCGTTTGGATAGATCTCCAACCCTCGCCCCACGTTGGGGCTTAAAAATAGGTCTTCTGCCACCTAACGGATGTATCTGGGAAAGCATAGAGGCACGCGAGATTAAATACAGACAGATGAGGGCAGCGCAGTACCGGTGGTCGACGATCTTTGGGGGAAGGCTTTGTCCAGCTGTGAAAGTCTTTCGGGTGACGACTTCGGTATCTGAACGGTAAGACATTTTCTTTTGTAAAACGGGGCATTTCATTTTCAATTTAAAAAATTCTTTTATCTTTTTCTCTACTGCACATTGTACTAGTTTTCGCACATCTATGTAACTGAAAGTTTTCCTTTTCGTGCAGTGAGGACAGAGAACTTTTTTGATGGTAAAAAATTTGATGACGTCAGAGTTCAGTTAAATTGAACTTTCTTTATTTTGTCTTTAGAATAAAATGGAGTTGGACGTAAAAAGGTTCTAGTAGCCTGAAGGCGATTCGTTTTGATGAGGATGGCACGGTAGAAGTTGGCGTAAAATAATCGTAACCACACTTATAAAGGACACTTCCCATGGGTATGGAACACAGATCACAAAAACTAAAGGGAGATGGGAAAAGGGGGAGGGGCCAGTGTCGAGAGCAATATGCGCAAAAACGAAACACATTGCTCGCGACAGTAAGGATTCAATTTATTATGAGACTGAAAGCCAGCCGAGATATTATGCGTAAATAGTTTACAATGCTTGCGTAGTACTAAAGATTATTCGAACGATGAGTTCTGATACCGCAATGGGTAATGAGCACATTCAAGCTAACAAAATACTTTCTATCGCGTGGTACTGGTGGTAATGCGACACTAGTTTTCGTACTCATCGCGTTGGTTGGCATCTCTCTAGATCTCTATGGTATGGAATAATGTTTTTGTGGTCGAAATGTCGATTCGGTACCTACGTTTGTAGGTAACTACTTCCCTACCATAATTCTCGAATTTTGCAGTGATAACTGATAAGTCTTCCGAAGGAATCTTCTTTAATATGGAGCAGTGTGAGAGATATTTTTATTATCAGTCATCGATGTCTCACTGTTGGGCGAAGGTTTAACTCCCTCTGTTCTCTCCAAGAGTCTCTGTTCTGCGGTTCGATAGGCCATGACGCGCTCCATACAAACGAAGTTTGATTTTATTTTCAATACTAACCAATTAAAGTCTATGAAATTATTCAGAAACAATCTAGAAACTAATCTCTTTGCTTGTATTAAATCAGATTTTCGTTAAAATGTATAGTTTTAAAGTTACAGTGCCTCAAAGATATCCACACAAATATTAAATTAATCATAGCATTAAAACTGTATAATTCAACAAAAGTCTGACTGAATATAAACATAGAGATTAGTTTCTAGATTCTTTCTGAAAAATTTTATTGACGTTAATTGGATAGTATTGATAATATCACCAGACTACGTTTGTATGCAGCGCGCAGTTTCTAGATTGTTTCTGGAAAATTTCATTGACTGTAATTAGTCAGTATTGAAAATATAACCAAACTTAGTTTGTATGGAGCGCGCAGCTATCAATTTCGTCCCGCCACCACGTCTAGGCTCAGAATAAGAAAAAGTATCTAGTACTACGTCTAGGTTAGATTCTGCCTCGACGCCAATTTCGTTTCGTTGGTCGCCAGTTGGTGGTGGTTTTGGCCGATACCTGGCATACGGTAGACATGGCCAGCCCAATCCCACTTTAGATTGGCAACAATGGTGGCGACGTCTGTCACTTGGGTTCTGGAGTGGATGACTACATTTCTGACTCGGATGACCAGTTTCTAGCCTAGGAGATGAGAGATGCACCTTCACTAAATAAATATAACAGCTGATTTTTTTTACCGTTCCAAAACTTTCAGAGGTATCAAACTGAACAACTTTTAAAATGGAAACATACCTGAATTCGAAAAAAAATCTGCTGTCTCATACATTCGAGTTGAGTAGGCATTGCAGTTTAGTATGTAACAGCTGATTTTTTTTGCGATTTCATGTTTTCTCCCATAGTAAAATTTGTTCTGTTTGATAATCTGAACCAGCCCTGAAAGTGTTAAAAAAAATTATCCGGTATTTACGTTTAGCTGAATTATACGTTAAAGTAGGTTAAAGTAGTAGGCTATGTAAAAACTTACTTACTTCTAGTGTATTTATAGTTCAGTTTACATTGTAAAGCCGTTTCGTATCTTGTGTAGGTGAACTATAAAAGCTGCATCATACGATAAAAGATGCAGTACAAAAGGGAATCAATTTGTCGATATCGCCTTCGCTCTACGTTAAAATGCAATTTAACGTCTCTACCAAGTTAAATAGATATTCTGTCTCATATTTACTTTAAATCTGTCTGGAAAATTATACTTTAGCGTGTTGTAACAGAGTCGGTTTTACATTGAATAATGTTTGCATTAGTAGTCTATCTTGGGTTACTAAGGGTGAATTTTCATATACCTTATTTATATTTTTCTTATATTTGGTTATATCCAAACTCCAGGTTTGCCAAAGAGCAATGGAGCGCAGCATATTAGGTGTCAGAAGGATCGACCGGGTTAGAAACACCACTCTGCGCTCCAAGACCCAATAGCTGATGCAGGTGTTAAGGCCGCCAAACTGAAGTGGGACTGCGCCAGACATGTTTGTCGCATGCATACGGAGCGATGGGCAACGATCGCGACCCAATGGGAGCCCGACGATAGAAGTCGGGGCCGGGGCAGACCAAGAAAGAGATGGCGCGAAGACCTGGATGCCCACGAAGCGAAATAGCAACTGATGGCACAGGATAGGGAAGGCTGGAAAGATTAGAGCATAGGGAGAGCTGAGGAGAACTTTGCCCAACAATGGCACAAAATAGGTTAAAAAATAAATATTTAGTTATGTACACACGGCTACAGATCAACCTATCCATAGTTGGACTCTATATCCATGAATATAGAGTTCAACTATGGGTAGGTTGACCTATCGAAAGATAGTCCAGAAAAGATATTGGAGTAAGGCCTACCCCAAAGGTTCATGACCATGAGCCGTGATAGCTCAAAGGAAAGAGAATTTTCATGTCGTGGGATTGATTCAAAGCCCATACCATAGTTTTTAGGGTTGAAGGAAAAACATGGTGAGGAAAATCTTCATTATTAGATTTCGCATTGATCCATTGTCCATTTAAAGTGGCGACGGGCTCACTATACCTGTCAGCACAGAGTACTACAATTACCTGCTATCAGTATCACACTAGAGAGAGTTTGGGAACTGCTTATCAAAGGACAGTGGGCAGAAGTGGTCCAAGAGCCCCCCCTCCATAAGTGGCACACTACGTTTGAAATTTAATATAGAACATTTTTATAATATGCGGTATCAATATCTTTTCAAAAAAAGATACAGGATGTTTTGTTTAGCGGTTTTTCGTACAAATGTTAGCATTTAGCCGCTATTTACATCTTTTGCTTGAATTGTTTGTGTCATGTAGATAGAATTATTGTTTTTGATTATTATTAATGCAAAAGAATCTTTAGCCCTCAAAACTCGCAACACTTAAAACGAGCAAATCGTTATCTCATCTTGAAATTGCCGTTATAGTAAACGTGAGCCTTATTACTTTTGCACGCTTAATAATAACTTTAAGTAGTTTTAGCTAACTGTCTGATCACCCCAAAAGACATTACTCCTTTTGGGACCATAATAATATCAAAACTACTACCCCCTAAAACGACTGCGTCGAAAAAACACCCTGTATCTTTTTTTACCCCGAAAATATTTTGATGCCCCTTGGGTGCCATGCACCTACGTTTGGGTATCCTCTAACTATCCCTACCTATGTCATAGAGTTAGCTATATAGCTATATATATAGCTCTTGGACCCGTGGCCATACATTTTTGCCCAGTGTCCTTTAGATATTCTGATTAGGTAACTGATTTATTAGAAAAATATTTTATTTATCGCTGGATCTCTCGGAAAACTTGTGAGCAATTTATTTTTTATTTTATTTCGGACTTTACGAAACTATGAGTTAGTGTGCACCTATTATGCCCTATATTTAGCTTTACGGAATAGGAAGTAGAAGCTAAACTTTCCCATCGATTAACATAACACAATTGACATTTAAGGAGTTAGGTTGGGCTAGTGTTGGAAAGGTAAAGCTCAAAATACACTACGCGACAATTTGTGGCAGGTTTTGTACCAGTGGTGTCGTTTATAAGCTTTGGTGATCAAATTCCTTGTAGGGCGCGACGATGCCATGCCCTGAAGTACTTTTTGAATCGTGAGGTTCAAAATCATGATCAAATGATGCATAGTAACGAGTGACTTTCATAAATCCAGTTCTATGTCGAATCTTCGATCCATGCCAAGGTCGTCGCATACCAAAGAGTTTTAAAAACGTATGTACGATTTTGTCATGGAAAATATTGTGTGGAGACCTAAACTCGGATTCAAAAATATACGACCAACATTTGCAGGTGGATAAATAACTTTGCGAACTAATTTTAGTCTAGTTCATTCATAGGCTAAGTGTGTATGTAAAACTGGTAATCAAATTAAGATTTGTTGTTTAGAGATTCTTCAATTTAAATGTGTGTCTATACAAAAGTGGCGAAACTATCTAACTCTCACTATAATCAACAGAGTTTGGCTGCTACTAAGTGAAATGATTCCCTCTCAGGAATAGTCGTGAGAATTGTGGATATTATACAATAATATTTTATTTTTATCTTCTCAATGAGGTTAGAAAATAACGCTAAACTCCCATTTTCATTTAGTTATTAGCTTGAATACAATTTTTAATAACAAGATAAAAGACATTTCCCAATCCTTCGCCTTCAAAACTGGAAATTTGAATTTGAATTGTATAAGAAGTGCCACTGTAGAAAACGACAATACCCATTTTCTTGGGAAGCACGATATCCCTCCTATCCTGTGTAGAATTTCAGCTATCATATGATTCGTATGTGTTCTTTGATCATACATATTTGCCAGCTGCGAAACGACCCCGAAACGAAAATACTTAGTCACATGGGCAATGTCATTTAAAAATTAATGAAATTTAGATGACGTCACAAATCGTTTTGACGGCCGATAAAGAGTAGCTGATTTGACTAGTTGTCAAGTAGCCTATTATAGTACCTTCGTTAAAAGCCTCCTAGCATGTTTCGGCGACTAAGCAGCCCGTGTAATTTGCCCCTAAAGCTTTCTCTCTGTATTCCGCATCGGCTTGGACAATAGCCCTTATAAGTTACATGCATTTTCATCAATTCCCTTATACAGATTAACAGAATATGTTTCCAACTCTCTCGTCTACGAGAACAGCCAAACGAGGATATAAGGAGAGAGGGGAGAATAATTAAAGGACATTTTTTTTTTCTCAGTGTGATCGGAATTGGAAATAACTAAGTTGATAGAAAAATCTTGAACATTATCACACGTCCCAATCGTACGGGTACTAGAATCTAGTTTAAATTTATACAAGGTGTGCGTTTCATACTTAAAAGGGTGCTGAATACCATCAAACTAAACCGCTTACTTTCAATATGGAGCGAACATTGAAATCGCAAAAATCTGCTGGGAATTTGGGTCGAAATTGACGCTTGAACAACTTTGCCATGAATGGGACTTTTAAACTGTAACCGGCACCATTTAGTGACAAAAAGACAACCTGAAAAAAAAAATAAAAATAAACTCTACGCAACATAGAATACTAATTTTTATCTCCCAGAATTACCAATGGACTCATATTTTTAATTAGATTTAACAATATAAATTATTTTTGAACAATAAAATTAACATGGAAATTTTAAAAATTAGGTATTCATTAGGAAATACTAATCTATTTTTAAAACCTTCTAAGTAGACAAAAATATTAAGACCATGTTTAAAGTATGTAAAATGGTAAAGCCTTAAAAATGTGCAAAAAAATATTTACTACCACGTTTTTTTGAACCAGATAAAAGCTAAATTTTAAATTTGGGGCTGTTGCGGATGACATTATTTTTGTTTGAAATTTTTGTATATTTCTAGGCTCAAATTGACTCTTAAGTAATATACCGAAAAAAAATATCAATTATTAATTAGTCCCGGCTCAAACCGTAAAATGACTTGGCTATTTTCTATCTCGGCTCCATAGTGAAAGTTGTTCAGATTGATGGTCAAAAACACCCCGCAAAGTATCGCTCATTTAACAAAATAGAATAATAGTTTTGAAAGACTCTACATTCTCAAAGTCTTTGTAAGTATGTTTTACAGAAGACCATAGACAATTTTCTGAATACATTTTCTGTTAAACATTTCAACAATACACCACGTAAAGAAATCTACATCTTTACCTTTCAAACCATCACCATTTAAATATCAAATAGAGATCCTCAATCAAATAAACTAAACTATAAATTCAATATTGTACCTACTACAAAACGGTTCTGTACACGAAATGAGGGAAAGACAAACAGAACAACACAACAGTTCAAACCAGAGTTGTTTGTGCTGGTTATTTGTACTGGAGCTATTAGGTTTAAATTCGTTTAATTACGTCACGGATTTTGAGTATTACATCATTAATATTACGTTTCTGAAAGGGTAAGGTACGGAAGTAGTTAGGTATGCCTCCCACCTCCTTTCTTATGTTGGGTAAATGATGTCAGCATTGGTTTATGGATATTTTTATGTACTTGTTTACACATAGAAAATATCTAGTCACTTTAACTATAATTTTGTATTTTTTTTTTTTGAACGAAGCTTGCATTTTTTTTTAGAATAGTGCCTTTGACGAAGTATGTTGCGGATGCGTTGATAATGTTTTACTGTTTTGACGAAGCCAACATTGCTGATTCTGACATTTTGTAAATTTAATCGTGTTTTTTATATTTTTTTCCAATAACTGATTTATTTTGTAAATATAAGTGTAATCATGTAATTGGCGCTGTAAATAAATGTTATTGTATTTATTTGCTGTTTGATAACCAATAAAGCTAAGCTAAGCTAGCTATGTTAAGCTCGCCTTAGTACATAACGACTTACTGTAATTTTTTCATTGTTATGTTTTTACTGTATAATAAATAGTATCATCAATAAAGATAAATTAAATTAAATAATATGTCAATTTCTAGATTTTTTTATAAGTATTATACAGGTAGATTTAATTAAATCTGTTTTGTTTTACTGGTATTATTATTGATTTTGACAAATTAGCATAGTTACTCTTTTTTTTTAGGTGTTGATAGATCTAGATGTCTCATGTAAAATCTATGCAAATTTGTATACGAATAAGGGGTTTTCCAAGATAAGTACGAAGACACATCTGTAGTTTCTCTATTATAACATTGGCAATCTTTGGCGTTCCAAATCGCCACTACTAATAAATTCACAATAACATCAAAATTGTCAATTTGTTTTACTGTACATAAACGAACATTTATTGCTTGAGAAGTCAATCAATTCAAAGAATCAAAACGTCTTTTTCATTAATAACCATCACAATTATATTCTTTTCATGAATTTACCGATTAGAAATGTTGTCGGTGCAGTGGTTCTAACATAAACTTAATATGAAAGAATGAGATTCCGACCTTACCGAAAAACCTACGCGTGCGAAAGATATTATAATAATATCATAGCCGTAAAACCACTTTGAAACAATGAAGTCTCTGTTGGTATCCTGTCAAAAAATTATCTCGTATTATTTTATGATTTTCTTTATAATTAATTTTGTGTTTTATCAGACAAATATAAAAAATCATTACAGTATCCTATTCTGTGTTGGAATGCAGTGTAACTTGTACCAGCAACTCAAATACAGAGAAGTTTTAAAGGTAAATACCATTAGTACAGTACTACTTTCATAATACTTTTTTTCATATATGTTATTCTTAAAATTATTTCGTAATACATTCATTACATGCACTGAGCGTCCTATTTTCTAAATAATATATTATTTGAAATAATTATGTGTAAGATCAAAAAATATTGTATAAGTACGTGAAAAAGAAACCGTTTCGCATAGAGATTGATTTCCAAAATCTATCACTAAAACTCACACACGTATCAATTCCGCACATATTGACATTTCGGTTTCGGTGATGCGATCATGAGGAGATGGTTGGTCTATTACGATAGTATATTAAGTTTATGGGTTCTAACTGGTAACCAAATGGAATGGAGTGGGCTTCAAAGATATCCTCCATTGGCATAAATAAACACTCAAAAAATGAGTTAGTAATTACATCCAAGTACTAGACCATATTTTTCTGAGGCATGCGAAAGAACTTGTGACCGACTTTTCAAACAGACATACCTCAGATGCCATCAATTCAAACCGCAACGACTTAAGGCTCTTAGTACGAGCCTTAACAGGACACTGCAAGTTAAACAAACACCTACACAGAATGGGGCTTGTAGACTCACCCACTTGCAGATTTTGCTGTGAAGCAGAGGAAACGCCCATACATCTCCTCTGCGAATGCGAAGTGCTCATTCACAGCAGGAGTCGCCATCTAGGTGGATACATAATAACACCTACTGACATTAGGGACCTTCCCTCCAAAAGCATAACACGGTTCATGAAGTCCGTGGGCCTAGGAAATGACCTTTAGGTCTAGGGTGACAGCTACAATAGATCTATCTAGGTCGCAGTAGCTATTTGGTCATTGACCAAGCCCTTATAACCAAATAATAATAATAATAGACCATATTTTGATGGCAGGCCATACTTAAAGAAAATAAAAATGTTGTTCAACAGCTCTGTACAAAACTCTATTCTATCGAAGAATACTATCTAGGTACTACTATAATAGAGTAATTGAAACTTAAACTACCGTTCTATAAGTTAGAACGTCATAGGGTTGTGCTGTGACAAAAGAAAATGTCTATCTACCCATACATTACCACCCATACAGACTAAGGGATCTACCGGAGGATGGGCAGCAGCATCCTCTTAGTACAAACATTCAATCCAACTGCGATCGCCAACCCGTCTGCCAAGCGTGGCGATTATGGCAAATCCCCCCATTTTGGGGGAGGCCTATGTCCAGCAGTGGACGTTTATCGGCTGATATGATGATGATGATGACCCATGCATTATTTAATAATCATCATCATTAGCTTCCTATCTGTCACGTTTGTGGACTTCACATACATACATCGCAATTTCTGACAGTCGATAACACAATCTTCTTTCTCCAGCGTAGGTATATGCAGGTCTTCTCACTATGTTTTAACCTGCATGCTTCAATTTCGAGGCATGTATTGTACCCACTGTCCATTACAAGTGGCGACGGGCTCACACCCCGTCACACTGGCCAGAGTTTCGGTACTAGTGAAACGTGGATGTTCTGAGGTTTCAGAATATCTCTGAGTCGAAAATGGGTCACGAAGATGTCTTCAGATACGACCGGGGGAAAGCGTTTCACCTCCCGTACGTACTATGCGCAAGAATACTGGACTATGCTGCATCTCAAACCAATGCCTTGTCTACTGGAATGTCTCGTCTACTGGAATGTCTAGTCTACAGGAATGCCTCGTCTATTGGAATGTCTCGCTTATTGGAATGACCCCATAATTTCTCCGTTTCTGCTACTACATGTTTTGACAAGTGACTTTTATTAACGGCCTCGTCCGTGATATTTTAGACTTTCTTTGGAAGAAGTGTTTTCTTTATGTCTATTTTATTATCATCTCTCATCATCACCCTCATCGTGTGACTGTCTAGATTAAAGAATCCTGCGTAAGCTCTCTTTTCTTTTCCCTCTAGATTCCTAATGGAATGTACGGGGGTCGGAGCCCTCTGGGACCCCCGACCCTCGTAACACGACAATACGCATCGGAATTTCTTTTTCATTCTTCAGCGTATGCAGGTTTCCTCACGATGTTTTCTTGCACCGTTTGAGAGCAGTTCGTATTATGTACGTAAGTTAGAAAAACTGTATTATTTTGGATATTTCTAATTAAATATATACTTAAAGTAAAAAAACGTATAGTTGATTTTTCACAGCCCTAGCACGTTAACATATCAATCTGTATAAGTTAGACAGAACAGCTTAGACTTAAGACCTAAGTTGTCAAGTTCCAACTTGTCTCCAGTAGTTAACTATTGCTTCGCTCGTTTAGCTTAATTGGTCTTTATTGAGGTTAGAGCTATTGGTTGTTTAAGCGTTAGTTATAGCTTAATTTACAAAGGAACTTGTTTCAGACTGAACATAATAATTATGTCTGTAGAACATGCCTCGACAAAACGAGAAAACGGTTATGCTCGCTCCCTTTCGCATACGCAAAGAAACAAAGAACGAGGTCGATTTTTAACGTTTTCTCGGGGGTGACATGCTAGGCCTCTTAGCCTAGAATATACGAGTGTCGTAAGAGGCTACTAAAAGGTTTGTTTTGTGTTTTATAACATTTTTGAATATGAATTAACGAGACAGCAGTGCACAGAGAAAAAACTGTTTTTAACAATTATTTATTTATTTGTAAGACAAAAAAAACAAGACACAATGTACACCTTGAAACATAACTAGATTTTATTGTTATTATAATTATGTTTTAATGTCTGTGACTTTAGTCACATCTACCAGAATAACTTATAGCATTGAATTAACAAGTTCCTGATAAAAGTGCTAACATTTTTTTCTCCGTGTGTTGATATTCTGTTTGGAGTCAGAACAATGTATAGTGCCTATAAGCGTTACGTTTATCTACGTCTACACTAATATTAATAATAAGCTATCAAACAAAAAAAGTTTTTCAAAATCGGTTCAGTAGTTTTTGCGTGATGCTCGATCAAACAAACAAACACACAAACAGACAAAAAATCCAAAAATTGGTGATATGGAATCAGGGAGACCTAAAAATCATATTGTAACTTTTTTTTTGTTAATATCTTCAATGTACATAACAGACACACTTTCTGTTACAATTTTATAATAATTTAGATAAGTATTGTGAATAGCTGTTCGTTTGTTTTTACTTATGTAGGGAAGGAGTAGTTTCTGGAACAAAAATTATTCTAAACCGACTCGTAGACAAATTCTATACTATCCCTGAGTAAAATAGGCTATATTATAATTACATTGTCCTCGCAGATGAAGTCGCGGCCATCAGCTAGTTTACGGTAATCTTAAATCTCTCACAAAAAAAAAACTGATAAATTTCAACATCCAACAGGAAATAACAGAGTTTAAATGCAAAACAATCCAAACACAAGTCTAATGCATTTCAATTAGGTACAGCACAATACCTTCACGCTTCGCCCGTTGTGGCATGACCAGACAATTTACCACTTCACAGATGGTTAAACTAACAAAATGGTGCTGTATTGATGATAACAATTAAGTTTAGTTTCTTTTGTTGTTTAAATTTCCTCTTCCGAAATATCATTATATTGAGTTAAAAAAATGTTACGAGATCTTTTTCTATCAGGAATCTAAGACGAGATTTAATTTCAAGTACCTACTCCCCAATCTGGGTAATCCCTGACGTTAAACTTAAAAGAAATTAACTGACCTGACCTGGCCTGACCAGAAAAAAAACCTGCTTTGGGGGCGCTACGATCAATGAAAATATTTCAAGTACAAAAATTAGTTTCAAATATCCGCAAGATGGTGATGTGTTTTATTATTCTGGTCATGCTTTAAAACTGTTCGTATAACTGGAAAAACTTGTATTATGAGCATTTTTGAAATATTCGTAAAATATGTAATCTCACTCTCACTATACCTAATCATAATCAGTGAGCTGAGTATCTCACCCACTAACTTCAGTTCCAAAATTCAAAAACTAAACTGTTATAAAACTGTAACAGGAAGTTTGTCTGTACATTGAAGATATTAACAAAAAAAAAGATCATTTGACTTAGATGTAACAATATAAATTATTTTTGAGCAATAAAATAGGCATTGAAATTTAAAAAATGAGGTATTTATTAGAAAATACGAATGTATTTTTCAAAACCTTCTAAGTAGACAAAAATATTCACGCCATATTTGTAGTATGTATCTATACTATTATAAAACTGTAACAGGAAGTTTGTCTGTACATTGAAGATATTAACAAAAAAAAAGTTACGATATGGTTTTTAGGTGTCCCTAATTCCATATCAGCAATTTTTGGATTTTTGTCTGTCTGTTTGTTTGTTTGTGTGTTTGTTTGTACGAGCATCACGCGAAAACTACTCAACCGATTTTGATAAAACTTTTTTGTTTGATAGCGTATGATCTGACTTAAAATCTGGTATATAATTTGTGCGGACAAAGGCGCGGGTTAAAGCTCGTTATTAATAATATTATTCATAAATATTGTCTTCTAAATTGTTATGTTCTAATTTCTACAACTTCTAGATTTAATCATGATTGTAATAACATGTGATTTTTGAATGTTGTGTATACCTATAATTGGCCAATGTATTAGCGACTAGATTTATATGGAAATTTTTATTTGAAATGCGAAATACGTTACGCTGTTGGTGTACCTATTAAATCTAATCTAAAATCGTTTTCTGGTGTCCCTTACTACATGGATCTTGTTGCGACTAGGGATAACTTCCGTGCGTTCAGATGTTTTTGCCATACTTATTACTGGAAGCAAAATAGGTCATAGTTTCAGTACAATGTTAGGTTCCTATTGTTTTATTTTGTATTTTTGGTGCTTTTGCGGTCGTGTCTTCAACACTGCCATAAATGATCTCTTGAATTGGCTCTCTAATAGCCATGTTTTTTCCTTCTTATTGCTGTCTCCCGTTTGCAATGGAGGGAAGTCGGATATATCGTTTTCCTACTCCTCCTATCTTCTTTGATTAATTCATTGCGGGTTCCAAGACAGATTAGAGTCATCCCCCGGGCTCGCTGGACTTCATTGTCCAGTGTTGTGAATGGTCGCCGCTGTTGATCCTGGCTTACAAGAGTTACAGCGGTGGGAATGTGTGGTGGGCCTATGCCCGAACATAATACCTATTAAATAAATAAATAAGCTGAAAAACCCATTTCGAATATAATAATAATAAAACTTAGAATAATTAAATAGAAATTTACTAACATTCTCGTTAAAGAAACGTTCTTTGTTGACTACGGAACCCTAAAAATGAACTGGCCATCAGACGGACGCTAGACATTTTGGGACTAGACTATTTGGGAACTTGTCCATAATATAGTAAAAGCAAAAATAAAACTTACCCTAAACTTAAACCATTCTAAACTACAAATTTAACTAATCCTACTTAGTCGAAAAGCCCGCCCCAGGTCATACCTGGCCCGAAGGTGCCCATAATGCTGCAATATGCGTTGGGCTAGGTATGACCCGACACGAGGACCGTTACCCGCATCCCGTAAACGTTTGCCCAGGTTCCTCATAAAAGTTGTTGCTTCATGACCCCAACGGGCCCGCGGTCTCCACAGCGAAGGGCACGAATAAGTAGCTCTGCTCCAAAGTTGTGTAACATTGGTGTTTACGTACTGCTGCCCTTTCCGCTGCCGACCCTGCTACTCGAATGGAACCTCTGAAGTAAGATGCAGCGTACGTACATACGCACGTTGCATCCCATAGAAGACATTTGCCCTTTTGCCACGGCACAAGGGTCAATCCGTCTGGTCTCTTCCCGTCGGTACGGCTCAAACCAGGTGGCTCAGTTGTACAGGGAACATTGGCGGACACCAGCGCTCGACGAATAATATCATTAAGCGCGTGGTGCCGCGGAGACGTGGTCCATAATGGTATATCGGACAATGTCACACGTTAGACTTAGACTAGACAACTTCGGGAACTAGTCCGTTTAGTTTTGACGGTTTGGTGCACTAGTCGATACCGTTCTAAAGACGTCAAATGCATTACAATTCATATTTTAACTAGGTACCCATAAAGTTAGGAAAATTATATTGCGTTTTTTTTTATAACAGATGGGTTTGCTCTTGACCTCAATCTAGTCCTCAGGACGAATATGGGGTCGAAGATCTAGCGAGCTTACCCAGAAGAAGCCTATTCACTTGTACTTTAAAGGAATTTGGGTTGTAAGTGCTGTGGAAATACTCACGCAGGCAGGGCATTCCATTCCTTCGCTGCGCGCATTATAAAAGATTCAGAAAGGCGCTTAGTGCTTAGTGGGATATCAACCAAGAAGGGGTGATATCCTGCGGTGAGTCTGGAAGTCCGATAGTAGAAAAGGGAAGGCGGCATGAGCTCATGTAGCTCTTGGGCACACTCACCGAAGTACAATCTGTAGAATACCGAAAAGCAGGCTACTCAGCGGCGGTGGGCTAGGCATCAATTAAAAACACCACTACCTACTCGTAAACCGCCTACTCAAATAATTTACATATCACCAGAATATTATCCCATAAAATTGCGTTCGCAATAAAAATAGACTATTACAAAATGGCGCATAAAAACCCACCGAACGATAGCATAAATATTGCGAGAAAACGATCTATGGAAGCATGAATTTACATGCGGGCTTTTAGATACAGTTTTCTGTGGTGAAACTCATTGGTTCGACTCAATATAGGTACATACATAACAGTCATTATACAGGGTGTAAACTTAAATTACATACTTAAGGAGTTGCTCCAGACCATTAAACTGAACAACTATCACAAGGGACCAACATTGAAATCGCGAAGAAAAATAAATATGCTGCTCGATACATTTGGGTCGAGATGGCATTGCAGTATAGGTTATATGGAAAAGCATTTACACGACTTTAGGTTTGCACCCGTAATAAAAGTTATTCCGTTTGATGGACTGAACCACCTCTGAAAATTTGGAAAGTGAAATGACATTAGTCATATACAGGGTGTCCCAGAAATGGTGAATCAAACTGCTATGGGAGGCAGCTTGACTAATGTCCTATCCATAAAAAATATAAAAAAAAAATAAAACGCACATGACCATAAAAAAAAAGAATATCCAAAAAAACGGGAAAATCATCAAACTGCCAATATTAATTGTTAGAGGTTGCTTCGACTGATTGTTAACATTTTCCAAAAAAAAATGTCTGCACTTCGAGCACAGACCACTTAGTTTAATTGTTTTTTCTGAACCGAAATCTTTTTTTTTTAATCTTTTTTTTTATGGTCATGTTTTTTTTTGTCATTATTTTTTTAAATATTTTTTTATGGATAGGACATTAGTCAAGCTGCCTCCCATAGCAGTTTGATTCACCATTTCTGGGACACCCTGTATAGGTAAGTTATACACACTCAAATCTACAAAGATAGGAAGCAAAATGCTTTTAATCACCGATGATTTATTCGTACGTCCTTTTTGTTCGTACGTCGTCGTTCGTACGTCCGTGTTCGTTCCGTAGGGATATTTATTTATGTGGTGGTAAACCAAAGCATATACCGAACTCGAGTTTCTCTACCGAAACTACCACCGAAGCCAATTTGTAACAAAATTGGAGTTACAACAGGCCAATATAGCAATAAGAAAATCTGATAAATAACATTTAGACGATAAATATCTTGATCATCAATTAATATCACTCAGATAGCATCAAAGCTAAAGGTCGACGAACGTTAGTTGTCAGAATACAAACAAATCGTGATTGATGATTTGTTTTAATGGTTAATAAAGCGATGCAGTTAGAGCTATTTCAATAAAGTGATCGCAAATAATAGATTTTTCAACACACTTGCTCATAAAATGGCCCTTATTTCACCGCAATTAGGCACATAATGACACCTATAATCAAACTGTGACTTTTTCATTACTATTCTTCACAAGTGAGTTATAGGTTTTTTATAGTAGGTATCTAAACTTCTTGGTTGAGTTCTTGAGTTGCTTTGTTCTTAAAAAAGTTTCGATACAAAAAAGATCATATTCAATAGTACAAATAAATTCTCTAAATAAACTTTTTATTTACTAAATAAAATGATTTTTTATTATTATTTTCTTCACAAGTGTGTTTAAAAACGTCGTATGATACACGTGTGTATTGATAATTACCGTCCTCGGCTCTCTTAAGACCCTCGCCTACGGCTCACTTGTACCATAATGTACTATTAACAACTATGATAAATGTAAATCGAAAAATCTTCCCTTTTTTTCTAGTTAAGTAATATAATTTAATTTTTTTTTAATTAAATTAAATCTTTATTTATTCAGGTAGCTAACAAAATAAAACAACCGTACAAACTAAGTTAGTAGTTATTACGTATTTATTTGTAATGAGCAGTTTCTTTATTGTTTGTCCATTTACAAGTGGCAACAGGCTCACTCCCCGTCACACTGGGCAGAGTTTCGGTACTATATTGAAACGTGGATGTTCTGAGGTTTCAGAATATCTCGGACTTCCCCCTCGGGGATTATAGTCGTGAGCATATGCTTATGCTTGTCTATTGGCAACATCACAAATTATCTGCCAATCAATAAACAAACTGTAGATATAACATAGACGAAGAATTTTTAGCTTACGCTGGTAGACGGAATATCAGTGTAACCGGGTATGAGATAGTGATAGTCATAAAATCCTATACAATTTATATGAAGTGACATGTCGGAGTCAGGTGGAGTCAGTATAAAAAAGTTGTTACGCCGATAAGGACAGCAATAAGGTAGCGATCTCCATTTTTAAATAGAGCTAATTTGCTATGTGCATCTCTTATTGAGTGAATATGACAAGACACGTGCTTCCTTCTAGTACCTTCTCTTTCTACGAGATATAATAATCAACGTTTTTTTTAACCTTCACATTGACAGGTTTCACATTCAAATTTGCTAACGCCTTCTGGGGACTTTTATTTTTACTGCACTTGATAAACGCCTCACTTGTAATTCAATGAAATCGACTTTTAAATTTTAACTAATGTCTTATATAAGGTCTAACAAAATTAGGTGAAACTATTTTAAGGGGATGATCAGACCATCAAACTGAACAACTTTCTCTATGGGACCAATAGTGAAATCGCGAAAAAAAATCAGCTGTTCCATACAAACCTACTCGACCTAAATGTATGGGACAGCAGATTTTTTTTTCGCGATTTCTCTAGTGGTCCCATAGAGAAAGTTGTTCAGTTTGATGGTCTGATCATCCCCTTAAAATAGTTTCACCTAATTTTGTTAGACCTTATATAAGCAATTAGTTAAAATTTATAAATCGCGAAAAAAAATCAGCTGTTCCATACAAACCTACTCGACCTAAATGTATGGGACAGCAGATTTTTTTTTCGCGATTTCTGTATTGGTCCCGTAGAGAAAGTTGTTCAGTTTGATGGTCTGATCATCCCCTTAAAATAGTTTCACCTAATTTTGTTAGACCTTATATAAGCAATTAGTTAAAATTTATAAATCGCGAAAAAAAATCAGCTGTTCCATACAAACCTACTCGACCTAAATGTATGGGACAGCAGATTTTTTTTTCGCGATTTCTGTATTGGTCCCGTAGAGAAAGTTGTTCAGTTTGATGGTCTGATCATCCCCTTAAAATAGTTTCACCTAATTTTGTTAGACCTTATATAAATTCCGTGCTGATATGTAGGTGCACAAACCTTCGCCTTTTTTACGACGGTATAAATAAACGAAAAGGCAGATTATGAATTTATTAAACGAATAATAAAACAACATTATGAATTTCCACGCCTTGTTTTATTAAAGTATTTTATTTCTTAGAGCTCGTAAATTTTCAAAACATCTCTGCCCACTTTGATCGTAAAATTTCGCAATACGAAACGCTCGTGTTGTAAGACTGAATAATTTTGTACATTGTAGACTAACGACCACAGATCACAAAAACTAAAGGGAGATGTGAAAAACTAAAAATTTTAAAAATAATATTGTAGCCGATGACTTTTTCGTTCGCCTCATAAGAACATTATTTTTTTTTTTTCGAAGTCGCTGTCAAGCCGGTACGATTCGCGACAGGGCTTGCATTCGTTTTTTTGCTTGTCTTGACACCGACTTCTATAAAACAAATTAATGTTCTTATGATGCGAACGAAAAAGTCATCGGCTGCAATATTATTTTTTAACTTTTTAGTTTTTTTGAAGGCGGTTATAATTTTTTGTTAAAATTTTGTTTATTTCACAATTTTATCAGTGGTGAATTCATTAATTCAATTTAATAGTAGTGGTTTAAATTAACAAACGCACTAGCCGGCACTACGATTTTCAATGGTTCCCCTCGATGTCTTTGGGATGCCATCATCAGATCCTGGTTTCCTTATCATGGTACCAACCTTGGGATATCTTCTTTCGAACAAAGAAAGAATCATCAAAATCGGTTCATAAACGACGAAGTTAGCCGCGAACACACATAAAAAAAATATATATATGTATACGGTCGAATTGAGAAACCTCCTCCTTTTTTGAAGTCGGTTAAAAAGTGGGCGGGGCCACTATCGCAGCAATATGCGCAAAAACGGAATACATTGCTCGCGACAGTAAGGATTCAATATATTATGAGGCTGAAAGCCAGTCGACATATTATGTATAATTAATAGTTTACAATTCTTGCGTAGTACTAAAGATTATTCGAACGTTGAGTTCTGATACCGCAATGGGTAATGAGCACATGTCATTCAAGCTAACAAAATACTTTCTATCGCGTGGTACTGGTGGTGATGCGACACTAAGGTTTCGTACTCAGCGCGTTGGTAGGCATCTCTCTAGATCTCTATGCTTACGACTATATTCCCCGAGGGGCTAGTCTAATATACGTAAAATATAGGTACCATATTCAGAACAACCATATTGCACTAGAAAGCATCAAAAATTCCAAATTCTGACAAATTGTGTCAAGTAGTGAGCCCATCGCCACGACAATGGATACTTGAGACCATTATTATTATATTTTTTTTACTCAAAAACCTATTAACCTAAAATCAAGTGATATACTTTGACGGCCCGGTAGCACAGTCTGTAGTGAACCTGCCTGCAGTGCCGAGATTCGCGGGTTCGAATCCCGTAAGAGACAAATATTTATATGATGAATATGAATATTTGTACCCGAGTCATGGATGTTTCTATCTATATATGTATTCCATATCGTTGTCTAGTCATCATAATACAAGTCCAGGTACTTTAAATGTGACTAGATAATTTGTGTGACAATGTCCAAGATATTTATTTATTTATTTACGAGCGTTAACCCGCGACTTCGTCCGCACAAATTATATACCAGATTTTAAGTCAGATCATAAGCTATCAAAAAAAAAAAGTTTCATCAAAATCGGTTCAGTAGTTTTTGCGTGATACTCGTTCAAACAAACAAACAAACAAACAAACACACAAACACACAAACACACAAACAAACAGACAGACAAAAAATCCAAAAATTGGTGAAATGGAATCAGGGACACCTAACCTAACCTAACCATATCGTAACTTTTTTTTTGTTAATATCTTCAATGTACAGACAAACTTCCTGTTACAGTTTTATAGTATAGATTTAAGATTTATTTCCGTGCGTGCAAAATTAATACCCATACATTCACACTCCCATAATTATTGAAGCAATTCGAAATTATTACATAATCGCAGACTATGCAATAATACGTATGTATATCACAATCAAGGCGTAAATATTTAGGTGTAATATATCATAGCACTATGTTTTTATAGCAGTATAACATGCGATGTTTTCGTTAAGTTTTAGTTTCACTTTGTTTTGAGGTTTTTAAACACACAGTAATATAACGAGCAGTGTGTGTTTTGTTCTCAACGATTTTTTTTTAAGCCTGTTCAATTTCCCACTGCTGGGAAAAGGCCTCCCTTTTACTCTTCAATCCTCTCTGTTGTGTGCAACTTCTGGCCAACTCTCCAAGAAGGCATCCATGTTGTCTCTCCCCCTTTTTCTGGGTCTGCCTCGACGCCGGCGACCATTAACGATTAGGTATCTAAAAAAGTGTGTAATTCATAGTATTTCTCAAAGACTATAGAATCGCAACACAAAAATATTTTTTTTAAATCTTTCTAAAGATATAGCCCAGTCATTTTACGGTTTGAGCCGGGACTAATTAGTAATTGACATTTTTTTTCTGTATAATATTGTAGAGCCAATTTGAGCCTAGAAAGGTACCAAAATTAAAAAAAAAATCACGTCAGCAACAGTTCCAATTTTAAAATTTAGCTATTAGGTATCTCGTTCTAAAAAACCTGAGGGTAATTTTTTTTTGCACATATTTAAGGCTTTACTATTGTACAATACGAGCGTTAACCCGCGACTTCGTCCGCACAAATTATATACCAGATTTTAAGTCAGATCATAAGCTATCAAACAAAAAAAGTTTCATCAAAATCGGTTCAGTAGTTTTTGCGTGATACTCGTTCAAACAAACACCCAAACAAACAGACAGACAAAAACTCAAAAAATTGGTGAAATGGAATCAGGTACACCTAAAAACCATATCGTAACTTTTTTTTTGTTAATATCTTCAATGTACCGACAAACTTCCTGTTACAGTTTTATAATAGTATAGATACATACTACAAATATGGTGTAAATATTTTTGTCTACTTAGAAGGTTTTGAAAAATACATTCGTATTTTCTAATAAATACCTCATTTTTTAAATTTCAATGCCTATTTTATTGCTTAAAAATAATTTATATTGTTACATCTAAGTCAAATGATTGCATTGATATTTATATTTATAATTTAAAATCCTTCTGGGACACATAATTTTGATTTCTATGTTGCGTAGCGATTTTTTTCTATTATGCTTTAAGATAGTCCTTTTGTCTTTTAATCGTTCCGTTTACAGTTTAAAAGTCCAATTAGTAATTACTCCCTACCACAAAACTCCGTAAAATGACTGGGCTATAGTATTACTCGAAAATTGTCAAACACCAGCAAAACCCGAATAGGTATTCCGAACTTCTGAAGCTCTAACTGAAATTAGAGCATGTGAACAAGTACCCTATCTACTATAATTACTTAAGGCGGTTGCAGAGGGGTCAATTTTATACAAAACTTTGACGCACAATACGCGTAGACGGTATTAATATAATTAACTTTGTATTTATGGAAAAATAGTTTAGAAAATCTAGATGCCGCGTAACAAATAACATTTGCAATTTATAAAATAATTACGAAGATATAAAGCTTTGAAATTTTTCATACAAAATTTTAAAAGTTTCGTATCTTCGTAATTATATTATAAATTGCAAATGTTATTTGTTACGCGGCAACTAGATTTTCTAAACTATTTTTCCACATATAAAATATTACTTTTATTAATTCCGTCTACGCGTATTGTGCGTCAAACTTTTGTATGGTCTGAAACCACCTTAAATAATATCAATAGCTAACCAGGTATCACATTACGAAACGCTCAAGTAATCCACGCACGGAGGTGTTGTCAACGTAAATTATCTATTCTGTTACAAGTTACAACAATGGCGGACTCATCTCGGGATTAACTAACCGAGCTTGTAAGGAAATCGTTAACCCATCGTCTTGTGTACGGCCACACAGAGCGTTCCAAGTTTGAATTTTGGAAGCAAAGTTAGTTTTGTAGTGATTTGTTTTTAATTTATTTACCTTTTTTTTCGGGAATTAATTGTTTTTTTTTAATTAGAAATGTTAGGATTTACAAGAGAAAATGAGTTCTTAATGTTAAAGAGACGTTCTTATTATGCTTTGATAAAATAATATGTAGTCAGATAATGAATTTGGAGATGTGAAAGAGAAAAAAAACAGCCAAGTGCGAGTTGGACATTTATCAAATTTTTTCTCCAGGATTCTTAGGGCGAGCCCGACACACATTTGGCCGTTTTTAGGGTTCCGAAGTCAAAATGGAACCCTTATAGTTTCGCCATGTCCGTCCGTCCGGGCTTAGCTCAAAGACGCTAAATACTAGAAAGCTGTAATTTGGCATATGTATGAGATGAAGCCAAGCGCAAACCCATAATGAATAAAAAAAAATGTATACATATTCATCACGCCAACAAAGTGGTGAAATAAAATCTTGAAATTTTTGTTTTTTAGTGTACCTCCCCTACACGTGAAGTGGGGCTGAAATTTTTTTTCTTATCTATCTCATATTGTGGGGTATTGCTAGATAGGTCTTTTAAAAATATTATGGGTTTGCGAAAACCATTTTTCGATTAAGGGATCCGTTAGCGAAATATAAAGCGATAAAATGAAATTTTTGGTTAGAGTCAAGTGTCGTGTACCCCCCTGCCAGCTAAACGGTTGTTTCTGGATATGTTAAAAAATTCACGGCAGTAGTATATATATCGAAATTAAAAGGAAAACTATCACCGCTAAGTAGGCTTTACAAGTTTACAAGTTTACGAGTAATAGTCGACCAACTCAAAAAAATACTTTTTAGACTTTATTGGCCATTAAATCGTAATAAACAACAAAAAACCCCCTTCTAAATCCATATATTGTGATGGACAACCACGGAACCCTACCCTGCGCGTGGCCCGTCACGCACTTGGCCAGTTTTTATTTATTATTCATGCACTATAAATACCTATAATCACATAAAGTGTGACGCTTGTATGTAATTGCTGTTTTTACGATAGAGCAAACAAAAATTAACATAATTTCATTCTACACTTTAATAAAACTGCAGCGACTTACATTGTAGATATTTAAAAAAAAGTTTGGTAGGTATCGCTGACTCCAAATTATTACTTAGGTATAACCTTACATACAAAACACCCTAGTAATAATATTCAAGGGGGTGCTTCAAACCATCAAACTGAACAACTTTTACTATGGAGCCAACGAAATCGCGAAAAAAAGCAGCTGCTTCATACAAATCTGCAATACCGATTCGACTCAAATGTATAGGAGAGCTGATTTATTTTTCGCGATTTCGATGTTGGCTACATAATGAAAGTTGTTCAGTTTGATGGTCTAAATCTACCTGTTTTGTTACGCCCTGTATAATTATTAATTACGTTAACCGGCTATTATATAAGGTCTAACAAAACTAGGTGAAACTATTTTAAGGGGATGATCAGACCATCAAACTGAACAACTTTCTCTATGGGACCAATATCGAAATCGCGAAAAAAAAATCAGCTGTTCCATACGAACGTACTCGACCCAAATGTATGGAACAGCAGATTTTTTTTCGCGATTTCGATATTGGTCCCATAGAGAAAGTTGTTTAGTTTGATGGTCTGATCATCCCCTTAAAATAGTTTCACCTAATTTTGTTAGACCTTATATAATCCCTTTTAAGTCACTCAGAAACTTTGATAGGTTGGGAACAACTACAAAACAAAATTGTGTTCCTAATAAAATCGTATTGTAGGTACTAATTGTATACATAACTAGAGTTATCCTGCGACTTCGTCCGCACTAATTATATACAAGATTTTAAGTCAGATCAAGCTCATCAACTAAAATCAAAATCGGTTCAGCAGTTTTTGCGTGATGCTCGTTCAAACAAACAAACGAACGTTGTTCGAACGAGCATCACGCAAAAACTGCTGAACCGATTTTGATAAAACTTTTTTTGTTTGATAGCTTATGATCTGACTTAAAATCTGGTATATAATTTGTGCGGACGAAGTCGCGGGTTAACGCTCGTGATTAATAAAAATGGATTTTAGTCTTTTGTAGTAAGTTGAAGTAACGCATTTTTATTTTATGTTTTCGTGATTGAAATCTTAAATATTGTGATGAGGGCGCCACCGAACAGTAAAAAGACTCTTAAAACATAGAATAAGACACTTTATTCCTTACTTTGTTTGTATTCACCTCAAACTACATCCAGCACGGCTAGCATGCCACCCACGACAAAGCGATTAAACGAGAAAAACGTCATGCGCGCTCTTTCTGGCATACGTAAAATAATAAAGATGGAGGCACATCTCGATTTTTATCGTTTTCTCGGGGGTCGCATGCTAGGCCTACTGAAAGAGAAAAGAAAATCTAAATAAACAAAGGCCTTTTATAACCCGTTTAAATTTTCCAAGCTACGGCAAAACTTTCTATTCGAGGCATCTTGAGAAATGCCTAATTTGTTTCCAAGGTTTAATTGCAACAATAAAATGTTTACGATTGACATTTGCCTTTGCAATAAAACTAAACGAGAACTTCTTGAAAGGCTTGGGATCGTAATTTTTCTAAAAGTAGGCAATGTTGCGGGAAACTATTAACACAAGCTCTACAGTAGCTGTATAGAGGTGAATCACCACTATACAGCTAAGCTAAGCTGAGCGTATGTACTTGAGTGTCTATATCTAAACTATTATAAAACTGTAACAGCAAATTTGTCTGTACATTGAAGATATTAACTAAAAAAAAGTATGATTTTTTGTATCCCTGATTCCATATAACCAATTTTTGAATTTTTTGTCTGTCTGTTTGTTTGTTTGTTCGAACGAGCATCACGCAAAAACTACTGAACCGATTTTGATAAAACTTTTTTTGTTTGATAGCTTATTATGTGACTTAGAATCTGGTATATAATTAGTGCGGACAAAGTCGCGGGTTAATTAACGTTGCTCGTACTATTATAAAACTGTAAATTTAAAAAAAGAAGTTTGTTTGTTTGATCGAGCATCATGCTAAAACTACTGAACCGATTTTGATAAAACTTTTTTTGTTTGATAGCTTATTATGTGACTTAGAATCTGGTATATAATTAGTGCGGACAAAGTCGCGGGTTAATGCTCGTACTATTATAAAACTGTAAATTTAAAAAAAGAAGTTTGTTTGTTTGATCGAGCATCACGCTAAAACTACTGAACCGATTTCGATAAAACTTTTTTTGTTTGATAGCTTATTATGTGACTTAGAATCTGGTATATAATTAGTGCGGACAAAGTCGCGGGTTAATGCTCGTACTATTATAAAACTGTAAATTTAAAAAAAGAAGTTTGTTTGTTTGATCGAGCATCACGCTAAAACTACTGAACCGATTTTGATAAAACTTTTTTTGTTTGATAGCTTATGATCTGACTTAAAATCTAGTATATAAGGTCTAACAAAATTAGGTGAAACTATTTTAAGGGGATGATCAGACCATCAAACTGAATAACTTTCTCTATGGGACCAATATTGAAATCGCGAAAAAAAATCTCCAGTCCCATACATTTAGGTCGAGTAGGTTTGCATGAAACAGTTGTTTTTTTTGCGATTCGATATTGGTCCCATAGAGAAAGTTGTTCAGTTTGATGGTCTGATCATCTCCTTAAAATAGTTTCACCTAATTTTATTAGATCTTTTATAATTTGTGCGGACAAAGTCGCGGGTTACCGCTCGTCTATTCTAAACTATTATAAAACTGTAGCGGGAAGTTTGTCTGTACATTGAAGATATTAACAAAAAAAAAGTTACGATATGGTTTTTAGGTGTCCCTGATTCCATTTCACCAATTTTTGGATTTTTTGTCTGTCTGTTTGTTTGTGTGTTTGTTTGTTTGTTTATTTGTTTGTTTGTTTGTTTGTTTGAACGAGTATCACGCAAAAACTACTGAACCGATTTTGATGAAACTTTTTTTGTTTGATTGCTTATGATCTGACTTAAAATCTGGTATATAATTTATTTCGCTACATTGACGGAAGCCGGAGATATAAACATATAACCGCAAGTGCAACCAATGTACGGTGCCATTTCAATTTCAAGTAAGTAACACTAATTAAAATTAAAAGACTTGTAATAAAGTAAGCTGATTCTGAAGACTGTTTGATTTATAAATAGCGAAAATAACAACAAATTACAAAATAAATACCAATAATTATAAATTTTATCATTGTCCAGTGCTGATGACTGCACCGGTTGTTAGTGTAACATTGTTCTTCTTTTTGGCGATAAAATCTTTCAAACTCCATGGAGAAAACCTTTGCATAACAAAAAAAACCTTAGTACTGGCCACAAGAAAAAAAGATTCGAACTACAAATTTCTTGACATTTTGTAGAATTACAGTGCAACCAAAGCAGGAGAAATTATTTAAAAAAAAAACTGCACGCTAATTTCAAACAAAGAGAATATAATTATGATTTCAAATCAGCGGCCGAAAGATGTCTAAAACTCGATTTTTAATTCGGAATGTTTTTATTTACGGTGTAATCACACAGTGTGATATAATACACATTTTAAGCAAGACTGGATAATAGTTAATATTTTAAAGCAATTATAAGACAGGTAAGAAACTATTTTGAAATACCGTAAATTATTACTAAAATACAAACGAACGAACTCTAACAAATTAATAAGGATCGGTTTTTTATGCCGCCGATGCGATGTGCCGAAGTGCATTTTGCGCCCGATTCGATTAAGAGGATAATTTATTTTTCTACGGGCTCCATACAAAACGAAGCTTAGTTTGAACATTTAGTAATTAAAGTAAAAAATGAATGGTTTTAAAACAATCTAGAAGCCAATATCTGTGATTTCCTTTTAAATGTTTAGTTCTAAAGTTATCTTGACTCAAAGTTTGTAGTCCGTGCTGCGGTCCGTCCGTGTCGTGTTTCGTCCACCATTTGGGCTCTCTCTGAGGAACCTGCCACAGCCCTACGGACTGTCGCTTGATATGAGCTTTACATAAATTAATGTAACATTCGGCAATAGCCGACTGCGTTCTTCCGGACGAAATTATTCGCTGGAATCTAGGCGCATACGTGTTGCCGTTGTTTCAAATGCACGCAAATTGACAGCGAGTGCTGACCAGGCCATGTACCCGGACTTTACATTTTCGATATAACGCGACCGTTTCGGTTCCGGTCCGAACTTCATTGTAATAGAGTTGACATTGGAACGATAACTTTCATGCAATTGCGACGTTCGAATGTCCGGGTCAAGAACAAAGAACATTGTACATAGTATTCGTCCGGGTAGACCCCTGCTGTCAAACGTCAAACGGTGACGTTGCAGTAAAATGCGGCCGGCACCGATATCGCGCGCATCTGACCGAATTGCAAGATGTATATGGTCCTTCTTATATGCAGACAGTTTTTTAAGGGGATGATCAGACCATCATACTGAACAACTTTCTGTATGGGACCAAAGTCGAAATCACGAAAAAAAATCAACTGTACCATACAAAACTGCAATCCTACTCTACAAAAATGTATGGGGCAGAAGATTTTTTTTCGCGATTTCGATGTTAGTCCCATAGAAAAAGCTGTTTGATGGTCTGATCATCCTCTTAAAAAAGTGTCAGCATATTAAGTTAAATAAATAAAAAATAAAGTAATATAATATATATAATGCACCCCGACGCGTTCCGTTCAGTGATAAAAATACTTAAAAAATAATTTTGTATCTGCCAGTACACTTGATTGTTTTCAGTAATGAAAAATGTCATCACGAAGAAGAACTAATAATCTCACTAATATTATAAACGTGAACGTTTGTGACGATGTTTGTAAGGTTGTAATGTTGTATGTTTGTGGCGCAATCACGCATAAACGTTATCGTGTCGACTTCAAATTCTGAAGTCGCTAAATAGTAGCTTGCCAGAATCGGGCAACCGATACTGCACCGTCGCTAGCGGTCATGAGCTCCTCCTGCATGCAGATGTAAGGGCACGCAGGGCACGATGTGAGATGGGCCATCGTTTGTGGAGTTCCACACAAGCAAGTCACATTTTGCGCATCCGAGTATCCCCACCTGACCATGTTGTCCTTACTGCGACCGACCTGGGTTCGAAGTCGGTTTAAAGACTTCCAGGTCGCCCAAGGCAAGTCATGTCTAGGCGGGACACAAACGGCTCTCAGACGGCGACACAAATGGAGTTGGGAGGGACACTTTTTGTCGCCATAGAGTACACCTTGCTTGCGCTGAGTATTCAGGGGGTCGACACACTTCATAAAGCTGCGTCGGCTTGGCAGCCTTTGCGGCGCAGGAATAAAGCCATGCATGGGATGTCGTGTGTCGTCCACCATTTGGGCTCTCTCTGAGGAACCTGCCACAGCCCTACTTACATCTGGGGGCGCTATGCCAGCCAGTGGGTAAAGCAACTGTACCGGAGTCGGTTTCAAGCCACCAGTTATAATCCGACACGTTTCGTTTAGTGCCGGTATCCACCAGCTTGGCGTGGGCAGATCGGCCCCACACCGGGCACGCGTATTCTCCAGCGGAGAACGCGAGAAAAATAATTAAACAAATAAATAAATAACGCTCACAGGCACAAACATTATTTTAATTATCCCAAACAAGCAATAAAGGCTTTTTATTGTGGAAACCATACAACAACGGCATAAACATATAACATCCAAGACCGAACCGGGACTCGAACCCAGGACTCTGGTTTGGCAGTCCGGCGTGGTAACCATTACACCAACCGGGTCGGCAAATACTAAAAATCCTCTTTCTTTTAACCTTTTCTAAAGTTAGTGTTCATAATTTTATCGTAGTATTGTTTTCATCTTAATAGATGGCGTTGGGTGTTTTTTTGAAGCAAGTACCATACTTAATTCACGCTCAAGACATCTCAGATATTCGGTCTTACAGATTTGATTGTATAGTTACTTACCGGCTGAATTCGAAAAATAATTAAATAAATAAATAACGCTTACAGAAACATTGTTATGATTCCAAGCAAGCACTACAGGCTTTTTATTATAGAAACCATACAACGACGGCACAAACATTTATAACATCCATGACCGAACCGGGTTTCGAACCCAGGACCCTGGTTTAGCAGTCCGGCGAGGTAACCATTACACCAACCGGGTCGTCAACTATCAAAAATCAAGTTTTTTAAAATTTTATCGTAGTAATTTAATTGTAGTATTGTTTTCATCTTAATAGATGGCGTTGGGAGTTTTTTTAAAGCAAGTATGCTACAATTATTAATTCAAAAACTTAGCTATAGCAGGAGCTTACAAATTTAGTTGATTATATAAGGTCTAAAAAAATTAGGTGAAACTGTTTTAAGGGTATGCTCATACCATTAAACTGAACAACTTTCTCTACGGGACCAATATCGAAATCTGGAAAAAAAATCTTCTGCCCCATACATTTGTGTATGCAGTTTTGTATTGGACATCAATTTTTTTTTCGCGATTTCCATATTAGTCCCATAGCGAAAGTTGTTCAGTTTGATGGTCTGAGCATACCCTTAAAATAGTTTCAGCTAATTTTGTTAGACCTTATATTATCGTTGTAATACATCGTTGTAAGTATATTGATTGTTTGAGTCCAATCTGAGCCAATGCTACGGAATGATAACCTTATTTTACAGAAAGGATGAATTTTGTTGCAGTAAGTCTTGCCAAATTTTTGTTTTGTTTGATTTTCGGTCTCAATTATGATTTTTTGAGGGTTTGTGCAACTTAACTATAGAACATCATTCTACCACAACGTATAAAAAAGTACCTACGTATCTAAAAGGTCCTTCTTATACTATAACACCACAGGTCGGTAATGTAGCTACTTACATAATTGAAAATCGTTTTTAGGAAATTGACCATTAGCTTGCTAGAATATTATTATTTTAGCTCTTGCCTTCACCATTTTACACTAGCCCGCGTGGTAGAGTATCCTCTAACGTTTATACGTGAGTGGAGGTCTGTGACCCGCAGTGGGTCGTAAGATGATTATTATGCTGCTCGACATAAATGAAAAACTAATAAACGACGAACAGTAGAAAAATTAAAGTGATGGATCCAGTGAATGACTTTTAAATCTGATACCTACAGAATTACTTGGGGTACTTTCTGATTTTGATTTAGCTTAAGTTCATGACTTTCTTATCTTATTATGGGAAATGGCAAGCCAGCAACACTTCGACCCAATGGTATCTTTTGTATTGACCCCTACATATTATTTTCTTCATCCTTGAAAAACTTGGAAAATGAGGGAGGCAATAGCGTTCAGAGTAAGAAACATGTAATGAATAACCATCTCTCAGGAATCACATACGTTTACCCACCAAGACATCGCAGTCACACAGTACAAATGTTCCATGGTTTCCTCCTCCTCTCCACACGCTCGGCAACCGGGATCTAGAGTGAGCTTTATCGTGCCTGTTGCGTAGTGCCCGGTGAGGGCTCCAACGATGGCACGAGCTTTGCTCCTGCTGTTGTTAAGTATGGACTGTGGGATTCGTGGTGTTATATTGCTGTTATACTCTGACACCAGGGCTTTGCCCACATGATAATAAGAAGATTGCTGATGAATTTCCTGCAGTGTTGCAGACCCGAGAGGCCAGAGCATTCTAGCCTGTGACTTTTATTAGCCCATTCCTTAATCGCCATTCTAATGTTACATGCCAGGATTCCTAGACTTGGTTCGGACCATGACCTTCATGACCTTAGAGGAGACATAAGACAAAATTACATGTCCACGCTGACGAAGTCGCGGGCAAAAGCTAGTACTATTATAAAGCTGTAACAAAAGTGTGTCTGTACATTGAAGATATTAACAAAAAATAAGTTACAATATGGTTTTTAGGTATCCCTGATTCCATATCACCAATTTTTGGATTTTTTGTCTGTCTGTTTGTTTGTGTGTTTGTTTGGGTGTTTGTTTGTTTGTTTGAACGAGCATCACGCAAAAAGTACTGAACCGATTTTGATGAAACTTTTTTTGTTTGATAGCTAATGATCTGACTTAAAATCTGGTATATAATTTGTGCGGACGAAGTCGCGGGTTAATGCTCGTATTATTATAAAACTGTGCATGTGCATGCATTTGAGTCGCGAACTCGCGCGTCGACATTGCTGTTTAGTATGGAACAGCAGATTTTTTATTTGCTCAGATCGGTTTGGTCCCATAGTAAAAGTTGTTCAGTTTCATAGGTAGACTCTTAGTTTAAATGGATGCTATAAGTACTCCTGAACCTTACCGTATTTTAATTATAAAATAAATAAATAATAAATAACGCTCACTTGCACATACATTGTAATGATCCCAAATTAAGCCTTAGGTTTTTTATTATGGGAACCATATACAACAACGGCACACACATCATCATGACCGAACATCCATGACCGAACCGGGAATTCGAACCCAGGACCCTGGCTTGGCAGTGCGGCGTGGTAACCATTACACCAACCGGGACGTGAAAATTTATAAAGCTTTTTTTAAAGCTTTTTATTTTTTTTCCTAGTTTGAGTAAATGTTTCGTACTTACTTGGTAGAAATGTAGTATTTCTTCTATTATTGTATAATATTTTATTGTTTAACAAAAACCTAAACCCTTAGAAATTGAGTGTACTAAATGAAATGACACCAAAACTATAGATTTCCGTAAGATAAAACTTATAACGATTTTGCTTTTGTTTGAAGACTGCTAGCTGATTTCTCTTCACCCTATCAGCGTCACTTCACCTAACTAAACAGTACGACCAGGAAAATAATTCCGTTCGTCAATCTTCATTTGCGCAAAGCAGGACCGAGTCTCCGTCAAAACCCGAAGTCATTTAGTAATCAAAGGGTGCAAAGTCGGATAGCAACGAAAAGGGAGCGAAAACAATTAGCCAATAGCGCCGACGGATTTAAGGTGACACATCCTGATTGGTCAATATAATTTCGCGCACTATTAAAATTGGTCTACTGCGCAGGTACATCGGTAAGACTTATAAACCTTGTAAATAAGGTATCCAGCCAATGACACTTTTAGCGAACAATTTCATTTGTATGAAAGTTGTCTACTTAATATAAAAAGAATTGAAATAGATTTAAAGTTCCGATTTAATAAAACCATTTTTAAATTGACCAAATATGTAGGAACATAAAAGCCTACAAATAATACAAACACTCTAGAGCGTCGCCGCAAGACATGGTGCCCAACAGGCTAGCAGCATTCCCCCTCTGGATGGTGAGGCTGATTCTTTGTGCCAGGAAGCTGCCAGCTCTGCGGTCACCAGAGGTCTCATTGAGACGACCGGATAGGTCTGCAAGAAATGCTTTGGCCTCTGGGCCCCAAGGACCTAGCGTTTCAAAACCTATTGGCGTGAATATGTAGCTGCCGGCCATATCGCGGTACTTACAGGTACATATTAATTTGTAATAATCAGAATAAGCTTACAAGCTTTAACACTATAATCCTATGTTATTGCATATTTATTGACATTTAGTATAACGACCCGCCACACCTCGGTGGTCTCCTACAAAAGTGACAAAGTATTACATTTTTATTGCTTTTTGAATAGGGGATAAAAAGTGTTCCCACCGGTTGTGAAAGCAAACGGTTCTTGTTAACACAAAAAGTACAATAAGGGTCGATTTAATCTAAGTCTTGTAGGTAACTAATAGTAAGTGCCATAAATTCTTGCTTACAAATTCATTGAACTATCGTACCATGTTGTTCTTAGATTAGGAAAGTAAACGAGTATCGTTTTAAGGTGGTTTCAGTCCATACAAACGTTTGACGCACAATACGCGTCGACGGAATTAATAAAAGTAATATTTTATATGTAGAAAAATAGTTTAGAAAATCTAGATGCCCCGTAACGAATAACATTCGCAATTTATAATATAATTACGAAGATATAAAGCTTTTAAAATTTTGTATGAAAAACTTCAAAGCTTTATATCTTCGTAACTATTGTATAAATTGCAAATGTTATTCGTTACGCGGCATTTAGATATTCCAAACTAGTTTTCCATATATGCAAAGTTATATATATTACTACTGTCTACGCGTATTGTGCGTCAACGTTTTGTATAAAATGGACCCCTCTGCAACCCAAAAATTGTTTGTAAAATCTAGATGCCGCGTCACATATAACATTTGCAATTTATAAAATAATTACGAAGATATAAAGCTTGGAAACTTTACATACAAAATTTTAAAAGCTTTATATCTTGGTAATTATATTATAAATTACAAATGTTATTTGTGACGCGGCAACTAGATTTCTAAACTATTTTTCCATATATAAAATATTACTTTTATTAATTCCGTCTACGCGTCAATGTTTCAAACGCGCTAATGCGTCAAACGTTTGTATGGACTGAAACCACCTTAACAAACCTTCTTAGTGTCCCATACATAACTGAAAACCGGGCGTAGGTCCGGTTTAAAACCGTGTCTAGCCCCGGCGGAAAACCGGCTCGTTGACAAGGAGCCTTACGCCTGCAAAAAGACTTGCAACGTGACTCAAAATATATTTCTAGGTTGTTGATATTCGTCATATTTGACAGGTTTTTGTATGCCTTTATGAACACTACTATCCCAACTAACAATTTGGTCATATAAGTGTCGTATAGTCGAACATTGTCTTACCGCCTACTTAATAGTCGAACTGCCTCCGTGGTCTAATGGTTAAGAGCATTGGCTCTCGACCCGGAGGTCGTGGGTTCGATTCCCACGGGGGGCACCTAGTGATATGTCACTTTGTGCGTTTTTCCCCAGTTGGTTAGGACATTGCAGACTGAATCACCTGATTGTCTGAAAAGGAAAATGATTCCGTGCTTCGGATGGCACGTTAAGCCGTTGGACCCGGCTACTATCTCTGGTGGTAGTAGTCGTTACATAAAAACCACGTCAGAGGCCGTAAGGCGGTCTGAAAAAACTCTGACACCAGGGCTCTGCTCAAGCTCTGCCCACACGATAAGAAGGGTCGAACATTAGACTCATAAAGCACCAGTAGGTATATGACGAAATTACCGTAATTATAACGATACGACCAAATTGTTTGCTGGGTACTAAAGCCATCTGTTGATTTAAATCCATACTAATATTTTATGCAGATTCGTATACCATTACTCAGTGCTGATGTATGGATCAGAACAAAGACAAATTAACTCTACATCCATAAAAATAACTAATAAGGTAACAAACAGTAATGTTAGTATTAATTACATTAACATGTAAGGCACGTGCCTGACCGGAAGTAGGGATCATAACGACCCTCAACCCTTAGGGGTCCCTGATAAATTAAATGTTATATTGTATGTGACCCCTAGCGTGACGTTGGGGTGAGGTCAATCCATTTGTATTTTTAATAAAAAGAAATCGTTTTATTTAGGAACACTTTCCGACGCGGTGGTAGAGTCAAAAAACCGGTCATGACCGTTCGTTATGGCGATCCTTGGGGGAGAGCTATGTCCAGCAATGGACGTCTATCGGCAAATATAATTCGGAGCGCGCTCCATACAAACGAAGTCTTGTGATATTTTCAATTCTAACCAATTAAAGTCAATGATTTTTTCAGAAATAATCTAGAAACTAATCTCTATGTTTGTATGAAGTCAGATTTTCCTTAAAATGTATAATATGTAGATGACACGATTGTATCAAGACCTCCGCTTCTAAGTACCTAGTAGACAAAGTTGTGTTACGTTATGCAACACAACCTGCCCACCAAATAATTTCTACTCTACACGTGTTTCGCTCCACCAAGGAGCATCCTCAGGAGTTAGACCGACGAACGTTCGAAACAGAGTTGTTGTTGTTGTTGTTGTTGTCTCGGTGTCGGACGCTCGGCGGAGTAACAACTCTGTTTCGAACGTTCGTCGGTCTAACTCCTGAGGATGCTCCTTGGTGGAGCGATGTTTTGTTTGTTTTCGTTTGTTTGTTTGTGTTTTGTTTCGTGTAGAGTAGAAATTATTTGGTGGGCAGGTTGTGTTGCATAACGTAATACAACTTTGTCTACTGGGTACTTAGAAGCGGAGGTCTTGATACAATCGTGTCATCTACATATTAGTTATGGATTTCCGCAAAGTAACGCCTGATTCAATTAATTAAAATGTATAGTTTTAAAGTTACAGCGCCTCAAAGATTTCCATACAAATCTTAAATTAATCCTAGCATTAAAACTGTATATTTTAACGAAAATCTGACTTCATATAGACATAGAGATTAGTATCTAGATAATTTCAGAAAATTTTCATTGAGTTTTTGGATAATATTGAAAATATCACCAGACTTCGTTTGTTATGCAGCGCGCATTTGCGCTCTTGCCGCCCTCAATAGTATTTTTGTTATTTTTATACAATTAAATAGCATTCCGAAAAAACGAGAATGTCACACAAACATTACGGATTATTATGTTTTATACCAAAATTGGACACTTTTGGCGGTTTTAAAGATAATTACAAACATTATAAAAACCAATCCACAGTGATCCGATAAATTGAAAATCAGTAATAACTACAATGTGACATTCTTGTTTTTTGGAAATATTGTTTAATTGTTAAGAAATAAAAAAAAATAAGATATGGGGCACCACAATAGGCTCGGCTGAGCTGTAAAGTCCTGACGTCATAAAACAAATAATACTTTGCCCCACAACTCTACAACAAACAAACAAACAAATAATTTACTGAACTTTACCAATAACTCAATACATTTGCACTGACGGAACCCACGTCAATAAACGTCTGAAATGTTTGGGTTAAGTTATGTTATGCGTTTGAGGGTTAGAAATACGTTGGGAGTTATGTTTGTGGGTTTTGGTTAATACACTACACAGGGTTCTACTGACTAAAAATCAAAGACCTCTATAGATAGGTAGATTAAGTATCAACAAATATATTACATAGATAATATTTATCAAAGTTATATATTTGTTAATTACTTGGTACAAAAGAAAGTCACTCTGGAATAGTGGTCCCACACTAGCCAAAGCTGGCAACGTTTAACTATTAATCTATGCGTTTAACTAGGTAATTTATTTTTTAGTTACGTTATTACTTTTTCCTTTGTTTCTCATTTGTTTAAGAGGATATGTGAAAAAATATGATTCTTCAAAGCGTCATAAATCATGAAGTACTAACAGTAGGAGTATGATTTGCGGATATGTGTAAATTGAACATATAATTGAAGTTTTAATTAGAGCCAAAACACTATTAAGACACATTTTCTCGACAGAAAAACAAGCCAAAGTAGCCTCCGTCTTTATCGATAAACGCTTGGAACTGCTTAACGGTGAATAATTGAAACACGTGACTTGATTTAAAAGAAAGAGATTGATATTTTATAAAGTTTGATTAGAGCAGAATTGACCTTACATAAATAGTTTACAATACACAACAGAATTAAATAAAGTTTGTTTTACGCTTGCGTCGTTTCAGGCGCGCGCTATAAGCTATCACACGCCCATTTTACTTCAATTATTTTTCGACATAGGCCCTTGAAATCTTCTTCTGAGTTTCGATTACGTCCGGATGGAGGCCTGGTGGCTGTATCAAAATTCCTAGTTTCTAGGTTTTAGCACTGAGACCACTCTCTACATAAAAATTGTACCTAAAATTTTAAGACCATTATGTTATTGAAAGCTGTATGAATGAGGAGAAGAATGAACTTTTATATTTCTTGGCTTTTTGTTACACAGATTTCAATTAAAATCACTGACATTCGTTTAACCTACGACTCTACACATCAAACTGAAGAACTTTTACCATGGGACCGTCCCTGAAATGAAAAAAATCTTTTGTGTACATTTTATAAGTCCTGTAGTATATACATTTTTATATCGAAGTAGATTTATTATATTATATTTATTTATTTGCAAATTTCAAATATTATTTGCTCCCATGAATGAGTCGTTTAAAAAGAAAGAAATGAAAGTGAATGTAAGTAAGACAAAAGTTATGGTGTTAGAGAGGAATGATAATGACGAACGTACCTTATGTAGTGTTATGATTGGTGATGAAAAATTGGAACAGGTGAATGAGTTTGTGTACTTGGGATGCATGTTTACCAGAGACGGTAAATGTCAGATATTGAGAGAAGAGTGAAAGCAGGAAATAGGGTAAATGGAGCTCTGAATTCCTTTGTGAAAAGCCAACGCGTGTCCAAAAAGGCACAGATGGCAGTTCATAATGGAGTGTTAGTCCCGACATTGATGTTTGGAAGGGAATCTTGGGCATGGCAGAAGACGCATGAAAGTAGGATTAACGCAGTGAAAATGCGCTCATTGAGAAGTATGTCTGGTGTGACTGTGTTGGACAAATTGAAAAATAGTTTTATTAGAGAACGTTGTGGTTTGAAAGAGGATGTAGTGACAAAAATTGAGAAAGGTATGTTGATATGATTGTTTGGTCATGTGGAAAGAATAGACGAGAGCAGATTGACGAGGGCAATCTATAAGGCAATCGTAAGTGGAAATGTTGGAAGGGGACGGCCTAGACGTACATATACGAACCAAATTGGCGACGTGCTTAAAAAGGGCCAGGTCACATCTACCCGAAACCAACGAGCATGCATGAAAGGACTTATGAATGTGGAGGAAGCTAGAGAGGTATGTCAGGATCGTAGCAGGTGGCGTTCCGTTGTCTCTGCCTACCCCAGTGGGAGACAGGCGTGAGAATATGTGTGTATGTATGTATTTGCTCCCATAGTAAAATACTAGTATGATAAAATAATTGCGACTGGTGCCTCAATGTCACCAGCTGCGAGTAGGTTAGTATTTTTGAAATCTGTGTGGTGTGTCAAAAAAAAGTTTAAGTATGTGTGTAAAAATAGAATACTTAGATAAGATTCCTCTCGTCACTAAAATCTTGTCAATATTAGTTAAAACGAAGTTAACACTAGGCTTTACACATGATTTCTATCTTATTCCTTTATAGGTATAGTTGGTTTTCCCTCGAATGAATGGTAAGTAAATATGGTTATGATAGGACAGGTTGTAAAGGGTAATCTCGTGTAACTTGGGGTAGGTTGGGGTTGTGATAATATTGACGTTGTGTCATAAAGCGTTGATAAACCTGTTATGTTTACTGATAAAGTTGATGGAATGCGTAATAGTAGATTACACACCGAGGGCAGGAAAGTAAGAAAGATTTCGGATCTCATGTAATTCCTCGGCTTCGCCTCCTCCGACGCGGTGGTAGACTAAAAAAATGACGTCAAAAAGCGATCTATGTGATATTATATTGAATAAAAAAATTTTGAATTTTGAGTTTTTGATTTTTGCCTCTGCCCGAGGTTAGTATTTCTATTTTTCTCCTCGACGGAGGCGAAAAGCAGCAACTTCGTTTAGCGCAGTGGGACGAAAATTGACGCTTTCCGCCCGGAGGGATGAAAAATAATTTAGTACTAACCGTGACATGGTTTTCGTAATTTTGGTACTCAATTAACCAATCAATAAATGAACACACTGCTGGGCATATGCCTCCATTTTATTGCGCCTTTCCTCCCATGGTCCTGTGCTAAGATTTGAACGCATATATCTGGAGATACAAGCATATTAGATATAAAATTGAATATTATTATGGAGGTGCTACCTCCATTGAAAAGGGAAGATCTTCCACCAGGCTATGTGTGGAGCCTGGGGACCGGCCGTGGTCCAACAGTTCTTAGTTGGACCTTGTATATGTATCGAATCTCTGTGATTATTTCTCTTGCGCGATGTATGTCTTGCATTCGATTGTGAACCTTATTTGTAGAACGTTGAACGGTGAACGTTGTCTATGTATGGAGAATATTTCCGAGAGCGACGGTATCGCCATCTGTTGGAATCTTTGCTATAACTTGTGGGTGCTGACCTCTGTAGCAAGTCCCCACATTATTATTATGTATTTATTTCCCCAATGTTTGTATGGATGTTTTGTTCCACGTTACAAGAGCTATCCAAGATCACCTTTTCTGATTAAATATTGTTTCCAACCCCGTTTTCGATGTATGGATTCAATACGAGTATGTGTCGCTTAAAATTTTTTTCTTAGTTCCCTATTTTTCTTCTTAGTTACCTACAGTATTTGTTTTTTCTTAGTTACCCGCAGTATTTGTTTCTTCTTAGTTACCTACAGTATTTGTTTCTTCTTAGTTACCTACAGTATTTGTTTTTTCTAAGTTACCTACTGTATTTTTCTGTTGTCTTCATACTTGTCGATTCAACAGTATCAAAAAATTAGGGAGTAAATGCGGTGGGACATACAGATAGACAGAATGTACGAAAGTATAACGGTTCCTTGTTTGCCTTCGCAACCCTAAAAAGGATCTTAGTTTGTATGCAGCACGCTCACGATTCAGTCAAAACCGTTCAACGAGTCACTTAAAAATTGCAAAAAAAACACCCCACTATTTAACCCAAATCATCATCACCTCTTACGTTTTTTAAGCGCTTTTTAATGAACTTTCTCACTCGTGAAGAGAGAATAGTGTCCTGTGTGACACTTTTACATTATCTGTGGAGTGCTGACAGATTTAATTACATATTTGTCCCCTGATATGACTCTTAGCAAGTATGTTATAAGTCTGAAATTGGCTTGATTCGCGGGAAGTATTAGGAATGTACCATAGGAACTCTTTAAAATTCTGTCTTTTTTATTTTAAACATTATGATTTGAAGATAAACAGATTTAATACATTTAAGACAAATTATTGAGATCATAAATAATTATAAGGAAAAGGCATAGGTAATCTAAATAGGTAAAATACAGGGTGTACCAAAACACCCTAGTAATATAGTGATAGCCCAGTCATTTTACGGAGTTTTGTGGTAGGGAGTAATTACTAATTGGACTTTTAAACTGTAAACGGAACGATTAAGTGACAAAAGGACTATCTTAAAGCATAATAGAAAAAATCGCTACGCAACATAGAAATCAAAAGTATGTGTCCCAGAAGGATTTTAAATTATTAATATTAATACCAATGCACCCATTTGACTTAGATTTAACAATATAAATAATTTTTGAGCAATAAAATAGGCAACGTAATTTAAAACATGAGGTATTTATTAAAAAATACAAATGTATTTTTCAAAACCTTCTAAGTAGACAAAAATATACACACCATGTTTGTAGTATGTATAATGGTAAAGCCTTAAATATGTGCAAAAAAAATTACCATCCGGTGTTTAGAACGATATGATATATAAGAGCTAAATTTTTAAATTGGAACTGTTGCCTACGTACTTTTTTTAATTTTAGTACATTTCTAGGCTCAAATTGCCAAAAAAAGTCAATTACTAATTAGTCCCGGCTCAAACCGTAAAATGACTGGGCTACTAGGTGATTTTGTAAACACTTTCCAAAAACACCTACATTGTTTAAAGAATCCCCAGTATGAGAGGTGGTCCAATGGTTTAGATTAGATTATTAAACTCGCAAACTTTGACAAACTTTTTAAAAAAATTTGCTGTGTTCCATACATAGGAGTCGAGCCGGTACTGCAGTTAAATGTATGAAACAGCAGATTTTTTTTGCGATTCGAAGTTGGCTACATAGTGAAAGTTGTTTATTTTGATGGGTAGAATACGTGGAAAGTTCTGACAATAAATGATGAACAAAATGAACGAATGATGATGATAAAGTATGATTTCTTAATACTTACATGGAACTTTGTAATTGGTCGAGCATGGGAAGTCAATGAAAACCAACATCTAGCAATAGATTGATTTATTGTACTTAAGGTGGTTGCAGAAGGGTCAATTTTATACAAAACTTTGACGCACAATACGCGTAGACGGTATTAATATAAGTAACTTTGTATATATGGTAAAATAGTTTAGACAATCTAGTTGCCGCGTAACAAATAACATTTGCAATTTATAATATAATTACGAAGATATAAAGCTTTTAAAATTTTGTATGAAAAATTTCAAAGCTTTATGTCTTCGTAATTATGTTATAAATTTCGAATGTTATTTGTTACGCGGCATCTAGATTTTTTAAACTATTTTTCCATATATAAAATATTACTTTTATTAATTCTGTCTACACGTATTGTGCGTCAAACTTTTGTATGGACTGAAACCACCTTAACACAAACAATGATACTATATACCTATACAATTGCCCCTTCAATACCCATTGTACCCTTTATAATTTTTATTATAAAATAATAATCGTCTAACATAATAATATCTCTATGGCGTCCGCGGAGTTTGATTAAGAAGTCAATTGTTAGATAGTTTCTTCATATCTTCAATAGTTTTGATTAAGCTGTATATATTGCACCAACTATAAAAAAGTAGTCAAAGCTATAAAACGAATACCAGTTCCGATAACAGCACCAGGGGGTCCAGCTACTGCTGCACCCAAGACAGCACCAGCTTTGGCAGTACCTCCAGTCGTCACAAGAAGCTCAGTACCAGAAGTTCCAACTGGTTTATTATCTGGAGATCTTCTTTGCCTTTTTTCACTTACAGAGATATTATCCACTTTGATACTTTGGGCTTCAATTTATTCACCAGTTCCAGCTGGAAGTGCAACAGCTATATTTACAATAATAGTTATTGTTATTCCAACAATAAATGATAAATTAACTTTGCCGATACCATGTTTAATATATATTTATTTGCACAACCACAGTTAAGAAAGTATTAAGAATTATATCATAATTAATTTGATTGATATAGTGACGTAAACGGTAAATATTTATCTTAACTTAGCCGTGTACCTACCCTTCTTCTTCTTCCTACCCTTATCCCATAATTTGGGGTCGGCGCAATATGTCGTCCTCCTCCATTCATCTCATATAGCCGTCATTTCTTCGCACACTCCCTTTTTACACATGTCTACTTTCACACAATCCATCCATCTTTTCTTTGGTCGTCCTCTCTTCATGCAGCCATCCACATTCATATTCAACATACATCTTGTAATATGAAACTCATCTCTTCTCATCACATGTCCATATTAGATAATCGATTACCGCGTTACTTTTCATTCACAGGAGCCACTTCCTCTAATATACTCATTCCTAATCTTGTCCATTCTAGTAACACATCTAGTATCCATCTCAACATTCGCATCTCTGCTGCATGCAGTCGTTTTTCACTACGTCACTTTAACGGCCCAACACTCGGAGCCATACATGACGACAGGTCTTATGATGGTTTTAGCCGTGGCGTGCACCTACCCATTCAACTAATAAAAACAAAATATTAGTTGGATGGGTACCTGGTCTACCTCTACCCACATCGTATAGGTACCTACACGACTTGCTTACGTGATTTGGTGCCGATACTACCCATTCGATGTGTAGGTATACGTATTTTAATAATTATTTAGCTAATTAATTATTATTCATTAATTATTAAGCTTCGATTAAAGTAAAATAGAGGAAGATGGTTGACGTTCTTGCATTACGTACTCGATAAATGGACCTCCTTTTCATTTACTTAAAACTCGAAAAAGTCTCTCAATCACGCAATGCCGCTAATAAATTAGGCGACGGGGCTCAATTTATGCGGTCCATGCGCTATAGGCCAGTCACCGATCATGCTATTTTAATTTAATCAATGTTATTAAGCCTATTATTAGTCAGAACCCAGTGGGACGTGTGTGCTTGATAATAATTATGTATTGACGGGATAATCTAAACTATTATAAAACTGTAACAGGAAGTTTGTCTGTACATTGAAGATATTACCAAAAAAAAGTTACGATATGGTTTTTAGGTATCCCTGATTCCATATCAGCAATTTATGGATTTTTTGTCTGTCTGTTTGTTTGTGTGTTTGTTTGTTTGAACGAGCATCATGCAAAAACTACTGAACCGATTTTGATAAAACTTTTTTGTTTGATAGCTTAAAATCTGGTATATAATTTGTGCGGACAAAGTAATCGTAAGTAATAACACTGCACGTCACTACGCTTTTCCATTATTTGTGGCGATATCGCTACACTTAGTAAATCCTATCTCTTACCCGGCCTGCGTCGTACCAATTCTCGTAAATGTCGTACGACGTTTGTATGTGGTGTCATTTCTATAGTAAGTGTGTCGTACATAATAATTCAATGGAATCAACTACCAAATAAATAAGAAGTAGCAACAAATTAATTAAGGGAATACAATAGTACAAGCACAAACAAAACTTACCCTAAACTTAAACCATTCTAAGCATTCTAAACTACAAATCTTACTAATTCTACTTAGTCGAAAAGCCCACCCTGGCCCGAAGGTGCCCATAATGCTGGCCGCATTTCCGCGTTGAATCGCTAATGATATGCGTTGGGCTAGGTTTGACCCAGCACGAGGACCGTTACCCGCATCCCGTAAACGTTTTCCCAGGTCAAAAAAGTTTTTGCTTCATGACCCCACGGGCCCGCCGTCTCCAGAGCGAAGGGCACGAATAAGTAGCTCTGCTCCAAAATTGTGTAACATTGGTGTTTACGTACTGCTGCCCTTTCCGCTGCCGACCCTGCTACTCGGATGGAATCTCTCAAGTAAGATGCAGCTTACGAACAAACGCACGTTGCAGCCCATAGAAGTAGCAATATTCTTTCTTAGCGCATTTACTGTTTCAGGAGCGGTAACATTTAGAGAAACAAAAATTCTTTAAAATATTTCATTATCTAAACGACCTTGGAACATGACATGAGGGTTTCTAGAATCTAACTACTGTAATGTACACATTGACAGCTATAGATTAACTTTAACCAATTTATGGTGTGGGAAAAGATAACGCCCAAACTTTGTAAGTACTGTATATACTTTAACTACTTATATAGGGACTAGTTACGCGTGTAATTCTACTAACAAACATTTCTGCCACTTTTTGCGGGGGGCGAGGTAACATGAAATCCGCAACTTTGGATTTTACTCCCCATAACTATAGATTCTAATTTTGAACGTTAAAAATCATGAAAAGAAGTCTCGTCTGAACCCCAAACGTTCTAAGTTCGAAATTATTGTTTCACAATTATAGACTGTCTCGTTTAGTGATAAGGTATAAAATTGAATGTAAATGCACATGATTAATTGATCTTATGCCGTGGCAGAGGGGAAATGCTACCGCAAGGCTAGTCCTTATAATAAATGGTCAAAGTGTACATACAATACAATGAACGGTTAGTTACTAGATTTTTCCCGCGATTTCGTTCAGACTCCCGCCATTATTATCAAGAGAAATATTATACCAGTTTTTAAGTATAAGTATAATTGGATTATAACCACAGATCACAAAAACTAAAGGGAGATGTGAAAAGGGGGCGGGGCCAGTGTCGTAGCAATATGCGCAAAAACGGAACACATTGCTTGCGACAGTAAGGATTCAATATATTATCAGGCGGAAAGCCAGTCGACATATTATGTGTAAATAGTTTACAATTCTTGCGTAGTACTAAAGATTAATCGAACGTTGAGTTCTGATACCGCATTGGATAATGAGCACATTCAAGCTAACAAAATACTTTCTATCGCGTGGTACTGGTGGTGATGCGACACTAGGTTTCGTACTCGGCGCGTTGGTTGGCATCTCTCTAGATCTCTATGATTATAATAGTTACTTATAACATGATTTCTGAGCACGCCGAAATGGAAAAACACAGTCGTGAATCTGAATATACATTTCCCACTTATACTATACGAGCGTTAACCCGCGACTTTGTCCGCACAAATTATATACCAGATTTTAAGTCAGATCATTAGCTATCAAACAAAAAAGATTCATCAAAATCAGTTCAGTAGTTTTTGCGTGATACTCGTTCAAACAAACAAACACACAAACAAACACCCAAACAAACACACAAACAAACACACAAACAAACAGACAGACAAAAAATCCAAAAATTGGTGAAATGGAATCAGGGACACCTAAAAACCATATCGTAACTTTTTTTTTGTTAATATCTTCAATGTACAGACAAACTTTCTGCTACAGTTTTATAATAGTTTAGATGCTTCAATGAAATAACAGGAAAAGCGTGAATGTGTACATATTTTATTGCACGCCATGGTTGGGTTTTTACAATAGCGTGATACTTCACAGTCCATTACAAAATGTAGGTGTAATGAGTGTTAAACCTAATAATTACAGTGAAAGTGCATTTATTGAATGAAATTAGATTAGTTAGATAATGGCAAAAGAACGTATTGAACCAAAACGCAACATGTAAAATTACTTATGGGAAAATGAATGAAATTGTAGAGTGTAGGTATTCTACAGGGTGAAATTGATATCATTAGCATCCTTTTAAACTAAGAGTCTACCCTTCGAACTGAACAACTTTTACTATGGGAGCAAACCAATCGGAGCAAAAAAAATATCTGCTGTTTAGTATAAAACATCAGATTTTTTATTTGTTCCGATCAGTTTGCTCCCATAGTAAAAGTTGTTCTGTTTGATGGGTAGACTCTTAGTTGAAAAGGATGCTAATGATATCAATTACAACCACAATTGTAGATACAAACATCCATGGCTCGGGATACTAATTATTAAAAATTAGTTTAGATTTACCACTTATTTATTTTACCTTAAATAGCCTCGACCGGCATTAATTTGAAAAATAATGTCATTCAATACGCCATTCATCTCGATCTTAGAGATCGAAAGAATAATTTCGGGGGTGTTTTTTACAACCCTCCGGGGGTTTAACAGATGTTTATTAGAACGAGACGTTTGTTGTTTAATTGCCTTGCTTTGCTTCTGTTATTTTTGGGGTAAAATATCGGTATTTTCGTGGGTGGTACGCTATGTATACTATATTGAGAGGTGATTTCGAAAATCCATAAAACCCCACAACCAAATGTCATACCAACTATTATTCGCACAACAGGTACTCCGAGATCTTATATTCAGAAAAAAACACGGAGAAATGGTAGGTAAAAAAATTTTTGTCCCATACATTTTGTAACAGATGTAACAGTGTTACATCTGGCCAATAGTTCTATACGGTTGCGAGGCATGGACCATTAAGGAAGCTACTCGCCAGAAACTAGAGGCTATAGAAATGTGGTTCTACCGAAGAATGCTGCGAATTAGTTGGGTTCAACGAGTCACCAATGTGGAGGTTCTACGACGTGTCAGGAAGTCCCGGGAGCTGTTGCAAACCGTTAAAAGTAGGAAAGTCGCCTACCTTGGTCATATTTTGAGGAATGAGCGATACCAACTGCTCCAGACTATAATAATGGGCAAAGTGGAGGGCACAAGAAGCGTCGGTAGGCCACGAATGTCATGGCTCGCGAACCTTAAAGAGTGGACAGGCATCGCCAGCGTCGAAGAGCTGTTTCGTTTGGCGAGAGATAGGCAGGGATATGCAGAGCTGACTGCCAACCTCCAGTAATGGAGAGGAACCCGAAGAAGAAGAAGATACATTTTGTGTCGAGTAGCTGTAGTTTTGTATGAAACAGCTAATTTATTCTCGATGTTGGCTTCATAGTGAATGTTGCTCAGTTTTATGGTCTAACTCTAATCTAAACCATCCCTTAGAATATTACTAGACGGTGTTTTGTTAAACTGTGTATAAAAGGTATAGGTAAAATGTGGAGAAGACCCTGTCTTATGATAACAAATTTAAAAACCCCCAACGCCAAAAAAAAACGTTTCATCATCATCATCATTTTCTTGCCCAATTCCCATTATTTGGGGTCGGCGCAATATGTCATCCTCTTCCATTCATCTCTCTTAGCCGTTGTTTCAACACTCACTCCTTTTTTACACATATCATCCTTCACACAATCCATCCATCTTTTCTTCGGCCTCCCTCTCCTACTACAGCCATCCACATTCATACTTAACACTCGTCTCGTAAAACGTTTAAAAAGTAAAAAATAATTCGGTCACCTATTATTTTTGTGTGGTCAAAATGTAGGTTTGTTTTACTTTTTAATTCTCTATAAGATATTTTAGGTCAATTAAAGCGTAGGGGACTGCTATGAAATGACTACCTATTGATTTTTTTACAATCACCGATGGAATGATTTTATACTTTTTAAATGTTTTTTTTTTTTGGTGTTTGGGGTTTTTTAATTAGTAATTTATTGTTATTTCATAATTTTTAAAGTAACATCAAAACTACTGAACCGATTTTCATGAAACATAGCTAAGAACATTCGGCATAAAATTATCTATGACACAAAAAAACTAAACGAAAATCGGTTCATCTGTTTGGGAACTACGATACCACAGACAGATACACAGATACACAGACAGACACGTTAAACTTATAACACCCCCCTTTTTTTTAAAAAAAAAAAGCTATTTATTTTGAAAGGAGAAGTCTAAAATCTAGTGATCGCGGGCTGAGGATCTGCGAATAGCTTGGTAAAATTAAACTCAATAACTAGGGCCAGCTGTGGACATAAGCGTAAACATACGATGATGGAGAATCAGTGTGTATTCCCTTACTGGACTAAATACTTGAATGATACAAATCCGTCAATATTCCACGCGAATGCTTTTGATTAATACCTTGGATCCAATGATACTGGAACCAGTAGGTACCAGTAGGTACCAGTTAAATAGTTCGAAACCGAGCGCTTTCATCGGCGTGTGCCGATCTGTGGTGAGGTGTACTGACTGCAAAAAAAGTACAAGGAAGGTACTAAATAATAATATTTTTCGTTTCCCGGTGCTACCAATACCAACACGCGGGTTTTTATTTCTTTTAATTCTTTTGATGGATTGAAACACCCTGTTCGATGTTTAACGCGTTTAAGATTACACCCTGTTTATCTATTAGTCAGTTATTTCCCTGGTGCATGCTGTTTGCCGACGACATTGTTCTTGTCGGTGAAGATGGACTCGAGGTCCAGAGCAGATTGGCACAATGGCAGCAAAAACTGGAGAGTGTTGGCATGAAAATTAGCAGAACTAAAACGGAACGTTTGTTCTGCGATTTCGGCGGTCTCTCCAGTTGCATGCCTATTGCCCTTGATGGCGTGCCTTTGCCAGTCTGCTCCGACTTCCGGTACCTCGGGTCACTCATACAAAAAGATGGAGAGATAGACCGGGACGTGAAGCACCGAATCAACTCAGGGTGGATGAAGTGGCGGCAGGTTACGGGAACGATCTGCTCCCGAATCCCCCTCAAATTGAAGGGGAAAATATATAAGACCGTAATACGACCTGTCGTTATGTACGGATCAGAGTGTTGGGCCACAAAAGGGACGGATGAGAAACGATTGCATGCAGCTGAGATGAGAATGTTGAGATGGATGTGTGGTGTAACTAGAATGGACAAGATTAGGAATAAGATTAGGTACATTAGAGGAAGTTTTAAAGTAGCACCTATATCGGAAAAATTGCAGGGTAATAGATTATCGTGGTATGGGCATGTAATGCGGAGAGAAGAGTGTCATGTTACGAGACGAGTGTTAAGTATGATTGTGGATGGCTGTAGTAGGAGAGGGAGGCCGAAGAAAAGATGGATGGATTGTGTGAAGGATGATATGTGTAAAAAAGGAGCGAGTGTTGAAACGACGGCTAAGAGAGATGAATGGAAGAGGATGACATATTGCGCCGACCCAAAATAATGGGAAACGGGCAAGACAATGATGATATAACGACTATAATTTTTGTAGCCCCTGATAGAAAATGTAATTCTGCTAGAATAAAATCAGGATCATAATATAGCTCTACTTAATTTTTCTCCGTGTAGCCATGCAATGGGGAAATGCTGCCAGCATTATGGAAACTTTCTATGTACAAAATTGGCCAGAAGCAACGTTTGGGTACGTTTTGACCAACTATACTGTTGAAAAGATTTGTCGTTGAAGAGGCTTGTGGTTGATAAGTTTGTTGTATACTTTAGACATGGCATTTTGCTGAGAATTTTTTTAATAACTTGTATTCTTTATGTTCCGGGAGTCAATATTTATTTTTCCTACTCCTATCTTATTTGATTACATTTATTGCGAGTTCCAAAACAAATTATAGTCATCAGCAGACTCGCTGGACTTCATTCTGTGTTGTGAATGGTTACCGCCCTTGATCCTGGTTTACAAGTGGTAATGTATGGTGGATCCATGTTTGATAAAAATACATAAAGTTTCATTATTATTAAAATTCTTATTTCATTACTTACTTTACTACCACTTATAATTTCTTTTTTCGTCTGACTCTACTTTCGAAAAGGGTTAACCGCCGAAGCGAACTCAAAATGATTTATAAACGGCCTCCTCATTTGAATTTGAATGGTTAGTGTCGGATTACCTCCCATTTTTAAACCCTCCGAATATCCGAATTATTGGCTCTTTCCAACCCTTATCCGCTCTGTGGATGCGAAAAAAAATGTTTTATGAATTTCGTGTTTCTTTTATTTACAACCATAATCCAAAATGATATCCTATTAATTCGAGTTTCTTTAAGAAACGCCGGTCGGGTTAGTCTTTAAAAGGAGTTTGAGTCTTTTAGTTGTTTTCGTCTCGAGCGCCTCTGTCAAACTAAAACTTAAAATGCTTCATTCAAAATAATAAAACATTTTTCACCTTCCCCATCTCGGAAAGAGTATTTTTGCTCTTCGATATCTGAGTGCAAAAGCCGTTTTTATCCGCTAGAGGATAATGTAAATTGAATTTAGAACATCGTGTATTAAGTTTGTGAATTCAAAACATCATTAAACCTATTTATTTACTTCTCCCTCCATGGTGCCGAATTTATCATACAACCTTTTGTAATTTGTTAAAAACTCAGACTCGGAACCTTCTTGGTGTACTTTTTTTTAATTTGTTTTTTTTTTTGCCTTTTATCATTTTCAAAGAGAATGGAATCACTACGTTTTCATATCCTCGCTGAGGTAGGATGAAAAGTTACGTGTTGCACTCAGAGTGCAAAGATTTTCACGTCGTGCTTTTTTGATTCCCTCGCTAACGCTCAGGATTCAAATTTTAGAATCCTTCGCTTGCTCGGTCATCAAAATTGAGCACGCGGTTACTTGTCCCCTCCCTCCCCCGCCTCTAACTTCTAGAATAGCATATCATATGCTCAAGACTATATTCCCCGAAGGCATTGTCATTGACCCGAAGGAATAGTCAGAGATATTCTGAAACCTCAGAATTGGAAAATAATGAAGAATTTTTATTTTTTATTTTCCTTAATATAGCTTTTCGTATGTACTTTCAATGAAACTTATACTATGAAATATAATTATAACGGATGCTGTAACGTTGTGTAAGTTTAAATATCTGTGTTAATAATTAGGTTATCATAAAATCATCATAAATCGTCATCATCATCATCTTATCATTGTACTCTATATGATAAGGAAATAGATCAATGGGAAATAGGTACCTAATGTATTATCATGTTGTATATTGTGTACCTGTCATTGATATATACACAGAACACAAAACAATAGACTGCACGTGTGTGGGGCACGTCGCCACGCCGCGCCGCACGTGTAAAATACGCACGTGAAACATTTGCGGTCGAATTTTATTGTATCTTATCGAGAAGCAAATACCGATACAATAAATAAATATCTTTAGATGCATACATGCATGCAAGAACGTTGATGGAAGTGTGATGGTTCTACAGGGTGAAATTTATATTATTAGCATCCTTTTAAACTTATAGTCCGAGCAGAGCAGAACAGTGCAAAAAAACAGCTTTTGCTTATATTTGAGTCGAGTAGGCATTGCAGTTTAGTATGGAACAGCAATTTCTTTTTTGCTCCGATCAGTTTGCTTCCATAGTCAAAGTTGTTCAGTTAGATGTTGGTTAGATGGGTAGACTCTTAGTTTAAAAGGATACTAACTTATTCGTCCAAGAATACTAATAATATCAATTTCACCCTGTATTACTTTTAAAATTAGCAAGCCATCAGTCTATACCTGGATTTGGGGTGGTTTTGATGTCGGAACAGAGTGCTTCAGACCATCAAACTGAACAACTTTTACTATGGGTCCAACTTTTTAAATAGCGAAAAAAAATCTGTTGTGTTGTGTTGTCTTTGTCGAGAAGCTGTTCAAATTTTCTATGGAACAGCAGTTTATTTTTTCGCAATTTTGATGTTGGTTCAACTTGGTTCCATAGTGAATGTTGTTCAGTTTGATGGTCGGAAGCACCCTGTTTCGGCTTCAAAACGACCCCGATTCCACGGTGTATAGAAGTGCTTTTAAAAAAAGAACAACTGTTACTATGTTGCCAATATTGAAATTGAGGTCCAAAAACATTAATTTTTTAGACGTCCCATTGAAAATCGATCGGCTGCTCCGCACTTTTGTATGGAAGGCCTAAAAAAATTTTCAGATTTTTCGTCCCATATTATGTTCCTTATGGAAAGTTGATTAGTTTCATTATCTGAATATACCCTTAAAACACTTCACTTGTACTGGGGTAGGCAGAGACAACAGATCGCCATATGCTACGATTCTGACACACATCTTTCGCCTCCTCAACATCCATAAGTTTCTTCATATAAGCTCGTCGGTTCCAGGTGCATTTTACCCTTCTTCAGTACGCATCCGATTTGGTCAGCGTACGTGCGCCTAGGGCGACCCCTTTCAACCACTCCATTCACACTTGCCTTGTAAATTTCATACATAAACCTACTTTTGCTCATTCTTAAAATTATGTTGGTAATTAAATCAACCTTAAAATTATGTTGGTAATTAAAAAATTGGGGTATTATACGACCCATTACAGGGCAAAGACCTACCTTCAACGAGGATGTATGGTCGATAGCTCACCACGCGAATTTGTAGACTTCACATACGCATCAGAATTTCTTCTTCAGCTTAATTATACACAGGTTGCCTGAAATTGTTTTCCTTCAAATTTTTACATGAAAAAACTACATTACAAAAATGCCCTCATAATGATATAAATCCAAAAGCTTGTTCTACAAAGTCAACACTACATTACACAAGTTAAACCCCAAAAGGGTAAAATGGGACTCAACAAAATCAATCTAAAATCCGACAGAACGGGTCTTTGCAAGTTTAGCGAACCAAACCGACTACGTAAAGGATAAATTCACTTAATTATACTATACAAACAAGACTGCTTTGTATGTTTGTCGGTATAAATACGTGCTTTGGAATATGGGTAACATGTTCGTGGTTTTCCATGCTATGAAAATGTGTTTTAGAATTTTAGAGGACGACCTTAAAAAATTCCGTGTGATGGCTTAGAAAGTGAGAAATATGAGCAGTAATAGGCACACGGGAGCAGTCTGGCATGAAACACGTCTTCCCGATCATACGTGTATTGCGAGACTAACCTACCTACAATATTGACAGCTAAAACAATCAAACTAATTCTAAACATACCTCACAGAAAGGACCACCCCATTTCTTCCCGTGGGTGTTATACAAGGCGATTAAGGAATAAGGTTTCTTGTGCAGTTTTTTTGTGGACGAAAGCCTAGCCACCTATCACCAATGGAAGCGTCATTAAACAACCAGGTATTGTTGGATACCCTGCGACCCGCTGACCTGAGATAGATAGCGAGTAGCGACTGGATGAAGAAAGATCGAGGATAGAGTTTTGTAGCGCGTTTTGGAAGAGGCCTATGTTCAGCAGTGGACGATGATAGGCTGATGATGATGACCATCATCGTCATATCAACCGATAGACGTCCGCTGCTGGACATAGGCCTCACAAGGAGCAAAAACGACCGGTCCTGAGCTGTCCCTTAATCCAACAGTTCCCGCCGTCTTCACCAGGTCGTCGGTCAACCTTGTAGCCTACCTACACTGCGCTTTACGGTGCGCGGGCGCTCCTACTCTTCGGCCCCACCCGAGAAACACGTAAGCTGTATAGTGGCTGAATAAAGGTAATTTTCTTTATTCAGCTACTGCACAGCTAATATACAGCTTACTTGTTTCTCGTGCGGCCATTGGTTTTGCGAGCAATTATACCCCGCCCATTGCCACTTTAGTTTAGCAATTCTTTTGGCTATCTCGGCTGTCTGTTGATGATGATTCTAAAACTCGGACTCACCACACAAATACGATACCTAAATACGATAAGCAAGATACTGGTGGATTGTTTGCAAACAAACACACAGCCTAACCTTATACAACACAAATATCACTACGCGGCGTCATTTGGTCGAATGCACAACATCGGGTCAAGTACTCTATGGGCCCTTTGTATTGTATTAGAGATGTTATGGAGTTTCGTATCCGTAACCGAAACTTTTGTTTATCCGTCAATAATATATTAGATAAGGTCCAACAAAATTAGCTGAAACTGTTTTGAGGGGATGACCAGACCATCTGAATGAAAAATTTTCTCTATCGGACCAATATCGAAATCGCAAAAAAGAAATCTCGAATCAGATGTATCGGACAGCTGTTTTTTTTCGCGATTTCGATATTTCCCCAATAGAGAAGTTATTGTTCAGTTTGTTGGTCTGATCATCCCCTTAAAATAGTTTCGGCTAATGTTGTTAGACCTTATATTGAAAGGGGGCTGAAATATAGTGACATAATTATTTGATATTAATTATAATAACAAGTAAATAAATGATTGTTTGCAAAATGGTTATTAAGGTTCAACTTATCCGAAGTTGTGAATTTATTCCGCAGACTAATAAAATTGGTTCTTTTTTTGGCCAGTTATTTCGTATACAGGGTGTCACAATACCCTTGTAATATTTAAAAGGGGTGGTTTAGACCGATGATACCCAAAGTGGTTTATATGGACAGCCGGGCAAATAATGAAACGGTGAATTTCAGCACATCTAGTATGATTTCTCTACACGCGAGCGACGCGCCTTTGCTCCATGGAAAATAAGCTTTTTGGAGAATGAAAGCCGCGCTTGCCGCGACACATTATATGGAATAAAGCCGATTTGCGCGCAAGAAGAGAAATCATGCTAGACGTGCTGATCATCAAACTAAGGAGCTCGCTCGCTCTATAGAGTTCTGGAGTCTTTGAGTTTGGTATTAATCAGCAGATTTTTCGAGATTCTGAAAGTTGGCTCCAAAAGTTTGATGGTCTGAATTCTCCACTTCAGTATTTTCCTGGCTGTCCCTTACATCCTGTATAGGTCTGATTTGTATAAATTTATTCACAACTAGAGTTAACACGTGATTTCGTTCGCACAAATTATATACCAGATTTTAAGCTATCAAACAAAAAAGTTTCATCAAAATCGGTTTAGTAGTTATTGCGTGATGCTCGATCAAACAAACAAACAAACACACAAACAAAAAAAAACAGACAGACAGAAAATCAAAAAATCTTCAATGTACAGACAAACTTCTGTGACAGTTTTATAATAATTAAGATACACAATCCGAATTCATATCCGAAACCGATATTTTACATTCAATGGCAACCCTAGTAAGTAAGTAGGCATGTGTGTATGTAAGCATCAAATAGGTTAAGAGCCCTTTGATTAGGGCTCAAGAGTTTAACCCGGGTTTAGTCCTTTTGATCCGAATTTTGGAAGAAAAATTCGTATAAACGTTTTGTCGAAGTGGAATCCTTAGGAATTGGGCTTCAAATAGTTGTAGTCAATACGTACATACATACACGTATATACTTAACCTTGTTATCCTTAATGGGGAGACCAAAGCTTACACCGAAATTACCATTGACAAAATTGGCATGGACCAGCAAGTTTTACATACAGGGTGTAAGTAACAGTCTAGCAAATACTGAAACGGTGAACTCAGACCATCAAACTGAAGAACTTTCACTATGGAGCCTACCTCAGGAAACGCAAAAAATAATCTGCTGTCCCATACATTTTAGTCTGGTAGGTACAGCAGTTTTGTATGGGACAGTTGATTTTTTTTTGCGTTTCCTGAGGTAGGCTCCATAGTGAAAGTTGTTCAGTTTATTTCAATGGGACCTAGTGCCAAAAAGTAGGTTCTTCTTTTTTTTATAATTTTGTTACCGTTCCGAAACTTTCATTTTCAAATCAAAACAACAACAACAACAACTTTTACTACGGAAGCAAATATGAATACGTAAAAGAAAAAATCTGCTGTGTCATACATTTGAGTCGAGTAGACATTTATTTATACCAACAGATTACATATCATAACATTCACATGCACATCTATAGGCATTGCAGTTTAGTATGGAACAGCTGTTTTTTATTTGTGATTTCAGGTTTGCTCCCATACTAAAAGTTGTTCAGTTTGGTCGTCTGAACCGCACCTGAAAGTTTCGGAAAGGAAAAAAAAATTTAATTTAAAAAAAAAATTAATAAAAAGAAGAACCTACTTTTTCGCACACTATTGCAATAAAAATAAAATACAAAAATAAAAATAGTTGCGATAAACTTTATTCCATTCCATTATTTTCTATTCTATTCGAAACAGATATAAATAATAGCATTTATTTCAGTTTTATTACAACCTTTCATTATGTTCAACCAACCTTAATAGAATACATTCTCTTCATACTCTCATGATCTTGGCTGTAGACTAGGAATGTCCACTGATTCGTATTCTGTCCGCCCCTTTGACCTCACGTCGTGAATATGTTAGCATAATGCCGAGTTAACTGCGTTTTCAATGGTTTAATCCGTGGTTTAATCGATTTTAATATGAGATAATGTAGATTTACCGCTTTGGTTGCATTATGTATTAGTTTCAGAGTATTTAAGGTTTAAAATGCACATGATTTTGTTGGACCACACCGCCTTTATACGATGAATTATTATTTACGTAAAATCACGACCATAATCCGTTTTGAGGTGGTCAGAAACTTTCCCGCAACTAGCAGCTATACCTATACAGCACGGCTAGCATGCCACCCACTACAACACGACAAAGCGTTTAAACGAGAAAAACGTCATGCGCGCTCTTTCTGGCATACGTAATATAATAAAGATGGAGGCACATCTCGATTTTTATCGTTTTCTCGGGGGTGGCATGCGAGGCCTACAGGGTGTAAAATAAATGCGTTACATATTCAACAGAACTGATCTACTTAAAATACTTTCCAGGCACGTATCCAGGGGGAGCGGGGGCGATAGGTGGGTTTTATTCCCCCCCCCCCCACCCCGAAATTCGAATATTTGTATAGAGAAGTGATTACAGCACTTACTTTTTCATTGTTTTCCTATGAATATCCCCCCCCCCCCCCCCCCGAAACTGAAGTCTGGATACGTGCTTGATACTTTCACTATGGAGCCAAAGCCAACATCGAAATGGCGAAAAATCTGCTGTTGATTTTTGGGGCAAGTAGCTAGTTACTTTTGGTATGCAACAGATTTAAATATTTCGAGATTTCGACGTTGGCTTCATAATATCATAGTGAAAGTTGTTCAGTTTGGTGGTCTGAAGCACCTGAGGTATAATGCATTTTATTTTACACCCTGTATTTTCAAGCGTTGCTGTTGCAGCATGGCTCACTTTTAGCTTTTAGCATACCAAAAGTCACTGCCTTTGTCTGTCACTGTTTATCCCGTATTGTACTGGTGAAATAAATGAGTTATCTAACTATCTATCTAAATGATTCAGGATGGAATGACGATGAGTCAAATGACAAGTGACAAGTGACAAGTGTTAAGGCGGTTGCAGAGGGGTCAATTTTATACAAAACTTTGACGCACAATACGCGTAGACGGTATTAATATAAGTAACTTTGTATATATGGAAAAATCTAGATGCCGCGTAATAAATAACATTTGCAATTTATAAAATAATTACGAAGATATCAAGCTTTGAAATTTTTCATACAACGCTGAGAAAATCTTCATCATCATCATCACCTGAATCTCATAAGTTAAAAGAACCATAACCTACCCAAACAAATACCCCGTAAACCCAATAAATTAATGACCCTCTTAATTTACAAACGAACCAAATTAATATCACGGCGGGACGCTAGGGAGCGAGCAGCAATAATAAACTATAATAAATAATGTCATACATGATATGTGGGTTACACACATGGTCATGGGCACAGATAAAATAAAACTATACTGTCATGGGTATGACGACAGATGGGTCTGAATTGGGGATTGACATGCTATATTGAAATCGCGAAAAAAAAATCTGCTGTCCCATACATTTAGGTCGAGTAGGTTTGTATGGAACAGCTGATATTTTTTTCGCGATTTAAATATTGGTCCCATAGAGAAAGTTGTTTAGTTTGATGGTCTGATCATCCCCTTAAAATAGTTTCACCTAATTTTGTTAGACCTTATATAGTTGTCTAGTCATCATAATACAAGTCCAGGTACTTTAAATATGACTAGATAATTTGTGTGACAATTTCCAAGATATTTATAGTTAAGGAATCTGATGAGGAGTTCTGGAGTGGAGACCACGAACTGGTAGGCGTAGTGTAGAACGCCCTGTGGCCTGCTGGACTGACGAACTAAAAAGCTAGGCCGAAAGACCTATGCTCAGTGGACTATGATAGACCCATGATGAGGAGATCTCATTATAACATATTCATGATAATTCCTATTGCACTAGCAGTTCCCAGACAGTGCCTAGTCAGACAGATGTCAATATGTCCTTCGCCAAAAATCCCGTGGTGACAAATCTGCTATCCTTATCAAGACGGGGTTGAGTTATTTATGTTTCCAGAATCCTTGTGGCGAGTTCTATTATGGCTATGAAACTTTAATCCTTATTGTAATGTCACATTAGGAAGATGAATGGGTAGAAAGCGTAAGCAAGAATTCGACCCTTCTAGAGCTCGTCAAAATCAAAAGTATTTTGAATGTAATTATGGTGGCTCAATTTTACCAAAAAATTAAGATATAAAAGTTTAGTCAAACGGTCTGATCATTCCTGTATTTTGTATTTTTGAAGAAAAACATCCAGGGGAAATAATTTTTTTAGCAAGGCAGAATACAAGAATGATCAGACCGTCTGAGTAAACCGTTTTAGCTTAATGGTCTTATCATCCCTTTCAAATATTGTGCACTATATTTCAGAAGGATACTATTAAGTTACTGTACTACGAAAATGCCCTCTTCAAATGATATCCCATAAACTTATGTGGGTTAATACAATGCTTGGGTAGGTCATGGTCCGTCGGTTGATGGCAACAGATGGTCTCATTATTGGGGGATGACATGCGACATTCTCGTTTATTATTTTAACTCTAATATGACCTTAGGAGCGAAAAGAGTTTCGTGTTTATTATCATTGACTGTTTCAGTAAAGTCATGGTCAATTTTCATATTATAATTATTTTGTATCTGCTTTGAACTTCCATACAAAACTATACGTTAACTGCTTGATTCGTCGAGGAATGCCCATTTAGAAAATATCCTGTAAACATTAAAAACCTTGTCGAACTGACGAAAGAGGCTACCAAATGGTGGAAAAACTTGGACCTATTATTATACTTAACATGCATGATCTGAAAGCCATACGAAAAAATAAAACTGTTTTTTTTCGCGATTACGACGTTTGTACTTTATAGCCCAGTCATTTTACGGAGTTCTGTTAGGCGGAGGAGGGAGTAATTATTAATTTGACTTTTAAACTGTACCCGGTACCATTTAGTGACAAAAAGACTATTTTAAAACATATTAAAAAAAATCGCTACGCAACATAGAAATCAAAATCGTGTGGCCCAGAACTTAATAATATTAATAGCAATATGAGAGCATTTTAGACTTTTGTGCGATTAACATAGATTTAAAATAATAAGTTATTTATGAGCAATAAAATAGGCATTGAAAGTTAATAAATGAGGTATTTATTAGAAAATACGAATGTATTTTTCATAACCTTCTAAGTAGTCAAAAATATTTACACCAGGTTTGAAGTATGCATAATGGTAATTCGTTAAATAATGAGCAAAAAATTTTTTTCATCTGGTGTTTTTAGAACGAGATAATAGCTACATTTTAAAATTGGAACTGTTGCTGAGGTGATTTTTTGTAATTTTGGTTTATTCTAGGCTCTCATTGGCTTATTAATTAGTCCCGGCTCAAACCGTAAAATGACTGGGCTATTTAGAAAAAGTTGTTCTTAGTTTGTTGGTCTGATTATCACCTTTTGCGGTGTGGTGTCGGCTAAGAATAGCACCATCCCATTTCCTCCCGTGGGTGTCGAAAAAGGCGACTAAGAGAGTAAGGGATCTACCGGAGGATGGGCAGCAGCATCCTATGAGTACACACATTCAATCCAACTGCGGTCGCCAACCCGCCTGCTAAGCGTGGCGATTATGGCAAATCCCCCCATTTTGGGGGAGGCTTATGTCCAGCAGTGGACTTCTCTCGGCTGATATAGACGGCCCGGTAGCACAGTCTGTAGTGAACCTGCCTGCTGTGCCGAGAGTCGCGGGTTTGAATCCCGTAAGGGACAAATATTTATATGATGAATATGAATATTTGTACCCGAGTCATGGATGTTTGTATCTATATAATGTATTCTATATCGTTGTCTAGTCATCATAATACAAGTCCAGGTACTTTAAGTGTGAATAGATAATTTGTGTGACAATGTCTAAGATATTTATTTATTTACGAGCGTTAACCCGCGACTTCGTCCGCACAAATTATATACCACATTTTAAGTCAGATCATAAGCTATCAAATAAAAAAAGTTTCATCAAAATCGGTTCAGTAGTTTTTGCGTAATACTCGTTCAAACAAACAAACAAACACCCAAACAAACACACAAACAAACAGACAGACAAAAAATCCAAAAACTGGTGAAATGGAATCAGGGACACCTAAAAACCATATCGTAACTTTTTTTTTGTTAATATCTTCAATGTACAGACAAACTTCCTGTTACAGTTTTATAATAGTACGAGCGTTAACCCGCGACTTCGTCCGCACAAATTATATACCAGATTTTAAGTCAGATCATAAGCTTTCAAACAAAAAAAGTTTCATCAAAATCGGTTCAGTAGTTTTTGCGTGATACTCGTTCAAACAAACACACAAACAAACAGACAGACAAAAAATCCACTTACTGGTGAAATGGAATCAGGGACACCTAAAAACCATATCGTAACTTATTTTTTGTTAATATCTTCAATGTACAGACAAACTTCCTGTTACAGTTTTATAATAGTATAGATATGATGATGATGATGATTATAACCTTAAAATATTGTATTCAGGAAGAAACCTGTAAAAACTAAACTAAACTAACTAAAAGACTATAACATTAAAAAAAATATTGTAGAAACTAATTTTAATTAAACAATCTAATTATAACATAACCTTTCGTTCATTAAGATGTTACAAATGCCAGCTACAATTTCTACCTATATTTAGCGAAGCAATTATCAGTAAAGCACAGTTTTCCCACACCGGCGCCATGGGGAAACTAGTTCACGTGCTTAGTACTAGTTTAACGCCTGTTTCTAGGTCTTACCGGACCTGCCTGCATTCCTAGATATCTAGATAGAAGTTACTTTATGTTATTACAGTTTTTTATTTATGTTTTGTTTTTGTTTTAGAGAAATGTTAGACGCGGTTTATACAGGGTGTCCCGTAAACCGACGTCAACTCAGCGGATGCTGATAGATTAGGTCATGACTAAGCAGAATATCAAAATTTGACTTTAGTAAAAGTGTCTCAGTTTTCGAGATATTGACAGTTCTAACACAGATACTGCATAGAACATTTGTAGCCGTGGCACTCAAAATAGTGACTAAGGTAAATAGTTTCACGAATTTCCTAAAACTGTCCTTATCTTAAAAACTAAGAACCTTTTCCTAAGGAAAAATGTTGACAGATTGATTGACTGATTGACTGACAGATTTTTTTTAATTCTAGTATATTCTGGTTAGGCATGAACTAACCTATCAGCACCCACCAGGTTGACGTCGGTTTACGGGACACCCTGTATAGAAGAGAGGTGGCCCGGGCGGGGTGCGGCAATATAAGCCTTCGAGAACGTAGCATAGCGTCGTTTGGAGAATTTACGCCCGCGCCTCCAGGCGACCTCCAGCAGGCCTCCAGGCGAAGTGGCGCGAGCGCGATTTTCCTTTACGACAAAAGCGACGTTATGCTACGTTCTATAAGGTTAATATTGGTGTTACTTTGACTATCTGCCACCGCCCTACGTCTCTTCTGTACTTTGACTATTGATTTTAAGGACTAGCCTTGCGGTAGCATTTCCCCTCTGCCACGGTATAAGATTAATTGATCATGTGCATTTACATTCAATTTTATACCTTATCACTAAACGAGACTGCCGAAATTGTAATTATAATTTCGTTTATAAATTCGAAATTATAATTTCGAAATAATACTTTCGAACTTAGAACGTTTGGGGTTCAGACGAGACTTCTTTTCATGATTTTAACGTTCAAAATTAGAATCTAAAGTTATGGGAATAAAATCCAAAGTTGCGGATTTCTTGTTACCTCGCCCCCCGCAAAAAGTGGCAGAAATGTTTGTTCGTAGAATTACACGCGTAACTAGTCCCTATATAAGTAGTTAAAGGTTTTGGGGTAGGCTGGAAAATTTTTTTCATGTTTCAGAATGTCAAGTGGGGATAATTATGTGGCCGCATCTTTCGCCTACACAGAAATACTGGATAAGAAAACGAATCCCTTAGTCGCCTCTACGACACCTACAACAGGAAGTAGAACTGCATGTTGATAGTTGTAGGAAAGCTACCCCTAAGTTTATGTATTTACGAATTTAAACATATCTACTTTAGCCCAGTCATTTTACGGAGTTTTGTTAGGAGAAGTGGGAATTAATTATTAATTGGACTTTTAAACTGTAATCGGTACCATTTAGTGACAAAAAGACTATCTGAAAACTTATTAAATAAAAGTTCGCTACGCAACATAGAAATCAAAATTGTGAGTCCCAGAAGGCTTTTAAATTAATAATATTAGTACCAATGCACTCAATTGACTTAGATTTAACAATACAAATTATTTTTGAGAAATAAAATAGACATTGAAATTTTAAAAAAATTGGTATTTATTAAAAAATACGAATGTATTTTTCAAAACCTTCTAAGTAGATTATAGTACATTATGGTACAAGTGTGTAATGTTGGTGATTACCGCTGAGGCGCCATTGAGACCCGAGCCGCAGGCGAGGGTCTTAAGAGAGCCGAGGACGGTAATCATCAATACACACGTGTATCATACGACGTTTTTCAACACACTTGTGAAGAAAATAATAATAAAAAATCATTTTATTTAATAAATAAAAAGTTTATTTAGAGAATTTATTTGTACTATTGAATATGATCTTTTTTGTATCGAAACTTTTTTAAGAACAAAGCAACTCAAGAACTCAACCAAGAAGTTTAGATACCTACTATAAAAAACCTATAACTCCCTTATGAATAATAGTAATGAAAAAGTCACAGTTTGATTATAGGTGTCATTATGTGCCTAATTGCGGTGAAATAAGGGCCATTTTATGAGCAAGTGTTGAAAAAATATTTACACCATGTTTAAAGTTTGTATTATGGTAATGCCTTAAATATGTGCAAAAAAAATTACCGTCATGCTTTTTTTATAACGAGATAATATCTAAATTTCAAATTTGGAACTTTTACTGACGGGATTGGCTCTTAAATACTAAGTATACCGAAAAAAAATATCAATTACTAACTTGTCCCGGCTCAAACCGTAAAATGACTGGGTTACTTATCAAAGAGCAATAAGGCTTAAATTCCCTTAACTCCTGGACTTGAAAGCTGACAACAATGTGTAGTACCGCTGAATCATTTAGCGAACTCCATTGTTTTCCTTAGGGAGAACTTAGCAACCACATGCACATGGCTTAGTTTGTTTACGTTTCCGTAGTTCGATTCCCGGACTGTGAAATGTGGGATATTTTATTAAATTTGACATAACTTTATGCATTTGACACTAAAATTAATTTGATGGTTATCAGTGGTTATAAAAGTGTAGGATGGTGATGCTTTTACGGTGAAATTGTACATGATAGTTCACGGTATATTTAAAAAAACCAGCCAAGAAAGTGTCTTACACGTCCATGATAGGGTTCTGTAGCGATTGTATAATAATTGTTTAAATCTACGTACATTATTAAAAAACTGTACCTACTTACCTAATAAAAGCGTGTCTATAAATTTAAGGTTAATTGTGGTGTTTAGTTGTCCCTGACTCTAGATCACAGATTTTTTAAATACTGTCTGTATGTTCGAGCATCACGCGAAATCTACTGGATCGATTTTAATGAGACTTTTTGTGTTTATTGTACAATTATTATTTAATTATTTTCGTTCTTTTTCCATGTAAATAAAAGTAAATTTTACTACGTCACAGTTTGTTCAGAAGTTGTTCACAGTTTTCTGGTACTGATATCGCTTTAGCATCCGCTACAATTTCATTGACTTGACATTGACCAAAAAAATGGGTTGTTCCATACAAAACTGCAATAACTACACAAATACAGGATGTAAGTGCCAGCCTAGCAAATACTGAAACGGTAAACTCAGACCATCAAACTGAACAACTTTCACTATGGAGCCTACCTCAGGAGACGCGAAAAGAATCAGCTGTCCCATACAAAACTGCAGTACCTACCCGACTCAAATGTATGGGACTGCTGATTTTTTTTCGCGTCTCCTGAGGTAAGCTCCATAGTGAAAGGAGTTCACCGTTTTAGTATTTGCTAGGCTGTCACTTACACCCTGTATCTGCAAACAGCGGATTTTTTGCGCAATTTCGTTGTTAGTTCCAAAAAGACAGTTGCTTAGTTTGATGACCTGATCATCCTCTTAAAAAACCGTCAGCATTGTCAAGAAGGACTCTGTATAAGACTGGGTATCTTTGGGGGCTCAGACCATCAAACTGAACTTTTACTATAAAACCAATATTGAAATCGCGAAAAAAGAAAACGTTGAGTATGCAACCATTGATAAAATTAAAATAGCGAGATAGGTGACTAGCACAGATCATAAAAACTAAAGAGAGATGAGAAAAGGGGGCAGGGCCAGTGTCGCAGCAATATGCGAAAAAACGGAACATATTGCTCGCGACAGTAATGATTCAATATATTATGAGGCTGCAAATCAGTCGAGATATTATGCGTAAATAGTTTACAATGCTTGCGTAGTACTAAAGATTATTCGAACGTTTAGTTCTGATACCGCAATGGATAATGAGCACATTCAAACTAACAAAATACTTTCTATCGCGTGGTACTGGTGGTGATGCGACACTACGCTTCGTACTCAGCGCGTTGGTTGGAATCTCTCTAGATCTCTATGGTGACTAGCCTATAGCGCATGGACCGCATAAATTGAGCCCCCGTCGCCTAATTTACTTGGAGCGGCAATGCGTGATATAGATACTTTTTTTATTTTAGGCGGGATAAAGGTACCACAATGCCTTCGCGTGCTTAAAATTCGTTATCCAATCCAAATCATTTTTAAAGAAAAAAAACAAATCTCACGGCATTACTTTTTCAGATGAATAGCAGGTAAATTTTTCGAGTACGTAACACAAGAACGTCACCTATCTTCCGCTATTTAATTTAATCAAAGTATGCAACGCATTATTTACACCTAGTATAACTCCCTCATCAAACACTACAATAATAATTAAGACGCATTCCTTGCATCTGGCGTAGTATCAAAGCGTTCCTCAGTGCACTGTCCGTCGGTCTATCTGTCTACAATATTAATATCTTCTTCCTGTTTGTGCTTGTTTCTAAAGAGCTTCTTTGGTTTCTGTTGTAGGGAAATAAGGTTGAGTTTTGTCTGTGTTTGAAGGGAATTAAGTTTAGCAAAGTAGTTTTCATTTGTTGCTATGCGATTCCTGTCATGGATTGTCAAGTAGTGTAGGATAGGAGTTAAAATTTACTTACTGAACCAACCCATTGCCTTGAATTAAAAAGGCGATTCACCTTGGACAGCATGCCACAGTATTCCAGACTGAAATGTACGCTATCATATATTGCTTACATGAGAATCTGAAAAGATGCCCAAAGGGGAAACATATTGTTATTTTATCAGATCTTGTTGTGGGGGCTGGCAAGCCAGCAACACTTCGACCCAATGGGATCTTTTGTGTTATATTTTATCAGATAGCCAGGCTACTCTGAAAGCGCTAGGATCTGACGAAATAGAGTCGAAACTAACATTAGAATGTGCCCGAGCACTCAACCAGCTAGGACTGACAAACTCTGTCACCCTGGGCTGGGTGCCCGGACACTGCGGTATTGATGGAAATGAGGCTGCTGACGAGCTGGCACGAAGAGGGGCGGAAGAGGACGCCATAGGCCCCGAGCCTTATTGCGGCATCTCTCGCAACACCTCTAGACGTGTGCTAAAGGAATGGGCTGTGAACCAAAGCCGCAGGCTCTGGTCGGATACACCAGGACTGAGGCATGCGAAAGAACTTGTGACCGGCTTTTCAAACAGACATACCTCGGATGCCATCAATTCAAACCTCAACGACTTAAGGCTCTTAGTACGAGCCTTAACAGGACACTGCAAGTTAAACAAACACCTGCACAGAATGGGGCTTGTAGATTCACCCACTTGCAGATTCTGCTGTGAAGCAAAGGAAACGCCCATACACCTCCTCTGCGAATGCGAAGTGCTCATTCACAGCAGAAGTCGCCATCTAGGTGGATACATAATAACACCTACTGACATTAGGGACCTTCCCTCCAAAAGCATAGCACGGTTCATGAAGTCCATGGGCCTAGGAAATGACCTTTAGGTCTAGGGTGACAGCTACAATAGATCTATCCAGGTCGCAGTAGCTTTTTGGTCATCGACCAAGCCCTTATAACCAAATAATAATAATAACCCATTGCCTTCTTGATGTTTATATGTATGTGCTCACTGATCATATGTTACCTGAAAGATATTCCAGATGATACCATATTTAGAGTATCCAAATTTCACTAGTCTATACTATTATAAAACTGTAACAGGAAGTTTGTCTGTACATTGAAGATATTAACAAAAAAAAGTTACGATATGGTTTTTAGGTGTCCCTGATTCCATTTCACCAATTTTTGGATTTTCTGTCTGTCTGTTTGTTTGTTTGTTTGTTTGAACGAGTATCACGCAAAAACTACTGAACCGATTTTGATGAAACTTTTTTTGTTTGATAGCTTATAATCTGGTATATAATTTGTGCGGACGAAGTCGCGGGTTAACGCTTGTAATGTATATAAACTCTCTGTCCAGCACGGCTAGCATGTCACCCATTTCTGGCATACGTAAAATAATAAAGATGGAGGCACATCTCGATTTTTATCGTTTTCTCGGGGGTGGCATGCGAGGTCTACTGTGTTACAGGTAGTAAGCCCTTCGTAGGTACGCTAAATCGACATTATACGCCTCTAAATTGAATCATCTAGCCCATGTAGCTTTCTCCTTGATGCTTTTCTTCACCAAAAAGCCTACAAATCGTATATACAGTGTAAAATTAAACTCTTTGCATAATTTACATGGGGTGCTCTATAGTAAAAATTTTATGCCTTTAAATTTACACAAATATATAAGGTCTAACAAAATTAGCTGAAACTATTTTAAAGGGATGCCGTGTGGTGTCGGCTATGAATAGCACAATCCCATTTCCTCCCGTGCTGAAGGATGAACATTGATTTGATCCAACTGCGATCGCCAACCCGCCTGCCAAGCGTGGCGATTATGGCAAATCCCCCCCATTTTGGGGGAGGCTTATGTCCAGCAGTGGACGTTCAGTGGCTGATATGATGATGATGATTTAAAAGGGATGATCAGACCATCAAACTGCACAACTTTCTCTATGGGCCCAATATTGAAATCGACAAAAAAAATCTGCTGACCACCCATACAAAACTGCAAACATAACTCTACTCAAATGTATGGAACAGCTGATTTTTTTTCGCTATATCGATATTGGTCCCATAGAGAAAGTTGTTCAGTTTGATGGTCTTAAAATAGTTTCAGCTAATTTTGTTAGACCTTATAATAAGTTACTATAGAAACTCATTGGTATGAGTTGACATGGGCGAGTATAGAAGAGGCAAAGTTTCACCCCATTTCTTGCCTGGGGTGAGTACTAGGCGACTAAGGGAAAAGGGTTTATTATACAGTGTTACCATTTTACATGATATTACATATTGGAACCTTCAATATTATAAAAGTAAGCTTTGATACCAATCTCGAACCAATATCGACCAATATCGAAATCGCGAATAAAAATCTGCTGTTCCATACAAGCCTACTCGACCTAAATGTATGGGACAGCAGATTTTTTTTTCGCGATTTCGATATTGTTCTTATAGAGAAAGTTGTTCAGTCTGATGGTCTGATCATACCCTTAAAATAGTTTCACCTAATTTTGTTAGACCTTATATAGTAAAAGTTGTTCAGTTAGATTGGTAAAAAATCAGCTGTTTCATACTAAACTGCAACGCCTACTCGACTCAAATGTATGCAACAGCAGATTTTTTTTCCTCCGATCAGTTTGCTCCCATAGTAAAAGTTGTTCAGTTTGATGGGTAGACTCTTAGTTTAAAAGTATAGTTATGTATTTATAACCCTGCTACTGATTACAGAACCAAACCCCAGACATTTTCATATTTACAGCAAAATACAACAAAAGTCCAATAGATCGATATAAAAAGGCGACATAAACGTAGCATCGTCTACGTAATACGAGGCAAATTACGGCCGCAAACCTCCCCGTAAATCGTAGCGGCTAATATTGACGCTCCGATAATTTATAGCAGAGGGTTCCGCCTTGTTTCCTTTTTTTTTTCGTCTTCGAACATTCAGGCCAGATGGTTTTTGCTCAATACATTAATCAAGCAATACGGACGTAAGAAACTTTATCAACTCGTGCTCGACAGTTGAAGCTAGGCTTACGTTTGACGTGAATGCTGGCGTTAAAATGACTATTTTAAGGATCGCCCAATCATCTTCGAACACACTCGTCTTATGAAGACAATGTTTCGCACGCACCCTATGGACGCGCCTAAGGATATCTTCTGTAACTTGCTTGAAAAGGAGCAGGCAGGTTTAAAGAATTATTTCTCATAAGAAATGTACATTTCACTTATATGAGAAACAAAGTTATTTTAAATTTCTTACGTACTAGCAAGGAAACATAATTAAGGTAGGTATAGTATTGTGTTGTGAACTTATAATATTTCTAAACAAATAAGAGCCTGTCTACCTAATGAACTAATGAACCTTAATGCAAAGCTTTATGGTGGTAACTAGCTTAACAATAGTAGGGTAGAAGCGAAAAACATTTTTATGCATTCGACTCGACAATAACAACAAAAGTACTGGTCTTTAGAAATCTGCTGGACATTGCAAGTGGTTCTAAAACTTTTTGTTAACAGATCCCCAATGTTGTTTAGTAAATTGTAATTACCAATTGTTAAGAATGTGTATTTAAATAATAAAATTTATAAATTAAATACCTATATTGTATTTATTTTAGAACATTTTGGTTTTATTTGTTGTTTTTATGAAAATTTATATATATTTTTTTTGTGGTTGTTAGGTAGGAAAGTAATTCTTTTTGGTTTTTATATTTATTTTTATTTATAGTGTTTTGTCTTTAAATAATTTTCTGATAATATTTTTTTGAGTATTGTTTTGTAAGTCCTTGTCAATTTTGTTAGTTTTATTCTCATATTTCCATCCTATTATATGTATATAGCGGCCTAATCATTAATTTCTAAAAGACATTGGCCAATTCCGTTTCGCCCACAAAACTGGTAAATTTGAATTTGATAAGAAATCCCAAGATAGAAAAGGATAATATTTCCAATTCCTTGGGAAGTATGATATTCCTCCTATTTTTTGTGTATTATTTTAGCTAACATATCTCTTTGTATTTGTTATTTGCTCATACTCATTCGTTAGTTGTGAAACGAATACAGTTCGTCACGTGGGCAATGTCTTTTGTTAAAACGTTATTATACCCATTAAAGTTATTTAAAGGATTTCGAATACGCTGGCCTTCCATATTTGCAAATCGAAATCTTATGCTGGATCACATTAAACGTGCATTCCGATAGGCGGAGCTTGAGTACCAACCTCAATTTTAGTTGAGGTTCTCTATGTTAGTATGCCTGATTCGAACGGGTAGTATGTATTTTCGCTACTGTTTGTCTCGTATAATGCAGTTTGTTTGAAGTATAGAAAGATATTTTCAGGAAGATTTAGATGTTCATCGATTTATTGAAAAATACATGAAAAAAGCACAAAAATCTCATGAGTACCTTTAAAGCCCGATAGCCTATTTTTTATTACACACTAAATAGCAGCTAACAGAACTGATGGTCGTGAATTGACCATTTCAAGTTCAGGGATGACTCTTATCTGTCTTGGAACCCACAACCACTTCAACCATAGAGGTAGGAGGAGTGAGAAAAACAAATATCCGACTTCCCTCGGTTGCAAACGGTAGAAAGACGACAGACAAGCATGGTTATTAGTACACCAGCGTAAGTGAGCCCAAACTCCAAAATGAGATCCTTCAAGTTAGATGCAGTCTCTGGCGGGAAAGCGCATTACCTGACCCGTTTCTCTTTCTTTTGGAAAGCCAAAAGAAGGAGGACAGGAAAGGAGTTGCCCAGGCCAGTAATAGACTCAGGACGGACCAAGGATCAAGCCGGACGGAGGAGTAAAGATTTGTTCCCGAAAAAAATCTAATCCGCAAAGCAGGCTTCGTCTATAGCAACACACAAGGTACCAGCCTGCAAGCTTCCTCAGACTATAACTAAATGCCCTGCCCTGGCAAACCCGGCTCAAAGATCCCAAAGATGCTGGCCGCATTCAAGTGGGATTACATCTGCGGATCGGACCTTAGCTGTACATCCGATGTTGTTCCTCAAACTATAACCCATCTTATATCCTCTCAAGACACACGCACGTGAACGGAGCTTATGGACGTACCCGATAGTCGTGTGTCAAAATCCATCCATCCATCACAGCCCTTGATACCTTACTGCCTCCGTGGTCTAATAGTGAAGAGCATTGGCTCACGACTCGAAGGTCGTGGGTTCGATTCCCACAAGGGACACCTAGTGAAATGTCACTTTGTGCATTTTTCCCTAGTTGGTTAGGACATTGCAGGCTGAATCGCCTGATTGTCTGAAAAGAGAAATGATTCCGTGCTTCGGATGGCAAGTTAAGCCGTTGGTCCCGGCTACTATCTCTGGTGGTCAGAGGCAAAAGCAGTTGCAGTCTCCTATTTTGACACTTTTAGCTCTACGAAATCTGTAGCCTTTACAAATTCACAAAATGGCATTTCGAGTCTGTCCATTACGAGGATGTTCCTGGATGCAAATCTTTTTCAAAAAGCCCACAGTTTGCGCTATAGTGTAAACTAACTACGTGTTTGGTTAATGCAGTTGCCTTGTACCTTTGTCTGTCTGTCCGACCAGCTTCCTGTTCCGAGGCGAGATTAACTTTGTACGGTTAGTTTAGGCGACGTAACAAGTTTGGTTTATTTATTAATGTTTTTGGTTTGTAGAGGATGTTAATACTCAGATAAATATTGGATGACACTAAGCTCTATGGGTTTTAAGTTCAGTTTTTTTTTTCTCTTGGAAAGCGATGAAGGAAAAATCTTCTAATTCTCTAATCCTAAAATTGTGTCTCTACCTTAGTGTTGATTATTTTTCCAATGACTAGTTTAAATAGCAAAAGATTTTCAAATTAACCTAAGGACTATTCTAAGGAATTGACTATATTATTTCGCCGTCGCGTCTGCTCCAATTTTACACCCTGATATTCTTCTTCGGCGTAGGACTGCATAAGCTTGACATGTTATATCGCAACCAAGCACGAATTAAGAGGTGCAGATGCTTGGGATTTACCCTTCCGAAATCATTTAAGAGCTACGCTCTTGTCGCTGGAGTATTCGCCAATCACGCCTCTTTGCCGCTAGTTTCTTGAGTTCTTGATACGACACGACATCAACCTTTTCCTTCACTTGGGCCAGATAACTCTGTCTAGGTCTTCGTCTGCCTCACTTCCCCTCTATCTTTCCTTCCAGTATGGTTTTATGATATATATTTTACAGTTATTACAGCTATTTCTTTCAATTTGTTGTTTTAATGAATGTGCGCCAAACCAAAAGTTTGGATGCGTACTTCATCGTAACTATGTTATTCTGCCTGTAACTTTACACCCTTAAAATTCTGCCAAAACACTCCCCGAAACTCCTCACAAACTATTCAACAAGCGCAATTAACAACAGAACGGACAACAAACAAACGAATAACGACTCTTTTGATGTTAGCCACTCAATCCTACTCAACTATTGCTTGTGGCACTATTCTGTGTTGGTCGGCAGTCGACACGTTAAGTGAGAAGGGGAAAAGTTTTACGGATTAGTTTGATGTTAAACCAATGTCTTTGTTGGTCTTCAAACCTGCTATTGATAATACCTTAAGTTAGCTCACTGAGCTGTATAGCTTACTAAGCTATTTAGCAATTTTATAATATTATTTTGACAGAAATCACGTATCCAACGGACTGAATAAAACTGAAATAAAAGTTATATTTTTGACTTATAAAAGTTATATTACGGTAATTTCGTCATATAGTGGTGCATTATGCGTCTATTGTTCGACTATACGACCAAATTGTTAGTTGGGATTTTACTTCCTAAAATCAAAAACCAAAATCAAAATATGCCCGCGGCTCGTCAATGTCACCAATCATGAGTGACAGACAAACAGACGAAAACAACGGATATTGCTGACACGTGCGCGTATAATTTGTGAAAGCTGCTCACCCCCTTTTTGTAAAAGCGTTAGGGCGAGGGAGTGGACAGATTTCTACTTTATTAGAAGTTTTTTTGTGAGAATTCAGTATTGATTGGTTTTGTATTACTATTGCTGGGTAATATATGGCTAGAAATGTTTGGGATCGGTTTATTTTTTATATTATTTGTTGTAGTGCGGTTTAGTTTCTGTTTTTGACACGCCTAGTAGCCCAGTCATTTTACGGAGTTTTGTTAGACGGGGTAGGGAGTAATTATAAATATAAATTTACCACGTCCATACTGTATAATGAAAAACTGTGGATAGCTGTTATTGGCCTCTATCTATATAAGTAACTAATGTAAAATAACTTATTTAAGGCTGTTGTTATCCCAAATATTATAAAATAAAAATAAATAAAATAGTTAACATGCATGATCTGAAAGCCATACGAAAAAATAAAACTGTTTTTTTCGCGATTACGACGTTTGTACTTTATAGCCCAGTCATTTTACGGAGTTTTGTTAGGCGGGGTAGGGAGTAATTATTAATTCGACTTTTAAACTGTAACCGGCCCCATTTGATGACAAAAAGACTATCTAAAAACATATTAAAAAAAATCGCGACGCAGCATAGAAATCAAAATTGTGTGTCCCAGAAGGCTTTTAAATTAATAATATTAACACCAATGCACTCATTTGACTTAGATTTAACAATATAAATTATTTTTGAGCAATCAAATAGGCACTGAAATTTTAAAAATGTGGTATTTATTAGAAAATTCGAATGTATTTTTCAAAGCCTTCTAAGTAGACAAAAATATTTACACCATGTTCCAAGCAGTGGTATATGGCCTTAAGTATGTGCAAAAACAAATTTACGAACAGGTTTTTTAGGACGAGAAAATAGCTAAATTTTAAAATTGGGACTGTTGCTGAATTGATTTTTTTTTTTATTTTGTTACTTTTCTAGGCTCAAATTGGCTCTTTAATATTATACCGAAAAAATATCAATTATTAATTAGTCCCGGCTCAAACCGTAAAATGACTGGGCTATAGCTAGACTTTGTATGAACGTAATGTTTAGTAAAAACGGCTTTTATATAAGTATTTCAAATTCGGAAGAAAAACATCATGAGAAAACCTATACGCTGAAGTAGATATTCTGATGTGAATTCTCGTGGTGGACTAACGCACGCCCAACACACTCCTTGAAGGTAGGCTTTTGCCCTGCAGTGGGACGTTTTATATTGGCTGATGAGATGAGATTTCAAACTACCTAAATACCTACTAATATTTTATTCACTCAAGAATCGGACAAGCATTGTTAAACCAATAGTTTGGGGTTACTCAGGCCTTTACCACAGAAGAAAAAGTACTACAGACCTACAAACAGTACGGACACTTCTTGCCACCTACCAATTGTAGTATAGTAGGTGGACAACTGTAAGCACTGGTAGTCCTCTCTTATTCGCACTTAGTAGGTATGCAATACATGTGCGAACTTCTTCTTGTGAGTTCGAACCAGTGTGTAGGAAGTGCCAAAGGATGGTCCAGGGTGTACCTTTATAATGGTTATTGTGTTGTGTTACCATTGAAAAACATTCAAAAATAGAACATCAGTTTTTTTAGTTGCCAGTAACTTAACGAAATCTAAAACTACCCTGAAACTTTTAATTTAAAAATCGATTGTCCCAAACTTAACTACTAATGGAAATTCTAAATTTAAACTTCACTTCGATAAACGATAATGCATCCTGCTAGACAATTGTGGGTTCTATTTTCGAATAATTGTCTCTGCGCCCGCGCATCCGGTCGCTTATTTACGCGAGGGTTGATAGTGGCAATGTACTAAGTTATAATCCTGGGTTTGTTTGTATTTATCCTAGTAGTTATTTATTTGCATAGTGTCTCAAGATACAGTCGAAGCTACGAACGCCTCAAAAAAATGGCAGCCAGCACTCGCCTCCATCAAACTTGTATGACGCCTCACGCACACCAACGACACCAATATAAGAAAGTTGGCCCCTTTTGTTTTATACCGTACAAGCGGGAGGCTCAATCTAGACATATACTTTATCTAAGGCACTTGTGCAGCTCTTAATTATTGGACATGGTCGACTGTGTCCTAATGGTCGTCTTTGATTCGGAAATACAAAATTTTCCTTTTCAAATCGAATTATATTATATATATAGATACATTGACACCATCGCATCGCAATACTATCGAAAATATCGATACTATCGATATTTTAATTAATTATATACGCTATTTTTCAAGGCCAATTATCGATAGTAAGGTAAGACTAGTGTAGACTTTAAAAGAAGTGTCCTTTGTGATAATTTAGCAATGCAATTAGATAATTGCAAACATCGTCATAACCTTAAACAGGCAGGCACGTATCCAGGGGGGGGGATAGGTGGGTTTTATCCCCCCCCCCCCCTAATATTTGTATGGAAAAGTGATACTTACACACTTACTTTTTCATTGGTTTTCTATGAATGTCGTCCCCCCCCCCGAAAATCACGAAAGTCTGGATACGTGCTTGTCAACAAGATTCTCTTTGACCTTAAATTCGTCGTTGAAACATCGGCCAGCTGACAATTCGCTATGGTTATGTCATGTGTCAAACTCATATAAAAACTTCGATGATCTGAAGGATGCAAGAAGGATGTTACATTTGTGAGCTCGTTGATGTTTTTGACAGCCATGAGAATTGCACTCCAGAACATAATCTGAAGGTATAATGTGCCAAGGTTTCCACGTGATTTCCTTCACCGAAAAACCAGTGAATTTACATCCAAACAAACACGCCTGTTCTACCAATATAATACCTTATATGTATGACGATTCCAAGTAAATGGGATATAATTCATTTTAATGAAGACATAAAGTTATGAATGATTCATATAATATAATTCATAATATAATAATAGTAGCTCAAATAATGGCCATCAAGCGCAGAATACGTAATGATCAAGTATTTATACCTACTTACCTTTGACTACTTATATAGGGACTAGTAACGCGTGTAATTCTACTAACAAACATTTCTGCCACTTTTTGCGGGGGGCGAGTCAAATCCGCAACTTTGGATTTTATTCCCATAACTTTAGATTCTAATTTTGAACGTTAAAAATCATGAAAAGTAGTCTCGCGTGACCCCAAACGTTCTAAGTTCAAAATTATTGTTTCGCAATTATAGGCTGTCTCGTTTAGTGATAAGGTATAAAATTGAATGTAAATGCACATGATTAATTGATCTTATACCGTGGCAGAGGGGAAATGCTACCGCAAGGTTAGTCCTTATAATAAATAGTCAAAGCTTCTTATGCCCGATTCTACCAAATGCGAGTAAATTTTATTCTTAGATTAAGTCGCCGGTTACTCTAGAGTAAACTGATTTTGCGTTACCAACCCTTATCTATGAATAAGTTGAGAGCAAATTTTACACGGCCAATTTTGGCGGTGTATGCTTATACCGAGAGTAATGAAATGTCAATGTCCAATAATAAAAAAAAATTTAATAAAAAGAAACCTAACAAATTGAAACTGTATAACCTCACATTGCAATAAGTACAGATACAAAGACCTCTTTCTTTAGGTGGATTATAATCCACCTAAAGAAAGAGGTCAGGAACACACCATCATATTCATCATACAAATAAAAGACGAATCTTTAAACAAAGATAAAATTGTCTATGAAAACCATTTAGCATGTATTCTACAGGGTGAAATTGTTATCATTAGCATCCTTTTAAACTCAGAGTCTACCCACCAAACTGAACAACTTTTACTATGGGAGCAAACCGATCGGAGCAAATAAAAAATCAGCTGTTCAAGGAGTTCGTGACTCAAATGACATTTAAGTCACGAACTCGCGCGTCCACCTTGCAGTTTAGTATGAAACAGCAGATTTTTTATTTGCTCCGATCGGTTTGCTCCCATAGTAAAAGTAGTTCAGTTCGATGGGTAGACTCTTAGTTTAAAAGGATGCTAATGATATCAATTTAACCCTGTATATCGTTGTCTAGTCAAGTCATCATTATACCACAGAGTACTATAACTGCATCATCTGCAACAGATGTAAAGGCCTATGATGATGATGATGATGACTATAACTAATTCCAGAAACATATATATAAGTAGGTATGTACGTTTGGGTGTGTATATTTTATGTTTGTGTGGAAATCCATTGTACCATTTATATTTCCAACAAAATGTTTTCTACCAGGAAAGCAACAACCAAGAGGAGTGCTTCCTGTTTTCTGACAAGAATTATTGGCTTATTTTCGTCCCACTGTCCGCACAGGATATTTACTACGTTCTTTTTAGTAGTTTTTTTTTTCTATTTGAAAATATATAGGAAACTTTCTGCATCTTAGAAGGTTTTTTTAAAAAATAATAATGTATTACATATTTTATTTTATTTAATGATTCAATTATTTTAGAATATACGAGGTGTTACAAAAATACAAATAAACATTTAAGGGGGTTTGTTAAGACCATCAAACTAAACAAATTTCCCTATAGGACCTATATGGAAATCGCGAAAAAAAAATCTGATGTTCCATCATCATCATATTATCCACTGCTGGACATATTCCTCCCCCAAAATGGGGAGATTTGCCATAACCACCATGATGCGATGCGTTTGCAATGTTCCATACTAAACTACAGATCTACTCGAGCTAAATGTATGGGACAAAAGATTTTTTTTCACGATTTCGATGTTGGTCCCATAATGAAAGTTGTTCAGTTTGATGGTCTCAACAACCCCCTTAAAAGCTTTAAATGTTTATTTTTATTTTTGTTCATGATTATATTAAAGGCACATGTTTATTTCGATAATGTATTGAGATATACGTATTCCAAATACACAACATACCTATCATTAGCAATGACCAAATTATCTAGTATCACAGATTATGGGTATTTGTGTCTATCTATCTATACAGGGTATTACTATGCAGGGTGTTTAAGGGGTGATTGTACCCATGATACTGAACAACTTTCCCTAAGAAATAGAAGTAGGAAATTCGCAAAAAAATGAGGCCTACCTAGTATGAAAAGTAATTATGAATTATCTCTAATATTCAAATGATTTTATAATTTTCAAAATTTCAGGCTACTCATAAGCTTGATTTAATTAGTTTAGTTAATTATTTCTTATTTTTTTTTATTAAAATCGTTGGCATCGAATCGATATGACAAAACACCTAATAACAGTAAACGAGAGTGCGGAAATTTAACTCTATACTTACGAGCTCATATACAGGGTGTAAGTGACAGCCTAGCAAATACTGAACAATGAACTCAGACCTTCAAACTGAACAACTTTCACTATGGAGCCTACCTCAGGAAAAGCGAAAAAAAATCAGCTGTCCCATACATTTTAGTCGAGTAGGTACAGCAGTTTTGTATGGGACAGCTGATTTTTTTTCGCTTTTCCTGAGGTAGGCTCCATAGTGAAAGTTGTTCAGTTTGAAGGTTTGAGTTCACCGTTTCAGTATTTGCTAGGCTGTCACTTACACCCTGTATATTTTTCTGTATATACTTTCTATTTAAAAAAGCTTCGTAAGCTACTTATTGCCTCTTTACTTTGGTTTTGGTCTTGTCATTTTGACGTTAACTTGTAAATTTTTTGAACTAACTGTCTAAAACAGATACTGTTAATACATTGCGTTCAAATATTTATTTAGATAACCGGCGCGTGAGAAGCCAAATAACTGGCCAAGTGCGTGTCGGACCACGCGCAGGGTAGGGTTCCGTAGTTGCCCGTCACAATATAATATGGGTCTTAGAAGGAGGCTTTTTGTTTTATACTACGGTTTAACGGCTAATAAAGTCTAAAAAGTACATTCTCTAAGTTGGTCGACTATTACTCGTAAACTTGTAAAGCCTACTTAGCCGTAATAGTTTTCCTTTTAATTTCGATATATATACTACTGCCATGATTTATTTCAACCGTTTAGCTGGCAGAGGGGGGGAGGGTGGTCACTTGACTCTAACAAAAATTGTCACTTTAAAGCTTAATATTTCGCTAGCTGATCCCTAAATCGAAAAAATGGTCCTTCTATACCCACAATATTTTTAAACGACCTATTCAACGATACCCCACACCATGGGGTAAACGAGAAAAAAAATTCCATTCCCACTTCGCGTCGGGAGGTAGAATAAAAAAAAAATATTTTTCAAGATTACATTTTAACATTTTTCGGCGTGATTAATATGTACATTCATGCCAAATTACAGCTTTCTAGTACTAAGCGTCTCTGAGCTAAGCCGCGGACAGACGGACGGACAGATATAGCCACATATCACAAAAACTAAAGAGAAATGTGAAAAGGGGGCGGGGCCAGTGTCGCAGCAATATGCGCAAAAACGGTACACATTGCTCGCGACAGTAAGGATTCAATATATTATGAGGTTGAAAGCCAGTCGAGATATTATGTGTTAATCATTTACAATGCTTGCGGAGTACTAAAGATTATTCGAACGTTCAGTTCTGATACCGCAATGGATAATGAGCACATTCAAGCTAACAAAATACTTTCTATCGCGTGGTACTGGTGGTGATGCGACACTAGGTTTCGTACTCAGCGCGTTGGTTGGCATCTCTCTAGATCTCTATGGAGGTGGCGAAACTATAAAGATTCCTGGTTGACTTCGGAACCCTAAAAACGGTTTACTTCAAAATTGAGTTGATGTGAAATCGTCCAACTTTGTAATGGTCAAGTGCGTGAATTGACTTTTAAAAGTTTAAAATGTTGTTGGAAAATTACATTAAAAGCCAATGCCTAAAAATAGCGGCTGTTTTCATCTCGCCTATTTTTTAGCGCGGCCATCAATCAAACTTGAATATTTTAGTTCAGAATAAAGTTACAAACAAAACTTGTTAACCAAATATATCTCTATATAAGGTCTAACAAAATTAGGTGAATATGTAGATGACACGATTGTATCAAGACCTCCGCTTCCAAGTACCTAGTAGACAAAGTTGTATTACGTTATGCAACACAACCTGCCCACCAAATAATTTCTACTCTACACGTGTTTCGCTCCACCAAGGAGCATCCTCAGGATTTTTTTTGGAATAATTGCTTTTAGTCGCTTCACTAACACATATGCCGGACATCCTATATATGATACCACCGATCTAATGGGAACATTGTCCTTGTGTATTTTTGGTAGGCCGTACAACACAGGGGCTTGTGGATTCATCGGTGGTATTGCACGTTTTTGAAAATCGTTTGCAAACGTGTATGCTGATCCATTTACCGCTAACTTTACCTCTGCGTTGTATTTATTTGTTGGATCTGAGTCAAGAGCACTGAAGTCTCCACTCTGTAACACCTCATCGACCTTACTAATATAGTCATTGTGGTGTAGTATTACAATACTGTTCCCTTTATCGGCCTTCGTAACTATTAGATTATTTTCGTGGATCTTATTTCGTATCGACCTCATCGCTCCCGACTGTTGACCAGCTACACCATTGCTCGGTGTCGGACGCTCGGCGGAGTAACAACTCTGTTTCGAACGTTCGTCGGTCTAACTCCTGAGGATGCTCCTTGGTGGAGCGAAACACGTGTAGAGTAGAAATTATTTGGTGGGCAGGTTGTGTTGCATAACGTAATACAACTTTGTCTACTAGGTACTTGGAAGCGGAGGTCTTGATACAATCGTGTCATCTACATATTAGTCATGGATTTCCGCAAAGTAACGCCTGATTAAATTAATTAAAATTAGGTGAAACTATTTTAAAGGGATGATCAGACCATCAAACGGAACAACTTTCTCTATGGGACTAATATCGAAATCGCGAAAAAAATGAGCTGTTCCATACAAACCTACTCGACCTAAATGTATGGGACAGCAGATTTTTTTTTCGCGATTTCGATATTGGTCCCATAGAGAAAGTTGTTCAGTTTGATGGTCTGATCATCCCCTTAAAATAGTTTCACCTAATTTTGTTAGACCTTATATATCTCTGAACTCATTCCGAACGGAAATGAAATGTAATGAATATATTTTCAGCATCAAACCTTTTTAATAAAATATCTCCGTTCGGACTGAGTTTAGAGATATATAATTCACTAGAGTTAACCCGCGACTTTGCCCGCACAAATTATATACCAGATTTTAAGTCAGATCTTTAGCTATCAAACAAAAAAAGTTTCATCAAAATCGGTTCAGTAGTTTTTGCGTGATACTCGTTCAAACAAACACACAAACAAAACGACAAAAAATAAAAAAAATTGGTGATATGGAATCAGGGACACCTAGAAACCATATCGTAACTGTTTTTTTGTTAATATCTTCAATGTACAGACAAACTTTCTGCTACAGTTTTATAATAGTTTAGATGTGTAATAACAAGTTTAGTTTGTTACTTTATTTTCAACTAAAATATTCAAGTTTTGTTGATGGCGACGCCAAAAAATAAGGCGTCAGCTTCCATACAAAAACCCGCATTGTCATTTGATTATTTCAATGTATCTCCCTAGAAAAGAATTATGGTTCCAGCTAAGAATCAGCTACCATATTTTCTTCCCGTTTTTTTCGTAATGAGGCGACTAAGAGATAATTATATTAATTTACATATATTATGTAGTGTTTTTACGAAAGAATGGTTATACGGGGTGTAAAATTAAATTCCTTAACATATCGAAATGGTTGGGTTCTTCAGACCATCAAACTAAACAACATTTACTATGGAACCAACATCGAAATCGCGAAAAGTTAAAAACAGTTGTTCCATACAAAATTTCAATAGCTACTCGACCAATATATTATCTATAAAACAATAGATTTTTTCAAGTGATTTCAAAGTTGGTCCAATAGTAAAAAAAAAATACGTTTGATGGTCTGAATCTGAAGCACCCCTTAAAGTATTACGCATTTAAGTTTTGTAAAGGTTATACAGAATGAACCATCGAACTGAATAGGTATACACCGTAGAGCGTCACGTGACTCCTGTCAACGGGGCGTTGGCACGAGTTACGCCTACCTCTATGGTATACACCTATGACCACTTGAATTGACAAGACCTCTCATCTTGAAATCTCCGATATGCTAAAGGTGAGACTTGCTACAAACAACTACATTCTTAGCAAGATGTTTGATAGTGGTAGCATGCTTTCTGACCGCCCCTAAGGTAATTTAGCCGTGAGTTTACGTATGTTTCATCATCATCGTCACCAGCCTATCATCGTCCACTGCTGAACAAGCCTCTCCCAAGGTGCGCCACAAAACTCTGTCCCTAGCTTTCCTCATTCAGTCGCTCCCGGCTACTTTTTTAGGTCGTCGGTCCAGCAGGCCGCAGAGGGTCCCACACTGCGCCTACCAGTTCGCGGTCTCCACTCTAGAACTCCGTGACCCAGCCCACCATGACCAGTCCATTGCCACTTCAGCTTGCTAATTTTCTGCGCTATGTCAACCACTTTAGTTCTCTGACGTATCACTTACGTTTAAATGTAAGTAATGCCTGGGGACAAGCCATATTTCGACGGTAAGTTAGACAGGTCATGCTCTGTATTTATGAGTGTTTGGAAAACTTCAAGAGCAAAACTATTTGATATTTTCTACAATATTTCAGCGGTGGTGTCAAAGTGCAACTAAACTTGCAAATCGTTTGTGGTTCGAAATGGAGTTTTCGAGAACAGCGTCAATTTATTAAAAAGCCGTGGTGGTCTAGTGGTTTGTTGCCTCTCCGTACGGACGGGCTGTGGTTCGATCTCAACCTGAAAAGTTTTTGCTAATTTCCTATAGGTTTCTTAGGGAAAGTTGTTCAGTATCATGGGTACGATCACCCCTTAAAGTAATGCAACTGTTTACCCTAACACTCTGTATAACCATTAACCACAGTACTTACACCGGTGTTAGAAAACACAACCCTCCTTTCGTCGTAATCGAGTAAAAACTACGCCACATGTTCAATTCCATCCACGCGTCAAAAGCGTAATTTTTCAACACCCATGTCTAACTTATCCCTCTTAAAACTTCACCTGGTACTGATCTTATTCCTTCGTATTAAGGATGAAAATTCACTAATTCCCGGAACGTAGTAAGTAGAATGAGCGAACTGTAGGGTAGGCTACCCTGTAATTAGGGTACCGCATTGTCCAAAACAATTTATTACCGCACAAAACCCACCTGGGGTCCGATTTGATAAATAGTTAAGCTATAATTAGCTGTAATGATTCAGTTAACTAGGCATCGTGTTAATGTTGGTTTAACTAAGATTAGAAACATGATCCTGTTATTATCGTGTGTGGAGAGTATAAGCGTATTTCCCTTTTTGGGTGGTCAGAAAAATTGCTACAATTTTTTCTTATGGTGCCATCTCGTATCGCAGTTTGGCTATCATTACCGTTATTCGGACCCTGGAGATAACAGCCCTGAATATTAAGGTGGTGTTCATTAGGAACTATTCACACAGGTTTTTAAGCCAGGAAGTCCTTCTTCTACCAGACATTTGTCGTCCCAAAATTTTTCCTTGCCGAAAAATCTGGAGAAGTTAGTATTTTTCACATCTCATAATCTGTGTGATTGTAGTTTCAGCGTTTTTTTCTACGAATTTCCACAGTTTTTGCTAATATAACTAACAAAATGTCATCTTCAAATTGTAATTTTTTTCAATATAGCCCAGTCATTTAACGGTTTGAGCCGGGACTAATTAGTTTTTTTTCGGTTTTTCAAGAACCAATTTGAGCTTAGAAATGTAGGTACCAAAATTAAAAAAAATCTCGTCAGCAACAGTTCCAAATTCCAAATTTTGATATTATCTCATTATAAAAAATCTGATGGTAATTTTTTTTTACATACTTAACGCATTATCATTGTATAAACATACTCCAAACATAGTGTAAATATTTTTGTCTACTTTGGAGGTTTTGAAAAATACATTCGTTAACTTCAATTTTTTAATTTCAAATATTATTGATTTTTAAACATGTTACAGCCATGTTGTGCTATTTCGAATCACGCACTCACGTTAAGACGCAACAGATTGAAAATTTCGTTCTCTGGGTAGTGGGCTCGGTGGCGAAATTGGTTAACGCAGTTCCCCGGTTTGGAAAAGTGCGGGTTCGGGTCCCGCCCGAGACAAATTTTTCAATCTTTAATTTGATTCATTTTTTAAATTTCAATGCTTAAGTTATTGCTCAAAAATAATTTATATTGCAAAATCTTATTCAAATAAGTGCACGGTATTAATATTATTAATTTAAAAGCCTTCTGGAACTCACAATTTTGATTTCAATGTTGAGCATACAATTTTTTTTAATGTTTTGAGATAGTCTTTTGGTCACTAAATAATGCCGGTTACAGTTTAAAAGTCCAATTAATAATTACTCCCCACCTCTTCTAACGGTAGCCTACTTTTGCTATCGATATTATTATGACTGATGTTTCTGCATTGGGACAAACCTAATATCAGGTTTATCAATGCTTTTAGTTCATAAGATGTTTGTTTATGTAGGTATTTGATATATATATTTAAAAAAAAACTTAAAATGACTGGGCTAATACTCCAACGACCTAAGTTTACAATGTGTGGTATCATACCGCCGCCCCACACAGCTATAGGGGCACCATAAATCTCATAGCGATGATAACGCCATCAGAGTTATCTTGAGGGGTAAACTCATTGCTTTTTGATAGTTTTACTGCCCGCTTGGTAACATAGAACAAATTAGAACAAGCTCCGGCTGCCAGCAGGATTGTGACAGCATTATGCCTTCTGTGAAGCTTCTCAACCAGGACTGGAGTGTGAACTAGGCTACATCATTCTTCTTCTTATTGTGTGGGCAAGCCCTGGTGTCAGAGTTTTTTCAGACCGCCTTACGGCCTCTGACGTGGTTTTTATGTAACGACTACCTACCACCAGAGATAAAGAAAGAAAGAAAAATTATTTATTTGGATCTCCGACACACATTAAATCTTTTACATTATCACGGATACATTTTTGTAAAATATTTAAAGCAGAATACCTATTAATAAAAGAGATTGTTTGTGCGCCGCAGTGGCAAAAAGGTCACAACTCAGCCAACTGCTCGGCTCGGAAACCGAACTCTGAATTTAGAGATAGTAGCCGGGAGCAACGGCTTAACGTGCCATCCGAAGTACGGAATCATCTTTCTTTTCAAACAATCAGATGATTCAGCCTGCAATGTCCTAACCAACTGGGAAAAAACGCACAAAGTGACATATCACTAGGTGTCCCCCGTGGGAATCGAACCCACGACCTCCATTTCGAGAGCCTAATGCTCTTAACCATTTGACCACGGAGGCAGTGCTAGTGCGTGATTGTCCAGTCTCCTCCTACTAACGTGACCATACGACCCGTTTTGAAAGGGACAGTCCCTTTGTTCGGTACTCCGTCCCGATGTCCCCGAAGAAAGCTTCGGGGCACAAAATCGTTCCGTTTTGAGTAAACTTCGCAATAATTCAATATTCAGGAGTCATACTTTCAGGCTTTTCAACGCAGTCATTTTTGCGGCTCGATATTGTTTAAAAGAAAATGTTTAATATTTTATTTTATTGTTGTATATGTGGGGACTTGTTATAGATGTCAGCACCCACAAGTTATAGCAAAAGATGCCAACAGATGGCGATACTGTCGCTCTCGGCAATATGCTCCATACAAAGACAACGTTCGCTGTGAATACGTAACTCATAATCTACTACAAATAAGGTTCACAATCGAATGCAAGAAATACATCGCGCAACTAAGAACTGTTGGACCGCGGCCGGTCCCCAGGCTTCACACATAGCCTGGTGAAAGATCTTCCCTTTACAATGGAGGAAAATTCCCAAGTAGCACCTCCATATATAGTTTGCCTGTATTGTAATATTTCGTGCGAGCTCGAGATTTTGCTACATTGTAGGTAAATGTGGTAAATTCTCGAGCTCAATACGCAATGTACGTCATACTATACAGAGTGTTCACAAAGTAGATGTCGAGTGGTCTGCGTGGAGGACCATTGAGTGCACCATCCTGTGAATAGCGCGGAGGAGATAAAATGATGAGCGCTTTTAAATTTTAGATATTTTTAAAACCTAATTAGGAGCTTAAACTTACAGCTTAGATTTAAAGAAACTAAAAGTTTGCTTTTTGATGAAAATGTGAGAAAGTATTTGGTGGATTTATTAGTATTCAGTAGCTTGTCCATATCCAAGCCCGTACCCTCAATAATTTTTGATGCTGAATGATCTTGGTTTGAAGGAAAAACCAAGTTTGGTAAATGGTAAACCGAAGTGCTAAAGACTAGTTTAAAAAAAATCACAAAATGAGACGAAAACAGATAAATGGTAATTAAATATTTTTGAAAAGATCCTTAAAAATTATGCGCTGGATTTACAGGTCAAACTTTATTGGAAACATGATGAATGGCGCAATAAAAAGGAGGCCTATTCCCAGCAGTGGGTTGATTTGAAGAAACATATCTACCTAGAAAAAATGTATAGGTAGGTCTACAGCAGAAGAGTGAGTCGTGCAGCCATTGACATAGAATACTATGGACGCCGGGTCTAATACAAAATTCTCAAAAAAAGTATCCGAGATTAAACTACACAAACCTAAGTACGTGTAGTAATATAAACCAACTAAAAAACATTGAAAATGCTGAAACTCTTATCCATCCCACTCCCCCATCGGGGACGGCGCGCGACCACGTGCGCGTAGTCAGCCGATGAAATGAAGACTGTCGCGTAATTCGTTATCTTTTTACGTATTTGTGCTCTTTTGGTTCGGACACTTTTGAGCGCGGAACCTACGTCCAGTTGTTGGTAAGTCAATGTGTGCAGCACAAAATTAAGTTATCGTTCAAAATGGCGTAAACGAACCTCTGTCACGTCCTTTCTACGAATATACGAAAAGAACCAAATAATCAAACAAACCTAGCATAGGTAGAATATGCTCACGATTTTATACCCTGAGGATAGTCAGAATTGTTCTATGTTCAGATAATCCGCATTTATCACTAGCTTATCTTAGTGCGGGTTCCAAGACAGATTAGAGTCATCCCCCGGGCTCGCTGGACTTCATTGTCCAGTGTTGTGAATGGTCGCCGCTGTTGATCCTGGCTTACAGGAGTTACAGCGGTGGGAATGTGTGGTGGGCCTATGCCCGTTTTTTTTTTTTAGCTTATCTTAGTGCAGTGAACTCTAACTACAACCCCTACTACAATATTACTACAACCCCACTGCCATGGCTTCCTGTTCTCTCGCACATCCCTCCACCGGAGCTCCGCAGGAATAAAGCAGCTGGCAAAGAATGGAAAAAGTGCTTCCAACAGAATCACCAAATACCTATGCCTATAAGGAAACGTTGGAATCAATTCCTACTTACCGTCTCCCGCCCAGATCACCTATCTGGACCGACGACCGAATTCACACCCAGTACGATATTAATAGTGCATGGCGGTCAGATTGGGGCCTTTTTGACCATCTGCATGCAAGCCTCGTGCGAGACCCGACTGTCAAACCGGCTGGTTTTGATAAGGACCGGAAGACCTGGGCTAAGCTTAACTGGTTCAGAACTAACCATGGAACGACCATCCACCATCTCTACAAGTGGGGCCTATGTGGGGGTAAATGAGTGCACCTTGCGCCGTTTCCCCGGTGGAATTAAGGAACTCCATAGATTAACCCCGGCAGCGGAAGACTGGCTAAAACACCTTGACCTTGAAATTTAGACCTCCCCGGATCCAAGCAGGAAGATAAAAAAAATGCCATACGATATGATGATGACTACAACTATCAGCCTTTTAAGAATAAAATTTATCCTAAAGAGGCCTACTCTCCCTTACCCAGTGAGTGGCCTAGCTCCGTGTGTGGTTCCCAATTTAGATACACCATAAATTTTTTTTCCCGTAGTCGCGCATATCGAATGATATCGATCGAATACAAAATCTTCAATTAATCGATTTCGAAAGAAGACGCTCAGAGATGTCTTTTGAGTTGAGCATGAGTAAGGTCTAAAATGTATACAGGGTGTAAGTGACAGCCTAGCAAATACTGAAACAGTGAATTCAGACCATCAAACTGAACAACTTTCACTATGGAGACTACCTCAGGAAACGCGAAAAAAATCAGCTGTCCCATACTGCTGTACACGCGGCGACACATCAAGCTATACAAAACCATAATAAGCTGGCCGCGCATAGCAAGAGTAACGCTTAACTTTTTTTCTCGTTTCCTGAGGTAGGCTCCATAGTGAAAGTTGTTCAGTTTGATGGTCTGAGTTCAGCGTTTCAGTAGTCACTTACACCCTGTAGACTTGGATCACTTGGACATACGGGATTTCGAACTCATTGAATCTCGGCCTAAGTTTTACCATCAAAAAAATGTTTTTCTCGCTTCAAAACATTCAATTACCCATTACGAAAGCTCACAAAGAAACGTTTCCGTCGAAGACCTTCCCTAAAACATCTAAACCAAGTTACATCACGCGGAAACACTCCTAGAAAAGATACGGTCACGGTAAACAACGCGTAAACAAAAAAAAAAATACATGAAGCAAAAACAAAAATAAGTTAAGCAATAAACACGACATTTGGAGTTATAAATTACTTGTGTTGTGCCCTGTGACACGGCAGTTACGACAAAATGTAAAAATGTTTTACGACGTTCGAGTTACTGCACTACAATGTCTTATCGGGTTATGTATTTGTGATTTGTTAGAGAGAGGTCCTTGCTTTAGGTCTGCCACACACAGACGGAATTGCGATCCGGAATCCTGATTCAGGATTCAGTGTTGTCAACTATGGTTACAAATAATACTAAAGTGCTGTTTAAAAAATGCCTAAAATAAAAATGTATGAAACGACAAATTTTTGGGTATTTATTAAAACAAAACAAACAATTTCTATACATGATAATCACTATCATGTGATGAGGTCATGACGTTACGAATGTTACGATGCATGATGGTTTGTAAATTGCATTCCAATATTAATAAAATTAATGCAACTATATCAAAAGACTATCGATAGTTTTAACATTAGACATAATCTGCATACAAAATGGCACGAACCATTATCACACCAGCGGTTTTTGAGCGTAGGCGATTTCGCAACTGTGCCGCAACGACGTCGCAACTGCACCGTCACGTTCAACGCCTACGCTCAAAAATCACTTTAAAATATGCCACCTAAGACATCAAAAAATCACTAGATCTAAGAAGAAAGTCTCTGAAAGCAGCAAATTTCGTAGATTTTCTCCTGATTTGATTATTTTTTCTCATACTCAAGTGAGCGTCGCCGGCCGGTGGCGTTGCGTTGTGAAGAGATATTGACAGGGTCAGTTTGAATCGGACGACGTGCCTTTGTATCAATGATTTTCTAACTTATCGTTTCTTTCCTTCTTTCTATCGCGATCTTTTCTGCCTGCAAACCACTAGGCTCATTTTTGCTTGCATACTAAAAAATAAAAGCGCTCTCTAGCCCCGCCCTATTGATGAATAGACCAATTAATGAATAGTTTCCAAAAAATAAATTTTGTGCGAAATTATGCGGAAAAGTCCCCGTTAGTACGTAATAACCGATTGCTCTCAAACGGTGAAGGAAAACATCGTGAGGAAACCTGCATAGGTTGAAGAAGAAATTGTGATGCGTTTATGTGAAGTCTATTACCAATCCGCATTGGGAACGCGTGGTGGACTAACGCCCATACACCCTCTATGAGGGTAGACAGTGGGACGTATATAGGCTGATGATGATATTCGATTATTGCCCACAGAGTATAGACTTCTTGCAGATTATCTTGCAGACCTGACAGATTAAAGTAGAACTAATTATGCAGGTCTTATAATAACCTACATCTTATTCTTGACGCTATTTGCTAGTTGGGTGATCCATTTTAGGTCACTGTTTTTAAAAAAGCAGTTAACTGGGTAGGAACATGGGCCGTAGGATGGCAGCATGATACAGCGCTATCATGACTGTCTTCGCTCCTTTTTCTATTTGCGCGCGAATGAACGAGATAAAGGGCGTGATATAGCCGTATCACGCGCAACATGCTACGGCTTCTGTAGGGGTAGCTAGCATGTCACGCACGCCAAGCGTCAGCATGGTATGCTCGATTATATTATGATACTCGCCCTTAGCTTTAGCACGGAATATACAGGTTGAAATTGATATCATTAGCATCCTTTTAAACTAACAGTCTATCCATTAAACTGAACAACTTTTACTATTGGAGCAAACCAATCGGAGCAAAAAAAATCGGCTGTTGCATACATTTGTGTCGCGTAAACATTGCAGTTTAGTATGGAACAGCAGATTTTTTTGTTGCCCGATCTGTTTGGTCCCATAGTGAAAGTTGTTCAGTTTGATGGGTAGACTCTTAGTTTAAAAGGATGCTAATGATATCAATTTCACCCTGTATAAGAGTACACTCTTAGTAGAAATAATAAATACGTAGTTTTGAAGCATTAGCTCTGTGCTAATGCTTCAAAACTACCTAATAAATTACAACGCATTAGATACAATTCGCTAGAACACTTGTTGTAAAGTAAATCCCACTCAACACTCAAATCTTACGTACTAAAGACATTATTGACAGATCTCTACAAAGTTCCGCTCCGGTACAATAGTCAAGTATCAAGTACATATAAATGTACGGTACAAGTTGGCTCGTGTAGTACAAGTCTAGTAACGTTCAAAAGCCTGAGCAAAAAGCTGCACTCTCTCTGCTGTTAGGTTTTGGTTTTGTTGTTGAGCGATAGCGTTTTGCGTTGTCGCTCTCTCTTTATGAGTGTATGGTTTCTTAGTCCAAGGTGTAAGCCTCTTCACGAATGCCATTCTTCTTCTTTTCATGCCATCAGGATTCTTTCATGCCATCAGGATTCCCGCTTTGTCATGACGATAAAGTAATACCAATTGAATTTGATTCGATTAAAACATTATGTTTAAATAAATAATTATAATGTAGGTCTGGTGCAATACAAGGCTACTCCTTTGATGCTACTTGGACATTGTGTGGTTTGGCATTGTACCGGTCTCTAAATTACTCTTCAGTCCGCTCATAACCACACCAGCTAACGACCAGATTAAGAAGCTAAAGCTTTGTTAGAAGGCTACGCCTTTTATGCTAATTGGGCATTGTTTGGTTTAGTATTGTTCCGGCGGTCTCTGAATTACTCTTCGGTCCGCTCAAAAAAGCTAAAGCTTTGTTAGAAGGCTACGCCTTGGATGCTAGTTGGGCAATGTTTGGTTTGGTATTGTTCCGGTCTCTGAATTACTCTTCGGTCCGCTCAAAAAAGCTAAAGCTTTGTTACAAGGCTACGCCTTTGATGCTAGTTGGACAATGTTCTTTTGAGCTAAGTCACGTGACAACACTGCGTCTGTACCTAGATAATTATTTGTGCGTGGTATTGTTTCGGTCTCTAGATCGCTCTTCGGTCCGCTCGCCACCACACCCGCTACCTATCATAGTAAGAGGCTAAAGCTTTGTTACAAGGCTACGCCTTTGATGCTAGTTGGACATTGTTCTTTTGAGCTAAGTCACGTGACGACACTGCGTCTACAGCTAGATAATTATTTACACTCTGCTTTACTTAATGAAATTTCATTTTGTTGTCATTAAAAATCTTCTGTCATCGTAGTGAAGAGATTTGGCATCAAGCATCAAATTGCTGATTTTCTAGTGGCCAGGAACACTGTACCCAAAGGCCGGCCAGTAGCCATCTGTTCTCTATATAGATACCATCCATCCAGGAACCTTCATTATGCAGCTTAGTTTGCGTTTGGAACAGCTGATTTCCTTTTCGCGATTTTAATGTTTGTCTCATAGTAAAGTTGTTCGGTTTGATGGTCTAAAAGTCTAGACTAAAGTTAAGCATCCCATAAAATATGTAACACAAATAGGGTACTGACACTTTTTTAAGGGGAGGATCAGACCGTCAACATTTTCTATGGAACCAACATCGAAATCGCGAAACAAAGATCAGCTAATCCATACAAACCTGCAAAGCTACTCGAGCCAAATATCCCACACATTTGCTATCTTTTTTCGCGATTTCATTGTTGGTCCCATAAAGAAAGTTGTTCAGTTTGATGGTCTGGTGAACCCCTTATAAAAGTGTCAGCATGTTAAGAAGGACCCTGTATAAGGTAACATACCGAATGTCGAATGTTAATAAAGTTTCATTTTAAGATACGAAAAATAGTAGGTACATAAATAAGTACTTAATTATATGTATATCTCTATTCTTATTCTATTACGGAAGCGAATGCTTCCATAATTTAAAGAAAAATAATTTGACGTCTTTAACAAACAGTCGTAACTGAAATAAGGGACCTTTTTGAACACCAAGTCAGAAAATAAAAGTCAGCGAAAAACTTTCTCAGCGTTTTATCTTTTTGCACCTTTTTCCTTTATTTTGCTAATAAAATATGGAATATACTCCTTTTCCCTTACTTTTTCACTCTTTTAAGTATTTTCTTTCTTTCTTTCTTTCTTTTATAGATTACCAATTAAAATAATTAAACCTAAAAATTATCTAGATCTTTAATCAATGAGTAGCTAGGTAAGGTAATCTAATAATAATAACGCAAACCGTACTAACCCATGGCAAGCGTGTATGATCGTGTATAACGTGTTTTAATCCTTATCAATGGTCTCTGCCTACCCAAATCAGTCCTTACGCATGAGCATATTAAAAAATATCTTCTCTTGAAAATGTTGATTCAATTTTGAAGGGAGCATAAAATAGACACTTCAAAATATGAATACGACATTTTACGAAGCAAAAAAATTTAATCAAGAAGGATAAACAGAAAGGAGGTCAGATAACACCAGGGTCTTGTATAAATTATGCATTTTTCTCGCACTTCATTGACTTTCTTTTTTAATTTAAATAAATGAAAAACCTTATGTGAAATTAAGAATCTTTTCTATCGATTTTTATAGTTACTTTACAGCCATACAATAGTATTATTTTTGAACTTAAGAATAGTGTTTAGGTTACAAAAAAATAAAGGACCAAAAAAAACACTTGAGCAAAGAGCTTTCAATTTATTTTTAAAAACAAAGCTGAAGATTGAAACACGTGGCCCTAAACAAAAACGCGCCAACTCTCAATTTGTGCAATGATTGTTCTGTAAATCCAAATGCATGCCATGTGGTCATTCCCGGTCATGGCAGCTCAATTCCGCTAACTTCATTGTCTATCTATCTCCTTCGCACTAGTGACGATCGAATTATTTCGATCTATGCGTTTCAGTCGCACATTCGCGCGCGTCAGTCCGTCACCAAGTACCGAACGCGGTAGACGTGTTATCTCCAGTCAAAATCGCGTGCTAACTTTCGTAAAAAAAACGGTTTACATACTTTTTTTCGTGTTTTTGCGAAAGTAGTGTTGTGTACAGCGGAGTGTGAAAACGATAACTGTGAATGTTTTAGTTGATTTTAGTGTTAAACGATATATTTTTAAAGTGCATTTTTGGAATGTTGCAAACATCTGAGTTACTGAGGTTTTAGTGCGAAGTGAGCGGATTATTTTACGGTTGGTTTTTTTATTTCTATTTTAAGTACCTATAGCGCGTTTTACGTTGCTAGTGGATAACGATAAGGTTTTATCGCTTTATCGGTATCGGTACATTTGACTATCGATTTTGAAGTCCGGAAACATATTTTTGTATTTACTCAACTGCAAAAACAGTTTCTTTCGGAATGTTGCAATAATTTTGAATGGTGACAAGCAAATACCCGCATCGCTTTGTTTAATTGTGCCACAAGCGAGGCTGTTAAACAATCACTTATAATTTCACACACTTGTTTAAATAATTGTTACTTTGCATCTCTGGTTTTTCCTATCCTATTATTTTTCTTTGAGACATAAGTTACGTTGTTTTGAAAGAAATATCAAACATACAATGACATTTCATTGGTGTACTTACCGCCAAAACAGCTAAAGTCACAATTTTTAACTTTGCACAAGCAAGAAAATTGTTTCGTATTAAATATTAATTCTGAATAAATGATTGACTGATTGATTATAAACTAAGTAAACAAACCGAATGTTTACCACTAATTTGTCTTCATCAATCCTCAATTCCGCATCGGACCCCTAGCCCACTATCTTTCTCAAACATATTCGTAAAAAAAACAGTTCTTACAGTTCTAACGTAAAAAGTCAGTTTACAGTACATTAATTTATGAGTATTATGTAGGCCTCTTTTATTACAAACACCAATTGTTGCATAAGCCTTTATCATTGCTGCTCTGTTTCTTAGAATTGCTTTAGAACGTGTCTTGGTAAATGAAGTCAATTTGTTATTTTAGGATAAGTGTTGCACCACAGATTTCGTTACAATTGTTAATATTGTGATGACAAACGACTAGCTCACGACTCTATCCACGACATTCAGACTTTCACAATCGTGTGTGATACATAAAACTGTTATCGTATGTAATAAAATGTTCTCACAAAACAGCAAAATAAAATAACAGATAAAAATCACAAAATAAAACGTAAAATGTCCTTCGATTGTATTGGCAAGACTTCAAAAAAATCCTCGATTAGTTTTGAGGTTTATAAATAAAATAAAAATAAAAAAGCCTTTTATTTCTTGCTCCTTATTAAATTCGTTAACAAAGATATTATAATTCAATTAGGTACTATACTTATACTAAACTCATATTAATTGTTAGTTTAAAAAAAATACTATTTGAAATTCATAATGTGTAAGTATTATTAATAATTTGATATTACATTTAATCTAATTTATTGCATGCTTCTCTTAGCTATTTATTCTTAATATCTAATGTTTTTATTCATTTTTACAATTGCATTTCTATATTTCCTTTCTTTCTTCCTTCTTTCTTTCTTCTTTCTTTTTTCCTTTATTGTATATTTATCTAGTTTCTATAAATAATTTAGTAAAAATATAAATATTCTAAAACTAAAAATCTAATATGCAATTAAAAACATAAATATCAATACTAAAGTAAAATTTATTAAGCTATATTATACTGTAGAGATATAGATACTAGATAAATATACAATTGAGGTTTATAACTACTAGTAATACCTACATAAATATCGTCACTTTTCTATCGCAGGAGAATATAAGGTCTTACCTACCTACCAATCGATAATAAAACTAAAAGGATCAAAAAATCATAAGACTGCAGTACCTATGCCATTGAATAGACTATTTGCAGCAAATACCTACGTTTAGAATCCACATGTTGGTCAGTTACCTCAAAGAGAAATGTTTGAAGAACGTGAACCTCAAAATAACTGAACCAAATACAGCTAATATTATACCTACCTTAGTTGACTTACGTCACTCACGTACCTAGCACCTTTTGAAGAATATTATCATAACTGCTGAAAAGTAACTTACGACCTCGTTACACTTTAGGATGGACAAAATCTTTGCTACAATTACCAACTACCTATAAACAATACAGTTGCATGTTTTAAACGTCTCTGTTCACCAAGTTTAATTTGAATAAATTATAAAATATATATACTTGAGCTCATGCTAATACGGGTTATTTTCCAAATCAAACTCCAATTGCGCTTGCAGCGATATTCATGTATACTACTACTTAATTAATAATCTCAACAAAAACGATATTCATGGAACTATTATTGTAAGTCTTGTAACTAAAAACTTTCCAGCGACGGTAAAACCACATAGGTTTTGAGGTTAAACTAATATCCCTCTGCTTACCGAGTACCTACTTGACTTATAGAATCGATCATGCCCATTGTTCTTGTACTTTTCCACTACCAATATTTTAATGGGAACAAAGACGTTTCCGAGAACTTGCTAGGTATGCGGGCCGAGCGAGGCATTCTATGAATTTTGTCATCATATTTTATTCTCAGATTTCTAATCATCACAGTTTCTATTTAAAATTGGGTTACTTTAGTTTGGATTTTGACAGAGTTAAAGAGGTCTTAATTTGTAAAAAAGTTTTTGTTTTTTAATAAAATTTTAATCTAGTGAACAGATAATAAAATATTGAGGCCATGTTCGTTAGTTGAAGATAAGTACCTAACCTACCTAATTAAATAATTTGAACGAAAAAGAGAGGATCTATTTTGAGAGTTGAAAAAATTCACTAACTACCTATTGTAATAGGTACTCCAGGGCAAAGGAGTTCTCTTATGAATAAGGGGAGAGGGAGTGGGCCATGTTCCATCTCGCGGGCCCAGTGCGGATCGGTGGAGGCAAGTTCTGGCTTCAACTGGCTTTCAGATAATTTTCTAGCCGCTAATATACCTCTGACCTGGCTTAACGAATAGTTACACCGCCAATAATAATAGATTATTATTATTTATTAAAAGTCAGAAACCACATGGAAAATGTTTGAAAACTGAAACATTAAATATCCTAAAAGTTAGCTTAGTACCTATGCTTAAATTAAGGACCTATAGTTATTTCACCAAGAGATTCAGTAAATAGGTTCCTAAATAATGTATTTATTATTTAATATTCTCGTCTGTGTAACACTCAGATAATTTCAGTTGGACATTTCATTTTTTACCTTCTTGTCCTTTGTCAATCTTATTTAAAGGCCATTACATTGGACTACTTTTTTCCTTCATCTTGTCTCTTTATGTCCAACCTATTTTATTTAGATATACTGTCGTAGGCACAGCCAGTATAGCCCAGTCATTTTACGGAGTTTTGTTAGGCGGGGTAGGGAGTAATTATTAATTGGACTTTTAAACTGTAACCGGCACCATTTAGTGACTAAAAGACTATCTTAAAACATATTAAAATAAAAATCTCTACGCAACATAGAAATCAAAATTGTGTGTCCCAGTATGCTGTTTAATTAATAATATTAACACCAATGCACTCATTTGACTTAGATGAGCAATAAAATAGGTATTGAAATTTAAAAAATATAGGGGTTTATTAAGAAAATACGAATGTATTTTTCAAAACCTTCTAAGTATATTAGTACACCATAATTGTAATAATGGTAAAGCCAATATGTGCAAAAAAAAATTTACCATCAGGTTTTTTAGAACGAGATAATATTATTATTTGGTTATAAGGGCTTGGTCAATGACCAAATAGCTACTGCGACCTAGATAGATCTATTGTAGCTGTCACCCTAGACCTAAAGGTCATTTCCTAGGCCCACGGACTTCATGAACCGTGTTATGCTTTTGGAGGGGAGGTCCCTGATGTCAGTAGGTGTTATTATGTATCCACCTAGATGGCGACCCCTGCTGTGAATGAGCACTTCGCATTCGCAGAGGAGATGTATGGGCGTTTCCTCTGCTTCACAGCAAAATCTGCAAGTGGGTGAGTCTACAAGCCCCATTCTGTGAAGGTGTTTGTTTAACTTGCAGTGTCCTGTTAAGGCTCGTACTAAGAGCCTTAAGTCGTTGCGGTTTGAATTGATGGCATCTGAGGTATGTCTGTTTGAAAAGCCGGTCACAAGTTCTTTCGCATGCCTCAGTCCTGGTGTATCCGACCAGAGCTTACGGCTTTGGTCCACGGCCCATTCCTTTAGCACACGTCTAGAGGTGTTGCGGGAGATGCCGCAATAAGGCTCGGGGCCTATGGCGTCCTCTTCCGCCCCTCTTCGTGCCAGCTCGTCAGCAGCCTCATTTCCATCAATACCGCAGTGTCCGGGCACCCAGCCTAGGGTGACAGAGTTTGTCCGTCCTAGCTGGTTGAGTGCTCGGGCACATTCTAATGTTAGTTTCGACTCTATTTCATCAGATCCTAGCGCTTTTAGAGCAGCCTGGCTATCTGATAAAATAACAATATGTTTCCCCTTTGGGCATCTTTTCAGATTCTCGTGTACGCAATCTATGATAGCGTACATTTCAGTCTGGAATACTGTGGCATGCTGTCCAAGGTGAATCGCCTTTTTAATTCCTGGATTGCCGCCACATATTCCAGCTCCAGCACGGTTGTCCTTCCTGGAGCCATCTGTAAACCAGACGACATCTCCAGCGCTGAAGGATTGTGGGGTATTCCCGTTCCAGTCCTCTCTTTGGGGTAGGATTACCTTGTATAACCTGTTGAAGTTATATTCTTTGTTCATGGTGTCTTTCGGCATACACATGATCGGAATTGTTAAGAGAGTTTCATGTAACCCTCTCATAACAGAGGACTTCCATTTGGAATCTCCTCGTTCCAAGGCTCGGAGCATTGCAATTTTTGCCTCTTTCTGCACATGGATGTGTAGTGGAGGCAAACCTAATATTGCCTCCATAGCAGCCGTGGGTGTAGATTTCATTGCCCCCGTTGCTATTCTGCATACTAATCCTTGTAGGCTATTTAGGGTGTTTACACACTTCGCTTGTTCGGTTTTCTTATGCCAGGCTACACTGCAGTAGGATACCATAGGCCTCACTATCGCAGTGTAGATCCACATAACCGAACTCGGTTTCAGGCCCCATCTGGAGCCCGCTAAGCGACAGCATGTCCCTAGTCCTATTTTTGCCTTTCGCACAATGTGGTCCAGGTGTTGGTTCCAAGTGAGTTTTTGGTCTAGAATTACTCCTAGATATTTAACCTCCTTGGAAAACGGTATAGATTTGTTGAAGAGTATTGGAGGTCTAAGGCGCTCCAATTTTCGCCTTCTTGTGAAGGGTACTATAACCGTTTTATCGGCATTTACTGAAAGACCGAAGTTCTTGCACCACCTTTCTATCTTGTGTAGTGCTGTCTGCATGAGACTGGATATAGTGCTGGGACATGGGCCCACAATCATCACTACCAGGTCATCAGCATACCCTTGAGTATCTAGGTAGGCGTTGTTAAGGTCCCACAGGAGGCAGTCCACCACCACCGACCAGGCCAGAGGTGAGAGCACTCCCCCCTGCGGACAGCCTTTGGATACCTTTACCTCTAGGGTTTTACCTAGAAGTGAGGTCCTGACTGTTCTTGTCGTTAACATTGCCTCAATCCACTTTTTGGTAGTGGAGTCGACATTTCGATCATCCATACATTTTAGTATGATTTCAGTAGAGGTATTGTCAAATGCACCCTCTATGTCCAGAAAGGCACAGAGTGCAATCTCCTGATCGTCGAGGGCTTTTTCCACTCTGTCGACCAGTTCTAGCAGAGCACTTTCTGTGGATTTGCCTTTCTGGTACGCATGTTGCCTGAAGTGCAATGGCCTACCTTTGAGGTAGGTCTCCCTAATATGCAGGTTTATTACCTTTTCCATGGTTTTTAGAAGGAAAGAGGTAAGACTAATTGGTCTATAAGATTTGGGTTGTGATTTATCTTTATCCCCAGCTTTGGGAATAAAGGTAACCCTAACCTTAGTCCATTTCTCTGGTAGGTATCCCCAAGCAAAGCTCGTTCTAAAGATTTTAACTACCAGTGGTTGGATGATCTCTCTTCCTTGCTGTAGGAGAGCAGGGAAGATCTCATCTTCTCCGCCAGTCTTGAATGGTTTGAAGCTATTTATAGCCCATTTGACTCGGTCGGGTTTAAAGACCAGTGCCGACATACGCCAGTCTTCAATCCTTGGTTTGGATTTAGTCCCGCTTTGTGAAGGTGGCTCGGCTCCTGGTTCCAGAACTGTTGAACCTGGGAAGTGGACACTGGTCATAAGTGTTAGGGTTTCCTCAACAGTTCTGGTAAAATTTCCATCTGGTTTCCTCAGTAGCCCCAGATGAGAGGTTGGCGATTTGGACATAATCTTATAAATTTTTGCAAGGTGTGCGGCTCCATTTATTTCCTCGCAGAACCTATGCCACGACTTCCTTTTCGCCTTCCTCAGTTCTTTATTAAAATCCGTTAAGGCCTTGCGATACGCATCCCAGTTACAGTGTTTTTTTGCCCGATTGAATAAGGTTCGGGCCCTCTGTCTGAGTGTTTGAAGCTTATTATTCCACCATGGTACTCTTCTGTTCGAAGCTATGGTTTTAAGCGGGCAGTTGTTATAGAAGGCTGAGATTAACCCAGTCTCAACTGCAGCCACTGTGTATTCCAGTTGTTCCCTGGATCTTACACTTTTCCCTATCGACCCTAGGCTGTCCTCGAGATCGGACCTAAACCCATCCCAGTCAGTCTTCCTTCGGTCACGATAGTGTTCAATATGTCTGTTTTTGTTACCCAGAATATCGAATATAACATGTCTGTGGTCAGACATGGACACCTCTTCACTGACGTGCCAGTTGTCTATACGGTCCTTAGTGTGTCCTGTACAGAAAGTAATGTCTAACACCTGTTGACAATTTCTTGTGACATAGGTTGGAGTGTTGCCTTTGTTTAGTACATAGAGGTTGTTAGTCATAAAGAAGTCATAAAGTAGCTCACCCCTTTTGTTGGTTTCTGTGCTGCCCCAGGAGGTGTGATGCGCGTTGCAATCGGTGCCTAGCACCAGCTCGGCGTCCTGTTCCTGGCAATACTCTACAATTGGGGTGAGGTCTGCCACCGGATCTGTTGATTCCGGGGGTCCAGACAGATAAGCTGAACATACAATCAGCCTCATCTCCTCGTTACCTTTCGGGGCGATGTAGGCTGCTACCAAGTCATCTGTGCACATGCAAGGTATAGGTAAGAATTTAATATTATTCTTAAAAATTATACAAGCTCTGGGTCTGAGTCCCTCGGTATTATAAAGAATCTTACCCGAGGAGTTCAGTCCCATAATCGTGTTCTGATTGACCCACGGTTCTTGTATAAGAGCCACGTCCAGGTCTTTATCAAGGAATGTTTGGCAAAGTATTGCGCTGGGCGCCTTTGCATGATGGAGGTTTACCTGGATGGCTTTGATCATATTGTTATTTAATGGGGATTGGGTTTAGGGTGTAAATAAATAAATAAATATAAAAGGTATATAAGGGGACAAAGGGGGTGAGGGATGCGACTAGGAACTAAGGAAGGACTGTTTCGGTACGGGTTGGGTTAGGGGTGGGGTTGGTTATTTAGGGGGTTTCGGGCGGCTTTCTTGCTGGAGTGACCAGTGAAAAGGGGTTGCAGGTGCACATGCCTGCCCCTCGCCTGTCCCCTGACTCGTGGTGATTGCCCACGTGTCAGGGCTCCTCGCCCTCCCCTAGCAGGTCTAGGACCCCCCTGTCCTGCTGATGTTAATGGGGGCCTGGGCGCGCGGTTATTCCCCGCGCCTCTCTGGTTCCCAGATGCCGGTTGCCTAGTCCCGCCTCTGGCTGTTCCTCTCAATCCACCTGACATGCGAGGAGGATTGGTTCGAGGGTTTGTGCCGCTCCCCGAGGCTCCACTTACGTGCCCTTGAGTCCGTAAAGTGGAGGTCCCAGGTTCAGGCCCCTCTTGCCCGTCGCCCCCCGCATCCTCCGGCTGTTTGCCACCCTTCACCCTTAGGTGAATGGTGCCAAGGTTGAGAAAGAGTCTACAGTCCCGCTCTTTTAGGACCTCATAAGAGGATTGGTCAAAGGAGAAGGTTACAGTTTGTCCCTTCTCCTCTACCTTTTTGTTAAGTACCCTCCAGTGGCCGCAGCCTACCTTCGGGTTCTGGGTCTTTAACCGAGACAGCAGTCTTCGGGAGTCTAAGTTGGCGTCGGGGATCCAAGCAACTCCCGTCATGGGTTTGGGGAGATCCTGCTCGCTAGCGAGTATCAGGTTCGCTCCCTCCCATGGCTTGAGCTCCGGGACCACGCCAGAAAGCCATTCTCGGGTTGCCTCATCAGCGCAGGTGAGCATAAGGTAGCCTGTTCTGATGGAGCAGCCCAAGAAATTTGGGGCTTGCTCCCCCTCTACTGAATCTAGTTTCTCCGTCAGTTCCTCCTGTAGCTGACGGAGCTCGCTTTCGGTAGCGTTTTTGTTGGTATCCTTGATGCCAACCCGCATCGACTTTGCGATTTCGCCAAACGTGGGGTTTGAGTCCCCACGCTTGACGGTTTTTGTGGGCCTTTCTTTTGGCGAGGTATCCTCAGAGCGTTGTCGCTTTTGCGGTCCGCTCTGTACCCTCTCTTGGACTTCAGGTAAGTCCATAAGCTCGGCGAAAGGTTTTTTACACAGGGCTAAGGCCTCCTCCTCCTCCTTGCCCTGTGCCTTCCACCAATGATAGCGTCTTTTGGCAGCGCCGGAGAGAAAGATACGACGCTCATTCTCTCCTTGCGTGCCAATGCTATTGTTGCTAGTATTAAGAGACTCCTCGGGGTCCGTGAGGTCCCCCTTGTCGTCCTTATTCTCAATATGGGTTTGGGGCCCTGTGTCCCCAAACTCCATAGCTTTGGAGGGGCTTGCGCCACCATCCTCAGCAGACAGGATATCAATCTCCTCTATCAGTTCATTTAAATTGCACTTATCCATTCATGTCCCACGAGTATGCTAGGAAAGGGTAGTCGGCCTCCACAGAGCCTGCATGTGGAGGTAAGGCCTAAGACTGTCCCCGAGGCGACCCAGTATCGAAGACCCTCCGTTCGCGACTGAGCACCCCCTCAGCCATGCATCCATCGGCACGGTTGGATCACACCTTAGATTGGGGATTTTTGGTGGCGAGGTTGACTCCTCCAGGACTTGGGAAGGGATTGGGATGTGGGCAGGAGGTGGTTTATTGTGGGCTGGAGCAAAGGAATAGGGTTCAGGGAACACTCATTGCACGTGAGTCTACAATGAGTGAGGTGGCCCTCAGCCGTAGCCAGTGACGGCCCATTGGCAGCAGTTTTCCACTGCCAATGCTCCGCCACGGACTACGTTGCCCGGGATGCACCGGTGCCGCGGGTTGCCATACGACAGTCCAACTGACGTTAAACAGTCGAACAGCAACCATACGGCACACGCTGGGAGGTGGCCACCCGGTAGCACCCCTAAACGAGATAATAGCAAAATTTTAAAATTGGAATTGTTGCTAACGTGATTTTTTTTTATTTTGATACATTTCGAGGCTCAAATTGGCTTTTCAATATTATACGAAAAAAAAATTTTATTATAAATTAGTACCGGCTCAAACCGTAAAATGACTGGGCTAGTAAGCTTGTTTGAAACAGTGATCTTCAACCCTAATAGAAGTGTCTAAAATTTATACCGAAATTAAAAAGTCTGCAAATCTGTCATCTTGCTTTTTCTATCTTAAATCTATTTTATAAAACAGTTCCATGACTGACTGAAAGACAACGCACCGGCAAAGCCTACACCTCTGAAGATAGAAAAAAGATATTTGGAGTACATATTCTACAGAGCATTTAGGGGTACATTAATTAAGAGCGGATTTTTCAAAAACCCGTAATCCACGCGGATGTAGTCGCTAACAAAACCTAGTGGATTAATATTGATTAACTTGATCTGTTTATAATTAGTTGATTTTTTATTGCAAATTAAATTTAAAAATGTTAACAAAAACTCTTGTAAAATTATGCCAATCAGCACTTACGATGCTCTTCCCGAAGGGTTCGTTAAGCCCTTTGAATTAAAATTTTATCATTTACCTACTTCTCAAGACTCAAGTGTATAACATAACAATACATTTCTCAAGCTGTCACTTACGTAGTGTTCATTACATTACATCGTCTTTACGTGAAATGTTGAAGGTCACACACACTTTTGTGTTGTGTGAATGTAACCTACACGGTCAGTGATACGCAACGACCTGTCTGAGTCTTTGAATAAAATAATGCTGCTTTATTTTGCGGTTGTATTTTGTTACCAAAAGAATTCTGAAGCAGTCAGAATTTTTAAAATAATAAGAATTACTAAAGTCCATAATTAATTAACTTACAATCGTTTTGTTCATTCGGATTCGAAACCCAATGTGTTTCCATTTCCTATGCGCTTGCATTTGTAAATGAATTCGTTCATTTATCGACTTTTTACAGACAAGTTTTTACAAGCTCATGAGTGCATTCCCCATAGGAATAGTCAGTCAAGAGATATCCTATATAGTTCTACGTACCTAGAACCATTTTCAGAATATTCACATTTCAATTGCTGGTAGTGAGCTAGTGAGCCCGTTGCATTTTATAGGGCTACAATACAAACCTTAGAATTAAAACATGTTGGTTTCCTGAAGATGTTATTCTTTACCGAAAAGCCTGTGGTGTATTATTAAAATATTAGTCGTAATTTTATAATTATCTAATGAATAACGAGGTCAATGTCAAATTACTTATCCGCCTAAAAGAGTTTCGGTACTGCGAGTGAAACGTGGATGTTTCGAGTTTTTAGAATATCTCAGATTTCCTCGAGGGATAATACATTATGTGTTCATGAACTTAATAATATTACTTATGCTAAATATTAGGTAGGTAGGTACATAATATCTAGGCTGACACAATCTAAAATTTTGATATAGGTAATAAAATAAGTATTTCAAAACTCTTTGAAAGTAATTTCAAACAAGAATTCAAGCTCAAATTACCATTTAAAGCAATATTGAGATTTCACACAGTCATGCTAGCACGACAAAAACTAAAGTTTCATTCAAGTCGGTTCAATAAAAAAACATGAACCGGTTTGGATGGAAGATGCAAAAAACCATGACCGTATGGTGTGATGTACCTGTTTGAACAAGTTTAGGATTCTTCGTAGTAATTATTTTTATGGTATTATGTTGGAGAGACCGGATGGAAATGAGTTTTTTTTATAATTACCTATAGATAAGAAAGATAAAAGAGAAGATTTCAATCAATCAATCCCTGTATATAAAATGTGTAATAATTATTATGTCACTTTTTAAAAATGATTGTGTATATATACAACTGAATGTTTTTGTATACAATACACTCGAGAGCAATAAATCCGGATTACCAAAATAAAACTAAGAATGACAGGTAGCTTATTCAAATCATAAGTATTTTATATAGACTACTAACGACCCGCACCAGCTTCGCACAATTAAATACATTATACACACAAACCTTCCGGTTGTCTCCAAATCTCTAAATGACAGTGAGAGTTTCTATATGAGGATCAAAATCCTTTGCGTTGTTTAGAAGAAGTAAGCAGAGAAACAGACAGAAGGACAGACGCGGATAGCTACTATTTAGAGATTGAATACCACCCAAATTAATGCGTCTGATATTAACACGAAAAGAAGAAGAATTTAATAAAATTAAATATTATGAAAAACACTTTTTATTTGAATCTATAAGGTATTTATTTAATCTATTCAAATCTATCCCTCTACTATCTATCTTTTAAGCTATCATTCTTGGTTTCCAAGATATTAAGGTTTATGTTGATGACCCGGATTAATTGCTCCCTAGTGTATGAAAAATGGAAAACAGTTTTGTTAATTTCAATACCTTCAACCTATGTATATAAAGAGGACTTCCATCCTCTATTATCCTATATCAAGGCTATAAATCTAAGTTCCAATTCACTATAAATAAACTCCGCTAATAAATAATGCATGGTGCATATCATAATGATCATTACTGCTAATGCATGCCCGATCAATCAATTCGAACCAAATGGAGAGCAATACAAAATTACAAATCTAAATACGTGTTATATAATGCTAATATAACTGCAATGTAACAGGATATGAACTAAATGTACAGACAGGTAATGATTGAAGATTTGAGGTTGCATTGTAGTGCTTGCATAAGGATGAAGGAATGAGAAATGGGTTCTTTATTAATATTATGAGTTCATTAGCAATCAATATAATACTTTATAACAAAATACCTATTAGAGACGAAATGAATTTCTATAAAAAATCGTTTCCTAGCTTATTAGAAGACTTATCCTTATAGGAAAAGGGATTAAAGTTTATTAAGCGTCTTAACGATAAGGGCTACAAAATAAAAATACTTTCTTATTGGTAATAAGATATATCGCAGATTTTAAATCATTGGATATTATTAGATATAGACTATGGATGGACACATGAGTAACTTACCCCACAGAAACAAAGCTTCAACAATCTATGGGAGACATTGGGCGAGCGGGTCACGTGATCATTTTGTGCGCACCTAATATCCAGGCCATTTAGGCCAGGATCGCCTAAAATGATCTCTTGACGAGCTCGTCCAATTTCTCCCATAGATTGTCTACTAGCGCGATTATTCAAAGCTATGTCTCTGTATGGGGTAAGGTTTCCTTTGCACTTTTTAATGGACGGCTACTCTCTAATTATTATTAAGTGACGCGTCTTTCCATCTTGAAAGTTGAAACCATAGAACCTTTCTGAAAATGCACGGTTAAATGTAATTGAATTTTATCAAAGTAAATTAATCATTCCGAAATCATTAATCGCTTTGTGTTGATATATTAGGAGAGTTACTGTATAAGAATTATTTATCCCTTAGTAACCTTCCTACGCGTAATTTGACACATTCATTCCATACTCAAACCTTAAATGTGCGAAAAAGGAACCTTGTAACACCTACACGATTGTAAAGACAGTTGGTATTTTATCAGTCTTAGGTCCAACACAAATTGGCTGGCGCCGCTGCTGTAACCAGCATCGAAAACGTTGACCAGTGACCACTTACAAAACTAGAGTCTAGTGAGTATTGGGAAGGATTATGCGTATGAGTTTATTCTGCAGGGGAAAATTTGAGGGAGACTTATATAATGACTAATGCCTGGCAGACGAAGGACTTCCTGGCTTAAGAACCTGTGTGAATGGTCCGATATGAATACAAGCTCAATATTCCGGGCTGCAGTCTCCGTCCGAATAGCCCTAATGATAGTCAACCTCCGATAGAAGAATTGCCACACAAGATGTGAGTTTACGTAGTATGTATGTAGAAAATAAGGTATACTTTTGAACTCCACATCAGTCGGCCTGCGATTGTAATTTCTTGTATACATACAGCACCATCTAGCATACCTACGTATGTTCATATAACGGACCAACATTCTCCATCTGGCATTTCTGTTCGTGACGTCACCTGCATTTAATCGACTCACGCGCTGTTTCTTTGTTAGAAATAACAGGTATCGTAAACTCGTGTTAGCTATCTATGGTATTATTGCGTCCGTGGCTTATTTTACGCATGATTGATGTAATGTCCAAATCGATTGATTTCAGGTAATTAGATAAAAATGGTTGGTGAAATACCTAATTGATTGGTTGCGTACTTTCTTGGCCTTATAATACACAAACTAACGATCGTATTCTGATTCGTGGTGGTTCTCCTTTTGAAAGGAGCATATCTAGCACGTTTGTCTTAAGCATGGAATGACATCAATGTGCGAATTGAAGACTTAAGGGATCTGCAATAGATCAAAGCAATGTTACTTATATGTTTTTACGGTTAAATGCCCAAGCGATTCTAATAAAATTGAATATAAGGTAGCTTGAACCCTATGAAAGGATATAGGATCAAAAACTCCATAGACGAAGTCGTACTTTTACAGCTAGTGGCTCTAGTAGTGGTTTCATAAAAAAGTACTTTATCCAGTAGTTTGTTGATGTCGGTTGATTGTTGATTGATGATAGGTACTCACATATTTCTGTCTGCTCAGAAAGCAGCCTTCCATATGCAAATTGTTGCAAGTGCCATGAAACACGCGTGGAAGATGAAGATTCGACTTTTAGTTAAGCAAAACATATACGATGTTGCAGTCTGGTCGCCAATAACAAAGTTTCGCGTGTAGTTCGCATAGTTACAAATGAAATTACGAAATGAATCAATACAATTGCATTATAGTAGTCTGTGCAATTACTATCAATTGAAGGCGTCTAGAAAAAAGGCGCCATTGCGAGTTAAATACCTAGGTATTTCCTCAGACAATCAATTAAAGATAGAAAGAGACAGGGAAATCTTAAAAGGAAAACTGCAGATGTTGCGATTTACACTAAATGTAATATTATAAGGTCCTTCTTTATTAACCCCAATTATTTTAAATGATGACGTATCAACGATTCTGAAGAATCGAACGAAAGGGTTGAACGAGCTAAGGTTTCTGGCTAGAAAAGAGCACTCTTAGTTCTCAATCCCGTTTTCTCCTCTTTCGGAAAACAGCTTACGTGAGCTGCCCAGTGGAAACCTGCAAACGCTGAAGAACGTCAACATCAACATTCAACTTCCCATGTGAAGTCTACCAATCCACATTGGGCACGCGTGTTGGACTAACGCCCATATACACCTTCCCTGAGTGTATGCCTGTGCCTGGCAGTGGAACATATATAGGCTGCTGATGATGATGAGCTGCCCAGGCCAATTTGGAGGTCTTTAAAAATACTTTGAACTCAAGGCGGCCGGAGTAGAGATAACCTGTCCAGTTAGGGTTTCATCAATGGATCAGAGTTCAGGTGTTGCTTCTCGGCAGAAGCCCATCTCTATCAATGCGAGACTTCCTTCCTGCTTCTCGGATACTTGCACGCGAATGGAGCTTTAGGACGCTGCCGGTACCGACCGCTATCAGTGTGGCAAAATCATCATTGACTTTTGTACCCACTAATACAGGATATAAGCGTCCCCATTATGCCACTCTTTCCTGTCTTGTGCCAGGCTCATCCAAGCCTTTCCAGCTGCCTTCGCAATATCAGCCCACCTGGCTGCTGGACGACCCATTCCTCTCTTGCCTGATCTCAGCCACCACTCGGTCAAGACTTTGCTCCATCTGCCGTCTGTTTTTCTAGCCGTGCCAAAATGCTACGCTTGGAAATATAAGATACATTACTTCTACACGAAAGAAGTACACAGTAAATAAAATAAAATCCATGTTAGGTAATTAATTAATCATTATTTAAAAAATAAGATATTTATTACTTTATCAAGCAGCTGTACGTCCCAAATACTGAAGATAAACTAAATAGGTATTTGATAAATACCATTATCATTTACTGTACTTTCTCCACACATCTTGAATATCCAGCAAAACAATTGAACCTCTGTTCAAATGTCAGTCGAGCAGCCACAGAACTATGGCTCTTATAACTCTAGCAATAAGAATTTCATATTTAAAGTCTTGAGTTACGAATCTTGACAATTATGAAGTCTCCAACTATGCTTGTATGTTAATGTGATAAGTTCGAAAATGACGACGTTCTCGGGACTTCCTACGTCAAATGAAGATCAAGTTGTTTTTTGTTCCCATCCATTAAAGCGTGGCGTGAGGGTGTTATTTTGGTTTCGTATTACATGACTTTTTATTTTAAGTCTAATTATGGACTACAGGTTTTAGATCAGTAGTTTTCGCATTATGTTATCATCAACAACTTCTACTGAACCACACTGCCTCCGAGGTCTAACGGTTAAGAGCATTCGCTGTCGACACGGAGGTCGTGGGTGCGATTCCCACGGGGGACACCTAGTGAAATGTCACTTTGTGCGTTTTACCCCAGTTGGTTAGGACATTGCAGGCTGAATCACCTGATTATCTGAAAAGAAAGATGATTCCCTGCTTCGGATGGCACGTTAAGCCGTTGGTCCCGGCTACTATCTCTGGTGGTAGTAGTCGTTACATAAAAGCCACGTCAGAGGCCGTAAGGCGGTCTGAAAAAACTCTGACACCAGGGCTCTGCCCACACGATAAGAAAGACTGAACCACAGAAGGCACAGATATTAGAATTTTAAGAAAACACATTTTTTTTACAAGTTACAGCAGGTCTCATTATACCAATGTCAAGCATAATACTTAAATGCTCAAAATACAGGGTGTAAACTTAAATGCGAAAATCCAATCCATCAAACTGAAGAACTGTCACTGTGGGACCAACATCGAAATAGCGAGAAAGTTTTTCAGTTTTTATATGTAACGCATTTAAGATAATACCCTTTATATTCTAAAAAGAGAGAAGATTTTATGCATATTTGTAAACGCAACGCGCAAAAACTACTGTCCTGATTTGGATGCAGTTTCCTGAAAAACACATTATTATGTTTATTTATATTATATTTATATATATATAATTAACTTCCATTTAACAACAAGTATCTAGTTTTTATCATTTGTGCTGTACACATTTTGTCTGCCTCACACTTCAAAACTGTCTCTGTTGCGGGTTTGCTGGAAGAGATCTCTTTAGAGATAAGCTCGCCCTTTGTACATGTCTACTTTAATTGTTTTTTCTGTAATGTTATGTGTACAATAAAGTGTTAAATAAATAAATAAAAACATAAATCTTAAAAAAATAGGTACTTCGGCTGACACTTTAAGGTGGTTTCAGTCCATACAAAAGTTTGACGCACAATACGCGTAGACGGAATTAATAAACGTAATATTTTATATATGGAAAAATAGTTTAGAAAATCTAGATGCCGCGTCACAAATAACATTTGCAATTTATAATATAATTACGAAGATATAAAGCTTTTTAAATATTTCAAAGCTTTATATCTTCGTAATTATTTTATAAATTGCAAATGTTATTTGTGACGCGGCATCTAGATTTTCTAAACTATTTTTCCATATACACAAAGTATTATATTAATACCGTCTACGCGTATTGTGCGTCAAAGTTTTGTATAAAATTGACCACTCTGCAACTACTTTAAGAAGAAACTAAGAAGTCGTTAAAATGATTAACTTTAACTTAATTAATAACCGCGTCACTCTTAAAAACTGTATCACAGCCACTCCATCATATTTCTTAAAAAAACAAAAGTAATTTTTCCACTCAAACGGATTCCTTAATTGTACAACTAAAAAAGTAAGTAGTTAACTTTTGGAGCATCATCAATTACAATTAATCGTATCAGAACGATCGTATCATATATTTTATTTTGTATGATTGAGTTTTAATTGCATGGTAGGCAGGAATTAGCTTTCGAATAACATCACGTAATGTTTTTAAAAACAATGTTCAATTAAACTTTATTATCGCAAATTCTTAGGCCTTTTTGCGAACGATCAGTAACGTGTTTAGACAAATGTCTGAAATTTTTCTCGCTTGATAGCGTTACTGATGCGAGATGTTTTTTGTCAATCAACAGTTTTATTTACTAACTAGCGTTAACCCGCGACTTCGTCTAAATTATATACCAGATTTTAAGTCAGATCATAAGCTATCAAACAAAAAAGTTTCATCAAAATCGGTTTAGTAGTTTTTGCGTGATGCTCGTTCAAACAAACAAACAAACACCCAAACAAACAGACAGAGAAAAAATCCAAAAATTGGTGAAATGGAATCAGGGACACCTAAAAACCATATCGTAACTTTTTTTTGTTAATATCTTCAATGTACAGACAAACTTCCTGTTACAGTTTTATAATAGTATAGACTTGCGTTAACCCGCGACTTCGTCTAAATTATATACCAGATTTTAAGTCAAATCATAAGCTATCTAACAAAAAAAGTTTCATCAAAATCGGTTTAGTAGTTTTTGCGTGATGCTCGTTCAAACAAACAAACAAACACACAAACAAATAGACAGACAAAATATAAAAAAATTGCTGATATGGAATCAGGGATACCTAAGAACCATATCGTAACTTTTTCTTTGTTAATATCTTCAATGTACAGACAAACTTCCTGATACAGTTTTATAATAGTTTAGATGAGGATATTGGTAGGCTTCACATATGTTTCGGAATTCAGCGTATGCTGGTTTCCTCGCGATGTTTTCATACAATTTTTTTTTTATTATTGCTCTCAAAGTGTCACTGAATAGTTTCTAATCTATTTCGCCTTTTGGGCAACTATATTCACCATTACTCTTTATTTTAAGGAGTATTCGTTAAGGTGGTTGCAGAGGGGTCAATTTTATACAAAACTTTGACGCACAATACGCATAAACGGTATTAATACAAGTAATTTTGTATATATGGAAAAATTGTTTAGAAAATCTAGATGCCGCATAACAAATAACATTTGCAATTTATAAAACAATTACGAAGATATAAAACTTTGAAATTTTTCATACAAAATTTTAAAAGCTTTATATCTTCGTAATTATAGTATAAATTGCAAATGTTATTTGTTACGCGGCAACTAGATTTTCTAAACTGTTTTTCCATATATAAAATATTACTTTTATTAATTCCGTCTACGCGTATTGTGCGTCAAACTTTTGTATGGACTGAAACCACCTTAAGTATTATTTGCGTTGGACCCGACTTTAGTTAAAGTAAAAAAATTAAGATGGGTCCTTAAAAACTACACCCATTATGCATTAAATATTCACACTATTATTGCTTGGCATGCAACTGCATAATTTATTATTTCCTTTTGTTTCTTACTGAGGGGAAAAACTTACGATTTACTAAGAAAAAATGCAAATTAAATCACCAGAAAGGTTGTTTCAACACCAATGACGTCAATTTAATGATCGAGTCCAACTCAAAACGTTAATTTTAAACCCTATATTCTTTACAACATATTTTGATCTCCATATTATCTGGTTACTCCTCTTTTTGTAACTCCCAAAAGCGCGCCAGAAAAGTATGTCCTTGACCTTTTTCATCCAGTTCTTGTAACGCACTGGAGATTGAAAAACGTCCTATACCTTGAACGCCTGCCAGTTTGCGGTATCCATTCGAGAATTCGAACTCCCCATCGGATATCAGATCTTCAGCACATATGAAAAGCCCATTGACACTTCGCTGCCTTCCGCATCCAGTTGCTATCAGCTACTTGTCTGAGATCGGTCCAGCCCCAAAAGGCGTTCTTCATTACGGCTGCAAAATCGTGGTTTCCATCGAGAACTCTGACTCCCCATTGCTTATCATTTCTCCGGCAGATTATGTCTATTGACTAGCTAGTCCATTGCCACTTTGCTGCCTTCCTAATCCAGTCGCTAACAGCTACCTGTCTCAGATCGGTCCAGCGCCGAAAGGCATTCTTTAGTATGGCTGCAAAATTGTGGTTTCCATTCTAGATTAGACTTCCCATCGGTTATCAGATCTTCAGCAGATGGTTACATCTGCCGATCATTTTGTTGAGTTTGAACCTTTTCGCCACTGCGGCGCACAAACAATCTCTTTTATTAATAGGTATTCTGTTATTAACATTTTACAAAAATGTATCCGTGATAATTTAAAAGATTGTATGTGTGTCGGAGATCCAAATAAATTATTTTTCTTTCTTTCTCCCCAATGCCACTTTCCTAACAATCATTATGAATTTCAGATTCTACAGTTATTGCTTCTAGGCAACATATTAGCACAGTTATGAGAATAACTGGATTATAAATTGTAATGCAGAAAAAAAAGTAATGAAACCCAGTTATTAACTCTGCAGTCTGCACAGTTAACTTTCACGGTGAATGAATTGTAAATAAAAGTCGGTAATTGCGAGATTGGATAGCTTTTTTTATATTTGAGTTGTAAAGGTTGGTGCACGATAACAATTTCACTATCGCTTGGTTATTGGTAGACGTTTTATTGGGTAGTTATGATTGGCCATGAGTTGGCTGATAGGTGAGTGGGAATATTATTTGGTGGGAATAATATCTTTTAGAATTACCACTACTGTTTTCTGTGGTTTCTGTAGATGTAATAAGATTCGCTATAATATGAAAATAACTATTATATTTAAGGACAAAATAAGCTGTTAATTAATAAAAACATTGTAGCTTTTCATTCATTCGTTAAGATTAATGCTGAATGAAGCTTATTTTGTCATTAAATATAATAATTATTTTCATTTTATAGCAAATCTTATTATTAATCAGTTATTTATTTATATTTGATTGTAAATTTTATATTTTTAATAAATATCTATTTACAAACAAGCCTATATATCTGTCAAATATGAATAATTATGAATGTAAATTAAAAATAGTCACATACATTTAAGGAGATTACTAAAAAAATATGTATTTTTTTAATAGATTCAAACAGGCTCCACCTTTCCAAACTGTGCCCGCGTGGCGGAGTAGGGCCGACTTCCTCTCACCCCTGTTTGTAAGAGGAGGTCTTTACCACAGGTCACCTTAACCCTACAGGTTCTTACTTAACCTAAACAGAATTAAATTAATTAAAATTCTTTTGAAATATGTCAAAAGTTTTCGCATTATTTTGTGGCATTACTCCGAAGACATTTCGCATAGTTTCAAAAACGAATCAAAATAAATTTTAATAAAAATAAATGGTCCTTTACCTCAGGGGGCTAATAAAAACGTCAGCAATAAACTGAAACGGACTTTAAATTGCGAACAATTTCACTGTTTGATCATAATTACTACTTGTTAACGATGATTGATGTCTCATCCAGCCGTCGCCATTCCTTGATGATTACTGCTTTATTCTTTTAACTTTAAACAAAGATGGCCACACTTTTCTTTTTGTTTAAATCTTTTTTTTTGATACGTGAAGTGGTATTCATCAAATAAATCTCTTCATCACCGTGAGTGTAATTTTTTGGTTCGTTACTACTTACACGCGCTTTAAGTATAGTGTCAGTGACCCGAGCTGATATACAGGGTGTTACAAAATTCCTTTCTGAATATTTAATAGGTTGGTTTAGATTAGACCATCAAACTGAACACTACGGAGCCAGGATCGTAATTTAAAAAAAAAATGTTCTATACATTGAAGTTTTATACAGGGTGTCACAAAAATACAAATAAACATTTAAGGGCCACCCCCTTAAGGCTATCAAACTGAACAACTTTCACTATGGGACCAATATCGAAATCGCGAAAAAAAATCTGAGGTTCCATCATCATCATCATCATATCAGCCGACAGACGTCCACTTCTAGATTGTTTTGTTACACCCCGTATTTGTAAAATTTTGAAAATGGATAAAAATAATAACATAGTTGCTTGGGGCACGGGCTCGGGTAAAAAAATGAGTACCTATACGGGGTGTAAGTGACAGCCTAGCAAATACTGAAACGGTGAACTCAGACCATCAAACTGAACAACTTTCACTATGGAGTCTAACTCAGGAAACGCGAAAAAAAATCACCTGTCCCATACATTTTAGTCGGGTAGGTAAAGCAGTTTTGTATGGGAAAGCTGATGTTTTTTCGCGTTTCCTCAGGTAGGCTCCATAGTGAAAGTAGTTCAGTTTGATGGTCTGAGTTCACCGTTTCAGTATTTGCTAGGCTGTGACTTACACCCAGTATAGGTATCACAGTATGATAATATTTTCAGGAGTTTTCTTTAACCCAGTAGGTATTAGTTACTTTGCGGAACAAAATAAAAGATAGACGAAGTACGTAATTATAATTAAACAATGATTATGCAAAATTACCAAAGTGTGTGGAGACTTAAAAAGGTGTTATTATGAATCAACTCCGAGTGTTACGACAGGTTTAAAAGTCTATTCAGGTTTAGCTAGTTTTTTGCTCTAAGCCATTAATTTTGCGGTTGTTTATGTCTACTTTTTGTATGAACATGAATGTCAAGATCAGAATAAAATACGAGTTTGTATGTCTTTGGAATTTCCTGTAGTTTTGAATTAAGATGTTTTGCATTAAATTTTGGAACCTATAACTGCCATTTTTTTTTAATTAGGTGTATTAATGGAGCTAACATAAACGTATTTGTTTTAATTAGGAGTGTCCAGAATCTTCTCTACAACTACTGATCCAGTACACACGGCGACAAATCAAGCTATATAAGGTGTAACAAAATTAGCTGAAACTATTTTAAGGGGATGATCAGACCATCAAACTGAACAACTTTCTCTATGGGACCAATATCGAATTCGCGAAAAACAAAACAGCTGTCGAGTTATGTTTGCTGTTTTGTATGGGACAGCAGATTTTTTTTCGATTTCGATAATTGCACCCATAGGGAAAGTTGTTCAGTTTGATAATCTGATCATCCCCTTAAAATAGTTTCAGCTAATTTTGTTAGACCTTATACAACCATTTACATCCAAAGTAAGCTGGCCGACCGAAGATCAAGTAACGTATAACGTCGCGTGGCCAGCATACGTTGGTTTTGTATAGCTTGATGCGACGCCGTGTGTACATAGTCGCGGGCGCTGCTAGAAAAATTACCTATATTACTCCACCTATACTACAGTCTTCAAATCAAGAGTGAACAGGCATCTGAGCAAGCATACTCCACCCTCGTTCAGTCTCTTAATCACTCACAATCATGTATTTTATGTTTAGTGTAAATAAAGTTTGCGACCGATGAAAAACACAAGCCCGTTTTACATAAAAAACTATTTGCGTCGGACCTCTTATCTCAAAGCAGTGTCCACCGCGATAGTTTCATAACTACATAGTTAGCGTACCGCTGTTGTAACTCCGCCAGTAACCATGGATAATAGCGTTAAATAGAACAAACTGTTCGGAAAGATTAAATAACTTTACCCATGCCATGCGATTCCACAGAGAACCAAAGTTACCGATGCAGCTCATAAAGTTGGTTGCGCCATATCTGTTAAAGTCTACAGCGACTAATTCTTTACAAAAGTAGTTCCCCGCAGGATATTTTAGGAGTGTGCACTAAACACAGATGCAATCTAGTTCTACATATCTTATTGCAATGTAAATGGTTTCATCTTGACTGTAATCTGTACATGTACCTATACAATAAAATAAAAATAAATCTCATACTCTCTTTACCCTCCTGGATCTGACGGAAGGGGAAACCGCTACGTTGAGAAGGTGGGTTGAAGGTACGCAGGATATTTTAAAGAGTGTGCTTGCTAAAACAGGTGTATCTCGTGTCCTTACCCTGCTGAATTCAGATTCAGCAGGGGAAGGATGATGGAACGGGAAACTGGTACGATCAGAGGTTAGGTCGGAGGTACGCCGGATATTTCTAAGATTGTAAGCACTAAACACAGATCCAATCTCTTGTCTTTACCCTCCTGAATCTGATGGGAAGGTACGCTGGATATTTTTAAGAGTGTGTGTGCTAAACACAGATGTATTCTCTTGTGCTTACCCTCCTGTATCTGGTGATTCAAGGTTCAGATCAGAAAATCGGTACGATTCGAGGTTGGGTTGGAGGTACGCAGAATATTTTAAAGATAGTGTGCGCTCAAACAGATACTCTGTCTCGTCTCTCGTCCAATCCTAAATCAGGTGCTGGAACGAGAAACCAAAACGATCAGAGGCCGCTCTACCAAGGTAAGATCATCAGAGATGTTGACAATGCCTTGTGAGATCCTAAACCCGACCGCAGATTTAAACGGTAGGTAGACTCTTTGCTAACAACGCGAATAACGTCCAAATAAACTGGCAGTGAAAATCTGGAACGGTTTTAGTGTCATTGCTGATCTTAGCACCTTAAGTCAGAGCTTGTAGTTAGCACATAAAAGTCAACACTAATCGTCGCCCAGACCGTTGCCAAATTGGTTCTAGAATTGCTTTGCCCATAACAATAATAATGCACTGTAGTGCTAAATTTGGAAGCATATATCGGAGAGGATTTCAGACTAGTGTACGAATAAGTTTTTGGGATCTTGTCACGATTTGGAACACTAGATTTTTGGGATGGGTTTTCCTTCGTGAAGTTCTTCATGCTTTTAATGAGGCATGTAACGTGCCCTGACAGATGAGTTCATACGTCTATGAAATCTTCTAGTTTCTTCGCATTACGGAGCCTTATGTCTAGTATGACAGGTATTTAGTGAGTGCGTCGCCAAACGACCTCGAAATTGAAATTGAAGCACGTTGGATTCCTCCTGATGCTTTCTTTGACAGGAAATCAGTAGATTCTTATTATCGAAATTTATCAATAGAATATTTTTTTACTGTACTACGGGAGTTTTATGCAGTTAAAATGTTTATTATGAGTAGGAAAATTTCTCCAATTGAATAGAATATGAAATACTTTCAAAGAGTGCAGTTAGGCAACTGCATACATTTTGTATTCAACGTTTTGATGACATAAATTGGACATGGGACTTTCAAAGGATGTTGTATCGCTATTTCCATTTGCACTTCAGCGCTTTTGAATTTAACCTGTCATTTCCATGTTCAATTTTTAGTGCTCCTTTTAAAAGTAATAAAGTTTGGTTCTTTTCTGACTTAAATAAACAATGTTTCGTCGCTTACGAGGCTAAATGTTTAGGTTTGTTGCAGTGTTTAGGTGAGCAAGACACTTGGTCACATTTCACTTAAAAGATTACACTTACACGCATTTCAGGCTGAAAAAGGTACATACGCTTAAAATTAGCCTCGGAACAATAGCACGTTTAAAAGATAGATCAATCAGAGGTAAGGTAGCTGAGCTGTAGCAAAGTCTCTGACCACGCCGAAGGAGATTATGATCGTGGTGAGATTTAGGTACGTGTGTGTCATGCAATTTTATAATTATTTTGTTCGAATTACTCCTCTCTGATAAGGCATCAGAAACAGAAACAAAAACTCTTTCAAAATCTGCAGCACAGAACGTGTAGAATTAATTAGGCGTCTTTCTGATTCTTTTATAATGCGCACAGCTAAGGAGTGGAAATGCCCTGCTTGCGTCAGTATTTTCGAGCGCTTACAACCCGAATTCCTTTTAAGGCCCGAGTGAGGCTTCTTCTGGGTTAGCTCGCTACATCTTCGACCCCATCTTTGTCCTAAGGACTGGATTGAGGGCAAGAGCAAACCAATTTTTAATAAAAAAAAAAGTTTCTAGCATGGGAAGTTTTGATTGATGCATGTCACGTATAATTTGTAGTAGAATTATTGTGGTCCTGAATTTGAAGGTCATTATTGGAATTGACATTTGAACTATTGCGCTTTCATCTTCTCTTAGTTGGTCGTAGTTTATCTCCCAAGTTATCGGTCCCACTTTGGTCTTTCTCAAACAGTTCACTTTGGTCAAGTTATCTTCAGTTGTTCCTTTTTGAATAATCTCGTCCACTTTGAACATGGTCCTATCTGTATTCCTCTGTTAGATAATATCTTAAAGTTAGTTTACTTCTGTCTACAAGTTCGTCTTTACTGGATTCCTTGTTAATTAAATTTCTAAATTAACGCAAATGTTGGCCAAGTAAACGATCACATTATACTTTGGTACAGCAAAATCTAAGCAAATATAGAATCACGCCGTTTTCCCATAAGAGGTAGACAGAGACCATTGAATGGAGAGTATGGATTTCTACTTTAAGTGGTCCTGACGTAATGATCTTGTTTCCTAGACCTTAATAAATCTTCTTCTACATTTCTTTGGTTTCGGCTACTTCTGATCTGACTGGAAAATCTGTATCTTATGCCTGGTTTTGACTTCAATAGAGAATGGTATGTTAGTATGAACACCATTTTCCTGCTCAGGTCTGCAGTCTCCAAAGTCTGAATAACCTTAATGATAGCCAACCTGTAGAATGGACCACAAGAAGATACTGAATGGAGCAACAAAATAACTTTTTATTATTTCTAAACAAAGATTATCATTAACTTTTTGTTGGTAAGTCAGAGATCAAACGCTATATGCCGGTAAATTATATTTCGCTCATCATTTTTTTGTGTACTCAATCGCGCTTTTTGTATCCAACAAAAGGAAGATATGACGTTGTTCTTTTGCTAAAATAACGACGGTAATAGATTCTATTGACGTATTTCTTACGTGATTTTAAAATGGCAATTCTAATCGATTCTCATACATTTAAATACATCACTTAACTTTCGCATTTGTATCATAGATGAAAATACGTTAGCATGGCAACACAATACACAGCAATGTTAAGTATAACGTTGTGAAGTTAAGTATTGCGCTAAAATGTAACAATGTCATAATAGCGCTGTCGACTCTAATTTTCCTGGCTTGGCGTGGTTGCCAAATCGCGTTCTACTAACATTTTGGTAGAAGTTTTGAGGGAGAAGCGATTTTTCGACAAATCCTTTAAATTTTGAGCGTATCATCCTAACAAAGTAATCAAGCACTTTAAAGGATCCTAGAAACCTTATTATAGTCTCTTAGCGTAATGGTAAATCGGAATCTCCTACAGTAAGAACAAAAACAGTTTTTTTTTATTGTTTGCGTCAGAGATTTCAGCCAATCAAAGTGCGTGTCACCCCCAACACTTCGCTCAGCTACTATCGATAATCTTACTAGGATAATTATTATTTTACTGATTGTGGCTAGTAAAATTATAATATTAGGTAAAGACTGACCAGGAATATAAAAAACCTGGCCATGTTGCGGAAAACCAATGGAGCTAATTTTTGTACTTGAAACATGTAATTAAAGGTTATTACTTATTAGTCTATTGTAGCGCCCCCAAAGCAGGTTTTTTTACCAAAAAAACTGACATCAACAAACAGTCGGTTTATGAGATACAGCCGTTCAAAGGTCGGACCTTTGAACGGCTGTAACTCCTAAACCGACTGATGAACCATGTCAGTTTTTGTACTGTTCACATAGCTACAGTGAATACTACAATAATATCATACGATCAGTCTTGCAGCTGATCGTAATTTTTTTACTGACCTTCAAACATCAGTAACTTCTAAACCAACTGGAGTTATGCAGGCAGACCTGGTCCATCCCCATCACAGAGATGCTCTACACCCCATAAACACTGAATCAGCCTTGCAGCTGATGGTTGCAAAAAGTACACTTATCTCTTAGTCTATTACAATTTCTGGTCGTGCTTCATCGCTTCCACCTTCAGCCTTGTACCACACAAACCAAAACATGTATTAAGTATTATAGCATAGTTTTTGTCTGTCTGTTAATGAACAGTACCATGAATTGCTATTCACGTTATTTTATTACCCAGTTATTCTAATTTGTAATAGTAATCTGCTGTTTATTTACCTACAATGTTATCGAGGTTCATTTATTACTCATTTACAAGTTGATAAGGCCAATTGTATGATGATATTGCTGGGGAATTTAACTCCGGTTATATCTACATTGTACATACATAGATACAATACGTACATACATACACAAATTCAAGATAATAATTGCATGCTTAGAAACCTTTCTAAAACTACCAACCATCTTTTGAAGCGTGCAGATACAGCTCACTTTTAGCAATAGAGTAAAAGAGACAAGGAGAGTGCTATTCTCCATACTATACTATACTATACTGGCGTACACCGGAATTTAGTACATTCTAGTTCGCTAGATGTCGTTATGAGCATGAGAAGATTTCTCTATTTTTGCATCAACGATTTCGAATCTACTACTCTTTTCAGTTACCTAAGCTACGACTCATACTTAGTTAGTTCGGTTCATAGTATTGAAAGACTTAAGCCGTATATTGGCAATTCATCTACTCACGGGCAAGTAGTCAGCGCCATCTATGAGACGGGATTTTGAGCTTTTTCCGAGGTACGCCAATTAGTATGGAGAAAAGAACTCTTCTTGTCTCCTTCACTCAATGATTTTAGTGTATTTATGGTGTCAGGAATCAAGAAGGAATGACGTGTCAAGTAGTGATAGGTGGCTAGCCTTTCTCCCACAAAAATACTTCATTAGAAACCTTATTCCTTAGTCGTCTCATACGACACCCACGAGAAGAAACGGGGTGGTTCATTCTAAGCAGGGTACAAATTGATATCGTTAGCATTCCTTTTAATCTAAGAGTCTGCCCATCAAACTGAACAACTTTTACTATGGGAGCAAACCGATCGGAGCAAAAAAAGTTCGCTGTTGCATACATTTGAGTCGAGTATGTTTTAGTTTTAATTTGGAACAGCAGATTTTTTTTTGGCTCCGAACGATTTGCTCCCATAGTAAAAGTTGTTCAGTTTGATGGATACACTCTTTATCATACCAATTTCACCCTTTATAATTAATGTGAACGTATGTGACGATGTATAGATGTTTGTGATTGTGGCTCAATCAAGCATAAACGGTTAAACAGATTTGGATGGCACACAGATAGAATATGTTCTGGATTAACACATACACAACTTTTCAAAGTAAACGCAGACGAAGTTGCGGGCTAAAGAAACGCTGAACGAACTCTAAACTAATCTAATAACAAGTAAGACAAAACCTCCTTGTTTCCTACAGATCTAGATTGCACCGGTTAATTCCGGTGATCGGTGATTCACGGTTGGGGTTAAATTCACCGTGTTTTGGGGTGACCCGGGGTAATTGGACTGTTAGTGGTTTCGGTCCATACAGTTATGGTTAGTTTTGTATTGTTTAGCATTGTGTGGTTTTTGTTTAAGTCTGATTTTAATTTAATAGATTAGGTAGTTATTTTAGCAACAAATAATGTTTATTTTTAGCGACGAAGTTTCTAAATTATACTACAAAATACAAAATATACACGACTGTTTTATTTTATTGCCTTTCCAGGTAATAAACTGATCAGGGTAAACAGTTCCATTATTTTAAGGGGTGATTTTACCCATGATACTGATTAACTTTCCCTAAGAAATCTATAAGAAATTCTCAAATACTAAATGCAATCATCGAACGTTTGTATGAAATGTCGACTTATATAAGGTCTAACAAAATTAGGTGAAACTATTTTAAGGCGGTGATCAGACCATCAAACTGACCAACTTTCTCTATGGGACCAATATCGAAATCGCGAAAAAAAATCAGCCTGTCCCATACAAACCTACTCGACCTAAATGTCCCATACATTTGCAGCAGATTTTTTTTTCTCGATTTCAATATTGGTCCCATAGAGAAAGTTGTTCAGTTTAATGGTCTGATCATCCCCTTAAAATAGTTTCACCTAATTTTGTTAGACCTTATATATTTCCTATACACATATTTCTTAAGGAAAGTTGATCAGTATCATGGGTACAATCTCCCCTTAAAGTAATGCAACTGTATACCCTAACACCCTGTATACCTACTATACCTGCGAAATTGAAACGTGCAAGTTATAGGTAGTATGACTGTACATTGTAGCAAAGATTTCGTTCACCCCATAATCGTGATTTTTATAAATCACGAGCGTTAACCCGCGACTTCGTCCGCACAAATTATATACCATATTTTAAGTCAGATCATAAGCTATCAAACAAAAAAAGTTTCATCAAAATCGGTTCAGTAGTTTTTGCGTGATACTCGTTCAAACAAACAAACAAACAGTCAGACAAAAAATCCAAAAGTTGGTGAAATGGAATCAGGGACACCTAAAAACCATATCGTAATTTTTTTTTGTTAATATCTTCAATGAACAGACAAACTTTCTGTTACAGTTTTATAATAGTATAGATTATGCAGATAATAAGATAAAAGTTCCAAATTTTGTATTCAGATTAACCAGCAGTAATACACTGATAATTTGTCTCTCAATTTACAATCAGCAACACAACGTGAATCTTTTTGAATTACAGCAAATATCACAATAATTTCAATACAGTTTACTGAGCTAAATTATGAATTGCAGAATTTAATACACAATATCGGTTCGATCGAGAAATCACCAACCCAATCGGCCATGACGGAGGCTGTTATCGCAAAATGTTACTAGTAACAGAGGAATAAAGTTCAAAGTCCTATTAATGTTACAATCTCCATCTGACCGTGTATAATTCGATCCTTGTGCACGTGGTAGACGAGGTTTGAGAGATGAGTTTTTAAAGAATAAAAATTCATAGTAATTTTTGGTCTTTTCTTTTCACGTTGGGGATTATTGGGCAATTGTGGCTGAGATAGCTCTGAAAATTATGAAGCTGAAGTGGCATTGGGCTGGTAATATCTGCTGAAGAACTGACAATCGACGGGGAGTCAGAGCTCTAGAGTGGAGTGGTTTATATTAAAGCCAAATTAAAGATTAAAAATTTATTATCGGACAGGACTCGAACCCAAAATTTGTCAATCTAGGGCAGTGCTTTCATCCATTATACCTTCTATACCGAAAGTAGGAGTAAGCAAAAATGCCCAAAATATGGCAAAATGCAGCGAGAATTTGGAGCACGAAACCTGACAGGTGGTGGCACAATTGTCTCTCGGCCAATGGGGATTACTATGGATTCTGTGGTAGGGCTGGCAAAGATACTTAATAGAAAGAAATTGAGTTTAGGAATTGAGTTTAATTTCTGTCTACCACATTGGGAAGGAGGAGTAACATCGATTGCTAAATATTCTTCTTTTCGTATCAGCATGCCCCAAAAAAAGACGATGACAATCACTCATGCTGTAGTGGAAAGATTAGCCAGTCAGCAATGGTTGTATCGTGGTTGACTACCCACTACCCAGGGTGCGCCAGAGTCCAGACGCACTCAGGTTCCGTCACTTGGGGAGACTCTTTCCTTGCAGACTCTCCATACATTAATGTTTATTTACTACTTCATCATATCAGCCGATACACGTCCACTGCTGGACATAAGCCTACCCCAAAATGGGGGATTTGCCATAGTCGCCACGCTTGGCAGGCGGGTTAGCGATCGCAGTTGGATTGAATGTGTGTACTCAGAGGATGCTGCTGCCCAACCACCGGTAGATCCCTTAGTCGCCTTTTACGACACCCACGGGAGGAAATGGGATGTTGCTATTCTTAGCCGACACCACACGGCAAACTACTTGGTTTTAAATTTTATTCAACCATTTCTGTCAAATTTGACCTGGTATAATAGCACTTCAAAATTCATTAAAAACAAAACAGTTGAAGCACAGATTTTGCAGCAAAACCTAAACGGTTTCGAGGCTTGAATATCAATGAAGAACACTGTAACTTATCAACTATGCAATTGACGTCAGAGACAGAATCTTGAGTGCCAATAAAACCAAAACCGTCCAAGCTAAACCATTATCGATATCATATTTGTCAATATCACTTCACTTATCTTGAATAACAGTTAAGTTATTGTATTCCTTGGGACAAGCCTAGCCATCTGTTCAATTGTTAAAATTCGTCCAATGTTAAAAGTCTTTTAAGTCGAGCTATTTTCATACTTAAAAGGAGAAGAATAAGGGTTAACTCAGGTGATTTGTTTGTGAAGAATTGAAAAGGCAGATGCAAGTTTCAAAGAAGCATCTCATTGTCTTTTTTGATAAAAGTGGGTGCGAAATTAACTACCTTTTTGCTCTTTTTTCGTTACAATGTATGGAAACAGATGTTTTGAAGAGAAATTGTCTTGTTTTTGTGTTTACAAGGTATCTTTTAAAGACATTGAAGCTGTTGTAAACAGGCTGTGCTGTTTGGTTTTATAGTATTTTGAAGTGATGACGTATACTTCGTTTGATGCAATTGATATGTTTTTGATTATGATATAAGTATCTTCTTCGTCGGGTTTCTCTCCATTGCGGGAGATTGGCAGTCACCTCTGCATATCCGTCTGTCGCCAAATGAAACAGGGGGTCTACCCGGACATTCGAACTTCGCAATTGCGTGAACGTTTTCGTTCCAATGTCAGCTCTATTACGATGAAGTTCGGACCGAAACTGTCGCGATATATCGAAAATCGAAAGTCCGGGTACAGGGCCTGCTCTTCGACGCTGTCGATGCCTGTTCACCTTTGACTATTTATTATAAGGACTAGCCTTGCGGTAGCATTTCCCCTCCGCCGCGGTATAAGATCAATTAATCATGTACATTTACATTCAATTTCATACCTTATCACTAAACGAGACAGCCTATAATTGCGAAACAATAATTTCGAACTTAGAACGTTTGGGGTTCACAGAGACTTCTTTTCATGATTTTTAACGTTCAAAATTAGAATCTAAAGTTATGGGAATAAAATCCAAAGTGGCGGATTTCATGGTACCTCGCCCCCCGCAAAAAGTGGCAGAAATGTTTGTTAGTAGAATTACACGCGTAACTAGTCCCTATATAAGTAGTCAAAGCTGTTTACTCTTTCAGGTTCCCGAGCCACAACCACAACATTGTGTGGCCTACCGACAACGCTTTTTTTTGTCGGTCTTCTAGGTCTGACTATCCTAGGAGAATATAATCGTGAGCATATATGGAGACTATTGTGAACAAATGAAATATGTTGCCACAGTGAATAATGTTCATGATTTTATTAATAGAATTGTCAAAATTAAGTTTTATGGCAAATATGCAGTGGACCATGCCGTAGCCATGTTTTTTTTTTCCTTCTTATTGCTGTCTCCCGTTTGCAATGGAGGGAAGTCGGATATTTCGTTTTCCTACTCCTCCTATCTTCTTTGATTAATTCATTGCGGGTTCCAAGACAGATTAGAGTCATCCCCCGGGCTCGCTGGACTTCATTGTCCAGTGTTGTGAATGGTCGCCGCTGTTGATCCTGGCTTACAGGAGTTACAGCGGTGGGAATGTGTGGTGGGCCTAAGCCCGATAAAAAAAAAAATATTCAGTGGACCTACAATACTGTTGAACATCGACTAAATCCTAACAATTTTGGTGTTAGACTTTATACTATATCCTGATATCTATAACGATCAAAATTACTTGAAAGAAAGTGTATGTTGTGGGCACGGATCAACATTTAGGAATAAGGGTGTTAAAAATTTTTTTCTGTAGAAATACTGCATTTGGCTAATAAGTATTTGCAATGGATTTGCACCCCTGGGCTTAGTGCAATAATATTCATTACTTCTTTATACGGTATGTTATAGTTTTGTTCTGTACTATATTAAAATAATTTGATCAATTTATTTTGCAACAAACGAAAATTATCAGTTTATAATACCTGTGGGGACTCGCGGTCTCTTTGGATCTTTGCTTTTTACTTTTCGCGTTTGACGTTTTTCTATCTTCGACTGACAGAGCGTCACGTTTTACGTTTTGATTAAATTGTTCATTTCAATCCAGTGTTTTTATTCTTGTGTGTCCCACAATTGGTGACCGTCGACGAAAGTATTGAACAATGGAGAAAACAAGCGTGTGTCCCGTCACAGTAAAAGTCCCACCATTTTGGCCGGACGAACCAGCGCTCTGGTTTGCGCAGTTGGAGGCGCAATTCGCCCTGGCCCATATCACGACGGATAGTACGAAATTCTATCACACTACCTCTAATCTAGAGTATAAATATATAAACGAGGTAAAGGATATCGTGACCAAGCCGCCGAAAGAAAACCAATTCGAAAGTCTTAAGAGGGAGTTAATTGCAAGGCTGTCAATTTCACGCGAGCAAAGAATTCGACAACTGTTAGCCCACGAAGAATTGGGTGACCGGAAACCGAGTCAATTTCTGCGCCATCTTCGCAATCTCGCTGGGACGGAAGTACCAGATGAATTTATCCGTTCCTTGTGGGCCAGCCGCCTACCCGGACATGTTCAGGCTATTATAGCGACCCAGGCCGACAACAAGCTAGACTCGGTGGCGTTGCTCGCTGACAAAATAAATGAAGTCACACCGCAGCAGCAGGTGCATCAGTTGGCCGGTCAGCCTCCTGCGTCGACCAGTTCAGGTGGAATTGACGAACTACGGCACTGTGTGAACGACTTAGCCCAGCAAGTAGCCGCCCTGACCGCCTCACGCGCGAATACGCGTCACATGTCCCGCGGTCGGTCTCCGTATTGGCGCGATAGACCTCGGAGCCGCTCCAGTTCCAGCGGTACGTGTTGGTATCATCGCACCTTCGGGAACAAGGCTACCAAGTGCCGACCGCCTTGTTCCTTCTCATCGGGAAACGGAAGGAGCAGTCAATAGAGACGGCCAGTGGCTGCTCGGGTTCATCGGGCCGTTTGTTCGTGACAGAAAAAAAACTCAAAGGTACAATATTTAGTGGACACTGGTTCTGATTTGTGTGTGTTTCCTTTTAAGTTGGTTATTAAGCAACAGTGTAATAAAACTAATTATGAGCTATTTGCAGCAAACGGTTCAACTATATCCACTTATGGCTGGATGAGCTTAACGTTAGATTTTGGTCTGCGTCGCGCTTTCAATTGGCGTTTTGTGATAGCTGACGTCACTAAGCCAATTATAGGTATCGATTTTCTGTCTTTTTATAATCTGTTGGTCGATGCTAGAAACCATCGTTTAGTAGACAATACCACATCGTTAATAGCGCCTGCTTCCCCCGCTACCTCGGGTTCGGGCCATATTAAATCAATCGCGGGCTCCTCACGTTATCATAATCTCCTTGCACGTTTCGCAGAGATTACACGACCAGCCGGGGACCCGACTGTACGTCAGGTAAAGCATAACACCGTCCACTACATCCGGACAACGCCAGGGCCACCCGTATTCTGCCGCCCCCGGCGTTTAGCGCCGGACCGACTTCGCATCGCTATGCATGAGTTCGAATATATGGTGAGATCGGGTATCGCGCGCCGATCTGATAGCTCGTGGTCATCGCCGCTTCATTTAGTTCCAAAGAAGGATAATACGTGGCGACCCTGCGGCGACTATCGTGCTCTAAACGCACGCACCATACCTGACCGATACCCAGTACGACACATTGGTGATTTTTCGCACAACCTTTTCGGTTGCATGATATTCAGCAAGATCGATCTTGTACGAGCATACCATCACATTCCAGTAGCGAAGGACGATGTTGCAAAGACTGCTATATCGACTCCTTTTGGACTGTTCGAATTCCCGTTCATGAGTTTCGGTTTGTGCAACGCAGCACAGACATTTCAACGTTTTATGGACGAGATACTCCGCGGCCTCGATTTCTGCTATCCTTATCTAGATGATATTTTGATTGCATCAAAAAACGAAAATGATCATGAGCGTCACCTAAGAAATGTCTTCGAGCGACTAAGCGATCACGGCGTGCTCATTAACACCGCCAAATGCAGTTTCGGTGTTCGACAGATCGAGTTTTTGGGCTACGTAGTCACTGCCGAGGGCACAAGGCCTACGCCAGAGAAGGCTAAAGCAATTTCGAACTACTCTCTCCCCAAGAACATCAAAGAACTCCGTCGATTTCTCGGAATGTTAAATTTCTACCGTAAATTCATACCAAATGCCGCGAAGCTACAAGCTCCACTCCACAACCTGCTATCTGGAACGTCTGTAAAGGCCACTACGCCAATAAACTGGACACCTGAGCTAAAGGAATCCTTCAGGGCAACCAAGGCAAGTTTAATTGATGCCACACTCTTAGCTCACCCCGATCCATCAGCTCGGCTGGCACTCGTAACGGACGCCTCCGATTATGCAATTGGTGCGGTGTTGCAGCAGAAAATGGGTCGTAATTGGGAACCCTTGGCATTTTTCTCAAAGAAGTTAAACTCAGCACAGAAGAAATACAGCCCTTACGATAGGGAGCTCCTCGCTATTTATGAATCTGTCAAATATTTTAGACATATGGTGGAGCTAAAGCCTTTCACTGTTTTCACGGATCATAAACCTATCACCGCAGCTCTTAAAAAGGCATCCGGTAGTTGCTCACCACGGCAGTTCCGATATTTGGATTTCATCGCGCAATTCACCACCGATATTAGGCATATCTCGGGGCAAGATAACGTAGTGGCTGACGCGCTCTCTCGAACCGAAGAGGTATCTTGCGGGATTAACTTAGATGAACTGGCGTCATGCCAAGATAACGACCCAGAGTTGACACGATTGCTACGCGGAGGATCTTCGCTGGATCTTAAGAAAATAAACGTTCCTAGTTCCAGGAAGAAAATATATTGTGATGTTTCCGGACCATCGCCACGTTTGTACTTAACGCCAATCTTCCGACGGCAAGCCTTCGATCTTATACACGGCCTGAGCCACCCTGGAGCCAGGGCAACTATCAAGCTGGTGACACAGAGGTACATCTGGCCAGGTATACGCAAAGACTGCAGGAACTGGGCGCGATCATGCGTTCCTTGCCAAAGATCAAAAATATCTCGCCATACTCACTCTCCAGTGCATGCGTTTACTGCTCCAGCTTCCAGATTTTCGCACGTTCACGTCGACTTGATAGGCCCTTTACCTATATCAAATGGCTATAGATACTGCTTGACAGCCATAGATCGTTTTACACGGTGGCCGGAAGTAATGCCCCTTCCAGACATAAAGGCTGATACGGTAGCGAACGCGTTCATCTCAGGTTGGTTGTCGCGTTTTGGATGCCCTCAGAAAATAACGACCGATAGAGGCAAACAATTTGAATCAAATTTGTTTCAAGGGCTATCTAAGATGATCGGTTCTCAGCATATCAGCACTACGGCCTATCATCCGGCAGCGAATGGCCTGGTCGAAAGATTTCATCGCCAGCTAAAGGCTGCGATAATGTGCCACGCAAATGAGAGTTGGTATGAGGTCATTCCGCTAGTGCTTTTAGGAATACGCAGTGCGTGGAAGGAAGACATATCCTCGTCGTCCGCGGAACTAGTCTACGGCGAGGTTATACGATTACCGGGCGATTTATTCCAAGGTAATTCAATGGAGGCAGTTACAGATCACACAGATTTTTTTGTCGCGTTTGCGCTTACATATGAAGCAGCTAAAACCTACTCGTGTCGTACGGCATGGAACGTCAAATGTATTTATCCACAGGGGTTTGTCAGACGCATCCCAAGTTTTTCTCAGGCAGGACGCGATAAGGAAGTCCTTGCAACCGCCTTACGCCGGTCCGTTCGCGGTAGTAGAAAGAGGGGAGAAGACCTTTAAAATTAACATCGGCGGAAAGATCACAACTGTGTCCATAGACCGACTTAAACCGGCTTATGTGCTATCGAACGTGGATGAGCCTCGTCCCCATGAAAGGAGAGTTAGGTTTGCATGTTTTTTATCGACCTAAAGGTCTCCGGGGGGGCTGATGTGGGGACTCGCGGTCTCTTTGGATCTTTGCTTTTTACTTTTCGCGTTTGACGTTTTTCTATCTTCGACTGACAGAGCGTCACGTTTTACGTTTTGATTAAATTGTTCATTTCAATCCAGTGTTTTTATTCTTGTGTGTCCCACATACCTATTTATTTTCATAACAATTCTGCTTTGCTTTTCTAGTAATTTCAATGTTTCATACTTTACTTGACATACATACATATAAGCACGACCAACGTAACTTGTAAGCACAATTTTGCTGGGCTGCGTTCAGAACCTACGCCCCAGGTGCACCCCGAGTGCAACTTTTCGCACTGACGCCGTTCCGAGGCTCGGTGAAAAACGCTCTTTGCATCTCGGTTGTCACAACTCAACCTTTCCGAACCTCTGACGGGTTGCAACTTTTAACCATCAAATTCGATGGTTAAAAAACACTCTGACGTTTTAATTATCTGTGGTTACTTGACTTTTCGCGCGTTTTAAATAAAAGTTTGTTTTTCAAACTATTTTTATTCACTTTTTGATTTGCCAACATGGAAAATGAGTTTTTTTATTGTATTTGGAAATGATGGAAGCCCTGGAAGCCCATATTATTTTAAATGTCAAAATTTGTGGTTATAAAACAACCGTGATCGTTCCGTACCTCATAGCGAGTTAAAAATTGGCGCGGTCGTTCCGTACCTTAGAGCGAGTTGAAAAACAACCGCACCTAAAGGTCGTGGACGCACCCCTGTAGCAACTATCATTGGTGTATCAAATAATATAACCGAAGATATTAAAAATTTTAAGGCCGAGTAAGAATCTGATACAAGTTTCGTTCGCCCACCAAATTAAAATTGTTTACTTTTGCCTTGAAGAATGCATGTATCCGAGAACACAGAAGTTAGAACTTATTAAAACATTGTGTTTGAGTCACGTTGCAGGTTCTGACTCGAGCACTCGTCTCGCGTGGATTTTGCGCGTCGCCTTTTTGCCTGCCACGAGGCTCCGCAATCCTCAATCTCTTCTTGTTCTTGACCAAAAACAATCCCTGAGATTGGGATAGATTCTCCCATAAACACTTGACACTGGCGGAAATGCAGTGCTAACGCACAGGCAAGAGTCTTAATTACAAATTAAAAAAAAAACATTGTGTTTAATAAAATTAACTAAACTATTTGCTGAAGTTTATTTATTTTTTTTTTAATTTATTTATCAAATACATAAACAATCTTATGAACTAAAATCATTGATAAACCTGATTAAGAGCATGCTGTACTAGAAACATTTTAGCCAATACCCAAACAATATTTACAAATAATATTAATCTCTAAATCCATGGCCGCCATATTTTATTGTCCACCGGGGGCCCATTTGATGCTTTTTTTTCTCTAGCACCATATGGGGTAAGGATTCCATTTTGGGCATTTAGGGGCTGGGTCATTTTGAATGCATTTATTATTGATAGCCATTTAAGGTCAGGTTAATTGCCATGCCGTATGATATAGGCCAAAAAATTTTGAGTGACGCGTCAGCTCAAGGTCATACGGGTGCAATTTTAACAGGGTAAATCATCAATCGTTTTTTTTTTATTTCTTAACTGTATAAAAAACAATATAAAAGGAAAACTAATAGAAAGTAAAAAAACAATATAAAATAATTTACAATCAGTATAGCGAGCCTCCCGGCCTATGTCCTGCACGGCTAGCATGCCACCCACGACAAAACATTTAAACGAGAAAAACGTCATGCGCGCTCTTTCTGGCATACGTAAAATAATAAAGATGGAAGCACATCTCAATTTTGATCGTTTTCTCAGGGGTGGCATGCTAGGCCTACAGATGAATATATTACCAACATTGTATTCATAGCAGATTTTTAATGTATCCTACTAATATTGTAAATGCGAAAGTTTGTGTGGATGGATGTTTGTTACTCTTTCACGCAAAAACTACTGAACGGATTTCGATGAAATTCGGCATACAGATAGACCATGGCCTGGATTAACACATAGGGTACTTTTTATCCGGGTAAAGCAGATGAAGTCGCGGGCAACAGCTAGTCGGACATATTTGTTTTTCGAATGTTTGTATGTAGTACAGTGTAGTAGAAGTACTATAAAAAAAAAAAATCATCATCATTTCAAAATTGCCTTTTTTTAGTTAGTATGTAATTACTATATGTATACTAAAAAATAGGCAATTTTGAAAACGGCAATGGGTACTATGTGGTACCTATTCTCTTGTTTTGGAAATTTTGGATAATTAAAAAAAAAACGATTGTGGTCAGCACTGGCTCTGGAGGCAAACTTTACCGAGTTGACTTCAGGAAGAAATGACGTAGGTATGTGCTGAATTTTCAAATCTTGCAATGTGCATACTTACTAAATTAATGTCTTTTAATCTCTTAGTTTAAATCTTATGTTCATAGAAATAAAGTGCATAATAATATTCTACAGAGTAACTTCAAACTTTAATACGAGGCCATCTGTTATAGACAGTTGCAACATATATTTATCTCGAACAAACATTATCTCAAGTGTTCAATTAAAGTATATTGCATACCAAAGAAACGTCCTACATAAACTGTGAACTGAGTCTTTGTATTTATATTTGAGAACGTACCTAATTGTGTTTAAATACAACATCATCAATAGACAACAGGACACAGGAGCCCGATCGCGCTATTAAAACATCGTGGTTCTTATCCAATTTCAGGTCTAATCACATTGCAATTCAATTACTATACAACTGTGCTGAATTCCGCATCGTGCTAAACTCTATGTAATTGACAGCCAATAACCTCTGAGCTATTTGTCAAAACGGCTCTAACGGCTGTCAAGAGCAGTACCGCGATTAGCGCAATACCAAATGTGTCAAAAGTTATGGTTCGTACGTAGTCCAATAACAGTTCATTAACCGAATATTTAGCGCGATTGCAGACCAAAAATTGCTTAGATTTGATTAGAGACTAGATAATTGCTCAGATTTATTTTTTATCTTGTTTGGGTTTGATTCCTGGTCGGTACCAGTTGTCCGAAGCTTACTTACCTTTTTTTTTTTACTTTTATTCTTATTTGAAATAAATTCTCCACCATTTTTTTTCTCAAAAACACAAAATAACGGAAAATATTCCTAATTTAAAGTAAAAGTTATATTTTGCATTGTTTATTAATATAATATCGATTGCAAAAAGTTTTTTAATTTAAAACTTTGCTGTTACACGCCGCGCGGGTCAATTTGCTCGGCGATTGTAAACAAAGGCTGGCTGTTTGTTTTGAACCTCGGATTAATTTTTTAATTTTGTACATGAACAAAAGTCTATAGGTTAGTACTTTCTCTTACATCATGTTGTATTTTTATTAATTTCCTTACTTCGGTATCTGGATATTAGGCAGTCTTAGACAAACTGACTAATTTTATTGCATCTCTTTTAGTATACATCGTTAATAGCTCTATAGTTAGCTATTGTTAAACATTGAGGTACCTAGTGTACACACAGAACCAACATAAGCTGGCCGCGCGACGTTATCCGTTACTCGACCTACGCGCGGCCAGCTTGTGTTGGTTTTGTATAGCTTGATGTGTCGCCTTGTGTACCTTCTTACCTACTAGAGGCGACATCCAGACTACATTTTTTGTAACACCCGTTTATCGGCTCAAACTTACTTAGCATTTACCAGGCGCGTGCTGCACCGCGACGCCCCCAGTGCGCGCCCCGCACTGCTGATCGCGGTGCACAGATTTTGTTCGCGTTGTCTGTTCTATACATAATTATTCAATGTTGTTAAATGACTATTAGAGCTTAGGTATAGCATTGTTGAATGTTAACATTATCTCGGCATAATATCAAACTTTATTTTGGCCAAGAAAGATTATTCCAAGCTTAGAAACTAAAACAGTGGTATATGGACATACGCGTCGACGGAAATAATAAAAGTAATATTTAATATATGGAAAAATAGTTTAGAAAATCTAGTTGCCGCGTCACAAATAACATTTGCAATTTATTATATAATTACGAAGATATGAAGCTTTTAAAATTTTGTATGAAAAACTTCAAAGCTTTATATCTTCGTAATTATTTTATAAATTGCAAATGTTATTTGTGACGCGGCAACTAGATTTTCTAAACTATTTTTCCATATATACAAAGTTAATTATATTAATACCGTCTATGCGTATTGTGCGTCAAGTTTTGTATAAAATTGACCCCTCTGCAACCACCTTAACAATTTAACCTAACGAAAATAAAAAACAAATAAGTAAGTATAGCTCTATAGTTAGCTATTGTTAAACATTAAGGTACCTAGTGTACACACAGAACCAGTATACTTAATTTAACTAAGTTTTCTATGGACGGCCTGATATGAATAAATTGTTAATTGTCGACCTCGAAATAATAATGATCAATTAAATAGTCACCAGTGTTGTGAACGAAATAGTCCCAAATTACTCGGGAACTATTGTCACCATTTTTGTGGTATCACAAATATCTTTGCCTTTCAAAGTCACGGTATTCGTGATATATAAATCTTTATCAAAAAGTCCTAAAAACCGTTAGTTAATGTCAAAGGGTTTCCAAGACCACCGAACAGAGTAATAAAAGAAAAAGGTTTCAGGCGAAAAAGAGAAAAGTAGGATTATCTTTCTTTTCGACACCTTTTGTTAGACTACACAAAAAGTTGACGAACTCTGTGAAGTGCGAACTGGATGTAGACTAAAATCGTGCCTAGCATGAAAAGATTTGTATACCGAAAGAGTTTAAATTAACTAAGTATTGAATCAGTTGAAACTCGTCTGCAAATAGATCTATGTTTTATCACAAAACGTGACTTGAGAATTGATTGATGAAAGTACTCTTAAGGACAAAATGTTTTCCTTGATGAATTCTATAAATTGGAAAAATATTTGTGATCGTCACCTTCAACCCTTGTCCACCCTCTGCAGGCTGCACTATCTACACCCCTATTTTTTATTACTATACATTTTTTTATGGTATCTCTTTCACCATTCGGTCAAGGATTTTGCTCCACCTTCATCTTGATTTTATGGGGTGCCGTCTATCTGGCATAACTTTCATTGTCCGAAACATATGTAGCATAACATACTTGGCATAATTGTTCTTGGACGAATATTAACAATGCAGAAAGCTTTATTTGGTATAACAACTAAGAGGCAGAATATTAATTTATGCGAATTTAATATGGCATACTACTACCATAATCGAATTTAATATTGAATAATTTTGCATAGCATAATGATCATGTGGCATTATTTCGCTCAGCATAATGATCATGTGGCATTAGGGCAGTGGATGTAAGCTGTGTTGGCATGCTGCATGCTTGCTTGCCTTGCATGCTGCATTCTTGCTTGCATGCTGCATGCTTGCTTGCTTTCAGGATGTGTGCATGCATAGTGCATGCTTGTTTGCTTGCTGGATGCGTGCATGCATGCTTGCTTGTGTGCATGATTGCTTGCTTGCTTGTTTGCATGTTGGGGGGAGCAGGGGGGCTGCGGGGGGCGGAAGCCCCCTGCCTGAGAAAAACAAATTGGTGCTTGTAAAATTCTAGGTTAGGTTAGGTTAGAACATGTATAACACTAAGCGGAGCGAGCGAAGCTTGCATGCTGCATGCTTGCTTGCATGTTGCACGCTAGCTTGCATGCTGCATGCTTGCTTGCATGCTGCATGCTAGTTGCTTCGGGCGCAGAAAGGTACCTAGCTTCAAAACTGTAGGTTAGGTTAGGCTAGATGGTAGATTTTAGTTTGTATCATTAGGTAAGTAACAAAATAAAAAACAACATGGTACGTGCATAATCAGTTAATCAGTGATCATATGCATTACAAAATTATGCGACAATAGTGAGAGCCGTAACAATACTCTGCGAAAAGGCAATAATGCCATACAATACTTCTGAAAATAAACTTAATGCAATTCAACTGATCTGCCATAGAAGACTATGCGTTATGAATGGATGCCAAACAAAGTATGCCAAGTGAAGTTATGCGACTAGTCATGTATGCCTATAGTGATCATGCATTACAAAATTCTGCGAAAAAAAGTTATGCGATAACAGGGTAAACCGATTATATGATATTCTTTGTTAATTTTTGTTGTCGATCTAAGAGTAATCCCATTGTCAAGTGTTGTTAATAGTCATCACTGTTAGGAAGGCGAAAGTCCTATAAATAATATCAGACAAAAATAAGACTTCCTCTAAACCTCGCACTCCCTGCGGTACGGTTCCTAGAAGGTTGGAAGCATTCCCTCTCTAAATTGCCAGACCAAGGAGCTGTCGAAAGAACCTACCAGCCGTCGTATTACCGGTGGACTCTACTAGCCGCACAGACAACTCTCTGACAAGTTGATTTCGTCAGGACCCCAAGAATCTCCACTCGAAGAAGCCTCTGTTTTATATTTTTGTGTCCGTATTTGTTCCGAGCCTTCAAGAAATTGTTTACAAAACTGGTTTCATGGTTTTGCTTTTGAGTAGCCAGAAAATTTCCTACAAAACTGGTGTCCTTTGTATTGTTTCTGGAAAAACCGACTCGACGTGTCACTTCTTTTCAAACAAACCTTGCAATATTATTCTCAAAAACATTTTGCCTTTATTCTGTCTTCAGTATAAAACTTACATCTTCACATGACGGATGCGTAGAACAAATACGAACGACTTTCAGAACAAGTTCAGTCGGAACCTTAAGTATCTTTCGTTACAAGCTTTGTACTAAATTTCTGCTTTGAACTTAGTTAAGTATTCCGTACTTAAGTGAAGTTTGCCGGATTAAGTTTCCAAGGGATGTCTGCTTAAGTTTCTACTTACATCAGAGCTGGTGTTAACATTAAAGTTTAATTCGTTGTCTTTTATAATTTATACGAAATGTTTTTCATTGTACCTACTAATATTTATTTTATGGTTTACGTATTTTGTTAAACCGAGTTTGACTCGGGATATTAATTAAAACGGTTTTGAAAATGCTATGACATGCAGTTTACCAACTAACTTGCCTACACCTTTTAAGGTGTGTAGTGTCTACACACCAAAGTCATGAAGCTTGGTAGCCCGCCGATACGTCCGACGATATTGTTGTCGACGGGTCGGTGACTTTTGGTGTGTAGACAAGACACCTTTAGCACTGGCCCAGCTTGGCTAACATTCAGGCTATTTGTATCCTGGATACTGTAGCTCTCAACTATGAGGTGGTGTTCATATCAAACTTTTCACTCAGGTTCTTAAGCCAGGAAGTCCTTTTTCTACTTCTACCGCACATTAATCTCTCAAAAATTTTGCTCTGATCATCTGGAGAAGTTGGGGTTTTTATCACTTTACATAATATGACCTACTAAAGTAGTACCAGGTTTATAAGTCTCACCGATGTACCTGCGCAGTTGACAAATTTTAAAAGCGCGCGAAATTATATTGACCAATCAGGATGTGACACCTTGCCGCTATTGGCTTATTGCTTTCGCGCCCTTTTCGCTGCCGAAGCATCTATAGTCTGCTATTCGAATTGGATCGAGATAGAGAATACCCGATTTTGCACTGCTCTGCGCAAACGAAGATTGACGAGCGGAATTATTTTCTTGGTCGTACTGTACCTAGTTTTTTAAAAATACTAAATGTGAACTTTGTGACAACTGCACGCAAAAGCGTCATTTCAAATGGTAATTTTATTTATTTTATTTTATTTTCTTGGGAAGACCAACAGCTGTTGACTCAATACAAAATATGGATGTAATAAGAAAACTTATTGCCATTTTAAATAATTAACAATAATTTCCTTCTTATTGCAGCGTCGTGATTCGTGTTGCAATCATTATCACGATTGTGTTCGGTTTACGACCGATTGAACTATTTTTATTTGCTACAGAACTTGTTTCCATGTGACTTTGGCTTTTTATAAGACTAACAATGATAGATAAATAATTTTATATTACTACGAGCGTTAACCCGCGACTTCGTCCGCACAAATTATATACCAGATTTTAAGTCAGATCATAAGCTATCAAACAAAAAAAGTTTCATCAAAATCGGTTCAGTAGTTTTTGCGTGATACTCGTTCAAACAAACAAACAAACAAACAAACACACAAACAAACAGACAGACAAAAAATCCAAAAATGGGTGAAATGGAATCAGGGACACCTAAAAACCATATCGTAACTTTTTTTTGTTAATATCTTCAATGTACAGACAAACTTCCTGTTACAGTTTTATAATAGTAATAGAATTATAGATAGATAGATATAGATAAATTAATTTTACATGTTTTGCATTAATTGATTAATTAAATCATTGCGTAATATGGATGTGCTGCCTCCGTGGCCGAATGGTTAAGAGCATTGGGCTCTTGACACGGAGGTCACGGGTTCAATTCCCACGGGGATACCTAGTGAAATGTTACTTTGTGCGTTTTTCCTCAGTTGGTTACGATTACGACATTACAGGCTGAATCACCTGATTGTCTGAAAAGGAAAATGATTCCGTGCTTCGGATGGCACGTTAAGCCGTTGGTCCTGGCTACTATCTCTGGTGGTAGTAGTCATAAAACCACGTCAGATGCCATGAGGAAGCATGAAAAAACTATGACACCAGAGGGTTTGCTGCCCACACGATAAGATGTTAATGAAACTAATAAATTAGCGACATCTATCGATAATTAAGTAGCTGTACCTATTTGTTTTAAGAGAATATTATTTAATCTAGAATTTCTTTTGTTTCAGGTTTTTTTTGAGTGAAGACGTGAAGGAGTGAGTGAAGTGAAACGAAGTGTATTCAAAAATGTGCTAGTTCATAATGTTTCCGCGGTGGCGCTGCGGTCGTGTCACGTGACATTTGTGATTCAAGATGGCGGACTCGAGTCCCGCCACTTCTATTATAGAAGGGACTGTTAAATTCAGAGACGGAAAAAAGGTTAGACACATTTTTTAAGTTATAAATATAATTGTCAAACAAAAGCATGAATAAAAATCATCCTTTAAGAAACATGACATCTCATGATCTCTTCCCAAATATCTAAGTATGATTCAAAATGTAATAGTGTATACTTTGTTGGCAGTCCTTAATAAATAAAATTAAAATAAACAAATAACCTACTTTAAAAAATACTCCTTACTTATACAGGGTGAAATTGATATCATTAACATCCTTTTAAACTAAGAGTCTACCCATCAAACTGAACAACTTTTACTATGGGAGCAAACCGATCGGAGCAAAAAAAAAATCTGCTGTTCCATACTAAACTGCAGTGCCTACTCGACTCAAATGTATGAAACACCAGATTTTTTTTTGCTCCGATCGGTTTGCTCCCATAGTAAAAGTTGTTCAGTTTGATGGATAGACTCTTAGTTTAAAAGGATGCTAATGATACCAATTTCACCCTGTATACATTTTTTTATTCTAAAGAGCTTGTAGTTTATGAATATTTTTCTATTTAATTTCTCGTAAGCGGAGTAGCTATTATTATTTATCGATATCTTGTTAGTGCTTAACGTTACCGCACTTATCGTATCGATATCAGGAAATATGTCAGCTTATCGGTGAGATTGTAACAGTAGTCAAGTGACTGTTCTGAGAAAGTCTCTTTAGGTTAGGTCTCAGAACATACAGGGTGTAAATTTAAATAAATAGGGCCGAAGAACGTCTAGTATAATTTCTAGTGAATGAAGTGAGATTCTATTGCCTTTTTTATTTCTATGACTGCCTCCGTGGTCTACTAGGCACGGAGGTCGTGATATGTAGATAGATAGATAACTCATTTATTTCACAAGAACAACATTTATTTCCCATGTACGTGTGACACCTATGATATGTCACTTTGTGCGTTTTCGCCAGATGGTTAGGATACAGCAGGTTGGATCACCTGATTGTCTGAAAAGAAAAATGATTCCGTGCTTCGGATGGCACATTAAGCCGTTGGTCCCGGCTACTATCACTGGTGGTAGTAGTCGTTACATAAAAACCACGTCAGAGGCCGTAAGGCGGTCTGAAAAAACTCTGATACCAGGGCTCTCCGAATACTATAAGAAAGAAATAATTCCTATACTATTGCAGATTCAGCCTTCAATGGGGAATTTAAAGCGCCAGATATTGGCAAAGTTCCAACTAGTTGAAGCCTACGTGACTTTAGACCAACATTCCAAATCCAAACCTTTCCCATAGAGAAGGCATTTATTATGGCATACATGCTCTAAACAATGACATGTTTTGATATTCCGATTCTGAGTAGCATCGGTTACTCATTGACACTTTGATCGAATCTATGCAAACATTGTGTTGCAGTGATTCATTAATTTACTTCCGCTTTTGATTGAGACTAAAGTGTTGAATGACAATTATTTATCCGACTAACAGCGTAGGGAGGCATATTTTGTTTTGTTATTGACTGATGATCTGATGAATGAAATAACCGTAGTGTAGTGTAGTGATTGCTGATGCTGATGCTTATCTCTTCTCTGAAGTTAAACGAGCGTAATTTTGTGAGTTGTGAGTCGCGTATTTTGAGTCCACTCATATAAAGGCTGACGTCATATACAATGCATTCCCGGATTTTATATGAAACGGACTCAAAATACGCGACCCACAACTAACAAAATTACGCAAAATTAGTCCGGGCGAAGCTGTTGCAGGTCGTTTTGATAAAATAATACATACCAAGATACACTATAAGTCTCGGATTCGACGCATGCATGTTATGTTACAGATTGTCCATCATCATCATCATATCAGCCGACAGACGTCCACTGCTTGACATACGCCTCCTCCAAAATGGGGGGATTTGCCATAATCGCCACGCTTGGCAGGCGGGTTGGCGATCGCAGTTGGATTGAATGTGTGTACTCAGAGGATGCTGCTGCCCATCTTCCGGTAGATCTCTTAGTCGCCTTTTACGACACCCACAGGATTAAATGGGATGGTGCTATTCTTCCACCATGCGTCCCCAATGCGGATTGGTAGACTTCACTTCACAATAGGCATCAGAATTTCTTCTTCATCGTTTGCAGGTTTCCTCACTATGTTTTTCTTCACTATTTTAGAGCAGTCGGTATTACATACATAAGTTAGAAAAACTCATTGGTACATAACATGTCGCCCGCGCAGATTCGAACTCGGACCATATGAATAGATAATAATAGTACACTATAGAAACGAAACTCCCGCGTTAAATTTCAAAATGTCAAGATACGATTGTCCATATAGAGAAAAAAATCGAGGACTGTAACTTTTTTATTTATTTTATTCATTTTAGGAACACTTACGGACTAATTACAGGATAGAACATTTTTATAAAACAACATTGCCAACTAAAACTTCCCATGCAAGAACGTCAGAATAGACTGACAAACATTTTGTACATTTTCTACGTTTTCTACTTATTCTTTTTTATCAGCTGTGGGTGGTTCTGTATTCTCAGGCTGTAAGTTTTCCTTGACCACCGAGTTATTGTCAAAATCTAGTCATTTTATTATTTACTAGCTGTTACCCGCGACTCCGTCTGCGTGGGCCTGAAATAAGTATCCTATATATTAATCAAGAAAATATTCTATCTGTGTGCCAAATTTCATCCAAATCCGTTCAGCCGTTTATGCGAGATTGAGTGACAAACATCAAAACATCTAATCTAAACATCCAAACTATAACGTTTGTAGCATAAATGCATTTCGACTTAAACCTAATTATTAGAATCTTAATTAGGAAATTGCAAAAAGAGATAAATGTGCCAACTCCTCCGATACCCAATTACCTAAAGCGATCTCTAGCTCTGTAACAGAATAGCTTAGTCATCGTGTTAATTAAAAGTTGCGAGTGCTCGCTACGCCGTATTTAATATCATTGAGTTACGAATAGGGTACCTTTTTTATTCTTCTTTTAAAAAGATTGCTAGTAGCCTAATTAACAATTAAAAAATCATAGTGTAAAGCACATTCAAGACACAAATGCTGAAACGATGACGTGTCAATTCCAATTCATCATCATCGGCCAATATACGTTCCACTGCTGGGCACAGCCTTACTTGGCGGCAGTCCACCATGCGCCCCCAATGCGGATTGGTAGACTTCACTTCACAATAGGCATCAGAATTTCTTCTTCAGCGTATGCAGGTTTCCTCAGGATGTTTTTCTTCACCGTTTGAGAGCTGTCGGTACTAAGTTACGGTCTCTAAGTTAGAAAAACTCATTGGTACATAACATGTCGCCCGTGCAGATTCGAACTCAGACCATATGAATAAATAATAATAGTACACTATAGAAACAAAACTCCCGCGTTAAATGTCAAGATTCGCCCACAAAATGTCAAGATACGCCTACCAATCTGATGTTGGTTTAACCATAGTTTCGCTTTTATAGTGTACGAGCGTTAACCCGCGAATTTGTCCGCACAAATTATATACCAAATTTTATGTCAGATAATAAGTTATCAAACAAAAAAAGTTTAAACAAAGTTTTTGCGTGATTCTCGTTCAAACAAACAAACACACAAACAAACAGACAGACAAAAAATCCAAAAATTGGTGATATGGAATCAGGGATACCTAAAAACCATATCGTAACTTTTTTTTGTTAATATCTTCAATGTACAGACAAACTTCCTGTTACAGTTTTATAATAGTTTAGACTACTATTATCTATTCATATGCTCGGACGCAACGCGCAGCAATCGCAATTATAGAACGATAAATACCCAAATTAACAATCTAATCTAAACTATTATAAAACTGTAGCAGGAAGTTTGTCTGTACATTGAAGATATTAGCAAAAAAAAAATTACGATATGGTTTTTAGGTGTCCCTGATTCCATATCACCAATTTTTGGATTTTTTGTCTGTCTGTTTGTTTGTGTGTTTGTTTGTTTGTTTATTTGTTTGTTTGTTTGTTTGTTTGAACGAGCATCACGCAAAAAGTACTGAACCGATTTTGATGAAACTTTTTTTGTTTGATTGCTTATGATCTGACTTAAAATCTGGTATATAATTTAACTCGCTACATTTACGGGAGCCGGAGATATAAACATGTAACCGCAAGTGCAACCAATGTACGGTGCCATTTCAATTTCAAGTAAGTAACACTAATTAAAATTAAAAGACTTGTAATAAAGTAAGCTAATTCTGAAGACTGTTTCATTTATAAATAACGAAAATAACAACAAATTACAAAATAAATACCAATAATTATAAATTTTATCATTGTCCAGTGCATTGTTAGTATAACATTGTTTTTCTTTTTGGCTATAAAATCTTTCAAACTCCATGGAGAAAACCTTTGCATAACAAAAAAAACCTTAGTACTGGCCACAAGAAAAAAAGATTCGAACTACAAATTTCTTGACATTTTGTAGAATTACAGTGCAACCAAAGCAGGAGCATAGAGATATTAAGTACTACGTACACGTACAATTAAAAAAAAACTGCACGCCAATTTCAAACAAAGATAATATAATCATGATTTCAAATCAGCAGCCGAAAGATGTCTAAAACTCGATTTTTAATTCGGAATGTTTATATTTACGTTGTAATCACACAGTGTGATGTAATACACATTTTACGCAAGACTGGATAATAGCTAATATTTTAAAGCAATTATAAGACAGGTAAGAAACTATTTTGAAATACCGTAAATTAGTACTAAAATACAAACGAACGAACTCTAACAAATTAATAAGGGTCGGTTTTTCATGCCGCCGATGCGATGTGCCGCCGTGCATTTTGCGCCCGATTCGATTAAGGGGATAATATATTTTTCTACGGCGCTCCATACAAAACGAAGCTTAGTTTAAACATTTAGTAATTAAAGTAAAAAATGAATGGTTTTAAAACAATCTAGAAGCCAATATCTGTGATTTCCTTTTAAATGTTTAGTTCTAAAGTTATCTTGACTCAAAGTTTGTAGTCCGTGCTGCGGTCCGTCCGTGTAGTGTATCGTCCACCATTTGGGCTCTCTCTGAGGAACCTTCCACAGCCCTACGGCTGTCGCATGATATGAGCTTTACATTAATTAATGTAACATTGACTGCGTCCTTCCGTACGAAATTATTCGCTGGAATCCAGGCGCGTACGTGCGCCTCAGCCGTTGTTTCAAATGCACGCATTGAAAGAGCAAAACTCGAGGTTGATCCATGGCATCCTATGTTCAGATACTCCACAGTACCTCAAAGGCTCAAGAGCCGCAAAAACTTTCTGAAGTGTGTCCACCCTATACAAGGTATTGGTAATGGTCCTCGAGCTAGATGTGACCTCTGGCGAAGGAAGAGCACGCTACCCGACCCGTTTGTCCCCCCCTCGGAAAACCTTCCCCCAGGACATGAACTACCCAGGCCGATTTGGAGGTCTTTAAACAGGCTCCGAACTCAAGTCGGCCGGAGTAAGGAGAACGCAAACTTGCACGCGAATGGAGCGTATGGACGCTGCTGGTAGTGCTATCCGCGTGGCAAAATACTGGGCTGGAAAAATATAAAATGACATGCCATCGAGTCGATAGAAGAAAATGCACGCAAATTGACAGCGAGTGCTGACCAGGCCATGTATCCGGACTTTAGATTTTCGATATAACGCGACCGTTTCGGTTCCGGTCCGAACTTCATTGTAATAGAGTTGACATTGGAACGATAACTTTCATGCAATTGCGACGTTCGAATGTCCGGGTCAAGAACAAAGAACATTGTATATAGTATTCGTCCGGGTAGACCCCTGTATGGGGCTGAAGATTTTTTTCGCGATTTCGATGTTAGTCCCATAGAGAAAGCTGTTTGATGGTCTGATCAACCTCTTAAAAAAGTGTCAGCATATTAAGTTAAATATATAAAAAATAAAGTAATATATATATAATGCGCCCCGACGCGTTCCGTTCAGTGATAATCATACTTAAAAAATAATTTTGTATCTGCCAGTACATTTGATTGTTTTCAGTAATGAAAAATGCCATCACGAAGAAGAACTAATAATCTCACTAATATTATAAACGTGAAGGTTTGTGACGATGTTTGTAAGGTTGTAATGTTGTATGTTTGTGGCACGCATAAGCGGCTGAATGGATTTTGATGAAATTTGGCACGCAGATAGAATGTGTTCTGGATTAACATATAGGATACTTTTTATCCCAGTAATGGGTTCCTGTGGGATAAATTACAATGTTTTATCATGCTGAAACATGTACCACGTTTTTATTCTATGCTCACTAGGGCCAATTTGACGCTGAAAGATGCATTTGTGTAGATTTCAGTGATTTTTTTTTAATTCTTTTGTTTTTTTTGTAGCTTTTAACCCTGAGGTTACGTCAGCCCATTTCAGTGATGAAAATAGTATTTGCTTTTTTCAACTGTTTTGACAACAGCTGTGTAGTATATTTGGTATATGGTTAGATTTTCGTGCATGAGGTGGAGGTTCGATTCTTGGTCGGGAATATTTTTTTTTATTTTTTTTTTTAAATACATTCAACAACTATATCCATTTTTCACCGGATTAGACAGAGGCAGTTAGGCTTGATATGTTAAGGGCCTGACCTTAATCGTAATAGCGCAGGATGTTTTCTTTTGGCTTTTTTCTAATTTTAATCCTACCATCCTACTAGGTATCTCACTAATATTATTTGTATGTTTGTGGTTCAATCATCAACACGGCTCAGAAATTCGGTCTTACAGATTTGATTGTATAGGTACTGGGCGAATTGGAAAAATATTTTTTTTTTTATCTTGTCGACTTCAAATTCTGAATAAAGTCTCTAAATAGTAGCTTGCCAGAATCGGGCAACCGATACTGCACCGTTGCTAGCGGTCATGAGCTCCTCCTGCGTGCAGATCTTAGGACACGCAGGGCACGATGTGAGATGGGCCATCGTTTGTGGAGTTCCACACAAGCAAGTCACATTTTGCGCATCCGAGTATCCCCACCTGACCATGTTGTCCTTACTGCGACCGACCTGGGTTCGAAGTCGGTTTAAAGACTTCCAGGTCGCCCAAGGCAAGTCATGTCTAGGCGTGAGGCTCTCAGACGGCGACACAAATGGAGTTGGGAGGGACACTTTTTGTCGCCATAGAGTACACCTTGCTTGCGCTGGGCCAGTATCCAGGGGGTCGAGACACTTCATAAAGCTGCGTCGGCTTGGCAGCCTTTGCGGCGCAGGAATAAAGCCATGCATGGGATGTCGTGTGTCGTCCACCATTTGGGCTCTCTCTGAGGAACCTGCCACAGCCCTACTTACATCTGGGGGCGCTATGCCAGCCAGTGGGTAAAGCAACTGTACTGGAGTCGGTTTCAAGCATCCAGTTATAATCCGACACGTTTCGTTTAGTGCCGGTATCCACCAGCTTGGTGTGGGCAGACCGACCGGCAGGCGGACCCCTACATATTATTTTCTTCATCCTTGAAAAACTTGGAAAATGAGGGAGGCAATAGCGTTCAGGGTAAGAAACCTGTAATGAATAACCATCTCTCAGGAGTCACATACGTTTACCCACCAAGACATCGCAGTCACACAGTACAAATGTTCCATGGTTTCCTCCTCCTCTCCACACGCTCGGCAACCGGGATCTAAGAGTGAGCTTTATCGTGCCTGTTGCGTAGTGCCCGGTGAGGGCTCCGACGATGGCACGAGCTTTGCTCCTGCTGTTGTTCAGTATGAACTGTGGGATTCGTGTTGTTATATTTGTTATACTCTGACACCAGGGCTTTGCCCACACGATAATAAGAAGATTGCAGATGAATTTCCTGCAGTGTTGCAGACCCGAGAGGCCAGAGCATTCTAGCCTGTGTCTTTTATCAGCCCATTCCTTAATCTATCCATTAGAATGTTACATGCCAGGATTCCTAGACTTGGTTCGGACCATGACCTTCATGACCTTAGACGAGACATTAGACAAAATTACATGTCCACGCGGACGAAGTCGCGGGCAAAAGCTAGTACTATTATATTATTATATTATTATATTATTATATTATATTATATTATTATATTATTATATTATATTATATTTTATTATATTATATTATAAAACTGTAGCAGGAAGTTTGTCTGTACATTGAAGATATTAGCAAAAAAAAAATTACGATATGGTTTTTAGGTGTCCCTGATTCCATATCACCAATTTTTGGATTTTTTGTCTGTCTGTTTGTTTGTGTGTTTGTTTGTTTGTTTATTTGTTTGTTTGTTTGTTTGTTTGAACGAGCATCACGCAAAAAGTACTGAACCGATTTTGATGAAACTTTTTTTGTTTGATTGCTTATGATCTGACTTAAAATCTGGTATATAATTTAACTCGCTACATTTACGGGAGCCGGAGATATAAACATGTAACCGCAAGTGCAACCAATGTACGGTGCCATTTCAATTTCAAGTAAGTAACACTAATTAAAATTAAAAGACTTGTAATAAAGTAAGCTAATTCTGAAGACTGTTTCATTTATAAATAACGAAAATAACAACAAATTACAAAATAAATACCAATAATTATAAATTTTATCATTGTCCAGTGCATTGTTAGTATAACATTGTTTTTCTTTTTGGCTATAAAATCTTTCAAACTCCATGGAGAAAACCTTTGCATAACAAAAAAAACCTTAGTACTGGCCACAAGAAAAAAAGATTCGAACTACAAATTTCTTGACATTTTGTAGAATTACAGTGCAACCAAAGCAGGAGCATAGAGATATTAAGTACTACGTACACGTACAATTAAAAAAAAACTGCACGCCAATTTCAAACAAAGATAATATAATCATGATTTCAAATCAGCAGCCGAAAGATGTCTAAAACTCGATTTTTAATTCGGAATGTTTATATTTACGTTGTAATCACACAGTGTGATGTAATACACATTTTACGCAAGACTGGATAATAGCTAATATTTTAAAGCAATTATAAGACAGGTAAGAAACTATTTTGAAATACCGTAAATTAGTACTAAAATACAAACGAACGAACTCTAACAAATTAATAAGGGTCGGTTTTTCATGCCGCCGATGCGATGTGCCGCCGTGCATTTTGCGCCCGATTCGATTAAGGGGATAATATATTTTTCTACGGCGCTCCATACAAAACGAAGCTTAGTTTAAACATTTAGTAATTAAAGTAAAAAATGAATGGTTTTAAAACAATCTAGAAGCCAATATCTGTGATTTCCTTTTAAATGTTTAGTTCTAAAGTTATCTTGACTCAAAGTTTGTAGTCCGTGCTGCGGTCCGTCCGTGTAGTGTATCGTCCACCATTTGGGCTCTCTCTGAGGAACCTTCCACAGCCCTACGGCTGTCGCATGATATGAGCTTTACATTAATTAATGTAACATTGACTGCGTCCTTCCGTACGAAATTATTCGCTGGAATCCAGGCGCATACGTGCGCCTCAGCCGTTGTTTCAAATGCACGCATTGAAAGAGCAAAACTCGAGGTTGATCCATGGCATCCTATGTTCAGATACTCCACAGTACCTCAAAGGCTCAAGAGCCGCAAAAACTTTCTGAAGTGTGTCCACCCTATACAAGGTATTGGTAATGGTCCTCGAGCTAGATGTGACCTCTGGCGAAGGAAGAGCACGCTACCCGACCCGTTTGTCCCCCCCTCGGAAAACCTTCCCCCAGGACATGAACTACCCAGGCCGATTTGGAGGTCTTTAAACAGGCTCCGAACTCAAGTCGGCCGGAGTAAGGAGAACGCAAACTTGCACGCGAATGGAGCGTATGGACGCTGCTGGTAGTGCTATCCGCGTGGCAAAATACTGGGCTGGAAAAATATAAAATGACATGCCATCGAGTCGATAGAAGAAAATGCACGCAAATTGACAGCGAGTGCTGACCAGGCCATGTATCCGGACTTTAGATTTTCGATATAACGCGACCGTTTCGGTTCCGGTCCGAACTTCATTGTAATAGAGTTGACATTGGAACGATAACTTTCATGCAATTGCGACGTTCGAATGTCCGGGTCAAGAACAAAGAACATTGTATATAGTATTCGTCCGGGTAGACCCCTGTATGGGGCTGAAGATTTTTTTCGCGATTTCGATGTTAGTCCCATAGAGAAAGCTGTTTGATGGTCTGATCAACCTCTTAAAAAAGTGTCAGCATATTAAGTTAAATATATAAAAAATAAAGTAATATATATATAATGCGCCCCGACGCGTTCCGTTCAGTGATAATCATACTTAAAAAATAATTTTGTATCTGCCAGTACATTTGATTGTTTTCAGTAATGAAAAATGCCATCACGAAGAAGAACTAATAATCTCACTAATATTATAAACGTGAAGGTTTGTGACGATGTTTGTAAGGTTGTAATGTTGTATGTTTGTGGCACGCATAAGCGGCTGAATGGATTTTGATGAAATTTGGCACGCAGATAGAATGTGTTCTGGATTAACATATAGGATACTTTTTATCCCAGTAATGGGTTCCTGTGGGATAAATTACAATGTTTTATCATGCTGAAACATGTACCACGTTTTTATTCTATGCTCACTAGGGCCAATTTGACGCTGAAAGATGCATTTGTGTAGATTTCAGTGATTTTTTTTTAATTCTTTTGTTTTTTTTGTAGCTTTTAACCCTGAGGTTACGTCAGCCCATTTCAGTGATGAAAATAGTATTTGCTTTTTTCAACTGTTTTGACAACAGCTGTGTAGTATATTTGGTATATGGTCAGATTTTCGTGCATGAGGTGGAGGTTCGATTCTTGGTCGGGAATATTTTTTTTTATTTTTTTTTTTAAATACATTCAACAACTATATCCATTTTTCACCGGATTAGACAGAGGCAGTTAGGCTTGATATGTTAAGGGCCTGACCTTAATCGTAATAGCGCAGGATGTTTTCTTTTGGCTTTTTTCTAATTTTAATCCTACCATCCTACTAGGTATCTCACTAATATTATTTGTATGTTTGTGGTTCAATCATCAACACGGCTCAGAAATTCGGTCTTACAGATTTGATTGTATAGGTACTGGGCGAATTGGAAAAATATTTTTTTTTTTATCGTGTCGACTTCAAATTCTGAATAAAGTCTCTAAATAGTAGCTTGCCAGAATCGGGCAACCGATACTGCACCGTTGCTAGCGGTCATGAGCTCCTCCTGCGTGCAGATCTTAGGACACGCAGGGCACGATGTGAGATGGGCCATCGTTTGTGGAGTTCCACACAAGCAAGTCACATTTTGCGCATCCGAGTATCCCCACCTGACCATGTTGTCCTTACTGCGACCGACCTGGGTTCGAAGTCGGTTTAAAGACTTCCAGGTCGCCCAAGGCAAGTCATGTCTAGGCGTGAGGCTCTCAGACGGCGACACAAATGGAGTTGGGAGGGACACTTTTTGTCGCCATAGAGTACACCTTGCTTGCGCTGGGCCAGTATCCAGGGGGTCGAGACACTTCATAAAGCTGCGTCGGCTTGGCAGCCTTTGCGGCGCAGGAATAAAGCCATGCATGGGATGTCGTGTGTCGTCCACCATTTGGGCTCTCTCTGAGGAACCTGCCACAGCCCTACTTACATCTGGGGGCGCTATGCCAGCCAGTGGGTAAAGCAACTGTACTGGAGTCGGTTTCAAGCATCCAGTTATAATCCGACACGTTTCGTTTAGTGCCGGTATCCACCAGCTTGGTGTGGGCAGACCGACCGGCAGGCGGACCCCTACATATTATTTTCTTCATCCTTGAAAAACTTGGAAAATGAGGGAGGCAATAGCGTTCAGGGTAAGAAACCTGTAATGAATAACCATCTCTCAGGAGTCACATACGTTTACCCACCAAGACATCGCAGTCACACAGTACAAATGTTCCATGGTTTCCTCCTCCTCTCCACACGCTCGGCAACCGGGATCTAAGAGTGAGCTTTATCGTGCCTGTTGCGTAGTGCCCGGTGAGGGCTCCGACGATGGCACGAGCTTTGCTCCTGCTGTTGTTCAGTATGAACTGTGGGATTCGTGTTGTTATATTTGTTATACTCTGACACCAGGGCTTTGCCCACACGATAATAAGAAGATTGCAGATGAATTTCCTGCAGTGTTGCAGACCCGAGAGGCCAGAGCATTCTAGCCTGTGTCTTTTATCAGCCCATTCCTTAATCTATCCATTAGAATGTTACATGCCAGGATTCCTAGACTTGGTTCGGACCATGACCTTCATGACCTTAGACGAGACATTAGACAAAATTACATGTCCACGCGGACGAAGTCGCGGGCAAAAGCTAGTACTATTATAAAACTGTAACAGGAAGTTTGTCTGTACATTGAAGATATTAACAAAAAAAAAGTTACGATATGGTTTTTAGGTGTCCCTGATTCCATTTCACCAATTTTTGGATTTTTTGTCTGTCTGTTTGTTTGTGTGTTTGTTTGTTTGTTTGTTTGTTTGTTTGTTTGAACGAGTATCACGCAACAACTACTGAACCGATTTTGATGAAACTTTTTTTGTTTGATAGCTTATGATCTGACTTAAAATCTGGTATATAATTTGTGCGGACGAAGTCGCGGGTTAACGCTCGTTATTATATAAGAATAAGAAGAAATGTACACAGTATCCTAAGACTAACCACTACTAAAAGAACAAACAAAGCAACCAAACCTGACAACTAGCCCAATAGCCCACCCCGGCTCGAGCCGAACGTACCCATTATGCTCGCACCATTGCCGCGTTGGACGGCCAATGAGATACGTTGGACGAAAAAAGACCCGGAGCGGGGGTCCAAGCCCCTCTCTCTCAATCTGCGGCCCAAGTCCCTGGCAACCACTTTGGCTTCGGCAGCCGAAGGACCCGCCGTTTCTACCGCAAGAGGCACAAACAGATATGAGCCTTCTAGATCTTGGTATTTCATGTGCTTTTTTTGAGCAGCGGTTTCTGCCGCTGCTCCAGCCACCCTCATGGTGCCCAGCAAGTGGGATGGTGCAAACGTGCTCACGCAGGTGGCATGCCATAATACAGACCGACCCTTATCCCAAGGCACCAGGGTGAAGCCATCCGGTCTCCTGCCATCTCTGCGGCTCAAGCCTGGTGGTTCCTTTCCATTATTATCTTTTTCTTTTTTTAAATAACTCTCACAGGCATATGTAAAGATCCCAAGCAAGCACTAAAGGCTGTTTATTATGGAAACCATACAACAACGGCACAAACATATAAACATCCATGACCGAACCGGGATTCGAACCCAGGACCCTGGTTTGGCAGTCCGGCGTGGTAACCATTACACCAACCGGGTCTTCATTATATTACCTCATTACGTCTATTATATATTGATCTCTATTATAAAGTATCGTAGAACAATCGACCAACTGACAGGCGCTAGGCGTCCAATTAAACTGAGATCAAACATTATTATTAATTAATGTTAATTGCCGGCACTTGTCGTTGACATGTCGAATGTTGGTTTATAGACCCGGGGACAGCATTATACCTAGTTATTACCCTTACCGACTATTACTGACTACCTATTTTTTGTCAGGAACGGAGTCCTGTTCAATGCGGGTAAAATTTCGTGATGAAAAGTTTCCCTGTTTTAAGTTTATCCATAGGCTTTTTTAATATCAACTTAAAGTACATTATAGGGTCCTTAATATGCTGACACTTTTTAAGGCGATGATCAGACCGTCAAACTGAACAAATTTCTCTGTGGCACCAACATCGAAATCGGGAAAAAAATCTTCTAACCTAAAAAACTGCAAACCTACTCGAGCCAAATATTATATGGACTGATTTTTTTCTCGCGATTTCGGTGTTGGTCCCATAGAGAAAGTTGTTCAGTCAGTTCGGTGGTCTGGTCATCCCCTTAAAAAATGTCAGCATACTGTATGTAGTAATGGATACTCTTTCTTATACTGTGGTTGAGCGTCACGTGACTCCGCGTCCGTGAAGCTCTACGGTTTTCGAAAACGAACTAGGAGTTATATTGCAAGTTTGATCACGAGCGATTGTTCACATATGAGCCTGCAACGAAACTCTGACATTCCTGGGATTCTCCTACAAACTATTATTTTTTAGCTCCCACTGCTGGGCAAAGGCCTACAAACTATTTACATTGGAAAAATTGCAGTGCAAAGCATAAGCTACCGGCCATTATTGTAAAAAGGAGAAATACTAATCACTTATCAAGAAACTATCATAACTACAGGGTGAAATTGATATCATTGTCATCCTTTTAAGCTAAGAGTCTATCCATCAAACTGAACAACATTTATTATGGGAGTAAACCGATATGAGCACAAAAAAAATCAGCTGTTCCATACTAAACTGCAATGCTTACTCAACTCAAATGTATGCAACAGCTGATTTTTTTGTGCTCCGATCGGTTTGCTCCCATTGTAAAAGTTGTACAGTTTGATGGGTAGACTCTTAGTTTAAATGGATCCTAATGATATCAATTTCACCTTATATAAAGCCTACATATTAAAAACCTACTTTCCGTCACAGTCGGGTAAAAATATGCACACGTCCTGAAGCTCAGCTTTTAATGGGATGGAATTGAGAATAATGTACCTATTTCATTCTATGGGATGGAAGATTGTAATGGGAATCACCTTACTGAAGCACGGACATCCTAGTTTTCATATAAAATTGTCGCATTTATGTAGTTTCTATGAAAAGTTCAATATCAGCCTAAAAATACACATAAATAAAATATCGCGCCAAAACCACTGACGCGCTCTAACAAATAAATCATACGAAAAACAAACACAACCGAATTATTATTTTACCGTAAAATAATGAAAAATGTGCGATCGTATTGAAAAGAGCAGTGACACGCGAGAAAATGCATGCAGTCGTGCAAAATGCAACGGATTGCAACGCCACGTGTAGTTAGAGTTGCTGGAATGGGCAAGCGCGGTTTTAAAATTTTATCATAATGTTGTGTTTAAACTTTAAAGCCGGTAGACTTTTTTTTTATGTGTGTAAAGTAAAGTAAAGGTTTATTTGTATACTTAAATTAGTTACACGGTCTTTGACTATTTATTATAAGGACTAGCCTTGCGGTAGCATTTCCCCTGTGCCACGGTATAAGATCAATTAATCATGTGCATTTACATTCAATTTTATATCTTATCACTAATCGAGACAGCCTATAATTGCGAAACAATAATTTCGAACTTAGAACGTTTGGGGTTCACGCGAGACTACTTTTCATGATTTTTAACGTTCAAAATTAGAAACTAAAGTTATGGGGAATAAAATCCAAAGTTGCGGATTTCGTGTTACCTCGCCCCCCCCGCAAAAAGTGGCTGAAATGTTTGTTCAATCAATCAATCATTTATTTGCTAGTATTATTATTACTATTTGTTAGTAGAATTGCACGAGTAACTAGTCCCTATATAAGTAGTCAAAGTACACGGTACAAAAAGCTTAAACATAATATTATTGTTGACTTAAATTAAGTTTTTTTTTTCATTCTCCTGGTACTTAAACTAGGAACCCGTTTGGGGCCCGTGGGCTTTAAGCACCAGTTCCCTTCACTGACAAAGGTCTAGTTTAGGTATAGGTATATTAGTAGGCACATGAGCTAACAAGCGTGTTGTTACCTTTGTACCTTAGGGGTGGTCAGCTGGTCAGAACAGAATCTTTAAAAGAACTATCTCATGCAGTTTTTGAGAGTTACGCGGTATTATTTAATCTAGAAATAAACATTTTAACGGGTTCTTAGAGCAAACGACGAAGAGTGAGGGTAGATAGATCTGTCTGCTCTTAAAAATCTACCTGCTTCCTCAGTCATCCCATGATCATGGCAGTTGTAACACTGCCGAAATATCGGGAACTCAAATATACCAAAACGCGGTAAGAACCCGTTAAAATGTTTATTTCCAGCTTATTTTTATTTCTTGATTTCGAAGTTGGCTTCATAGTGAAAGTTGTTCACTTTGATTGTCTGAAGCATCCTTAAGTATATATTTTTACCACCTAGGATTTAAAAAAAAAATCCTTTTCGTTTCGACATTAGCAACCTCTTCCATTCCTGTTTTATAACTGTGTAACGCTTTAATTAAAAACTCCCGATGTATTGTAGTGATTCAAATGAAATTCTCGATCGACATCGCAACAATCTGAGTTTAGTGCTCTTTTTCTGTTTGATTGCTTTCGGTGATTTAAGTTTTTTATATAATTAGTTTAGATTTTTGTCGTTGAACTGATTAGCCAACGCACTGAAGTGTATTGATCCCATCCAACCAGGTCCCATATTTTATTTAATAATAATTCACGTGATGACGATTAAAACTGATGAAGTTGAATAGAAAATACCTTAATAATTGAAAAGTAAGAATGACAACAAAATTGGAGATGAACTAAAAATTTATCAAAATGAATATTTATTGCATACAAACAAAATAGTTTGTTTTCGCCATGCTAACAGTAACACGAATCAGTTGTAGAACAGCAAAATAAACCTTTCCTTTTAATATGTTGGTAAAAAAAACATTTAAAATATTTAACAACTTTAATAATTGTTATAATTATAAATTTAAAACAGATTTAACAAAGAAAATCTTAACTAAATGGAATTATTTAATTTAAGTAACTAAAAACACACCACTTTCTTTTTGGTGACGGATAACATTGTAAAGCTACATGCTTCAAATTCGAGGCGTGTATTATGTCCACTATCCACTAAAATTAGAAAAACGTCGCGATGGGCGTTGAGCCCATCTATATCATGCTGGACTGCGTTTTGAAAATGCTTGTGATCTTTTAAATAAACTATATTTAGAATATTACTTTGTACCCTTTCCGTGAGAGGGTACAGTCGCGCATTGCTAAGCTGCGAAAAAAGAAGTCATTTAAAGATTAATGCCTTTTAATAACCTTCTTCTTGTGATCTCTAAAGCGGACGTCTTTTAAAACGTTCAAAAATCTAATTTTAGCTTCTAATCTCTGTTTAGCATTTAACCTTCTGAAGCTAGGAAGTAGAGAAATCAAAAATTGTCTATCCTCATCGTCTACCCCTTTAAATTTCCTGATCATTTTCTTGTGCTTCTTCAAAACTTTCGGTTTTCTGTCAATGTCTTTCACAACTAATTCTAGAGGAATTTCGTCATTACTATTATCACTGTCGCTGTCCATTTCTTGTTTAAGATTTACAGATTCTGTCTCTTGTTCAAGAGGGTCTTCGCCTGAATTACTACTTTCTTCATCACTGTCTTGCTGTTCAGTTTCATCGCAATTTTCTAATAGAAACGACATTTCGTCAAAATGTTCGTATTTTTTACGGTCTCTGACGAATCCCCCGTTCTTAGCTTTATCTTTGACGTCTTTCTTTTGTTTAGCTAGTTCCCTTGAAAAACAGTCTCGTAGACTTTTCCATCGCCTTTTCAGATGAGTCACTGTAAAGGAAAAAGTAGGTTAATTCATGATCTACATACCTGTTAGGAAATATAGGTTTTAGACTAGCGACTTCTCATCGGAAGATACTTTGTTGGATGGGCGAAAACGTGGATTGACGATCTTAAAAAAGTTGAGAGAAATCTATGAATGAAAGTTGCACCTTTATTGTGAAAATAATTGGTGAAGCCATACCATAATATTAGCAAAGGATAATTCCTGTCCTTCCTGTAAATGAATTCGTGATTGTGATTCTATGTGTAATCAGCAGAATGTTAATATCATAAATGTGAAGATTCTTGAAGTCTTAATACACATCACACTGAATGTGCGCAGTGCGTCCGAAAAATCGTGATATACCTACTTAAGTTTAGCCTTCCCCAATGGTAGTTGTTAATTATGCGCTCAAATATAAGGCACTTAACAAAGCATAGAAAAAAATCTGTGAAATACTTACAATAATCCGCTTTTCGTTTCTGCGGCAACTGAGACCAACTAGGGTTAACCTCCTTACAAACTTCTCTCCACAAACCATGCTTATAACTCTTATTGGTATTCGTAGTCCGTTTATACAAATCTGGTCTTTCCTTGATCGCCCTTATTAAGTGGCCTGATAACTGATGTGGGAATAACTGCTTTTTTACCCGGCAACTGGTTTCACTTTCGTCTGTGTCCATTTCTTGTTTGAGGTTTTCGGGTTTTTGTAGATTGAAGAGTTCTTCGGTTTCTTCGTCGGTGTCAGGTTTGAAGGTTTCTTCGCTGCCATCTAGAAGGAACAGCATTTGTTTGAAATGCTCGTACTTTTTGCGATGTTTCACTAGTTCTCCGGCTTCTTGTTGCATTCTTTCTTGCTTTTGAGTCGTTAGTTCTCTCGTGAAACAGTCTCGAAGGCTCTTCCATCGACGTTGCAGGTGTCTTTCTAAAAATAAATAAATCGATTACTTTTGTATCCCTGAATATTAAAAAGAGATAATTATTATTTGAAAGCACAATAGCCTCGACAAACCGTCTAACAAGGCAGTAGGTTCCTAAACTACGTCCAGGTTTGGAAGTTGAATTATACCAATTACACCTACTTAGGCAGTAGTTTTCTAAACTATGCCCAGGTTATCGAGATAATTATTTTCCGTTTCACAGAAATCACATATTAGATACAGAGTACGAGAACAGGTGAATTCTGAAACCACCTGCGGCCGTGCTTTGTAGTTGTGCCAGTACGATTAGAATTATGCATTGTCGCGTGTGTAGTTATTAATTATTACCTAACCTATTTGTATTCTACAGCCACATAAATGATATCAATCATCCAATACGCTTTGGATAATAGGTAAGTTAAGTACCTAGTATAACAAAGTGCTATCTAAACTATTATAAAACTGTAACAGAAAGTGTGTCTTTACATTGAAGACAAAAAAAAATGTTACGATATGGTTTTTAGGAGTCCCTGATTCCATATCACCAATTTTTGGATTTTTTTTGTCTTTCTGTTTGTTTGTGTGTTTTTTTGTTTGTTTGATCGAGCAGCACGCAATAACTACTGAACCGATTTTTATGAAACTTTTTTGTTTGATAGCTTATGATCTGACTTAAAATCTGGTATATAATTTATGCGGACGAAGTCGCGGGTTAACGCTAGTATTTTATAAATACATAGTTTGTAATTTTCACATACATACATACATAAACTAACGACAGTAATCACTTAATTTACTTTCAAGTCAACACAATTATACATTTCAATACATGGTTTATAATAATAGCTATAAAAACTAAAAAAATATATGCGGTCGAATTGAGAAACCTCATCCTTTTTTGAAGTCGGTTAAAAACATATTTTATTTAACTTGCCACAAAGTTAACTTTTCCCGCCAACTAGAATCAAGGCCACATTCAATGAGGTTATGAAAAAGATGTCAGACTCGAAACGTCATTTTGTTTTGTTGACATGCGCAAAACAATGGCCACAACTATTTGAATCCTTATCTTTTATCTTTACATCTTTGATTACGAAGACGTAAAGGCTCGGAATATTGTAATAAGAAATATATAAAACAAGATAATCACTTACGATATTCCATTTTATGTTGCGGTGTCATTTCTGTCCAATTCGGATCGACTTCAGCACAAACTTCTCGCCACAAATCATATTTAAACTTCTTCTGACTGTGGTACTGTGGATCCAGTTTATTATACAAGGCTGGTCGTACTTTTAATGCTTTTATTAGCAACTCGGCGAGCTGCTGCGGAAACATTGTTTGTTTACACGTGCGTTCCGTTCCGGGCACACGGGGCGACTAAATGCAAGATGGCGGATAAGATGGCGGCGCGCGCAGCTACTTCGTTGCGCTTTGTGGCGTGGCCTCTTTTTAGTGATGTACTCACAGTGTGCTGAGTCGATTCAGAGTCGGCAAGAATTTTTTAGTGATGTGCTGAGGCAATTCAGAGTCAGCTAGAATTATTTTAAGTACGATATCATTTATGTTTGAATGAACATGTTTGCATGCATTTAACAATTTATCAGGGAATTGTGTCATACTCGTAAATCCAACTAACAAGCTTGACTAACTATTTATTATAAGAGTATTTATGTTATGTTATATTATGTTTTGTTATAAGTTATAAGAAATGTATTGTAATCTCAAAGTAGGTATCTACCTAAGAGTTCATATTATGTAGACACTATAAAAATGGTTTAAAAGTATGAGAATAGTACTAGGTAACAATTTTCCTGAAAGTGGCGTAGCCTTGAAACGGGTCTGTGTAGTTCACACCCCTGAAATGTCTTTCTTAGAGGGAGTAAAATTTTAAGCTCTTAATAGTTACTAACTCTAAGGTTTTGCTTACCATGAGGAATTGAGGATCTATCAGATAATTGAACTTCACTATACAACCATGTATACGCGCCTATAGATGAGATGAGATAATGGTGAAACCACACGGGGCGTTGCACTGTGGCCGTGAAGCACTTCAGCGGACCGACTTGTTACGGCGACTTCACTCGAAGTCTACATATTGATTCGCAAGACGAAATAGTAGCGATTAATCGTTCAGTCTAAAATGGGATGTAGGCATTGGATGTACCTGAGGGAAAGGGTAAAACATGTCACATTGTTAGTTATACTTACTAACATAAAAGGTATGAAAGTTAAGCTTAGAAATAAACAGTTTTACAAAACTAGTCAAATCAGCAACTCTTTATCAAACGTCAAAACACGAGCTTTGTATGAAAAACTGTACTAAATCATGAATAGTGACGTCATTGTTTTTCGTTTTCGTTTCGATACTTTTTATAGTTTATCCTTTTATTAAAAATAGTATTCAAGCTACAGAATTACTGAAAATGTTAGTATAGCATTATTTTCAAACTTATTTTTTACTGAGAAGATAAACCTAATATATATTTTGATGCTGTCAACTCCCCAATTGGCTTTCTGTTAGCTGTGTAAACTTCACGTTTATAGATCTTTAAAAAATTAGAAGCATTTTTTTCATTATTGACTGACTAATAAATATAACATTGTTCTTTTCTCTTTGTTTCAGTGGAAATCAAGATGGTGTGTCATGAGGAAACTATCTCCAGTAGCAGGTAAATAATACATTTATTATGATCGTGCCAAACTACATCTCTATGATATTGTCTGATTGTGATCATGTCAACATCCGAACAATTTTATTATGGCGTCGCGTCCTGGTCAATTGCTCTGTACAACTATTATTTGAGATGGCACTGACAAGGGTAAGTGGTTTAGCTATTATTTTCGTTGAACCAGTATGTCTCTTGTCCACAGGACATCATGACATGATCTAGGTACTTAGATAGATAGATAGATAAACAATTTATTTGCATAAGTAACACACACATAATATTATAGTTCACAACAAGTTTACTTACGTACCTAGACCGTGTATTATTTTCATTGAACCACTACTGCTCCTTGTCCGTGCCTATATACCAACTAGTTGGGCGAAGACCCCGTAGCAAAGCATTTGACCGTCAATCCGAGCCTTCGACCGTGCGTACGGTCGTAAGAAGGTATTCTTTTAGCCAGATTGTTGACGTATAGAAGAAAAATAAAATGAGACTGTTAAGGCGGTTGCAGAGGGGTCAATTTTATACAAAACTTTGACGCACAATACGCGTAGACGGTATTAATATAAGTAACTTTGTATATATGGAAAAACAGTATAGAAAATCCAGATGCCGCGTAATAAAGAACATTTGCAATTTATAAAATAATTACGAAGATATAAAGCTTATTTGTTACGCGGCAACTAGATTTTCTAAACTATTTTTCCATATATAAAATATTACTTTTATTAATTCCGTCTACGCGTATTGTGCGTCAAACGTTTGTATGGACTGAAACCACCTTAATTTACAGAATTCATACTTTACTCAGAGGAGGGAAAGACAATTATTTATCAGCTCGGAAGGCGTGTTCCAAACGAAGGGATCCCATTAAAGTTTGTGAGGAGATAAGCAAAAATCCTAAATCCTTACTAAATCCGTTTGGCCCAGACGATTTGTCCCCTACTATAAAGAATTTATTTACTAAGTAAAATAAAACCAATCAAATAATTGTGGATTATTCATAATTTTATAATTTTCGTCTTTTTCAAAATGTTTTATTTTACTTAGGCCCACGGCTCACCACATAAACTTCCACCACTTTAACTTCTGTAAATGAGGAGCAACAGCGGCGCACAGTGTTTTTTTTGACCCGAAAAAGTGACACGCCCTGTTTATACAAAAAAATGATTAAGCATTTTATTACAAATGCTAGAGTAAAACTCCCACGAAGCTCTCTAGAATAGTTTCGGAGAAAACTTCGACCAAAGTTTCGTGTCCCGAAATTAATTTTTTTTGAAAAAAAATTCTACCGCCCCAATCCTTTTAAATAAATTTAATCTTTAAATGTGGTTTGAAAGACCTAACTTGTAGGCACATTAACAGCTATTTTCGGCCGCGCTAGGGCATACAGGTTTCGAGCAAAACGCAACTTAATGATTTTCGTTATTATTTTTTTCTGGCTTTTTCTTATCGTATTAAAGGCTGCAACTTGCTTTAAAACATAGCTACAAATAGAGACTAGTACCACAAAAAAAATTTGACTTTATATCTGCAGGATTACCGAAATAAAACATTTTGAAGTTTACGGGACACAGAATTTTACGGGACATAACAGATTTTTTAAAATTGGATTTTTACTTTTATAAATAAATCGCCAGTCTATCGATTACCGAAATAAAACATTTTGAAGTTAACTTGACATAACTGATATTTTGAGTTGGAATTTTACTTTTACAAATAAGTCGTCAGCCTAAAAAAAGAACTTCGATACAAACAAACATCTAAACTTTCGCATTTAAAAGATTAAGTAGGAAAGGATTATATTATAGTATCATGTCCTACGGTATGATATAAGATGTATGTTGTAGAGTTTCTGGCCGCATCTTATCTACAACGGAACACCTTCCGACGCGGTGGTAGACTCAAAAATGACGTCAAACAGCTATCCATGTGATATTATTTTGAATAAAACATTTTGGATTTGAATTTGAATATTATGTAGGTTTAGATATTAAGTAAATCTGTTTAAAAAAGAGTTAAATTTCCGTTGTAAATAAAAAAATTTCGTTATCAAGAACAGATGTAAATTCAGTTTCTTCACCTTCGATGCACGATGTGTCATCGATGTTTTCGTCGCTTCTCTGTGAAACCATATTAGAACCTTCGGGCTCATATGGTTTCAGCATGTCAATCACAGCTGCCGGAAGAGGCATCTTTTTCCTATTCTTCTGGCGTTCACCAAGGCGTATATTCGACACCACCGGGTCGGACGACTCAAGCGCTCTATGAAATAGGTCTTTCATCGTATTCTGTCGAGAATCTTTTCGGCTATGATGTTCGCGATCGTAACGCCAAAACTTATTTCGTGATTCTCCGGCTTGTTCAGACAGTAACCCCATAGGTAAGGCTGACTGCTCTATAATTTTTTCCCCGTGGATTAAAATTTTGTGGAGAGTAGTCGTCATGGGGTGCCAACGATACGTCTCAACATATTTCACTGCCAAGGTTCGACAAAAAATGCCAAATTTCTTGGCGTCAATCGGTAAGCCACAGTTTATTGCTACTAAAATTTTTTATGGTACTCTATTAGATAGACTGGCGAAATATTTATAAAAGTAAAAATCAAACTTTAAAAAATCAGTAAATCCCGTAAAATTCTGTGTCCCGTAAACTTCAAAATGTTTTATTTCGGTAATCCTGCAGATATAAAGTCTAATTTTTTTGTGGTACTAGTCTCTATTTGTAGCTATGTTTTAAAGCAAGTTGCAGCCTTTAATACGATAAGAAAAAGCCAGAAAAAAATAATAACGAAAATCATTAAGTTGCGTTTTGCTCGAAACCTGTATGCCCTAGCGCGGCCGAAAATAGCTGTTAATGTGCCTACAAGTTAGGTCTTTCAAACCACATTTAAAGATTAAATTTATTTAAAAGGATTGGGGCGGTAGAATTTTTTTTCAAAAAAAATTAATTTCGGGACACGAAACTTTGGTCGAAGTTTTCTCCGAAACTATTCTAGAGAGCTTCGTGGGAGTTTTACTCTAGCATTTGTAATAAAATGCTTAATCATTTTTTTGTATAAACAGGGCGTGTCACTTTTTCGGGTCAAAAAAAACACTGTGCGGCGGCCATTCACAAATGTTATCCAAAAGCACCAGTTATTTTATCAACATTTTTCTAATAGCTTTTTTATTTCTTTAAGTTAGCTCAATGACCTGATCCTTATCTTCACTTCGATAGGTACAATACTTAACTGTTCTTTAATAAGTTCCACCTCTCGCTTGAGTATTGAAAATCGTTTTTAACCTTACCTAACCTACCTATTACCACAGTATAAGAAAGCTGATTCTGCATTTTTTGTAAATGGTACTTACACATTTTTTCAAGATACATAGGTATACCACCTTTGGACCAATGCCTAGAAATATATCATTTGAGCGCATTTCCTATATTTGTAAAGGTGTACGTACTCTTTACGATATTACCATTGAAATATGATATGAATAATTATAATAAATCTTTAAAACGTATGTTTGAATAGTCTATTGATGTCTTTACCTTCCCGGAAACGGACATACCTGATGTAATAGCTAATCGCAGACAAACGACGACCGCATGGCAAATGTTTTATTTATTTTAATACTTTCAGTTGCGAAACATCCAACGCCTAAATTGTCCTGTCAAATACTGCATTGAAGAAACAATTAGGTACCTACTTACTTTCACGGTCGTCAACATTTCGAATTCATTTGTTATTTACCTTGTTTGCTTTGAAATAACCTAGACTTTGTGAGTGGGTGATATGAAATCATCTTCAGCTTTAGTTTAGTTTTGAAATATTAAGATTTGGAGCGTTCATATTCGGACAGCAAGTGAAAGTGAAAGAAACAATAACTTCTGTGAAACTAGTTCTTTGTTTTTCTTTTTGGAACAGAACGTTTTTTTGGAGAGTATTCTATACATTTGTTTGTCTTTTGTATTTAGCGAGCTGTGTCGAATATTTGTTTTTGTGATTAGTCGTGTTATGTCGGTCCAAAAGAGTGGTTGGACCGTGTGACGGGATCGTTTGACACTATTTGTGACGTTCTCTGTCAAAAGAGACCTTGTTGTCGGTGTTATTTTCCAAGATATCTGTACATAAGTATTTATTGAGAGAAAGTTATGTGTAGATTTCGGATCCATTAATAACGCCATACCGACAACAAGGTCCCTTTGCCTTGAGAGCGTCACATTTGTCTAAAAACTTGAAGCAGTGTCTGGTATTGCTTCTTGGCTTCATCTTTGTTCACGAAATCATTTATTTTATCGTGTTTATCCTGATTGTTGACATGCCAATGAAAATTAGTGACAATATTGGAGTAGCGGAATTTTACAAATCAATCAATCAATCAATCAAATATACTTTATTTTACACCAAAAACATAAAAAGTAAAATACAGAAATAAAATACAAGAGGCACAAAATAAGGCGGTCTTATCGCTAAGAAGCGATTTCTTCCAGACAACCTTAGGGTAGAGGAAACGGTGAAAAGAAGAAAGGTAGGCGGTGTTTCCAGAAAAAAATATCAAGAATCAGCAGTTATTAGTAAAAACAAAAAGTAAATATACAAAATAAACCTATTATAAATACATATATTATAATATACATACTCATATAAATATATATACAAATCGAATCTATTCAAAATCAAAATCCTCTATTTACACTTACCTACTACTGTGTAGTTATTTTTTCTTACCCAAGCAAGACGCTAACCTCAAAGCGCAGCGTGGGTAGGGCCCCCACAAGGTGGACCGACGACCTGGTGAAAGCGACGGGAACCCGTTGTATGAGGGCAGCGCAGGACCGGTCGTTGTGGCGATCCTTTGGGAAGGCCTGTCCAGCAGTGACTTCCATCGGCTGAGATGATGATGAAGCAAGATGATAATGATTGGGTATGAGAAAGGTAAATTATTTTTTGCTTGGGTATGAGAAAAGTGTATTTAACCCATTTTCTCGAAAAGTGAAAATCTTTCGAGTTCCAAAAGTTGTGACCCCAAAAAACAAATAGCGTGCATTCTTACCCCGATAGTGTGACGCTAGAATTTTGTACGGAGGGAGGGGATTAAAGGGCCCTAAGTCCCTGAACATTGCAGATAAGGTCCCTAAAGTTGCCCTGAAGGGTTTACTACGTTTTTATATGCTGGTGGTGTTTTTGTTTGTGCTTAAAACGTGTAAAGAAATGCAATTAGGTATTTATGTAGATTTACTACGGTGTATTTCTATTGCTTGCTAAGAGTTGCTAAATTGAAGTGGCAGTGGGCGGGGCATATTGCTCGCAGAACCGATGACCAATGGGGCCGAAAAGTTCTCGAGTGGCGACCGCGTACCGGAAAGCGCAGCGTGGGTAGGCCCCGCACACGGTGGACCGACGACCTTGTGAAGGCGGCGGGAACCCGTTGGATGAGGGCAGTGCAGGACCGGTCGTTATGGCGATCCTTGGGGGAGGCCTATGTCCAGCAGTGGACGTCCATCGGCTGAGATGATGATGATGATGATGATGATTTCTATTGCTTTTATTATGTGAAGAGCTGATTTCAAAAAATTGTCAGTGTGTATGAGACCATTTTATTCAGCTCAAGATAGTTTTAGTGCCGCGACCTCTCAATAAAGTATCATTCATCATCATTCATCATCATCATCAGCCGATAAACGTCCCAGTGCAGAGCACAGGCCTACGAGGGTAGGCCTGTGCTCTTTGTAAGTAGGTAAGAAGTATGCAGGGTGACAAATTAAATGAGTCGAGTTATGTTTGCAGTTTTGTATGGGTCAGATGATTTTCTTTTCGCGATTTCAGTGTTGGTCCTATAGTAAAAGTTGTTTAGTTTGATTGTCTAAAGCACCCCTCTAAGAAAGTGTCCCATTTAATTTTACACCCTGTATAAATCGTTCATTACGTCGAACACAAAAATTAACTTCAGTAAGATATCCACAATATCCTAAAACTATTCAAATAAAGAATAGAACGAATGAATGAAGGTAATATCCCTAACGATGACTCATCTTTTCTTAAAACCCAGTCTTTAACACAAATTGAACTTTTACTATTCAAACAACTCTTATCCTGAACAAAATAAGGATCAAATTCAATTTATTCCAATGCTAAAATAAAGTTGTCATCAGTTAGCAGGTAAAATCGTGGTGTGACCTTCGTATGGCGTTTGTTTGCACAAAAAAAAGAGATTTCGCCATTTTTGTAGTCATTATAAAGTGTTTCTTGAAATCATATCGTAATTTAGTATAGAAAAGGAAGTTGTGGTAGGCGTCTGTCTGTCTGTTTGTTCCGGGTATTCGTTATAATAAAAACTTTAGAAGCATTATTTGCTCAACTTCGTAATTGATGGAAATGATAATTTCAAATGTTATTTTGAAAGTTACTTAATCACTATTGAAATCAAATCCATCATTGTGTGTGTAATTTGGTATACAAATTATACAAGGTGTAACAAAACACTATAGTAATGTTTAAAGACGTGGTTTAGATTATAATTCTAAGAATATATAACTAAACTGAACAACTTTCACTATGGAGGACAATGCGATACGAATTCGCGAAAAAATCTGCTGTTCCTTACAAAACAACAGTAGGAATTGCGCTAAGTTAAAACATCGAAGTCCTATTCTTATCCAATTTCAGTTCTAATCACATTGCAATCCAATTACTATTCAACTGTGCTGAATTCCGCATCGCGCTAAACTCTATGTAACTGACAGCCAATAACGTCTGAGCGATTTGTCAAAACGGCTCTAATGGCTGTCAAGAGCAGTACCGCGATTAGCACAATACCAAATGTGTCAAAATTTATGGTTCGTACGTAGTCCAATAACAGTTCAATCACTGAATATTTACCGCGATTGCAGCCCTAGCTTGCCATGAAGGAGGATATATTGGCTTTAGTCCACCACGCGTGCCCAATGCGGATAGGCAGACTTCACATACACATCAGAATTTCTTCTTTAGCATACTATGCGGGTTTCCTCACGATGTTTTCCTTCACCGTTTGAAAGCTGTCGGTTTATACCAAATACCAAATGTGTCAAAAGTTATGGTTCGTACGTAGTCCAATAACAGTTCAATCACCGAATATTTACCGCGATTGCAGCTCTGATTCAAATAAATGGTTCCATATTTAAAGATTTATAATTTGATGGCTCAACTGAAGTCTTAAATTAAGACTTTAAATGACTACTAAGAAAACGTAAGACTCTAATAAGTTACCCATTTCGGTTACATCCTGTACAAAAAAAAGATCTCGGTGTCGGACGCTCGGCGGAGTAACAACTCTGTTTCGAACGTTCGTCGGTCTAACTCCTGAGGATGCTCCTTGGTGGAGCGAAACACGTGTAGAGTAGAAATTATTTGGTGGGCAGGTTGTGTTGCATAACGTAATACAACTTTGTCTACTAGGTACTTAGAAGCGGAGGTCTTGATACAATCTTGTCATCAACATATTAGTAATGGATTTCCGCAAAGTAACGCCTGATTCAATTAATTACAAAAAGAAGAGTTAGTATGTATTTAAAAAATCACTGAAGAAATCACCGTGCTTGATTTCTAACAACTGCCTCCGTGGTTAAGAGTATTGGGCTCTCGACACGGAGGTCGTGGGTTCGATCCACACATCCACAAAAATCTGACACACGATAAGAAGAATTTCGAACATTATTTGAATGATTCTGAAAAGAACAAAACTTAGAATTAAGGAACATTATTTGCTAATTTTATTTTATATTAGTCACGTTTTTTGGTCTATATCTACCAAAAAAAAAATCTTTGGTTAGCACGTTACACAAACTAAGGTACAGTACGACCAGGAAAATAATTCCGCTCGTCAATCTTCGTTTGCGCAGTGCAGTGCAAAATAGGGTATTCTCTATCTCGCCCCAACTCGAATAGCAGACTATGGATGCTTCGGCAGCGAAAAGGGCGCGAAAGCAATAAGCCAATAGCGGCAAGGTGTCACATCCTGATTGGTCAATATAATTTCGCGTGCTTTTTAAATTTTTCAACTGCGCAGGTACATCGGTGAGACTTATAAACCTGGTACTACTTTAGTAGGTCATATTATGTAAATTGATAAAAACCCCAACTTCTCCAGATGATCAGAGCATAATTTTTGAGAGATTAATGTGCGGTAGAAGTAGAAAAAGGACTTCCTGGCTTAAGAACCTGAGTGAATTGTTTGATATGAACACCACCTGATAGTTGAGAGCTAGAGTATCCAGGATACAAATAGCCTGAATGTTAGCCAAGCTGGGCCAGTGCTAAAGGTGTCTTGTCTACACACCAAAAGTCACCGACCCGTCGACAACAATATCGTCGGACGTATCGGCGGGCTACCAAGCGTCATGACTTTGGTGTGTAGACACTACACACTTTAAAAGGTGTAGCCAAGTTAGTTGGTAAACTGCATGTCATAGCATTTCCAAAACCGTCTTAATTAATATCCCGAGTCAAACTCGTAAACCATAAAATAAATATTAGTAGGTACAATGAAAAACATTTCGTATAAATTATAAAAGACAACGAATTAAACTTTAATGAATTAAATTTTGTCAACTGCGCAGGTACATCGGTGAGACTTATAAACCTGGTACTACAATATACATATTAATCTATGGTTACTACTGTACCAACTAAATCGAACCTAACTAAGCTCGTAAGTAACAAAATACAGTATTCACATCACGGTTATGTAGCTAATCAAACATTCAAAAGGGGCACCGTCAAAGTTTCGCCTACAATGTTTTCTGTCAGTCCCGGTGTATATCCTCCGGGAATTCTATAACTAAACCGTTGTAGGCTTCCGAAAGTTTTTGTTGCCAAATATTATTGGATTTCGTATGCTTACCTTACCTTATTGCTATTGGAGGACCTTTCCTTCTAGTAGTATATGTGACATATACAGGGTGTAAGTGACAGCCTAGCAAATACTGAAACGGTGAACTCAGACCATCAAACTGAACAACTTTCACTATGGAGCCTACCTCAGGAGACGCGAAAAAAAATCAGCTGTCCCATACAAAACTGCTGTACCTACCCGACTTAAATGTATGGGAGAACTGATTTTATTTCGCGTCTCCTGAGGTAGGCTCCATAGTGAAAGTTGTTCAGTTTGATGGTCTGAGTTCACCGTTTCAGTATTTGCTAGGCTGCCACTTACACCCTGTATACATACATATACTCACGCCTGTGTCCCATTGGGGTAGGCAGATACAAATGGATCGACATCGGCTACGATCCTGACACCTCTTTCGCCTCTTCCACAGTCATAAAGTCGCTTCATACACGCTCGTCGGTTTCTCCGAATCACTTTGCACACACAGAGCATGTTACTCGAAAATGGTTGGGAATTCGACAATGTGTATACAATGAAAGTTGTAGAGAATTTCATGAGCTTTCATTTGCTATAAGAAAATGTTTCCCTACGATGCACTATTTTCGAGATATGGCTAAGCGAAAATCCCAAAAGTGATTCCTTTTTTGTACCCCATCATCCACTCCCGACTCACCTCCTAGACGTCAGACTAGGTATATTCATTTCCTAAGCATCCTGAAAAAGTTCTGAAGGGATCGCTTAGGTCCCTGCTCGACACTTTTGGGCTATTCGGTGACTGGAGCAAACATTGTAATGTTTAATGACATGAAGCAATATTGTTATTGTATTTTCCTTTATATGAAATAAATAAAAAAAAAAGTATTGTGATTAAGTACTTATACTTAACATTTATTTGCATAAGTATAACGTCGACTGTTATGATGTCACCGTAAGCTATCTCAAGTTTCCGAGTAACCATTACTGCACAAGGCTAACTCCCTTTTACTGACTAACTTCGTTAAAATACGAGAATAGAATACCTTGTATGACAGACCAAGTTATGACATGGGAACCCAATTTAGTGGCATGTAGTGGCAACCCAGATAGGGTTGCCAACAAAATTAGCTAAAACTATTTTAAGGGGATGATCAGACCGTCAAACTGAACCACTTTCTCTATGGGACCAATATCGAAATCACGAAAAAAAAATCTGGTATATAATTTGTGCGGACAAAGTCGCGGGTTAACGGTAGTACTATTATAAAACTGTAACAGAAGTGTGTCTGTACATAGAAGATATTAACAAACAAAAAAGTGACGATATGGTTTTTAGGTGTCCCTGATTCCATATCACCAACTTCTGGATTTTTTGTCTGTCTGTTTGTTTGTTTGAACGAGCATCACGCAAAAATTACTGAACCGATTTTGATGAAACTTTTTTGTTTGATAGCTTATGATCTGACTTAAAATCTGGTATATAATTTCTGCGGACAAAGTCGCGGTTTAACGCTAGTTTGTTATAAAAATACACTTAATTAAGAAACTTCTCTTAATCAACATTTATTAAAAGCGGGGAGTTTAAAAAATAAACTTTCATAAAAGAAACTTTTTTGTTTTAAAACGTTTTCTTTTCGCAAGTCTCTTAATTACTCTTGTTACCTAATTAGCACCAGTAAATGAAGTGTCTTAATTATCAAGATTTTTAACTGAATATTAACGGTCGGTTTGGCACTTCATTAGGTATGTACCTACGGTAAATTTTAGGATCTCGCTTTTTTAAAGAATATTTTATGATAACATTGCGTAGCATATTCTCACGATTATATTCCCCGAGGGGGTAGTCAGAGATATTCTGAACACAGGACATCTACGTTTCACTACACGGAAAAAAATCGGTGATAATGATAAACACAGAACATTATACGAGGGGTTAGAAATGCAAAGTAGCGCTTTTGCTTCGGAGAATGCTGTCGCCACTTGTCTTCCCGCTCACGCTGCTACAATTACACATGCCCTCTCGCTTGCACCACGCCGCGCGCCTTATGGTGTTATTCAAATCATTGCATAACCTGTGGCGACACGTTCCACGCCTACTTTGCACTTCTAACCCCTCTTATAATGTTCTGTGGTGATAAACCTCTTATTTAGCTGACTTGACTTAGAAAATTGTTTGTAACTATAATTCTTGTCGATACAAATTTTCTAATAAAGTCGACTAAAAAAGAATAATCTGTAAGTAACAACTATTTTATTTTATTAGACGTTAGGAGATTTTTTGTCGGAGCATCCGTTTTTTTTCACTCTATTTCGATTTTGAATCCACATAGAAAGTTGTTCAATTTGATGGTCTGAAACACCCCTTTAAGTATTGTAACGCATTAAAGTTTACACCCTGTATAGTCGTAAGATTCTAGACTATCCTAAAGCAAGGTTTTTATCTTTGACTACTTATATAGAGACTAGTTACGCGTGTAATTCTATTAACAAACATTTCTGCCACTTTTTGCGGGGGGCGAGGTAACATGAAATCCGCAACTTTGGATTTTATTCCCATAACATTAGATTCTAATTTTGAACGTTAAAAATCATGAAAAGTAGTCTCGCGTGACCCCAAACGTTCTAAGTTCGAAATTATTGTTTCGCAATTATAGGCTGTCTCGTTTAGTGATAAGGTATAAAATTGAATGTAAATGCACATGATTAATTGATCTTATACTGTGGCAGAACGGAAATGCTACCGCAAGGCTAGTCCTTATAATAAATAGTCAAAGCATTTTATGACTAAAAGAATAAAATAGTAAAACACTAGAACAAAAAAAAATTACCCTGAACTTGAATCTAACCATTCTAACTTATGTCAAAAAGAAAATTCTCAATTATTTTCAAATATCCTAAAATCCAACTCAAAGTTTATACAATGTCTACACTATTAATCAAAAAAACATCAAAGCTTTCAGAAACTCTAACTAACATTTTCATACTACGTTATACGTCCCGTAAATCATGTCGCTTTGTTGTTTAAGATATAACGCCCAAGAGTTCAACCATCGGACTTCTTAGTTAAAATTTAATCGAAATCTTAGATGAAACTGAAAAAGGAAGATGCCTTACTTTACTTACGTGTGTTTGAAAACACTTGGTTTACCGATTTAAAATAATTACCTTTTTAAATTAAATCGGATTTACCTTGTAAATGTTTTGAAAATTATCTTTACGAATGTTTCCAATTTTTGAACAACTACTTATATAAGGTCTAACAAAATTAGCTGAAACTATTTCAGGATCAGACCATCATATTGCAAAACTTTCTCTATGGAACCAAAACCGAAATCGCGAAAAAAAAAATCTGCCGTCCCATACAAAACTGGAAACATAACTCGACTCAAATGTATGAGTGAGACAGAGGTTTTTTCTCGCGATTTCAATATTGGTCCCATAGAGAAAGTTGTCAGTTTGATGGTCTGATCATCCCCTTAAAATAGTTTCAGCTAATTTTGTTAGACCTTATATAAATATAGATTCAGAATATACGGTAATAATTATGTATCGTGGGTTTTTAAATAAATAAAACCGTAAAAATTAAATTATTACGAATATAAGAATAGAATGAAATAGACAGTTAGATATATTATAAATATACTAAATTCAGAATATCCACAATTCACAAGCAGTGCACAAACCATGTAGTGTGCCTCCGGTCATCAGTTTAACATTTTACTGGATCTTTCTTTATATGCTGACGGTTTTTAAAGAGGATGACCAGATCAGACTATCAAGTATCTAGAGAAAGTTGGTCTGATCGTCCTGTCCGTAAAAACCCTATATACAACACAATACAACATAACATAGAGGCCGTAAGGTGGTCTGAAAAAACTCTGACACCAGGGCTCTGCCCACACGATAAGAAGAATACATCATTATTTTGTATTTTAAAATTAGCTATTGGTATTGTTTATAATTTGCAACAGAAAAAAACGAAGCTAGAACGGGAAAAACGGCGGCATAATCTGTTTCCTAATATCGAATAAAATACGTCGATATTTTTATTAAAACACACATTCTTCCCGTTTTTGTCTTTATCTAAGACCCAACTATAATTCCTTCGTTACTGGACCGTACAAAATTATAGCAGACAAGTTGACAAACAAACATGATGGATTAGAGTTTGAATGCGCCTTTATTTTAGGTCTGTGATCTCACTGAGCATTGTGGATTTTGTGAATAACGTTTATGATTGCGTTTAGTTCGAGCACTTTCACTTTCATGTGAAGTTTTAGAGTTCTTAAGATTTTTTTAAAAATTACAAATTTCTTGAATCTTACAAACAGAAACAGCTCAATTTGTTAGCACTCACAGAGAATAAATTATATACAGGGTGTTAGGGTAAACAGTTTGCATTACTTTAAGGAGCGATTGTACCCATGATACTGAACATCTTTCCCAAAGAAACCTATAGGAAACTCGCAAAAAAAGTTCGATCATCTGATTGCATTTAGTATGGGAAGTACTAATTTTCTTTTTTACACATTTCCAATAGGTTTCTAAGGGAAAGTTGTTCAGTATCATGGTTACAATCACCCCTTAAAGTAATACTGTTTACCCCTGTAGACTCTGTGCTTATACCATCATCCTGAAACATCTAATCTAAACTATTATAAAACTGTAACAGGAAGTTTGTCTGTACATTGAAGATATTACAAAAAGAAAGATACGATATGGTTTTTAGCTATCCCTGATTCCATGTCACCAATTTTTGAATTTTTTGTCTGTCTGTTTGTTTGTTTGTTTGTGTGTTTGTTTGAACGAGCATCACGCAAAAACTACTTAACCGATTTTGATGATTTTTTTTTTGTTTGATAGCTTATTATCTGACTTAAAATCTGGTATGTAATTTGTCCGGACAAAGTCGCGGGTTAACGCTCGTTTAATATAAAAGTTTACTTATGTATGTATGCGAAGTTAGACATAAACAAAAGAAAGTAATAAAGCACTCGTCCAAAACAAATGGTAAAAGCTAAAGATCGTTAAGTAGAGAGTAACATTTCAGAGGAGGCAAGGACCCGTCTCGAAATAGCGCGGTTCGTTCTTGACACATTAATATCTATCTACAAACTGTTAAGTGTTCTCGACATAGAATAAGACTAAGTTGTTATATCATAGAGGTGACAGCTGACTCAAAGGGAGACAGTGATTAATAACTACCTACCTATCAACCAACTACACGGAGAGAAATATTTATTCGCTATTACTCAGTAGCGTAGCGAGGGGGGGTTGGAGAGGGCAAATGCCCCGGCGGCTCTTTACTCATCATCATTATCATCATTGGCCTTTCCATCTTTGAAAGATGATTTAAGCAGCGTCTTGGCGGCACTTACACTCGTGACTATAAAGCCCGATACGAGAGCGACAGGTACGGCCGCATGTACGGCAAGTGAAATTTGAGTTTGCTGTGTAAGTTGGGTTTGCTAGCCGATCATGCCTCTTTTCTCGCTTTTCAGCCAAGGAAGCAAACCAGGCCCTCTCGTGAACAGCTCTTCCCTCCGCTAAATGTTTCCTCCACAAGTCACGGTTCTTAGCGAGATCCTCCCAGCCGCTGGTGTCGATTGACAACGTGGACATGTCTCGCTTTACGTAGTCCTTGAATCGGAAACGTGGTCTCCCGACATTCCTCTTGGCTCTTTACTAGGGGCGGCTAATTTGGGAAAAATATAGATTGATTGAGCTCTGTCTATAGCCAATTCGGAGAGCAGAGAAAAGTCGAGCTCGTTTCGCTTGTTACAAATTTCTGCTAATAAATTACTGTACCTACTTGCACATAATCCTAAAGAGTTTTGACCACAGTTATAAAGAGGTCATGCTAATAATTTCGAGCTTGCTTCACTCGATCGCTTTTACTTAAGGCGACAGAAATGTACGCTACGCCACTGCTTTTATAGCCCAGTCATTTTACAGTTTGAGCCGGGACTAATTAGTAATTGATATATTTTTCGGTATAATATTGGAGAGACAATTTGAGCCTAGAATGTACCAAAATTAAAAAGAAATCACGTCAGCAACAGTTCCAAGTTTAAAATTTAGCTATTATCTCGTTCTAAAAAACCTGATGGTAAATTTTTTTTTGCACATATACATTACTTACTACTGGCTTTACTATTATACATACTTCAAACATGGTGTAAATATTTTTGTCCACTTAGAAGGTTTTAAAAAATACATTCGTATTTTCTAATAAATAGGTACGTCATTTTTAAAATTTCAATGCCTATTTTGTTGCTCAAAAATAATGTGTATTGTTAAATCTAAGTCAAATGAGTGGATTGGTATTAATATTATTAATTTAAAAGCCTTTTGGGACACACAATTTTGATTTCTATGTTGCGTAGCGATTTTTTTTAAATATGTTTTAAGATAGTTTTTTTGTCACTAAATGGTGCCGGTTACAGTTTAAAAGTCCAATTAATAATTACTCCCTACCCCGCCTAACAAAAGTCCGTAAAATGACTGGGCTATTATCAGAATTTTGTACTTGTGACAATTAACCTCAAGTAAGATTGATTTTGAGAGAATTAGAGATATAATTCGAAATGAGAAACAGCTAATCATTTTTACTTTAATTTATACTACCTATTCATTTTGGTATCAAAATAATTGTTGCTAAAAGTGATTATTATTTGGATGCCGAAATAATTCTGGTATAATTGACTAACATCTGTTTTCTTAAACTAAAATTATACAAATACAAATATTCTTTATTGCACAAATTTCTTTATTGTATAACCAAATTAGGTTCAACAATATTGTATTTTTCCGTGTAGGTAATCGGCTTAAGGTGGTTTCAGTCCATACATAAGTTTGACGCACAATACGCGTAGACGGAATTAATATAAGTAATATTTTATATATGGAAAAATAGTTTAGGAAATCTAGTTGCCGCATCACAAATAACATTTGCATTTTATAATATAATTACGAAGACATAAAGCTTTTAATATTTTGTATGAAAAATTTCAAAACTTTATATCTTAGTAATTATTTTTTGAATTGCAAATGTTATTTGTGACGCGGCAACTAGATTTTCTAAACAATTTTTCCATATATAAAATATTACTTTTAATAATTCCGTCTACGCGTATTGTGCGTCAAAGTTTTGTATAAAATTGACCCCTCTGCAACCACCTTAATAACTTGTCTCATCTACAATATAACCTTTAGCTATTCTATGTTCAACAAATAGATGTATTCGTTTACTGAGAAACAAATCTGACATAAATATTTTAAAAGAAACTGCGACATTGAGAAGGTGTGAATGAATTGATGACTCTTCATTTTATATCTATGTCAATGAATTACGAAACTAATTGTTTAAAGATGTTTGAGCAGATTTTGTATACTAATTTGGGTGTGCACCATAGAGATCTAGAGAGATGCCAACCAACGCGCTGAGTACGAAACCTAGTGTCGCATCACCACCAGTACCACGCGATAGAAAGTATTTTGTTAGCTTGAATGTGCTCATTATCATTGCGGTATCAGAACTCAACGTTCGGATAATCTTTAGTATTACGCAAGCATTGTAAACTATTTACACATAATATCTCGACTGGCTTTCAGCCTCATAATATATTGCATTTTTGCTGTCGCGAATAATGTGTTCCGTTTTTGCGCATATTGCTGCGACACTGGCCCCGCCTCGATCATCACATCTCCCTTTAGTTTTTATTATCTGTGGTGTGCACTTAGTTTAGTGACGATTTCCTGATTAAACTGGAAATCATAATTATGCGACCATAAAAAATGGATTCATCATCATTATCTCAGCCGATGGACGTCCACTACTTGGACACAGGCCTCCCAATGGATTCATAGTTCATTGTCGAATAAAAAAAATTATGGTCAGATCATAGCCGTCCCCTACGGATTATTTGACCTACAATATCTTACATTATTATTATTATTATTTGGTTGTAAGGGCTTGGTCAATGAACCAATAGCTACTGCGACCTGAATAGATCTATTTTAGCTGTCACCCTAGACCTAAAGGTCATTTCCTAGCCCCAGGGACTTCATGAACCGTGTTATGCTTATGGAGGGGAGGTCCCTAATGTCAGTAGGTGTTACTACATATCCACCTAGATGGCGACTCCTGTGATCCTACATTTGCTTACATCAAAAATTGGTGACTCACTTTTTAAAAGTTTGCTTTCATTCAGGTTATGCATTCATTTTTGTTCTAATCGTCTATAATTAAAATTAATATCATGTGAACCAAACCATACTCACAGAAGAAAGCGATGTAAAATGAAGATCTATGGATCTGAAACCACTTGAAAGCATAGTGCAGCGACCGCTAATGAATGTAAGTCTGTCTGTCTGTCCATTCAGCCTTCGAAAGCTAATATCCGGGTTTTGAAAGACATTTACTATTATGTTTAGAGTTGTGTACTATAATTGGGTATTAGTGCCTAATAAGGTTAAGTTGAAAAAATACTAGTCGCTTTTAATAGAGTTTTATAGTTTTAAAATATTGTGACAACTATTCATTTTTTTATACCTTGCATAAAAAAATGTTGATTAAAAAATAATATTTATTTGTTGCTAAAATAATTGACTAAAATTGAACTAAAATAATAATATACAAATGTTACAGGATGTAAACTCAAATGCGTTACATACTTTAGTTGAGGGGGTGCTTCAGACTGACAAATTGAACCGCTTTGACTACGGGAACAATAAATAAATCGAAAAAAAAAACAATTTCCATAGAAATTGTCAAATGGCTACTTGACACAAATTAATGGAACAGCAGGTTTTTCGCAGTTTCTAGGTACGTTTTGGTCCCGTACTAAAAGTTGTTCAGTTTGATGGTCTGAAGTACTCCATACAATATTTGTAATGTAGGTACGTAGTTTTATACCCTGTACTGTTAAATATTTTTCATCCCTCCTGGCGGAAAGCATCAACTTTCGTCCTGCTGCGCGAAACGAAGTTGCCGCATTCCGCCTCCATCGAGGAGAAAAATAGTGTACTAACCTCGGGCAGTACATAAGAAAGCCTCAGATCACATGTTTGTTCAAATTAAAGATTGAACAATTTGTCTCGGGCGGGACTTGAACCCGCACTTTTCCAAACCGGGGAACTGCGTTATCCAATTTCGCCACCGAGCCCACTACCCAGAGAACGAAATTTTCAATCTGTTGCGTCTCACATGTTTATTGTCCTCGGCTTCGCTTCGGCCAACAATTTCATTAGATCTGAGACTTTTCTTACTTTCCTGCCCTCGGTGTGTAATCTGTAATCTACTATTTTACGCCGCGCCGTATATATGTAATAGAGCTTCGATATTGGAAACAATCACCAAAACTAAGTCTCAAAATGTTTAGTAAAACCACAGACCTGGAGGGCGATTACGCTAATTTAAAACATCCAAGTTCAATTTTAATCCATTTCGGTTCTAATCACATTGCAATTCAATTACTATTCAACTGTGCTGTATTCCGCATCGTGCTAAACTCTATGTAACTATCAGCCAATAACGTCTGAGCGATTTGTCAAAACGGCTCTAACGGCTGTGAAGAGCAGTACCGCGATTAGCGCAATACCAAATGTGTCAAAAGTTATGGTTCGTACGTAGTCCAATTCCGATTGTAGCCCTGTTGTTTGTGAGTAAAACTTAATTCTTTGCATATTTTGCGGTCATTATTTTTTGTTTTACCATTTTTTTTCTTAACCTACCCAAGGACAGGTATTAAGATAAGCAAGCAAGTACCTACCTACACCATAAACGGGGTTATATTAAAATTTCAACGCTTGTACGACATACAAATTTCATGTTTAAGTAAAAGCGAATGCGACCTAAGCCCCCTATTACGTTTATCACACCGTAATCAAATTAAAACGAAAGAGGGAAAAAACGAAACAGGATTCTTTGCAAAAATAATATTTGCCTTGCCCCTAAAACTACCGGTTTGGTAGCAATGTATTCTGGTTTTTACTGCCAGAAACATAAGGACGAATTCGTGTTGTTTTTATATAGAATGTGTAGTTTACATGTTTTTGTTGGTTCACATTTACACACGGAAACCGAAATGATAACGACTTGACTCGAATTAAGGAGGGGAGGATATTTATATAATTTTTATCGATATTATACCTCTATATTTTTTCCCTCCCTATTTAGAGTTTTAAGTCATCATCATAATCAAAATGCATAACAGGAGTTCAAAATCTTAGTTAGAGCATGATGTGTGCGAAATTTAATGATCCTCCTTAGTAGCTTAGTACTACTACTTTAAGTTTTTATATTTCAAATGCTTAACATAAAATAAAAATTACCTAAGTTCCTACCAACATAATTGTTTTTTTTTTTTCAATTTACGTAAATAATAAATTTATTAAATTTTACAAAAGCCATTTACATAGTGTTTACCTATGAATTAGGTACTATGAATAACATTTAAGCATTGTGTTAGGCTATATGAATTGATCATTTATATTGATAGCTGACGTCATGAAAGGCAGGTAAAACCTGTCTGTGCCATTGACATCAGCTATATTCTTTAGAGATGCTACAGATATTTGGTCACAGATACAGGGAGCTGACAGTACTATAGAGTTAATTAATTAAGTTACTAAGTGTAATAATAAATTTTATGTTGATAAAATTAACAAGTCTTAACAAAAATAACAAGTCTTATAGTTACAAGTTCCTGAAACTTAACTAGGACATGTTGAAAAATATGCTTTACTTACATCATTTTCTACATATAAGATTTTAAAATGACGCAAAAACTTTTTCTTCAAAACTATCGATACACATTTTATCGATATCGTCCCAACACTACATAGGTGTTTATATAGTGCTGACACGGAGACAGGTGGAGCTTTAGTTTTTATAGATCTTGTTGTCCTACAAACAGATTACTGCTTTTTGTTGCCTTTTCTAGGTTTTGTTAACTTTTGAATAAAAAACGTTGAAGTAGTTGCTATTTAATTTTACTTTAAAATGGATCCTGTATGCATATTTAAAATAGGGAACAATATTTTCTGTTACCTAAGTTTAGATGTGTCACTAATCTGCAATACCCTAATAATAATATCTATCCCCAAGAAATATATTAGTCATCATATTTATCATACACGAGCGTTAACCCGCGACTTCGTCCGCACAAATTATATACCAGATTTTAAGTCAGATCATAAGCTATCAAACAAAAAAAGTTTCATCAAAATCGGTTCAGTAGTTTTTGCGTGATACTCGTTCAAACAAACAAACAAACAAACAAACAAACACACAAACAAACAGACAGACAAAAAATCCAAAAATTGGTGAAATGGAATCAGGGACACCTAAAAACCATATCGTAACTTTTTTTTTGTTAATATCTTCAATGTACAGACACACTTCCTGCTACAGTTTTATAATAATACTAGCTTTTGCCCGCGACTTCGTCCGCGTGGACATGTAATTTTGTCTAATGTCTCGTCTAAGGTCATGAAGGTCATGGTCCGAACCAAGTCTAGGAATCCTGGCATGTAACATTCTAATGGATAGATTAAGGAATGGGCTGATAAAAGACACAGGCTAGAATGCTCTGGCCTCTCGGGTCTGCAACACTGCAGGAAATTCATCAGCAATCTTCTTATTATCGTGTGGGCAAAGCCCTGGTGTCAGAGTATAACAAATATAACAACACGAATCCCACAGTTCATACTGAACAACAGCAGGAGCAAAGCTCGTGCCATCGTCGGAGCCCTCACCGGGCACTACGCAACAGGCACGATAAAGCTCACTCTTAGATCCCGGTTGCCGAGCGTGAGGAGAGGAGGAGGAAACCATGGAACATTTGTACTGTATGACTGCGATGTCTTGGTGGGTAAACGTATGTGACTCCTGAGAGATGGTTATTCATTACAGGTTTCTTACCCTGAACGCTATTGCCTCCCTCATTTTCCAAGTTTTTCAAGGATGAAGAAAATAATATGTAGGGGTCAATACAAAAGATACCATTGGGTCGAAGTGTTGCTAGCTTGCCATTTCCCATAATAAGATAAGAAAATCATGAACTTAAGATAAATCAAAATCAGAAAGTACCCCAAGTAAGTCTGTAGGTATCAGATAAAAGTCATTCACTGGATCCATCACTTTAATTTTTCTACTGTTCGTCGTTTATTAGTTTTTTATTTATGTCGATATCAGGGTCCTGGGTTCGAAACCCGGTTCGGTCATGGATGTTATAAATGTTTGTGCCGTTGTTGTATGGTTTCTATAATAAAAAGCCTGTAGTGCTTGCTTGGAATCATAACAATGTTCCTGTAAGCGTTATTTATTTATTTAATTATTTTTCGAATTCAGCCGGTAAGTAACTATACAATCAAATCTGTAAGACCGAATATCTGAGATGTCTTGAGCGTGAATTAAGTATGGTACTTGCTTCAAAAAAACACCCAACGCCATCTATTAAGATGAAAACAATACTACGATAAAATTATGAACACTAACTTTAGAAAAGGTTAAAAGAAAGAGGATTTTTAGTATTTGCCGACCCGGTTGGTGTAATGGTTACCACGCCGGACTGCCAAACCAGAGTCCTGGGTTCGAGTCCCGGTTCGGTCTTGGATGTTATATGTTTATGCCGTTGTTTTATATGGTTTCCACAATAAAAAGCCTATAATGCCTGCTTGGGATAATTAAAATAATGTTTGTGCCTGTGAGCGTTATTTATTTATTTGTTTAATTATTTTTCTCGCGTTCTCCGCTGGAGAATACGCTTGCCCGGTGTGGGGCCGATCTGCCCACACCAAGCTGGTGGATACCGGCACTAAACGAAACATGTCGGATTATAACTGGATGCTTGAAACCGACTCCAGTACAGTTGCTTTACCCACTGGCTGGCATAGCGCCCCCAGATGTAAGTAGGGCTGTGGCTGGTTCCTCAGAGAGAGCCCAAATGGTGGACGACACACGACATCCCATGCATGGCTTTATTCCTGCGCCGCAAAGGCTGCCAAGCCGATGCAGCTTTATGAAGTGTCTCGACCCCCTGGATACTGGCCCAGCGCAAGCAAGGTGTACTCTATGGCGACAAAAAGTGTCCCTCCCAACTCCATTTGTGTCGCCGTCTGAGAGCCCACGCCTAGACATGACTTGCCTTGGGCGACCTGGAAGTCTTTAAACCGACTTCGAACCCAGGTCGGTCGCAGTAAGGACAACATGGTCAGGTGGGGATACTCGGATGCGCAAAATGTGACTTGCTTGTGTGGACCTCCACAAACGATGGCCCATCTCACATCGTGCCCTGCGTGTCCTAACATCTGCACGCAGGAGGAGCTCATGACCGCTAGCAACGGTGCAGTATCGGTTGCCCGATTCTGGCAAGCTACTATTTAGAGACTTTGTTTAGAATTTGAAGTCGACACGTTAAAAAAAAATATTTTTCCAATTCGCCCAGTACCTATACAATCAAATCTGTAAGACCGAATTTCTGAGCCGTGTTGATGATTGAACCACAAACATACAATTAATATTAGTGAGATACCTAGTAGGATGGTAGGATTAAAATTAGAAAAAAGCCAAAAGAAAACATCCTGCGCTATTACGATTAAGGTCAGGCCCTTAACATATCAAGCCTAACTGCCTCTGTCTAATCCGGTGAAAAATGGATATAGTTGTTGAATGTATTTAAAAAAAAATAAAAAAAAAATATTCTCGACCAAGAATCGAACCTCCACCTCATGCACGAAAATCTAACCATATACCAAATATACTACACAGCTGTTGTAAAAACGGTTGAAAAAAGCAAATACTATTTTCATCACTGAAATGGGCTGACGTAACCTCAGGGTTAAAAGCTACAAAAAAAACAAAAGAATTAAAAAAAAATCACTGAAATCTACACAAATGCATCTTTCAGCGTCAAATTGGCGCTAGTGAGCATAGAATAAAAACGTGGTACATGTTTCAGCATTTGTAAATTTATCTGTAGTTTGTAATTTATCCCACAGGAACCCATTACTGGGATAAAAAGTATCCTATATGTTAATCCAGAACACATTCTATCTGCGTGCCAAATTTCATCAAAATCCATTCAGCCGTTTATGCGTGCCACAAACATACAACATTACAACCTTACAAACATCGTCACAAACCTTCACGTTTATAATATTAGTGAGATTATTAGTTCTTCTTCGTGATGGCATTTTTCATTACTGAAAACAATCAAGTGTACTGGCAGATACTAAATTATCTTTTAAGTATGATTATCACTGAACGGAACGCGTCGGGGCGCATTATATATATATTACTTTATTTTTTATATATTTTACTTAATATGCTGACACTTTTTTAAGAGGTTGATCAGACCATCAAACAGCTTTCTCTATGGGACTAACATCGAAATCGCGAAAAAAATCTTCTGCCCCATACAGGGGTCTACCCGGACGAATACTATATACAATATTCTTTGTTCTTGACCCGATCATTCGAACGTCGCAATTGCATGAAAGTTATCGTTCCAATGTCAACTCTATTACAATGAAGTTCGGACCGGAACCGAAACGGTCGCGTTATATCGAAAATCTAAAGTCCGGATACATGGCCTGGTCAGCACTCGCTGTCAATTTGCGTGCATTTTCTTCTATCGACTCGATGGCATGTCATTTTATATTTTTCCAGCCCAGTATTTTGCCACGCAGATAGCACTACCAGCAGCGTCCATACGCTCCATTCGCGTGCAAGTTTGCGTTCTCCTTACTCCGGCCGACTTGAGTTCGGAGCCTGTTTAAAGACCTCCAAATCGGCCTGGGTAGTTCATGTCCTGGGGGAAGGCTTTCCGAGGGGGGGACAAACGGGTCGGGTAGCGTGCTCTTCCTTCGCCAGAGGTCACATCTAGCTCGAGGACCATTACCAATACCTTGTATAGGGTGGACACACTTCAGAAAGTTTTTGCGGCTCTTGAGCCTTTGAGGTACTGTGGAGTATCTGAACATAGGATGCCATGGATCAACCTCGAGTTTTGCTCTTTCAATGCGTGCATTTGAAACAACGGCTGAGGCGCATGTATGCGCCTGGATTCCAGCGAATAATTTCGTACGGAAGGACGCAGTCGGCTATTGCCGAATGTTACATTAATAAATGTAAAGCTCATATCATGCGACAGCCGTAGGGCTGTGGAAGGTTCCTCAGAGAGAGCCCAAATGGTGGACGACACACTACACGGACGGACCGCAGCACGGACTACAAACTTTGAGTCAAGATAACTTTAGAACTAAACATTTAAAAGGAAATCACAGATATTGGCTTCCAGATTGTTTTAAAACCATTCATTTTTTACTTTAATTACTAAATGTTTAAACTAAGCTTCGTTTTGTATGGAGCGCCGTAGAAAAATATATTATCCCCTTAATCGAATCGGGCGCAAAATGCACGGCGGCACATCGCATCGGCGGCATAAAAAACCGACCCTTATTAATTTGTTAGAGTTCGTTCGTTTGTATTTTAGTAATAATTTACGGTATTTCAAAATAGTTTCTTACCTGTCTTATAATTGCTTTAAAATATTAGCTATTATCCAGTCTTGCGTAAAATGTGTATTACATCACACTGTGTGATTACACCGTAAATAAAAACATTCCGAATTAAAAATCGAGTTTTAGACATCTTTCGGCTGCTGATTTGAAATCATGATTATATTCTCTTTGTTTGAAATTGGCGTGCAGTTTTTTTTTTAATTGTACGTGTACGTAGTACTTACTATCTCTATGCTCCTGCTTTGGTTGCACTGTAATTCTCCAAAATGTCAAGAAATTTGTAGTTCGAATCTTTTTTTCTTGTGGCCAGTACTAAGGTTTTTTTTGTTATGCAAAGGTTTTCTCCATGGAGTTTGAAAGATTTTATAGCCAAAAAGAAAAACAATGTTATACTAACAATGCACTGGACATTGATAAAATTTATAATTATTGGTATTTATTTTGTAATTTGTTGTTATTTTCGTTATTTATAAATGAAACAGTCTTCAGAATTAGCTTACTTTATTACAAGTCTTTTAATTTTAATTAGTGTTACTTACTTGAAATTGAAATGGCACCGTACATTGGTTGCACTTGCGGTTACATGTTTATATCTCCGGCTCCCGTAAATGTAGCGAGATAAATTATATACCAGATTTTAAGTCAGATCATAAGCAATCAAACAAAAAAAGTTTCATCAAAATCGGTTCAGTACTTTTTGCGTGATGCTCGTTCAAACAAACAAACAAACAAACAAATAAACAAACAAACAAACACACAAACAAACAGACAGACAAAAAATCCAAAAATTGGTGATATGGACTCAGGGACACCTAAAAACCATATCGTAATTTTTTTTTTGCTAATATCTTCAATGTACAGACAAACTTCCTGCTACAGTTTTATAATAGTTTAGATTAGATATAGAAGATACATACATATCTTGGACATTGTCACACAAATTATCTAGTCACATTTAAAGTACCTGGACTTGTATTATGATGACTAGACAACGATATAGAATACATATATAGATACAAACATCCATGACTCGGGTACAAATATTCATATTCATAATATAAATATTTGTCCCTTGCGGGATTCGAACCCGCGACCCTCAGCGCAGCAGGCAGGTTCACTACAGACTGTGCTACCGGGCCGTCTCATTATTGTCGGTGATTTTAAAATGTGTCATTTCTAGTGCCCTTTATGTTACTCGTATCTTAATTGCTTTCTTCGACTTTCGTACAAAATCGAAAATCGAATTCGCGAATTTTAAAAAGTATCAACTCGATGTTGTTCATTTAGAAATATTCTACAAACTGATTTCATGTAATATTTTTGTAATTCGTCTTTCTCGTTAACATTCGGATCACCTTAAACCTTAAACTGTCTCTAAGTATAAACCATCGGATTAATGTAAATATGTATCTTAAATTTATGTATCTAAAACTTTTGTAACCTAATTGTGTATCGTCAAATTTCAGTTGAATTATTTGATAAATCAATATAATTTTTAAGTGGAAATTAATTTTTGGGGTAACATTTTTTTATATTCTTATTCATATATTTATTGCAATCACATGGTACGGTTAGGTCTTAAATGTAACAAATTTTGATCTACATATGGGCACGGCAACATAAATAAATAAAGGGTAACTAAAATGTATTATATAACAAATAAAATCAAATCAAACAAAATTGTTTACAAGTAAATTAAAATCAATTAAATAAATCAAAATCAATCAAATCATCAATTAAAAAAATTTAATCAGTGGGGACCGTGAGGTTGAGAACGAGAATAGTAGGTATAGGTATGTATAATAATTTGAGTAGCTAAAAATCAGATCTCAGAAAGAAAGTCTTCAATTTTATAATAAGATTTACCAATTAGGATACGTTTTAATTTTTGTATAAATATGTGATCTTTTTTTTCGTTTTTATATTTTGGTGATTCAGTTTTAGTGACACTTTTATTATATTGAAATCCAATATAATTATTTGATGATTGATATTATTTCCAAGTAATTCTTATTTAATTTAGGTGACAGATCTACTATTTTAGGAACAAATATTATTTATTAGGCCACTGAAAATGCATTTATTAGGTAATTGATAAAAACATACACTTTAAAAAAATGTACGAATACGAGAATACTTACACGGAGAAAAAAAATTGTAGCTATACTTATTAAGGTGGTTTCAGTCCATACAAACGTTTGACGCACAATACGCGTAGGCGGAATTAATAAAAGTAATATTTTATGTATGGAAAAATAGTTTAGAAAATCTAGTTGCCGCGTAACAAATAACATTTGCATTTTATAATATAATTACGAAGATATAAAGCTTTTAAAACTTTGTATGAAAAATTTCAAAGCTTTATATCTTCGTAATTATTTCATAAATTGCAAATGTTATTTGTTACGCGGCATCTAGATTTTCTAAACTATTTTTCCATATATACAAAGTTACTTATATTAATACCGTGTACGCGTATTTTGCGTCAAAGTTTTGTATAAAATTTACCCCTCTGCAACCGCCTTAACATTGGTTTGGTTAACAATTAATGAATATTCGAGTTAAAGTAAACAGATTTTAGTTAAATCTATGTTAGGTACTTACTACCTACCGGGATTAGACATTTGTAACAACAAATATAATTTAGTTGTCACATATAATTATTACAACATTCTATTTAATAGAGACCAGACATTTCTCTCCATGTACAATAATTGCAACATAATAACTTAGGTCTTGTAGGTATGTATTTAAATGTTATCTTTTCTGCTATTTTGTAGATGTTTAGTATAGGTAATCTATTACCACGCTAAATTAGACTAATCCATACTTAAATTATTAAATAAATAAGGTACATAAACTGAACTTAATCGAAACGAAGGTTTATGAAGACAAAAGAATATAAAATTGAAAATTACTTTGTATTTTGTTGACAGCTCACGATTGAGTTCGATGTCTTTCCGAAATTTAACGGAACTACCTAAGTACTTAGTTCAGTTAGGTTTAACAGTAAAAGTTTAACAATACCTTAACCTCACGACAAATAACGTAACTCCAACTTTAATCGCTACATAACTACTGACAAAAACCTCCTTTTTTGAAGTCGGTTAAAAACTTACTCTTAGGCCCGATTCGACCAAACGCGAGTAAAATTTATTCTTAGATTAAGTCGCTGATTACTCTAGAGTAAACTGATTTTGCGTTTTACCAACCCTATTCTATGAATAAGTTGAGAGTAAATTTTACATGGCCAATTTTGACGGTGTAAAGCTTATACAGAGACTAATGAAATGTCAATGTCACAAAATTAAAAAAAATGTAGTAAAATGAAACCTAACAAATTAAAACTGTATAACCTCACATTGCAATAAGTACGGATACAACGACCTGGTTCTTTAGGTGGATTATACATTCGTTCATTTAGTATGGGTTTAGTGTGGGTGAAGACAAGTTAAGTTATTTCGGAGTAAACACGAAGAGTAAAATTGATCCGTGTATTGTTAGCATATGCTCACGACTATATTCCCCGAGGGGGTAGTCAGAGATATTCTATATATAAACCTCAGAACATCCACATGTATAGTCTTCTATAAATCAAAGTTTGGTCGACTCCGGCCTAAAAGAGTTAACAATTAATCTTATAGTAACTAAATACTCAAAAAGCTACCAACTATTTCAATTTGTTAAAAACACAATTTTAACATTTTATGTTGTGAATAAAACTTTTAACTATTATCATCCTTAACTCTCTATAATAAAGCTTCCAATTGATTTGATCGAATACAAAAATTTTATTGGTAGTCTTTTGCCGCGTCAGGAAGAACTTTTTTTTTATTAAAATGTTTTTTTTTAGATTGTTCGATGGAGATTGTATTACAGAATGTAAAACTATATTATTATGGTGTTAAATATCACAAGAAGTATGGGAAAGCGAATGGTGTGAATATAGGTTACGAGCTTTTACCCGCGTCTTTGTCCGCACATATACAGGGTCCAACTTGCTGACGGTATTTTAAGAGGATGCTCAGAACATCAAACTGAACAACTTTCTCTATTGGAAAAAAATCGAAATCGCATAAAAATTACATGCTGTCCCATAAATTTTGGTCGAGTAGGATTGCAGTTTTGTATGGAACAGCAGATTTTTTTGTGATTTCGTCCTTGGTCCCATAGCAAAAGTAGTTCAGTATGACGGTCTGATCATCCCCTTAAAAAACCTTCAGCATATTAAGAAGAAACCAGATTTTATGTCAAATATAAGCTTTTAAACAAAAAAGTTTCACCAAAATCGGTTCAGTATTTTCGCGTGATGCTTGAACAAACAAACAAAAAATTCAAAAATTTATGATTTGTTGAAATCAGGCACACCTAAAAACCATGTCGTAACTTTATATCTTTAATGTACATTGTACAGACACACTTCTGTTACAGTTTTATAAAAGTTAAGATGAAGTGAAATACAAGGTCTTTCTTAATAATCAGGGGCCGTCAGATGAACAGTTTTAACAATCATTTGGTTAATTTAACAAAACGCTTGAAAAAAATTAACAAAAAAATTGGTTGAATTTAACAAAACATTTGATTAAAATCGGGTAATCTTTTTTTTTTTTCAGTGCAGTGGTTACAAATCGTAGCATACTTATTTGAGTATAATACAAACAGGTATGTGCGATAGAGTTGCAACAAACTTGATGAATGTCATCACTCGAAACAATCTAGAAAGTAGAATTATGTGCTGAGTTGAGTTGAAGACAGTAGATAAAGTCCTTGTTCAAATGCTATCTAAAATGTACGTGACGTGACATGTACTTTAAGATCTGTTGATAGGTAACTGTAAACTTTATCTTCATAACGAGCGTTAACCCGCGACTTCGTCCGCACAAATTATATACCAGATTTTAAGTCAGATCATAAGCTATCAAACAAAAAAAGTTTCATCAAAATCGGTTCAGTAGTTTTTGCGTGATACTCGTTCAAACAAACAAACAAACAAACACACAAACAAACAGACAGACAAAAAATCCAAAAATTGGTGAAATGGAATCAGGGACACCTAAAAACCATATCGTTACTTTTTTTTTGTTAATATCTTCAATGTACAGACAAACTTCCTGTTACAGTTTTATAATAGTATAGATAGATAGATAATAGTATCTACACAGAGAAAAATATCTAGACGCTTTAACTATAATTTTATTGGAAATCTAAGTGACAACTGTTGTTATAAGTCGAATTCTGATAGATTAAACTAAATTTTTTCTTTAAATACAGGTTGTTACGGTAAACAGTTGCATTACTTTAATGGGTGATTGTAATCATGATACTGAACAACTTTCCCAAAGAAACCTAGAAAATTCGCAACCATTTTTTTCGACTTTTTATACAAACTTTCGCTCAGCTGATTGCATTTAGTATGGAAAGTTTCATAGGAAATGTTGTACAATATCATGGGTACCCCTTACAGTAATGCAACTGTTTACCTAACACACTGTATAATTTTTTAAAAGTTAAATACGCCGTCTTTTAATTAGGTACTAAAACAATGTTAAGGTCGTAATCAAATAATTAACTTTCGCTAAGGAACAATGGGTCGAAAAACTAGCAATTTTTATGACCTGCCATAGATAATCGATCGGCTAATCCACACGTTTGTATGGAAGGTCCAAAATTTGTTCTAGTTTTTCGACCCATATTTACCTGCACCTGACCAGACCCTCTCCCATGTGGTAAATGAGTGCACTCTGCGATGTTTCCCCGGTGGAATCGAAGAACTTCACAGGCTAACCCCGGCAGCGGAAGACTGGCTGAAACACCTCGATCTCGAAATCTGACCCCCCCCCCCCCCCCTCCGGATCCAAGCAGAAAGATAAAAATGCCATACGATATGATGATGATGATGACCCATATTTCTCAGGGGAAATTGTTTAGTTTCATTCCCTTACCTACCTATGCGCTATGCGAACGTTTTTAAACAAATCTGGAAACTTTATGTTCATCATAATCAGTATTTGAATCTAAACAAGGCAAGTTAAATAAATAATGTTATTAAAAAACTTGTATTAAAAAGCTGGTAAAAAAAGCTTTTAATGCATTCAAAAACGAAAACGTTTAGGTGCCTACATCTTAATAGTTAGATATAGACAAAATGTTTACACCTTTATTATAACCCAATAGGTAAAGTAGAAAATCTTTCAGCAACCTGTATTTACCAACGCAAATGCATATCAACTGATAACGCATGCAATAGATCTGAACGTGAGTGATGACGTTTATCTTTATCAATTTATCACTTCTTGTTTAATGAAATTGATTAGAAACTGGAGAGGAAAATTATACATCGCTGATAAATGTTTCCATGTTAGGTTTGTTGATCTAGCGCCGTTAGAAGGCGGTATACGTTATGGCAATTTAGGGTGGGTGTAATAGGCAAGATGATGATCACTTTTATTTTTGGATAAGTAGCAATGTGTCCCGTTCCTTTTCCCGTATGATCCCATCGTCAAATGGTCCTATAGTCAAATGGTCCAATTCTCATATAAGATTCCGTTCGAATTTGGTCCCATTATAAAATACTCTTATTAACACGTTCGCGGACATTGAACGAGACACAATAGAACTTTTATTGTTATCACTGCTATAGCCGGTCAGTGTCCGCGAATGTGATCTCCTATTTGGGGATAATGCTGTACTAGTGCATTCTAAAACAACTAAGTATACCGTTCATAAATCTATACTATTATAAAACTGTAACAGGAAGTTTGTCTGTTAAGTTAAAAAAAAAGTTACGATATGGTTTTTAGGTGTCCCTGATTCCATTTCACCAATTTTTGGATTTTTTGTCTGTCTGTTTGTTTGTGTGTTTGTTTGTTTGTTTGAACGAGTATCACGCAAAAACTACTGAACCGATTTTGATGAAACTTTTTTTGTTTGATAGCTTATGATCTGACTTAAAATCTGGTATATAATTTGTGCGGACGAAGTCGCGGGTTAACGCTCGTATAGGAATAAAATTAAAAATTAATTTAATTTCAAAATTTTACCTATGAACAAAAACTACAGCAAACTGATAAAATCAGAATATACCTACTTTTTGGTACAAAAGGGAAACGGTCTGTACTGTTTGTGGTAAGTAACTAATTGTTAAATCCACAAAAGTAAAAATAAATACTTCCCAAAAATAATAATTGAAATGAAAGTTTACAATTATTTACGTTAAACTTTCGCACATTATTGTTTCGAAAATCCGTTAAGAATTAAATTAACCTTATTTCTACCGTCATACAATTCCAACGGTTTTACTGAAAACATGTTTTTTTATTGTTTGAAATTCAGGTCACATGCTGCTTTCATTTGTTTTGTTTTCGTTGAACAACTGAAAGACCATTGGTTGAACTCGTTTTTCGTCTACAATAACATTGTTGTGATTACTAGCTTTGGACATGGACACAGCAATGTTAGGTTACAGAGAGTGACACACTACCTACTCAAAAAGCTACATAATAATATAGTATATTAGAATAGTTACCTATGTAATCTAATTGAAATACCTACCCAACTAACAATTTGGTCGTATAGGTGTCGTATAGTCGAACATCAGACGCATAAAGCACCAGTATATGACGAAATTACCGTAATATAACTTTTATAAGTCAAAATAGTCATATAAATGTGGGCCTAATACGACCAAATTGTTTGCTGGGTAGTATAATAAGTCGCTATCCGCGCTCTGTCCTCATCATTCCTGTTTCTCCGCTTCATCATCAGCCTATATACAGGGTGTAAGTGACAGCCTAGCAAATACTGAAACGGTGAACTCAGACCATCAAACTGGACAACTTTCACTATGGAGCCTACCTCAGGAAACGCGAAATAAAATCAGCTGTCCCATACAAAACTGCCGTACCTGCCCGACTTAAATGTATGGGACAGCTGATTTTTCTTCGCGTTTCCTGTGGTAGGCTCCATAATGAAAGTTGTTCAGTTTGATGGTCTGAGTTCACCGTTTCAGTATTTGCTAGGCTGTCACTTATACCCTGTATAGTGTGTATAGGTCCCACTGCAGGACACAGGACAACCCTCAAGGCAGGGTGTACGGGTGTTAGTCAACCACGCGTGCCCAATGCGAATTGGTAGACTTCACATATGCATAGGAATTTTTTCTTCAGCCACGGAATATCTAAGAGTACATCTTCAACGTATGCAGGTTTCCTCAGAAATTCAAAGACGGATCTTAATATGCTAATAATGTACCGACTTACCTAAGATACACCAAGTATACAGTTTTATAATTACCTATGTAGGTTATATCATTAGCATTAGACTATTTGTTAGAATTATTCATAATTAACCTGACTAACGATATAAATATACCTAACAATTCAAAATGTGTCAGTTTCCAAAACTATGCAAATGATATGAAAATCGCGCAGCCGTGCAATGCATCTGTGCACAAAATGGCGGACGGCAAATTATGAAATAAGTTAGGTACTTCAGGCTTATTTCAATTTAAATGTTATATTAAAACTAGAATCCGTTCTGTTAATCTAGATTGGATGCAGTGCTAGCAAGTGGTTTATCATGTTCATAACAGCAAAAAAAAACAAAATGAAAAGGTCTTGCCACAAAAAGTAATCACTCATGGTCTGCCTACAAATTAACTAACAATTAACGAAACTTTCTAGTTTTGCGTTAATTCATTAACACATTATATAATTCCTTTTCTTTTGTGGATGGTTTGAAGTACCAGCAAACTTGGAGCTTTTTGTAATGTAACTTTTTATTACTTTATTGATTCAAATTTGTATTTTTTTTATACACACAAACGTGTGTAAAACGAATGATATTTATTTGTGAAAACTTTTAGTTGGCAATGTTGTTTTATAAAAATATTGATACCATACTATCCTGTAATTAGTCCGTAAGTTTTCCTAAAATCAATAGAATAAAATAAAATAAAAATAAAATAATCTAACCGTTGACCTCCACGCGTTTTCTGCGTCGTGACGTAGTTTTTCCACGACATAAATAGGGTAGGTACTACACTGAAAAAAATGTTTTGTTAAGGCGGTTGCAGAGGGGTCCATTTTATACAAAACGTTGACGCACAATACGCGTAGACGGTAGTAATATATATAACTTTGTATATAGGGAAAAATAGTTTGGAATATCTAGATGCCGCGTAACGAATAACATTTGCAATTTATAAAATAATTATGAAGATATAAAGCTTTGAAGTTTTTCATACAAAATTTTAAAAGCTTTATTTCTTCGTAATTATATTATAAATTGCAAATGTTATTCGTTACGCGGCATCTAGATTTTCTAAACTATTTTTCCACATATAAAATATTACTTTTATTAATTCCGTCGACGCGTATTGTGCGTCAAACGTTTGTATGGACTGAAACCACCTTAATATAACCGAACTTCAGTGACTCCCAAACTGTTTTGTAGCACATAACCAAACGTTTGGTTAAAATAGCATAACTTTTTGCTATTTATATACAAACGTTTGGTTATGTGCTACAAAACAGTTTGGCAGTCACTAAAGCTCGGTTATATTAACAAAACATTTTTTTCAGTGTAGGTAGTGTACCTACTTCAGACTTTTTTCGATAAGGGCATGACCGATCGAATTCGGTTGCACGACTTGATTGATTGATACACTTGGCTTCCGAACTCTTTCTGGCGATTACCACGTCCAAGGTTTTTTCTTCGGAAAGTATCTGGCCAAGATCCCAGGAATCTAGTAAAACAACAAGCTTCATAAAATCGCGCTGCGATACTACAAGGCGCGGCAGTGTGTGCGTGCCCATTCACCGATGAGTTCACCTAAACGCCGCCGCGCCGCTTGTGGTCAAAACAATTTATGGGCGAGCGCGTCATCATTTCGTGCGCTCTGTGGTATATTTACTCATATGGTAAAACAGCTTACCAGTAACCATGCTAGCACAACCATCTTAGTACAAACTAAGTGGAACGCTGATTTTCCATGGACAGCGTCCGCCATCTATCGGTGATGTATCGAAGCACTATGTGTTGCACTAGGGTTCATATCGGAGTAACAGCGCACTACACCTCACGCGCTGCGCTGTAGTAGTGAGAGATTTCGCCCATATAAATTACTGTCTTGTTGGTCTAGCGGTCTAGGCAACCGGCTGACGATCCGGATAGCTAAGGTTCGATCCTCGCGTCGGCCGATCGTCTTTTTCAATTTATTTCATTATGTGGCGCCCCCTAGTGCTAATAAGCGGCAACGCAATTAAGACGTCCTAAAATTCAAGGCGAGTTACCTATCTATATCCAATATACATATTAATCTATGCCAGTAACTTTCTAGTCCCCGCGAACATAATTACAGGTCTGAACTGACATTATAATTTCCCTGTCTCGAGGCATCTCGGGACTCAAGTTAAATTCGTACCGACGACGGCGCAGCGCGTTGCGTTTAGATATTATGCTAATGCAATAGTGCAGTTTATGTTAAACATTGTGAATATAAGACTATAGTAAAATATTATAACCTAAGTAAGCGACCATACCTACGCTACGGTGATTGGTGGTAGTGATATTACGTATATTAAACTGGCTTATTTTGGGCAGGCTCCGAGCCAGCACTAACGGTCTCCTGAATGTGTTCAAAGACGGGAGTCCCACCGGACTCCCCGCTGTTGCATCACTGGGTGAAGCTCCACACCGGGTTTTTAAAATAAAATGTGTTTTTTTTTGTTTTTTGTTACTAACACTAGCTTTAAGATAAATGTATACTAACACTATAAGGTCTAACAAAATTAGCTGAAACTAATTTAAGGGGATGATCAGACCATCAAACTGAACAACTTTCTCTATGGGACCAAAATCGAAATCGCGAAAAAAAAATCAGCTGTTCCATACAAACCTACTCGACCTAAATGTATGGGACAGCAGATTTTTTTTCGCGATTTCAATATTGGTCCCAGTGGTAGAGTAAGTTGTTCAGTTTGATGGTCTGATCATCCCCTTAAAATAGTTTCACCTAATTTTGTTAGACCTTATATATGGGCATCTTGTCTGAAATAAATTATTTGTATTTGAATTTGAATAAACTGTAGTCTTTGGATATTACTAGCAAGGACGCGACGGTCTGAAAGGAGACGGATACAACTTCATGCATCCCTGGCCCCGGGTGTAAACAAGATGAAAGTTGTTTATTTTGAATTCTTCTTCTTCTTATCGTGTGGGCAGAGCCCTGGTGTCAGAGTTTTTTCAGACGGCCTTCCGGCCTCTGACGTGGTTTTTTTATGTAACGACTACTACTACCAGAGATAGTAGCCGGGACCAACGGCTTAACGTGCCATCCGAAGCACGGAATCATTTTTCTTTTCAGACAATCAGGTGATTCAGCCTGCAATGTCCTAACCAACTGGGGAAAAACGCACAAAGTGACATTTCACTAGGTGTCCCCCGTGGGAATCGAACCTACGACCTCCGTGTCGAGAGCCAATGCTCTTTACTTATTTAATAATATTACATTTATTTAATAATAGCCAAGCCTTTATTTCAGAAAAGTATTTTACATTTTTTACAAATTTTAATATTTTTTTACGTAATAACTTTTCACATAATCGCTGAATCCTCTCAGGCTCAGACGACATCGACAACCTCTTTTGTTTGCCCATATTTGGCAAAGGCCTCCTTCAATCTTCTCCATTCCTCTCTGTTTCTTGCGAGTCTGGTCCAGGTATGGGCTGCTGTAGATTTTAATTCGTCCTCCCATCTATATCTATACTATTATAAAACAGTAACAGGAAGTTTGTCTGTACATTGAAGATATTAACAAAAAAAAAGTTACGATATGGTATTTAGGTGTCCCTGATTCCATTTCACCAATTTTTGGATTTTTTGTCTGTCTGTTTGTTTGTGTGTTTGTTTGAACAAGTATCACGCAAAAACTACTGAACCGATTTTGATGAAACTTTTTTTGTTTGATAGCTTATGATCTGACTTAAAATCTGGTATATAATGTGTGCGGACGAAGTCGCGGGTTAACGCTCGTCTTTTATATTGCCTTCCCCTTTTTCTAGTCTTATATATAGGGTACCAATTTATGATTTGTTTGCTCCATTTCTCTTTTCCACTTATTTATTTACCACAGAATAAATACTTGTACTACACCTTGTAGAAGTTACACTTCTAACTAAAGTTGTTAAAAAACTTGTTACACTACGGAACCCTAAAAAAGGTTTTGCGTTTTTTTTTTTTGAAAAATCTTGTCTTATAGTAGATAGATACCTAGATGCACGCAAATTGATTACGTCGAATTAAATTCAAATTAAAAACACTGTAACAAAGTTGAAAATTTAATTTCAGATTTACAAGGGTTGGCAAATAAAAATATCATTTTGTCTCCGAATCAAATTGCGATGTCTTGAATTTTAAATGAGGTATAACTTTTTTTGGGGGAGTTTTTGAGGTTAAATCCATCCATTATGTATGAATGGAAAAGTTGTACGTTGATATTGAATTTATCGAAGTGTTGGAGATAGATCTCTGAAACATTAATCATATTATAATATTTTGAAAATCGCCCAAGTGGGAGTCAGACTAGCGCACCGAGTGTTCCGTACCAATATACAAAATAAAAGGGTATTTACCAATGAAATAGTGTTTTCCTTCATGTTTATTTCGGGATACTTAGCGCAAACCCAATGGGCAGAAATTGCAACAATTATTTACCCTCGGTTCAATTATTTAATGTTTTAATTTTAACATTTTAAAAATTATGCAATTATTTATATTTATTATTATCATTTTATAATAATACATTTTTTTTAGTCGCCCCGTGCTAAACTCCGGGCGGAATACAATTTTCTGTTATTCCCAATATTTACATGGTCCTTTAAAACAAATTACCTCCTCATTTTTTCAAATGCATTACATGAAAAAACGATAAAAATACTTACCTACTTAATATCGTACTAGTGTCAGTTAAAACTTAAAGTTCAAGTTAAACTAACTTAAATAATAACTTAAAATGGACAATCCCTAGCAGCACTTAATTCCTAACTTTCAAACTAAGTTAACAAGTCGACGACATCTCAAAGGGGGGGTTTGTAATGTAATAACAAAGTTCTGGGCACCCCCTCCCGGCTGAGCCGTGAAGATACTGTCAAGAGCAGAGGTTTAAAATAGAGAGTTTGTTAGGGATCATTTATTGTAAACAGTGGTGCGTTCTCTCTTGGCTCAGGGTTGCCTATTTATTAACGTTTTTATTTTGAAAAGTTTATATTAAATTTTAATAAAAATAATAAACGCTTGTACAACTGTTGCAAATGCTTGTAGTACACGCTTAATACGTTGATTGGTAGTTGCAGCAGTAAATCTAATCAAAGTAATAATTTCGAAATATTGTAACAAAGACCCTAAAATTGATATTTTTCTAAACATAATGAACACAATTTTCTACGTAAGTAATTTTATAAATAAGGTACATTATCAGTTATTTTTTATTTTGACGGCGACTTCGTACGCAGTCTCCAGACATCGTAGCGAGATAAAAAATATATATTCAAATACCAGTTTTCAATTTTAATCACAAAACACAAAAAGTTTCGCAACAAAATCAGTTCAAATCAGTTTAATGCGTGAACAGATGTCGGTTGGCATACAACTTGAACTCCAAAATAACAATGAAGATTTAAAAATTTCAACAAAAAAGGCAGAAAAGTCTTTAAATACACCCTTCATCCCTACCCTTTTAGAACACTTTTCCGATCTTCAATTCGATACCAAAAAATTCTAAAAAAGAAAAAAGTCTCTAATCGGCAACCCTACCCCCCCTAATCGATTGTTTACGTCACTTCACAGTAGGCAGCCCTGTCATCGCAGCGTGAACCGATTACACCTTTCAACCGCGCCATTATAACGCGTTCAGGACAGTGTGCGCTCACCTTTATAATGTAGAGAAAGTTCTGTTCTAAGGGCTGCGTACTGTTGATTGATTCACTTATTTTAATTACTTATTGTATATTTTATTAAGATAGTTTATTAATGTATATTTTGTTAGACCTTACATACATAATATAGAATTACGTAGACTTATATAATAAATAATAATAATATATTTTAATTAAGTATATTTAATATTTTCATTATTTTTTTTAAATAAATTTCTCTACTAATGGGTCGGCATGGAGGATGCACTTTTATAAGAGAAAGTTCTTTTATGGAATTTTGCAGAGTTACAAACTATCATAATTCTCGGCTATATGTAGTTCTTGGACAGATTCGACCACCCCTTTTATTCCCGTGGGTGTCATAGGTTTCCTTTGCATTGTTTTTTTAAGGCGTATGACGAAGATAGGAGGCTACTCCTATCACTGCTTGATGCGTCTCCATCTTGAAATGGATGGACCATCTTGTTTGGACAATTCTTCGGAATGTTGATATTCTGATTTTTCTACTGGGTATTTAAATAAATTATTACAACTTAAGTTTTTTTATCTCATCTATCTTATTTAAATAATTAGAAAAAAATAAGTAAATACAACTTTTTTTCATTTATATTTTCTATTATTTAAATAAATTAAAATAAATAAATAAAAAGAACTTAATTTTTATATTTAAATTAAGGATATCTCTGACTATCCTGGGAAAACATTCGGTAGAAAACGTTTAAATGTTCAGTCATAAATTCATAGTAAATGCATGCATATTATGCTCACTACTATATTTATTCCTATGACAAATAAATACATATTCTTGATTTATAAGTTTTTGTCAAAACACATTATTTTCTCTATTATAGCCCTCGCGCAATACTATAACAATTTTTACTTATTTTAATATTCTTCTTCTTATCTTGTAGGCAGCAAGCCCTAATATTAATAAGAATTAATATTAATTAACTAACATTAATAAACCATATCGTTAGCATACCATAAAAACATGCGCATTTAATTATTAATCCATTCCATAATTTACTATTAAAACAAATGTAAATAATGTTAATAATTAATGCAAGACTTTAAATGTGAGGTCCCTAGGACCACCAATCAGTACACAGTGGACTTAAGTACAGTGAGGAAACTTCAAAGTAACTTAAAAACACATTCCAAATGCTCACGCACACCACATAATAATAATGACTGCATGAGCATGACATGGAAAAAAATTGATCTCAGCGAAAAAGATTTGTCGTAACGTACTTTTTTCGTTTCTTCCAGCGAACCTGTGACATTTTTCAAAGTACATTATGTACATAATGTGCCATATGGAAACAAATTTTATATTGCACCAATTTTTAGTAGAGTGAGGAAACTTCAAAGAAAAATAAAGACACATTCCACATGCACAAGCACACCACATAATAAAAATGACTGCATGAGCATGACATAGAAAACATTTGACCACGGCGAAAAAGATTTGTCGTTACGTACTTTTTTTCGTTTCTTCCAGCGAACCTGTGACATTTTTCAAAGTACATAAGGAAACAAATTTTATATTGGACCAATTTCTAGTAGAAGTGATTGTTTAATTAATCATTATTATGGTAATAGTTATGGTTTTTTATGTTTTACGAAATTAATGCTTCGAGATTCGTTTGTTCAAAACACATCAGCAACAGCCCCAAATTTTAAATTTAGCTATTATCTCGTTCTAAAAAAAAATTGTAAATTTTTTTTTGCACATATTTAAGGCTTTACTACCATTATACATACTACAAACATGGTGTGAATATTTTTGTCTACTTAGAAGGTTTTGAAAAATACATTCGTATTTTCTAATAAATATCTCATTTTTTAAATTTCAGTGCTTATTTTATTACTCAAAAATAATTTAAATCTTAGTTAAATGAGGTCATTGGCATTAATATCATTAATTTAAAAGCCTTCTGGGACACACAATTTGGATTTCTATGTTTTTTTAAATATGTTTTAAGATAGTCTTTTTGTCACTAAATGGTGCAGCTTACAGTTTAAAAGTCCAATTAATAATAACGCCTAACAAAACTCCGTAAAACGACTGAGCTATTAGCAATGCAGGCAGGAGTTTCCATTCTGTTATAAAATAATTATCAGGTAAGGTGGTCCAAAACATCGTCGGTAAGGTGGTCAAAAAAAACTTCGGCGGTAAGGTGGTCCAAAAAATAAACTTTATGACCGTATGGACCAATGCAAGTATAGTATAAAATATACTTAGTAATAAAACAGGAACAAGATTGTATTGTCAATAAAATGTATTTTGTTATTCTTATGGGCGATAAACTTATTTTTATGAACTCGTATTTTGATAAGACATTTTAAAATGGCGTTTTGAATTAATACTCGGATTGAATTGGAGTGTCTCCGTGTTACATTGTAATTCGTATTTACTTTTTTTTACTGCATCCGTGGTCTAATGGTTAAGAGCATTGGCTCTCGACACGGAGGTCGTGGGTTCGATTCCCACGGGGGACACCTAGTGATATGTCACTTTGTGCGTTTTTCCCCAGTTGGTTAGGACATTGCAGGCTGAATCACCTGATTGTCTGAAAAGAGAAATGATTCCGTGCTTCGGATGGCACGTTAAGCCGTTGGTCCCGGCTACTATCTCTAGTGGTAGTAGTCGTTACATAAAAACCACGTCAGAGGCCATAAGGCGGTCTAAGAAAACTCTGACACCAGGACTCTGCCCACACGATAAGAAGAAGATTCGTATTTACATAAAAAAAGCCTAATAAATAAATAAATACAGCGTTAACAATTACACTTTGGATTACAAAACTTAATTAACGAATTAGCCAAAACGGTTTCCACTTATAAGAATTACATTAGGTATCTTACCCAAATGTGGGATCAACAGTGAAATATCGAAAAATAATCAGTTTTTCCATACAAAACTGCAAACCTACTCGACTCAAAAGTATCAATATTATTCAAAAAAACTCTTTAAGAATTTTCACATACGGTTTGATACGGTTGTGAAAATTCACTCCAGCTGCAGTTTTGCCTCATCATGCATCCGTCAAAATTTAATGCGTTTCCTATAAGAAACTTTACAAGACTATATCAAGTTTGACATCAGCTGTCACTAAATCACTCATCGATTTAACAAGGTTTTAAATTTTGATAACTTACCCCTCCAAATTCAACTTTATCGCTTTGCAATAAGACTACATAAAAGACCTGAAGACTTTCTTTATAAAATATTTTGGAATTAAATTGTAAAACAAAAAGTAACCTACAAAATACTTTGTATTAAATAAAAAATTGCGAAGCAGGTGGCTTGGACACCGGGCCCTCTTGATTTTGCACCTGTTTGCAACATGTTTGGCACAGTCAGCGACGAAAGTGGCTTGACCATAAGATGTGATCCACTCCAGTCACACGGGCGCGCATGAGAGCGTGATTTTTTCGGCTTACATTGCATGATTTTTATGTCAGGTATAATCACACCATTCACACCTCGGACGCTTGGCAGTAAAAAAAAACTGACAGGAGAAAAGCATGTGCGATAGTAAGCGAGTGTGAGTGAGAGACGAATACATCATTGCATTTAGTTCTGCCACGCTTTCTACCAAGAGGGTGAGGTAAAATTGGTGGGGGGCAAGGAGTGTCTGTACTGTACCATACTTTTTCTTCTACTGTTGTATAATTTTACCTTTTATGCATAATAAATAAAATGTGTCCTACATTTAATAGTGTGCACATAGATGGCTATCTTCCCGATATTTTAAGTAAATAATCTCTCTCCTCGTACCTCACTTTTGCAATTCAAATTGTAACGGAGCTATGAGAGAGCTGAGTAAGCAATAGCATCGATCAAGTCGATGTACCTATAGGAGATATAGGTCAGCGCATGCGACCTAGCACGTCACAAGTATGACGACCAATCAGAAGACGAATCTGTCCAACGCGTCATAGCGCGTATCTAGTAATAAACCAATAAGATGGCGAAGACGACACTGCACGTTTCGTATATTAACCAATCAAATGGCTAGTCCTAAATCGCACTATCAAAGTTAGCAAGAAACTTTGCACAAATACAACATCCGACTAAAAACAGTCGGATAGTGGTCCCAGGCATTCCAACTAGCGTGGAAGACCTCGCCCTTTCCTCATAACAATATTTATTAAATGACCTGTAGGTCCAGTTCTAAATGAACTATCTTATCTTATCTTGCATGATGCACAAAATGAAACTCACCCTGGATCCCAGCTGCAGAGCATGCGGAGAGGATGAAGAGACTATGTAGCATGTTCTTTGTGACTGTGATGTCCAGGCGGTAAAACGCATGTGCCTCCTCGGAGATGGATACCCGAAACCAGGAGATCTTAGGTTTCTTCCCCTCAATGGTGTTGCCTCCTTCATTGACCATGTATTTGAAAGGTGAAGAAAACAAAAAGTATTGGGGCTAACACAAAAGATCTCACTGGGTCGAAGTGTTGCTGGCTTGCCAGCCCCCACAACAAGATAAGATAAGATAAGATAAGATAAATGACCTATGTCTATGTACCAAATTATAAGCAAATAATTGATTGAATGTTAGTATATTTATTGATTATTGCCGAGTGGTGTCGGCTAAGAATAGCACCACCCCATTTCCTCCCGTGGGTGTCGTAAAAGGTGACTAAGGGATCTACCGGAGGATGGGCAGCAGGATCCTCTGAGTACACACATTCAATCCAACTGCGATCGCCAACCCGCCTGCCAAGCGTGGCGATTATGGCAAATCCCCCCGTTTTGGGAGAGGCTTATGTCCAGCAGTGGAAGTCTGTTGGCTGATATGATGATGATGATGATGATATTAGTGTGTACTAACAATCCTTGCCTTTCTAATTCTTCTAAATTTTCTTCATTTGGGATCGGATGAACCGACAGCCACACGGTGAGGGCATCATAGATGTTGACGAGGAAGAAGTAAAGGATAGGAAGCCTACATGAAAATATTCCAGAGAGGCACTTTTGTATATGACTGTACAACTGGCCTTGACTGGACAAGTCTTAATAAATCGATCGGTGACTTAATTCACTACCTAGAGATAACTTATTATGCTTATGAGATGTTTTTATATCTAGCCAACTGGATTTTATAGTGTAACTAGTTTTTACTGAGAATCGAAGCAATTGGTGCATGTGATACCGTAACTATTTGTTGATGTTTCTTTTGTATAAGTTTTTAATCGTATGAGTAAAGCCGTTACGTTTGAATATTGTATGAAGTTAAAGTAAAAACCGTTGTGGTCTAATTGGCTAGTGTAAACAAAATACAAAAATACAAAAATTCTTTAATTTGCTCACCACAAACACAAAACTAATAAAAACAAATAAAAATATTAAATTGAGTACAAGAGTTTGTGGGTGGAGACTGGTGCTTGGTAAGTATGTGTACTTGGGTACACATATCTGTACTTCAAGAGTATAGGCGCTAGGACTCCTAGTATACAGGGTGACTGGTAATTCGACCTATTCCTTGAAAGGGGTTATACTAGAGTTCATTTGCAACAATTTTTTCCCAGTTAACTGGGGGTCGAAAATCGCTTGTTTTCGAGTTCTCTCATTTTTAAGAATTTTTTGAATATTTCCGTTTTTCGACCTAAAAATGACAATTGTGAAAAAAATACTCCACTCTCTGCACTCTGTAAGCATTTTTCTAGTAGCTGATGAATGAGCGACTACTTTAAACTAAAATACATGTGAAAAATACCCAAAACCACCGAAATAAAAGGTTATAAACCGCAAGACAACAATTTTTTATTTGGATTTTGTTTCAATCCAAAGAGGATTACTCAAAAAAAATTTATGACACTTGGCGTACAAATTGCGGAAATAGCTTCCTCAATTCCTAAGCTTTCCAAAAAGATGCAAAAGTTGTGTACTTTAGTTCAAGTTTGGAAAATAAACCTTATTAAACACGCAGATGTGAATTTTATTCAAAAAGTTATTGGTTTGGTGAAAATAAAAAAAAGAGTAAAATAATAATGTTTAGTACCTAATCATATGAAATTACAAATTTTGTTTTAAAGTTTTACATTTAAAAATCACAAGTCTTGCTCAAATTGTCTTCCTCCGTTACGTATGCAAGCACGAAGCCTGCGACGTACTTCGCTTACTGTCACTCGAGTTGAAAGCGTGTCTTTAATTTGTTGGGCAGCTGCCAAAATCCTCTCTCTTAATTCTTCTTGAGAAGAGATAGGTGTACGATACACCAATGTCTTCATATGACCCCAAATGTTGAAGTCGCATGGAGTTAGATCGGGACTCCTAGCCGGCCAAGGGATCGGGCCGCCTCGACAAATCCATCTCAGTGGATAGTTCTCATCCATCCACTGTCGCACGCCCCGGTAATAGTGGGCTGGGCAGCCATCATGTTGATACACCAAAGCTGTTCTTGTGGTAAGCGGCACATCCTCCAGCAGCGGACGTAACTCTTCTCTTAAAAAGTGTTCATAGGCGATGCCGGTTAGGCGTGCCGGCAGAAAGAATGGCCCGATTAAATTATTGTGCACGATTCCCATCCACACATTAAGTGAGAATCTGTGCTGGTGAGCTCCTTCGTTAGATTTTCTCGGATTCTGACCTTTAGGGGCCCAAAAATGCAGATTATGATAGTTTGTAATACCATCACGGTCGAAGTTCGATTCATCTGTCCACAAGATTGTTTTTAGATACTCAGGGTCTTCAATGTCTGCATTTATTAGATATCTGCAGAAATCCATCCTTCTGACAGGATCTCCCTCCTCGATAGCTTGTACTGGCGTGTAATGGAATGGATACTGCCGTGCTGTGTGCTGAGTGAACCAGACTTTCCACTGAGACATACCAAGCTGCCTAGCCACAATTCTTGTTGAAGTAGTGCCGTCTGCTTGAAAACACTGCAAAATTTGCTCCTCTTCGATTGGATCACTAACGCTAGGTCTACCAGCGTCGGTTTGGCGACGTCGAACCGATCCCGTTTCTCGAATGCGCCGATATGTCGTACCAAACACGCTGACATCAGGTAAACGGCGGGTAGGAAAACGTCTTTGATAGTCTCTTCGAGCAGCAGCAGCGTCACCATCACAAAACCCGTAACAATACATGATATCCGCGTATTCTTCATTTTGGTAAGCAGCCATTTGAAAAGGAAGCTGTTTTAGCGCAGAATTTAAGTTAGTTAACAACGACATGTCCGAACTCCAAGATGGTTGAAACTAACTGATTACTTAATGAATTGAGCAAATGAGTGGGCCTCGATTGTGAACCTTAGTACAAACATTCCCGAATACTTACAAAAGAGAAACAATGTAAGCAATAAAATGAAAGAGACAAAAGCAAATCGGCATCTTGTAAGGTTCGCTTCTAGGAAATCCGCTACCTGCTCTGCCATTGTTAACAATTTTTTTCAAACTCTTGTCAAAGTAGACAACATTTGCACCTTTTTGGAAAGTTTAGGAATTGAGGAAGTTATTTCCGTAATTTGTACGCCAAGTGTGATACATTTTTTTTAAGTAATCCTCTTTGGATTGAAACGAAATCCAAATAAAAAAATTTTGTCGTGCGGTTTATAACCTTTTATTTCAGTGGTTTCGGGTATTTTACACATGTATTTTAGTTTAATGTAGTCGCTCATTCATCAGCTATTAGAAAAATGCTTACTTAGTGCAGAGAGTGGAGTATTTTTTTCACAATTGTCAGTTTTAGGTGGAAAAATGGATTTTTTCAAAAAAAATCTTAAAAATGAGATAACTCGAAAACAAGCGATTTTCGACCCCCAGTTAACTGGGGCAAAATTGTTGCAAATGAACTCTAGTATAACCCCTTTCAAGGAATAGGTCGAATTACCAGTCACCCGAGTTCAAACCCAGCCTCAACCAAAGCGCTTCTAACCTAAGTCGATCGGAGTGAAGAGAACCTGTCCAAATAGGGTTTTATGGATGGGAGCCTCAGGAACGATTTTGCTGCTACTCCTCAGATTATGGTTCATCTCATATCCTGCCCTTCCTGCCTGGTCACCTGCACGCGAATGAAGCTTATGTGTGGCATAATATTATTATGCTGAAAACACCTAAAAATTACTGTCATTGACTGATGGGAGAAGAAAAGCCTACTAATCAATCAGTTACGCTTACCAGGTTTTAGGAATTTCTAAAGGTTTATTTAGGCTCTTTGATGATGGACAATATAATATAGTATAGCGAAGAATCCTGCATGGTTTTTGTTGAAATGAAAACGAAATTTTGATGAGTAGGCATTATAAAGTTCACAAATACGTATTGGATATGGAGTATGGCTTAGACCTAAGCCTGCACTACAGTTATTGTGATAGGTTTAAACTGGCAGAGGCTGATGATGATTTCCTACAATCCTAAAGAACATTATTACAGCTCGTGATTGTAATTTGGTTTTAATTAAAATTGTACCTGTATTACGTTATAAAAACAAAATGTTATCGACAATCCGAGGCGATAATTACCTTTCTGCGCCGGCGCAGCCTTGCTATCCTCGTTAGCATTCCAAACATGGTGGTACAAGGTTACTTTGCTACTAATACTGTATAACTTTGTATAAATTGATGTTTTTATTATTTTGTGATGTAAGGCCGCTAGTTTGAGGTATAATTCTGGTATTTTTTTGGATTTTCTTTGAAATTTTTTATGAAAAATTGCCGTGAAGGTCAAAAAAAAAAATTGTCTATAGATAATTCCAATGGCTACTCGATGAAATAAATGGAACTGCTGATTTTTTTTATTTCAATGTTGTTTTCAAGTTTGATAGTCTGAAGCACCCCGTTTAATATGTAACATTATTTTAATTTATACCCTGTATAGTGTATACAGGGTGTAAGTGACAGCCTAGCAAATACTGAAACGGTGAACTCAGACCATCAAACTGAACAACTTTCGCTATGGAGCCTTCCTCAGGTTTGATGGTCTGGGTTCGCTGTTTCAGTATTTGCTAGGCTGTCACTTACAACCTGTATAAGACTCTTTATAATATTAAGGTGGTTGCAGAGGGGTCAATTTTATACGAAACTTTGACGCACAACACGCGTAGACGGTATTAATATAAGTTACTTTGTATATATGGAAAAATAGATTAGAAAATCTAGATGCCGCGTCACAAATAACATTTGCAAAGATATAAGGCTTTGAAATTTTTCATACAAAATTTTAAAAGGTTTATATCTTTGTAATTATGTTATTCGTGACGCGGCAACTAGATTTTCTAAACTGTTTTTCTATATATAAAATATTACTTTTATTAATTTCATCTACGCGTATCGTGCGTCAAACTTTTGTATGGACTGAAACCACCTTAAGTATAGATATTATAGTTTCCTATACAATAGATAATCTCATTCGTGAATCGCTCTACCATTGTGTCTTGTCTATGTAAATAATATCGTGATCGGAGTGTTAATGAAATGAATTACTATGTTGCTTCGACTTTACAATCTTAGGAACAAGATTATCAATCCAGTCCAGAGTCGGAGAGGCTGGTAATCTGTAATACATATTGCTTGGTACGGATACCAGTCTCTCACAAAGACAAAACTCATAAATGAAATATGTACTCTTTTCTTGTAACTTTTTTGCTGTCTGTGTGAGAGATCTAAATAAATATTTTTATTTATTATTTATTTATTTATTTATAATCAAATAGTTTTTGTTATGACCTCAGGTAACTTAGTCTGCGATAAATCTAAACTATTATAAAACTGTAGTAGAAAGTTTGTCTGTACATTGAAGATATTAACAAAAAAAAGTTACGATATCGTTTTTAGGTATCCCTGATTCCATATCATTTAGATTTTTTGTCTGTCTGTTTGTTTGTTTTGGTGTTTGTTTGTTTGAACGAGCATCACGCAAAAAGTACTGAACCGATTTTGATGAAACTTTTTTTGTTTGATAGCTTATGATCTGACTTAAAATCTGGTATATAATTTGTGCGGACGAAGTCGCGGGTTAACGCTCGTACATAATAATATTCTATTTTAATACGACTCGACACACGATATGCGACACAATCGTAAACCGAAACAAAATTGAACTGATTTCATTTTGGGCCTAATGTGAACAAAAACTAATGCTATATTATTTTAGAACCTGTCCGTCTTGGCATTTATAATTATGGCGTGAAAGCTGTAACTGTAAATTTTATTACATCAAAAATGTATGAAAAAGCTGATTTTTAAAACCTTAATAAAACCTATGAAAATGGTTCTTATCAATCCCCGCTACCTCCGATCCCCGCTACCCAATCCGCCGCTTAGCCCCAGCAACGTCCTATGCCGAGGTCCGTACCCCTCTGGGTGCCCCTAGGTCGGTTGCTTAAGTTCATTCATTTGGCTCGGTAGACCCTTCGTGGTCCGTCCAACAGTCCGCAGTAAAAAGCAGTTATTGCAGTGCTGATCTAAAAAAAAAAAAAAAATTGGTCCAACATATTTGGTGCCATACTAAAAATGCTTCTTCTTCTTATCGTGTAGGCAGAACCCTAGTGTCAGAGTTTTTTCAGACCGCCGTACGGCCTCTGACGTTTTTTTTTTATTTAACGACTACCACCACCAGAGATAGTAGTCGGGACCAACGGCTTAACGTGCCATTCGAAGCACGAACTCATTTTTCTTTTCAGTCAATCAGGTGATTCAGCCGGCAATGTCCTAACCAACTGGGGAAAAACGCACAAAGTGACATATCACTAGGTGTCCCCCGTGGGACAGTTAAGATCTAACCTATTACACACTGTATAAATAAGTACAGAGTAGTTACCGACATCAAACATACTAATCAAACCAAAAAAGTGAGACTCAATAAAACCACTTGAATAACACCAAAGTTAAAACCTCTTTGAACTCTTTAAACCACTCTTAAACGGTCGGACAAACGATTTTTTTAACACCACCATAATTTAACTGAAGATGTTAACGTAAACACTCCATCAAAAGAAAACATCTGAAGTTCTCAACTTAACTGTTTATGTTTAACCGTAGTTAACTTGCATCTATTTTTAGTTGGTTTAAAGGGTAGCGTACACTGAGATAAAATAATAATTTATTACTTAATCCATAAAATATGCTGTTCCATAAAAATCCGGAGGGTAAAAATGATCGGACACTTGATACGAAACGACAATTTCTTTAAAACCATACTGGAAGGGAAGATAGAGGGGAAGAGAGGCAGAGGAAGACCTAGACAGAGTTATCTGGCCCAAGTGAAGCAAAAGGTTGATGTCGTATCGTATCAAGAACTCAAGAGACTAGCGGAAAAGAGACAGGATTGGCGAAAACTCCACCGACAAGAGCGTAGCTCTTAAATAAGATGATGATGATGATGATGATAAAAATCTGCAAACCATTCTGATCCAAATGCAAGGGACAATTCCCCTATAAAATATAAAGTTCCCTTATAGACAGTTGTTCGGATCGATGATTTGATCATCCCCTTAAAAACCGTCAGCATATTAAGAAAGACCCTGTATTTTTGTGTTAGATACTTATATGGCGGTGCTACTTGAGAATGTTCCTTGAGTACCTATATTTCCGAAAGCGACGGTATCGCCATCTCTTGGCATCTTTGCTATAACTTGTGGGTGCTGACATCTGTAGCAAGTCCCCACACATATTTATAAAAAAATCCGTCTTTCATACATTATTAATCATAATCAGTTTTGGTTTCCTATTGTGTTTTGTATTTTGTTTTGGTGTAAATAAAGTCATTCATTCATTCATTTCATTTCTAGTTTGAGTCCGTATCACACTTGGCCGGTTTTTATTATTTTGTAACTTTAGAGTTTGCACTTTTTGTTTGCAAGAGTATTATAATTAAACGCACATGCTTACAATCAAAATACCTTTCTAACAATATATTTTTTTCTTTTACAGGTAATGACAACTAATAAAATATTAACCACGATAATCCTGAACGAAAAAGACCACTTAAAACGTAAGTTCCTAATAACTTTCTTATTCACCAACTTGCTTAACTCTCCATCTTTCCCCGTTTAAACTAATACCAAACTAACCATTTAACTACCCAAGTGTACGGTTAGCCTAAAAGCCATTCACTTAAGGTCATTTGCCGCCATCTTTTGGATCTGCTTTGATATACAATCCGCTTTGGCTAAGCGCAAGCTTGCTAAGTTAGTCGCTATCTTTAGTAGAGATGGAAGTTTCGGAAAGGAGAACGCCCGATCCCGTTTCTCCTACAAAACTGATAAATTTTAATTTGAATTTTATAAAATATGCCATTATAGAAAAGGATAATTTCCATTTCCTTGGGAAGCACGATATTCCTCCTATCCTGCGTATAATTTCAGCTATCATACGATTTGTATGTTGTGTTTTTTGATCATACATATTCGTCAGCTGCGAAACGACCCGAAACGAATACACTTCGTCACGTGGGCAATGTCTTTTATTATTTTGGACTAGTCAGGGGTGAAAGAAAGTTATAACTTTCCTATAGACTATACGGATCCTTCACCTGTAGGACCAAGGCCTCTCCTCACAAATGAGAAGGAGTTCCGTTGAAGACAAGATGCTAGCAAGAGCTAGAAACTCTACAACACGCATCTTTTAAACAAAACAAAATATATAAAGTGCAATTTCAAATACAATATTTAATTGCATAGTATAACCACAGCCCGGACACTGCATAAAAAATTTGAAATAGACAAGATGACGTCAGCACATGCGAAACCAAAGAAATTGAACCTGGGTTGAACCTCATCTGGCAGCACCGCATCGCCTTTTTCTGTCGCTCCATCCTTTTCTGTCACTCAGAAACGTCATTAGACGAAAGATAGACGGTGCGATCGCGTTCCGTCTATCTTATTTGCTCTAGCAAATGACGTTCCTGAGTGATAGAAAAGGATGGAGCGACAGAAAAAGGACATGCGCTGCTGCCAAATGAGGTTCAAACCTAAGTCTTCTTAGGTAACTGCCAGGTAACCAGAGGGCGATAGAGGGGGTGAGGTATAAAGTTGGTGGGAGGAAGGGAGTGTCCGTAGTGTATGTAGTAATAGATACTCTTTCTTATACTGTGGTATATGTCAAGACCTGACATTTTGGTCATGAGAAAACGTATTATAGTTTCACAGTTACAATCCATTCAAGATTTTTATAGAAAATCTTTAAGCCAGTGGAACTTCGAAACAATAAATTTTCGTTTCATATTCAAAAAACCAAACACCACACACAATACGATTCATCTAAATCCCCAAAGTCCCCAAATGAACCTCGCAGAAAAGGTCAGTAATTTGTACCATATTGTCCCTCCTCCCAAATGATAACCTCCAATGCGAAAATATTTTCTGAACAAAAGGGATCAAACAATGCCTCCTGTTAACTTTGGTTACGATTAAATTTCATTCGACATACGAAATCCCTTTATAACATTCTTATTATCTTAACTTTAGGAACGAAAATGACTTCTTTCGCAAGTCTTGAGTAAGTATAGATTTTTTTGTAAAAGAGATAAAATGCAAATGGCGTCTTGTAATTTGTCGTCATTATCTTTTTTTGTCTTTTGATAAGTAATTGGACGATGCGAAAAGGAAATTACAGAATGGACGGCGAAAATTTTTACAGAATTACGCTACAATGTCTTTTGTACTTTCAAGTAAAAATTATTTTGCAGGGAATAATCATTTTGTGAATCAGAAATCAAAATGATAATAAATCACATTAATAAAGTATAATTGATTGATTGATTGAGTAAAATATCAAATTATTTAACGCGGAACCCATACTATAATTATAGGACAAAGTATTGGACACTCAATCCTGAGGGTCCGTGTTCGATTCCGCACGGAAGACCGGCCATGTACCAATAAGTTTTTCTAACGTATGTACGTAAAACCGACAGCTTTCAAACGATGAAGGAAAACATCGTGAGGACACCCGCATAGTATGCTGAAGAAGAAATTCTGATGCGTATATAAAAGTCTGCCAATCAGCATTGGGCACGCGTGGACTAAAGTCAATTTATCCTCCTTGATGGCAGGCTAGGGCTGCAATAGCGGTAAATATTCGGTGATTGAACTGCTATTGGACTACGTACGAACCATAACTTTTGACACAATCGGTATTGCGCTAATCGCGGTACTGCTCTTGACAGCCGTTAGAGCCGTTTTGACAAATTGCTCAGACGTTATTGGCAGTCAGTTACATAGAGAAATTCAGCACAGTTGAATAGTAATTGGATTGCAATGCGATTAGAACTGAAATGGGATAAGAATAGAACTTCGATGTTTTAACTTAGCGCAATCGGGCTCCTGAGCCCTGCAGTGAGTCGTATGAATATAGGTTGACAATGATGATAAATAAATATGAAAATGGTAATTTTGGTAAAGCATTTTCTGATAAAATTGTCAGCTACTGGGTGGTTGTCGGTACACTCTAACCACAACACTTTAAATTTCAGGCCTTTGTTTACAGCTTTATTCCCATCGGAATATTGTCTATTGACCAACATGCAAAACCAACTAAGGAAGTACACAACCCTTCCATTTGACATATGTACATAAGAGCCCACCATACAACTACATATTAACAATAACTACACATATGTAAATACACATTTGTCAAGATTTAGGCCAAACTGCCCGCTATTGTCTCACGTCGTTTTCTAGTACAACATGACTATTCTAACGGGTCACTAAACGTCTAATTTCCACATGTGTAACGATGTACCCCAGAGTACTAGGTATTAAATTACTATCAGCATAGCATAGCATATGCTCACAACTATATTCCCCGAGGGGGTAGTCAGAGATATTCTGAAACTTCAGAACATCCACGTTTCACTAGTACTGAAAAAAATTACCATATTATACATTATTAATTATATCAGCCGTCGTTGTTCCACTGTTGGGCAAAGGGCTCCCTCCGTTCTCTCTACTCGCCTTGGTTTAGGCTTCCATAGGCCAGTTATTGAAGAAGCTATCGATTTCTTACCGCCATCTTCTTCTAAGTCTGCCTCGACGCCAATTTTGCTGGGGACCAGTTGGTGGTGGTTCAATATACCTACATACCTCACATTAATTACCATAGCCTTACTCTATAATATATTATAGGAAATATAATGCTTTTCAATCTATCATTGAGCTTGGAGCTTTTCTTTCCTACCAACTTAAATATGTCAGTAATGCAATAAGGTTTTATTATCCTGTTAAAAATATATGTAATTATCTCATTCTGTGGACAGACAAAATAACCAAAAGAGCGAAAAATGAGTACATAATTATGTTATAAGCGGCGGCGGTCTCTCATTGCTTTGCAGTTACAATGGCCTTGATATAAATTAAGTAGTTTCAGCGATAATTCAAGTTTTTTTATAAAGGAGAGAGAGAGGTGAATGGGGTGCAGGAGGGGAAGGGGGTGGGTTAGTCAGAGCCCTATTAGAGTTGCCGCGTAGCACAATATGCAATATCATGGTAATCTCGTCCTAGATAAACAAACCGTAACCAGGGCATGTATTGTACCCATATTTGTACCAGAATGAATATTTACTATTCACGGATTTGATAAACGCTTTTCCGATTTGTTAATTACCACTATTTTCGTAATTACTGGCTGGTTTTTCCCTCCAGTTGAGTGAGTTAGGGTAGAAAAAAGTTACTGGGAATTAAAATTCAAGAGACTAGCGGAAAAGAGACAGGATTGTCGAATAATCCACCGACACGAGCGTAGCTCTTAAATAAGAGGATGATGATGATGAATTAAAATTACAAGTACTTACTGTAGGTACTTATAATTGCACGTGGTTTCTTTGGTCAGCAAAACTACAGACGTGGCCATTTCGCAAAAATACTTAGGTTCAAAAATTTAATGAATGAAGTTATAAAAGTTTTTCTGTTTTACAGGGTGTAAGGAAAAGTATCATTAACCATTAAACCACATACTCCACTCATCAAACTGAACAACTTTTACTATGTGAGCAAACCTGTCAGCGCAAAAAAAATTCAGCTGTTCCATACTAAACTGGAATGCCCACTCAATGTTCCATAGAAATCGTGAATGGGTACTTGACCTGAGTGTATGAAACAGCAGATTTTTTCAAGATTTCGATATTGGCTCCATAGTGAAAGTTGTTCAGTTTGATGGTCTGAAGCCCCCTTTTTTATGAAACACATTTAATTTAACACCCCATCATGTTCTTTTAGGTTAGTCATTCGCTTAAAAAGGGCACCTTTCGATTAAACTTTTTGATAAGAACGAGATTCGAATGAGAATCCTCTCTTCGATTATATCCCCTGAAAAATCTTCCAACTACAACTCGATTCACGCAAATCCCTTCAGTCAAGCTATTTTCGTCCTAAACATCTAGTCATAAGAACTTTACTAAGGGAATTTTTACGTGGATTAAACCTACTCACATTTCATTTATCATTGACCGCATACGTGCCTAGAATCACAAGTCTATATTCAAATTTGAAATTACAAGCTTAACTTTCGCTTGCAGAAAATGATGTCGTGTCAATTCGAACTCTTATTGCGATGATGTAGAGTTGAGTATGGTTGAACTTGAGTTTAGTAACTGACGTTTTCTATTTGCAAACTTATTTATGAAGGAAAATACTGCACTGTGGCTACTGCGCTGCGGTGATCTGTTTTTTCCTATACCTCCTATCTTCTATCACTAAGTCTTTTGCTGGTTCCAACATAGATTAAGACAAATTCGCTGGGCTTCATTGCCTAGTTAGCCCAGTCATTTTACGGAGTTTTGTTAGGCGGGGTAGGGAGTAATTATTAATTGGACTTTTAAACTGTAACCGGCACCATTGAGTGACAAAAAGACTATCTTAAAACATATTAAAAAAATTCGCTTCCCAACAAAGAAATAAAAATTGTGTGTCCCATAAAGCTTTTTGACGACCCGGTAGCAGAGTCTGTAGTGAACCTGCCTACTGTGCCGAGAGTCGCGGGTTCGAATCCCGTAAGGGACAAATATTTATATGATGAATATGAATATTTGTACCCGAGTCATGGATGTTTGTATCTATGTATGTATTCTATATCGTTGTCTAGTCATCATAATACAAGTCCAGGTACTTTAAGTGTGACTAGATAATTTGTGTGACAATGTCCAAGATACCTATATTGTAAATTAATAATATTAATACCAATGCACTCATTTGATTTAGATTTAACAAAATAAATTATTTTTGAGCAATAAAATAGGCATTTAAATTTAAAAAATGAGGTATTCGTTAGGAAATACGAATGTATTTTTTAAAACCTTCTAAGTAGACAAAAATATTCACATCATGTTTGAAGTATGTATAATGGTGAAGCCTTAAATATGTGCAAAAAAAATATATTTAATTAGAACTGTTGCTGACGTGACTTTTTTTTTAATTTTGATACATTTCGGAGCTCAAATTTGCTGCCCCATACATTTGAGTCAAGTTGTGTTTGCAGTTTTGTATGGGACATCAATTTTTTTTTTCGCGATTTCGATATTGGTCCCATAGAGAAAGTTGTTCAGTTTGATGGTCTGAACATAGCCTTAAAATAGTTTCAGCTACTATTGTTAGACCATTTTTTTTTTCAGTATTATTTACAGGAGTTACATTGGTTGGAATAAGTGTTGGGCCTACGTCCTAAAAGAAAAGACATTCAAGTTTAATATTAAAATATCCGGGAACTGTAAGTAATTCGCAGGTTCATCGAAATTGAAACGTAACCCTCAGAAATAAAGTCAAATTCAAAACAACTAGCTTCCAGGGAGTAAACGAAGAGTTCATAAAAGCGAACGCAGTCGTTTGCCACGTTTACGAGTTCAAACGCACCAGTAAAAGTCCCTTACTAAATGTTCTAGAATGAGGAATTTTTACAGCTCTCCCACCACACTACCTTCAAGGCATGTTCGGTTTCACATCAAACTTTTCATTATATAAATAAATAACACTCACAGGCACATACATTGTAATGATCCCAAGCAAGCACTAATAGGCTGTTTATTATGGAAACCATACAACAACGGCACGAACATATAAACAACCATGACCAAACCGGCATTCGAACCCAGGACCCTGGTTTGGCAGTCCGGCGTGGTAACCATTACACCAACCGGGTCGTCGAATTCGTAGCTTTTATGAAAAATTACGTACATGACATGTATATAGGGGTACATAATACATAGGTAGTGCATCTGTGTGCTATATATAGGGTGTACAATAAAATGGGACAGTTACTTAAAGGGGTGCTTCAGACTATCAAACTGAACAACTTTCTCTATGGGACCCATATCGAAATCGCAAAAAAGAAAATTCCGCTCTTCCATACAAAACTGCAAACATAACTCGACTGAAATGTATGGGACAGCAGATTTTTTTTTCGCGATTTCGGTATTAGTCCCATGGAGAAAGTTGTTCAGTTTGATGGTCTGATTATCTCCTTAAAATAGTATCAGCTAATATTGTTAGACCTTATATAGGACTAATATTACCTTTTGGTGCCATTTCGGAGCTACGCTCGAAAACGAGAGATGGCGAACGCGATACAATCAAAAGTATAATATACAGGGTGTAATTAAATGCGTTATATACCTAAAAGGGTGCTTCACGCCATCTAACTGTACAACTTTTTCTTGAACCAACTTTGAAATAAAATTACTGTTTGACACATTTTGATCGAATAGCTATTGACATTTTCTATGGAACAACCAATTTTATTCGCGATTTCTGTGCTGGTTCCATATAAAGTTGTTCAGGTTGATTGTCTGAAGCACCATTTCAGTTAAGACGCTGACAACACCCAATTGAGGTCCACTTCAGAAGTTTTTTAGCAAGATCAGAGCATACGATTGCAGCAGAAAAAATATATGTTATATTTGACCGAGTTTCTAAAAAAAATATTGATTCCAAAACACGTTTGAAATATATTTTCTCGACAGAAAATTATTCCAAAGTCACCTCTTTAAATGAACTTAAAACTAAAAATTCCACTAAATGTGCATTAAAATACGTAATTATATTCAAAAAAACGATTAAATATATTATTTTAAAGATTTTTATTGATTCAGAATTTTAAAAAAGTGCTTAGATTTTACGTAAATAATTATTTTCGTAATTTTCAGCTACTTTATTTTACTTTGTCAGGGGTAAACATGAGGCACGGGGGCATGCGAGAGTTGTGGGCATGGCTTATAGTGCGATCGAGCAAAGGTCATCGGCGATATTCAGCGTCTTAACACCCTGTATATTAGCGACCGGGGCGGTCTATCCCGAACTCTTTAGTTATATCGAACAGTAATAAATCCTCAAATCGATTGGAAATAGTCGATGGCCAAACATTTTATTCGTTCACCTCATTTTGTGAACCGATTTGGGTCGGACTTACATCTTCTTTAGGCAAAATGATAAATTGGTTACATTTTCAGTAAAGCCTAGAATATCAATCTTGTAAAAGCTTTCTGAGGAACAGTAAATTCAGTGTTGCCAGCTGGATCTTCTCAAAAGTAACCATAAATAGATAAAAAAGTAACCTTTTGGTGTGAAAAGTAACCTTTTATTTTTTTTCAAGTAAGTAATAAGGTACTATTAAAATTTAATAGACAGATGTTGGTTGTATTAACTTAATAGAACTATAAACAATTCAGTAGCGTTTTCCACGATATGTTACATTTTTCATTCGATTGATTGATCGAGGGAGTAAGTGAGAGTGTGAGTCGTCATTTGTGATTTGGTATACATTAGTGCGAAAGAGAAAAACGTGTTTTAGAAGTTGCACTCACTACTTTACGAACGTTTTGCGTTATGAAATATTGCAAAAAATATGAAAATGTGTTCCATTTCATGGAAAAATAAGAATTATAAATTGATTATACAAATTCCGAAAAATCACCTAAAAGTAACCTTTTGTATCGTGTAACCTAAAAGTAAGCTGACAGAGCTAAAAATCACCTAAAAGGTTACAAAAGTAACCTTCTGGCAACACTGAGTAAATTAGAAATGAAATTTTTGGAAAGATTTCGTATACAGTACAAGGATGAGTTTATAGCATATCGACTTATCATCATCATCATCAGCCTATAAACGTTCCACTGCAGGACTCAGCCTACTTTCAATGAGGATCGTTAGTCCACCACGCGTGCCAAATGCGGATTGGCCTACATTACATACGCCTCAGAATTTCTTCTTCAACGTAGGTAGGTATATGCAAAGTGTCCTCATGATTTTTTTCCTGCACCGTTTTGAGCGCAGTCGGTATTACGAAGATAAGTTTGAAAAAATCGTTTGTATATTGCATGTCGTGCGCGAGGATTCGAATCCAGACCATCATGATTGAGTGTCCATTCCAATACCTCTCTGCATCGCGCCATCGACGCCCTCGGCGTATCAACGTGCGCCAAAATACATGACTAAATGTGTTTTTGGAAATATACACAGTGTAATGTAAACCTACATGCATTACATACCTAAAGGGTGCTTCAGACCATCAAACTAAACAACTTTCACTATGGCATCAACTCTGAAATCGCGAAAATAATTGTTGCATAGAAAAATAATTCAACCGCTATCCGAACCAAATGTACGGAACAACTGATCTTAAATTTCGATGTTAGTTCTGTAGTGAAAGTTGTTCAGTTTGATGGTCTGAAGCACCCTCTTAGATATTTAACGTATATTTTATTTTACATCATGTTACCTTTCGATTGAAGATCAATAGTTTGAAGTTTCAAATGGTCGGCACCACTAGTTAAAAATATTATGTCTTCAACGAACTGAACTCAACCTATTCACCACATCGAACGATCAAATAACAATCAACATACAAAAACAACAAACGAAGAACAATTGGCTTCCTTCATCGACCTTATAACGCTTACCAAATGTTGGTAACGTGCTCTAAAAGTAAACACAGTTTCCTGCGCATGCGATGACTTAATCGAGAAACCGTTTTATTGCTCACTTGGTTATTTTAGCCGTTTGGTTAGAAGGAAAGATAGTGGGGAAGAGAGGCAGAGGAAAGCCTAGACATAGTTATTTAGCCCAAGTGAAGGATTGGCTAGGTAGACCCTTCGTGGTCCCTCCAATAGTCCGCAGTAAAAAGTAGTAGTTGCTCCCTGAGCAGAGCTGTAATAGGCATCTCCAAAAAAAAATTAAAGTGAAGGAAAAGGTTGACGTCGTATCAAGAACTCAAGAGACTTGCGGACAATAGACAGGATTGGCGAATACTCCACCGACAAGAGCGTAGCTCTTAAAAAAGATGATGATGTGATTAGAACAGACCACCCCATAAGTTTCTTCCCGTGGGTGTCGTACAAGGCGACTAAGGGATAGGGTTTCAGTCACGTAAAGGGGTGCTTCAAACTGAACAACTTTTAGTATGGGACCAACACTGAAATCGCGAAAAAAAATCCGCTGTCCCATACAAAACTGCAAACATAACTTGACTGAAATGTATGGGACAGCCTATTTTTTATTTCGCGATTTCAATATTGGTGCCATAGAGAAAGCTGTTCAGTTTGATGGTCTTAAGCACCCCTTTAAGTAACTGTCCCATTTTATGTTACACCCTGTATAAATGCAATGTTTTCTAGTCGGGTAAGATAGGTTGATCAGAAATTGTATTTCGTCTATTTTTGGGTTCATAATATGAGGGCAGTTACGTGCTTATACGTATGCGTCTGGAAGTTCCAATAATACTTAAGAAATTATTATTCAACCCTCACCTGGCAATGATTCAAACTTAAACTAAACTAATTCATAAGTTACCATCATAACTTTACAGGGCAAAGTTTACAATTCAGTAAATGTTTTCAATAACTGTCGAAACACGTATTAACTGAAATTATATTATTATCTATCTAAACGTTCTGAAGCAAATGTTTATACACGCAAAGCTTTATTTGTTAAACATTCAACAGTATACCAAACAGCTTCGTTTGAAGCAGGGTGCTTGCATACTGGTCTATTTTGGTAAACAAAAAGAGGAAATATTCGCGACTGTAGGACCGAATGAGCTGTAACTGGAATGTCTGGGTATAGTGATGTCTGGGTAGAAAAACTAAATGTCTGGAATATCTTGAAAAAGAATAAGAAATAGCGGGACAATCGCTTTTATATGAATGAATTGAAAATCCTTCTGAAACGGTAAAAAAAAATGTTTGATGCCCGCTACTTTACCCGGGGGAAACACCGGGATATAACATAAATAATAATAATAAATAAATAACGCTCACAGGCACATACATTGTAATAATCACATGCAAGCACTATAGGCTGTTTATTATGGAAACCATACAACAACGGCACAAACATATAAACATCCATGACCGAACCGGGATTTGAACCCAGGACCCTGGTTCAGCAGTCCGGCGTGGTAACCATTACACCAACCGCATCGTCATATGTAAACCTTTAGTTTAGGGTATCGAACAGTGAAAACGGCACCCGAATATCACTTTAAAATGGTCTTGAAAATATACAACAGATAGTAACCTAAAATAGTCAAGCTCGATTCTGTTTTTAACGATAGATAACTCGGTAAGAGAGGACAATAAAATTGTTAATAATTAATTTCCTCTTTTACAATTTAAATTCGATCCTCTAGACTAGACAATTTATCAAATATCAGAATCAGAACTTACCAGACGAATTTCGACCATCTTACAACCCTAGCAAGGCACACAGATCTGAATAATTAATCAAATGTCGAAACAGATGGCGGAAATGCAACAAGGAGTTAGTGGAATTTCGAAAAGCGGAATTCTGCGGCAGCTCGAATTGCTTTTGGGTTGATAAAGATGGATAGTAAAGATGGATGATTCTTGGAATTCCAATTTACCAAAACAAATCATTATAACGTAGGTATAATAGTAGTATAATATTGGGCACTCTAGGCCACCTCGTTTCCTTCAGGCTCACCCTGTTCGCCTTCAGTCACTCGTTGACCTAGAGTGCCCAATATTATACTACGAGCTTGAAGGAAACGAGGTGACCTAGAGTGTCCCAATATTACAAAGATATCTTTCGTGAAATCGTTTACTCTTGCATCCACGATGCTTAATTCTAATTCAAAACCTTTCCGATCAAACGCTTTCCTAATGTATCAGTCAGCTGTGAGAGCAATCTGAAAGACTCGCATGTAGTCTGTGCAGATACAAGATTATAGTAGCAGATACCACGTTGACATCGAACACGACAGACGTTATAAATAAATAAGTAATAATGTCTTTAAAAATAGATGATGTTGTGGAAGTAGTTATTGTTAAACGCAATGAATATGGAATTCATAATGTTCAAATAATCGGTTCAGACTATTACGAAGGTATTTTAATACCAATTCTACACAAAAACCAATATGGTACATGGAGTGGAATTTATTATGAAGGACTCAGGGTACCTGCTCGTGTGATTAGAATGAACAATAAATTTATAGATTTCGAGGAAGTACCCAAACCGTGAACGAGCAAATAAGGTATTAGTTATTACCTACAACGACAGGAATATAAATAAACGTTGTTTTCTTACATTACTTTCATTCTTATAAAGACAGCATCCTTATTTGCACCAAAATGAAATTTGTGAAACAAGCACAATCTTTAAAAGTTGAAAACCTATGTTTAAATTCTAAGAATATTACTTCTCGTCATGGAAATCTCCTACCGAATACAATAAGGTGCTTAATTTGTGGACCATCAAACTGCGGAAAAACTAATTTAGTCATTGGACTTCTTCTACATGAAAATGGGTTAAATTATCGAAATGTGTATGTTTATTCCAAGACTCTTCATCAGCCCAAGTACAGATTCTTGGAGAAAGTTTTAAATATGGTTCCAGGTATATCTTTCGCAAAATACCACGAAAATGAGACAGTTTTAAGTCCTCAAAATGCTAAACCTAACTCTGTTATAATATTTGATGATGTTGCGTGTGAAAATCAAAATAATATAAGAGATTATTTTGCAATGGGTCGTCATAAAAACATAGATTGTTTTTACCTTAACCAGACATATACCAAAATTCCCAAACAGCTTGTAAGAGATAATGCGAACCTTTTGGTTATCTTCAAGCAAGACGATGTGAATTTAAAACACATTTATGATGAGCATGTTAATACAGATATGACGTGGTTCGATTTTCGAAAAATGTGTTCAAAAATATGGAATAAGTCGTACAGCTACTTAGTGATTAATAAAGATTGTGATAAAAATAAAGGGTGCTATAGAAAGAAATTTGACACATTCGTGGTATTCGACTAGTTGATAATACATTAATAGTATATAAGTGTATTGCTTTCTTACGTTTATCATTACGTGGAAATTATTCAAAGCTTAGACACGTTACACTAAATTAAATGGAAAAATCTATAAAAAGACAAGTTGTTAATGCAGCTGAAGCTGTAAAAAGAAAGGTACGAAAAATGCGTAATATTGAAACTGATAGAGATAAAACACTTGAAAACGTTTTTAAACCAATAATAAATCCCCTTAATCAAATGTTGGCAACAAAGAAACAAAGCACACAGTCAAAAAAAAATAAAGTTAAAAAGATTAAGTCTTTGAGAGATAGCTATTCCGATGCATCGTCATCTAGTGAACCGTATCTGGATAAAACAATCATGAAAAGGAAATCTGACATTATAAATAATGAAAAAGATTTATCAGATGTAAACACAGATGAAGATGATAATGACAATAATAACAGTTTTAATGACCATGATATTAGCAATATGTCCTTTAAAACTGTTGATTCAGCTCAGAATAGTCCTGCACGTAATGCATCATCATGGTCTTTATCTTCAGAGTTTTATGAAGATGTTCCGTATGGTGTTAGGAATGAACGTGGAAAACTTATGATGGGTTCAGCTCGTGTAACTACAAATGGAGAATATATAACAATAGGTGGGCATACGTATGATAACACTGTAGGAATACGTGAACTGATATTCAAGAAAGTACCTGATACGAACTTGATAACATCCGAAGACATACAAAATTATAAAACCATGTTGATGGATACAAATGCGCATAGACGCGATTTTGATTCAACTAAACCAATAAAGAGCAATAAAGGACGAAAATACTTGAATATTATCAAACCATTATTCAAACTTCGTAAAGTTTCTGTAAGTACTGACGGTAGTGTTGCTCAAGGATCTGGCTTACCGTCTATGAAAAAGTGGAACAAAGATGTGGATTACGTTTACTGGGATGATCCTAACGAATTAGTGGAAAGACTAAAGATATTAATTGCATCTCGAGATGCAGGTAACACTGGACTGGATAATGAAATAATATCGGTTCTAGAAGAGTTGCGTGAAAGTGGAATTATTGTATAATAAATAAAGTCATCATAGTTGTTTTGTTTCATTTGTATATTAACTTTTCAATTGATAGGTTCTCATCATGAATATTGATAAATTTGGCCATCATGTTCATAAACGAATGCGGTTATCTGAAATATTTGATTTAACCGATAAAACTTTGATGAAAACAGAAGGAGGAGAATTCGATTTGAAAAAAACAAGACTAAGAGGTGTTAAAATACCTTCGTCAGCTGATGATGCAGCTAATAAAGAATATGTTGATACTGTTATTAAATTATGTTGTAGCAAGGATGATGCTTCGGCACTCCTTAAAAGTATAAAAGCAGACGTAAACAAGGTTTTAAATCACTTCAAAAAGGAGTACTATACTAAAACTGAAGTCGATAAAATTGTAAAAACAAAATGATAAAGCAGCAAATAGTGAAAGAACTCCATAAAGCAGCTCGAAAAAATTTTATACGAAGATCTGTGATTCTAAAAGGAATTGATGATCTATGGCAAGCTGATCTAATAGACTTTTGTTCATTAAAAACCCATAACAAGGGTTTCAAGTTTATCTTAGTTGTAATAGACTGTGTTTCTAAATATTCATGGGCAGTTCCAGTCAAAACCAAGACAAAATCTGAAATAACAAAGGCGTTTCATCATGTATTGTGTACGAGTCATCGCCGTCCAAAAAATTTACAAACTGATATGGGTACTGAGTTTTATAACGATGAGTTTGAACAATTAATGAAATTATTTACCATCAACCATTATTCTACATTTTCTATAAAAAAAGCTTCAATTGTTGAGAGATTAATCAGAACTTTAAAAAACAATTTGTATCAAACCTTTTGCTTGAATGGTAGTTATAAATGGATCCAAGGACCGCTAGATGATGTAGTAAGGCTGTATAATAATACAAAACATCGTATTACAAAATATAAACCAATTGAAGTTACTCAGGCTAGTGAAAATATAGTAATGGGTAACATTAAAAAATCACAAATTTTTATATCAAAACCTGATAGACAGAAGCTCTTTGCAGGTGATTACGTTAGAATAAGTAAATATAAAAGTATTTTTCAAAAAGGGTACACTCCAAATTGGTCGACAGAAATTTTTACAATTAAAAAAGTTAATAATACTATTCCTATAACATACATTATTGAAGATTTACGTAAACAACCTATTCTAGGAACATTTTATAAACAAGAACTTCAAAAAACCAAATATCCTGATGTATATTTAATTGAGAAAATTATTCGGAAAAAGGGAAATAAGATATTGGTTAAGTGGTTAGGTCTCAGTGATGATGAAAATAGTTGGATTGATAAAAAGGAAATGGTATGAACTTAGTATTCATTACCTAATGAGATATGCAAGGAGGAGGTCTTATTAATAAATTAATAAATAATCTTCCATTCGAGTTACACTTACCTGGATATAATTTTTGTGGACCTGGTACTAAACTACAAAAGCGATTATTGCGAGGTGATAAAGGTGTTAATGAGCTAGACAACGCTTGTATGCATCACGATATAGCTTATTCTAACCATCAAGATTTGGAAAATCGACATAAAGCAGATACAGTGTTGTTAAACATGGCTAAGCAAAGACTTAGATCAAAGGATGGTTCGCGGGGAGAAAAACTTGCTTCTTGGATAGTAACTAAAGCCATGAAAGCTAAATTGAAATCAGGAGCAGGAGTAAAGGGTTTTAATAAAGCTGTTTCAAAAATCAAGTCTCACCTCAAAAGGTCAAAACCTAAGAACACGAAGGCTGCCATCAAATGTGCTTATTTTGCAGCAAAAAAATTTCTCGCTAATAACAAGAGAGTTCGTTTACCACGCGTAATACCACTCCCAAAGACAGGCGGAATTCTACCTTTACTACCAATCTTTGCAGGCCTTTCAGCCTTAGGTACACTGGCAGGAGGAGCAGCTGGCATTGCAAAAACTGTGAACGATTATAAATCTGCTCAACAAAATCTAAGTGAATCTAAACGTCACAACAAAGTGATGGAATCTATTTCATTGGGAAAGGGTTTATACATTAAATCACACAAGAAAGGCGCTGGACTGTTTATTGCGAGTTCAAAAAACTAAACGAAAGGTTACCTAAACGAGCCCTTACCAACTTAGATATTATAAAATTTGCTAGAGATATACCGTACTTTAGAGGTGTTTTTATGAAAGATCGATTACCTAAAACGCCTAAACCTATCGAATGTGGTATTGTTAATTTAGATAATTCTGATGGTGATGGAACTCATTGGGTAGCCTATGCGAAATTAAATAATTATTGTGAATATTATAACAGTTATGGTGATTTGAAACCTCCTTTAGAGATTGTTAATTATTTTAATCTATTCGACATTTTTTACAACTACAAATGTTATCAAGAGTTTAATACAGTAAATTGTGGTCATTTATGTATTTCATATCTTATAAATTTTTGGAATAAACATATAAAATGAGAAAGCTGGTTTAATATTCAACATTAATATAATGTCTTTCACTGTATCAATAACTGGTAATAAATCGATTTTATCTAATAATTATTATCCAACTTTACAATTAGAAGGTCAATATGAATGCGCTTTATTGTATCTATCAACCTTTAATTCTATTCCTAATATTGATGTTAGAAATAACAAATTTCATTACGGCAATAATGAAGTTATCGAAATACCCGAGGGAGCCTACGAACTCCAGGACATCTGCGATTATTTGAAGGCCAATATAAAAGATGCAGTTTTCAAATTACACTGTAACAATAATACATTAAAAACATCAATTTTTTGTACAAAAGAAATCCATTTTGAAAGAGAAACTTCTTTCGGTCAACTTTTGGGATTTGGAAATGAAACACTCAAAGCAAATATATTACACGAGTCACAGCATACAGTCAACATTCTATCAACGACAGTTGTGAGGGTTGAATGTGACATAGTGACAGGATCTTATATTAATGGAATATCAAGCCATATTATCCATGAATTTGCGCCGAATGTACCACCAGGCTATAGAATTATAGAAATACCTAAAAACATTATTTACTTCCCAGTAAATCAAAACAACGTAAATTGTATTAACATTCGATTGTTAGATATAAATAATAATTTGATTAATTTACGTGGAGAAGAAATTCAGTTATATCTACACCTAAACAAAAAATGATTGAATACAATAAATATATATCGCCGCTAACCAAAAACATCAGTACCATTCGATCTATCGGTAAAGAAACACCAAGAAAGAAAATAAAACTGACAAAAGAAAATAAGAAATTCCTTAAACTAATTGGATTGTTAAAATGAGCATTCTAGACATATCTAGTATTCCTTCGTACGATAACACTATCGACAGTGTTGAAATACATTCATATAAACCTTACGTTATCACTTTTAATAGAAATGATGAAATTCGTATTCCTATAAATCAGCAAGATTTGTACGTACTACCATCAGCAAGTACTTTATATTTGGAGGGGGTTGTAAAAGTTCACCACAGAGAAACGAAAGTAAGGTCACAGAGCGTGCAATTTACCAATAATCCCTTACTTTACTTATTCCAAGACATTCGCTATGAATTAAATGGTGTAGAAATAGATAAAATAAAAAATGCTGGAATAACAACAACGATGAAGTCATTAATATCGATGAACGAAAGTGAAGCAAAGATGTCTAAAGCTTGGGGTTGGGATATTAACGGAACAAAGAACAAACAGAGTGGTGGTTTCTCTGCATCTATACCCCTTTGTAATATTCTTGGTTTTGCAGAAGACTACAAAAAAGTAATAATAAACTGTAAGCATGAACTGATACTCTTACGGAGCAATACTAACCTTAACGCATTGAAATTAGGTTCGGGAGAAGTTGTGGATGATGTTGAAATACATAAAATAGTTTGGCGTGTTCCGCATGTAAAAGTGTCCGATAGAGAAAGGCTAAACTTCCTTAAATTATTAGAAAAAGATCGATCACTTCAGTTAGTATTTCGAAACTGGGATTTATATGAATATCCATTATTACCAAAAACTACTAAACATACATGGTCTATAAAAACCTCATCTCAAATAGAAAAACCCAGATACGTTATTATAGGATTTCAAACGAACAGAAAAAATAATGCCGCAGCAGATATGACCCAATTCGACCATTGTACTATGCGAGATGTAAAAGTCTATCTCAATTCAACTTACTTCCCATACGAAAGTTTAAATGTTAATTTTACCGATGGCAAAATTGCTTTATTATATGAACAATACGCAAGATTTCAGCAGTCGTATTTCGGTCGTAGAACAGAACCGTTGTTGAATTTAGAAGAATTTAAAGAAAAAGCACCTCTATTTGTCATCGATTGCTCGAGGCAAACTGATAATCTCAAGTCGGGACCTGTCGTTAACGTGCGAGTTGAACTCGAGAGCAACACAGAAATACCTGATCAAACTTCTGCATACTGCCTTATCCTAAACGATTGCATTGTGGAATATAAACCGTTGAGCAATACAGTCAAAAAGATATCATGAATAAGGATATTATTTTCGTAGATATTCAAGGCTTTAAAAATTTTAAAAATGATTTTATTGTTAAAGAACTATCTATAGCTACTATCGAATTTACACAAACGTTTCTTATAAAATCTCCATATTCATTTCATAATTTATCGAATTTTGAAAAGAAACAAATCATATGGTTAGAGAAAAACCGAGGAATTCGATGGAGTGAAGGTTTTATTGACTATCGTGAATTTAAACGTGTGATCATACCATATTTAGAAAATAAAAAAATATTGACAAAAGGCTTGGAAAAAATTAAATGGATTAAAGAACTGTGTTCAACATGTCAAATAGTAGATATAGGAGAAAAAGGATGTCCTAATATTCTAAAATTACGTAATGATTATTGTAAAAACAATATTAATTTTAATTGTATAAATCATACAAAAGAATGTGCTTTAAATAATGTAATATGTATTAAAAAATGGTACGAAGACAATTATATGTACAAGTTCTCTTTGTTTGATTGATTGTAATATTTTTTTTATTAAAATTTAATTAAGCAAATAATGTTAAAAATATAAAATGTTAAATTGCATGTTAGAATTAGATATATGATATAAAAATAGTAAATAATAAATCATTTCTTTGTGAACAAAAACATTTTTTTTTATTTATACCTAACATATTATCACTTATTTTAAAACCTTAGTGAAATTATTTAAACAAATTTTAATTGATAATAGCATGATACATTTTTTTATTTTGATCGCTCTGTCTTACAAGTCTGAGAGTAATTTCATAAAATAATAATACTTAGGTCTAAATTATTACTGAATATATTAAATTACAGATTATAAAAGCACTAAAATTATACAAAATTAGAATTATTTAATTACTTTTTTTTTTTTTTTTTTGTGTATATTTCTTCTTTAATTTTTTTTTATTTATTAATGAACATGAATTACATAAACTAAAATTAAATTAAATGTATTTAATAAGTACTAAAGTAAGTATTCCTCTTGCATTTTATTCGCTCCAAACGGTAGTACCTGAAAAAGAAAATATAAAATGATTTTTACACTATTAATAACAACGCAGTATCGAGCTGTAAGGTTGAAAAAATACATAGATACATAATGCCCACACCTACGTCGCACCGTGGGTAGGTTGAGACCTATGAAACAATAAGAAAAGAAAATAAAAGAGTATAATTATGTACTAACCTATTTACTTGTATCTGAGCGGTCTCCCAATTCTCTCGAAATCAAAAACAATGTGTGTGATACTGATTTCATCACAGGATCTTCTTCATCTTGCGCTGCATAAATGGATCTCAGCATTGGTCGACCCTCAATTATTGAATCTCGTTCAACTATTTGATTTACTTCTATCTTGATGGTAAATTTAGGAACACCAAACGTATCAGTTGCAAGGTAGCTAGTGATGACTGGATTCACTGGTCTAGACATTCTGATTATGTTTTTGAACTTTAAGTATGAAATAAAAATGCGGATGCTCCGTACTAAGGTTACTTAATGAATGACGAATAATTTAATTATGAAATAAATAACTTGAGGCATGGAAATTTGAAACTTAAAAACTGCAAAACGATCTATGTCATCATAATCGGTAGCTTCACATGACCGACAAGTATGAACTTGAATTTGCTTTCCATGCAATTTTTCATTACGGGAATGGTTTAACACGTGTAATCACTACCTATACCTACCTATGTGAAAATGATAAAACTATTTTTGTGTAATAAAGGAAATATATAAATAATAATGTAAGTACCTATCTAAGAAATTTAAATCAAGTTTGATCTTGTTTCATTCTTGAGATGAATTGAATATTTTTTTCATAGAACCTGAGGCTTAGACGTGATCTTTTTAGGTAAACAACTCTTTAGTCACTTGCACATAAGCATTTGGAGAGGTCACTTAATTTGTTATTGAATTAAAATATTATAGGTAATCAGGCATTTCGGTAAGTTTAATTCATCTCTTTATAAAATATTTAAACTATACTGGGTGTAAGTGACAGCCTAGAAAATACTGAAACTGTGAACGCAGACCATCAAACTGAATAACTTTCACTATGGAGTCTACCTCGAGAAACGCAAAAAAAAAATCTGCTGTCTCATACAAAACTGCTGTACCTTCACGACTAAAATGGAAATGGGACAGCTAAATTTTTTTTCGCATTTCCTGAGGTAGGCTTCATTGTGAAAGTTGTTCAGTTTGATGGTCTGAGTTCATCGTTTCAGTATTTGCTAGGCTGTCACTTGCATCCTGTATAGGTAAGTATCTCATTAATCCTGGTTAATTACAGTTATCTAATGATATTACTTTTACATTTTTTTGTTTTCAGATCATGGAGGAAACTACCGTTCCTTACTTTTATAATCAAGATCTCTTGAATAGATTTGATGTAGATTACCCTGAGCTAAGAAACAAACGCGATCATGGAAAAACAAAATTTAAGGAACAAAAGAAATCAAATAAGCGTGTGAACAAAAAGAAGTCAATTATTTCACCTACATCCTTTGTAATTTGCAAGAAACCAGACAGACCTCTGCGGTTAATAAAAATATTAGTCTATGATGTGAGCGAAATTGATTGTGTTAGAGAAGATAGTGCAATACTTAATGCGCAATATGTTGTCACCGAAAGAATGGATGAGATTATGGATCAGACAGAGAGTGTTATTAATAAGATTTCTAAAAAGTTGACAAATTACACTTTGTAAAATAATTAATATTTAAATGATCAGATTTATGGACACTGTAAAATTGTTTCTGTTAAGTTTAATAAACAGTAAAATGAAAATGAACTTTCAAATTATTTACAAATTCCTTTTTCCTCCAAATTCTAAAGTGAAACAATTATAGTTAATTGAAGTCTGAGTATGAGTCGAATTACTAATAAGCTAATAAAGTTAAGTATACATATATATCTTTATCATAATATTTTATTATCTGTCAGCACAGCTAGCATGCCAAAGCGCTTAAACGAGAAAAATGTTATGCGCGCTCTTTCCGGCATACGTAAAATAATAAGGATGGAGGCACATCTCGATTTTTATCGTTTCCTCGGGGCTGGCATGCGACGCCTACTGGTTTTACCTCACCATATTTTTGTGTGATAGACATTATGTCTATGTAGGGAAGTAGGGTACTATAAATAAAAAATGATATGAAGTAAAAAAATTTTTATTATTAGCACGCTATAAAAGTGCTAGCTGAGACATTTAGGCTAGCGTAACTTATACAATAGGTAAGTAAGAAATTAATATTATATCATTTTGAAGTTAAAAATAAAATAATGTTGTCTGCTATACATATAAATTTAGTATTATAATCAGTTTTATTCATTGAAATATAATTCACACAATCTTTTTACAATACCACCTAACAGTCGATGAGTAATCAACCTATCTATTTCTTCATTATTATACTTAATATTATAGCCCGCTCGCAACTGTCTAGTCACCGCCTGAGACATGGGATGGCGTGAAGCTCCGAATTGAAGACGCGACGATCGCTTGCATGCGTTTATTCTACGTCCCACCTCCCTTGCCTCAGGCGGAGATTAGGTTTTGTGCGCAAGGTATTAGAAACTATCAATTTAGGATAATGTCTACACTCGTACTGTTACTGTTGATAATAAACTACAAAAATTTAAGATTTTAAGATACATTCGCTACCCCACGCCTTGGTAGATATTTTATCTTGAGAAATTGAACGTTTGTCATCATTCGCTGAGAGTGCAACCTTGTTAACACTTCTAGTAAATATTTCATGTTTGATTGATTTAAATAAAATATTTTTTTTGCGAATGACATCTTTATTAATAAGAACTTTCTCGTAATCTGATAAACTCAATTCTCGCACAATGTTTGCTTTAACACCCTTTGCCTTTTTTATTGTTTTTTCTTTCGTTTTAATGCAATATAACTTTGACCTTAAACCAACAAAGTCCGTTATAATTTTCCCTCCCATCTCATCCTTAAACAAACCAGGTATCTTTTTGTTTTTAAGTGGTAAATTAAATTTATTATTTTCGCTATAATTGCTTGTATCAAAGTAAGGTAAGAATTTGTTTTTCATGTCTCGATAAAAATCATCTGTGGTAATATTATAGATGAAACTATCTGTGTCAGTATAACATAGCTGAACTCGATCTCCATAGAAGGGTTTCACTACATTATAGTGAAAATCGTACATGTGAGCCTTGGATAATTCCAATACCGAAAAGCCTATGTAAATTGGCTTATCTAAGATGACTCTATCTGGTTTCATTTGTATTGCAACCAAACTATCATTAAAAATTGATACACTATGGAAGTAAGGACTAGCTATGAGTTTATCGGCACTAGTTTCCTTTTTGGTTATATTTTTTGTATCATTCCATTGGTTTATCAATTGTACGTTAACCCTTCGCTCATTGTTTTCCAGAGTTTTACCAAAAACGCTGTTATTCAACAGTTTAAAAAAATCTTGTTCGAACTCAGACTGTGCTTTTTGCCGTAGCTCTGTGTTAAACTCTATGTATTGTCTCAAATAAGCACTTTGTTTGAATGTGATAGCCCTGTGAATTTTACGCAATACTAACCCATGCTCTAGACATTTTTTCAAATGAACGTAATGGATCACGTAGTTGTATTTATTGTACAAGTTTGGTACAAGCTTTACATTCTTCCCACCAGGTGGTATACATTTCTCTGGACAAAACGGGAAATCGTTATGATTACAATGTACGGTTTCAGGATATAGCAGATCAACCTCGAGTATGAAACCGTAATCAGCGTCATCTCGTATATCCGAAACGCATAAACCATCAATTTCGTTCTGCTCTAAAAATCTAAAATTAGAGAGGGGTAATGTTTGACACATACTATACCCATACAAATTATTACAATCTAAATAAACTATGAATGAATTTGGTTGGGAAGAGTCATAGTCATCTAGATATTTATGATTTGCTTTTGCGTATCGATGAGAGCACATACACACACCGCCTCTGATTCCATTTTGTAGCATTCGAATGATAGACAAATCATCAATAAGTTCTAGTTGTACACCGGTTTTGAGCAACATCGCATCGAAAGATAAGCTTGGTGCAGTGATATAAAATGCAGGATCGAGCTGGTAATGACGTTTACACGTTTGCCGAAAATTTTCAAATATATCCGTTAACAGAAGAACGTCAGTTTTCAGATATAAGTCCGTGTATTCCCCTAAACTTTTTATTTTAAATTGGTACCATACCGATTGCGCATGCTTATAATCTTCGCATGATATGTTTTCACCCGTCAGTGAGTTGTAAAATTTACTTTGCGGCGGTAAAGAGTTTTCTTCATAACATTTCCAGTCAGTCATATAATCATAGGGATATATACCTTTTCTTGTTAGTAAACTAAACTCGTCTTTATTTGGAAAGAAATAGTGGAGACTAGTAAATTCATCTTTCTTCATTGTTTTCGCTAACTTTCCTAAACTTGCTCCTAAAAATTTAAATGAATCTACGAATCTTAACTGAATATACTCTTCGTTTGTAACTTGAATAAATTTAGTGAATGAAATATAGTTTTCTTTAGACTTTGGTATGATTTTGATCATGCCGGGAGTTACTCCCAATTCTTTGATAAACAGGTGACAGTCATATCCTGCAAGATTGTGAAAAAAAATTGGAATAAATTTAGGAAGCCGATACTGTAAATTACAGTACTGATGGACAGCACCGCGATATCGTCCTGTGATATGACAATGATCTTTTACTCTATCATTCCATAAAAAATTATGACAAATATGACAACGAGTAGATGACTCGAAATCTTTAGCATCCTGTTTACTGAATATAATAGGGATAATAGTACCTAGAACTTCATGAATTTCCGCGACATCTCTATGCAGTGAGCTAACAAACTTTGGCACACAATCTTTACCGCGATAACTAACAAACCGATTATAACGTTCATCAACTGAACAAACGACTTGATAAGCAAACGCAACGGGCACATGACGCTGTAAGTCTGTTGTACTTGCATTATTTGGATCAGGTTCACAGCCCTGAAAAGGTTGTAGCATAGTTTCAAAGTCAGCGTAAATAACGAAAGGAACATTTTGTTTTCGTTCATAATTTTTAAACTGTATAACTGACCCTTTCTCAGGCAGCACAGTAACGACGCCTCCACAAATGTGTTCATCAAGTTTAGCAGCTGATGTAAAAAATTGTAAACAAGTATCACAATAGTATAACTTGCCGTGATGTTTTGTTATTTGTCGTCTAACAAGACGCGGCAGATCTTTGATTAAACAATAATGCGATGATTCACCATTTTCAAGAAGCAACAAATGAATACGTTTTTTATAGCTACTTGACTCCGATTTGTACAATGGTCCAGTTATAATCTTTTTGTCTTTCAGACCATAAACATAAATGCTTAAAGCAGGATTATTTTTCTCGAAAATTGAAATGTCCCTAAAGCTGACTGGAAACGACATATCTTTAATTTGCAACATATCCCGGAAATTTGCATATGATAAAGGTCTTACGGAGTGTTTTGTGGTAGGATATAGGGCCGCCATCACGCAATATAAGAAACAGTATTCGTCATTATTCTGAATATTCAGGCATGCCTTTTTGTTTTTGATAAATTTAGGTAAGTCTATATAATTTGATCCTCGTAATGGTTGACATTTATTTATGTTCAGTTCTAAGTGTAAATTGTTCAAAAATGTCCACCCACTGTCCCTCTCTTGAAATTCTTCAAACTTTTTTATCAAATTACTTTTGACATCTAAAAATAATGAATCGAAGTCATAATTTAAATGAAGTGTAAAATTTTTTGTTCCAAAAGACTTCACTTCCTGGGTATCATTTTTGAACATCAAAAACATAGAAAAAAGTTCAATATTAACTTTAACACATATATGACTTTTAAGTGAACGATCTAAAAGTGACTTGATTTTGAAACTAGTTCTGACAAAAAACGTATTTATAGAATTTACTTCCTCTTTAGTCACTGCTAAAATCCTATAGCTCGCGATACGACCCCGGAAAGCGGATTTTATTATCTGTACGTTATCGTAAACAGATGCAGCGGCATTATTTTTGTGTACGTTACTTCGTAAATGACCTGTCCATTTGTTTCTTACAACTAAAATACCGCAGCTTGAACAAAAAGGCATGTTAGAATAATTTAACTCTTGTAGTTTTTTATCAACAGTACGTATTAACTATAATTAACGCTAAGTATTTATAGATACGGTCTAACTGTACCTACCTACTATTTTTTATCAAAATTCAACAAATCAAAAAATGATGTGACTAGTTATTAAAATTATTATAAAAAGAAGGTGGAATGTCCTCAAACAGCTCATGAGCCGATCTCACAAGATTTTGGACATTTTGCCACTGCGGACAGTCGTCATTCGTAAAGAACTTCACCCTTACGAGAGCCTTCTTCCAACGTTCCTCTGGCTTAGAACCTTCGACGTCGGTAGTATTATATACTTTAAGATCAATATAGTATTCACCACTTTGTTCGGTCACCCGTCGTTGGTTGCCTGTTGCTACCCGGTTTACGAAGCAGGACTCCAGAGTCCCGTTCCGCTTTGTTGGCTTTGAAGATGACGGTTGCGGTTGATCCTTGGTCAACCCAAACACGTCGAGCGCTGCTGGGGCTGTCTTCTTGCGCGCACTGTAAAAGCAAACAAATAGCTATAACATAACATTTTGTTTATTAAGAAAAATCAATAAAAAAAAAATTATGGTGTAGGTGCGAGTTAAAAATCAAATTACCTAGCTAAATTAGTCGATGACGTTTTTCGCTTCCCCACGCTGCTACTACTCAACGACGACGTAGATTTCTTAGAGGTCTTCTTTTTCGTTTTATCAACCTTTTCTCTCTCCTCTTCACTTACAATTTCATACTCGGAGTCAGACCTGAAAGTTAATAAAACTATTAAGCAAAAATTAATAAATTATCTACCTTCAGATCTCGAACGTTAAACTGAACCTAATGTGTTTAAAATATAAGTACTATAATTGCAACTAGACACATCAAAATAAGTTTCAACTAGGATTCGAACCCATGTTGTAGGTATTAAATCATAACCATAATGTTAATGATTGCATGATTAAATAATTGTTCTCATACCTACTTACATTTTTTCTTGAAGAAACTGAATTTATTAAAAATCACTCACGATAATTTATACTGCGACTACTGTTGAGCAAAATCAAAATAAGTATGTTACAAATTATGGATTGCAATAATTAGGTAAACTTTTTTACTCTTAAGTCTCCATCTAAAAACGTAATGTAAAGGTTCTGATCAATGTAATTTGAACCTTAAATTCAAGTAAATACTATGTAACATTCTACGAGTCACTTTTATCACATAATACATTCTGATTTATTACGATAAAAATGCTTACTTAGGTTTTCTTCGGTTTCACAGTATGAATCAACATTCGAAAAAAATACAGTGTGTCATTTTGATAAATATTGAAGAAAGATAATATCTATTTTGTAGGTAGGTAAGAAGCTTAACGTGTTATGTAGCTAATTAAATATCTATGTCATCACTATAAATTATATCTAGGTATATAATATTATTAATTAAGATATAAACATATTTAATTTTATCACGCATATATTTCAGACAATAACTGCCTACCTATTATACCTACCTACCTACCTACTTATTATACTTACTTATTTATTATTTAATAATAAAATGATAACGAAATTCGTTTAATAAAACCATACTGAATAAAACTAAGTAGGTATATAAACACACCTAAACTTACGTAAGTTTACTACTAAATACGAACTAGTACACAACTTAGTTGATAAAATAACAAGAAGAATTTTTGGTTACATTATCTTATTACAGACTTGAGTTAATCCCTTTAGTATTGTGATGTAATCAACTTAATAATAATATCCTTCTTATATTATCGTATATTTCAGTGGATACCTAACAAAATATTAAAATTAACACCTTGTATAATCGCAATGACGACATCCTTAGTATCATATTACGATAATCAAATACTAACCGGGGAATTCAGTTTTTATTTAATGCCGCGTCTTTAATCCAGCTGTATGAGGTACATCGACTCTTTTATAAAGGTATTGTTACTGGTTCTGTTTACTAAAGACGTTAGTGTACAGCGGCCTAGCGAAAACTCACGCATTAAAATAACGATTTCTAAATCGCGCTATTAAAGTTTTCAACGATGTTAGTATATATACCAGAGTGAAACAGTTTCCTCTGGGCTGGTTGAGACCATGTGGTGTTAGTTAAGCTTGGCCGACTTGACTACACTCCATAACTTCAAACATGCCTGTGATATGAAATATCAATTAGTATCGATCTGGCCAATCTGAAACTTGATAAAGTAATATCTCTATACCTATGAACTGAAATCCTACCTGAGAACTGACACTGTAATGTCGAACCTCAAATGGATACCAAAAACCCTGAAATCCTACCTGAGAACTGACACTGTAATGTCGAACCTCAAATGGATAATAAAAAAACCCTTAGGGGTTTCCTCTCATGTGCGATGAGCAATTAAGGTACCTTGCACAACTTCCGACACTAGCCGACGAGACCGAGCAAGGTACCGAAAGCTCAAAGCACGAGGTTTTTGCTTCTTTTGATTAAAATAATGTTTTCTGTTCGACAAATAGACAGATAAAACGAGTTCCTGTTCTTGTTAAATAAACGATTTAACATCCTAGATGACAGTGCGTTCAAGGAGTGATCTTACCATGGCTCTCATCTGATCGCGTTAGAACGACACAGGTTGAATTTAAATTAGAATAGACCATCACACATGTCTGAGTAAATGATTGAACGAAAAATATCTTTGTAATATTGGGCACTCTAGGTCAACGAGTGACTGAAGGCGAACAGGGTGAGCCTGAAGGAAACGAAGTGGCCTAGAGTGCCCAATATTACACTACTTATAATGCTTTCTAGCTTAGCATACACGACTTTTTTTTATGCGATCAAATCATTTATAAGTGTTTTATGTTTGACTTGTAGGCCTCGCATGCCACCCCCGAGAAAAGAATAAAAATCTTTATTACTTTACGTAGGCCAGAAAGAGCGCGCATGACGCTAGCACGGCTAGCATGCCACCAACGACAAAGCGTTTAAATGAGAAAAAGGTCATGTGTGCTCTTTCGGGTCTACGTAAAGTAATAAAGATGGCGGCACATCTCGATTTTTATCGTTTTCTCGGAGGTGGCATGCGAGGCCTACTGTTCATGTCTTTATAATTTAATGCAATCTGTAAGTCTACCATGAGTTGACACTATAGTTATACGGTGCGCATTTTGTGTTATAAAAAAATCAGTACCCAAAGTACCTAATCAGTTAGGAGCGGTGTACGAAATTCAATACGAAAATGGAATTAAAACTGTTGTAGTTTACTACAGTGCAAACTCTTGGTAAACCTATCAAACAAAAAAGTTTCATCTCAATCGATTCAGTAGTTTTTGCGTTATGCTCGTTCAAACAAACACACAAACAAACAAACAAACAGGCAGACAAAAAATCCAAAAATTGGTGATATGAAATCAGGGAAACCTAAAAACCATATCTTAACTTTTTTTTTGTTAATATCTTCAATGTACAGACAAACTTCCTGTTATCTATATATACTATTATAAAACTGTAACAGGAAGTTTGTCTGTACATTGAAAATATTAACAAAAAAAAAGTTACGATATGGTTTTTAGATGTCCCTGATTCCATTTCACCAATTTTTGGATTTTTTGTCTGTCTGTTTGTTTGTGTGTTTGTTTGGGTGTTTGTTTGTTTGAACGAGTATCACGCAAAAACTACTGAACCGATTTTGATGACTTTTTTTGTTTGATAGCTTATGATCTGACTTAAAATCTGGTATATAATTTGTGCGGACGAAGTCGCGGGTTAACGCTCGTAGTTTTATAAAAGTTTAGATTCAAATTCTTTTTTACACTTTCTTCCATAACTATATTTCATTTGAACTTACACTTACTTATTTATTATCACTCATTTCATTGGTTGCTGCGTCTGACTACCTAAAAAGGTTTCATCTGAATATCAACACCCTGCTTTCAGGCAAGGTCTATGTTGAGCTGGGACCTATTTGCTGCTGTAGCATACAATAAATTACATGTTGTTCTATAGATGTTTCGTTGTATTCTTGTTTTGTAAACTTGTTGTGAACTGTAATATTATGTGTGTTACTTATATGCATATAAATTGTCAATCTATCTAATCTAATTTGATTAGGTATTGTAAGGAATACAAACCGTCAAGTCTGTAAAGTTTGGACACTTGCGCGGTGCTACTACGTGGTATTGGACTCTATTATAGCCAACTTAATTCAGGACAAGAGAAACGCATTTAGACCGGAGTTTAGGACGATAGACTGAATTATTAAGGGTTTTAAAAGGTAATCTTGGATCAGACTGGAACCACATGAAACCCGAAGTACAAAGCAAAGTTTCGTACAATCGAATCGAGCTTTACGTACATTACTAGATGCAACGACCGTGTATGCGTAATCTTTCACCGACAAGTTCATCTAAACTATTATAAACTGTAACAGAAAGTGTGTCTGTACATTGAAGATATTAAAAAAAAGTTTGTTGTTAGGTGTCCCTGATTCCATATCACCAATTTTTTGATTTTTTGTCAGTCTGTTTGTTTGTGTGTTTGTTTGATCGAGCATCACGCAAAAACTACTGAACCGATTTTGATGAAACATTTTTGTTTGATAGCTTATTATCTGACTTAAAATCTGGTATATAATTTGTGCGAACGAAGTCTCGGGTTAACCCCATGTATACTACACGCGGCCCGTGGAAAAACCGATATGGCTGGACTATTAATATAGGCAAGTGCGTCACGGGATCAGTTTGTCTCATAATCATCTTCTCAGCCGATGGACCGTCCACTGCTCTGCACAGGCCTCCCCCGAGGATAGCCACAGCGACCGGTCCTGCGATTCCCGCATCCAACGGGTGCCCGTCTCAGCTTCACCAGTTCGTCGGTCCACCTTGTGAGGAACCTAACCACGCTGCGCTGGCTGTAAGAACTTCAAGTTCAGAAGCTTTCTGTGTTTTTTTTTACTTGCGATAAAAAAAATATTTTGATTGAAAAAAGATGTTCTGTCTAAGAATTCATTTATTTATTTATTTAGGCTCACCAACAGATTACATATTATAACACTCACATTTACATCTTTAGTTAGGTATAATTCTGATACATAACCCAGTTACAGGTGGGCACAACATTCACTACAACTAGACAAAATCATCATTTAAAGGGGACAGTTACAGTATAATACACACAGTTTCTTTTTCTATGCCATATATAGAGGACACAGGACACAAAAATTAAAAGAAATTACAATAAAATAAAATAAAAATAATACTTAATAATAACAATAAAAACAAAAATAACCAAAAATGAAACAGTGCAGAACATAATTTAACAATTGACTTAAGTTTAAAGACGAAATGATATCAGCACCTTACGACGAAACACACGCAACGAGTCGTCGAATATGTCTATGTCCTGAACAGTTGAGTTTATCTCGTTTAACTCAGTACACATTCTTGTTATTGTAAGAATTCCAGGGAGAACAAACATGTAAACCTAACCTAACCTAACCTAACACTTTATTTTACACCCTGGTTCAATTTTTAAACGCAAAGCTACTGTAAGATTGTAACACCAGCGAAGGAGAGGCTAAGCCGTTTCTTTTGCTCAAAACTTAAACTTTTCAGTAAAAGTGTAAACGTCCAACTTTCCAGACACTGAATTAATACTCACAAAGTTGAAGTCGGAAATCCGTGCTTTAATATTTTTGCTCTTGAATGTAGAAAAACATATTTTTCACCATTAAAATATAGTTACTAACTTTGAAACCATTTTTACTTTGTCATCTGTGTATGGTGGAAAACATAAATAAATTTAGTTCTTGCCAAAATCTGCATGACGTCTTTTATACAGGGAGGAAACTTAAATATCGAAGAAAGAAAATACCCAAAGGAAACATTCCTTTATTTTTGAAAATAACTAAAATAATTAAAGTGTTAGGTTTTCATTTTTCAGTCTCAATCTCAAGGTAAGGCACGATGGAGCTGACATAACCTAAGGGTTAAAAGCCCAAATATATAAAAAAAATCATTCATTCATTTATGGAAAATCGATAGCCTCATCCGGTAACCGAATCGACTATCCGAAATAATTAGGTTGTAGTTATAATAGGTTACATATAATTTTTTCGGATTTTAGTCTCACTTTTATGGCACCAAATTAAAAGCGGTACCTATTTTTGGTCTCGTCTAATTTCTTTTGGCTACTTTTTGATATGGTGACATTAGTCTTAGGTCGAATTCAAAAATGTATTTTAAGTGTGTGTTTAGTCTACGTAGAGTCGGAAATTTATGGATTTTCACTTACTATATGGGAGTACATAAGTTCGAACTAAGACTTAAAAATCGTCTGTGAATCTCGATCTACGCAAAACGTAAGCAAAATAATAACATGTTCTCTGTAAATGTCCACTAATCTAAGGGGCGGTTTATATAGAAGAGATGTGGCGCGGGCGGGGTGCGGAAATATGAACCTTATAATACGTAGCATAGCGTCGTTTGGAGAATGAAGCCCGCGCCTCCAGGCGACGTCGCCTGTAGGCGAGGGCGCGATTTTCCTTCACTTCGCTGTGCTACGGTACTATAAGGTTTATATTGGTGTTACTTTGACAATCCGCCACCGCCACACTTCTCTTCTGTATAAACAGCATCAAAGTTCGCGCCACATTTAACCGTTATCGGTAAAATTGTCAACAAGTTATATGATAACAAGTCGAGTTTAAGTTACTGCGATCGGAAACACGCCCCGATAATGTGCAAAGTGTTCTAATTTATCATTACTTATCTTAATTTGTTTCCAAGTTATTTATACTTCATTCCTTACTCAGGGAAGGGGGCTCACTCCGCAGTTCGTTACGAAAAGGCGTATGCGTCTGTTTTTAGGAATCATACACTCAGTTGCAGACACTCTCTTTAGAGTTAATCCTCCATTAAATCTCTTGCTAGCTTTTACTACGTCAACAAAACAAAAAGTGACAGCAATATATTTAATGGAAGATTAACTTTAAAGCAAGCAGGTATCACAGAACAGAACATGAGTTGAGAGTATGCAGTTAAAATCACAGAACATGAGTGATGACAAGTAATTAAAAAAACAAAAAGTAGAAACTAACATACAAGAAATAATATTTTCACCCCTCCGGGCGGAAAGCGTCAACTTACTTCCCAGTGCGCTAAAGTTGCCGCTTTCCGCCTCCGTCGAGGAGAAAAATAGTATAAGTACTAACCTCGGGCAGTAAATAGGAAAGCCTCAGATCACATGTTTATTGACCTCGGTTTCGCCTCGAACAATTACATGAGATCTGAGAACTTACGTTCCTGGCCTCGGTGTGTAAAGTACTATTTTTAACGTTTTTTATTCTTGCTCTATCATAAAAATGGTCATACATACAAGCGTCAAACTTAGTGTTATTGTAGTACAAACTCTACAGTATAACAGCGAAAACACAAACAATATAAAAAGCGGCCAAGTGTGAGTTGGTCCCGCTATAAGGGTCTCAGGGAAAACACAATTTTTGTTGATAATTCGTTAGAAGTTAATAAATTAGAAACATTTAAACTCTGCTTTAAACTTTAAAAACAAATGACAACCACTGTTCATACGTCATAGTGCCGACATATAACATCACACTAATAAATTCAAGGCGACACTAGAAAGCTAAATGGGGGGTGAGCAGCAGTTAAAGATATTTTTACTTCGTCCCTCGAGCGTAATCAGTACCTCATGGCGCTAATGTGATGGGTCGCAGTAATTACTTTGAGTTAGAAGCTATTTTGGACTGATTCAAGTAGTCAGCTATCAGTACTTGACATGTCATTCTATTATTTGCGTTACTAATCACGGCGGTGCATCGGACCATCAAACTGAACAACGTTCACTGTAGGGCCAGCTGTTCAGTCTGAAGCACACTATGTAACTTATACAACGTGTTAATGAATTAATGCAAAACTAGAAAGTATTTTGTTTAGAATCGAGAGCAGAATCGAATTATCATGGTTTCAACATAGGTATTTTTTTTTCAAAATATTAAATAATATGTTAATAAATTTTAAAATTTACTTAACCCGATGTCAACCCACCGCACGGGCACACTCACCCTACTTAATACCAAAACCATGAGTACTTTAGCGCTTTCATTAATTGCTGAAATGATAACAAAACATTTCTGCCTTAAAACTTAAAATGCGAACAACTTAAAATTTTAACTATCAAAATAATGAAATTATTGTTTCAATCTAATTATTTTCTTATAAATCAGTTGGGGTGTATGAGGTTTTGCGCTAATTCATTAACACGTTGTATAACACTTACGCTTCATAAGAAATACAAATGCATTTGCAAATATTTTCTACGTACCTTTACTACTGGTAAACATCAAGTTTATTTTTATTTTATGTATAAAACTAGCATTAACCCGCAACTTCGTCCGCACATATTATATACAACATTTTAAGTCAGATCAGAAGCTATCAAATTAACAAAGTTTCTCATCAAAATCGGTTCAGTAGTTTCCGCGTGATGCTCGATCAAACAAAAAAATAAACTTCTTTTTTTAAATTAACAGTTTTATAATAGTACTAGCGGTAACCCGCGACTTCGTCCGCACAAATTATATACCAGATTTTAAGTCAGATCATTAGCTATCAAACAAAAAAAGTTTCATCAAAATCGCTTTAGTAGTTTTTACGTGATGCTCGATCAAACAAACAGACAGACAAAAAATCCAAAAATAGGTGATATGGAATCAGGGACACCTAAAAACCATATCGTAACTTTTTTTTGTTAATATCTTCAATGTACAGACATACTTCTGTTACCGTTTTATAATGGTTTAGATAGATAGATAGATATACCTAGCTATACAAACGCAAAAAAGAGGTTCTTCACCATAACAGTATGTCAACAAAGTACTAACGAACTTCACTTTTCACTACCGTATTTCATAACATAAAGGTAATGCTAACTGGAGCGTTTGGTTGCGCGCACGCAGCGTCGTAATTGGCCCGTCGGAGTCTTTGATCTCGCCGCGCACGAATTAGCGCGCTGGATTCAAATACCGAACGTGTTTCCGTTTCCGACGGTTTTCGTTTTAAAATGTGGAAAGCGAATTTTTCTTGGAAATTGTGGGAAAATTTGTTTTAGGTCAATAAGTCTTTTATAAAACTGGTAGGTTGAATGAATATATTACCTACATGTCCGAACTTCCAAATTATAATAATCGGTGTGAACTTCAATGCGTTACCTTCATTATACAGGGTGTAAGGAAAAATATCATTAACCTTTAAACCACATGCTCTACCCATCAAACTGAACAACTTTTTCTTTGGGAGCAAACTTGCCAGAAAAAAAAATCTGCTGTCTCATACATTTTGAGTCTAGTAGGTATTGCAGTTTAGTATGGAACAGCAGATTTTTTTTTGAGCTGACAGTTTTGCTCCTATAGTAAAAGTTGTTCAGTTTGATGGGTAGAGTATGTGGTTTAAAGATTAATGATACTTTTCCTTACACCCTGTATAGAGGGACCATCAAACTGAATAACTTTGAAATCGCTGAAAAATCTGCTGTTCCATAGAAAACGTCAATGGTGAATCGACCCAAATGTATGGAACAGCTAAACATTTGTATACACCCTGTTTTATTGCTTTTTAACATGTTACAGCCAATTAAAGATTGGAAAAATTCAGTATGGGCTAGCCTTTTGCTTGCCTTTCGGCTGACCATATAAGTCCAGTAATTTTACGGAGTTTTGTTAGGAGGAGTGGGGAGTAATTATGAATTGGACTTTTAAACTGTAACCGGCACCAGACAAAAAGACTATCTGAAAACATATTAAAACAAAATTCGATACGCAACATAGAAATCAAATTATTTACTCTATAATCAATTAATTACTCCCGGCTCAAACCGTAAAATGACTGGACTATATCCTAAGAAACCCCGTAGTATCCCGTAGTCGCGTCGTACGACATCCACCACCATGAGAGATAATCGGGTCCCTAACTAGTCCGTTAGCAGCCGAAACCACACGGAAAACCTTTTAAAAAAACCACACTTTTTTTACCAAAAACCTTTTTAAACGTCATGATTTTACAACGAAACGTACACGTCAGAAATAAAAATATCATTTTTAAAAGTAATTTCATCGATAACACACCCCCGATTTACATTCACACTTCCTTTTTAAAAAGTTTCCTCTTTCCGGTGGGCTGTCAGTGAGAAATGGCGGGAAAGTAGTGATTGACGTCGCCGGAACTGGTTCTTTTGGAGGAAGTATCGAGGGGCAGAGGAAGTGTTGGAAAGGCCATAGAATAACAGAATGAATGCACAGATTTCATTTCTGATGCCAAAAAATTTTAAAAGGAGTTTTTTTATTCGATAAAAGTAATATATTTTATTTTATTCTGAATGAATGAATGAAATGAATGAAAATACTTTATTCACATCAAAACAAAATACAATGCACAATAGGAAACATAAACTGAAGTAATACGAGTCTGAGTATACGATGAAAGAAAATGAAGGAAAGAATTGCTATTTGGTTTGGCAGTGGGCACATTGCTCGCAGAACCGATGGCTGATGGGGCCGAAAAGTTCTCGAGTGGCGACTGTGTACCGGAAAGCTCAGCGTGGGTAGGCCCCCCACACGGTGGACTGACGACCTGGTGAAGGCGGCGGGAACCCGTTGGATGAGGGCAGCGCAGGACCGGTCGTTATGGCGATCCTTGGGGGTGGCCTATGTCCAGCAGTGATCGTCCATCGGCTGAGATGATGATGATGATACGAAGAAAGAAAATAAAATATAAAATAAAACAGAGATAAAAATATTTTGTTTCACTCGCTTAGCCGAAGAGTTATTTATGATGCTAAGAATGTTATTACAAGAATGGTGTGACACATGCGCATCATACTAGGCCGGACTTCATAGGTCTAGAAGTCGTCTTTAGGGTTTCGTATTTTTTGTTAATCAGGTACTAATCTGATTGTTGGCTAAAGAAAAATGATTGTATAATAGCCGGCAAACAACTTGGTTAAAACCTTGACTGTTCAATATAAATTTATAGACGTAAGTGATACTAGCAATATTACTAGGCACACCCCTCACATTGGTAGAGTTTTTTGCCAGGTAGTGTACTAAGGTGGGTATACAGGGTGTCCCGTAAACCGACGTCAACCCGGCGGATGCTGATAGGTTAGGTCATGACTAAGCAGAATATCAAAATTTGACTTAAGTAAAAGTGTCTTAGTTTTTGAGATATTGACAGTTTTAACACAGATACTGCATCGAACATTTGTAGCCGTGGCACTAAAAACAGGGACTAAGGTAAAGAATTTCACGAATTTCATAAAACTGCCCTTATCTTGAAAACTAAGAACCTTTTCTTAAAGAAAAATTTTGACAGATTGATGGATTGACTGACAGATTTTTTTTTATTTTAGTATATTCTGGATAGGTTTGAACTAACCTATCCGCATCCACCGGGTTGACGCCGGTTTACGGGACACCCTGTATAATATCGTATGCTTGTAGGTAAAATATCATGGTCTATGCGTGGACTGACGGATCTGCTAAAGCGAAGGGAAACCTAGAGGAACGGCGGGAAAAATTGCACGTCATTTCGTGGGAGCGCCTTCACCGTTAAACATTTTTTTTATTCCAAGGTGTAAATGTTATCCCGATAAATATTTCATGGGAAGAAAGTTCACGGATTAAGATAAGAAATTCGTAAATCGATTTTTCTTTTGTTTTTGGTAGATTTGTTAAAATCGATATAGTCGTATTGATTGTACTAATAGTAGTTGTATTAATTGTACTTTAGGTGATAATTTGGAACATCAGTAGTATAAATAATAATAAATATCTTGGACATTGTCACACAAATCTTCTTCTATCGAGTCGATGGCATGTCATTTTATATTTTTCCAGCCCAGTATTTTGCCACGCGGATAGCACTACCAGCAGCGTCCATAAGCTCCATTCGCGTGCAAGTTTGCGGGCAGGAAGGGCAAGATATGAGATGGGCCATAGTCTGAGGGGCAATACCACACTCACACCTCAGGTCTGATCCATCGATAAAACCCCATTTGGACAGGTTCTCCTTACTCCGGCCGACTTGAGTTCGGAGCCTGTTTAAAGACCTCCAAATCGGCCTGGGCAGTTCATGTCATGGGGGAAGGCTTTCCGAGGGGGGGACAAACGGGTCGGGTAGCGTGCTCTTTCTTCGCCAGAGGTCACATCTAGCTCGAGGACCATTACCAATACCTTGTATAGGGTCACACAAATTATCTAGTCACATTTAAAGTACCTGGACTTGTATTATGATGACTAGACAACGATATAGAATACATATATAGATACAAACATCCATGACTCAGGTACAAATATTCATATTCATCATATAAATATTTGTCCCTTGCGGGATTCGAACCCGCGACCCTCAGCACAGCAGGCAGGTTCACTACAGACTGTGCTACCGGGCCGTCGAATGCCGTCGTATCATACCTGAAACACATAAATTCTCAATAATCTCCGATTTTTTATTGTGTATTGTTAATAATTAAGACATTTACAAAACATTAAATTTAAGTATGAACAAAAAATCGGAAACTGTTGAATTTGTACAGGACGGCTTCGGTGAATACGTTTTACTTATAACAATAATAATCCCCGGTAAATATCGTAAATTTGAGTAGATACTTCATATTTTGTAAGTCTTCAAAAATGATAACCTCAAAACTTAATTATTTACTGTCTATTTGTACACATTAAGTTTGCCTTGTGATAATTAATTTGCTGGTATGCTGGAAGAAATATCTTTAGAAATAAGCTTGCCCTTTGTACATTCATATCGATTTTAAGGTATTTCTCAGGGTCCTGAGCCTATATAACCACGAAATCTTTATAAACTAACAGTAATATTAGTTCAGACACAATTTACTCAAGTATCTTTAATGCAATCTCAAAACATATTTTTCCTAAACTAATAGGTACTTTGTTTCATAGCCTTAGATAACATAAGGGTCCGGATTCGAATCCGCACGGACGACGGAATCGGTGATGGAAAACATTTGTAATAAGCAAATAATCATATGAATTATTTGCTTATTACAAATATTTTCCCCTTGTAGGATCCGAACCCACGACCAGCAGGCAGGTTCACAACCAACTGTGCAGGTCCAGCAGGTCGTCGGATCGAAGGTATGACGACATACCTTATTTTACTTCCCCAAAGTTCTATTACCAAACGAATTACCCTTCAAAACACTAGATCCGCTGAAATATTGTTCGCGTCAAAAGAGTGATCGTCTCCGACACTCCTATTTCTCAGCTGTTTATATTCACTGTTTACCCCCATTACCCCATCTACCCCCGTCTACCCTCAGGCTGTCCAAACCATGGCCCGCACCATTTATTCTGTTTTTGCGGCCCGCTTCCTCATGTTTTTTGGGAGGTTGCTAAAAAGTTTTAAAATGATACATTTTTCAAAGAATGTTACTTTAAAGTACTTCATACCATATCAGTTCCTACTTTTTGTCCAACTTTAATAAAAGTAGGTTATCACTTTGTCTGAATTTAGGAAAAACAACTAGCTTATGCCTGCGTCTTCGTCAGCCTGGAAAACTTCAACAACCCTTTAGGGGCTGTTTATCGAAAAGTTATTTCTTAGTGCACCGCTATACATCCTATATATAATATATATACGAAATGTTTCTATCTTTAGTGGTTTAGGTTGTGCGTTGTCTGTCAGTCAGTTAGTCAGTCAGTCACGGATCTGTTAGTATAGAATATAATATTTATATCGGGGTAGTCAGACATATAGTATGAAATTGCCTGTAAAAATAATATTTTCTTTCTAATAATTATTTTTCTTTCTGTAATTAAGGCCCTCGTGAAAGTGGAGGTTTTACATTATATCCTAACCTAACGTACCTCCAAAATTTGTGTTTTCTTATAATTTAGGTGTTCTCTTCTTAATTTCCTTATATTCTTCGTTATATTTTTTTCAAAGGCCCTTATTTTAATTATGAACGACTACCTGTGATAATATTGACATTAACTTTCCACTTAATTAGTATTTTTAGTCCTAGTATTTTAGAATTTATTTTTTATTTTTTGTAGCCCTATTTTGTTTTTAGTTCTCTTTAAGCTTTTAATTAGAAATTTTAGGTGAAATCGGAAGCAAACCCCTGAAACTATAATAAATAATACGTTAAGTTGCATACAAACGAAGTTAGATCCTATTTTCAATACTAACCAATTAAACAAATATTTGTTGGAATTTTTATAACTTTTTTCTCTGGAATTTTTCATTTTTGTTGTATTTCAACTAACCTAAAACCTGTTTATGCGTATTGCATGCCGTGGTTGCCTTTAATTGAGGTGGCGCACGCCTTTTGTCTGTCTATGTATTTGTTATTAATATTGTGTTCATCTTGTCGGCGATCCTGAAGAAATAAAATAAATAAAAAATAAATAAAATAAAAACTCAATAATTTTTTTTCAACACTATCTAGAGACTAATAAATCTCTGTGCCTGTAAATAAATAAATAAAAAGTGTTTATTTCAGTAAATTAATCCATGATACAAATCAGGTGATGGAATCTCCTTTTTAGCAAAAAAAATTGTTTGTCAAATTTCATTTAAAATATACAATTTCAATGCTAGAAATAATTTAAGATTTGTATGGAAATCTTTGAGCCACAGTAACTTTGAAACTGAAAATTTTAACGAATTTCTAACAAACTACAGTTTTTGGGCACTGCTAGTGAAATTACTCCTTCTGGGAATATAAACCTGTACGTTATGTTATATCCTCGATACAAAAACATTACCCTTAGGCTTCGCCAAAATCGGGTAAAGAAAAGCGCCATCTAAACACTTGGTTTGCTATGATTTATTCACGTAAACTGAAAGTTTGACAGCGATGTTACTGACATAGGTAAACCCAAGCCCAAGCAGCTGTGCGCTTGACACTGAAAAGTAATGGAATTTGTATACATACAAACAGCTACAGCTAGTGATGTTACGAAGTGTTGTATTCGTAACCGAAACTAACGGATACCTACAGGAAAAATTCAAGAAAGTCAAAAGATGATTTTGTTAAGGTTCTGTAACGTTTTGTGGTGTAAAACGTTTTCTCTTTTTGTATAGTGCTTCACAATCATCTGAATAGGTACGCACGGCGACACATCAAGCTATACAAAACCAATATAAGCTGGCCGCGCGACGTTACACGTTACTCGACCTACGCGCGGCCAGCTTATGTTGGTTTTGTATAGCTTGATGCGTCGCCGTGTGTACCCTATTAAAACAGTTTTTTTTTAAAGATTTCAAAAATGATCAATTGATTTTTTTTTCAAATTGGCAGCAATTAAAATTTTTGTATTAGTTTCAATTAGTTTGGGTCTTCCTACTGCTTGGTTTTACTACTTTCCCACACTTTGATTATAAGTACATATTTATTAAATACTAGCGTTAACCCGCGACTTCGTCCGCACAAATTATATACCAGATTTTAAGTCAGATCATAAGCTATAAAAAAAAAAAGTCTCATCCAAATCGGTTCAGTAGTTTTTGCGTTATGCTCGTTCAAACAAACACACAAACAAACAGACAGACAAAAAATCCAAAAGTTGGTGATATGGAATTAGGGACACCTAAAAACCATATCGTAACTTTTTTTGATAATATCTTCAATGTACAGACACATTAAATTTACAGTTTTATATAACACGAGCGTTAACCCGCGACTTCGTCCGCACAAATTATATACCAGATTTGAAGTCAGATCATAAGCAATCAAACAAAAAAAGTTTCATCAAAATCGGTTCAGTACTTTTTGCGTGATGCTCGTTCAAACAAACAAACAAACACACAAACAAACAGACAGACAAAAAATCCAAAAATTAGTGAAATGGAATCAGGGACACCTAAAAACCATATCGTAACTTTTTTTTTGCTAATATCTTCAATGTACAGACAAACTTCCTGCTACAGTTTTATAATAGTTTAGACTAGCGTTAACCCGCGACTTCGTCCGCACAAAATATATTCCAAATTTTAAGTCAGATCATAAGCTATCAAACAAAAAAAGTCTCATCAAAATCGGTTCAGTAGTTTTTGCGTTATGCTCGTTCAAACAAAGATACAATCATAATTTTCAAAACTGTTAACAGAGCTCTATCTTATTTCACAAAACTTGTGTTCACGTTATAATAAATATCCATATTATCCGATATCTGATAAATACCCTAAATCTCAAATATTATTGATTTTTAAACATGTTACAGCCATGTTGTGCTATTTCGAATCAGATTAAAGATTGAAAAATTTGTCTCGGGCGGGACTTGAACCCGCACTTCGTATGAATTCCAGATGTAATGCTGGACTTGCGGGTTGGTTAGTTTGTAATAACTACCAGTAGATGGCGCTCACGTCCCCTTAAGACGCAACAGATTGAAAATTTCGTTCTCCGGGTAGTGGGCTCGGTGGCGAAATTGGATAACGCAGTTCCGGGTTTGGAAAAGTGCGGGTTCAAGACAAATTTTTCAATCTTTAATCTGACCCAAAATCTCATATTGATAACATCCCTAGCTACAAAATTGCTAAACTATTTTAATCTCTATTCTTAAGGATATAAGGTGGCAAGATCAGGCTGAGCTGAGGTAAATGTAACTTGTATTGAATAAATTGGTTTTATATGTGGAACTTTTGGGAACTTTGTTTGAATTGACGTGTGATGGTTTTGTTATTAAAGTTCGGTGTTTTATGTTTGTTTTATAGAGGCATGTTGAATATAGGTAAGATTATCTGGGGACCCTTTTACCTCGTCGTAAATGGAATGGCAACATAGGTTAAAGGGCAGCCATATTACTTAGTCAACAAGAAGTAGGTACCTATCACAAAGATATCTGTAGGGGCCCAACTAACAATTTGGTCGTATAGTCGACCATTAGACTCATAAATCACCAGCATACGACCAAATAACCGTATTATAACTTTTTCAACACACTTGCTCATAAAATGGCCCTTATTTCACCGCAATTAGGCACATAATGACACCTATAATCAAACTGTGACTTTTTCATTACTATTATTCACAAGTGAGTTATAGGTTTTTTATAGTAGGTATCTAAACTTCTTGGTTGAGTTCTTGAGTTGCTTTGTTCTTAAAAAAGTTTCGATACAAAAAAGATCATATTCAATAGTACAAATAAATTCTCTAAATAAACTTTTTATTTACTAAATAAAATGATTTTTTATTATTATTTTCTTCACAAGTGTGTTGAAAAACGTCGTATGATACACGTGTTTATTGATGATTACCGTCCTCGGCTCTCTTAAGACCCTCGCCTACGGCTCGGGTCTCAATGGCGCCTCAGCGGTAATCACCAACATTACACACTTGTACCATAATGTACTATTATAGCTGAAAATAGTCATATAAATGGGGGCCTAATAAGACCAAATTGTTTGCTGGGGGAGCTAAAATGCAGTCAGTGGTCCCGACTTCGTCTGCATTTACCTGAAAAAGTATGTGTAGTCTACATACGCATCAGAATTTCTTCAGCGTATGCAGGTTTCCTCGTAATGCTTTCCTTCACCGTTTCAGAGCAGGCGCGCCAGTCTGGAAAAGTATCCTACAAGTAGTTTTGTTACTGTATATTTTGGTGTGCAAATAAAGAATATTTATGTTATGTTATGTTAAGTAGTGTTAATGTAGAACATATTCTATTGGTGTGCCTAATTTCATCCACATCTGTCTAATCGTTTATGATTATCTGCCAGTTGTACGAACGTTCATTAAAGACGTTACTTTACGTTCGTTCATTCTCATGCTGTGTTTTGTTGACATAATTGAAGCTAGCAAGAGATTTAATGGAGGATTACCTTTAATGAATGTATGTGCAACTGGCGGTATGAGCGATAAAGTCTCAAACATTCAAAATTCCAAACTTGTGTCAAACTAATACATTTTAAAGTTCAGGATAATTCGGATATATGATTCCTATTTGTGGCACTAAATATTAATTTTGTTTGTTTCAGGTAATTGAAAAATCCAGCACCCTTGAGACAAGGAAACTATTAAGAAATAAGTTTTTAGTTTTTGATGCAAAATACACAAGGAACTATGGTTTCTATATGGTCTTTCTTAATATGCCGACACTTTTTTAAGAGGACGATCAGACCATCAAACTGAACAACTTTCTCTACGGCACCATAACCGAAATCGCGGAATAAAAAATCAGCTCTCTCATACAAAACTGCAAACCTTCTCGAGCCAAATATACGGGACAGTTGATTTTTTTTCGCGATTTCGATATTAGTCCCATAGAGAAAGTGGTTCAGTTTGATGGTCTGATCATCCCCTTAAAAAAGTGTCAGCATATTTAGAAGGACCCTGCATACTAAAACTAATAGGAAATACCACACACGTCAAAAGCTTCAACAAAATCTTTACAATGTTGACTTTAATTATATATTAACATGAGATTATCCATAACGCGACAACTTTAAAACAGCTGCCCGCGCCAAGATTTATGGCGTATCATAAAACGTCATTTACTTTACCCACCTCTAAACTAATGGAGGGATGTTCACCCTTAAAATTAGATATTAATTTAAAATCTCCCCTTGCAAAACAGGGGTGAAGAACTGAACAAGATTATGCAGAATGCGATTTTAGAATTACGCATATTTCAGACGTTTAAGTTTTTAATGAAGCTTGAAATTAGCCTATTTCATATTTAACCAAGAAGATAAAAGAAGGGTTGTGTTTTTGACAAAAAATAATGTTTAGCTTGTGATTTGCTCAGGTAGATACGTACGATACGGTACGGTTTATAATCCTAAATTCGAAGTTAAATTCTGACCACTCCGAAAGAGAATACAGTCGTGCGTATTGCTATACGTTATATTTATGACCGTATAGTATAGTTAGTATACTAGGTGGTTCAAATTACACATATAGGTACTATAGATGGTCCTTCTTAATATGCTGACACTTTTTTAAGGGAATGATCAGACCATCAAACTGAACAACGTTCTTTATAACATCGAAATTGCAAAAAAAAAATAGCTGTCCCATATATTTGGCTCGAGTAGGTTTGCAGTTTTTTATGGAAGAGCTGATTTTTTTTTTCGCTATTTCGATGAGGGTGCCATAGAGAAAGTTGTTCAGTTTGACGGTCTGATCATCCCCTTAACAATGTTAACATAAAGAGTCCTATCAGAATGTCGATTTAGAAGAAACTAGCGTTAAGCGAAACAAAAACGGTTTTGTAGTTTTTGCGTAATGTTCGATCAAACAAACAAACAAACAGAGACAAAAATCCAAAAATTGCTGATATGGAATTAGGGACACCTAAAAACCATATCGTAACTTTTTTTTGTTAATATCTTCAATGTACTGACACTAGAGTTAACCCGCGACTTCGTCCGCTCAAATTATATACCAGATTTTAAGTAATATCATAAGCTATCAAACAAGAAAAGTTTCATCAAAATCGGTTCAATAGTTTTTGCGTGATGCTCGTTCAAACAAACAAACAAACAGAGAGACAAAAATCCAAAAATTGCTGATATGGAATCAGGGACACCTAAAAACCATATCGTAACTTTTTTTTTTATATCTTCATTGTACTGACACACTTCTGTTACAGTTTTATAATAGTTTAGATACTGAGGAAAACTAAGTAGAATTTTGTAAAATCTTTTAAAATACATTAATAATAACAAACACAAAGGAACTTTGAAAATTGAAATTAACAATAAACATTTTATCATAGTGACTTGTTTAAAGTCTAAAATACCGACATTTCTTGATTGACAGTGTATCGATAAAACATTGTACATACAAAACCACTGACAATGGCGCGGAAACATTGGAAACCAAACTGAGAATGGTTCCCCCAAAACAGGTGCGGAGTCGGGAAATTCAAGTTTAATGTTGCGAGCATTTTATTTGAAACTGGATACTCCCTTAACCTACCTGGAGTGGTACCAAACATAAGCGATAGCGTTTCTACACATCCTACCATTTGAATCATTTTCTTGCGGTGCGAACAACTGAGATTTCTTGGAATCGTCAGGTCATTCGTAGCTTGGCAACTGCAGGTCTGAATAGGGAAGTGGCGTTCACACTGAAGCATTCACGAAAGCTCTAGAGCCAAGATGGCCAGGCCAGGCCAGACCAGACCTTCGTCTGCCCAAATTTTTCCCTGTAATATGAGAAGTAACTATTTGCTCGCATAGCCTTCCATACAAAAGAAAGGTGTTTCGATTTCTCTACGGATCAGACGAGAACTGAAGAGATTTAAGAACTTTAGTAGATAGACAGATTAACTCATTTATTAGTACGATTTGTACTGGCATTCCGGTGAACAAAAAATATCGTGAGGAAACCTACTTGATTCAATTTAGATGCATTTATGATGATGCCCATGGTATGCGAACAGTGTGGTCATTTTTAGTGAAATGTGGATGTACTGTATACGTTCTATATTTTATAATATCATCAAAGTTATGCTACCTATCGCCTAATATTACAATAGAAACCCAACCCTCAAAGTTCATCATCTAGCTAAACTATTATTTAAAAACTGTAACAGAAGTGTGTCATTACATTGAAGATATAAATTTACAAGACGTTGTCCCTGATTCCAAATCACAAATTGTTGGATCTGTTTGTTTGTTTGTTCGAGCATGACGTAAAAACTACTGAACCTACTTTGAAGAAACTTTTTTGTTAGATAGCTATTGTGATCTGACTTAAAATCTGGTATTATAATTTAAGCGGACTAAGTTGCGGATAAATTCTAGTTCAATACACAATCATTAAATATACCTAACTATCTTCTCAAAGCATGGTCGTGCGTTACATTTCATGCTATGCTTAAATACTTTTACAATTCCGAAAGAATATTTAGTAGAACGCTTGTCTCTTATAACTTTAAACCCCCGAAACTGCAACAAGGGGTGAGGACAGAGGGCTCAACCCTCGAAAGGGAAAATTTTAAACACCCCCGTTCGAAACACGGTCGTAACGCAGCCATCGTAAACGGAGTAAGTGCCTCCTGATATACTGAATTCGTTTTTGAAAGTTTACGATTTTTATGTTTTTTTTAAACTGATGACATAACTTGTTTGGGAGACCGATAGGGTTGACAATAACTCAGTAAATCTTAACTATTAATTATTCCGTGGTATTGATACGATAAATAACCATTTCGATTTTTCGAATTTCGTGACGAGTTTGCAGTAAAGCATATCAATTTCCGTAATAGTGTTTCCTAAATCATTTCCTTTATGATAATGAAGTGTATACAACTTTACAGTTATAGCCCAGTCATTTTACGGAGTTTTGTTAGGCGGGGTAGGGGGTAATTATTAATTGGACTTTTAAACTGTAACCGGCATCATTTAGTGACAAAAAGGCTATTTTAAAACGTATTAAACATCATCATCATTATTATTATCGCTTCTTAGCGATAAGACCGCCTTATTTTGTGCCTCATGTATTTTTATTTCTGTATTTTACTGTTTATGTTTTGGTGTAAAATAAAGTATATTTGATTGAATGATTAAAAAAAAATTCTCTACGCAACATAGATATCCAAATTATGAGTCCCAGAAGGCTTTTAAATTAATAATATTAATACCAATGCACTTATTTGACTCAGATTTAACAATGTAAGTTATTTTTGAGCAATAAAATAGGCATTGAAATTTAAAAAATGAAGTATTTATTAGAAAATTCGAATGTATTTTTCAAAACCTTCTAAGTTGACAAAAATATTCACACCATGTTTGTAGTATGTATAATGATACAGCCTTGAATTATGTGCAAAAAGAATTTACCATCAGGTTTTTTAGAACAAGATAATAGCTAAATTTTAAATTGGAATTGCAGACGTGATTTTTATTTTATTTTGGTACATTTCGAGGCTAAAATTGGCTCTTCAGTATGACACTGAAAAAAAAATGACAATTATTAATTAGTCCCGGCTCAAACCGTAAAATGACTGGGCTATAAAATCGAAACATGTTATGAATGTTCATTATGTCTACAACTAGAGTGCAATGAATCTTGTAAGACCAAAGTCATCGATTACTTTAAGGATTTAATGGGGTAAAAAAAACGTGTTCGCTTTTCAGTAAATTATAGCTATCATTTTGCTATAGAAACAAGATATAACTCTAACATGACGTTTAACTCTCCAGACAGCTATAATATAAACCTAAGTTCCAAAAAGAAATGTAACCCTCTCTTTGCCAACGTAAACATAATAATACTCGTAAAAATTCAATAAAAGCACATTCATATTACGACTCGTGTTAAATGTCAACACTCTGGGCACGACACGTCATTTTTAACCCCTTTACACTCGAGGAGTTTTACTACTACCTAACCTACTATTAAATAAAATGCATCGCCCTGTACGTTTGTCTGTTTTTCTTGTTGCTTGTTGTTTATACAGGGTGTTACAGAAGTAAAAATAACTATTAAAAACTTTTAAGGGGGTGGTGTAGACAAACAAACTGAACAACTTTCACTATGGGACGAACTTCACGATCGCAAAAAAAAAATTTTGTCCCATACATTTAGCTCGAGTAGATCTGTAGTTTAGTACGGAACATCGCAAACGCATCGATTATGGCAAATCTCCTCATTTTATATATCCAGCAGTGGACGTCTATCGGCTGGTATGATGATGGAACATCCGATTTTTTCCGCAATTTCGATATTAGGCCCATAGTGAAAGTTGTTCAGTTTGATGGTCTTAACCACCCCCTTAAATGTTTATTTGTATTTTTGTAACACCTTGTATATTACACAAACTCACCCTTTCTTGTCATAAAGGACCTCTCAAGACCGTACAATCACTTTCGAGGTGTTCTGAAATTGTCTATGCTACTTCGTGTGATTGTACATATTTGATTGATATTGAAAATAAAATTTTTATTCTATTATCTACTTTTCATAATCGAGTTCATATGAAAGCTATAAAAATATCAGTATTGTTGACAAACGAATGATTTTAATTATCAACTAGCGTTAACCCGCGACTTTGTCCGCACAAATTATATACCAGATTTTAAGTCGGATCATTAGCTATCAAACAAAAAAAGTTTCATCTGAATCGGTTCAGTAGTTTTTGCGTGATGCTCGTTCAAATAAATACACAAACAAACAGACCGACAAAAAATCCTAAAATTGCTGATATGGAATCAGGGACACCTAAAAACCATATGTTAATTTTCTTTTTTGTAAATATCTTCAATTGTACATTGAAGATATTTACAATCTGTGGTACAGACACACTTCTGTTACAGTTTTATAATAGTACGAGCGTTAACCCGCGACTTCGTCCGCACAAATTATATACCAGATTTTAAGTCAGATCATAAGCTATCAACCAAAAAAAGTTTCATCAAAATCGGTTCAGTAGTTTTTGCGTGATGCTCGTTCAAACAAACACAAACAAACAAACACACAGACAGACAAAAAATAAAAAAATTGGTGAAATGGAATCAGGGACATCTAAAAACCATATCGTAACTTTTTTTTGTTAATATCTTCAATGTACAGACAAACTTCCTGTTACAGTTTTATAATAGTATAGATAGATATATAGATAAATATTGCTTTTTTATTTCTTTAATTGTGAATAAAAAAATAAAAAAGCATCTTCTGCAATCAAAAAGTAAATGAATAATTTTTTTGTTGTTCGCATATCTTTAAGTTTTTTTTTCGATTGGTTAATGTTTACGTATTGCTTCCACTTTAATTAACGCAGGTCGTGGGTTCGATTCCCACGGGGGACACCTAGTGAAATGTCACCTTGTGCGTTTTCCCCAGTTGATGATCCCCAGAAAATGATTCCGTGCTTCGGATGGCACGTTATGCCGTTGGTCGCGGCTCACGAAGAAAGCTACTATCTCTGCTGGTAGTAGTCGTTACATAAAAACCACGTCAGAGGCCGTAAGGTGGTATGAAAAAACTCTGACACCCCATCCCGACCCACACGATAAGAGAAGAGCATAGCATATGCTCACGACTATATTCGGTAGTCAGAGATATTCTGAAACCTCAGAATATCCACGTTTCACTAGTACCGAAACTCTGTCCAGTGTGACGGGGAGTGAGCCCGTCGCCACTTGTAATGGACAGTGGGTACAATACATGCCTCGAAATTGAAGCATGCAGGTTTCCTCACGATGTTTTCCTTCACCGAAAAGCCAGTGGTGTTACAAATCGTACATAAATTCCGAAAAACTCATTGGTACGAGTCGGCCTGGACGGGGATCGAACCATCGCCTCCTGCACGGAAGGCAAGGTTACTCGCCACTGGACCACCACGGCGTTCTCGGCTCTTTAAGAAGAAGAATTGAACACAATTCAGAGCTAGACGAATTAAAAGTCCACTTAGCCTGTCTCTTAACACAAATGACTAAATGAAGTCCAGAAACCAAATAATAATTAAAGATCACTGCAGGTCTACCTATCTTTAATTATTATCAACCGCCGGAAATTAAGAAAATCGACCGCTACACTTGGCACGAACGCAAACGAGCAAAGCCTGGCACAAAGTTAGTATCGTAAGTAAATGTCCCCATGTTTACATAGGTACATACACTTATCGGGCATTGACCTTAAGAATTGGAAAAAAAATGTTTATTCATTGCAAATACTTTTATTGGAGTGATAGGGTAGGTAGTAGGTAGGGTATGATAAGAAAGTAATATGTTTCCGAAGTTAATTACTTTTGAATAATTGTCTTATGTTATTTATTATTATTAACACAAGTCGGTAATTATGTTATCATCTTTGTTTAACATTGAAATTGTAAACTAATTAAGTTTTTATGGTTAATTATGTTGTTAATTTATTTATGCCAATTTTGAAATAAGTTGCGGAATAAAAATTTTAGCTGATTCTAAGCGCGTTCGTGACTTATGTTTTCCGCGATTTCGTTGTTGGCTCCATAGTGAAAGTTATTCAGTTTGTTGGTCTGAAGCACCTGTTTAATATTAAACGTATTTATTTTACACCCTGTATAGTTTACTTGGCTAAATATAACACGATTTTACACAATACGAGACGCATTTATAAGTGCTGCCACCTTAGCGCTTTCGGCGCTAGATCTAGCGCTTTTTTGGCATGTTTAGCGCCGTATCTCAGAACCGCCTTAGCGCCTAGCGGAGAGTCTAGCGCTTTTTTAACTTTTAATAAAGCAACATTATATGCTATAATTTTGTGTTTTTTGATTGGAATATGGTAAATATTGATAGCGTAATGTGGTCAAAATATGTCCATAGAGTGTACAGTGTACGAGAGATTCAAATACGAACGCTTATTTAAAGTGTTATCATTAATTTTAAAAGCTACTTACGAATTGACCGACTTAAATTGACTAATAAATGGTTTCCGGAAGGCTAGTAAGACTATTTAGACAACTTTTAAGGACTATTTATGTGATAAGAATTTTTGAGCCGCTTTTTTGAGCCGCGAAAATTTTGGAATCTAGCGCTTTTTTCACCGTTTTAGCGCCCAATCGATTTTTTGAGGTGGCAGCCCTGGTACTATCCTAGATCCAACCTTACGCGTTTTCAGTACTTATCTAAAATTTTAAACGTAATTTGACTTAATGACTTTTTTAAATGAAATCAACACCATATACTTTCACAATAGTTAACTTGACCTGGTATCGAATAACATGAGACTTTAATCTCATTGCCAGAACAAACGTTTGACTTCGTTAAACCATTCGGAACGTCAATATTTATTATTTGACCAGACACTGACCTCTGCACGTGGTCGAAATATTTGTCTTTTATATCAATACACGTGCTGGAAATATTTTAATTTATTGGTACCTAAAGTAAACCGGCCAAGTGTGGGTCGAACTCACGCATCGACGGTTCCCTACCATCTCATTTACGAAAAATTTTCAACAATTTTCTGGGCTTAAACTTAGCGCGAGCCCATCACACACTTGGCCGGTTTTTATATTATTTATTGTTTTTAGAGTATGCTCTATAATCACACCAACTATGGTCTGACAAAATATGGTCACTGAACCAACGACACTCCTAAAGCCTGTCTAACAATTTAAGCCCAGTGCTAAGCTTTGAACGTGAAGTCCACCAATCAATTGTCGATTCCGGCTAACCCAACAATTGGTACAAATTCGATAACTTATGGTCTGTCGCGAGCTATTCAAAATTGATAGTCTGTGGCCGGACGCTCACGGAGGCCATGTGGGGGTGACATATTGTTCTATACGATTTTACAATAACACTGACATTTTGATGTAAACAAATAACCTATAAGCTGGAACTTCTTTACAAATAGAACACACTTAAAAAAAACACACAGTGTGCATTCCATGTCTGCCTAACTTTTTAAACCATTATTATGTCTGCTGGAAATCTCCTCTACACTAATTTTCAAATTTAGGCGTCCATCTTAGTGTTAAGAGCGATGATAGCCCATACGGAAGAGAGCTAGCGCCTCAATCCTGAGGACGCGGTTCGATTCCTGGCCTGTACCACTAAGTTCTTCGGAATTTATGTACGGTTGTATTTATCATTTACTAGCTCGGCGGTGAAGGAAAACATCGTGAGGAAACCTGCATTCCCTAGGATGAAAAGAAAATACCATAAGTTCGGAGGTATGCGTAAAATATGGGTGAGCTTGTGGCGAACACAAAGGACCAGCGCTGGTCTCCGTGTTACATAACGACCCTTGCTTGCAATAGCCCAACCACAAATAATAATAATAGTGTTAATGATTTTGCCAATATCAAGTTTAATTTAATAGCAAAAGTGCTTGATTTGGTGACTTCAAGGGTTGTTTGTGAAGAAAAAAAAAAGCTCAATCAATCTCAGCATCATACAAATGGAGCCACGTTGTAGGCCGAGGAGAGGCAATTAATCTATTAGGCAAACGACACGCGACTACACAATAGCAGACCTACAACGCAACTTCAAGACATATCTTCAGAGATGAACTCGTCCTTTTCTTGCATGCGAAAAAAACAACACAAATTGATCCAAAAGATCGCAATATGTTAGTTGCGCCACTGACACTGAGGTGCATTTTAATGAGGAGAACTAGGAAATGAATTAGGAATTAAAAAAAAACTATGGAAAAATTCTGTCATTTTACTTGTAAAATCAGTCATTTTTGTAGAATCGTTCTTTTTCCAAATCCATCATTTTGTTGATTTAAACCGGTTAACAAGGACATTTTGGGACATCTTGATGTCGTTCTGTCTTATTTTCTCATCAGTAGCATGATAGGTCCACTTTAGGGTCCCAGAAAAAAATTACCATAATAATATATATATAAGGTCTAACAAAATTAGGTGAAACTATTTTAAGGGGATGATCAGACCATCAAACTGAACAACTTTCTCTATGGAACCAATATCGAAATAGCGAAAAAAAAATCTGCTGTCCCATACATTTGGCCAAGTAGGTTTGTATGGAACAGCTGATAGACCTTATAGATTCAGGCACTCGATATCTTTTAACTATCAAGCTATAAACCTAACGGATAGATAGAGACATAAAATATATTTGTATGACAGCCATTCACACGCGTTGTTAATTAGTTAGAACCATTTTTGGTCTAATTGGCCCTTGAGGGTTAAATATTAGTTGTACGCCGGCGGACAAAAGTAAAGATAAAGATATCACATCTTTGAACTTAAACTGGCAATAACCTTTGTTCTAAAAATGCGGCATGCACTCAACATTTAAACATCTTAATAGTTTTCAAGGGTTTGACATACATACATAAACTCACGACCATAATCGCTTTTGGGAGGGTCAGAAGTTTCGCCAAGCCAAGGGTTTTAAGGTTAAAAGGACATTTTGTTGATAACTTTCATTATAACTGCATAAGGTAGCGGGCAAAAAAAAGCTATTTAATGTTATAGCAAAAAATCTTCGGATATAATTATTACTAATAACGATAAATTATAATATTTTCTCGTTTCTAGTATGCTACTATACCAAAAACTAAACAAAGAAATGCCAAGGGTGATCCTTCCCTCACAATTGTTAAAAAAAACGTAAAATAAAAAAATAACTATTACCAATCAGTCGTCTATTACAGGGTGAAATTGATATCATTAGCATCTTTTTAAACTAAGAGTCTACCCATCGAACTGAACAACTTTTGCTATGTGAGCAAACCGATCGGAGCAAATAAAAAATATGCTGATCCATACTAAACTGCAATCTCGACGCGCGAGTTCGCGACTCAAATGTAAGCAACAGCAGATTTTTTTTACTCCGATTGGTTTGCTCCCATAGTAAAAGTTGTTCAGTTCGATGGGTAGACTATTAGTTTAAAAGGATGCCAAAGATATCAATTTCACCCTGTATAGACGACAAAACGATTTCCTACATTTTACTCAAACTTTATACTTATTTTGGCTTTGCGTGTAATCCGTGTGGGATGAGCGATGGCCCAATAAAAATATGTCGCACATAAAAATATGGGTTTTATTAATAGTTCTCCCAAGAATTATTAGAGGGAGGCACGAGTTCTTTATTACATGATATATTTGTCTATAATTATGGCTTTTTGAAGCTTTTTATAACTTATTTTGACAAACGATAAGGACCTTTAAAGTTATAAGAAGAAATGTTATTTGTTACGTTGAGGATCGTTAAAGACATTTGTTATGACAAATGTTAAGCTTGTTGCTATTAAAAGAATTTAATAGAGTCTATTTTCGTGTTCTATATTAGTCTGATTTTTCGTTATACAGGGTGACATTGATATCGTTAGCATCATTTTAAACTAAGAGTCTACCCATCGAACTGAACAACTTTTATTATGGCAGCAAACCGACCGGAGCAAAAAAAAATCTGCTGTTGCAAACATTTGAGTCGCGAACTCGCGCGTCGACATTGCAGTTTAGTATGGAACTGCTGATTTTTAATTTGCTCCAACCCGTTTGCTCCCATAGTTAAAGTCGTTCAGTTTGATGGGTAACTCTTAGTTCAAAAGAATGCTAATGATATCAATTTCACCCTGTATAATGTTATTGCCGTAGAGCACACTACACGACCCGTTTGTTCCCTCGCAAAGTCTTCCCCCAGGACATAAACTGCCCAGGCCGATTTGGAGGTCTTTAGGTGAGGGAGGTAGACTTCGAACCCAAATCGTTTGGAGTAAGGACAACCTGTTTCATATGAGGTTTCACAGATCAATGGATCAGAACTTATCAGAACTCAAACTCAAAAATTTTTATTCAAAATTATATGACATATACAGGGTGAAATTGATATAATTAGCATTTTTTTTTTGCTTCGATCGGTTTGCTCCCATAGTAAAAGTTGTTCAGTTTGATGGGTAGACTCTTAGTTCAAAAGGATGCTAATGATATCAATTTCACCCTGTATAGATAACTTTCTGACGTATTTTTTTTTAATCTTCTATAAAAGATGCGGCCAGAAACTCAACAACACACGTCAATTAAACAAAATAATATATACAAAGTATACAAAATACAATATTAAATTGCATGTAATATTGTCAAGACCAGACATCTTGTTCATTCATACCTACAATGATCATCGAGTTTATAGTAACCTTTTAACAGAGGACTTGTTTAACACGGGACTTAAACTTTTTGTCTAGTAAGTTTAGAATATCCTCTGGTATGAATTCATCATCATCACCTATTCATACATCATTCCCTATTGTTCCAAACGGCACAGGTATATTCTTTTTTTAGGTAGTTTTTAGGTGACTTTAATAAATGTTTGATGTCATCACTGTCACATTATCTTAAACTTATGAAGTTTCCGTCATACATGTATAAGTTACATAGTACTACTGCAACTATTTCATTATTACACTTCAACAGACGTTCATGAAAGGAAGCTCTCGCTCTGTGCATGACCGCATAAGTCATCTACTCTGTGCTGTGCGAACACATTATAAGAGGGGTTAGAAGTGCAAAGTAGGCGTGGAACGTGTCGCCACAGGTTATGCAATGATTTGCATAATACCATAAGGAGCGCGGCGTGGTGCGAGCGAGAGGAGATGAGTAATTGTAGCAGGGTGAGCGGGAAGATAAGTGGCGACAGCCGTCTCCGAAGCAAAAGCGCTGCTTTGCATTTCTAACCCCAATTATAATGTTATGAGTGTGCGAACATGCTGGACGCACTACATCGCCACGGAAGGCCAAGCATTGCTCTAAAAGCATTGTTATATTGTACCCTAAGTGAGTTATAAGTACTATGCTTGTATTTTTGCCGACTACAACTCAGTTATTCAAACAAAACGGACCAAATTCTATTTTATACTAAACTTCTCCTCGTATTAGGGATATAATAGAAGTGTTTCTCTAACAATAGCTTACGATGTAAGCGGTCGCACTAACCAACTGTTTATTGGATTTATTTGCTACTGGAGTGGGGTATAGTATTGTACTTGAGTCTATTTATAGATCTGCAGCCCGTGATTTGATTACTGTTTTATTACTAATGCAATGTGGTAATGATGAAAATAAGGAAGCTTTTTATGGTATAAAAACGATATTAAGATTTTTATATGCACACTGTAAAGATACAAAAATACCCAAACCTCCGAATATTCTGCGACCCACCTAATTAAGTTGTAAAGGCTCAGGCAAAGATTTAAAAAAAAATTGGGCTCAATGCATAGTTGACAGCACTACATAGAGAGAAATATAACTAGAATACATGTCAATCATAGTTATTATTATATAGAATACAATATAATAGAACAACTGATAGAAAAAACAAAACAAACAGAAAAAGTCATAGATGATGTTGAAAAAAAAAACACAATTAAATGGAATGGGGCCGGCCATGTCTGTCGATTGCACCAGAAAAGATGCACCGTAGATCCCGGAGAAGATTCCTTCAGGGTCGACCTCGGAAAAGATGGAGTGACGTCCTTGATTTAATGAGGAGTGGATGGAGCTGACAAGACAGGGATGCATAGAGGAAGCAAATAATTCGAAACAGTTACGTTAAGCTAGAAAGAGAAAGCTTGCACTCGGCTGTCCCTTACATTTGGCTCGACGAGGTTTGCAGTTTTTTTATGGAAGAGCACATTTTTTTTTCACGCTTTCGATATTGGTCCCATAGTGAAAGTTGTTGAGTTTGAGGGTCTAAACCACCCCTTAAATGTTTATTTGTAACACCTTGTATACTGGTCGTCCTCCGTGTTAGCCACGCAGTATACACCTTCAAATAAATTTTGTTGGTACAAGCACAAACTATAAAATCTACACTAGGGTCTCCATTAGATTCAATTGGACTGCGACTGCGACTGGCTGCAATGCCGGTGTTATCCAAGATTAAACCAACCACACTTTATTTTAGAAACTTGTGTTGTCTACTAACAGATAAATAATAAATGCTTAAGCTAGCAACATTGTCTGCGTTGTCTTTATGTTCTATTCTATGCTTAAATTATCTGTTTGTTTTTAGCATCATTCAAATAACCAAACAGTTTGCTATTTAGTCGTTCACGTCGAAAAAGAAATGAACTGTCCCCGTGCGAAGCCATGGACTTAAGGCGGTTGCAGAGGGGTCAATTTTATACAAAACTTTGACGCACAATACGCATAGACGGTATTAATATAAGTAATATTTTATATATGGAAAAATAGTTTAGAAAATCTAGTTGCCGCGTCACAAATAACATTTGCAATTTATAATATAATTACGAAGATATAAAGCATTTAAAATTTTGTATGAAAAATTTCAAAGCTTTATATCTTCGGCAACTAGATTTTCTAAACTATTTTTCCATATAAAATATTGCTTATAGTGGGCTCGGTGGCAAAATTGGATAACGCAGTTCCCCGGTTTGGAAAAGTGCGGGTTCAAGTCCCGCCCGAGACAAATTTTTCAATCTTTAATTGGATTAAAAATATTACTTTTATTAATTTCGTCTACGCGTATTGTGCGCCTAACTTTTGTATGGACTGAAACCGCCTTAACGTAGTCTACGTTAATGAAAAATATTTTATTTTTTATTCAGTTTATTCTCCGATCTTCCTAATGCAACATGAACACGGGCCAGGCAGGAAGGTATTCAAGTCATCGCTTTATCTTATCTTGGGTTTTCCTCGACGTCGGCAACCATCTTGTGGAACCCATTCTGTGGCCATCTTGGTCCATCTCTCCGGATGCATACGGCAGATGTCCCAGGCCCACTTAATATATAATGATATATATTAAGTGGGCCTGGGACATCTGCCGTAATAGCGGTTAATACCTAAATAGGATAATAAAATACCTAAAAAAATAACCACACCAAAACGGATAGGCAATTCAAATCTCTACATCAAAAGTACACAATATAAAATCCTTTTTCTAACCATTTTAATGGCACATTTGGCCTCGGAAACAGATTTCAGCAATCTGTTTCAGGGAATTAGTTCAGTCGGTTCTGGAGTTATCCTGACGTCTTAAAGTAATCTCTTTTGTTTTATTGCCTCATTTAATTGTTTTGTGAATTATTGGGTATTGATCGATCTTTATTTTTGAATATAAAATTAAATATGCTTGTTATACTGGTTCTGTTGGTACGTTTTCAAGCTGTATAGGGCCCTTCTTTATATGCTGACAGTTTTGCAATTCACTAAGCGACACATCGCTGTCAAAAACGTCGACGAGCTCGCTTCCTTCAGATCGTTGGAGGTTTTATATGAGTTTGAAAAATGAAATTGTAAGCTCGCCGCTGTTTCAAAGACGAATTTAAGGTTGTGACGATGTTTGCGATTAGTGAATTGCACTGTAGATCCTCAAACTGGGCTGCAATCGCGGTAAGTATTTGGTGATTGAACCGTTATGGTACTACGTACGAACCATAACTTTTGACACATTTGGTATTGCGCTAATCGCGGTACAGCCGTTAGAGCCGTTTCGACAGATCGCTCAGACGTTATTGGCTGTCAGGTACATAGAGTTTAGCGTGATGCGGAATTCAGCACAGTTCAATAGTAATTGTATTGCAGTGTGATTAGAACTGAAATTGGATAAGAATAGAACATCGATGTTTTAACTTAGCGCAATCGGGCACCTGAACTATTTCTATGGGACTAACAATTCGGAAGAATTTTATGGAAATACAAAACTGCAGATTTTATTTCGCGCTTTCGATGTCAGTCCCGTAGAATATTTTTGTTTTTAGTTGGATAATCTTGTAAGCATCATAAAGATTAGGAGACCCTGTAGATAAAGAAAGGTAAAAAGCTACTAAATGTTGTAATTGCATAATAATTTTTACTATAGTTTCAAACATTCGACGCCTACCTATTTAAAGTTCAAACTGCACGACTCAAATGACTCTAATCAGCCGTGCCTGACGACTTGTCCCTTTTCACTCTTGTCATCTCTTTTATTTCTTGTCACTTTACTGCATAAAGAACAAAGACGGAAGATCAAAGTGGTTCAATAAACATGTTGTCTCACGGGACGGACAGACAGACTACTGTAATGAATTTATATAGTTCGCTTGCTTTGATTGACTTTGATTTTCGTTAAGTGAAAGTTATCTCTGTTAGAATAGATAACATAGGTAAGAATTATTAGGAAAATCATGTGGGAAAACTGTAAAAAGGTACTATTAAGAGCAAGGACAAAAAAATGGTAGGCTGAAAAAATGGCTTTTGTTTCTAGTGTTAATAAATTGAAAAATGTTTTCTTTAGAATCTTTCAGAGCAATTTTATATCATATCTGATATAAAAGATTCTATAAGTAGTATTTTTTGATTTAAACAAAAACAAATTTTATTTTTATTTTTATTCTATCGATGATTTTTTGGATTGTTCGAAAATATTGACGTATTTAAGTATTAGAAGGTATAATTAAAAACATTAATTTATATAAAAATCTTATCTTATTATAAAAATCCGTCGCGGACTCTAGTTGCCCGCCTAATAATATCGATATCGAAAGTTATCTATATTAACAATCATTGCCACTTTTCTAGTTTCGATTGTTAGACTATCTACAGGGTGAAATTGATATCATTAGCATCCTTTTAAACTAAGAGTCTACCCATCAAACTGAACAACTTTCAGTATGGGAGCAAGCTGATCGGAGCAAAAAAATAATCAGCTGTTGCATACATTTGAGTCGAGTAGGCATTGCAGTTTAGTATGGGACAGCTGATTATTTTTTTTGCTCCGATTGGTTTGCTCCCATACTGCAAGTTGTTCAGTTTGATGGGTAGTCTCTTAGTTGAAAAAGATGCTAATGATATCAATTTCACCCTGTATAATCTATAGTTTGGCAACTCTATTTCTTATCTTGACGTGGCTGTCGAGTGGGTCACATAAAATTCAACACAATGTTTCCTTACTTACGCAAATATTAATCAATTTAAAACAAACAAACACAATGCAAATGCGGTCAATTTGCGGTCGGGAAGACGTCGGCGGCGGCGGACGTCGTGTCGTTAAATATAGCGTGTGGTCTACTGCCATGCTATATTATATACCTAGTTACTATTGCCACAGCTTATACAGGATGTTAAATTAAATGGGACACTTAGTGAGATTACACACGATGACGCATGACGGAGACGTCAGTCCGTCATTTGTGAAGCAAGGAGTTGTACGAAACCGCACACACGGTGGCGTCAATCCGTCTGTAATGACGTCTGTCGCTCCGTCAATGCGTCATCGTGTGTGAAAGGGATGCTTCAGACCATCAAACTGATCAACTTTCTCTATGGGACCAATATTGAAATCACGAAAAAAAAATCCGCTGTACAACATTACAGTCTAGTTATGTTTGCAGTATTGTATGGGACAGCGCGGATTTTTTTTTCGCGATTTCAGTGTTGGTACCGTATTAGAAGTCATACAGTTTGATGGTCTGAAGCACCCCTTTAAGTAAGTGTCCCATTTAATTTTGACACATCTTATACGTGCTCTTCTGTTGAATTATACGCGTTTTGCGCACTTTATAACGGTGCCCTGACCGCATAAATACATCCGCATAAATAAATATAGACACATAAAAAAATATTGTATATTCCGTATTCCAAGCCGTAAGAATAATAAACAATTCCTACTAACATTTATCCACAAAGAAAACCTACATACTTCAATTTCGAAGTCAATGACCTTTGGCGAAATTCAAATCGAAAATTAATCATAAACAAATCAATATTTTACAAAGTTTTAGATGTGTCATGAAAGAGCGTTGAATGAACTTAATTTGAAACTAACAATAAAATTAATAGCACAAATATGACATAAGATAATCATTTTCAAAGATTCTTTCGTCATTATTTACTTTTGATGTTGACTGTACTTACTACCATAAAGAATGACTCACGCTACACCGTGCCGGGTCCGAGCCGAGTCCGAGCCGAGCGTCGGCCGTAGCACGGTCAAGTAATATTTCATAAATTATGTATGGACACACTCACGCTATACCGAGCGGCAACAGAGCCGGGTCGGTTGCCTACGGCCGACCCTCGACTCGGACTCGGCTCAGACCCGGCACGGAGTAGCGTGAGAATCCTTTATAAGTGACGATGGGTTCATCCCGTCACACTGGACAGAGTTTCATTACTACAGGGACGGCCCGATAGCACAGCCTGGAGTGAACCTGCCTGCTGTCCCGAGAGTCGCGGGTTCGAATCCCGTAAGGGACAAATATTTATATGATGAATATGAATATTTGTACCCGAGTCATGGATGTTTGTATCTATATATGTATTCTATATCGTTGTCTAGTCATCATAATACAAGTCCAGGTACTTTAAATTTGACTAGATCATTTGTGTGACAATGTCCAAGATATTTAATTTGTAAATTTTATTTCTTACTAGTGAAACATGGATGTGTAATATCTATGATGACTATGACTATGACTACCCCCTTGGGGTATATAGTCGTGAGTATATACTATGTTGTATCCACAATAATCAGCAACGCAATATACTAGTGAAACGTGGATGTTCTGAGGTTTCAGAATATCTCTGACTGCCCCCTCGGGGAATATAGTCGTGAGCATATGCATGCATGCAATATACGTTTCATTTTCTTGATAGAAAATAACATTATCTATTTTATCAGGGCAACGTTCCATTTCAGTTTTTGTTTCTTAAATAAACTGGAGTTAGATTTCGTTTTTTATTTTTATTTTACCGTCGTCGGTTGCGAAACGTAAATATATTCTGTCGTATACGTTTTGTGTTCGGTTCGATTCGATCGTTTCATATACTTTTTTTATTGGTTAATCGGAATAGTTGGCTCCGAATCCCAGTTTACTATTTTCGTTTACACAGAAAATGTAGAGCGTAGCAGTAAACTCATAAGTATTTACATAAAATGTTGATCGTATATGGATTATAATTATATAAGGTCTAACAAAATTAGCTGAAACTATTTTAAGGGGATGATCAGACCATCAAACTGAACAACAGAAAAATAAGAGCAGCTAATACAAGGAATAAATCGTAGTAATGATTGGTTTCTTGTGGATTCCCCGGCCAACTACAAACTAACCATAAACATATGTCACAGTCTTCGATGGCCTAGATATTATTGTATTCTTTAATCGTCGCCTGCAATGGAAAATCTTGCCATTATTTCCGCAAAAGTCAGAACCTCGTACATATTTGTACGAGGCTGACATCATCCTCGTACCTCGTACGACAGACCCGAAATCTCGTATTTGTACAACCCTGTGTCTGGCAACCCGTACATATATATACGTATTGTCATAGTGTTGGATTTCAGAAAAACTAAATTATGTATCACATGAAAAGAGACAATTTTCTATGGGAACTATATCGAAATCGCGAAAACAAAATCTGCTCTCCCATTTGAGTTGAGTTATGTTTGCAGTTTTGTATGGGACAGCAGATTTATTATATTGGTCCCATCCAGAAAGTTGTTCAGTTTGATGGTCTGAACATACACTTAAAATAGTTCCAGCTAATTTTGTTAGACCTTATGCATATACCACCTCATCTCTTACCTTCTTTGTCATACGAGGCGACTAAGGGTTAAGGTTTCTTTTGCAGTGAAAATAAAAATAACGTAAGGATACAAATGGCGGTCTTATCACTAAAAGCGACAAGACAAGAGTCTTGGACACCTAAACACCACATCGTAACATATTTTCGTAAATATCTTCTATGTATACACTTATGTTACAGTTTTCTAATAGTGTACCTACATATTCCAAAAAGCAACACAAACAACCTAGATAAAGCACAACCTTATCCCCTGGGAAGCCTGTCTGGTCCAGGCTCATGTATAGACTAGGTTTTGTCTGACTGGCGACTAGATTGTGATGTAGTACCTTGATTACCGCCTCCCCCATGGGCTTAGTGCTATTATCTTAGTAATTTGGTTGCCATGGTTGTTTTGTCTACTATTTTGGATGTTCGTAGATGGCATCATTCGTTTAGCCACATCAAAGGACCGGAGTAAATATGCATTGAGATCGTAGAGAGAGAAGTCACAGAGGTCGGTACGTGTGTTGTACAGGTTGTCCTAGTCATTTAATAAAAGATACATAATGATAGAAAATTTGCTATAGTTAGAAAAGGAGATCGCGGAAGTTACTTCAAGTCACAATAAAAAAAGAAAGAATAGGGTACTGTTGTGGCGGCGTTTCTTTGCCTGGGTTCTATAACTAATGGGAAATATAACTATTCTAAGAGTATCTGCTGATTAAGGTACTTTAGGATGTATGGCAGCGACGTTATCAGGTTACGAATTTCAAATCAATACCCAACGGTACAAACAGTTAGAGAGTTCCACTATGTGAGTCGATCGTATCGCGACCGGAGCCCAACTTGGCCCCGGGAGGATGCGTCCACCGTCCCCTCCATCCTCATCCTTACACCAACCTGAATACGGTCATTAAACTATTCAACAATACAATAGAACTATCGTCTCACATAGTGGGCGAATACATGGAACTAAACTCACCTAGTTTCAGCAACCGGTGAGACCAGACTCCTCGCTGGACTTCTCCTGTTCTCCGCTACTCAGGGCGTGCCGATCCTTCTCGTCGTCCCGCCAAAAGTGCATTCTAATTTACGCGCCTAACTTACAAATGACACTCTCCTTCAGTGTTGCCATAATAAGAAATTACGTTTCTACTACTTCCTAAGAGGGTTTTGATTGCAAAGTTAGTTATGTTTGTTATGTAAAGTTAATAATTCTCACCTAAATAAATGTTTGCGATCGCGGAACTCCGCGACAACTGTACTGTGTCATAGTTTAATGCCACTACAACACTGTCTTAGTCCACCGGCCATCTTTGCTGCAGGAGGCAAACTAAAAGTAAATTTTGTATCTAAAATTCTACTTAGGATATCCAGTTCTTGTTCTTAGGTCTCTAGTGACCCACTGCGATAATTCTTGCTCGGAAACTTTTTTCATCCCGGGAATAAGCTCTTTTATAAACAATACATACAACTAGATCAAAGAAAATACTCGATCCCATGCGTATGCCTGAAAATTGTCTCTATTCATGTGATACATAATTTAGTTTTTCTGAAATCCAACACTATGACAATACGTATATATATGTACGGGTTGCCAGACACAGGGTTGTACAAATACGAGATTTCGGGTCTGTCGTACGAGGTACGAGGATGATGTCAGCCTCGTACAAATATGTACGAGGTTTTGACTTTTGCGGAAATAATGGCAAGATTTTCCATTGCAGGTGACGAATACAGTAATATCTAGGCCATCGAAGACTGTGACATATGTTTATGGTTAGTTTGTAGTTTGCCGGGGAATCCACAAGAAACCAATCATTACTACGATTTATTCCTTGTATTAGCTGCTCTTATTTTTCTGTCTAAAACAAAATTGAATTTTTGTTCGTAAATTTTTTTTGCTATGAAAAAAATAATATAAAAAATCTAAAATAAAATTGTGTTTTATGCATAATTCTTTGTTTTTTCCCACTTTTGGTGAACAAGGTTTAAAAGCCAAAGTACGAGAATTTTTTTTTGCTTTTGTATGAGGAATAGTTTTTAACGTCTGGCAACCCTGATACGTATACATAATATGTATTTTTTAAGTAGTGTATTGAGTTTCTTAAAGAAAAGAGTGAGCTAATAGAAACACATCGATTGGAATACCATATTGTTTTCATTCATTAAACATTTTATCAATAACGCATCAAAAATTCAAAACTGACTACATTAAATCATTTTTGATTAATTATGTAAACTTTTTAGGCAGATAGGTGTCGTAAGATACTACTATTCCTTCAGACATCGTCAACATCTCTGATGTTTCCATTGTTTGACTGCCGGTTATAGTCATTGCATTCAACCCCACCTTTAGGTTCTGAAGGGTTAGGAGAGAATGCACTTGATGTGCATGTAATGAAAATTAATTCATTCATGAAGCATAAATAAGGGAAGAAGCATTGAATTACACTCTGGTACATGATGATGCTACTCCTAGCCGATTTCGGCTACGGCGACTGCCTCCGATCCCTTCGTTGTTGGCATTCGTGCGCCCTAATGTGGCTTATATAGCCGATTTTTTTCTAGTATGTACATGCGCAATGAGAGCACGTCAGGACACCATACTCATAATTATAACTGATGGTCGCTTGTGGTCGGACCTTCAATTCATCGCGCTTGGCGTCAAGCTCAGAACGCCGGAGTGCCTCAGGGTGTTTCTCCTCAGCGTTTGAACGGCGACATTATCCTCACCAAATATTTTCGCCAGAGGATGGGCAGCAGCATCCTCTGAGTACACACATTCAATCCAACTGCGATCGCCAACCCGACTGCCAAGCGTGGCGATTATGGCAAATCCCCCCATTTTGGGGGAGGCCTATGTCCAGCAGTGGACGTCTATCGGCTGATATGATGATGATGATGATGAACTTTAATGAGCGTTTCTGCAACTGAGTGTATGTCCAGTACACAGATTTATCGTTGGGATTGTAGCCTGTAACTATCTACATTCATCGTGAGACTATCTATACATTACTCTATATCCTGTATCTAGGACAAAATAACAACGGAACTGCATTTATCATAATATCCTGAAACTTGTGGGCGAATAATTGTATAAAAAATATCACAATTTAATTACTTTAAATGATATATCGAACAATGAATCATTGGTCACAGTTTCTGTCCAGAAATTAACACTAGTTGACGTATTGCTGCATATTAACAGGGATTTTAAGGTAATTTATACATTTATATTATGCTTTTTAAGGTTCCGAAGTCAACAAAGAACCCTTATAGTTTCTCCATGTCTGGCCGTGTCCGCAGCTTAGCCATAGAATAACTAATTACTTACCATTCTTATCGCTTAGCTCAGGACAGAAACGTAGAAAGCTGTTATTTGGTATGGGTATAGGTACATATTGACGCCGACGAAGTGGTAGAATAAAAACTTGAAAATATTTTTTTATAGGGCACTTCCCCTAAACGTAAAGTGGGGATGCATTTTTTTTCTCATCTATTCCATGGTGTGGGATGTCGTTGGATAGGCCGTTCAAAAATATTGCTGGTGTGTGGGAAAACGATTTTTCGATTTATGGACCCGTCAGCGAAATATTAAACTTTAAATCGAAAATACGAAAGTCCCTAAATAAAATTAGAATATAAAAATTTAATTTTTTTTTTTGTTAGAGTTAAGTGTCCCCCTCTCCCAGCTAAACGTCTGTGGTTGGATATGTGAAAAAAATTAAGCGGCTATACTATTATATACTACGAGCGTTAACCCGCGACTTCGTCCGCACAAATTATATACCAGATTTTAAGTCAGATCATAAGCTATCAAACAAAAGAAGTTTCATCAAAATCGGTTCAGTAGTTTTTGCGTGATACTCGTTCAAACAAACAAACAGACAGACAAAAAATACAAAAATTGGTGAAATGGAATCAGGGACATCTAAAAACCATATCGTAACTTTTTTTTTGTTAATATCTTCAATGTACAGACAAACTTCCTGTTACAGTTTTATAATAGTAATAGATATAACGACATTAAAAGGAAAACTATCACTGCTAAGCTAAGTAGGCTTTACAAGTTAACGAGTAATAGCCGACCATCATAATAAATGTAAACCGTTTTTTCAATTCAGGGATCCGTTAGCGAAATATTAAGCTTTACAGTAACATTTTTTGTTAGAGTCAAGTAGACTTCAGTAGGGATTACACTTGCGGTCGGCCCCGATTTCGGCATAAATTGCTGGATTTGTTCTCTCTATTTTAAAGTGTAGCGATCAAAGCAAGCAATATATAACGAAATCGGCCCTAAATGTGGACTAGTTAATCATAATAAATTACGTAGTTTTATACCTTTAATCTTATAGAATAAGGACCAATTTGCTATAAGCAATCCAGTAATATCTAACCTTGCTTATAATAATACCTTGTAGTAAGACAATACATCATATTTTATGGTTTCTAAGAAAGGAAGCAGATATGCAGGATTAATGTACCAGGATCTTAATGTAATATTAATAGGGTATAATATCTTGTATAATATTCAATTAGTTTATGATCGGATTATGTGACATTTGGCAGGCTGCCATATTGCAAGGAAACCATTAATGTTAATTATTTTGATTCGACTAAGGACTCTGGAAGACAATTCATTGTACTTTAGGTACCTACTGTTGCTTTTTTTATACCTGTCGACCATTTGCAATGGAAGTGGTTTTCTTGTTTTTCCTACTTCTCTATTTTCTTCTTTAATTAAATTCGTTGAAACATCTCCCGGGCTCGCTGTACTTCATTCTAGCCTAGTGTTGCTGCACCATCCCATTCAAGTGCGGTATCAGTAGTGCAGTATAGCCACATGATATCTATTCGGTGGTACCAAGGGAAGGTGGTACCTATCGCCTCACATCATACAGTCATCTTTAGTACGTAGTTACTAGTAAATAATAGCTCAATGTCGGTATAATTAAAATTATGTAGTTATAAAATGTGTCGCGTTATCAGTCTACTATTGGATGGTCGATGGCATGGTCGCGTGACACATGAGTGTTTTTTTTTTCTTAAAAAAACAACCCTTTTGTTAGTAATTTATTATTAATCTGTCTTATGTCACCAAATATCGACAGGGTGAAATTGATATCATTAGCATCCTTTTAAACTAAGAGTCTAACCATCAAACTGAACAACTTTTACTATGGGAGCAAACCAATCGGAGCAAAAAAAGAATCAGCTGTTGCATATTTTTTTTGCTCCGATCGGTTTGCTCCCATAGTAAAAGATGTTTAGTTTGATGGGTAGACTCTTAGTTTAAAAGAATGCTAATGATATCAATTTCACCCTGTATAACCGTGCAACGTGCAACGTCAAGCACATGATCTATATTAATTATAGATTGACAATAAAATAGAATAGATGTAGTAAAGTATAATATAAATAGGTATCTAACCAAGATATGCCATATAGGTGACAGGGGCCATACTCCAAACACCAGCGAGTTGGTTGAGGGAAATTAGTATGTATGGTAACAAACAATGTCGCAAAAACGTATCAAACATAAGTCACACAACACACACTTCATACAAACAACTGATAATCACATAATTATCATTCAACTGACACGCCCCAAAAACAAATGTCCACGCGTACCTTATTTGTAAAAACAATCAACTTCCACTCTACAAACTAAAATAAACTTTTAACCTTCGAGCTAAAGCTTTAAATTGCAAAGTTTAAGTGACAGCATGACTCATGGAAGTTATATGCAAAACACCTGACACATGGGAGGTGAATGACCTCTTATTATGGTCAACTTACACTATTGCTCCGGTAATAGGAAACTAGAGGTATTTGAACCTATGGATCTTGATAAACATGTTTGTGTTGTTAAGTAGCAATTGCTACTTTATAGCCCTTTTATAGCCCTTTTATAGCACATTATTAGGTCTTTCTTAATACGCTGACGGCTTTTCAGGGTCAGTGTTGAGTATCAAATGAAAGTGCTTAATTAGCACTGTAACTTTAAAACTATACATAACGAAAATCTGACAACATACAAGCCTTGGATAAGTTATATGTCAAGATTGACAGTCAAAACTACGAAAGCGTAGGAAAAAATTGCAACCAGTACTGGCCTCTAAACCCTATCCATATACACGCACACAAACATAATTTGTATGACGCCTCACGCACACCAACTTAAGAAAGTAGGCCCGTAGAAACGTGAGGCTCCTTCTAGACAGATACTTTTTCTAAGATACAAGCATAAGTTTCTAGATTGTTATTCTTTAAGTGGTTAGCATTGAAAAATCCAGACTTCGTTTGTATGGAGCGCGCTCCGAATTAAATCAAATCAAATCAAATCACAAATTTTTATTCAAAATAATATCACATAGATAGCTTTTTAACGTCATTTTGTGACTCTACCACCGCCTCGGAAGGTGTTCCGTTGAGAGAAGATGCGGTCAGAAACTCTACAACACACATCTTTGAAACAAAACAAAATATACAAAGTACAAGTATATTGCATTACATAGAGTAACATTGTCAAGACCAGACATTTTGGTCATTCAAATAGTCATCGAGTTTATAGTAGCCTTTGTTTAAAATGGGACTTAAACTTTTTGTCTGGCAAGTTTAGAATATCCTCTGATATCTTATTATAATAGCGTATACAGTGCCCCATGAAAGATGTGTTGACCTTACTGAGTCGAAAATGTGGGAATACTAACTTATTTTTATTTCTTGTATTGTAATTATGAACGTCACAGTTTTTGGGAAAGAGATACAAATTTTTCCGAACGTATAGAATATTATCCTCAATAAATGTTTATATCTTCATAAGTAAAGTCATCATCATCATCATCTCAGCCGATAGACGTCAACTGCTGGACATAGGCCTCTCCCAAGGATAGCCGTAACGCCTGAAGTACACTAAATTAATATAATGTTGGTCTTAAAATTTCTGATGATGTGTATTGAATATCATGTTGAAATCCAAATTAAGTTTTTTGTTACAAACCAATTATTTTGAATCTCATTACGAAGCGTGTTTTTGTCGAACGCAATTACGGGGCCTATTTTATACTCCAGTTACAAGTTCCGCGTGAAATATGTAGAGTTTATTCGTAACAGAGGGGAAATTAATTGCGTTAATTTGTCAACGGATTTTAGACTTAATTACCGCGTAGCTAGATCGAACGTTTGAGAAAACTCTTCAAAATTGTTCTAATATTATCGGCAGCTTGATGAAAGCACAGCCCCGATTGCTAGGTTTCGGGTTCGAGACTCGTAAAGTAAAAAAAAATTGTGTAAAATTTTGCAAAAATTTTACATTTTTACCACTTTTAGTTTTTCGATCGTAAACTGGCCGCCATAGAAAATCTGAAATCTGATTCGGAAATCTGTTGGGTTCAACGAGGTACCAATGTGGAAGTTGTTCGAGGATTCAGGAAATCTCGGGAGCTTTTGCATACCATTAAAAGGAGAAAAGTCGCTTACCTTGGTCATATCTTGAGCAATGAGCGATACCAACTGCTCCGGACTATAATAAAGGGCAAAGAAGAGAGCAAAAGAAGCGTCGGTAGGCCACGAATATCGTAGCTCGCAAACCTGAAATAGTGGACAGGCATCGCAAGCGTCGAATAGCTGTTTTGTTTGTCGAGAGATAGACAGGGCTATGCAAAGCTACTGTAATGGAGAGGAACCCGAAGAAGAAGATCGTAGTTATTCATGTTATGGTACATCACTACCATCAGACTGAACAGAGCTTGGGCACTGCTAGTACATACAAAATATTCATAAACTGACGCCGTTTTCTCAAAGGGTAGGCAGAGACTATGGATCTCCACTTTGGGCGGTTCTTTAAACTCCTCTCTTGCTTTATCAAGGTTCATACATCTTGTCATACATTCCCGTCGATTTCGGCTACATTTAACCTGGAATTTTTTAGTGACGTCCCTGATCTGGTCTAGGTACGTCCTCCTAGGTCTGCTTCTAGTAAAATGTGATTATTCTTTTTTTTAATAGACTTCAAAAAAGGAGGAGGTTCCTCAATTCGACCGTATATATATACAGGGTGTCCCGTAAACCGACGTCAACCCGGCGGATGCTGATAGGTTAGGTCATGGCTAAGCAGAATATCAAAATTTGACTTTAGTAATAGTGTCTTAGTTTTCGAGATATTGACAGTTTTAACACAGATACTGCATAGAACATTAGTAGCCGTGACACTCAAAATAGAGACTAAGGTAAAGAGTTTCACGAATTTCATAAAACTGCCCTTATCTCAAAAACTAAGAACCTGTTGTTAAAGTAAATTTTTTTTTATATTATGGCACGAACTAACCTATCAGCATCCACCAGGTTGGCGTCGGTTTACAGGACACCCTGTATATATTTTTAATATCTCTAATTTCATCTTGAAACCTTCAGTATGCTAGAAGTAAGCCTTGTATGAGAGGTGGTAATTGTAGTAAATGTTTCTAACTACCCCGAAACGGGTCGTGGTCGTAGGTTTGTATTTATCAATGTGTATATCTTCCCAGTATTTTTGAAACAGATTTTATGTCCAAAATCCAGTTATTCCCAAACCCAAACGTCGTAAATTTTATATCCATTTAGCAAAAATAAGGGATCGATTGGATCACTCCAGAAAAACTGCTGTTTCATAGGAAAATGTAAGGGAATACGTTGTGCCTTGTCATTGTGGAATATTGAAGGAGAGGGCTTAATCTACTCTTGTACAGTCAGCCTTAAATGTTACGTGTCAAATACACTTTTACTTTGGTCTTAACCGCAGATCACAAAAACTAAAGGTCTTAACCAGTCTTGTTGGATTGGGCTGGACATGTCTGCCGCATGCCAGATGGCCAAAACCACTACCAACTGATCCCCAGCAAAACGAAATCGGCGTCGTGTCAAACCTAGAAGTAGGTGGCGGGATGACATCGATAGCTTCTTAAAGAAATTATGGTCTACCCGGACATTCGAACTTCGCAATTGCGAGAATGATTTCGTTCCAATGTCAACTATTACATTGAAGTTACGATAAGGATCGCGATATATCGAAAATCGAAAGTCCGGGTACAGGGCCTGGCATGTCATAGTGCAAAACTGGGACGCATGGAAAGAACGGAGGGAGGCCTTTGCCCAACAATGGGACAGCGACGGCTGATATAATGAGATCAACATTGAAATCGCGAAAAAAACCTACTATTCTATACATTCGATTAGCCAGAATTTTCTATGAAACAACAATTTTTTCTCGCGATTCGATGTTGGCTCTATGTCCATAGTGAATGTTAGGTATTCAGTTGTGAAACACTCTCTAAATTTCCGCATTTCCGTTTACACCCTGTATAGGTGGCTAGACTTTCGCCCATAAAACCATTGCATAAGATCCTTATACATGTTAGTTGCCTAGTACACGACCCACTGGAAAAATGGGGTAGTCTGTTTCTAAGTCGAAACAATATTCACGATCTAAAATTATCAATCAATCAAAATATACTTAAACCGAATATACCGAAAATATAAGGTCTAACAAAATTAGCTGAAACTATTTTAAGGGGATGATCAGACCATCAAACTGAACAACTTTCTCTATGGGACCAATATCGAAATCGCCCAAAAAAATCAACTGTTCCATACAAACGTACTCGACCTAAATGTATGTTGATTGATTGGTCCGATAGAGAAAGTTGTTCAGTTTGATGATTGTTTGATGGTCTGATCATCCCCTTAAAATAGTTTCACCTAATTTTGTTAGACCTTATACTATAAACAGCAAAAATACACGAGGAACAAAATAAGGCGGTCTTATTGCTAAAAAGCGATAAGTTTCTGTATTTCTTCATGCAAAATCTCTTATCCCTTTCTTCCTGTGTTCATTCACACGTCAACACGTGATAAAATGAAAATAAAACTAACCTCGACCTACGGCGTTGGCTGCATTGTATTCAAATATTGTGTAGGTCAACGCTCAATGCTATTATGTATATTATGTAATCGTATATTCAATAGGTTTAGGTGCGAAGTTGCGGTTAAGTTTAGTATGTATTCCATTTGTATTTAATTAAAACAAACATACATTATTTATTGGATATCAGAATAGGTATGGATCGCTTTATGTTATGATGACTATATACAAGAAATGAATGTAATATTTCGAAGTAATTTTCATTAAATTTATGAATAAGAACGCTACTTGTTTCAATATTAATATCTTCTTTTCTTGTATATTCATCATCATTATCACCAGCCTATCATCGTCCACTGCTGAACATAGGCCTCTCCCAAAGCGCCCCACAAGACTCTGTCCTCGGCCTTCCTCATCCAGTCGCTCCCCGCTATCTTTTTTAGGTCGTCTGTCCAGCGGACAGCAGGGCGGCTCACACTGCGCCTGCCAGTTCGAGGTCTCCACTCTAGACTCTGACACCTCATCGGATGTCAGTTCTTCGGCAGATTTAACCAGCCCATTGCCATTTCAGCTTGCTAATTTTTGAGCTATGTCAACTAGTTTAGTTCTCTGACGTATTACTTCATTTCATATGCGATCTCTCAGAGTTCTATTCTTGTCTCTATTCTTGTCAATTATTATGATATGAATAAATAATATGTAGATGACACGATTGTATCAAGACCTCCGCTTCCAAGTACCTAGTAGACAAAGTTGTATTACGTTATGCAACACAACCTGCCCACCAAATAATTTCTACTCTACACGTGTTTCGCTCCACCAAGGAGCATCCTCAGGAGTTAGACCGACGAACGTTCGAAACAGAGTTGTTACTCCGCCGAGCGTCCGACACCGATCTCCGATCCGGTCCGATCTCAGTGCAAGAAGCAAAGTAACGCCTGATTCAATTAATATGAATAAATGTTAAAACTGTCGTTTTTCTTGTTACAGGTAAGCACCAAAATAAAGAAAATTATCTGAAGACTCGCAACCGAAATCCCTTTCTGGGTGATTAACTAATTTACAACAACTACCCTCTAGGATGGAACAGATTATGAAGGGGTAGGTAATAGTTGACCTTTCGCCCTCAGAAATAAAAGAAAATTCTTTACCAAGTATTAGATATTCTATGCCTAGAGCTGTAAGCACCTTTAAACACTCAGTCCTATTTCGCTGGATTCCTTATTCGACGGATAATCTTTTTCGTCGCCTAACTGACGGTACATTTTAATTGATATATATTATGGCTGTATCAATGGATACAAACCAAATACCTTTGCCAACTTCCTGACATGTAACGTTTCCGGAAAAAAGGAATCTATCCAAACAAAAATCTGGCCAAAACGGAATCCGTCCAATAAGGAACCCTGTGAAAAAGGACAACCAACTTTTATTACGAGAGCGCAAATGCGCTGCATATAATCGAAGTCTGGTGATATTTTGAATACTATCCAATTAAAACCAATGACATTTTTCATAAACAATCTAGAAACTAATGTCTAATGTTTGTATGAAGTCAGGTTTTCGTTAAAATATTCAGTTTTTGGTGCTGGGATTAATTTAAGATTTTTGAGGCGCTGTAACTTTAAAACTATACATTTTAACGAAAATCTGACTTCATACAAACATAGAGATTAGTTTCTAGATTGTTTCAGAAAAATTTCATTGAATTTAATTGGATAGTATTGAAAATATCAACAGACTTCGTTTGTATGGAGCGCGCTCCGAATTATATTCTCTAAAACGAAATATCTCCCTTACACTCAGTTGCAGAAACGCTCGTTAGAGTTAATACTCCATTAAATCTCTTAAAAATCTCTTAATTCTCTTTAAAAGTAATTTGTGTTTCTGCAACTGACAGTCAGTCGCCTCGTACGACGCCAAGAAAATTGGTGGTCAATTCAAAGCCGTAAACAACATAGTAATAGAACAATGAAAATTTTCCCTTGACGAAATAGGGTGACAATACCTCCTATAATAATCTTGTAGCTCGCTAATACCGTGACGTCATAGTAGAGGGGTAGATAACGCTATCTCATCGCAAGGGTTCCGTACCAACGTGGAGAATATCTCATTACGTTTGAATAAACTGCTAAATACAGGGTGTGGAAAAGATAGATAATGAACATTTCCTGGGAAAATGCTACTCAACGACCATTTTGGAAAATGGTATAGGTCTGAAATATTTTCTTAATACTTTCTTAATTTTTTCAATATGCTAACGGGTTTTTATCAAAGACCATCAAACTTAACAACTTACTCTTGGGTAATAAAAATCGCGAAAAAATCTGTTGTTTCATATAAAACTGTAAACCGTATTCGACTCAAATGTAAATTTCTTTGATAAGTTGTATATGAAGATTGACAATCGATGAAAAAAATATCGATGAACTCTTGAATGATAAAACGTGTCGGTATGTATGCAAGCATACAGATATTATAAGTTGTATGAAATCTCACGCGCACCAACCTAAGAAAGTTTGCCACATTTGTTTTATACGGTAGAAGTGTGAGGCTCTATCTAGATATACTTTATCGAAGGTACATTTCTGGAACTGCAGATTTTTTGTTTGTAGTGATTTCGATGTAAATCCAATACATAATGTTGTCTTATAGTTTGATAAACTAATAAGTAATTTATTATAATATAAATAACAATATAATAACAATATAAGTAACAATATAAATTAATATGAAGATGACTTAACTAACTTAATAGAACTGCCCTTCGCCGTGGAGACCCTAGGTTGCTGGGGTCCTGAGGGGAAAATGTTCCTCAAATGCCTCTCAAAGCGCCTATTCGAGGCTACAGGCGACAGGAGTGCTGGCAGCTATTTTGCGCAAAGGATCAGCCTGAGATGGGTTCTTAATCCCCATATTTTTAAATTTTATTTAGGGAAGTTTTCAGTTCATTCATTCATTCATTTATTAAATTTAAAAAGCTAAATCGTGAAATACATTACTAAAATTCCTAAAAACGTAACGTAAAATGCGCTATCGAACGACTGTCAATCACATGTCAAACGACGCTGTAGACAAGGCAATTTAAAATAGCTTTTCAATTTTCAATGTAGGGTAATGTTCTCAAATGTTTTTCAAAATTACACAACGTTATACAGGGTATTACATAAGTAAAAATAAACATTTAAAACTTTTAAGGGGGTTGTTGAGACCATCAAACTGAACAACTTTCGCTATGGGACCAACATCGAAATCGCGAAAAAAAAAATTTTGTCCCATACATTTAGCTCGAGTAGATCTGTAGTTTTGTATGGAATCATCGCAATCGCATCGCATCATGTTGATTATGGCAAATCTCCTCATTTTGGGGGAGGCCTATGTCCAGCAGTGGACGTCTATCAGCTGAAATGATGATGATGGAACATCAGTTTTTTTTTCGCGATTTCGATATTAGTCCCATAGTGAAAGTTGTTCAATTTGATGGTCTTAACCACCCCCTTAAATGTTTATTTGTATTTTTGTAACACCTTGTATACAAAACTGTAAACCTACTCGATCCGAATGTACATGGGACAGGACATACTGATTTTTGCCTTCAAATAGTTAAGCTAATTTTATCTGACCTTATACACCAATAGTTTTTAATTACTAATAAATTTTAAGTGCGTAGACAGACAATAAAATTAAAGAACTTTCCGCAAATTACAAATGGGTCGAAAAACGAAAAAAAATGTTTGGACTTCCCCTAGTAAATCGATCGGCTGTTCCGCACTTTTTTATGGGTGCCCAACCAATTTTCTTGTTTTTCGACCCAAGTTCCCTAGGGAAAGTTTGTTTAGTTTCATTGTTTGAATACTTACACCTTTAAAATATAGTTAGTAACTAAAAACTAGTGGTGTATAGAAATCATTTATTTGCGGAAACACAGTAACATAGTACACACGGCGACACATCAAGCTATACAAAACCAACATAAGCTGGCCGCGCGTAGGTCGAGTAACGTATAGCGTCGCGCGGCCAACTTATGTTGGTCTTGTATAGCTTGATGTGTCGCCGTGCGTACAGGTGGACAGTTTTGATTTAGTAAAGCATGTTTCGCCATGAGCATGGCATGCAAATTCGGTATACATAACTACAAATTTAGTCTATAGTATGCCTCCTGCAGGAAATTATAATAATATACTAAACAAGATGCAGCAATTCCATACAAAACTTTACATACAAGACTTTAGCTGTATTTAAAAAGAAAACGAAAGAGCACTACCTTTCTCTATCTTAAGTGATATTCATATATATAATTATATACATATATTAATATATATTGTATGTTGTAGGTATATATTACATTTATTTATTTATTTATACTGTTTGCTTGTACACAATAAGTTTGCCTTGTAATTGTTAACTGTCTCTTCTACGGGTCTGCTGGAAGAAATCTCTTCAGAGATAAGCTCGCCCTTTGTACATGTTTTCTCAACTTTGTGTATTATTATGTCCGTGTGTACAATAAAGTGTTATAATAATACAAGATAGCATAAAAACAATTTAGGTACATAATTATTTTGTTATTATAATAAGTATTACATAGGTAATTCAAAAAATTAGTACAAACTCAGTGTCAACTAAAGCAATAAAATTTAAAAATAATGTCAATATTAAATAAAATTTAATGTTAGGTTAAAAATGTCACAATTGCATATCACTGGCAAAAAATTCGTTAAGGTCATAGAAAAATTTGTCAACCAACCAAACCAAATAGGTATAAGTGTTAAAGTCCCTTTCTGCTATCGATTCTGTAAAACCAACGGCAACGGTTTCCAGGTATATTGAAACCGTGTATTATACAAGGTGTTAACATTTGAACTAGATATCTAAATAAGTAATTTAATTGTAGGTATAAATTATTGATTGACATTGTGAAATCAATATTAACTTTTGACATTTGAAATATTTTGCAAACTTGAATCAAATGTATTATTATGTAATGATTTATTTAATATTAATTGTAATTACCTTATTGAATTGTATAAATTATATTACATATTTGTATACCTACGGGTAGAATGTAGCGAGCCATAAAAATGTTAACATCTATTGTAAAAACTACCTACATTGACAAATAAAAAAACTATTTCTATTTCTATCGAATTTATTTGATCTGACGCATATGATACAGTATTATTTTAATAAGACCTTGACACATTATGTCAAGACAATAAAATCGCCCAGTAGCAAACAATCGGTCTCCGATAATGTCACTTGATAACGATTTAGTAATAAACCGACATCTGTCAACTATTGTCACCTTTCGTCATTACGTTAACGATGTCGTTAATCTGACGCCCGTCATAATGACGCGCGTCATTGTTAGTGTTGAACGCTTATTTTGTTTTGTGTCTGTTGGGTTTGCCCTACGAATAAAAATCTATAGAAATGTAAATCAAGCTCAAAAAGTGGCACCAAAAAACTGTACCGTGTTCTAAATTTGATCTTTAAAAACTGTACCTTGTCGCCAAAACTCATACAACATGTAATTTTTCATTAGGTGCCAAAAATTATGTGGATTTTGTTTAGAGTTATTCTTCTATAGTTATTCTTATTCGTAGGGTTTGCCTATTTTATAAGATACTACCATATTTGCCCGCACCACACCGGCTTCCGTAATCGTAGAGTAGCGAGAAAAATATACTAGTTTTTAAGTCTACTCATGAGTTTTTAAACACAAAAAGCTTCATCAACATGGGTACAGTAGTTATTACGAGATGCTTATAAACAAACTGACACAAAATATCAAAGAATCTGTAATTTGAAATCAGCGATACCTAAACAAAATATCGTAAGATTTTTGTAAATATGTATCTACAATGTTATGTACAATACAGACGACAGAGAAATTACACGCATGGTACAGACACACTTCTGTTACTGTATTATAATAGTGTAGATTATTATGAATATGAATGAATAAATATTGGACAATTCATGAAACTACAGAAAATGCTCATGATTTTCGATTAAAGGCCCCAAAATGAAGAAAACCATTTCGTTCCACATGTTAGTATGAAAGTGTATGCCTCTTTTGTAGGTCGACATTATTATAAAGCTTATACATTAAAGTGTTAAAATATTCACTTAGGTAGTCAAATTGTCTCCAAAAATAACTCCGCCATTAAAAATGTTAACACGTAATAAAAAAAGTTTTTTTCTCAAGTTAAATCCTTAGAAACATTCTAATCGTCTATCTAGCTGTCAATTAAATTGTTTATAGCTGTTAAAACGTCAATTAAGCAATAATCATTGACTTCGAGGTATGTAGAGTGTTGGTCCGTTCATAATCCGATTATAATGTTATTAACTTTGGAATTTGGAAGTTAATTTTTACTTTTATTGACAGGTGGATTAGGCTGTGGTCAGAAATGTAACTTATAAAACATCGATTGAGCTTATACAGGGTGAAATTGATATCAATAGCATCCTTTTAAACTAAGAGTCTACCCATCGAACTGAACAACTTTTACTATGGGAGCAAACCGATCGCAGCAAAAAAAATCAGTTCAGTTCAATCAGCCGCCGGCGGGCGCCGCTGCCTCCTCGACTCAAATGTATGCAAAATCAGTTTTTTTTTTTTGCCCCGATCGATTTGCTGCCATAGTAAAAGTTGTTCAGTTTGATGGGTAGACTCTTAGTTTAAAAGGATGCTAATGATATCAATTTCATCCTGTATAAGTTAAGATAAGCTCAACATTTTCAATTAAATTAAAGAACTTGACGCATTTCTTTGTTTTTCGTACTGGAAATGTTTTATCGACTTTTCATACAAGCTGGATTATGACTACTTTTGAATTGACTCAAATAACACATTTTGAAAAAATTCGTATGGCAGCATATGTTGTAAGAAAACTAACTGTGAAGATAACAACTTATCGCTATTTTGGTGGCATGGAAGCCTTTTCGCGAAGCCGAGTTGGCAGCATTTTCGATACTGCATTTTCAATCACCGTAAAAAGTCTCCTTATAGAACTGTAATCCATACGAAATAAGGAAGAAAATAGAGTGATTTCCGGAACTTTGCGGTTGATCTAACCAAAATGAAGACTTAATCCGAAAACTTTTATATTTATAGCCACCCTCATAATGTCTGATCTACCGTATAAAGAAGATAGAAAAGTTTTTTATGGCTACTAAGTGCCATGCAATCATTTGAGTTTGGTATTTCTTTTTTGATTCACACCAACTTCATGAACTTCCTTTGGCTTTCGGTCTAGACATCCAGTTAGGTTTCCTATCTTGTGTGATTGTAATTTTTTTAGTTTGACTTTCTTCGTAATGGATAAAATCTCACGAATAGGCGGCATTCTTTTACCATTAAGTCGATGACATGTCAATCTATATAGGATATTAACCACACAGATAACACTACCGGAAGCGTATATTATATAAGATCTAACAAAATTAGGTGAAACTATTTTAAGCGGATGATCAGACCATTAAACTGAACAACTTTCTCTATGTGACTAATACTGAATTCGCGAAAAAAAAATCTGCTGTCCCCATACATTTATGTCGAGTAGGTTAGTATGGAACAGCTGATTTTGTTTTCGCGATTTCGATATTGGTCCCATTGAGAAAGTTGTTCAGTTTGATGGTCTGATCATCCCCTTAAAATAGTTTCAGCTAATTTTGTTAGACCTTATATGCGTGGCGTGTTGTGAATGGTCTCTGCTGTTGATTACAGGAGTTACAGTGATGGGAATGTGTGATGGGTACACGAAAGCTTCGAACCAAAAGCGACATTGAAAAAATGTTTAGACAAATAAAAGTTACGAACGATTTGTTCCTAAGATATTCTGGATGATCAATAATTTTTCTTTCTACCAAATTATCTTTTCAAACGTGTCGTTGTTCTAAGGTATTATTTTGAAAATTTGGGATTGAATAACACATTTTATTGTCTAGTGTACCTATTAAGTCCCAACAAAACAAATCTTATCCCCTAGTTGCCTTATGACACGAGATAGAATGGGTGTGATACCTAGTCACACTGCAACAATAATATTGAATTCTTTTGCCCGGAAACAAAATGGTGGAATCTGTATAAACCATAGTATAAACTGTACAAATTATGTTACTACGAAACCGTTGTTTCATTTGTATCTACACGGTGTTCAAAAAACATGAGTTTATCCGTTGTCTGTAAAAAAATGAGTGAAGATGCAAATGTTAGTCGCTTCGGCTTCCGAAGTGGAGCGAAGCGAACGAAACGGAATGGAAGGCATTATGATGTTTTATAAACGTTTCCTTGATTTGTTCTCGCCTTTATTTTTTTATTAGTTCTCTCGAATTCCGTTGCTTCCTCTATTATCTTTTGATTTATTTTGTTTTTCCGTACAATTTTAGATTGTTATTTGTTATTTTCTATTTTATGAAATCAATTTGTTTTCAAATTACCCTCTTGCCTACTAGCGTCTTCGTTCGTATTATTAAATTTCCCATTTGTCATCATTTACGGTGTTAAGACTTGGGCTACAACGAAAAGTCATGTCCGAACTGTACAAACAACTGAAATGAAGATGATGAGGTGATTGTGCGGAATCACAAGGCGCGATAGGATTCGCAACGAGTATGTGCATACCTAGGTGTACGTGAAATTGCAAATAAGCTTCAGCAGCATAGGCTTAGATGGTTTAGACACATGAAACGATAGTTACTCCACTAAATATGGCACTGCAACTGCCGATTCCTGGACAGAGACCAAGAGGACGTCGGAAGACTATTGAATGAACACAGTTCGTAGTTATATGAGCATTCATATGTCTCCGAAGACGAGTCAGTAGTAGGGCAAGGTGGAAAGGACAAAGGCGGAAGGCTGATCCCACCACCATATGGGATTAGCAAGACAGGAAGAGAGAGAGAGATAAGGAACATCATCATAATCCTTTCTCAGTACACTATCTTGATTTGACTGACTTTGGTGATTAGATCACGATGTACTAGACCAACATTAGTCGAGTAGGGTTTCCTGTTTAGTAAAACGCAAGAAAATTGTATATTTGTACCTATATAAGAAATGAGTGTATTCATTAACAATCTTTCAAGGAAATTGAGTAATCAATTGACTCTTGAACTGAGTACAGAAGTTATTTATTTATCTCTCGGTTTTGATAACTCTTGACATTGTTAATCTGTTCAGCATTTTTGCACTTGCGATGATACAATTATGATCATTGAAACTAGGGTCACTACTAATGGTCACAACCGCAACAGCAGCAGTAATGGTTACAATAGCTCACTTGGTAGTAAACCTACGGGTTCGAGTCCCGTAAGTAAAATGATATACATGAATATTTGCACCCGGGTCATGGATGTTTGTATCTTATGTTGTATTGTATATCGTATCGTTCGTTTGTATATTGTATGTCGTATCGTATCGTATTGTCGTTCGTATCGTATCATATCGTCTAGTCATCATTATCATTATACAGGTCCAGGCTAGACTCTGGTACGTTCCATGGGACCAGATTATATGTGTGACAATGTCCTAGATATATTTACTGATGGGTATCAATTCATCAACTCAGCCCACACCAGCCAAGGCTTCTTAGCGCAGGACCAAGAAGGATGGTAAAATGGGAAGGAGGCTTATGCCCTACAGTTGGTGAATACGAGCTAATGATGATGATGATTCCGTTTCGTGGTATACAAAGTTGTTACCCCTATGAATTTTAAGGGTTTTATTCTATTCTAAAAATTGTTCCTCCATAATTGTGGTTTTGATGATTTTGTCAATGTCTAGTTTAAATAGCAAATGTGGTTGATATTGGCTTGATGTTGTTGGGTAATCAATATTTCGGTGATCCCAAAGATTGTTCTTGTACGAAAGAGCCACCATAAAATGGTAAAGCCACGTGGCCACCTAAATTGCGCGCGAGCGAAATATAACCCGTGAATCCTCTAGCCACGCTGCTCGAAGTTTTTTGTGGTAGAAGGACGTATAAATTGTGGTCTTGAAAAGCACAAAAACACGGAAATGTTATATCTCTGCCCCTTTGTAAGATATCCACTGGACGTTATTATTCCAACACTGTAATGAAAATAAAAATATAATCGGAAAATACAAAAAATTCCTTATTATTACGTAAGACAAATGTCCCCATAAAATTATCATTAAGAAACACAAACTACGTAATAATTCCGTGCGAGTAAAATATGTATCATATTTACCCATGACCGCTGGCAATTTACCCTGTTTGCGGGGAAAATTTTTGCCTTTTGTTCAAAAAGATAATTTAATTTTTATTGTTACCTAACTACCTACCTAACGTTTGACGGTTTTAATTTCGGAATTATTTCATTGAAATTTTTATGTGCTATTGTTGAAATATTTTGGCTTTGTTAACTTTGAAATTAAATGTTTGGAAACGTAATTCTATTCAGCATTTTTTATATTCAATTTACTTTTATCCCAGTTCTGACAAATTGTGGCAGTTTTATTTGATTTCGACAATTTATTCATTTGAATATTATGGGAAGACTTAATTGTTATTTACAAAATACAAAAATATTTCGTTTTTTTTGTTGGTTAAACTTTTGAATTTGTATAAGGCCATCAAATTGAGTATCATCATCATCATGATCTCAGCCGATGGACGTCCACTGCTGGACATAGGCCTCCCCCAAGGATCGCCATAACGACCGGTCCTGCGCTGCCCTCATCCAACGGGTTCCCGGTACGCGGTCGCCACTTTTCGGCCCCATCGGTCATCGGTTCTGCGAGCAATGTGCCCCGCCCACTGCCACTTTAGTTTAGCAATTCTTTGGGCTATGTCAGTTACTCTGGTTCTTCTGGGGATCTCTTCATTTCTGATTCGATCTCGCAGGGAAACTCCGAGCATAGCCCTCTCCATTGCCTTTTGGGTGAATTTCAGCCTTTTTATGAGGGCCTTGAGTGAATGACCACGTCTCTGTTCCGTATGTCATCACTGGCAACACACACTGATCGAAGTCTTTCGTTTTAAGACAAAACGCAACAAATTGAGTATGTGACCAAGTATTAATGAGTATCATTAAAATGATAAATGCTATCATCATCAGCCTACGTCCCACTGCAGGGCACAAGTCTACCCTCAAGGAGGGTTTGGGCGTTAGTCCATCACACGTGCCTAATGCGAATTGGTAGACTTAACATACCTATGCATCACAATTTCTTCTTCAGCGTTTGCTTGTTTCCTCACGATATTTTTCTTCACAGTTTGAGTACCTTCATAAGTTAGAAAAACAAATTGGTAACATGGTGTGAATTGCAAATTAGAAATCTATATGTACTTCTTATTTTCCTTATAAAAAAACAATTTTAGATCATACTTCGTTGACATAGCCCAAAGAATTGCTAAACTAAAGTGGCAGTGGGCGGAGCACATTGCTCGCAGAACCGATGGCCGATGGGGCCGAAAAGTTCTCGAGTGGCGACCGCGTACCGAAAAGCGCAGCGTGGGTAGGCCCCCAACACGGTGGACTGACGACCTGGTGAAGGCGGCGGGAACCCGTTGGATGAGGGCAGCGCAGGACCGGTCGTTATGGCGATCCTTGGGGAGGCCTATGTTCAGCAGTGGACGTCCATCAGCTGAGATGATGATGATGATGATGTACTGGAGTGCAATTCTTTAAGCTTCACATCGCTGTCAAAAACATCGACGAGCTCACAAACGTAACATCCTTCTTTCTTCTTGATTTTTTCTTTTTTTTTTCATGGTCGGAGTTTTTATATGAGTTTGACACATGACATAACCATAGTGAATACCGAATTGCGAATTGTCAGCTCGCCGATGGTCAAACGACGAATTTAAGGTGGTTGCAGAGGGGTCAATTTTATACAAAACTTTGACGCACAATACGCCTAGACGGTATTAATATAAGTAACTTTGTATATATGGAAAAATAGTTTAGAAAATCTAGATGCCGCGTCACAAATAACATTTGCAATTTATAAAATAATTACGAAGATTATATAGCTATGAAATTTTTCATACACAATTTTAAAAGCTTTATATCTTCGTAATTATATTATAAATTGCAAAGGTTACTTGTGACGCGGCAACTGAACTATTTTTCATATATAAAATATTACGTTTATTAATTCCGTCTACGCGTATTGTGCGTCAAACTTTTGTATGGACTGAAACCACCTTAAGTAGAATTTAAGGTTGTGACGACGTTTGAGTTTAGTGAATTGGCATACCTAAATTATGTAACATTTTTAGTTCTAAATTACCCCATTAATGTTACCTTTACCACAAAAGCGACTTATAACTGTTCTACCTCAAGATACGTGAACGCAATTTTTGTTCTACATCACCTTACTTAACTCTCTCTTAATAATTCTTTACGGGGTCGTACACACCCCTTACCTGTGACATTAACTTTATAACTTAGTTACTGTCACCCCCCTTATCTTACTCCATGTTTCTATATTACCTACCTTGTTTGATAGCAACTTAATAGAATTAAGTATAATTTGAGATGCCGTGTTGTTCCGGCATATATATCCGGCAAATGGGGTATTCTTCCCATGAGTGCCATAGAGGCTACTAAGGGATAAAGTTTCTTAGGTTTGCACGTAAAAGATAAGCCACCTACCCCTAACTACAGAGTTTTTTTTTTGTGTGGGAGCGCAGCTAAGACCAAATAAAATCTTTGTGCAACAATTTTGATATGTCATTCCTTCGTGGAACCTCAAATACTGGGTGATTTTTTAAAAACTATCCCAATTTTCAGAGGTGGTTTAGATTAGGCCATCAAACTGAACAACTATTATTATGGGAGCAAACCTGAAATCGTTAAAAAAATAAATCAGTTGTTTCATACCAGTATCACCTAGTATATTTTATTGCTACAACTGCACATTTCAAAAGATGTTTACTGCAGGGACCACCCCAAAAAAAGATTATCATCGAAAGAGTTTATGTATTTATTTTTCCTTTAAAAAAATTCCATTATTTCCTTTAATCAATTTTTGAAACTTTATCCCTTAGTAGCCTCTATGGCACTCATGGGAAGAATACCCCATTTGCCGGATATATATGCCGGAACAACACGGCATCTCAAATTATACTTAATTCTATTAAGTTGCTATCAAACAAGGTAGGTAATATAGAAACATGGAGTAAGATAAGGGGGGTGACAGTAACTAAGTTATAAAGTTAATGTCACAGGTAAGGGGTGTGTACGACCTCGTAAAGAATTATTAAGAGAGAGTTAAGTAAGGTGATGTAGAACAAAAATTGCGTTCACGTATCTTGAGGTAGAACAGTTATAAGTCGCTTTTGTGGTAAAGGTAACATTAATGGGGTAATTTAGAAGTAAAAATGTTACATAATTTAGGTATGCCAATTCACTAAACTCAAACGTCGTCACAACCTTAAATTCTACTTAAGGTGGTTTCAGTCCATACAAAAGTTTGACGCACAATACGCGTAGACGGTATCAATATAAGTAACTTTGTATATATGGAAAAATAGTTTGGAAAATCTAGATGCCGCGTCACAAATAACATTTGCAATTTATAAAATAATTACGAAGATATAAAGCTTTGAAATTTTTCATACAAAATTTTAAAAGCTTTATTTCTTCGTAATTATATTATAAATTGCAAATGTTATTTGTGACGCGGCAACTAGATTTTCTAAACTATTTTTCCATATATAAAATATTATTTTTATTAATTCCATCTCCGCGTATTGTGCGTCAATCGTTTGTATGGACTGAAACCACCTTAATGGACATTAGTAGAAACAAAAACTCAAATCTGTCAGAGAAAAGCTAAGCCAAATAACTAAAAACTAACACGAAATACCTGAAGGATATACCGGAAGGAATAAACATTCCTATAAGGAAATGAAAATGTATTTTTCCGTTCCCCCAATCATTATAATTATCTAGGAAACGAGAAATGATTACTATCCCCCCATGAAACTAATCGAGGGTACTGATGGTGAAACTTGCTGGAGATATGAAATAACAATGGTGAAGATGTATTTGTATTTGCTAGCAATAACTACAGGGTGTACCAAAACACCCTAGTAATACTTAAGGGGGGTTTCAGGCCATCAAACTGAACAACATTCACTATGTTGCCAACATCGAAATCGCGAAATAAAAATCAGCTTTTTCATACAAAACTCTCTCAAGACTCAAATGTATGGGACAACAGATTTTTTTTTCTTTATTTTGGCTCCATAGTGAAAGTTGTTCAGATTTATGATTAGAAGCACCTCCTTAAGTATTACTATGGTGTTTTGTAACACTACTGGTTTTTCCTACAAAACCTACAGGCTTCAGTTTCGAGGCTTTGCGTCCAACAAATTGTTAAAAAAATTAAATGTTGTCCATTGAAGCTCCGTTGTAGGCCGGGGAGTAGACAACCGACACGCGACCTCCCAATAACAGACCTACAACGCGTTCATAATCAAAACGACCGACCTCTACAAGATCTTATCTACATAAAATGGCGGCTCACCGGCTGACAGATCACGCTAACAATCCTAGCCCTGACATAAAAAGATTGTCAAATTAAAAGTGATAATGTGCTATGATAGATTTACGCTTTAGTTGATTTATTTGATATTTTATCTTATTGGCTTCTAAGTTATGAATGTAATTGGCTAATGGGATGTAAAGAACTCAATGAATTGTTAATTGCCTCAAGCCACCGCGAGCCTTCTCGGATAGTACCTACGTACTGAATTGTTTTTTCCATCGAGATCTAGAGAGATGCAAACCAACGCGCTGAGTACGAAACCTAGTGTCGCATCAACACCAGTACCACGCGATAGAAAGTATTTTGTTAGCTTGAATGTGCTCATTATCCATTGCGGTATCAGAACTCAACGTTCGAATAATCTTTAGTACTACGCAAGCATTGTAAACTATTTACACATAATATCTTGACTGGCTTTCAGCCTCGTAATATATTGAATCCTTACTGTAGCGAGCAATGTGTTCCGTTTTTGCGCATATTGCTGCTACACTGGCCCTGCCCCCTTTTCACATCTCCCTTTAGTTTTTGTGATCTGTGGTTTTTTCTATGAACACATTGAACACCTGGCTTATCGAAATTATGAAAAATTAAAGTTTTTGAGAGTTACGCGGTTATTATTTAATCTAGAATTAAAAAACAAACGGAACGGTTAACGGAAACGGATCTTTTTTTTTAATGAAAATCAATCAATCAATCAATTATACTTTATTTGACACCAAAGAAACAGAGTATACAGAGAACTTACAATCAGGAAATACAAAAGGCACGAAAACAGGCGGTCTTATCGAAAAAGTAGCCTACAGACAAAATCAGTTTATTGTTCATATTTTAAAGAAACTATGATTTAAATTTTTAGACGTACGCACGGCGACACATCAAGCTATACAAAACCAACATAAGCTAGCTGCGCGACGTTATAAGTTACTCGACCTACGCGCGGCCAGCTTATGTTGGTTTTGTATAGCTTGATGGGTCGCCGTGTATACTTTTACTATAGATAAAAAATAGGTAGGTAACAGAACTTTGTTGATTAAATATTGCAATTAGCATAAGTTTAACAAACAATATTAAATTGGGTAACTACCTATACATTGTTTTATGAAATATGTACGACGGCGCCATAAAGCGCTATCGCGCCCTAGCTCTCTTTCGTTTTGCGCGCGAACGAACGAGTTAGCAGGCGCGATAAAACGTTTATCGAGGCGCTATGCCGCGGGCGCTTTATAAGAACGTACGTATTAAAAAAAGATTAAATTAGATTAGACTCGTTTCTTTCTATTGTTTATTTTGATTTATGTTTATGTGGGCGAAAGGCTAGCCACCTTTGACACGACATTCATTCCATCTTGAAACTTAAATTTAGACCACCCCGAATGGGATAACGGTCGTGAGTTTATGTATGTGCAAACATAGATAGATACCTAAACAATTTATTTGATTGAAAACTACATATAACAAATCCCAATAACTAGGTTACATTTTCTAAACACCCAGACGAAATTCTTTTAAGAACTGCCAACGAATATAACAGTTCGTAAATTGGAATGTAACGAGAAAAAAATATCGAATTTTCTCGCTTGATGGGGGGTTAAATCGAGCTGGGACTAGGGGTGCGAGGAAATATAATGATGCAATTGTCTTTGGAAAGTTGTTAACTGAAGTAGTTTTTGAACCAGTTTAGTGTTAACTGATTTTAAAATAAGAGTTTACAGTTGGAGAACAGACGAAATTGTTTATGCTGCAATATAGTTTATATTAGGTATGTACAATTTGATTAAGAAGAAATTCCGATGTGGACACGCGTGGTGGACTAATGCCCATACACCCTCCCTGAGGGTAGGCCTGTGCCCTGCAGTGGTACGTTTATAGGCTGAAGATGATGATGATGATGTACAATTTGTGAACAAAAAACTAGACCTTAAAATAAATCCGTTGGCACAGAATCGATAATTTGTTAACAAGCAGACGTATCAACGCAGTTTCTTTTACCAGCTTGTTTATATAGTTACATAAACTAGTCAGGGCTGTCCAGGAGACAATTTGTATAACTCCGTTTTTTAATCATTATTTTTCGTAATGTAGAGTCCATCAAACGGACTTCCATCCCAACTCTCAAGTAGCACATAAGATCTACAGTAGTGTGTTTATAGCTTTATGGAGGTGCTACTGGGAATGTTCCTCCATTGAAAAGGGAAGATCTTCCACCAGGCTATGTGTGAAGCCTGGGGACCGGCCGTGGTCCAACAGGCTCGCGCAACTCTAACAAAAAAACGTTATTATAAAACGTGCACCGCCGCCATTAAATTTCTTTAAACGGTTGCACGCATTTCATACATTCTGGATCATCGGTCACGACCAGTTTTTAGTATGGAAGTCCCGACTCTTATAACGTATTCAGTTACATTCTCTTTGGTCCAACAGTTCTTAGTTGGTAGGTCTAACAAAATTAGCTGAAACAATTTTAATGGGAGGATCAGACCATCATACTGAACAACTTTTTCTATAGATCCAATATTGAAATCGCAAAAAAAAATCTGCTGTCCCATACAAAACTGCAAACATAACTCGACTCAAATGTATGAGACAGACGTTTTTTTCTCGCGATTTCGATATTGGTCCCATAGAGAAAGTTGTTCAGTTTGATGGTCTGATCATCCTCTTAAAATAGTTTCAGCTGATTTTGTTATATATATCTAATTTCTGTGATTAATTTTCTCTTGTGCGATTCATGTCTTGTATACGATTGTGAACCTTATGTGTAGCAGCTGACGGGTTACCAATGTGACGTCGCAAGTTGTCTTACGTGCACATTTGCGAGTGTGACCGTAGCGCCATCTGTTAGCTTTATTGCTATAACTTGTGGTTGTTGACATCTGTTAGCAAGCCCCCACAGCTTCATAGGGGTGAATATACAAGCTACTGTAGAGTTTGTGATTGTTTGTATCTAGATATTTTACAGTAATCAATCAACACCTTTCATGATTTTTAACTTTTTTATAAAGTCTTCTTTCTCTGAATGTTTTCTTTCACTACACCTAGAGACGACGCCGATATCCGAAATAAAAAAAAAACATGTGAAGAAATTAAAGAAAAAACGGCTGTAACTTTTTTATTTAACGCGTTACAGATATGCTGCCGTATAATAAAATGTTGGTCTTATTCAGGCCTTTAATTTAAAGTAGATAAAAAAGTGCTACAGTGCTGGGCCCATTCTGCCCCTTGTTCTTTAGTAGCGGATTTTTAAAACTTCAAAAGAACGTTATCTCACATCTCTTGTACAACATTATTAAAACATTACCCTCCTTTTGGGGCAGTCGGGTATATACTGTCATAAATTAATATTACACTTCACACGGAAAGTGAAAGTGGTAACTTGTTATTGGTTACAAAGGTCACTCTTATATAGTTCGCTGCCTTTGCTTTCCCTTCAACAAAAAATTTACGTCGTTACGTCAATTAAAATACTTGCCTTCTGTCCCTTCTTACGTTAACTTCTCGTTAACTACTGGAACAATTCTGTGTACAAATTGTCTCAATTATGTAAAATATTAATTTGATAATGTAACTTGCTGATATGGTCTTATTCAAGCAGAAACAAGTTGGTCAACAATAACATTAACCGCACGAGAACAGGTTGTATGTACATATGACGGCACATCAAGCTATACAAAACCAAACTAAGCTGGCCGCGCGTAGGACGAATAATGTATAACGTCACACGACCTGCTTATATTGGTTTTGTATAGCTTGATGTGTCGCCGTGTGTACAGCATTCGAACAGTGACATAAATATAAATGTTAGTTTTTTGCAGAGGCCTAAACCTATTGTTTAGCCGCAGCCGTACGATTAAAGGCGTGATTAATGAGTTTTCATACAAAATCTAAAATCTGTGTTGTACAATAAACAGAGGTAAAGTAAAGTGCTAAGCATCCTCAATAGAAGGAAGTGTATGAAAAGATGTAGGTATGATATACAGGGGGAAATTGATATTATTAGCATCCTTTTAAACTAAGAGTCTACCCATCAAACTGAACAACTTTTACTATTGGAGCAAATCGATCGGTGCAACAAAAAAATCAGCTTTTGCATACTAAACTGCAGTGCCTACTGCCTACTCAACTCGAATGTATGCAACAGCTGATTTTTTTGTTCCTCCGATCGGTTTGCTCCCATAGTAAAAGTTGTTCAGTTTGATGGGTAGACTCTTAGTTTAAAAGGATGCTAATGATATCAATTACACCCTGTAGAGGACGAGGCAAGAGAAGTTTGTCAGAATCGTAGCTATTCTCTGCCTACTCCCATAGTGGCGTGAATGTATGTATGTAAATCTCAGGTGAAAATAAATTCATAAATCTGGTTATGATAAAGGTAACACAAAAGAATAGTTATTAATTTTTTTAAAGTCGTATTTTTTGTGGCTTTAATACCTACTTGTTTAGTGTGCGGTCTATTTGGAAAATATTACTAATTGGTTTTTTTTGTTTATTATTTAATATAAATATGAAAATGATACCTGGTACAACGTCTTAATTAATTAACGCAAAACTGTAAAGTAGTTTGTTTTGAATCGAGAGCAGAATCGAATTATCATGGTTTCAACATAGGTTTTTTTTTTTTAAATATTAAATTATTTTTTGCACAGTTTAAAATTTAATGAACCCGATGTCAACCCACCGCACGGGCACATTCACCTTACTTACTATCAAAACAAGATTATTATCATCATATATATGTAGGTATCCATGAATGTTAGCGCTTTCATTTATTGCTGAAATGATAACAAATCATTTTTGCCTCAAAACTTAAAATGCGAATAAGTTTAAATTTTAACTATAGAAATAATGAAATTATTGTTGCAATTTAATTATTTTGTTATAAATCAGTTGGGGTGTATGAGGTTTTGCGTTAATTCATTAACACGTTGTATGTGCAAAACGATAATTGAAATTTCAATTATATTTAAATAGTGCCTTCATTCTTCCTTTTCTTTTTAAAATAATTAAAAAAAAATTTCGATGAAAAGTTCGTATAAATGAAAATGTTTTTTACTTCCTCTCTCAAAAACTTGTTTTTTATTTCATTTTTCAAAGAACAAAGGAAAAGTCCCCATGTTTTTAAAAAAGGAACCACCCCTAGGGGTGGTTAGGCTACACATTCAAATATTTTCAACGATGTTAACAAAAAATATTTTAAATGTGTTCCTGAAAGTTTTACAAAACATTCTCTTTCTCATCTCTCTCATCCATTCATGAAACAAAAATCTGAAATAGAATGTAGGGTAACAAAATCATTAATGGTGTACGTGAAAATAATTTACCTACTACAAAAACAGTTTTTCAGTGTTCCACTCGAAAAAAGTCGCCGGCCAAAGCTAGTATACTATAAACTGACGACCATTCCCTTTCAGCATTGACAGAACCCCGCTACGAAACGAAAACGCGCATTATTCTTCTTCTTCTTTTAGTTCCTTTTAACCTCATAGCCATAGGGACGTGGCCATCGTAGACCGCTTTAGCAATGCAATTCTGTAAGCGCAAACATCGTCACAGCCATAGAGGTCTAGAGAGATGCCAACCAACGCACTGTGTACGAAACCTAGTGTCGCATCACCACCAGTACCATGCGATAGAAAGTATTTTGTTAGCTTGAATGTGTTCATTATCCATTGCGGTATCAGAACTCAACGTTCGAATAATCTTTAGTACTACGCAAGCATTGCAAACTATTTACACATAATATCTCGACTGGCTTTCAGCCTCATAATATATTGAATCCTTACCGTCGCGAGCAATGTGTTCCGTTTTAGCGCATATTGCTACGACACTGGCCCCACCCCCTTTTCACATCTCCTTTAGTTTTTGTGATCTGTGGACACAACCTTAAATTCGTCGTTGAAACATCGGAGAGCTGTCTATTCTGTATTTAAGGTGTCAAACTTATACTTCGACGATCTAAAGATTGGGGTGGCCAAACTTTTCAACTATACGGTCTACATTGAACCTCTTGATACACCTGGCGGTCTACATACTACGTCACATTCTGCATTTAAATGTCTACGTCACATGCTGCTGAGCGCGACTTTGAAATTTAAATTGGCAAAAAATGCACGATGATTTAAAATTTGATTTTTTCGTGTTGTTATTATTGATCTCTTTGCTGGCTACCATCAAATCGACCGGTTGACCGCGGTCGATGTCTTGGCCACCCCTGATCTAAATGATGCAAGAAGGATGTTACATTTGTGAGCTCATCGATGTTTTTGACAGCGATGTGAAGCTTAAAGAATTGCACTCCAGTACAATGTGTGCTCAATTCCAAAACATCGGCAAAAATTTGTACCTACACCTGAATATACATAAAGTTCATTTATCATTTCGGGGGATACAATATAATTGTACTAACATACTCGTACGTATCCTATTCAAAACTGTTTGAACTCCATTAATGAAAAATCAAGCACAATTCCATAAATCTTAAAGAGGATATGTGAAAAAAATAGGATTCTTCAAAGCATCATATATCATGAAGTACTAACAGTAGGAGTATGAATTGCGGATATGTGTAAATTGAACATATAATTGAAGTTTTGATTAGAGTCAAAACACGATTAAGACACATTTTCTCGATAGAAAAACAAGCCAAAGTAGCCTCCGTTTTTATTTATAAACGCTTGGAACTGCTAAACGGTGAATAATAGAAACACGAGACTTGATTTAAAAAAAGAGATTGATATTTTACAAATTTTGATTAGAGCAGAATTGAACTTTCATAAATAGAACAAACACAATTAAATAAAGTGTGTTTTACGCTTGCGTCGTTTCAGTCGCGCGCGCCGCCCCATCTCTTTCTCTCGCATCAGGCAGTAATATAAGCTATCCCCCCCCCCCCCATTTCGCTTCAATTATTTTTCGACATAGGCCCTTAAAATGAAAAGCTCAAAACACAATCCCAACTGTCATATTACTTGATATTAAACGTACCTACGGTTGCTTAGATACTTCCGTTCGATTCTTTTGAACGTTCGTCGGCATATTACTTATTCACGTATTTAACGAGCCCCAAGGAAAATAGAATATGTACTTGCCTGAAACGCCTTTTCTTAAAGATTTCGGCGGTGGAATAATACGGGTTGGTTTTGCGTACTGTCACGCGAATTTGACGAATGCCACTGCTAAGCACATTGTACATTTTTTTTCAAAAGAACGCTGAATATTCGTGAAATGTGTATGTTCGGAATGTCTGAATAATAAAATTCTTTGAGAATTGCTGAACTAAAGCGACAATGGGCCACATTGCTCGCAACACAGACTGTCGGTAGAGTACAGGTATTAACGAGTGGCGACCTGGTGAAGGTGCTGGGAGCCCGTTCAATGAGAGCAGTGCAGGACCAGTCGTCGTGGCGATCTTTAAAGGAGCCTATTCTGTAGAAAATCCATGAAATTGAACAACTTTCACAATGGGGACAACGCTGAAATAATGTTTTAAAAATCTACGGTTGACTAACGATCGAACGATATTAATGTACTGTTCTATAGTCGTCGAGATAAAATTAAACAAATGTCTGTCACCTTCAGCAATGTCCTGGGAGCCCGTTCGATGAGAGCAGCGCAGGACTAGTCGTCGTGGCGATCCTTGAAGGAGCCTATATCCAGCAGCTGTTCTGTAGACGCTGATTACTTCGAGGAATATAGTCTTGAGCATAGAATTTCCATAAAATATAAGGTCTAACAAAATTAGGTGAAACTATTTTAAGGGGATGTTCAGACCATCAAACTGAACAACTTTCTCTATGGGACCAATATTGAAATCGCGAAAAAAAATCTGCTGTCTGTCCCATACATTTAGGTCGAGTAGGTTTGTATGGAACAGCTGATTTTTTTTCGCGATTTCAATATCGGTCCCATAGAGATAGTTGTTCAGTTTGATGGTCTGATCATCCCCTTAAAATAGTTTCACCTAATTTTTTTAGACCTTATATAGCGTTATGCCAAGGCTTGAAAATAATCTTGACAGCAAGTTGCCTCACCAAGCGTTGCCTTTTTGGATTGCAATGCTTAAATCAATGTTCGAGATACGCGTAAGCCTTCTTATCACCTGTAACCTCGATTAGTCTATAATATATTTCTTTCTATAACTATCCTGCGTATTGAACCCCAACATTTGATTCATTTGCCTCGTCGTTTCTTCTTTAGTTTGTTTTATAATTTACTTCCTAACGGTTATACTTATAGTAATAATTTTAGTAGTCTGATAGTTCTTACAAGTTTTGTATTGAGTGTGTTTGTTTTTTTTTCTTGTTTATTCTAAAATAAATATTTATTTACTAAGCGGTACGAAATTAATTCCCGTATGTACACAAACAGTATGGGAAGGGATCGTAGGTGCAATGTCAGCAAGAGATTTAGGTAAATTGACATAGGCAAGAGGGATCTTTGTATTTCATACATAAGGCTGGCTTTCGGAGCTTCAACATGGCACTTGAAAACCGTAAGCTCGTACTGACAATTTTGTATGTTTGCTTAGAAAGATTATTTCTGTATGATGTTGTTTTGTTTGGGCTTGGGATTTGCATTTGAATCATTGATTGGAGGCGTTCGTTTTGCTAAAAGCTTGTACTTGAAATAATACGTACGTACACTCAGAGTTACAACACAGCCATTGTATTTTTTTCATAGTCAGTATCTTTACTCCAGTTAAATACTTATTTTGAAGTGTGTATTTGGTAGTTACGCTCACTTTTAGCAGTACCTAGTAGTACATGGCAGTTTCGAGGCATGTATTGTACCTACTCTCCATTACAAGTGGCGACGGGCTCACTCCCCGTCACACTGGACAGAGTTTTGGTACTGCTAGTGAAACGTGGATGTTCTGAGGTTTCAGAATATCTCTGACTACCCCCTCGGGGAATATAGTCGTGAGCATATACTTTATACTACTACTAGTAGTACATACAAATGTGGAACTGGTTAGGTATGGTTCGAATTTCTTAATGGGATTTGAATGATCGTCACTACATAGTACTTATACAGGGTGAAATTGATATCATTAGCATCCTTTTAAACTAAGAGTCTACCCATCAAACTGAACAACTTTTACTATGGGAGCAAACCGATCGGAGCAAAAAAAATCTGCTTTTGCATACATTTGAGTCGAGAAGGGAGCGGCGCGGCGGGTGCAGTTTAGTACGGAACAGCTGGTTTTTTGCTCCGATCGGTTTGCTCCCATAGTGAAAGTTGTTCAGTTTGATGGGTAGACTCTTAGTTTTAAAGGATGCTAATGATATCAATTTCACCCTGTATAAAAGTCACTTCCCGCAGTCTGTCCCTATGTATGCTTAAACTACGCAACGGATTTTGATGCGGTTTTTTTTAATAGATAGAGTGATTCAAGAGGAAGGTTTATATGTATATAATACATCAGCATTGCACCCGTGCGAAGCCGGGGCGGGTCGCTAGTGTTAAATAATTATCGAAAACGGCTCGTTTGGAATGTTTTTTGTAGCCTATTTACATTTATTACATTAGACGCATTTTTTACGCATTAACATTAGATGCATTTTTTTTTTACTAGCCCTCTTCCTCCCACTGCTGGGCAAAGGCCTCCCCTTTCATCCTCCAACCATCTCTGTCCTGGGCATGCTCTGGCCACGCGTCATCGAAAGCATCCAGATCGTCCCGCCACCTCTTCCTAGGACCACTACTTGCCCACCTTTCCTCGTGCATTCGACAGACATATCACTGTTATTTTCTTTGTTTCACTTTAGTAATATTCAGATTTTTCGTAATATTCATTAAATTTTTTTTCGTCAAAACCCTGAAACTTCTTTTTTCTACGTCTTTCCACATACCTTCGAATTCGCCTATGGACCCATACCGTAGGATGTCGACAAACGTAAGTAGTACATACCTACAAATAGGACAGGTTATGTAACACACATAACATAATGTAGGTATGTACATACCTACATAAAGAAATGTTGACCCCGATACATGCAGGGTACAAACTCTCAGATTGCCAAGTCACGAGTTAGGTACATTTGGATAATGATCTACCGTATTGACGAATATACCTTACTAACAAAACAATTTATGGTACCTTTGATAGGTTATATGTCAAGATTGACAGTCGAAGCTAAGAACAAAAAAAAATCAGAAAAAGAAATCTTAAAAAATAACTCTTAGTTGATACTTGATAAACCGTGTATGTATACACGCACACAGAAATAAGTTGTATGGCGCCTCACGCACACCACCCTAAGAAAGTTGGCCACTTTTGTTTTATACTGTAACAATATAATACTGATATCAAATATTATTGATTTTAAACATGTTACAGCCATGTTGTGCTATTTCGAATCAAATTAAAGATTGAAAAATTTGTCTCGGGTGGGACTTGAACCCGCTGGTGGCGAAATTGGATAACGCAGTTCCCCGGTTTGGAAGAGTGCGGGTTCAAGTCCCGCCCGAAACAAATTTTTCAATCTCTAATTTAATATAATACTGTACTGTATTATATTGCTGTTGGTTTTCCAATAAAATAAAAATAAAATACCGTAGAAGCGTGAGGCTCCATCTAGACATATACTTTATCTAAGGTACCTACCTACATACGAGAATACAAGGTGTAACCAAATTCCCTAGTAATATTGAAAGAGTTTGTTTAGACCATGAAATTGAATAACTTTCTCTATGGGGAGAACGCTGAAATGAAGCTGAAGTTTTAAAAATCTGCTGTCCCATACATTTGAGTAGGGGATATTTTTAAAGGGGTGCTTCGGGTCGGATTAGACCATCAAACTGAACAACGTTCATTATGGAGACAATATCGAGATTAAATGAAAAAAATCTGCTGTCCAGTAAGCTGCAGTTTTGTATGAAACAGCCTTCGATTATTTCTTTCAACCTGTTTCTAATTTCGTGGGAACTAAACTCGTTTCTTTACACGCAATGTTAATTCAATTTGTAAACTATCGTTCCTTGTTACAAAGCGCGAACAATCACAAAGGTTCTAAATACAAATTAAGATTCTAAATTCAAACATTTTAATTGTAAGGGTAGACACAGACGTTGCTCACTTTTATCTTACCTAACAAATATAAAACAAATACAAATATTTTGTACCTAACAAAAAAAAGGAATTTTTCAATGTTTGAAAGATAAAAGTGAATAGATAGGTATAAAACAAAAGCCGACGTAAAATAAGGTTATCATGCTACAAGTTTATCTTTCAATACAATAGGTACCAGTGATGTCTTTATCATTACTTTTCCAGACAACTGCTAACTGCACTGATTTCCTCATGATTAAAATGTCAATCAAATTATTCTGTACAATGTAAATTTAATCTGTGTATTTGTTACCAAAAGCAAGCTTAAATTTTTTTTTATTTACCCCTTTTTTTGGGACAGGCTTAGGCGTCTAAAGCCATACATATTAATCTGTGGCCATACTGCCTATTCTTAAGTAAAAAATTTTTTTCCTTGAAAATATTCAAGTGTACGTCTTCTGTGAGCGGTGGGCATCAATCGTGTGACAGAGTTTGACCTTGGGAAGACCTTTGCCCAGCAGTGGGACGAAGTGAGTTAAAAAAACGTATGTATTCTTCTTCTTATCGTGTGGGCAGAGCCCTGGTGTCAGAGTTTTTTCAAACCGCCTTACGGCCTCTGACGTGGTTTTTATGTAACGACTACTACCACCAGAGATAGTGGCCGAGACCAACGGCTTAACGCGCCATCCGAAGCACGGAATCATTTTTCTTTTGAGACAATCAGGTGATTCAGCCTGCAATGTCCTAACCAACTGGGGAAAAACGCAACTTCTGTATTAAAAAAACGACCGTAGTTCTTTAAAAATATTTACGAACGCAAAATCTGAAACTATTACATCATTATTATTTTTACAGCATAATGATGAATTCTTTTTCTAACTTAATTATTTTTAAGCTACTTTTCCTTTTTCTTATTATTTAATCACATCGTATGTATGTATGTGCCCTTAGATCCGAAATCAAACACTCTGATTCGAACACAGACAAGTCACGTCGCACCAATTAGAAAACGGTTCCAAATTAATTTGAAAATGGAACACTCGATTTTGACGTAGTAGCTGTCATGTGGCCCTTTGTTTATTAACCACAGGGTAATTTCAATCGTATTGCCTAAGATTTTGAATTGAAATTAATCTTTGTAGGAAATAAAGCGTATGCATAAGATAGGAAGATAGCGAATCAGGTAGATATGTCATTTCCAGTTTGTGACATTGCAAATTAGATTTTAACTGGGTTGCTTTATAGTAGATTGTGGCCTGTCGTTTGATAATTTAATTATTTATTGTTTGTAAACATTTGTTTCTAGAACTTTTAATAATACATAATACATGGTGTTACAAAAATACAAATAAACATTTAAGGGGGAGGTTTAGACCATGAACGAAACTGAACAACTTTCACTATGGGACCAATATCGAAAACGCGAAAAAAACTGATTTTCCATACTAAACTACAAATCTACTCGAGCAAAATTTCGATGTTTGTCCCATAGTGAAAGTTGTTCAGTTTGGTGGTCTAAACAACCCCCATAAATTACAAACAAATGTCTACACTTTTCAGGAAGATCATCCTGAGCGCTGATTAGTTTAATACTACATGGTGAAATTGATATCATTATCATCCTTTTTAACTAAAAGTCTACCCATCAAACTGAACAACTTTTATTACTATGGGAGCAAACCACAGATCGCAAAAACTAAAGGGAGATGTGAAAAGGAAATACTTTCTATCGCGTGGTACTGGTGGTGATGCGACACTAGGTTTCGTACTCAGCGCGTTGGTTGGCATCTCTCTAGATCTCTATGGAGCAAACCATCGAATGCGATCAAAAAAGGTTGTACATACATTTGAGTCGAGTAGGTTAGGCACAAAGGCTAGGCACTGCATTATGGAACAACTGATTTTTTTTTCTGTTTGATGGGTAAAATCGCGTTTTTTAAAATAATCGATTTTTTAATCACTGATGTCCAACCCCACTTTCGACTCAAATGTATATGAAACAGCTGATTGTTTTATTTGCGATTTGAGGTTAAATAGTTATCTCCCGTAGTTAAAGTTGTTCAGTTTGATGGTCTGAACCATCCCTACAAATTTGGGATTAAAAATAGCCCAGTATACTTACAAATCGCCGATTACGATTATCTGCCTGAAAAGGCGCTATGTACGTACGTACGTATGTACGTAGTAACTTATGTAACAATGCGCATGAAAAGCCGTTCTGTTTATTTATTTATTTATTATAAAAATTACCTGTAAATTTACAGAGCAATTTCCAAAATACTTACATGCTACAAATACATAAGGTAGCTACTTACTAATGATAATACTTATTTAAATGAGATCAGAACCAAGTTAACCATCAACCAGGTATCGATACTTGGAGAGACGATTTTTGGGTAATAAAATAACCTACCTCATTAGTGCGGTATCGAATGTAACAAAGAAAAGGTGGAACCCTCGTTAGACGGCAGAGTTATTTCATACGAGCGTTAATCCGCGACTTTGTCCGCACAAATTATATACCAGATTTTAAGTCAGATAATAAGTCAAACAAAAAAAGTTTCATCAAAATCGGTTCAGTACTTTTTGCGTGATGCTCGTTCAAACAAACAAACAGACAAAAAAAATTGGTGATATGGAATCAGGGATATCTAAAAATCATATCGTAGATGTTATTCCCCATAACTTTACATTCTAATTTTGAACGTTAAAAATCATGAAAAGAAGTCTCGTGTGAACCCCAAACGTTCTAATCTCGAAATTATTGTTTCGCAATTATAGGCTGTTTCGTTTAGTGATAAGGTATAAAATTGAATGTAAATGCACATGATCAATTAATCTTATACCGTGGCGGAGAGGAAATGCTACCGCAAGGCTAGTCCTTATAATAAATAGTCAAAGGTTACAAAGCGCGAACAATCACAAAAAGTTCTAAATACAAATTAAGATTCTAAATTCAAACATTTTAATTGTAAGGGTAGACACAGACGTTGCTTAAGCATACTTTATTCTTTTTATATTTCGTAACGAGAAAAAAAAAGAACAAACAACACAAAAATTTATCGGTTTTTTCCACAGCATTGCAGAACTTTTTGTACACCAATCAATAACACGTATCTCTCTTCTTTCCAGACTGTGTCCACATACAGCTGTACAAGGACTTGAAAGAGAGGCAGAAGAACGGACAGACGAAGGCGTCGCTATCCCTCCAGCAGTACCTCGGGTTCGAGTCAGGGTTCACGCTGGACAAGGAGTCCAACACCCTCGCCATTTTGTGTGAGGACGTCGTGCCGGTGCTGGCTTTTGATACCAGGGAGGGACTGATTCAATGGAGGGTGAAGGTATGACCATTTTGCACAAGTTATTTACCAGAGTTAGGTATTAAGAGTTTCGGTGACGTGTTGCGTTGAGGTATGGACTCAATAATGAAGCTCTGGGTTCGAATCCGCATGCCATACGTACCTAGGTACCAATGAGTTTTTCTAACTTATGTAGGTACATAATGAAGGAAAAAGTCGTTAGAAAACCTGCATATGCTGAAGAAACAATTCTGATGCGTATATGTAGTCCACCAATCCGAATTAGGCACACTTGGTGGTCCAACGCCCATGTACCTTTCTTGAGGGGTTCTGTGTTCAGCAGTGGGACGAATATTGGCTGATGATGATTAATTATTTCCATGTATGAGACCAACGTGCCTGGACACTGCGGTATTGATGGAAATGAGGCTGCTGACGAGCTTGCACGAAGAGGGGCGGAAGAGGACGCCATAGGCCCCGAGCCTTACTGCGCCATCTCTCGCAACACCTCTAGACGTGTGCTAAAGGAATGGGCCGTGAACCAAAGCCGTAAGCTCTGGTCGGATACACCAGGACTGAGGCATGCGAAAGAACTTGTGACCGGCTTTTCAAGCAGACATACCTCGGATGCCATCAATTCAAACCGCAACGACTTAAGGCTCTTAGTACGAGCCTTAACAGGACACTGCAAGTTAAACAAACACCTACACAGAATGGGGCTTGTAGATTCAGCCACTTGCAGATTCTGCTGTGAAGCAGAGGAAACGCCCATACACCTCCTCTGCGAATGCGAAGTGCTCATTCACAGCAGGAGTCGCCATCTAGGTGGATACGTAATAACACCTACTGACCTAATGTCAGTCACCTGCTGACCTCCCCTCCAAAAGCATAACACGGTTCATGAAGTCCGTGGGCCTAGGAAATGACCTTTAAGTCTAGGGTGACAGCTACAATAGATCTGTCCAGGTCGCAGTAGCTATTTGGTCATTGACCAAGCCCTTATAACCAAATAATAAGAGACCAACATTAAATGGTCTAATTGTCCACACCTGCCTACTTTCTGTTGGTCGGTATAGTTTGTTTATGTTGATATTTTGATAATAAAAAATAAAAAAAATAAAATAAAATCCATTTATTGCAGACAAATGTCCATAGCATTGTTAGTAGATACATTTATGACTTAAAGACTATGTTAGTAATGTGACGCGCGATGTGCGCAGAGCCGCATTTTCAGCAATGTGCGTACATTCTCGTCATTGTACAGGGAGCAATCAATCAATCAATCAAAATTTTTTTAATAATATCTTTTTTGACACTACCACCGGGCACCGCGTCGGAAGGTGTTCCGTTGATAGAAGATGCGGCCAGAAACTCTACAACACACATCTTTTAAACAAAACAAAATATACAAAGTACAATTTAAATACAATATTGCATTACATAGAGTAACATTGTCAAGACCAGACATTTTGGTCATTCAAATAGTCATCGAGTTTATAGTAAGCTTTTTTTTATGAGCTTTCGCTATGTCCGCAGATATAGATTATTGCGGGCTTTGTACAGATCACTGTGGGTATTATCAACACTGCTAAACAAGCGTTGTGCAAAGTTGATTTGTTTCATTATTGCTCAACTTCGTCCAATGGCTGTACATTTTTGACAGTCGAGGTTTTGTGCGCCAAGATCAAGGGATTCTCTCTCCCGTTCTTTAGTCACCAGTTATGACTTGATGGATTGAGATGGGGTAGTCCTATACCTTCCGAGAGCCTCGTTGTAGCATTTTCTTCATAGAAGACTAATGTATCAACTTCTTCCAGGTGCAACACAACCTCGGCAGCAGTAAAGAGTTTGCAGCGGTCATTATATCGGCTCCATCGGCGACGGGCATCAAGGCGGGGCCTGTGCGGTTGCACGCATGCGGGCCCAGGTTGGCACTCTGCGCCTCGAGACCCCCTGAGGTGCTGGCGCTTTGGGAGGTCAAGTTACTGAGGTAAGGTTGAATAATAGTTGAAACAAGGTAGACACATGACCTGGTAAAAGTGGCGGGAATCGGATGAAGGCAGGGCAAGACAGCGAGTTGTGTCAATCCTTGGGGAGGCGTATGTCCAGCAGTGGACGGATATCGGCTTGAAAAGTCCGCTGGGACTGGAACAGAACAGCAGTGGTCGTTGGATCAACCAACTACTGTATACTGAAGTCACATACTTACATATTTATCCATATTGTACCGACACTACAGTCTGCTTATTGTGTATTATGATTATACAGTGGCCCATATACAACGTGTTAATTAATAAGCGCAAAACCTCATACACCCCAACTGATTTATAATAAAACAATTAGAATGAAACAATAATTTCAATATTTTGGTAGTTAAAATTTAAAGTTATTCGCATTTTAAGTTTTGAGGCAAAAAGGATTTGTGTTCATTTCAGCAATGAATGAAAGCGCTAACATACTCATGGATACATTTTAATAATCTTGTTTTGATAGTAAGTAGGGTGAGTATGCCCGTGGGGTGGGTTGACATTCTGTTCAGGAAATTTTAAATTTTACAAACCAATTATTTAATTTTTTGAAAAAAAAATTACCTATGTTGAAACCATGATAATTCGATTCTACTCTCGATTCTAAACAAACTACTTTCTAGTTTTGCGTTAATTCATTAACACGTTGTATAGACGACACCATTTTTTTTAGGTAATGTAAATGAAACTGGACTTTTACTTTGGAGCAATCAACGAAATAGCGAAAAAAAAAACAGCGGGTATAAACCAGTATAAAATAAACATTTTACATGCAAAAGAGTCTCAGTGCTTTAAAATTAATCTAATAGTAGAAACAATGGGTACAAACCCAAAAAATTTACTCTACTAAAATAAAAAGCCGCAAACTAAAGTTAACCTTGCCCAAAAAAAAACATTTCCTTTGTATATTAAATAAAAAAAGCTCCACAACTAGGTTCCGCAAACAACGGGTAGCTGATGAAATTACAGTCCCAAAAGAACGAATGAACGAATGGAACAAAGAATCAACTGTGCGGAACAAAAGAGCGAATGAAACGAGGCTACGGTACCTAGGGAATTGGACGTAAAAACAAATAATTTCTAGTTACTGGTTACTGCTAGGTCTTGTTGAATTTGTTGCAAAGAATGTTAGGGGTTTAGGGGTTAATCTTTAGTACTGTGTCAATGGGGTAAGAGACTGAGGGTGTATGTATTTTTCCAAAGAATAAAGCGAATTGTACTGGTATTCCAGAATCTTTATTTATTTACGAGCGTTAACCCGCGACTTCGTCCGCACAAATTATATACCAGATTTTAAGTCAGATCATAAGCTATCAAACAAAAAAAGTTTCATCAAAATCGGTTCAGTAGTTTTTGCGTGATACTCGTTCAAACAAACAAACAAACAGACAGACAAAAAATCCAAAAATTGGTGAAATGGAATCAGGGACGTCTAAAAACCATATCGTAACTTTTTTTTTGTTAATATCTTCAATGTACAGACAAACTTCCTATTACAGTTTTATAATAGTATAGATATGGAAAATCTACAGTGTTACAGAAGTAATTATGCTAACTTACAGTCTAACAGAATGTCCAATTACAAATTTTCATATCTTTTTTAAAGTTATGCACATGAGAATAAAGGAAAAGTGCACATAGTACTCCTAGGTCCTGGTTCTAATCCGCACGGACGACATACCATGTACCAATGAGTTTTTCTATCTTATGTACGTAATACCGACTGCTCACAAACGGTTAAGGAAAATATCGTGAGGGAATCTGCATACGCTGAAGAAGAAATTTTAATCCGTAGGTCACGCGTGGTGGACTAACGCCCATACACCCTCCCTGAGGGTAGGCCTGTGCTCTGCAGTTGGACATACAGACAGACATTCTTAATATGCTGACACTTTTTTAAGGGGATGAGCAGACTGTCAAAATGAACAACCTCGCCAAATCGCTAAAAACGATTCTTACATACAAAGCTGCAAACCTATTCGAGCCAAATGTATGGGACAGTAGATTTTTTTTTTGTTAAGAGTATTTTGTTTCACCAAAATGTTGTTATGTTCTAAGAAAGCCACCCGAATATGTAGGAAATATGGCACTACAACTGTCGATTCCAGTAGGCCTCGCATGTCACCCCGAGAAAACGATAAAAATCGAGATGTGCCTCCATTCTTATTATTTTACGTAAGCCAGAAAGAGCGCGCATGACGTTTTTCTCGTTTAAACGCTTTGTCGTGGGTGGCATGCTAGCCGTGCTGGACAGAGACCAAGAGGACGTCCGAAGACTAGATGGATGAACACAGTTCGTTGTGATATGACCGAGTGCAATGTCTCCGAAGACGACGTCAGAAATAGGGCAAGATGGAGAGAGCAGATGCGAAAGGCTGACCCCACCACCATATGGGATTAAAAGCTAGGAAGAGAGAGAGAGAGTATTTTTTTCCAACCTGTACATAAAGGGTTGGGCAGACTTAAACTATATCTTCAAGTGGTACCTACTCCGGAAAAACTAATTAGGACTGCTCTACAAGTTATCCAAAATATTTACATTTTTGCAAAAAACAACATAAACCCGAAAGTTTCCGAAGCTTTGCAATACAATACAATACTCTTTATTTGCACACCAAAAACATGAAATAACAATATTAAAAGCAAACAAAAAGTTATGCAATGAACAGTAGGAAGGTACAGCACAGAATATAGTATACGTATATGGCAATAGTTCAAGTCTTCAACTAAACTTTAGCAAAATAAGAAGAAAACACTATTCTCCACTCAACAAATAAATAACTCCCGAAATGTTTTATTGAAAACTGAACATACAGAAAAATAGTTCCATACAAATCTTGCTGAAAACACTTGGCACCCCTTGCAGACAAACAAAAAGTTTGTACGAATTTTCGAATACAAGTTTCGAAAGCTCTGTCAACTTGCTACTTCCAACTAAAATATGAATTACAACTTCCCAAGTCACATTTCAAAATTCTTTTTCCCTACTAATTAAAGATGAAAGCTGTTTGATTGGCGTAACTTATTCCGAATGAAGCTCATAATCTATGTTTAAGAGGGTACCGAGCTTATTGTGCTGCCCTCAAACGTATGTTAAACAACATTTCAAAAAAACAAGAATGTCACATTGTAGTCCTGATTGGCTTTCAATATATCGGAACATTACAGATTTTATTATGTTTTATGCTTGTAGCAAAAGTAGCATCTTTTTGCGGTTTTAAAGATAATAACTACAAACATTATAAAAACAAATCCGCAGTGACCCGATAAATTGAAAATCGGCAAAGACTACAATGTGACATTCTTGTTTTTTGGAAATATTGAATAATTGCTAAGAAATAAAAAAATAAGATTGCTGGCAGCACAATAGGCTCGGTGCAGCCTTAACAAGTCCCTTCTCAAAGCTCTTACAGCCTACACGTTAAAATTGATACTGTAGTGAATAATCCGACTTGAAATGAGGAATGAACAATTAGACTAAGAGATAAGTGTACTTTTTGCAACCATCATCAGCAAGGCTGATTCAGTGTTTATGGGGTGTAGAGCATCTCTGTGATGGGGATGGACTAGGTCTGCCTGCATAACTTCAGTCGGTTCAGAAGTTACCTATGTTTAAGGGTGAGTAAAAAATTAACGATTAGCTGCAAAGCTGATCGTATGATATTATTTTAGTATGTACTGTAGCTATGAGAACAGTACGAAAACTTTGGTTACGGTTCATCAGAACGGCTGTATCTCCTAAACCGACTGGCAGTTCATGTCAGTTTTTGTACTGTTCACATAGCTACAGTGCACACTACAATAATATCATACGATCAACCTTGCAGCTGATCGTTAATTTTTTACTGACCTTTAAACGTCTGTAACTCCTAAACCGACTGAAGTTATTTCATTCATTTCATTTATTTATCCAAAAGACATTACAAAAAGGTTTCTTTACATTGAATCTGCCAAACTGCATGACAGTTTGTTGGCAGATGTAAGCTCTCATTTTTTATAGTTTTAATTCTAATACTAATGCCAACTAATACAATACTATACTAATTTATATATACATATTATTTATGCATTTATAGGTACCATATGTAATTTTAATTATTATACGTTTTACGTTTTGCCTATTTACTAGTACTAGTCCAATGTGTTACAGTGTTCCAAGAGTATCTTATATAATTTTGATTTGAAAGTAAATTTAGTGATTTCATCTTTTTTAAGTTTAAGTTCTGAAGGAATCTCATTGTAAATTTTTGGTATCAAATAATATCTTAATGCAGGCAGACCTAGTCCATCCCCATCACAGAGATGCTCTACACCCCATAAACACTGAATCAGCCTTGCTGCTGATGGTTGCAAAAATTACACTTATCTCTTATAATAAATAATCTTAAGGCGTCTCCATGAAAAATAACCCCAATAATTCATCGTGTGCGCCGATTTACCTATAAAAGTTCGGGATAAGCGGGGATTTGCTTAAAACTTTGACCCAGTTGAGATAGCTTAAGTTTGACGTTTAAATTGGATGAGCATATCTTTTAGGAGTCCGTGGAAGAATAAAACTTTTCCGCATTCGCTTTTCAGTTGGCGAATTCCTTTATCTTAAAAATCTCTGTAACTTATAAGATAGATGTACGACTGCAGTATTTTAATTCATACCTACTTAAAATTTCGTAATTTTTGGACCTTAGGTTCCTTGGAAGAGTAACAAGAAAGTGAGACAGGAATATAAATCAGCATAAGCATCATAGCATAAGCATATGCTCACGACTATATTCCCCGAGGGGGTAGTCAGAGATATTCTGAAACCTCAGAATATCCACGTTTCACTAGTACTGATATTCTGTCCAGTGGGACGGGGAGTGAGCCCGTCGCCACTTGTAATGGATTGTGGGTACAATACAACCATCGCCACCTGCACAGCAGGCAAGGTTACTCGCCACTGGACCACCACGGCTGACTAAACAGATATAAAAGTGTTTTTTTTTAAACATGGAAAATGGAAAAAAAAACTTAACGGAATATTTTTTAAGTTATAAAAATATCTTTTGATCTTTAGGCAGCTATCGTCATTTGGTACATTAATTCATACTATTTATAATACCTAAATAGGTATGCTGAAACCTAAGATGAGAAAACATGAAGATAATCCCAAAAATGAATCGTAAGTGTTTATGTAAATGTAAGTATCACGAACAAAATCTTTACATCTAGATAAATACCGATTATTTGAGTATACGGAACCTAAAACATCAAACGTGACTCGCACTCAACAAATTTTTGTAAAACTTCAGCCGGCAAGAGAGCAGTGTTATGTTTTATTGTTGTTTAATTCAATTTGAAAACGTGAAAATGAGTCGGGTCTACCTGCCATTGCGTTATTTAATTATTTTTGTTGAAAACTCGGGATATTTACTAAAGAGAAATGAGAATACTGACCGTTATTATACCATTGCGTTTTAAACTTTGGAATGTTGCATTAAGTATACCTGCCTAGGTACTTTTTATAAACATAGTGAGGCAGCCAGTTAAATATGATTAGACCCAAAAAAAAAACAGTAATTCGATGAAGATTTTTCTAAAGGTAAAGCAAAAATTTTGGACTTATCCGTCGAGTCTTGAACCCGCAACCTGCAAATAGTCAAAATTATATTATTTGGTAAAGAACAAAAAATTAAAAGACTATTCAAATTGTAGTACTTATGAAGAATTGACACAAAAAAATCGTCACAAACTTTCACATTTATAATAATTACGAGCGTTAACCCGCGATTTCGTCCGCACAAATTATATACCAGATTTTAAGTCAGATAAAAAAAGTTTCATCAAAATCGGTTCAGTAGTTTTTGCGTGATACTCGTTCAAACAAACAAACAAACAAACACACAAACAAACAGACAGACAAAAAATCCAAAAATTGGTGAAATGGAATCAGGGACTCCTAAAAACCATATCGTATCATTTTTTTTTGTTAATATCTTCAATGTACAGACAAACTTCCTGTTACAGTTTTATAATAGTATAGATTATCATAGTCAGATTACAACTCTTTACATGGTCTGATAAAAATGGACTTCAAATCCTTCCTTTTAAAGTTAACGAAACTTAGATTCAAAGCACTAATGAAATATGCACTAACTTCCTTAAAACATCTCAAACACTAAGTAAAACATCTAAAAGATAAAATCTCTCGTAAAAGTCAAAGAAAATTCGTGAAAAGTCAACATTTTAAGCTAAACTTTGTTCCTTTCGTAGTCTGGCTTTAAGTCGCTAGGGTCTATTTTTTCAACGACTTAAGAACTTTAGTTCGACTTCGTTTTTAAGGATTTAAAAGTGGCTTTTACTGTCTTGATTCGAAGTTTCTCGTTAAAACAATAGGAAAGGCGACTTTAAGAGCCATTTGCTGTGATACTGTGTTTTTGTTTTAATAACGTGTGCTCAAAATGTTTGATCAAATCTACAGGATGTAAAAGTTTTTTTTTTTAACTCTTTTTTTTTTAACCATAATATCAGCGTATCGATTACGTTTGTGACAATTTGTGACATTTTCTGGTAAAAGGGACCTGTTTGTCGGTTTTACTTTCCAAGATATCTGTATTTTTTACGGATATGTAGATTGCTGATTCTTGCCTTTTGTGTCATAGTTTCACTAGGTGCCCAATTTTAGGCTATACATAATTATAATAATAATTTACAATATAATAAACATTTTATTTACGTATTAATACTTATTTATAATATTATTCAAATTCTTTTTACACTTTCTTCCATGACTATATATAAGGTCTAACAAAACTAGCTGAAACTATTTTAAGGGGATGATCAGACCATCAACTGAACAACTTTCTCTATGGGACCAATATCGAAATCGCGAAAAAAAATCAGCTGTTCCATACAAACGTACTCGACCTAAATGTATGGGACAGCATTTTTTTTTTTTCGCGATTTCGATATTGGTCCCATAGAGAAAGTTGTTCAGTTTCATGGTCTGATCATCCCCTTAAAATAGTTTCACCTAATTTTGTTAGACCTTATATTTCATTTGAACTTACACTTATTTATTATCACTCATTTCATTGGTTGCTGCGTCTGACTACCTAAAAAGGTTTCATCTGAATATCAACACCCTGCTTTCGGGCAAGGTCTATGTTGAGCTGGGACCTATTTGCTGCTGTAGCATACAATAAATTACATGTTGTTCTATTGATGTTTCGTTGTATTCTTGTTTTGTAAACTTGTTGTGAACTGTAATATTATGTGTGTGTTACTTATGCAAATACATTGTTTATCTATCTATCTTTCTTATCTAATAACTCCATATCGACAACAAGGTCCCTTTGTGCTGAGAACATCACTTTTTATAAAAGTTTTCACACAATATAATATGTTCTAATTAAACGCACATAAAATGAGCAATATTTATGAAAATTGCCTTCAATCTTATGCAATTAGGTGACGCCCGCCAATATTTCGTTTAATACAATGGTGTGCCTTATAGCCTCAGTCATTAGAGACTAATTTCCTCAAAGTGGGTCAAATACGCCATTATTTCTATGGCGCCATTTTTCCAATTTGCTTTTTAATGACATCAATAAAATGCTACAGATAATAAATTGTCGTAAACGCTGTCGTTCCATTATACTATATTGTGATTGCAAGTGTTTTCTTTAAACAAGATTGGTATTTTGGTGTTGTTTTTCAGGTTTTTACTATAAAAAATGTATTGGTATAACAAGTGGGTATACAGGGCTTAAATTTAAAATGCATTAAATAGTATGTTATAGACCATCAAACTAAACAACATTCACTGTGGAACCAACATCGGCTTTGAAATTTTTTTTTCCCAAAAATGTTGTTTAGTATACTATGTAAGGTCTAACAAAATTAGCTGAAACTATTTTAAGGGTATACTCAGACCATCAAACTGAACAACTTTCTCTATGGGACCAATATCGAAATCGCGAAAAAAAAAAATTTATGTCCTAAAAAAGTTGACTCAAATGTATGGGGCAGCAGATTTTTTTTCGAGATTTCGATATTGATCCGGTAGAGAAAGTTGTTCAGTTTGATGGTCTAATACATATACCCTTAAAATAGTTTCAGCTAATTTTGTTGGACCTTATATACAATATTCTTGGTGTTTACATAGAAAACGTCAATGGCTGCTTGATGCAAATGCAAGAAACAGCAGTTTTTTTTCATGGATTCAATGTTAGTTCTATATTGGAGTTGTTGAATTTGAAATAATACGTAACGCATTTATGTTTACACCCTGTATCTACAGGGTGAAATTAATATCATTAGCATCCTTTTAAACTAAGAGTCTACCCATCAAACTGAACAACTTTTACTATGGGAGCAAACCGATCGGAGGAAAAAAAAATAGCTGTTGCATACATTTGAGTCGCGAACTCGCGCGTCGAGATGTCGCGATGCTAATGATATAAATTTTACCCTGTATAAAAGTAACGTTAAAAAAAATTACAAAAAAAAAACAAAAAACATACGGGTCGAATAGAGACCCTCCTCCTTTTGTTGAAGTCGGAAAGAATTATTTTTTCCTTAGTTTATTACCTACCTAATGTCAAGGAGAAAATAAATCCTGGAATTCTATGACGATCATGAAATGAATAACAAAATAATGATTTGCTCATTCTATTCTCCCTTCAAAATATTACGAACCCCTTTTCATTTTACTGTAAAAGAAGCGAAATTTAAAAAAAATCTATCGGAACAAAAAAGGGGAACGAAGAAAATATCAAAATACCCCCAGGGGAGCACGATAATTAACCTCAAAGGATCGGGGAATGTCAGCGGACACTGGTTTTGAAATATTGCCAAGACAATTCAAGTAACTTTGGGGGAAATGCTCTCGACTTTTCAACTTTAGCCTCTTTCCATTTTTTCTACCTTTTTACTTTTGAAATTTAATTAGGTTGTACTGAAGTTTATTAAAGGTAATTTATTAGGTTATTAACTTTGAATGGTCAGAATATATAGAAAAAAGAAAGTAATTGATGATATTATTGTTACCATAGGTTCCAATGTTATGTAGTGCCGTATTTCGCTGTTAATGGTTAATAGTTATTAACGATAGAAATTAGATACGATATTTAGATACGATAAAAAATACTTTATTTGAAGTTTCAAATGAAGTATTTTTTATCGTATCTACAGGGTGAAATTGATCATCAAACTGAACAACTTTTACTATGGGTGCAAACCGATCGGAGCAAAAAAATAATCAGCGGTTTCGTACTAAACTGCACCCGCTTCCGCTGCCTACTCGACTCAAATGTATGCAACAGCAGATTTCTTTTTTGCTCCGATTTGTTTGCTCCCATAGTAAAAGTTGTTCAGTTTGATGGGTAGACTCTTAGTTTAAAAGGATGCTATTGATATCAATTTCACCCTGTAGATCACGACATCTTAGTAGGTATCCGATAGTGGAAAAAATATAATAGATCATACTTAAAGGAGACTTGTATACCTACTGCAGTTAGTAGTCTGACTGATTATGATGATGATGATGAATCTATATTTTTTACCCGACTACGCCAGAAGGAGGGCTATGTTTTTTTTATTAGAGCACTGGTATAAGGGTGCCACTCGTCCGGGTTTCCCCGGATTTGTCTGGCGGGGCTTTCAAAAGAGTGTCCGGGGATAATTTTCCATTTTACTGAAATATCGGGGGTATTTTGCTGACAGCAGTCCTACAAAATAGGAAGACAATGATATACAGGGTGTAAGGGAAAGTATCATTAACCTTTAAACCAAAAATACTATACACATCAAACTAAACAACTTTTACTGTGGGAGCAAACCTGTCAGAACAAAAAATTGCGTTGACAGGTTTGCTCCCATATTAAAAGTTTGATGAGTATAGCATGTGGTTTAAAGGTTAATGATAATTTTCCTTATACTCTGTATATTTTTGAAACCTTAGCTATTTTCTGATTGAGTGACCCGAAAAATAAAAACTCAAGGAGACCACTCTGAAATGTTTCACTCCCACTTAAAGCTTTCCCAATATCAATTTCTCACTTAAAATCAGATATAAATATACGACACAGAGGCATCACTTCACGGAGGCATGCTCCCAAACAATGACAGACATGATTTGTGATCGTTACGCCCCATACATTTTGTCACACACAATTTGCTAAGCATTTTTGTTGCGATATTTCTTTTTTGCAAATTGATTTTTTTTTTGACTTTGTTTACATCAGAAACAAAGGTTGAAAACAATATTGAATGTAAACATATTTTTAGAGGATAGTAATGGTGAGGAGTGACAGGTGAGTGCTACATCGTAATTACGTTAACGCACAACTATTGGCAGTCTCGGAGAGTTCATAAACTTCAGTACAACTTCCAACGTATTTAATTTAATGTAAATTTGTAACAAAGCTTACTTTTTAGCATATATGAAACGTCTCAGGATCAATGACATGTTATTGCTGTATAGGCATCATACTAGAGTTTGCCTGCGACTTCGTCCGCACCGATTCCTGTCACATATAAGGTTTAACAAAATAAGGTGAAACTATTTTAAGGCAGGGACCGAAAATTTTCGGTTACCTTTATTTAAATGTTACCTTTATCCAGGTAACAAACCGATTTTAATACCGGTAACCTAAATATGACCTTCAAGAGAATGCGAGTGAGTGCGGGTAAGGGTCAGTATAGACGGAGCGGCAAATAGCGCGCGTGGTTTTTAATAACACTGAAAAATTAACATTAATTTTTACTAATCAAAAGTACAATATTGATTGAACAACGTCGTTGTTGTAGCGGGTGACGCAAATTTTAGAGCGCCCGACGAGCGACACGCGCACTATTTTCAGTCTTGCTACAGCATTGGACAGGTCGAGATAATAAATGAGATGATTATTTACATTTTATTGAACCCAAAAGCATAGAATAGATTGAGTTTATGTTCACGTTTGAATTTAAGTTTGTTATTATCATTGATTTAATTTGTATTTTGTTACGACTCACGAGGTACTTACTTGAAAATTGAATACTTACTATTGATTACTATATTTATTTAAATATTTTGAAACAATTTGTTATTTCAATATATCTCTGTGTACGCGGACCGTTAGTAGAACGATATTTAGGTTACCTCTAAAAATACCTGTAAAAAAATAAAGGTTGTAACCAAAAAGTACCGGTATTATCGATACCGGTTTCGGTCCTTGTTTTAAGGAGATGATCAGACCTTCAAACTGAACAATATTCTCAATGGGACCAATATCGAAATCGCGAAAAAAATCTGCTGTTCCACACATTTAGGTCAAGCAGGTTTGTATGGAATAGCTGATTTTTTTTTTCGTAATTTCGATTTTGGCCCCATAGAGAAAGTTGTTCAGTTTGATGGTCTGATCATCCCCTTAAAATAGTTTCAGCTAATTTTGTTAGACCTTATATAGCGTGATAAAATATACAGGGTGAAATTAATATCATTAGCATCCTTTTAAACTAAGAGTCTACCCATCAAACTCAAAAACTTAATTATGGCAGCAAACTGCTCGGAGCAAAAAAGAAATCTGCTTTGGCGACATTTGAGTCGAGTAGGCATTGCAGTTTAGTATGGAACAACTTTTGCTTCGATTGTTTTGCTCCCATGGTAAAAGTTGTTTCATTTTGATGGATAGACAATGATATCAATTTCACCCTGTATATGCCAGTTTTTAAATCAGATTATAAACTTTCAAACTCAAAAAGTTTCATCAAAGTCGCGGTCCAGTTTTTGCGGAATACTCGAACATACGAACAGACGGACAAAAAATCTTAAAATCTGTTATTTGGAGTCAGGGGCACCTTCCATTTTTTTCGAAATTTCTTGTGTAGTACTATAATCACAGAAACGATAATCTTTGCCATAACTGCACGCTTAAAAATATTGTTAAAAGTATTGTTAGTTGTAGTAATGTTTTCGACCCCTGAAAGAGTTATGAGCTTAATTATACAGGGTGTCCCGTAAACCGGCGTCAACCCGGTGGATGCTGATAGGTTAGTTCATGCCTAACCAGAACATACTTAAATAAATAAAAAATAATAAAAAATCTGTCAATCAATCTGTAAACATTTTACTTAAGAAAAAGTTTCTTAGTTTTCGAGATAAGGACAGTATTATGAAATTCGTGAAACTCTTTACCTTAGTCACTATTTTGAGTGCCACGGCTACAAATGTTCGATGCAGTATCTGTGTTAAAACTGTAAATATCTCGAAAACTGAGACACTTTTACTAAAGTCAAATTTTGATATTCTGCTTAGTCATGACCTAACCTATCAGCATCCGCCGGGTTGACGTCGGTTTACGGGACACCCTGTATATACAAAAAATCAATAAGTAATTAATAACCGTATAATAAATAACATAACCTTCACCCAACATTAACCACAAAAAGAGCGTAATGTATTGTACCCTATACACAAACAAATCAAACCATAATTACCTGACAAACATCTAATAATACTTAGAAGAAATTAATACGAAACAACCTCTGCTCCCGACATCACTTGATATTTGGTATCGAGTGGACAAAAATAAATTGGTTTTTCCGATTATAGGGTTACTACACCGTGTAACATGGCCTCTGAAAGACCTCTCCTATAAAGGTATATAAGTATGAAAATCGAATGGTTTTTGGGATTTGGAGGAGCTTTAGAGGGGGGATTGATATAGGTTTTCTCGGCTTTTGTGTTTGAACAACTAATAATGTTTTTAACACTTGAAGGTATTGATAAGGATTTTACTTGAAGATTAATTGATATTACCTATGCAATTAAATGCAAAAAACCAGAATGGTTAGTTATTTTTTTTATTTTTTTTAAAATAGTTTATCCTTTCGGAAAGGCAATGGGAACTAGCCCATACAGCCTGGTCTTTAGTTTCAATTTTGCTTGTAACCTAACCTAATCTTATACCTAACTCTTGAAATGCGTGGGTGGTACACACATTCCAATGTTCAAGAGAGTTTTGCGTGAAGATCAATCCGAATTAAACGGGAGCGCCTTTTTTATTTCTCACTTTTACTATATTAATCTTCATTAATGGCACAAGATTAACACAATAAAAGCCACGAAAAACTAATTTTGAAAATTAAGAAACAAAGCCCGTCCTTTTCTTCTCAATTCCCGCGCAAAACTCCAGGGTTAGTTTGACTAGATCCATTCAGTGCCGTTCAAAAAAGAGTTTCGAAGAAAATTGTCACCGTTTACCGATCATTTTTAGTTCTGTCTGACAAATAGTCATAAATAAATACGTCACGGTAGTAATTAACTGAAAGAAGTTAGAATAATATAGTAACAATTTTTTTAAACTGCTCTCCTTATGTTGAGAAAAGGGCACGGTCGTAAGAATTATTTATAGTTAGGTATTCTATGGCACGGTGACACTCGTTTTTGAACGGCACTGGATTCATCTTTTTTTTTGTTAGCCTATTTCATCCCACTGCTGGGCAACCCTGCTCTTCCACTCGTTCCTGTTGTGGGCAACCTCTAGCCGGTGATTCATCTACAGGGTGAAATTAATATCATTAGCATCCTTTTAAACTAAGAGTCTACCCGTCAAACTGAACAACTTTCACTATGGGAGCAAACAGATCGGCGCAAAAAAATAATCAGCTGTTGCATACATTTGAGTCGAGTAGGCGTTGCAGTTTAGTATGGAACAGCTGATTATTTTTTTTGCTCCGATCGGTTTACTCCCATAGTGAAAGTTGTTCAGTTGGATGGGTAGACTCATAGTTTAAAAGGATGCTAATGATATCAATTTCAGCCTGTATACAGCCCATAGCCAACATCTTTCAAATCGACCTGTTTTTGGTAGAGTAAGGCATGAAATAATCGTTGTTTTAATCCAGAAAAAATATATGTTGTTGTTTATGAACTGTTCTTGATTATTCTTAGGCTCAAAACACTATAGTTATTACTTCTCTCGCTCAAAAAACAATGCAAAGAATGGTAAGTTTATGACTATTTTTCAAGTTTTACTTAAAGACGATTAAAACTATAAATAAAAAAAAAATACATAAAAAAAATTTAAAATGACGTTGTCTACATTATTGTGAGGCTAGTTTTTACCCCATACACTCAGGAGAAAAGATATAGTTTTTTTGCGATCCTCCTTTCAATTGAAGTAGGATGGCTAATTGCAAAGTTATGCTTGTAAGAAAGAGACGCTTGCACTGGGATAACCTTTTTTTTTTTTTTGGTGTCGGGGGGGAAATCTTCAAAAGATACCCGGCTCCTTCAGGGGAAGAGTCGGGTTATGTGGGATTTTTATCCACTAAAACCCCCCCGGTGGTCACCTCAGCGCATGTCGAAGGGCCATGGGGAAGCAATGTGCGTCCACGGCCCTTCTCGCGATTCGCCGAAGCTCTCCCGACTCGGCACTGATGCTGGGCCAACACTCCCGCAGCGTCTCTGCGCTGCAGCGGGACGGGACCACGCCGTACTGCCTTCTAGGGGTCGCTTGGAAATGGACGGCCTGAGCCCCTTCTCCGACCGTCCGCGACCCTGGGCGCCCCTATCCCGGGGCGTTGTTGTGACGCATCGGGGGGCCAACTTGGCGTCCCCGGCGTCTCCGTCTTCGGGCGGGATTTGCCCGCTCGCGGTCTCGCTCTGCGCTCTCCTTCTGGACCATGACGGTCTCGCAGAAGGCGACCGCGGCGTCCCATGTGCACTGGGATAACCTGGCCTTAAGACATCAAAACCAATGTACAATTTACTACTAAAACCTTATGACTTAGGAGATATTTTAATTATTGATTCAGTATCGATATCAAAACAACTTTTCAAAAGTCACATAATAGTCATGGCGGAGTATTTTAAACCTAAGCTAGGAAACAAGAATGTCTTCTTTCGTGTCAGCATGAGCCATATCGCCAAAATCAAACAATATCAATGTAAATAGAGTAAATAATTACAACAGACGGGCAACAGTAGGTAGTAACAGCCGGGCAGTGTAAAAGCTACCATCCATCACTCGCTTCATGAGCTAATGACAGCTCCTCATTATGATCCTCGCGTCTGCGCAGTGTGCCTGCATCATTAACTGTAGTCAACAGCTTCTGTAATAAAATTTGAATAGAATGGTGTCCAATACAGAAAAAAAAATTTTTGCTATAGAAAAAGCACGGCTCACAGATGTCTTTCTTAAATGCAGACGGTTTTTAAGGGGATGATTTGACCATCAAACTTAATAACTTTCTGTATGGAACTAACATGGCGCAAGGCTTTGTTGTTACATCTTCAGGTAGAATTGTTAAACCCCCTGTTTGTTACGGTTTTTCTTAAGTTTTCTTTTCTGTCAAAAGATATTATATTTTATTTTAATTTTTGTTTTAAGAAGGAAGATGTTGTATGATAGCTAAAAAAAAAAAAGAAAAAAAAAAAAAAAAAAAAAAAAAACAGCAGCAGCTGAAAAATAATTAAAGTTGTTTTTCTGTCATTCTGTTATAATCTACTGAACGTTGTTTCATTTCAATAAAATTTGTAAAATACATTATTTTAAAGAAATCGCGATGAAAAAAATCGGATGTTCCATACAAAATTGCCAGCCTAATCACGTCCAAAATGTTGGAATGTGACATTAGATTTTTTTATCGCTATTTCGATGTTAGTCCGTTTAAGAAAGTTGTTCAGTTTGATGGTCTGAGCATCCACTTAAAAAACTGTTACGTATAGTATAATTATTAAGATAAAATATAAAATGAAAAAAACATTGTATTTCTCCAAGACACAGAAGTTACAGTGTTATGTAATAGATATAGACAGACCCATAGGGTTATTTTAAATTTGTTGGCGAAACTGAACCAGGGCAATTGTTAATGATAACAGATTGCATTATCAATGTTTATAATTGGTATTGATGATTAACAACATTATTATTATCGTAAATATTCTACGCAGTGCGCGGCCGGCGGGCGGACATTGACCTCAGAATCATATGACTCGGCGGCGGGGCATTATCACGCAATTGAGCCTATTAACAGATACTAAATGCGTTTGTTAAGTTTCGCGAACTAATTAGATCGTATTTCTCCAAGACACAAAAGTTACAGTGCTATGTTATAGATAAAGACTGAGAGATTGACCCATAGGGTTATTTTAAATTAGTTGGCGAAACTGAACCAGGGCACTTGTTAATGATAACAGATTGCATTATCAATGTTTATAATTGGTATTGATGATTAACAACATTATTATTATTACAATACGTACGTATTGTACGCAGTGCGCGGCCGGCGGGCGGACATTGACCTCAGAATCATATGACTCGGCGGCGGGGCATTATCATGCAATTGTACTTAGTAACATATACCAAATGCGTTTTTTGAGTTTGGCCAACTAATAAGATTTAACCTTATATAGCACGACGACTAAGATCACGATCACTTTACAAAAGGTCAGGAACCTTGCTGCAATTAGCCCCTTTAATTAGGGCTAGGTTAACTTTTAGAAAATTGAAGGTTCCAAGTTGTACTATATAACTGATTGGATTGACTAAATATTTGCGAACTTTATTTAACTTTTAATGAAAAAGCTCTTGTTTTATTAGAACATATATAATTAATTTAATACATATTTGCATGTTATTCGTTTACATTTTAAATAAGATAACAAACCTGTCTTTATAAGAAAACATAAACAACTAAAGTACTTAAATATTTGCTTATATTTTGTTTACAAACTTTGTTTACAGTTCCAATGGAATGAATGATATTTTTGACAACAACCCCAAAAAGAGTCTTCAACCAACTTTATCTAATTACCATGGTACAATACAAAATAACAATGAGGCGTTTTCCAAGAGCAGTAAAAATCAAAATCAACAGATGGCGTTAGTAAATTTAAATAAAAAACTTTCAATTTGAAGGTTAAAAAAACTTGGTTGTCTTAGAATTGTTTATTGAGTGAAATTTAGAATCTGGTGTTGCCAATGGATAATTGCTCTTTTACCAACAAATATGCAATAATACCGAAAATTTTAGCCTGTTATACATAAACAAACATCAACTACATTAAAAGTAGATCATTTCAAAATATTAAATACATCATTTTTAACCATCAAAATCGAATTAATGAGTTAACAAATTTCTTCCTAAAATTAGGGAAAAGACTAAAAACCTCAACAACTAAATTGCTATTTAGCAAGTGAACAGTGAACAGTTGAACTATTCTTTTTCAATAAAAACGCATCCTATCCTACGCAGTCCTAATTACCATAGTATTTCGTTTCAAAATTACTGGCTAAATTTCCTACGTGTAGCAAAGGTAATTAGTCCCTGCTGCTTCAGTTTAGTGGGTCCCTAGACAGTGCTAGTAATCAAGCTCAGTCCCCTGCCGGCTGGCTACTTAATAAGTCTGATCGTTAACCAGGGGAATGATGTATGGTATGGATGCTGGTTGTCGATGAATTAATTAGTTATTAGGTTTTACATTATAGTTTTAGAAGCTGTGACATTCTCGTCAAAATAGACAAATATGTACTGTTCACTGAAATGCAAAAACGGCCAAGTGCATGTCGGCCCATGAATGGTTCTGTAGTCGTTATCTTAACGCCACAATTATTTTGTGGTTCTGGGAACTTAAAATGAAATTAAACAAAGAAAACAGAAGATAAATCAATTATTAAAAAAAAAGAAGATACACATTCTGTAGTTTTGCAGGAAAAAAAATGATTAATCTTAGTTTCCTGTTGCAGCAATATTTTTCCCACATTTGCATACTTAGGAAAAACCTTAGTTAAGGAAATCCGTTAACTGATTTACGACTTAGTACTTGGACAACAAGATTATCGGTTATAGTACATAATACACCTAATGCTTAACATAAGTGGGAAGCATCATGATTTGAGGTGCTACATAAATGCCACTTTTTTTTTTTTCGACTTGACAAATACATCATTGCTCAGGGAGCATCGACTGATTATTACTGCGGACTATGGGGGGACCACACCAATGACGGCGAAGCGCCCTGGTAGGTCTACCGAACCAATGCATGAGCTTAAGCAACCTGCCTAAGGGGTACGGACCTCGGCAATGGGCGTTGCTGGGACTACGCGGGCTACGATTGGGTAGTGGGGATCGGTGAGAATCGGCCAGCGATGTGCCGGTAGCGTCTGTAGGCGCCAGAAGGCAAAAGAGTGGGCAGAGATCGCGACGAACCCCCCCGGGGACGGTGGGGATTTCGATTTTTACGACGACGACGCAACAAAGAAATGATTGTGTTACCGCCGGCGGTGATAGTGTTGTGTGAGTTTGTGTCGGTGAGTCGTGATTGGAGGGCCGCTATCATAGCGACCGTGATCGGGTCGTATAAATGCCACACTGAATCAGGGGGTGATAGTTCGATGCAAGCCTAAATCAAATTCAAGAACAATAGGGAATCGGACGATTAGTCAAATTAGCAACTTTTAATCGAACGTCAAAACGCGCGCGATGTATAAAAAATTGTACTAAATACTAACAGGTGACGTTATCAACATTTCATTACTTTTTATAGTTCATCATGTTATTAAAAAATAGTATTCCAGCTAAAACAATGTGAGTGTAGCGTTATTTTCAAATGTTTTTTTTTTTACTAAGATAATACTAAAATATATTTTATGCAGCCCGCTTGCGAGTTCCATGCAAGCCTAAATCAGAAGATATGCGTTTTTAGGAAAACTTATAGTAAAGTTGTTACACTCTAAACGACGCCTTTGCGACATTTAACATTATTGCTTCACTTAACTAGAGAGAGTTTGGGCACTTCTAGTGAATGTGGTCAATTTGAGAATATAACAACGAACGGGACAGTAAGCATAGCCTATGATTGGCAAGTTTAAATCCCAGCCAATACTAACAATTTTCCGTGCGTTCAGATGTTTTTGCCAAAGGTCATAGTTTCAGTACAATGTTAGGTTCCTTTATTGTTTTATTTTGTATTTTTGGTGCTTTTGCGGTAGTGTCTTCAACACTGCCATAAATGATCTCTGGAATTGGCTCTCTAATAGCCATGTTTTTTCCTTCTTATTGCTGTCTCCCGTCTGCAATGGAGGGAAGTCGGATATTTCATTTTCCCACTCCTCCTATCTTCTTTGATTAATTCATTGCGGGTTCCAAGACAGATTAGAGTCATCCCCCGGGCTCGCTGGACTTCATTGTCCAGTGTTGTGAATGGTCGCCGCTATTGATCCTGGCTTACAGGAGTTACAGCGGTGGGAATGTGTGGTGGGCCTATGCCGGTAAAAAAAAAACAGAAATACTAACAATTTTCAATTAAATTTCACTGCAGCCATTATGTATTTTTTAAACCCGCATCATCCACGCCACTTTATTATAAAAAGAAAACAAATTCTACCCAATCAAAGCCGAGGTTTAAAGCTAATATAGTAAACACCAACACCCTCTATGTTTAATATTATTACTTGCAATTACGTGCGCGTCACCGGTCGTGATGGATTACCGAATATTTACCCAAGGTTTTACTACGCACTTCCGGTTATATTAGTTTTTTTGGAGGCAAAGGCCAGGGGTTAAAGATTTCCATTTAACAAAATAATTTAGAGATTAACCAGAATTTTAGAAAAATATACTGTCTGGTGGTAGAAGAAGAAGACCGAAGAAAAGATGGATGGATTGTGTGAAGGATGATAACGGCTAAAAGAGATGAATAGAAGAAGTAATCATGATGTGTCAAACTTTGCAAAGGAACTTTATCCTTTAGTCAGTGTGTAGGACACCCACGAGAAGAAATGGAGTGGAAAAAAAGAAAATATTTAAACTTTGGAACAGGAAAACTTACGGTCTATTTCTAATCAAGAACCAAACCACGATGCATTATAGAAAATAGGTACCCTACGTACTTATTGGATTCATCATCATCATCAGCTTATATGTACGTACGTTCCACTAGGTACACTACAGTAGGCCTACATTTAGGGAGGGTGTATAGGCGTTATTCCACCACCTCACGTGCCCAATGTGGATTGCTAGACTTCACATACGCATCAGATTTTTTCCATTAGCGTATGAAGATTTACTCAATGTTTTCCTTTACCATTTGTATCGATATTACGTAACATATTACGTAAAAACTCATGGGTGATAGTTTACACACGGTGATAGATCAACTTACCCATAGTTGACCTCTTTTTTTTTTTAAATAGTTGAACTCTATGTCCATGAACAATGACCATATAATTCAACTATACATGCATAACCTATGCATGTCATCCGTCCGAATTACAATATAGCTAAAGAAATACAAACCCACTTTTGATGAAAATTACAAAAAAACAAGACACCGAAACAAATAACTGTATAACAAACAATATCTCAAACAAAAGGGGACGCCATTTTGGAAAAATAAGGAAAGAGCATAGATAAAAGAAAAATGATAGTGCCTGAAGATGCGTAATGAATAACATTACGCATTTACTTTATCGGTGCGAGCAGATCTACGGAAATGGAATACTAATTTTACTGACAAATAATAGATGAAAACAATAGCTTTTTTTGGTTCCTTACCAAAATTTTCAAAACAGAACGCTTAGGCCAACCACATACATCCGGAACAAACCTGATTCGGAATTAGTTCCGTTTGGAGTGTTACCGCTTTCAGAGACTTTTCCACTAGATCAGGTGATTTTTTGGTGTCTTAGGTGGCATATTTTAAAGTGATTTTTGAGCGTAGGCGTTGATGGAACGATACTGTATCGTGACGGTGCAGTTGCGACGTCGTCGCGGTATAGTTGCGAAATCGCCTACGCTCAATAGCCGCTTGTGTGATAATGGTTCAATGTATATTGTAAAACTATCGATAGTCTTTTGATATAGTTGCATAATATTGAAATACAATTTACAAATCATCATCGAAACGTTATGACCTCATCCACATGATTGTAATTATCATTTGAATAGAAATTGTTTGTTTCGTTTTTTATTACCTTAAAAATACAATAGTCATTAATTGGACATTTCATACATTTTTATTCTAGGTATTTTTTAAAAAGCACTCTAGTATTTTTTGTAACCATAGTTGACAACACTGAATCCTGAATCAGGATTCCGGATCGCAATTCCGTCTGTGTGTGGCGGACCTAATGATGATAATCTGTGTCTGTCCGTCCTTACACGTAAATTCTTGAAAATGTGTCTGCAATTAGGTATGGGGTACAAATTGCAAGCTTATAGGCATGGAAATGCGAGACCAAACATATTTTTATAACTTTTTCATGTAATATTGTTTCAACAAATATTATCAAAGCTCGAAATAGATCTAAGGTATAAGTAATTATGACATAAATCTATCGTATAGGTAATTTATTGTTTTACAATTTTAACATAACATTGTACTCGTCGTAAAAAAAGTCTTTAACATACTTAGGTACTTACGCCACAAGGTTTCTCTAAAGCAGAATAATTTGCGAACATCACATCATAAGGATTTTATTAATTTTCAACGTTGTTTGTTCATTATTTGTTTCGTTAAAATATCAGAGATGATTATTGAAAGCAATCGTTTTGGACGTAGAGTTAAATGTACGAAATTAAACAAAAATAACAAATGGCCATCATTTTCCTCATAAAACATTGACCGTTTGCAGCCGCTGATGGATGACTTACCATTAAACATCAATTTAACTTATTTGGGCCATAGAGCTTGAAACAAATGTGTTGTAGAAATGGCATGTCATAACCGCCAGTTCTCTTGTCTTTTTAATGACGCTGATGTCATGAACTTCTAACACTTTGACTTTGGTAGGTTCATTTCGGCCTTTTCATCTCTGAAGAGATTTATTCCAGCAGATCTCTGTGTGTGTTTTCGAAGTTTGGCATCAGGTCAGGACACACACCACATTGTGTTACCTACCTACCTACTTTTAAAAACACAATTTAAACTGATTGATAGTAAATTTACTTCATCATCATCAACATCATCAGCCCGGTAAACCCCATTGCTGGGGAAAGACCTCTTCATTTCTAAAGGGAAACGCCCAATCCCATTTCAATAGAATCTCATACAATAGAAAAGGATATTTTCCATTTCCTTGGGAAGTATGATATTCCTCCTATTTTGTGTATGATTTTAGCTGTCATAATACTTGTATGTGTTCTTTGATCATGCAAATTCGTTAGCTGTGAAACGATTTGAAACGAATACATTTCGTCACGTGGGCAATGTATTTTACTTAATATTCTAAAAATATAAACTAACTAACTCCGCTCGCTGGCTAAGCGACCCAAAGTCAAGGACCCAGACCCAAACTAAACTCAGGTCTTGGCCTCCTAAACAAATGATCGCCCCTTTTTCTGATCCTTCGCAACCTCTCGACAGTTAAAACTACATAAGTGACACTTCTATAAATCTCTTCCGTCATGTTATTTGGACAAAGGGCCATGCACAATCATCCTCATTTCCGTATTAATGTCTCGATTAACTTTCGAACATTTTGCTCATTCGCATTCGAAACCCAATGTTTTCCCATTTCCGTTTCGCATCCATTTTTAAATGAATCCGTTCATTTATCGACTTCGAATAATATGTGAAAGTTTTGGGAGAGGAAGAAGACTGAAAAAACTTTTGGCGCTATACGCGTATACCCAGAGTAATGCAAATTACTTCTATCATGCTTCTGTCTACCATATGAAATTTTGACGTGAATGAGTGACTGGATGTGGAAGAACTTAGGGAAGACCACAGATCACAAAAACTAAAGGGAGATGTGAAAAGGGGGCGGGGCCAGTGTCGCAGCAATATGCGCAAAAACGGAACACATAGCTCGCGACAGTAAGGATTCAATATATTATGAGGCTGAAAGCCCGTCGAGATATGATGTGTAAATAGTTTACAATGCTTGCGTAGTACTAAAGATTATTCGAACGTTGAGTTCTGATACCGCAATGGATAATGAGCACATTCAAGCTAACAAAATACTTTCTATTGCCTGGTACTGGTGGTAATGCGACACTAGGTTTCGTACTCAGCGCGTTGGTTGGCATCTCTATAGATCTCTATGGGGAAGAATTTTGTCCAGCAGTGGAACAAAAGAGGTTAAGGAAATAAAAGAACAGATTTTCCTAATGATGATTTTGAGTTAGAATTTGTGGTTAAAGAATGATTTGGCGACAATCTCTGTTTGTCTTATACGGGGTGTTAGGGTAAACAGTTGCATTACTTTAATAGGTTTTTATTACCCATGATACTGAACAACTTTTCCTAAGAAACTTATAGGAAATACGCAATTTTTTCGACTTTTCTAATTGCATTTAGTATGATGCGTCTAAAATTTATTTTGCGAATTTCTTATAGGTTTCTTGGGGAAAGTTGTTCAGAAGCATTCTCTCAAGATCAATCACCCCTTTTAGTAATGCAACTGTTTACCCAAACACCCTGTATACGAAAAAAATTTCAACCTAATACTTGCTTTTCCTGTCGTCCCCAACGCCATAGCCAAAATATTTACACAAAACTTTATATTAACTCCCCTAACTTAAAGCGCAAATTCATATAAGTTGCAGTGAATAACTTAAGTAACTTAACATAAGCGACATAGGCTGTAAATCCGTTAAGTCAACAGTTATTAGTGAACTTAAGGGTTAACTAAAGTGAAACCAGTAAACAGAAAGTAAAATCTTAATGCATGTTCGTCCTGGAGTGGCGCTTAAGTATTATTAATGCTTAACTTAGAATCGTGACTTAATAAGAGGGGGCAGATTTGGAAGCAATCTCTTTGGACTTAGTTTAGATTTTGAAATTGTGACATTTATGATAAATGCTGATGGGGATACAAGAAGTAGAGAAGTACAAAAATCAGAATCTAAACTATTATAAAACTGTAACAGTAAGTTTGTCTGTACATTGAAGATATTAACAAAAAAAAAGTTGCGATATGGTTTTTAGGTATCCCTGATTCCATATCACAAATTTTTGGATTTTTTGTCTGTCTTGTAAACAAATTGTTTGTGTGTTTATTTGTTTGAACGAGCATCACGCAAAAACTACTGAACCGATTTTCATGATTTTTTTTTTGTTTGATAGCTTATTATCTGACTTAAAATCTGGTATATAATTTGTGCGGACAAAGTCGCGAGTTAACGCTCGTTGTAAATATTTTTCGTTTTTCATTTGATTGTTCTCCAAAAAGGAAATAAATAACTAAAAATAAATAAAGCAGCTATTGAGGATTAAAACATTTATACATATTCAATAAAATGATCAGACCATCAGACTGAATAACATTCTGTATGGTACCAAGATTGAAAAAAATCACCTGTTCCATTTATTTGTGTTGAGTCGCAATTGTCGTTTTCCATAAAACAGCATTTTTTTTTTGCGATTTTAATTTTGGTCCCTTAGTGAATGTTGTTCAGGTTGGTAGTCTGAAGCACCCCATTAAGTATCTAACGCATTTAAGGCCAGGCCACACAGAGGCGGTTTTGCGGGAAAGCGGGCCGGAGGCGGACCTGCGGGAAGCGAATATCTACGGACCCGCGTGTATTTCTGTGAGGTAGGATTCATACAGACTCGAACATACACCACACCACACCATACACAACAAAACACACAGAAAACCGAGTCCGGAGATATTCGCTTCCCGCAGGTCCGCCTCCGGCCCGCTTTCCCGCAAAACCGCCTCTGTGTGGTCTGGCCTTTAAGTTCACACCCTGTATATGTATAATATTCTTAGGTAAGTAACTGAAATTAAAATGAGAAAAGGCTCTTAACAGGTTTTTTTTATAAATTGTTTAAATCAAAATAATCCTTTTCCTTAATCGGCAGCTTTAACTAAAAAATATTTTTTTTTTAAACAAGCCAGATACGCCCGACTGAGCTTTACTCAAAATTCATAAAGTTTTACTTAATTTACTTAAGTTGAAAAATCATCAAAGGTTTCAACGAAATAAGTTACGTAGAAAGCTTAGCAATTTAAATTCTTAGCAAAATTGAAACTCGAATAATTTCAGAAGGGGAAGGTTTGGGGGTTTATTTGATGTGTTCTGCTATGTGCTAGTTGATTTGATCGTTAGGAAAAAAGAAATGAAAAAAATATTTTTTGCAGCACACTTTCCTGCATCTATTTCTGAGCTTACGAACAATTACGAAACAATTTTTTTTAAGATCAACGGAGATCATTGAAGTCTCTAAAAATTACATAATTAGTAATGTAATAATAGTATGGTAGTATGAAACTGTGGGAGCCAAATCCCACATTAATTATTAGTCAATAATTCGAACACTGATACAGCCCTCCTCACAAGTTCAACCGCTAGGTTTCACCCGGGTTTGCTTGTCGAATTATTGACTAATAATTAATGTGGAATTTGGCTCCCACAGTTTCATCAAATATTCCGAAATATAAATTAATCCAGTTTACCTAGAAAACGCGTCTGCTATACGTCCATCATTAGATATTCCTACAAACTAGTCCTACTTCCCTACTTCAAGACCTCCAATGACAAATGTGGTATTAAATTATTTATGTATACTATAATTATTATACAGGGTGTAAGGCATAGCCTTCAGCAAACTAAAATGGTGAACTCAGACCATCAATCTGAATATTTTTCACTACCTCAGGAAACGCGAAAAAAAATCAGCTGTCCCATACATTTGAGTCGGGTAGGTAGCAAGCAGTTTTGTGTGGGACAGCAGATTTTCTTTTTCGCGTTTCCTGAGGTAGACTCCATAGTCAAAGTTGTTCAGTTTGATGGTATGAGTTCACCGTTTCAGTTTGCGGAGGGCTGTCCCTTACACCCTGTATTAAACATTAAACTATTAAAATTAATGTCAATATAATAGAGAGTCTAAAATGTCAAAGTTAGATTAGTGAAAGTAAGGTTAATTCATTACAGTAAGAGAAAATAAATAAACATTTTCCTTCATCTTCATCCAAAGGGTAGGCCTTTTGTAATTAATTCCCAATACTTGCATCGCTTTGCCGTGTGGTGTCGGCTAAGAATAGCACCATCCCATTTCCTCTCGTGGGTGTCGTAAAAGGCGACTAAGGGATCTACCGGAGGATGGGCAGCAGCATCCTCTGAGTACACACATTCAATCCAACTGCGATTGCCAACCCGCCTGTCAAGCGTGGCGATTATGGCAAATCCCCCCATTTTGGTGGAGGCTTATGTCCAGCAGTGGACGTCTGTCGGCTGATATGATGATGATGACATCGGTTTTAAGTGGAACTTGTGACTGTATTAATAAAGATACTTAGGTTATTAAAAGTAGGAAAAACAGTGAACAATTTTTCCTTTATCCTTATCTACCCCTTGGAATTAATATATAAGTTCTAAGTGGAACATAGTTACCTAGGTACTTGTGAATGTTTTAATAAAGATACTTAGGTAAGTAAAAGAAGGGTTAGGTAATTACAGGGAAAACAGATAAAAATTAACCTTCATGCTATTCTATCCTTTGGAATTAATTCCAGTTTTTTTTCCTCAAAAGTAAAGTTTAGGTAAACTTTGTTAATAAAAGATAATTATTCATGCAGATTCATGTGTTTGAATAATATTATATTTATAGGATCCTTCTTAATATGATTACGGTTTTTTATGATCAGACCATCATACTGAACAACTTTTTTCTACGGGACCAAGGTCGAAATGGCTCAAAGAGCCAGCTCTCAGCTGCTCTCAGCTGTTCCATAGAAAACTGCAATCCTACTCGACCAAAATGAAAGGAACAGCAGTTTTTTTCGCTATTTTGATGTTGGCTCCATACTTAGAGCTCCATAGTGAAAGTTGTTCAGTTTGTTGGTCTAAACCAGCCCCATAAATGTTTATTTGTTGTTTTATAACACTTGTAGATATCGCGATATGACAGTTTTATATGAAAAAGTAATTTTTTTTCGCGATTTCGATGTTGATTCAGTAGTGAAAGATGTTCACTTTGAGTGTCTTAATCTAAAGTCTAAACTTTAGACCACCCCGTTAAATGTTTATTTGTTGTTTCAGTAATCTATACTATTATAAAACTGTAACAGGAAGTTTGTCTGTACATTGAAGATATTAACAAAAAAAAAGTTACGATATGGTTTTTAGGTGTCCCTGATTCCATTTCACAAATTTTTGGATTTTTTGTCCGTCTGTTTGTTTGTGTGTTTGTTTGTTTGAACGAGTATCACGCAAAAACTACTGAACCGATTTTGATGAAACTTTTTTTGTTTGATAGCTTATGATCTGACTTAAAATCTGGTATATAATTTGTGCGGACGAAGTCGCGGGTTAACGCTCGTACCTTATATTAGTCCCATAGTTCGTTCGTAGTTATAAGTACCTATCTACCTTACCTCTATTAATCATTTACGACAAAACATTTATTCAGGCTATTTATAAAACATCGTTAAATATTATTCAAACCTACTTAGGTATATTGGTCCTAGATTCAAACTGAATAAATCCTACCACAGAGAATAATCCGAACAGTTAATAAAATACGCCATCTTAATAAAATCAGGTTCTTTTTCGTACCCGCTCGCCGACATTCCGCCTGAAGCGTCCTTTTGATATTACCCATATTTTTAATGGAACAGGCTTCAGAGATTTCCTTTTATCTCTTATTACCGGGGTAGGTAATTTTAGAGCTTTTTTTCTTTAGATCTATAAATGCCAATTATTTCTTTTCTTGACATATTTAACAGTTCTTCATCATCATCATCATATCAGCCATTAAAAGTCCACTGCTGGACATAAGCCTCCCCCAAAATGGGGGGGATTTGCCATAATCGCCACGCTTGGCAGGCGGGTTGGCGATCGCAGTTGGATCGAATCAATGTGTGTACTCAGAGGATGCTGCAGTTCTTATTTGATGTTAAGTACGATATTTGAATTTAATAGGTAACTAATAATATAATAGACAAGGCTGTATGGTTTCCAACCCTTTGTCTATAGGAAGAGTTTTGTTTGACGTTGACATGTGTAATCTCAAAGAATTTAAGGCGCGAACATTATTCGATGTTTTCTATGGAGTCATAAACGATGACATTTGTTGAGTTGTGACGTTTGCAATGGAGGGAAGTCGGATATTTCGTTTTCCTACTCCTCCTATCTTCTTTGATTAATTCATTGCGGGTTCCAAGACAGATTAGAGTCATCCCCCGGGCTCGCTGGTCGTCATTGTCCAGTGTTGTGAATGGTCGCCGCTGTTGATCCTGGCTTACAGGAGTTACAGCGGTGGGAATGTGTGGTGGGCCTATGCCCGTTTTTTTTTTTTTTAATTTGTTGAGTTAACTAATACGTTATTAGAGAAGTAAATTTTTAAATAGACTCAGACAGTTTATTTCAACTATCAGAACAGCAACGAAGAGTCAACTAAAGCAATAAATAACCTGTCAAATAAAAATTAATTGACTCCAAAAAACCAACACGTGCCTACTATTAAGCGATTACAAGTGAAAACAGCTTTTGACACTTTTTTATGAACACATTAAACACGTATTTAATGCTACAATACTCAAACATCCTTTATTCATGCAGTGTGCCGCTAATAAAAGACCTACGTGACGCGAGTGTGCCACCGACCGAATTGAGACCGCTTCACTTCGCAAGCTCTTTTAAATTCAGGCCATTTTTAAATTTTAGAATAAGGAGTTAAGACGAAAAAGTTCTTAAAACAAAAGCAATAAAAAAGGAAGGAATTTGAATCTCGAATCGGCGGAATATGTGAAATTTGAATTTAAACCATAGAGATTTTAACGTGTAAAGAGTTTTTATGTCTTTCGGGTGCGTTCGGATTCAAGCACGTTTGTTTTTTTAATGATCCAGGCACGTGTCGCCATTATGCCGCCAAGTTTTATCTCTAGGAAAGTTTTATTATATCGATATAAAAGCTGTTGAAGAGTTGGAGAGGGTATTGTTATGTGGTTCTGTTTTACTACCGGAACAATGGGACATCAAGATCTATGCGAAGATTCCCACTGTTTATTTAGAACTATAAAAATTTTGTTGGTATTGTTAATTTTTTATTGTTACTCTCTTTTCAACGAATTTCTACCAGTCTCTGAGAATACAATAAAAGCTGGTCCATACCTATTTCCAGCTTCCTGGCTGGTCCCAACTTGAATATTTTGTTTTTGTCAAATTTTTCCTTTCGGAAAGGCAAAGGGATCGAGCGCATACAGCCGTTCTTTTCAGTTAATCATTTCTGTTGTTTGATCGCCATAGTCTTCGAATTACTCAAGTCTTCGTAAAATATTATCTAAACTGTCTCCATCAGGAACATACAAATACTACAATAAACTCGCGACCATTACCCCTTTCGGGGTGGTCAGAAGCTTTGCTACCATAAAACTAACTTTTTGAGTCTGCATTTGTAGTACTATTGTAATGCTTACATTTATTCTTCTGACATGTGTTGTCAGTAAACTTAGATATATATTTTCTTAGATACTTCACAAGTTCACTTGACTGTGAAGGCAAAAGGAATTCATGAGCTATCCAAAGTTTTAGAATTTACAAAGAAGACGTACTTACAACAAAATGCCTTTGCCAGGCTATCTGTCTGTTGTATTGTAACATTCGAACATGTACCCGTGTGCTTTGCTATCCAATTGTATGAAGTGATGTTAAACAAAGAATTAGTTTCGATATAAGAAGATTACATATTGCGCCGACCCCAAATAATGGTATAAAGGGCAAGAGAATTACGATAAGTATATACAGTACGACCAGGAAAATAATTCCCCTCGTCAAGTCTTCGTTTGCGCAGAGCCCCCCGACAATTTCAGTTCATTATCTAAACGGAGAAAAAAATCGAGTCGCTTTTAGAATTTTGTAGCACATTTACCTACTAGGTTATTATGTGACAACTATTCATTTTGGTAGACCTTGATAAATATCTGTTTTCTAAAACTGGGATTAAAACAAAAATACAGTGTTATTTTTTATAATGAAACTGTTAAATAATTTTTTCTCAGTGTTGTCTCTTCCAGTCCCAAGACAATCTTCAAGATGCACTGTGGTATCAAACGTCCATGAAATGCATCCCACAGTCAGAGTAGTATATAGGTACCATTCTAGTTTACTACCTCAGGAAATTAAATTCCTGCTGCCTGGTCAAATAACTTCTGCTGTACGGCAGGGGTCCGGGACAAAGGAAATGATGTCCATTCTCCTTTAGAGAAGGATTCTTATTGATTTGTTAGTAACTAATTAAGTATACGTTTATGGGTCAATATCATCATCATCATCATATCAGCCATTAAACGCACACTGCTGGACAGCCTCCCCCAAAATGGGGCGGATTTGCCATAATTGCCACGCTTGGCAGTAGCCCAGTCATTTTACGGAGTTTTGTTAGGCGGGGTAGGGAGTAATTATTAATTGGACTTCTAAACTGTAACCGGCACCATTTAGTGACAAAAAGACTATCTTAAAACTGATTTTAAAAAAATTCGCTACCCAACATATAAATCGAAATTGTGTGTCCCAGAAGGCTTTTAAATTAATAATATTATTATAAATGCACTCCTTTGACTTAGATTTAACAATATACATTATTTTAGGGCAATAAAATAGGCAATAAAATTTAAAAAATGAGGTATTTATTACAAAATACGAACGTATTTTTCAAAACCTTCTAAGTAGACACAAATATTTACACCAAGCTTGAAGTATGTATAATGGTAAAGCCTTAAATATGTGCAAAAAAATGTACTATCAGGATTTTTAGAACGAGATAATAGCTAAATTTCTAAATAGATTTTTTTAATTTTGGTACATTTCTGGGCTCAAATTGGCGCTTCAATATTATACCAAAAAAAAATTCGATTAAATCGAGTCCCGGCTCAAACCGTAAAATCACTGGGCTATGAACGGCCAGCCTTAAAAAATTAGAACGTCATTATATTCTGGACTGATTCTGGACCCCTCCTACAAAAACAAATTAGACCATCAATCATACAATTCATGCAACTAGTTCATTAGTTGTAATCACCGTAACTAAATTAATTAAAAGCATGCGGGTGGCCCTTAAATCCGTCAACGAAGCGTTTTATAAACAAATGGACGATTTAACTATTTAGTCTAATTTGTCCAATTGTTAGACATATACTTCAAGCCATGGTGGTCTAGGGGTAGTTGCCTTCCTAGGTATGGTTCGATCCCAGGTTCGATTACCTACATTCATTTCGTACCAATTAATTTTGAAGAACTTACGTATGAGAACTTCGAGCGAAAACCTGCACATGCTGAATAATTGCTGATGTGTTATTAGCATACGTAAATATGTATATAAATAATATTTTGGAGATTGTCACACAGATTCAGATGTCAGATTATCTTGGTCCCATAGTCCCATTTAAAAGGTCAGAATTTATCCTGGACTTGTGTTATGATGACTAGACCACGATATAGAATTAATTATACAGGGTTTACACTTAAATGCTTACATACTTAAGGCTGCACCGAACCTATTGTGCTGCCCCTAATCGTGTTTTTTTTTTCTTTCTTAACAATTAAAAAATATTTCCAAAAAACAAGAATGTCAGATTGTAGTCATTGCTGATTTTCAATTTACCGGGTCACTGCGGATTTGATTTTATAATGTTTGTAGTTATAATCGTTTAAACCGCCAAAATTGGCCACTTTTGGCGGTTTTAACGATAATAGCTACAAGCATAATACACAATAATCCGTAATGTTTCGATAAATTGAAAGCCAATCAGGACTATTATATTTTTGGAAATGTTGTTTAATTGTTTAGAGATAAAAAAAATACCGAGCCTATTGTGCTGCCCTCACTCGGCAGCACAATAGGCTCGGTAGGCTCTTAAGAGGGTTATTCTAACCATCAAACTGACTTTCACTATGGAGCCAACGTTGAAATCATGAAAAAATGTATATTGGTCCCATAGTAAAAGTTGTTCAGTTTGTTGGGCTGAAGTCCCTCGTAAAGTATGTAACGGATTAAAGTTTAAACATTGTACAGCTCATTGAGATCTGGAGAGATGCCAATTAACGCGCTGAGTACGAAACCTAAGTGTCGCATTACCACCAGTACCACGCGATAGAAAGTATATTGTTGGCTTGAATGTGCTCATTATCCATTGCGGTATCAGAACTCTACGTTCGAATAATCTTTAGTACGACGCAAACATTGTAAACTATTTATACATAATATCTCGATTGGCTTTCAGCCTCATAATATTTTGAATCCTTACTGTCGCGAGCAATGTGTTCCGTTTTTGCGCATATTGCTGCGAGACTGGCCCCGCCCCCTTTTCACACCTCCCTTTAGTTTTTGTGATCTGTGGTTACAAATATTCATATTCATTATACAAATATTGCCCCTTAGCAATTGTAAGCAAGGTTCTCCTTGGTTTGTGTTTGCTAGAACTATAATAGAATTAATAAGTGCTGAACGAACTGCTCTTGGGAGACTGTGTACTATAAAATATGGCACAAGGGACTTTCTGGTTAGCTTTGTTCTTGTTCCACCGCTGTAGCTTCTATAGATCTAGCGAGCATTCACACCAAACAATGTAGTCCAGCCCCAGGGATTACTTGAGGCACTTTGAGTGTCTGGAAACTTGACACTAATTTAATCAATGATTACAGTGAAAAACATTTGTAAGTATTCGACATTCCTTCAATGCTTGCTTGGTGCTTTTGCGGTCGTGTCTTCAACACTGCCATAAATGATCACTTGAATTGGCTCTCTAATAGCCATGTTTTTTCCTTCTTATTGCTGTCTCCCGTTTGCAATGGAGGGAAGTCGGATATTTCGTTTTCCTACTCCTCCTATCTTCTTTGATTAATTCATTGCGGGTTCCAAGACAGATTAGAGTCATCCCCCGGGCTCGCTGGACTTCATTGTCCAGTGTTGTGAATGGTCGCCGCTGTTGATCCTGGCTTACAGGAGTTACAGCGGTGGGAATGTGTGGTGGGCCTAGGCCCGACAAAAAAAAATGGATGCAAGGATGCCTTGTGCCTTAAATAATATAGAATCGTCATTCTTCATATTCAACCTCTGTAGCCAATCACCACCATGTACCATCGCATTGTGATATAGCTCTATATTTGCGTGCAAACGAACGAGATAAATGGGCTGATATAGCCTTATTGCGCACATCTTGCTACGGCCGCTGGTTAGAGTCCGGTTCTTCTTTCGTGCCAGCATCAGCTATATCGCATGACAATCACTCATGCTGTAGTAGAAAGATTTGCCAGTCGACAATGTTCGTATCGAGGTTTACTAACTAGGGTGCGCCAGACAAACTCAGGTTTCGTCAGGCTGGGAGACTCTTGCATCCCAGAGTCCAGTGACTCTTAGTAAGTTTGATGCAGATCGGACCCCTTCTACTGGGTGTGACAATTTATGCTAGTAATATTAAATAAAGTTAGAACATCAAAGTGAACCACATTCATGAAGTCAACAACGCACAGGACTCTCCTTGGGAGGGTGTACGGGGTCCACCACGCGTGCCGATGCAGATTGGTGGACTTCACATACGCATCGGAATTTCTTCTTCCGCGTATGCAGGTTTCCATGGAGGTTCCTTCAAGGGTGGCTTAGCCACAACCTTCTAACAAAACTCAGTCTAACCACCCTTTTTATACTACTAGCACATTTTGTTACACCTGTATAATCGTAACGGTTTCCCGATCCATCAAATTCAATAGGGTAAGGGTTCAATATGAACACCACCTGACTGTTCAGGGCTGCAGTCTCCATGGGCTGAATAGCCCTAGCCAACCTCCGACAGAAGACGGAATAGAAGAAAAAGGGTATATCTAATGTCAAAAGCCTAACCAATCTATTTCTTTGTCACCAGACGCTACGGAGTTGTGGACAAACGCTTCTGCGTGGAAGGAGGTTCCCGCTGCGGCAAGGGGGAGGGGCTGTTCGTCTTCGCGGCGGAGGGAGGGAGGGAACTCACAGACCTCCTCAATGTGTACAGCCATGATGCGCAGTCGAGGCTCAGCATAGCGTCTAGAAGTGGTTCTGGTAAGTGTTCAATTTTGAACTTTATTTGTAGAGGAAGGGGGTATGAAATTTGGAGCACAGGTATAATTATGTTCTTGATTAACATATAGGATATTTTTTTATAGTCAACGCAGACGAAATTGTGGGCAACAGCAATAAAAAATCAAGACGACCTGGTTGGTGTAAATGTTACCACGCTGGACTGCCAAACCACAGTCCTGGGTTCGAATCCCGGCAGTAGCTTACTTGGGAGCAGTACAATGTATATGAGTGTAATTTTTTCAATACTTAAAGTCAAAACTTTGCGACGATGTTTGGATGTTTGTGACTGAATCACGCTTAAACAGCTAAGCTGGCTTGAAGGAAATTTGACACAGCACAGGCAGAATTTGTTCAGGCACTTAGAGGGGGATAGGTAGCTTTTATCCCCCCGAAATCCGAATGTTTGTATGGAAAAGTGATTACAGCACTTACTTTTTCATTGTTTTTCTACGAATATAAACCCCCCCCCCCCCCCCAAATTAGATATCCCCCCCGAAACTAAAGTATGGATAGGTGCTTGAATTTGTTCTGGATTGTACGAGACTTTTTAAAGTCTACGCATATAGAGTCGGTAGCAAAAGCCAGGACTTATAAGTAATAATGCTGTGAGTATTTTGAAGATGTCGCACGTCGTACAGCTCCGAGCCTACGCTACGTTCAATCAAGTTAAGGGGTCCTCGGGGAGGCTACAGACTCGTCATTGAAGGTTCAAGGTCCTAGAAATTGAATAGATACAAGTCATAAAAATACCTACACAAAAAGCTGCTTATTCTTCCTAGATACTTCGTATTCTTTTCAGACACTTCGTCTGCGTGGATTACAAAAATTAACACTTATACTACTTATAGTTTGAAAATCGCTTGTATCTCGTATCTCAATTGGAAATTACATTTTTCAGCAGTGTAAGTGTTAAAACACCCAATTGGTTAAAAAAATTCGAGTCTTAGGTCCGCCACATACATCCGGAATAAACCTGAATCTGAATTAGATTCCGTATGGAGTGTTGCCGCTTTCAGAGACTTTTTCACTAGATCTAGTGATTTTTTGATGTCTTAGGTGGCATATTTTGAAGTGATTTTTGAGCATGGGCGTTGATGGAACGATACCGTAGGTTGACGGTGCAGTTGCGACGTCGTTGCGGCATAGTTGCGAAATCGCCTACGCTCAAAATCCGCTTGTGTGATAATGATTCATGCCATTTTGTATGCAGATTATGTCTAATGTTAAAACTATCGATAGTCTTTTGATATAGTCGCATTAATATTGGAATACAATTTATAAACCATCATCGTAACATTCGTAACGTCATTACCTCATCATGTATAGAAATTCTTTGTTTCGTATTAATAAATACCTAAAAATACAATTGTCATTAATTTGGCATTTCAATCATTTTGATTTTTGACGTTTTTTAAACAGCGCTCTAGTAATTTTTGTAACCATAATTGACAACACTGAATCCTGAATCAGGATTCGGATCGCAATTCCGTATGTATGTGGCGGTCCTTAGTGCAGACCTGCATCCCCTGTAGAACATATATTCCAACATCTTTAGTGTTTTAAGTTGTGCGTTGTTTATCAGTCAGTCAGTCATGGAACTGTTTTATATGTAAATAGGTATAGATAGGCCGGTACATTATTTTATTCGAAAATTATAAGAAGTGGTCTGCAGAACGAAGCGCATTCAACAAACATGAAATATTCATAAGTAAAAATTTTATATTTATTTTTCTTTCGCGCAATGACATTTTTAATACTAAGACATATTTGACATGTGGTGTAGCCTTGGACCACCTAGGGGCGCGTGTTATTTCTTTATGCCTTCGACTAACAAACATCATAATCCGTTTTGCTAGAACACACTAATTTGAGCTGCGAATTACTTATCGATCATCTACCGACCGACAAAGAAAATAAATTTTATGAACATCACTTATCTGCTTCTTATCTGTCAAGAAATCACTACTCGTTTTTTACTTGACTCCGTTCTTAAAACACGACAAAGAAATTTTCTTCTAAAACACGAAATCTAATCAAAAATATTCTTCCAGTTCTAGACAAACGTTTCTCAGACACGAGTTCGTGCATGGACGAGTGTTTCCACACCTCAATGAGGTCCGCATCCCCGTCTTGGGCGGGTCCGGCGAGCCAGACCATGCACTGCCTGTCCGACATGGACACCAGCCTGGACAGCAATGAGGAGAAGTTCAGACGACCCACGTCGCTGCCACGGTGCTCCAGCTGCATTGGGAAGATCAGTCATTTGACTAGGTAATGATTCATATGGAATTAAAGGCTTATTTGTGATATCATTTAGAATTTTACATCTTGAAGCATAGTTTCTACTATTATTTTCGAGAACATGATCTTATTATGGTTATGGTTAACTACAGAGATACATTTGCTGAATCTCCAACTGAATTATTCGTTTAGATTCAAAACATTCATATTAACGAAACATATTTTCGAAGAAGCAATTCAAAACACTTGAAATGCTAAATTGGCAGAATTTTTAGAAATCGAAGAAATCTGGAAACTTTACTACCTGAGGGTCTATAAAGTCTTCGCTCGGCACTTACTTTAGCTACCCTACCCTGTCTTGTTTTAGATCAAGACCGGAGAATTTCAATGAAAATACGAGATTACTTTGATATTAAAGGATTTTAATTTTTCTTTTGGTTTACAAAATATAATGAGGTGTTGCAAATTCACCATAGAGATGTAGAAGGGGCGAGCACAGATTAAAAAACTACACTTTTTAAACTTGAATCGACAAAGTTAGTGTTGCCACACGCACGCGCGAACATCTTGCCCCCCGTTGAAAGGCGTAGAGACTTTCAAACCTGGACAGGCAGAGGGCACAGGCGAACCAGCGACCGACGAACGCAACCTCTAGCTGTATTCACGTCGGCGACTCTTGAAACTCCATCATTTCCGGGAAGCAGTCGAGCCACACGACCAAGCCGCCAACATAACGGTGGAGCATTGTCTTCATGAAGCAATACTAGGTCTCCGATATTCAACTTGGTCTTATCTGTTTTCCATTTAGTTCTCTGTTGCAACTCCGAGACATATTCCTTTTGCCATCTCCTCCAAAAGTGCTGACGAATTTGTTCCAGGCGAGCATATCGATTCAAGCTTGTTTCTTTATGATTCTCCAGAGCAGGTGCAGGTAATGCATTCAGCGGTCGTCCAATTAAGAAGTGCCCTGGGGATAAGGAAAGGAAGTCGTTAGGGGAGGATGACATTGGATGCAGTGGACGACTGTTCATTATGGCCTCCACTTGTGCGAACAAAGTACTAATTTCTTCAAAAGATAGATGGGAATTGCCCATGACATGTTTGATATGATGTTTTGCCGATTTCACCCCGGCCTCCCAAATTCCACCGAAGTGAGGAGAATATGAGGGAATGAAATTAAATTTTATGCCTTCACTACTTGCAAACTCTGATAGAGGTTCCTTATTATTTTTTAAGAAATAACCTATGTCTTTAGCAGCTGCAACAAAGTTGCTGCCATTATCTGAAAATATTTCCGATGGCTTGCCACGACGAGCGACAAATCTACGAAGTGTCATAATGAAAGCGTCTTTAGTTAAATCTGAAACTGCCTCTAAATGAACGCATTTGAAACGTAAGCATATGAATAAACATAAATAACACTTTACCAATTTAGCACCGCGTCCCTTACGATTAAGAATCAAAAAATAACCGGCATAGTCAACGCCTACGGATTTGAACGGAAAATCAACGGATACGCGATTAGCTGGAAGGTCTCCCATTTTTGGGTGTAACGTTTGACCGCGAAGACGAACACAAGTGACACAATTATTCACAACCCGTCTTGCAAGTTTTCTGCCATTAATGGGCCATACAGTTTCTCTTATAGTTGACAACAGCAATTGTGGGCCAGCATGCAAATTACGCACATGTTCGTGTTCGAACAATATTTTTGTTAAATGATGAGAAGAGTCGAGAAGTATGGGATGTTGTTTTTCATACTTATAATCGTGAGCATTGCTGAGACGTCCCCCAACTCTAATTAAATTAGAACCTTTGTCAAATAATGGTGACAAAGACAATATCTTTGATTTAGATTCCAAAGGTTTGCCCCTTAACAATGCTTTAAATTCTATCACAAAAATCTGTCTTTGAGCGAGACTGCAAAGAAAATTAAAAGAATTATTTAATTCATCAACATTTAATATACCAGTACGCTTGTCTTCTCGGTTGCATGGTCTGGAATTATGCAAAAACCGTAAAATTAATCCAAAGATTCTCTGAAGTTTGTTAAATTTCGAATACCTTTCAAATTGAAATGTAGGTTCCGGTATCATAACAGAATTAACCTTTACTTCAGGCAATTCAATGTTTATATTTGAACTTAAAATTGGCCAATCGGTATCATTTTTGTACAAGTATTTGGGACCAGACCACCATAATTCACTGTCATAAAGCTGGCTGGCATTCATACCCCGGGAGATTAGATCGGCTGGATTGTCTTTTGTAGGTACGTACCGCCAGGATCTAGGATTAGTCATATCTAAAATTTCACCTATTCTGTTTGCCACAAATGTTTTGAGTTTATTTGGATTACTATTTATCCAGCATAGTACGACGCTAGAGTCGCACCAATGTACAACGCGTGACGGAATGTATCGGATGGAGTCCAGAACACTCTTACATAATTTGGCCGCAAGCAAAGCCGCACAGAGCTCTAGGCGCGGTATAGTGGTCGGCTTTAAAGGTGCAACTTTGGATTTTGCACACAACAAACTAATCTTGATATCATTATTGTTATTTACTGATCTCATGTATATGCAAGCTCCATAAGCACTTTGGGAAGCGTCACTGAAAGAATGCAGCTCTATAACGGTTGGAGAGTCACACAGAACTGTTCTAGGAATGGTAAGCATTGAAAGGGAAGGTAAATTATTAACAATTTCATCCCAACTTTCCCTTATTATTTGACACACTGGCTGATCCCAATCAAGACCCTTCAACCACAGTTTTTGAAGTAAAATTTTAGGTTGTATCACGCAAGGACTCAACAAGCCCAAAGGGTCAAAAATTCGAAATGAGCTAGATAATATATAACGTTTAGTAATATTCTGAGTTTCAGATGGAAGTTTAATGGGAAAATGCAGTTCATCGGTGGAAGGATCCCATCCCAGCCCGAGAGTGCTTGAGGATTCACTGAGAGTTAATGTTTCATCTGTGTTTATTAAAGAATTTTGAAACAGATTAGGTAAATTAGTTTTATATTTCCGTAAGGGAAAGCAGGCTGAAGCTAACACCTTAGAAATTGCATTTTGCATGTATTGTAGCTGAGATTCATCGTTGGATCCAGTTATCAGATCGTCGACGTAGAAATCATTTTGAATAACATTTTTGATGAATTCATCGTCACAATCTTCTCCGACCTGCCACAAACACCTCGTGCTCAAGTAACTGGCACTTGCTGTACCATAAGTTACAGTATTTAGTCGCAGAGTTTTGATAGGCCTTGATTCATCGTCCCTCCATAGGATTAATTGCAAATTCCTATCATCATCAGCCACGTTAATCTGACGATACATTTTGGCAATATCAGCGGTCAGGAGGAATTTGTACTGACGTGCTCTAATTAGTATTGAAAAGAGTGAGTTTTGCATGTTTGGTCCTATCATCAATATATCATTGACAGAAAATCCAGATGAAGTGGGAGCAGAGCCATCAAAGACTACTCGGATCTTAGTGGACTCACTATCCTGCTTGAATACAGCATGATGACATAAAAAATATGAAGGATTCGGAATCGCCAAAGCAGACTCAGTAAGATGTCCTAATTCGGAATATTCTCGCATGAACTCCACATATTGACATTTTAGTTCTGCATTTTTTCTAAACCGTTTTTCAAGGCTAAACAGTCTTTTTTTTGCTGTGTGAAAGGAATCTCCAAGACAGTCAGGTGAATCTTTTAATGGTAAATTAACTTGAAACCGTCCTGTTTCAAGACGAATAGTAGTTTTCAAAAAGTGTGTTTCGCAAGCGCTTTCGGTGGGACTAAGAACTGTCTTTTTAGGCAGATCTTCTATTTCCCAGAATTTGGTAAGCATTTGATCTATATCAGGATTTGATATTAATGCATGATTGCAGTTAATGTTCCTTGAGTTCGGAACCTTATTGCTGCACGAGTTTATAGGACCGGCTATGATCCAGCCGAATTTGGAATTGTGCAATTTAGGATTGTTGGGGCCTAAGGAGCGTTGCTCGCATCCTAGGATGTCCCAGAAAATGTCTGCACCTATTAGTACATCAATGGGGGCAGGTTGGTCAAATTTAGGATCAGCCAAAGTAATGGAATTCGGTATTTTCAAACCTTTCACATCAATGGCAGACTTCGGGAGATCACCTGTCAGATCGTTGAGAACATAGCATGACAGGGTAACTTGGTACACACTATTTGTGGATTTCAGCTGAGTTACACAACTTTCAACAACTTTGTTGGAACAGTTATTACCAATTCCAATTATATTGCAAGTTGTATCTAATGAATTTGTTTGAAGGTTTAACCTTTGTTGTAAAGATTTGGTCACAAACGAGGATTGGCTGCCGCAATCAAAGAGAGCGCGAACCGTAACACGTTTATTAGTTTCAGGATTACAAACTTCTATCATGGCTGTGGACAGCAACACTTGATTTGTACCCTGTTTTGAGAATGTAACTACAGATTCAGTCTGATTGTCTTTAGAACCGCCGTCGATTGGGACGACTGGAATGGTTGGATTATGAAGCAGCGTGTTATGTCGTTCATTGCAGCAGCGACAAGGACCCATGCGACAGTCACTTAGGGCATGGCCTTGCCTGAGACAGTTCGAGCACAATTTGTACTTCGAAACATATGATAACCGTTCCTCGATATTCTTTGATTTGAATGTAAGACAATCATAAATCTTGTGATTGCCGTTGCAAATTATGCAGAGATGAGCATTTGATTGGTTTTGGTTAGTGCTTGCAAATGATTTCACATATTGAGAGCGATCTTGTTTGAAATTATTATTGTTATTATTTGGTCTGTTAGCATTTGGGTTCTGATTCGAAGATTGTATTGGATGAGGTGACTGCGATGATTTGGCTGAGTTACTATTGACTTGATTTTTATTGCGATTTAGAGATTCTAATATATCAGCACGATCAATTAAAAAGGTTTTAAATTGTTCTAAATTTGGAACATCACTTAATGTTTTTCGAAACTCTTCCCACTTTATGATCGTCTGACTATCTAATTTCGAGGAAAGCATGAATATAATCAAAACATCCCAATGCTCCGTAGGCTGTCCGAGACTGGCTAAAGCACGCAGATTTTTTGTAACATGATCAACAAGGAAGCGTAAAGATTTGTCCGATTCACGATTAAAAGATTGAATATTGAATAATGAATCTAAATGATGGTTAATGAGGATTCTCTTATTGTCATATCGCTCACAAAGTAACTTCCAAGCCTCCTTATAATTCACAGAAGAAACTTCGAGATTTGTCAAAATACGTGCTGCCTCACCTTCGAGGTACGAAAGCAAATAGTGAAACTTGTGTATGTCTGGAATCCGTCCATTGTTGTGTACAAGATTTGAAAATGTGTCCCGGAATTCAAGCCACCGGAAATGCGATCCATTGAATTTTGAAATTTGTAACTGCGGTAATTTAAAACCCAAGTCATGATGACTGAGACTAGCATTAGGAGACGCTGACTGACGACGGTCGTCGTTTAAATTATTGAACTCTTTTATCAATGTTTTGGCACTTGCTATATTTTGAACAATATCAGTCTCAATGCGGTCTCTTTCATCGATTTCCAAGGTTATGGAAGCGGCATTTAGAACTTCGATCTCAGTTTGCAGGTCATCAAATTTTGTTGACAACGTTTCAAATTTAGACAGTCTCAAAGAGAACTCCGCCATTTCAACATCAGAAATATCAATTGACTTGCTTACTTTGTCTATATAGTTTTTAAACTTAGTTATTTGCCCTTTGATGGACCCTCGCTTCACTAGTAAATCCTTTAAATTTACTTTGGTAGGTATACTACCTTCTGAAGTCATTATGAAATATTTAGTAATATTATGAGCTGAATAAAAGTCAACAAAATTCGATAAATGGAAGTAAATAAAATAAGTCTCACGCTCCTCGCTTCGGTAGATTCTGCTCCAGGAGGCCGGGCTGCTGATCACTGCACTCGTTATAGCGATGAAAGACCACTGGTTCACAAGACAGCGTGGCAGTGAATCTATGCTGAGACGCTGCGTCTGGAATTGTTCAGCAAACCGCGTGAGTAAAAGAATGAACTTGGAACTATCTTTAAAGATATCTTTGGAATAGATTTACACTGTCTTTACTAATATGAGATCATTTGACGTGAATTGTGATGATTTTGTGAGGTAAAACTGTGATTGTGAAACAAATTTGTGAAGAGGTAACCTCAAAAGTGTTACGGTAAAAAACACAAGTGAAAGGCCTCGTTTTTGAATTTAGTTTGCTGAAATGGGTTTGGTAGGAAGGATTGTTATTGGATTTGGTTGTTTTTTGAATCGGAGAACAAAGGAAGGGCACTTATCTGGGCGATTTTTATGCAGATGCACGGAGATCCGGAGCGAATCTTTAGCTATCTCGCTTGCCTCGTCGTATCCGTGGTTTGTCTTGTACACCAATCGCGCCAATCCTTGATTTCGTCTGGTTTTTGTCTGGATTTGGAAACGCGTGCCCTTCGGCTCGCGGTTTCAGACTTTTGGAAATTTGTGAAAACTGCTTTTTTGTTGGATGTAGTCCGTGTTCGGGCGCCAAAATGTCTTGTTTTAGATCAAGACCGGAGAATTTCAATGAAAATACGAGATTACTTTGATATTAAAGGATTTTAATTTTTCTTTTGGTTTACAAAATATAATGAGGTGTTGCAAATTCACCATAGAGATGTAGAAGGGGCGAGCACAGATTAAAAAACTACACTTTTTAAACTTGAATCGACAAAGTTAGTGTTGCCACACGCACGCGCGAACATACCCCTTACAATTATCAATAACTTTAGCTTCCAAACCCATTTGACAACAAACATACCAAAAATTCCAGGTCCTCAACAATGAACACACCCGGCTCGATCATGTCTCCAGTCTGGACCATGGACAACATCTTGGAAAAGCGTTCCGACTCCGACAGAGCATCAATCTACTCTCGCTCCAGTGGCAGCGCCTCAGAGTACTCCGTACCACGAACTGCGTGCCTCCTCGATAAGAGTTTTGAGTCCAAACGAGCAAGCCCTGTGGCGTGCTGCACCCCAACGGTCCCAGTAAAGACTGGGTGTACTTGCCAATGCTGGCAGCAGGTCAAACCGTGCTGCTGTAGAAAGAAGTCGTTTAGTGGACCTTATGAGAACTATGACGTACCAAAGACGCCCATGCCTTTAATACAGGTAAGATAACAGGATATAGATTCAATATACAATCAAATTTTAACATCTGATATAGTTACTGAGACACTTTGTGTATGTCTAACGATTCCCATTCTTATAGACGGCAATTCGCCAAAGTAGAAAATTACACTATTTGGAATAAACTATTATTATGGCTAATATAATAATAACCACAATTATCTTTTACAGGAACATCCAATAGATGGCAATGCAGACGCTGCAAGCCTCTACGACACACCAAAGAAACTGAAATGTCTCATGAATGGACAAACATGCAGCTGTGCCAACGAAACCAAACTAGAAGAAACCCTCGAGATCACTTGTGATAACAACTCTAATAACAACGAAGAATCACATTCAAACTACGTCAACGTTACCCCAGTTACCAAAAAACCCATCCCACAGTTAGAAAACTACGGAAATTACGCAAATGTAGACCTTAACGCTACTTTAGAGAAGTTCGAAAGTTCTCTACAGATCTTAAGAAGCGCTGGTTTTAGTCAAGAAGAATTAGATGCTTTAGAAGATATACCGGAACATGATGATGATATTTCAACAGCGACAACTAACACTGTACATCCATCTACAGAATGCTGTACTGAACATTTAAATTACATGCATATGGAGCCGTTGGAAATTAGCACATCAAGCAATAGTAATAAGAATTACTCCGATAACGTTAGTAGAATCAGTCACGTATCTGATCCGACGCAGCACTCAGACACAGATAACACAATGAGCACAAGAAGATCTAGTTCAGCTGATTTTACAAAAAGATACGACGATGATCTGAGCATTAACAGTCATTGTTTCACCCCTACTGTACTTAGAAAGGCAAGCAAAAACGAATTCATAAACAAAGGAAATGTAAATACGAACAATATTCAACCTAAAGGCAAAGTATTTAAAGTTCCAGAGATTAAAAGTGAAAATGTATTAGTTGCTCGGTTCAGAGACGCAGTTAAAATCAGAAGGTCGTCCAGTGTCCCAAGCAAATCTGATAAGAACAGAGACTCTTCCAGTTCAAACGATTCTGGAGTTTCGACGGGATCTCTGAAACACCATAAGGGTGATTTCAACGAATTCGAAATGCCTGTAACTAGTGCGAAATCGTGTAAGAAGATGAAGAATAATAAACAAATTAGGAGGTCTCTGACACCGGTGCACACGCCGTTCGTGAAGTCAAACTCGTCAGATCCGTTGAAGAATTTGACATTTCATTTCGAGGAGGTCTCTACGTTGACCAAGTCAAATTCTTGCGATGTCGACACTTTGACTAGAAGGAAGAAGAGGATCGGTAAGCATTCATTTTACTGTCTAATATAAATCTTAAGAAATATAATTCCTGCAACATTCGAAATCCAAACTCGAACTTCTGCCACCTTCTGCTTTGGTAGTAAAATCTGAATACTGACTTAAACAATGCCAAAAGAAGAATGCTATGTCTTAAGACAAAGGAAATCAAAGTGGAGTAGGTAACTTTCAAATAACTTTAACACATGGTTTCATTCTTAAAAAACTAAGATCTGCATCATAATCACACGTTCTTGCTTCATCAGGGACAAAGGGCTAAGTAATAGCTTTCCACCTCAGTTTATTTTGAACAGTCTTTCCAGTTCTCTCCAGCTTTTATTATTAAGAGTTGCGACTTCTCCTCTACCGAAGACCGACGATTTTACTCTCCTTCGCTTAATATAACTATATAATAACCCAATTTTTTCCATACAGGTGAAGCCGACGCTACTGCCCGACACAGTCACATGACCAACAAAAGCACTTCAAGCGGCGCATCCGACACATCGGATTACATGGAGTCCCTTTCGGTCTCTTCCTTCAGCTCCTGTGACGTGTCAGCCGATAGGCATCTGACCAGACCGCGGTCAGGGAAGGAGTATGCCAGTATCGACCGGGCTGCTTTAGCGAGCGTTTGCGATGGAACCGCTTGAGATGGTTTGAAAGTGGAATGCGAAGATGCTGGGTGAAACGGAACGTAATATAGAGGCAAAAACAAAATGGCGGCCTGCTAAAATGATTCTATTTTGTTATTTCCGTTTGAACGTTTTTTTTGGAAATGGATTTTCTTTTTGAAATAGTCAATAATTTTTTTTACAAGTACATCAAGTATAATCTTTTGGGATTGTACAAAATCGATTCGATCGATTCGTTTATCGACTATTTTAAAACATTCTTTTAATTTTGAAATAGAAAATCAACTCGATGTTGTCGCGGTGCCGGTGTGAATAGTAAGTCTATCTCATATTTCGTAGTAATCACCTATAGGTATATTATTACCAAAACATTCAACTGCCGTATTTTTCTTATGTGGGTTGCAATCAGAATAAATCTCTACAAGGGACAATGTTATCACTTTGTCTCTTATATGCTTGTGACATTTTTATAATCATTTACTATCAAACAAAACAACTTTCTCTATAAGACTAATATCGAAAACGCGAAAAGACATGTTTCATATATTTGAGTCGAGTCGTCTGTACAAATTTACAGCAGATTTTTTTTTCTCGGTTTCGAAGTTGGTTCCACTGTGAATGTTGTTACGTTTGATGGTCTAATCATCAAATAACGAAACACCCTATTCTTTCTTTGTCTATTCTGTAGGAATAATATTTTTTTTCTTTGTCTATTCTAGAGGTACAGCTAAACAGTGATCATTGATCCTATTGTATAATTTAGTTTCTATTATGTTTAGTAAGTATAAAACAAACATTTACCAAGATAAAAAAAAACTGTTCTATTTTTTAAACCAGTTAAAAAACAAGAGTGATCGAAACTTAAAAGGAATGTTCTTATGTATAAATACTTAGTACATAAACGATCATGCAAACAGACAGTTGTTCCTATGTATATACTTATTAGAATTCTTAATAATTAGAATGTAGAACTTACGAATTTAGTTAAATAGTAGCGTGCCAAAAAATATTTTAGCTGGCTAATAATGTTTAAAGGTTTTGGGTATTTAGGTTTAATATTTAGTTTAATTAAGATTAAAATTTAGTTGTTAATTATAATTAAGATTATTTTCATTTACAACCAAGACAATTGCTTAAAGTTACTTTCTTCATAATTAGTGTTGAAAAACAATTTGAAATTGTTTGAAATAAAAATGACACTTTTATAAACCCCTTTTATTTAATTACTTACTAAAAAAATTGTAAGGGTACCTATCTACCTATTCAGTTAATGAAACTACCTCAATAACTTTCTGTAAGGAACATGGTTCGAAAAACGAGAAAAATTTGTGGATTTGTGTTAGAAAATCAATCGGCTGTTCCACACTTTGTATGGTCCAAAATTTTTCTCGTTTTTCAACACATGTTCCTCAGGGAAAGTGGTTTAGTTTCATTGTCTGAATGCACCTTTACATTTTTTTTAGTTAGTAATTTAAAACTATCGGTGTATATAACATCTATGAAATAATAGAAGTTATAATTTTATTATCATTTCAAATGATAATAAGTATAAATTATACAATTGTACGATTGTATTTTTATTTGAGGATGTTTCTTAGCTACTTAAAGTTAATATGTATTAAGGTTTGATCATAGTTTTAGGAACGTAAATTATTTGTGCCTTTACGTAAAATTTGTCTGTTTATAATTTAAAAATTATGTTACCTTATAATTATCTTTATACATATTATTGTATAATTTTAAGTAAAAGGAAATTGTAAAATAATTAAATAACATATTTTTCTTGTATGCGTTTAGATATAGTTTTGTATATTTATTCAATATTTTTCAAGAACGCCTGGTTGCAAATTGTAAGCAATAGTCCCTTCCAAAAGTATACAAATATACAATTTCTTACTCCAGTATACAAAAGATGTATTAAACAATAATACAATATAATTAGTAGACATTTTATACTGATGCTTAAAAACAGACATTTCCTGCCAAACAAGAAATATTTTAGGTAATCATTACTCATACTTAATGAACATACTTACCTTACTTAGATGAAATCAAAAGAGGAAGATGCCAGTACTCACAATGTTGTACCTGCTAAACACACTTTCTTTAGTCACGTCGCAGTCTTGTGCATAACAGGACTCACTAGGACATTACTCTAACTGGCAGAGAGCTTAGTCTATAAGTAGGGTCTAAAATGTATGAATTTTGAAATAGTTCAAACAAAGAATTAAAAACGTCTCGGTTTTTTACCAGAGCTGTATGAGGTAGCGACGCGGTGAGGTAGGAAAAATGTCATCGTCTCGCTACCTAACACAGTGTTGTGGAAAGTCAGCCTAACCCTGGGTCGCTTGATATAGCCACGCTCGAACGAACGTCCAAACAAATAACATTATTTATGTCCTAACATATCGTCCCGTTCGTAAGCGAAGTGTATGAAGATGAATAACAATTCACATGTTAACTGGATAGTACCTACCTATGAGGTAGAGAAGTATTAAATAAATTAGGAATTTATACAACTAAATGCTTTCATTGATTGAAGTAGACACCTTACGTCCTATTGCGGTTATAGTTCAGAGTCTAGTAAGCACTGATTAGGGTTCAAGGTTCATGAAATATTAAGAAGTTTAGTCACTTTACCGATATTTACTTTCTTTAGTTACACAGAAAGTACAGCATCTTCCTTTGTTTTGTTTCATAGCTATTTCTATGAATTTTTGTAAGCCACAAAACTGTTTTTTTTTTAATAAACAAAAGTAATTAATTTGTTTAACATTATAACTTACTTTAGCTTTGTCATTGAAATGAACACGTTGAGATGGTTAGTTATTTTTGTCTAGTCAAGGGTATGTGTTGGCCATCATAACATATATATTTTTTTTTATTTTAGTTTATACCAACATTGTTGTTATAAATGAATGCAAAACCGGAAAAATACTTCAGACAAGATTTTTATATTTTATAAGTAGGAAAATAAATTCGATTTAATTTTTAAACGCGTTTCTTTTTTTATTATGATTGGATAAAATATCTTTTTTCAAATTTTTTTTTTAAATTAAGGACGGGTTTGCTCTTTACCTCAAACCAGTGCTCAGGACGCAGATGGGGTCGAAGTTATAGCGAGCTTACCCAGAAGATGCCTATTCACTCGTACTTTAAAATAATTCGGGTTGTTTCAAAAATAGCTAACTGTGTTAAAAAAAAATTGTAGGTAGTAGGTATTGCATTCATTTGTTAACCCTTTGTATAGCTAAACAAAAAAAAAGTAAAAAAAGGTATTTTATGGTCATCACTATTATTACGGTTTCGGTAATTGCACAAGGATTTTCTACAGCACAAAGAGTATAATTTTGATCGTATACTTTTAAATTAAAAGACTATTATTTTCTTTAATAAATAATATAACGTAACTTTTTAAGTTGCTGTAACTTTACATTATCATAGTTTAACGTTTTTGTAATGTTTCTTTGCAACTGAAAGGTAAAAATATATAGCATTTTCAAAGAATATTGTCTATTTTTTTTTCTCTCCTTCCTTAACCCAGCTGGTGCCTTGACCTCTTAAGGCGATTGTGCTGCCCCCAACTTTTTTTTTTTTTTATTTCTCTGCAATTAAACAATATTTCCAAAAAACAAGAATGTCACATTGTAGTCATTGCCGATTTTCAATTTATCGTGTCACTGCGGATTTGGTTTTATAATGTTTGTAGGTATTATCTTTAAAACATGATAATCCGTAATGTTTCGATAAATTGAAAGCCAATCAGGACTCCAATGTGACATTTTTGTTTTTTGAAAATGTTGTTTAATTGTTTAAAAATAAAAAAATACGATTGAAGGCAGCACAATAGGCTCGGTACCCTCTTAATACGACACGACGTCAATCTTTTCTTTCACCTGTGAAAGAAAGGAGACAGTATTGGCGAATACTCCTCCTACAAGAGCGTAGGCTTAAGGTGGTTTCAATCCATACAAAAGTTTGACGCACAATACGCGTAGAAGGAATTAATAAAAGTATTATTTTATATATGGGAAAATAGTTTAGAAAATCTAGATGCCGCGTCACAAATAACATTTGCAATTTTTAATATAATTACCAAGAAATACAGCTTTTAAAATTTTGTATGAAAAATGTCAAAGCTTCGTAATTATTTTATAAATTGCAAATGTTATTTGTGACGCGGCATCTAGATTTTCCAAACTATTTTTCCATATATACAAAGTTACTTATATTAATACCGTCTACGCGTATTATGCGTCAAAGTTTTGTAAAAAATTGACCCCTCTGCAACCACCTTAAATAAGGTGACGATGACGCTTAATTCAGAGAGATTGTAGATACAATCAATCAATCAATCAATTATACTTTATTTGACACCAAAAAAACAGAGTATACAGAGAGCAAACAATCAGGAAATACCTACTTTAGACAAACTAGAGTATCTTTCTAGAGTAGTTTCCCTGAGAGATCACGTCAGAAATAAGGAAATACGTCAGAGAACTAAAGTGGTTAACATAGACTCTGAAAATTAGGAAGCTGAAGTGGCAATGGGCTGGTTCTTCGGCAGGAAGAACTGACAACCGATGGGGAGTCAAGAGTTCTAGAGTGGAGACTACAAACTGGCTCAGTGTGGGACGCCCGTGCTGCCCGATGTCTGACGACCTAAGACAGGTAGCGGGGAGCGACTGGATGAGGAAGGCCTAGGATAGAGTTTTTTAGCGCGCCTTGGGAGAGGCCTATGTTCAGCATGGACGATAATGATGATGATGAACTCTAGCTAGTTCTTTAATTGCCTGATCGAAAAAGTTGCTGCAATTGCTGCAACAAGTAGAATACTTTCTAACCTTGATTATACAACAATTAGTGACAATGATTTTCCGCAAAATATTCCTAAAATTTACTGTATTGTTTGTAGTTAGAACTCTGAGAAAATACATGGTCGTAGAATAGAAATAAATAAAAAAGTAATGTTGCGAATGAGTGTAAGAAAAACATTACTAGAAAAAAATCTGCCACTTTCACATTTGAATATTTCGTTATTCTTAAAAGTGGAATGTTTAGAACCTATAAAAGTAGGAACCTATTTTATAAAAAAAACATAGGTAGGTTGTACAGTTGAATTGACAATCCCTCCTCCTGTTTTTGAAGTCAGTTAAAATACCTTTTAGGCTTTTTTAGTATATGGAGTAAGTAGGTAACTACTTAGCAAATATTATTCTGGGATTTCATTATTGAGAAATCTTTAATATTGTGATGTCATTGAACGGTAAAATGGCCCTTAAGGTTCTTGCTTACGGACTTTTACCCTTTTGCAATGCTCTTGGTAAACTTTTCCTGAAAGAAAAGTACCTATTCAGTCTTCAGAACAATGTTTGATGAAGCCACCAAGAAGCCACATACGTTTTTATCATGTTATGCTTGTTTGAAGACATAAAGCACTATTTCACAACGGTAATCACAATCCTCGGTAGTATAGTGGTGAGTATCCCCGCCTGTCACGCGGGAGACCGGGGTTCGATTCCCCGCCGTGGAGTTCTCTTTTTGTGCTATATTTTCACACTAAAAAGTATTAAATAGAACATTTTTATTAAAGCTAAAATTAATTTACCACAAAAATACCATTTCACACCACAGATTAACATTCTCGCTTAATTTCCACCCTCGGAACAGGATCGCAAACGATTACAGAAATCTATTCAGCTGGTAAACACAAGGGCCCTAGGGGTGCCCCGGTCCTTGGACCGTTTAATCCGGGACATTTGGGGACCCATGTGTCCGGTAAAGGTACGGATTTATTTGGCACATGGACACAAGGAACGGAAGGTTAGAAAACATTACGAAACTAATGATGATAACTTATTTGAATTGATTAGAATATTGGTGGTTTTATGCAAAGATAGACCAAAACAATTGTGGTTTTATATCAATAATGATTTATGTTTTAAATCGGTTTTATGCTTTTAACGCCATCTATCATTTGATGCGAATAAGTGTCAGTGATAAAAGGAAGAAAAAAGAAAATAATTGTGTTAGTACAATTGGTGATTTGGATAGGTGGCGCTGATAATGCAACAGACGTCGTTCTTTTAGGAAAATGTATGAAAGCGTGATTCAGTCCTCATGTTACATTATTATAAAGACTAATCTAGCTTTTTTTTTATCCGACTCCGCCAGAAGGAGGGTTATGTTTTCTCTTAGCGTTTTCTGGTTTTCTTGTTGTTTTTATTCAAAGGGGTTTCCCATGGATTTTCCAGTGAATGGTTTTGATCCACTATAATCTCTTTGCTTATAAAGACCCACCAAAGAGTTTTATGTATAGAAGTATGTTACAGCCTGTACGTCCTGGAGTGCGATTTTTGAAACTCATTCTTTGAACTCAGCAGTTGAAAATGTCAATATTACTATGGTGATATGCATCTTTCCACTGCTGATTTGACACTCAAAAATCATACTCCAGGAGTGCGATTTTTGAAAGTCAAATCTACAGAAGAAAGATGCGTATCTCCATACATTTTCAACTGCTGAGTTCGACGTATGAGATTCAAAAATCTTACTCCTGAAGGTAGTTATAGTCACGTATAGTTCTTGTTCTTAGCAGTAGGTTAATTTTTCTTTAATAGAAGCGTGTCGGACCCCAAATGACCCCAATGATCTGTTTGTTTGTTCAAGCATCTCGCAAAACAGCTGGGACGATTTTAATTAAACTTTTAAAACTGGTAATACCTATATTTTATCTCGCTAAGAAGACGGAAGCCAGTGCGAACGAAATCGCGGGCAAAATCTAGTAGGTATGAGAGGGAAATCTTCAGGTTTAACGCCATGCATTTTCATCTTGTAAATAAGAAAAGCAATCTTACAATTTTATAGAGCTATTATAAACGTCCAGGGACTTGAAAATGTAGGAAGATACATGCCTTTTCTTATAAACAAGATGAAAACGCCTTTTTTTGTTCGGCCAGGGGTGCGATTTTTGAAACTCATACTTTGAACTCAGCAGTTGAAAATGTCAAAATTACCATATAGATAGATATGCATCATTCTACTGCTGATTTGACTTTAAAAAATCATAATTTAGGAGTGCGATTTTTGAAACTCATTCTTTGAACTCAGCAGTTGAAAATGTCAATATTACTATGGATATATGCATCTTTCTGCTGCTGATTTGACATTCAAAAATCATACTCCAGGAGTGCGATTTTTGAAAGGCAAACCAGCAGCAGAAAGATGCGTATCTCCATACATTTTCAACTGCCGAGTTCAACGTATGAGATTCAAAAATCGCACTCCAGGAGTGCAATTTTTGAAACTCATTCGCTAAGCACAGCAGTTGAAAATGTCAAAATTACTATGGAGATATGCATCTTTTTACTGCTGAATTGACTTTTAAAAATCTTCTGAAGCATAATTTTTGAAAGTCAAATCAGCAGCAGAAAGATGCGTATCTCCATACATTATCAACTGCTGAGTTCAACGTCATGAGATTCAAAAATCGCACTCCAGACCATAAAAAGGCCAGAATCTATCTATCTATCTATCTATCTTCTATACTATTATAAAACTGTAACAGGAAGTTTGTCTGTACATTGAAGATATTAACAAAAAAAAAGTTACGATATGGTTTTTAGGTGTCCCTGATTCCATATCACCAATTTTTGGATTTTTTGTCTGTCTGTTTGTTTGTGTGTTTGTTTGTTTGTTTGAACGAGTATCACGCAAAAACTACTGAACCGATTTTGATGAAACTTTTTTGTTTGATAGCTTATTATCTGACTTAAAATCTGGTATATAATTTGTGCGGACGAAGTCGCGGGTTAACGCTCGTAAATTAATAATGGAGACAATGGAGTTCAAATGCCCCGAAGATTCATCATCAAGTCCTGATTCGACAACAAACTTTTTGCATCGTAGTAAATTAATATTTGTATGAGTTTTTGTTCGCCATTAAATTAAACCAGTATGTCAGTGTGTTTATGCGCAACTAAACAAGGTAGAATTAAGTTGGATTTAATCCTGTCTGGCCGAGGTGGTTGCTATTTAATCAAATTAAATCTTTACATTAAAATATTTTTAAAACAAATAGGTACTGTCATGGTATGGTATGAAGTTATGGTAAAGTTAGTCAAACGAGGAACCATTATACTTTCGTCCATTCTGTCTGTCTGTCTGTATGTCCCATCTCAATTACTGCCTCATTTTGTTAAAGCCTGACTTACACTTCAAATTATTTAACGTTCAGGAGTGCGATTTTTGAAACTAAATCGATGAACTCAGCAGTTAAAAATGTCAAAATTACTAAGGAGATTATGCATCTTTCTACTGCTAATTTGACATTCAAAAATGGCGTTGACCAGAGAGGGGTCCGAAGACGAAAATTTTAGGCTAAAAAGTAAACAAAAATGCATGCCACTAAGTCAGACGCATCCGTTGACGAAATATATGTTCACATTTCGCTGTTTACTTAAAAGCACAAACTCTTACTATTTTATTTGTATTTTACTATCTGCAAGGTCGCTCACCCCTGTCTCGTCAACGCCATCTATCGAGCCATTAGGAACTACTTTTTCTTTTTTAATGGCTTTCGGAAAATCCCTCATTACGAGTAGATAGGGTACAGGGTGTTACAAAAATACAAATAAACATTTAAGGGGGTGGTTAAGACCATCACACTGAACAACTTTCACTGTGGAACATCAAAATCGCGAAAAAGAAATCGGATGTTCGATGCTAAACTACAAATTTACTCGAACTAAATGTATGGGATTGCAGATTTTTTTGTGGAAGTTGGTCAGTTTGATGGTCTAAACAAAAAGTTTTACAAATTTATTTTTACTTTGTAACATCTTGTATAGCCTGAAAAAAGGTCTACGATATATAAGTAGGTAGGTATGAATATATGTTTCAAATGAGATCGGAAGCTTCAAGTTAGGTCTTTGACTACTTATATGAGGACTAGTTACGCGTGTAATTCTCCTAACAAACATTTCTGCCACTTTTTGCGGGGGGCGAGGTAACATGAAATCCGGTAACTTTGGATTTTATTCCCATAACTTTAGATTCTAATTTTGAATGATAAAAATCATGAAAATTAATCTCGTGTGAAACCCAAACGTTCTAAGTTCGAAATTATTGTTTCGCAATTATAGTCTGTCTTGTTTAGTGATAAGGTATAAAATTGAATGTAAATGCACATGATCAAATTGATCTTATACCGTGGCAGAGAGGAAATGCTACCGCAAGGCTAGTCCTTATAATAAATAGTCAAAGGGTTAGGTAAGTACATAATAATGTTTAGAGGATAGTAATGAAAATCGGACCAAACCTCTTATAACATAAACGAAGTTTGATACTATTTCAATAACCGATTAAATCAATGAAAAAATTTAAACACAATTTAGAAACTTTGAATGGTAGGATTAATGTATGTTTTGTATGGAAATCTTTTAAGCTACTGTAACTTTGAACTTATAAATTTTAACGAAAATCTGACAAACCACAAGCATAGAGATTAATTTCAAGATTGTGATTTAAAAAATTCATTGACTTTAATTGGTTAATATCCAAAACATAATGAAACTTCGTTTGTATGGAGCGCGCTGGAGAGCATATCCTCATAAAATAAATAAGTACCTACAAGCTTTCCCCCAGTTTCCCCACATCTTTCCCCGCAAGTAATTTCATTAACCAAACATCAATGCTATCTTTAACAGAAAGAAAAGATATTATCTGTGTCCATTACAACTGCAGCCCTACCGTAAAGGTGGTAGGGGGTCAGATAAACCCCCTAACAACCCCTTAGGGACAGATAGTATAAGCTTTAAGATTATTACGTAACAACTTATACCTTAATCCTTTGTAATAAAGTTTGCAATTGAATGAAGATAGTGATATAAGATTATTGTGTAGAGTACAAAGGTAAAGGCAATGGGAGATAAAGATATAGGCTTAGATGAAACCAAAAGAGGAAACGTCCCCTTAAGACGCAACAGATTGAAAATTTCGTTCTCTGGGTAGTGGGCTCGGTGGCGAAATTGGATAACGCAGTTCCCCGGTTTGGAAAAGTGCGGGTTCAAGTCACGCCCGAGACAAATTTTTCAATCTTTAATTTGATTCCAAAAGAGGAAGACGCGGCAGTGACTTAAGCTGCGACCATATCATAGCGATGAGCACAGATCATTATAAGAAGGGTTAGAAATGCAAAGTAGCGCTTTTGCTTCGGAGACGGCTGTCGCCACTTGTCTTTCCGCTCACGCTGCTACAATTACTCATGTCCTCCCGCTCGCACCACGCCGCGCGCCTCATGATGTTATACAAGTCATTGCATAACTTGTGGCGACGCGTTCCACGCCTACTTTGAACTTCTAACCCCTCTTATAATGTTCTGTGGCGAAGAGTAACTACTAACATGGCCCGCGGTCAAACTGATTAATGATGAGATGATAAAGCATGTGTGACACCATGAGTCGAGCAATAAATCAATCAATCAATCAATTATACTTTATTTGACACCAAAAAAAAAACAGAGTATACAGAGAGCAAACAATCAGGAAATACAAAAGGCACAAAAACAGGCGGTCTTACAATAAATAAATCTCAATAAATCCGAGTACATGTGCCTGTTTTTATTTAACTTTCGTCTCAGCACTCACGCATGCGTTGTGCGTGAAATTTGTTAAGGCCCTATGGTAGGACGAAACACCTTGGATGCATCTTTTATTTTTACAATTTACCGAAACCAAAGTCATACCTCAGTATTCTTGGATAGTTTATCTAGAGAAATCATCAATTGAATACACGATTGGAATTACTTCACTCGATAGAAAATCTTCACAAGCAAAGATGACGTATTTTCTTGTATTTTTAAACATTTTTCTCGTTTTAGAAGAACTTAAAATAGTTTTCGATTTTTGGTACTTATACTCACATATTCACCATTAGTTTATATTGTGCAATCATAAAAAAAATCTATAAAAAGTACTTTTGTTAATTCTTTTTAATCAAAAATTCGGCACACGCAAGAACTTTTCGGAAGACTGGGACAATCGCGTTTCTCATAGAAAATATTTGCCTGAACCTATACCCCTTAACACTTTGGAAATACTTGTCAAACGCTTTAGAAGTAGGAGGATTTCTAACGTAGTGACATTTACGTTTAAAATTTGTTGTTAAACTAGTCACTGTTATTAAACTACGGTACCTAGGTCCACTACTACCTACCTACCAAATATTTTGTTTTATTAACCTACCTAACAAAAAACAAAAATATTGCATGCTTTATTAACTACTTATTGGTCTCTTTGTTTGGGCAGACGGTGTGGATTTTACCGAACGAACCAGGAATCGTAACCACAGTTAATCATACGGACCTCGACATCTTCAATTGGACATAAGACGATGCTGTGGCTGTGTCACCGGGATTCCAGTTAGGTATTGAGTGAAACACGCGATGCGTCTTCCCATTTTCAGTTTATCTAAAGGACCCTCCTAAGGTTGCATTTCCTTTTATATTTTTTTTTTTTTTTTTTTTTAAGATTAGTTAGGTATGAAGGTAGTTAGGTAGGTACCTATGTATACTACCAGTATGACTAGATAATACTTTTGTTTTCACAAATTTACAAAATAAACTAAAACATAAAGGCCGAAGATTGCAGGCAATTTTTCTTAACAAGCTACCAAGAAAACTACAAAAAGACATTTTTGAATATAGTATAAACATAAAAACATGTAAAAAATATAAAAAAGTACTTAAAAAACATTACCTAACAAACCAAAATGTATAATGTAACTAATTAATTTTTTGTAACACATATATTAGAAGCCACAACATGACTGTAACATGTCTAAAAATCAATAGTATTCGATATAAGACAGGTACCTATCTATGTATTAAGCGCTATATTGAAAGCGACCTCATATATCGCACTTCATATAAACCCTGTGGTTTCTGAAGTGCGGTTAATATTTATAAATAGTGATTATAAAGTAATGTATTGAATAAATAAATAAATAAAAAAAGTATTACAAAATATAATTTTAATTTCACTCTACGACAAAACTTTCTATGTCGAAATGTGCAATAGTTAATAAGCTAGGTACGTTGGAGAAAGCAGAGGTCGGAGGTTCGAAACTACGAAACAAAAAATATGCAAATTATTTTCGCTAATCACTTGTCATTGTCATTAATTTAATTTCGTTTATTGAATGACAAAAAAGTTGTCAATTAAACGCTAGATTAAACGGTGATGTCAAATTGTCAATCAGTCTGCTTTATATAAATTTTGATTAATACATTTCAAGATCAAGAAGCAATTGTGAAGCTATTTATGAAAAGATTTGGTCTTCTGATCATTTTAACACACTGGATCATGTAGGTAGGTAAGTAGGTACGTCCCCTTAAGACGCAACAGATTGAAAATTTCGTTCACTGGGTAGTGGGCTCGGTGGCGAAATTAGATAACGCAGTTCCCCGGTTTTGGGAAAGTGCGGGTTCAAGTCCCGCCCGAGACAAATTTTTCAATTTTTAATTTGATTAGGTAAGTAGGTATATTATTAATAGGTAATTATATAGTTTTAATGTTAAAAGTTTCAATTTATATCATTTTAGCTTAGATATGTTTTGTAAAATTATTAAGTTTTAATGGCTTATAATTAAATTATGTATGAATGGGCTGGTATGCTCCGAGTGTTGGACCGTGTGACATAGTGAAAAACGACTGCATGCAGCAGAGATGCGAATGTTGAGATGGATGTGTGGTGTTACTAGAATGGACAAGATTAGGAATAAGTATATTAGATGAAGTTTGAAAGTGGCTCCTGTGAATGAAAAGCTACGCAGTAATCAATTATCGTGGTATGGACATGTGATGAGAAGAGATGAGTTTCATATTACAAGAAGAATTTTGAATATGAATATGGATGGCTGCATGAAGAGAGGACGACCAAAGAAAAGATGGATGGATTGTGTGAAAGATGACATGCGTAAAAAGGTAGTGTGCGCAGAAATGACGGCTAAAAGAGATGAATGGAGGAGGACGACATATTGCGCCGACCCCAAATAATGGGATAAGGGCAGGAAGAAGAAGTTTATAATTAAATTAAATTATGTGAAATGAAATGTCATTTATTATATTATTGTTGTTGAGACGCATGAAACTCTTTACTCTGACTACCTTAAATATGGCAAGTCGCGAGCATAATAATTATGCATAAAATCTAGGAACATCTTATACCTACTTGTCTTGTTCTTAGCATGAAATGTATAAAAATCATTAATTTGTACGCATCAATAGATATTTGTGATAGGTACCATTAGATTTAATTTTAATAACTGATTGTGACCAAAAGTCTAAACAAATAAATAAACAAACAAATAAATCTATTTCATTTCATATTACCTATGCATGTCAGTGTAATTGGACAATACTCTAGGTAGGCACCTAATTTATTAATCGTATTTACTGGTAGGTATATTATTATCTAAGATTATTATATGCGGGCAAAATCAATGAAGCGTGGCTGGTCGATCTTAAATATTTCTACTGAATATTATCTAGTTGAATTTATTTAATTCGACACATTCGAAGGTAATGCATGACGTATATTGCTACAATTATGACATCACCAATCAATGGGGCAAAACCTACTTTAATACTTGAGCCTTATTGATCGCAAAAACACGTCGAAAATCAATGTCTAGTACGTCATCATCATCATCATCATCATCAGCCTACCGCCTCTCCGCCGACTGCCTGCGCGGTCTAATGGTTATTAAGAGAAATTGGCTCTCGACACGGAGGTCGTGGGTTCGATTCCCACGGGGGACACCTAGTGATATGTCACTTTGTGCGTTTTTCCCCAGTTGGTTAGGACATTGCAGGCTGAATCACCTGATTGTCTGAAAAGAAAAATGATTCCGTGCTTCGGATGGAACGTTAAGCCGTTGGTCCCAGCTATCTCTGGTGGTAGTAGTCGTTACATAAAAACCACGTCAGAGGCCGTAAGGCGGTCTGAGAAAACTCTGACACCAGGGCTCTGCCCAAACGATAAAAAAGAAAGAAATCATCAGGCTATCATCGTCCGCTGCTGAACATAGGCCTCTCCCAAGGCGCGCCTCAAAACTCTGTCCTCGGCCTTTCTCATCCAGTCGCTCCCCGCTACCTTTTTTAGGTCGTCTGTCCAGCGGGCAGCAGGGCGTCCCACACTACACCTGCCAGTTCGCGGTCTTCACTCCAGAACCCTGACACCCCACCGGTTGTCAGTTCTTCGGCGGATATGACCAGCCCATTGCCACTTCAGCTTGCTAATTTTCTGAGCTATGTAAACCACTTTAGTTCTCTGACGTATCACTTTATTTCTGATGTGATCTCTCAGAGAAACAACGAGCAAAGCTCTCTCCATAGCTCGCTAAGCGACCTTGAATTGATGAACTAGTCCTATCGTCAGGGTCCAGCACGTAATACGTACCTAGTAGTAACTTATTATAAATCTGTGGTCTAGCTCCCAATCTAGGATTATGGTCCTATGGCTATGTAATGCTAGATCTTTCATCTAAGTAGGTCTTTGCATCTTGGTAAAAATGTTCAGGGAAACGTTAGGACATAGGTCACCTAGATGCAAAACACTAGGTGCACTATTTAACCACAGTTAGGTAGGTTATCTTCACTTCACTTTTCGTAGATTATTTTCTAAATCAAGGAATTCGCTTATTACTAAAGCCTACGACGTCCGTCCGTCAATACATCCGTTTGTCCGTATGTCCAACCATTGTTTGTATTGTTTGAACAGTAATAGGTAGCAGGCTATACGAATAAGAATAGCCATTCAGCGAGGAAATGCGGCCAGCGTTCTGGGTACCCTCCCACAAGGACCGAACCTGTACCATATCCTAGGCTAGTTTAGTTTTAAGTCTCTTTATTTATAATTTTTATTTTATTTATTTATTAGGTCAGCCTACAGCTATTACATCTGACACAAGTTTAAGTACATTACACAGTGATCTTAGGCTAAGATGTATAACTAATTACAGGCAAACACAGCATGAAATGTAACTAGGGTTAACTATAAGATGTGACTATAACGGGAATAAGATAATCTTATCTAATCTAATGTTACTATTTTATGGATCTTTCGAATAAACAAGTCTAACTTCATAAGAATAACCATATAAGAGTAACTCTAAACAAAATCCACATAACTTTTAGCACCTAATGAACAATTACAAGTACGACCAGGAATATAATTCCGCTCGTCAAGCAGAGAAGGACCGAGTTCCAAGTCCGAGTGTTCAATCCGAACATAGACTAAATTATATTTATGGTTTTTCATTCAAGCTTATACGTCAATAACGTGCAGATTGTTTCATTTAATAAATTATATTAACGCAATGAAAGGCTGTTATTATTTGTGTTCCTTGCTTAGCACCAGCGCAGCGCCCGAAGGAATAAACACGGTGAGGAACAGTCATTTAGTAATCAAAGGGTGCAAAGTCGGATAGCAGCGAAAAGGGCGCGAAAATAAATAAGCCAATAGCGTAAAGGGATAGAAGGTGGCGCATCCTGATTGGAGAATATAATTTCGCGCGGTATTAAAATTTGTCAACTGCGCAGGTAAGACTTAAAAACCTGACGTACGTACGTAAACGTACATGTTGTGTGAGTTTTGGCGGCAAGGAACAGTTTTTAAAGAACAAAGGAGAATGGGCATTTTGGTACCCGCTCCAATAGCAATGACTGTAGTTACGTTCGATGGGTCTTTTTATGACCACCAATGTTTAATAAGACCGCTTGATCCAAATCATTGTGAGTTCGGAGATATACCAATATGAAAATGACAAGTTTTATAGAAAAAAAAATTAATTAAAATGGCACATGGTGTCTATTATTGCTATTTATATTTGTAATAAAATACTTTTATGCCAGAATGTTATATAATAATAATAAAACAATATGATAACAATAAAAAATATATAATAATAGTTAATAACAATCTATTATATATATAAAACAGCCGGGTTGGTTCGAACACTTATAACTCGAAAACGGCTGAACCGATTTCGATGAAACTTGGAATATAGATAGTTCATTACCTGGATTAACATATAGGCTACATATTATAAAGAGAGCTGGGTAGCGGGCGAAGCCGCACGGGTCCACTAGTAATATATATTAATTATGTGGTATACTAACATTGTATTATTGTGTTGTTGTGGTACTCTAAATAATACGTTGCAATACTATGCTCAATACTATGCTCGAGTAATACTATTAAAAATAAAAAATCAATATATTTATATATATATATATATAAAACAGCCGGGTTGGTTCGAACACTTATAACTCGAAAACGGCTGGACCGATTTCGATGAAACTTGGAATATAGGCTACATATTATAAAGGGAGTTGGGCAGCGGGCGAAGCCGCACGGGTCCACTAGTAATATATATTAATTATGTGGTATACCAACATTGTATTATCGTGTTGTTGTGGTACACTAAATAATACGTTGCAGTACTATGTTCGAGTAATATTATTGAAAATAAAAAAAAACTAAAGATTTAATTCGAAATGACATTTATTTTCATTCAAGACCATCTACAATTACATCATTTAGAAATGATGCAGGGGCAGTAAAACCTTCATGTCTCGCATATCCAAGATACCAGATAATTGAAATAATATGAGCACAAGTGCCCATTGTACGTCGTCCAGTGAGGCAAGTACAATAATGTTGCACGATATCGTTGTCATTATTTGTGTTATTGTTTTTTACTAAAACATAAGAATAGTACGTTTTCGATCTCCTGTGGCGTGACTGTACGCGCCCACGTAACAGCCAAACATCTTCGTTAATGCCGTAGTCTGGCAAGTCTTCCAGAGCGTTTTCTCTGTATATTTCGATTGAATATAAGCCATTCCTTAAATGCTCACTGCAATATGATCTCGCAAGCTTTAATTGGTATGTACCTAAAGAAAGCAAAATGACATGCTCTTCTATTAGATGTGGGAAATTCTGAACATTATTTGCTTCTATTCTTAGAAAATCTGCTCTTCTGTTGTTTAATCTTTTCCTCTCTACATAATTGTGCAGAAGGTTTGGGGAATCCATTTTGTTTCGGATGATATTTAAATAGGATTCTACATTATTGCTATCGGCGATGGGTTCGTGAAAATGATTTATAATAGCAGCGGCGATTTTAAAATCAGTGAACATGTGTGGAAGAGCTCTATTGAAATATTTTTGCCGTAAGAGCTTAAAATCTCGCTTGAACTTTCCATTCACTACTTCCACAACCCATCGACATATCGTCACCGATCTAGCTTCATTGGCCTGCTCAGTAGTCAGCTGTGTCTCGTTTCTATCTTTTGTTGGAGGCATGTATGATTCATAGCCACATGCTTCAATATCGTTCAAACTATCTCTGAATCCTCGGTCCAATATAAACACATCGTTTGCTTGCAGGAAGAAATGTAAAGGATTCTCTCCATTGTTCATTATATCACTCATTATATTTGCATCAGTCTTTGTTGCAGCGTATGGACCCAGTACGTCAAGAATGTATCCATCAGTGCATACTATCAAAAAAGGTTTTAAAAGATTTTGGAATTTGTGCAAACTGTATGATTGTCTTTGAAATAAAAAGTTCGAGCTTTTGTTTATGTAAATATAAGTGCCATCATATATTAGTATCACTTTATCATTTTCTTCGTTACCAAACAAAGCTTTAGGAATTGTGAGGTTTCTTTCTAATACCTCATTTCTATTGATGTGGTCTAGTCCCAAATGTAATATTACATATTCATTAGCTAGGCATTCACGCACAATAGCTAATAAACGCTCCAGTTTTCTTCGAGACACATTAAATAATGTTGCCAATCTCTCATCGGAATCTCCGGTACGTAGTTTTGTAAGGTATATACCTAATGCAGTTCTTGGTTCCTTGCATCTCTCACTTAGAGAAGGCACCTGATCCAGTATGGCATCGAACTGTTCGCCATTACGTCCGGTCCAAAAATGCATTTCTTCATTGCTCAATGAACCTCTTGTGTTAAAGTCGAGCCTAGGTCCACGTTCTAAAGCCCTTCTCATCATGTCACAGACGTCTGTAAATTGTTGTGCATTGAAATGATGAGTGATATTGCAAGATTGAGGCAGTTCATCCCAGATGTTGCTCTCAAGGTGTTGGCTGCACACTCTAGCGCCCTCAGGAATATATAACTTATGTTCACAAAACATATTAAGTTTGATAGTCTCAGGTATGCGATTACGGGTTGGGTTTCGGCAATCGTTGAATATACAATGCCTTGGTGTGTTTGGGGCTCGAACGTAGTCTGGAACCTGAAGTTCCTGGGCATTTGGTTCTGCTTCTGGTATAGCAGGTACCACGTCGTCATTGTGTCTAACAGCGTTCTCAATTCTCTGCCAACATCGATGACAGACACATCGAGTATTGTTGAACGCCACCTGAAAAGGGTAAAATACGATGTAGATGTTTTTTTATTTACTCTGGCTTGATAACGTTTTGTCATAAAAACCTAATTCGGTCCGGTCAGTAGGTATCTATAGTAGGATTATTTACTCGGTGCATACTCCGATGATTTATGACCGAGTTTCCAGCGAGATAATAGTATAGAACGATGCCACATAATCGTAATAATTCGAAACAATAATGTAAGCAGGTAGAAAATGTTGACCCTTCTAGTGCTTATCAGAACCGGTTCACGCATCGGTCGGCGCATATTTCCGTCCTTCATTTGTTTTACTGTCCACGTGCACAATAAATGCCAAAATGTTTTGTTATTTAGTGAATCACTACTGGTACGGACAGAACACCTGAATTCCGTGAACTGATAAAACGAGGTTGGAGTTTCGTACGCAGGCGGATTGCCCTATCCATACACTATATTAGGAAACGTTTTTGATAACACTCTAGAACATACTTCCAAAACTTAATAGTTAATACGTGTTTATCCAGTGAAATGTTCATGAGTCTTATTGTAATCCGTTATTTAATGTTGCTAAACGTAGCTTAGAAACATTGAAAAAGTAAAGCTTAGAGAAGATATGGTATGGCGTTTGTAGTTTAAGACCAATTACATTCAAGCTGCATGACAGTTGACAATCATACGCTTTTCAAAAGAGCGCTATTTTCTAACATGAAAAAGTGAAGCTAAGAGAAGATATGTTATGGCGTTCGTTGTTAATGCGGTATGACAATCACACGCTTTTCAAAAGAGCGTCATTTTCTAACACTGCTAACAATTTCGTAATAAGGCGAATCACCTGTGACACATTTAAATAGTATAACGAAGTGGGTACTAACCTCCAATTCAGCATGTTCTTGTATGTACGCCGCAAACGCTGGTCGTGTCCTTGGGAGGTCATCGGTCAAAACATGTCGCTGGTATCTTGCATTATGTAGGCCTCGCCGGCACACCACACAATTGCTATGTTGTTCCATTGCAACAGTCCAAATCGGTAACGAAATTCACAAAAACACTTCACAAGCCGAGGTCAACGTTTAAAGCAGGTAGAAAATGTCCAAAAAGAGGTGCAGGGGTCGGTGATAAAAGCGAGATGAGAACGTATTCTGATGAACAGCAGCGGGACGTCGTCTTTACGATTGAACGACTGGAGTGAAGGAGCCGATCCGATGACGCGCTAAACTGCCCAAGCGCATCGCTCCCCACCACTCCTAGCTGGGATATAGCCGCGCGCTCACATTCCTCTTCTTATAACCGTCGGTTGTCGTCAATGTAATAAATATAATAGGAATTATTTTAAGAATATATGCAGTTCTATTTTATTTATTTGGTAAAAACAGACAATAGACGTTACATGGTTAATTACATAAGTTTACAAAAAAATAGTAGTTTAATTAATAGTTCGTAGCAATTAGTGTAATATTATAGTACATTTATTTATTTATTTATTTTAGGAAGATTTACAGCATTACATTTTAATAAACGTTCTTATATAAATCTAAACGCCATTTAAAAAATCTCCACATTTAACATATTATTTTTAATATATTAAATAAAATACATTAAAAAAATAATATATAATAAGCATATTATGTATATAATATGTATATATAATTGTAATAATGACATTAAAAAAATAATTGCCTAATAATGTCGAAAAACCAAAAAAAATAATTAAAGAATCATCACGAATAGCTCCGTTCCCACAGCGAATGATGACAAGCGTCCTAGTACACATTGATGTACATAAAGTAACCTTTAAAATCTGATATATATTATGTCTATTGGGGCGGGTACCACATTTCATACATTTTTGCCCATTGTCCTTTAGAACACCGTACGGTTTTGGTGGTATCACTTTTTGAGATTCCATTTCACCAATTTTTGGATTTTTTGTCTGTCTGTTTGTTTGTGTGTTTGTTTGTTTGTTTGTTTGAACGAGTATCACGCAAAAACTACTGAACCGATTTTGATGAAACTTTTTTTGTTTGATAGCTTATGATCTGGCTTAAAATCTGGTATTTAATTTGTGCGGACGAAGTCGCGGGTTAACGTTCGTTTATTATATTATTGTTGTTGAGACGCATGAAACTCTTTACTCTGACTACCTTAAATATGGCAAGTCGCGAGCATAATAATTATGCATAAAATCTAGGAACATCTTACGTACGTACGTAAACGTACATGTTGTGTGAGTTTTGGCGGCAAGGAACAGTTTTTAAAGAACAAATTTAGAACACCGTGCAGTTTTGGTGGTATCACTTTTTGAGCTTGATTTACATTTCTATAGTAATTCTTATTCGTAGGTAGCAGGGGAAAATGTTTATAGAATCATTATCATTCACCTGAATACCCTGTGTTATTTAAGAAGGGGGTTCCCCTTTTAAAATGCGTTTTGTTCAACGTTTTTTTGCTCTATCGTAAAAACGAATTACCGTGGAAAGTGTGATTATAATTATGCTAACTTAAAGTAGGTTTTTACCTACTTTAAATTATTTTTTTAGTCGTACTGTACATATTTTTTTGTTATTTTTAGCAAAAAAATATTTACGGTAGGTTCTTACATCAGGTAGGGTGATGTAAAAACGCACAAATAAATACAAATAAGTACAATTGGAAGTTGAAACCTTTCATAAAAACATAATTATCTATATTACGGATACAAAGGTGTTTACAATACAAGTCCATGTGACAGGGATTGCGATTAATTGAACTTTTCAGGAAAAGTCCATGTTTCCGAGCTAGATACACATGGCGACACATCAAGCTATACAAAATCAAAATAAGCTGACCGCGCGTAGTTCGAGTAACGTATAACGTCGCACCTTTGTACGTTTGTATAGCTTGAATTGATATTTCGAAGTCGCCACCCTGGACCCAAATGTATGAAACAGCTGATTTTTTCTAGCGATTTTAATGATGTTCCTATAGTTAAAGTTGTTCAGTTAGATGATCTGATACCCGTTACTTATGTTACATTGGTGGTTGTTGTATTGTACAGGGTGAAATTGATATCATTAGCATCCTTATAAACTAAGAGTCTACCCATCAAACTGAACAACTTTTACTATGGGAGCAAACCAATCGGAGCAACAAAAAAATCAGCACTTGCATACATTTGAGTCGAGCCTACTCGACTCAAATGTATTGCAGTTTAATATGGAACAGCAGATTTTTTTGCAGCTCCGATCGGTTTGCTCCCATAGTAAAAATTGTTCAGTTTGATAGGTAGACACTTAGTAAGTCTTCGATCAACAATACCTACTTATACAATATTGTAAGCAATGATAGTAATGTTACTGATGTTAATTTTACTGTAAGTACCTACTAAGCGAAAAAATATTTCAGAGAGTCTGTTCGTAATTAGGCCCGTTTGTAAAGATTTCAAATCAGCAACTTTAATAACTGAAATATTTATAAGTATGCAATACCTACCCTTCAATGATACGCGTTTTGATTTTATGTTGATAAATTCCTTAATTAAACAAAAACCATTAAACCATAAAACCTCCGCAAGTCTCCGGTAAAAATTATGCAGTGTCATGTACCGTGCTCAATAAAAGTAATAATTTTAATACGTTTCGTTTTGTCATTCTTCCCATGTATATTTTTATGTTTGCATAAATTGTTATTTAACTTATGATCTTCCCTTGGGAGTGGAGACCCTGGGACCGTGGGGACCCGATGCAAAACAGCTTATAAAAGAGATTTCAGCACGCCTTATAGAGACCACTGGTGATAAGAGGGCTGGCAGTTACCTTCGTCAGCGCATAAGCTTGGCGATACAGAGGGGGAATGCTGCCAGCGTTCTTGGAACCGTCCCCCAGGGAGAGGCTTTGGAGGAGGTTTATAGGTTGTAGGTCCCCCCTGACGAAGCTTGTTGCAGATATTCAGGATGTATTTATTGACGAAACGAGTTGTGGATCTGAGTGATGTACTTTCTTTGACGAAGCCTGTTGTGGATGTGAGTGATGTATATACCTATGACGAAGCCTGTTGTGAATATGAGTGATGTATTTTGTTTAATAAAATTATTTATATTACTTATGATCTCATGTAATTATTTTAGTATCTCATTTAAAACTCAAACAATTTAGTCAGGTTTTTATGAGTCACTTTAACCTACTTTTAAGATAAGTTTCTTTCTGAGAAATATTTTAAATTCTTGTGAGTAATGAATTTCCATTGACATGGCTATTTATAACTGAACCGCCAAAGGACATAGGTAACTGGAATTTACTACTATTAAAGATTATAAACACTCTACCGGCATTATTTTGGATTTCTCCCCAATTTCACGTTTTTAGTGACCTTACTTCTTCAGTAATGAGTCCGGGGGTTTTCCATATAGTCTTATTTTGCAATATGACTGTAACATGAGTGTTTACGTGATAAAGTAGAGGTATATCTTAGTGATCGGAGTAGTGAGGTGCATTGTAGAGTCTGACATGGAGTCGAGAGGTAGTGCGTTCGTCTTTCTGTTCGTTTCTGTGTTTTTTGCCTTTGATGTTTATGGTATGTATTTCTTTTACTTTATTATGATTTTTAAGTGAAATATAGGTTAATAATTCGTCATTGGAGGCGAGTGATGAGGGACTGTGCTATGAGGGTCGTTTTCATCGAGTTATTTCAGTAAATCAGACAAAAATACTATGTTGCTGTATTTTGTGCAATTTTTGTGTAGTCACTTTTTGTTTGGGATGAGAGGCTTCAACCCCTTAGCCCCTGTATGTGCCATTAACTGTAAGTTTATAGTATACAGACTGATAATGACGATTTGATTAGGACCAGAGCCGTCTTATACCAATTTGGGGTTAAGATAAATAACGCTCACAGGCACATACATTGTAATGATCCCAAGCAAGCACTATTAGGCTGTTTATTATAGAAACCATACAACAATGGCACAAATATATAAACATCCATGACCGAACCCGGATTCGAACCCAGGACCCTGGTTTAGCAGTCCGGCGTGGTAACCATTACACCAACCGGGTCGTCAAAGATAAATGTGAATTGTGGCCCCTGAGACAGAGGGTTGTTTACAACAGCCAACAGAACAGGAGTAGGAAATAAGGGGATGAATCCATGAATCGTGGGGCCCTAAGCACTAGCCCAGTGTGTCCATGCGCAAAGATGACCCAGGACAGTTAGGATAGAAAGTAAACAAAAATATATCCTAACCTAGCCTAACCTATAATAATAATAATTTCTTAACAAGCTAAACCCTTAATAAAGTATTTCACTAGGTAGTTATTATATTAGAAAGTCAGAGGTTCATCGAGATGAAATACCACTAAGGCCCGATTCGACCAAACGCGAGTAAATTTTATTCTTAGATTAAGTCGCCGGTTACTCTCGAGTAAACTGATTTTGCGTTTTACTAACCCTAATCTATGAATAAGTTGAGAGTAAATTTTACACGGCCAATTTTGACGGTGTTACCTTATAACGAGACTAATGAAATGTCAATGTCACATACTTACAAAAATTAAAGTAAAAAGAAACCACAAAACAAATTAAAACTGTATAACCTCACATTGCAATAAGTACGGATACAATAACTTCTTTTTTAGATGGATTATACATTCGTTCTTTTAGTATGGGTTTTGAGTGGTAGAAGACAAGTGAAGTTATTTCGGAGTAAACATTAGGAATTAAATTGTTCCTTGTATAGTTACTCTTCTATAAATCTAAAATTGGTCGAATCCGGCCTAAAACGGTCATGTGCATTGATCAACGTTGCATAAATTCGATTCAATAGTTTTGTAATATGTATCTTCTTATGGTTATTCAAAAACCAGAAATGATAAATTAAATTAAACGTGTTAAAGGAAACGAACAAAGTAATAAATTGATACGTAAATAAAAAGGCAATACGAGGTTTCCGCAAGTCATTCAAGAAAATCGACTGACATTTTGTTATCATACAGGTCGCTGCACTCAAAAACAATGTCCAATTCTTATTTTCTTGACGAAATAGGCAATTTTTTAACAGCTTTTGTAAGTACGGTGTACGCCCTTATTTCAGTTTGAGAGTCAATATATTTTATTAACAAAATTATACTTAATCAGGGGGGACAATTTTATACAAAACGTTAACGCATAATACGCGTAGACGGTATTAGTATAAGTAACTTTGTATATATGGAAAAATAGTTTAGAAAATCAAGATGCCGCGTCAAAAATAACATTTGCAATTTATAAAATAATTACGAAGATATGAAGCTTTGAAATTTTTCATACAAAATTTTAAAAGCTATATATATTCGTAATTATATTATAAATTGCAAATGTTATTTGTGACACGGCACCTAGATTTTCTAAACTATTTTTGCATATATAAAATATTACTTTTATTAATTCCGTCTACGCGTATTGTGCGTCAAACTTTTGTATGGACTGAAACCACCTTAATGAGCGTCGGTGGCGCGTTGTGGATACCTATGGAATCTCAAACTCAAAGTCCTGGTTCAAATCCGCACGGACGACATGCCATGTATCATTAAGTTTTTCTAATTTATTTACCTATATAATACCGGCTGCTCACAAACGGTGAAGAAAAACATGAGGAAACCTGCATACGCTGAAGGAGAAATTCCAAAGTGTATGTGAAGTCTAACAATCCGTGGTGGGCTTTACCCACACACCCTCCCTGAGGGTAAGTTGAAAACAAGTTTAACTAGGACTTTAAATATATACGAAGCAAACAAGTGATAAATTACACGATCTAATACCTCCGTCTCCCTTTCATCTGCGAGGGACGAGACGCAGGCTGGGTTTCCACCCTTATGTTGTTGACATACCAGCAATTCGCACTAAGAAGTTTGCTTCTTCTTTTATAATGCGCACGGCTAAAGAGTGGAACGTACTGCCTGCGGACCTGTTCCCTGAGCAATACAACTTGGGCCTCTTCAAGGCGAGAGTGAATAGGCACTTTTCTAGGTAAGCATGCTACATCTTCGGCCTCATCGTCACTTAACATCAGGTGAGATCGGGGTCAAATGCTTACCTATCAGACATAAAAAAAAAAAAAAAAAAAAAAATTGTCTTTTAAACTTTTGTGAAAATACCAAATTTTTTTATTTTTCTGTCTCATTTTCGATTCGATAGTATGTTCAAGTCCAAGAACTATAAATTAAGATTCCAATAGAAATATAACTTAAACCTTAGGAAAAGTATATGTCTAGAACGAGCCTCATGCTTCTACCGTAAAAACATTAAAAAGGGGCCAACATTCTTAGGTTGGTGTGCGTGAGGCGTCATACAAATAATGGATAGGGTTTAGAGGCCAGTGCTGGTTGCTATTTTTTTCTACGCTTTCGTAGCTTCGACTGTCTGTCTTGACATATAACTTATCCAAGACCAAACCAATAATTTTACGATCGTTTTAATTTAAAATAAAACACGACACGTCAATCACTCGCAATCAATTAAAAAGAACTCGAAAACGAGCACGACATGCATTCAATTAAATATAATCGAGATCCGATTTAAATACGATGGACGATATAATATCGTATCGTACTGTAAGTAAATAATTGAATTCTTTTTATAATTTAAAAAGATTTATCATTACCATGTTTAAAAGTATATAAGGTCTAACAAAATTAGGTGAAACTATTTTAAGGGGATGATCAGACCATCAAACTGGACAACTTTCTGTATGGGACCAATATAGAAATCGCGAAAAAAAATCAGCTGTTCCATACAAACCTACTCGACCTAAATGTATGCGACAGCAGAATTTTTTTTCGCGATTTCAATATTAGTCCTATAGAGAAAGTTGTTCAGTTTGATGGTCTGATCATCCCCTTAAAATAGTTTCACCTAATTTTGTTAGACCTTATATAAAGTAACTTCATTGTACTAAAGTTTAATGTCGTACCTAATACGACAAACGTTCCAATACATTTGATTTAGCTATTGATGTTTTCTATAGAACGGCAAATTTTTTCTTCGCGCTTTCTATGTTCGTTGGCTGCTTAGAGAAAGTTATTTCTTTATGGTCTGAAGCACCCCCTTTGATATGTATCGCATTTAATGTTACACTCTGTATTTATTATTTTTAACTTTGAACTTCAGTGAACAGTATCCTATCTACCTATGTAAGGTATTCTTATAAGTGGAATTGCCTGTCAAGGATTATCTTATTAACCCATTGTATTCCTCTTTGGGGTCGAAAGTCTGTTAATTCCTTTTTAGTCTTTATCTTGGTTGTTATTTTACTAAACATACACGGCGATACATCAAGGTTTACAAAACCAACATAAGCTGGCCGCGCGATGCTATACGTTACTGGGAACTAAGCGCGTTCAGCTTAATTAAGTTGGTTTTGTATAGTTTGATGTGTCGCCGTGCGTACATACCATAAACTTAATATTACTACCGTATATTAAGTTTATGGTACATACCTAACTACGTAGCAGTGGCGTAGGGTGGGTTTCTGCGGCCCAGGGCACAGATCGATTTTGCTACCCCCTTATCTTTATAATAATCAATACGAAAAATAACGGAGCGAGCGGAGCGAACTCGAAATTTTTTAGCAAAACTATTCGAGTTGTGGTCAGACATATTTTGATTTATAAATGTAAAAATATAATCTTATAGCGAGCGAAGCGAGCTTGACTTTTCTCCTAAATACGAATCAGTTGGAGCCAGAGATTTTTACGTATAATATGTGCAAAGTAACCTAAGTAAACGCTATGGATCGAGCGAAGCAAACTCGAAATTTTTAGAACCACGTCTTAATCAGAACTCTTTAGGATTACCTAAGTCTAGGTAAGGTACAATAATTAAAACAGAGGATTGAGCGAGCGAAGCGAGCTCGACTTTTCTCCTAAATACGAATTAGTTGGAGCCAGAGATTTTTACGTACAATATGTGCAAAGTAACCTAAGTAAACGCTATGGATCGAGCGAAGCAAACTCGAAATTTTTAGAACCACGTCTTAATCAGAACTCTTTAGGATTACCTAAGTCTAGGTAAGGTACAATAATTAAAACAGAGGATTGAGCGAGCGAAGCGAGCTCGACTTTTCTCTGTTCTGCGAATTGGTTATGATATAGACAGAGGTCCCCCCCCCTCTCGCTACGCTACTACTACGTAGTACTTTCCCAGTAGACAGAAATACCTAATTTATTGTCTCCTAGCTGCTACGCCCGCCTCAAGGCTCAGAATATTTTGTTCACGTCTTAGTTTAAAGACTTTTCTAATTCAATAATTCTGAATAATTCTAGGTAGGTAGTCTACCTATTCTATACAATACGGCCCACTGCAGAAGAGCACCTACCTAGTTACCTACCCTCAAACCCTACGCTCACTAGTCTCACTACGCCGCATTTCCAATGCGGATTGGTAGACTTTACGGTTATGGCCCAGTCATTTTACGGCTATAGCCGGGACTAAAATTAATAACTGATTTTTTTTTCGGTATAGTATTTAACAGCCAATATACCAACATTTTAAAAAAATCATGTCGGCAACATCCCCTCCGGTTCGGTCGTTCTAAAAAAAACTTTATATTCTTGTCTACTTAGAAGACTTTGAAAAATACATAAGTATTTTTCTAATGATTACCTCATTTTTTAAATTTAAATGCCTATTTTATTGCTCATCAATAATTTATATTGTTAAATCTAATTAAAATGAGTGCATTGGTATTAATATTATTAAGTTAGAACCCTTCTAGGAGATACAATTTTGATTTCTATGTTTCGAAGCGAATTTTTTTTTCAGATAATCTTTTTGTCACTAAACAGTTTAAACGGCCCATTCATAATTACTCCCCTCATCTCCTAACAAAACTCCGTTTCGGTTTCGGAAACTTGTATCAAAAAAAAGGGGGGGGATAAAAGATCAGTAATAGAATACATATCAGATAGTTTTTTTAAACTACTGAACCATTCAGATTCCAAGCGAAAAAGGCGTGTGATAGCTTATATTACTGCATGATGCGAGAGAAAGAGATGGGGCGGCGCGCCTGAAACGACGCAAGCGTAAAACAAACTTTATTTAATTGTGATTGTACTATTTATGTAATTTGAATTCTGCTCTAATCAAAATTTGTACAAAATCTATATCTTTTTTTTTAAATCAAGTCTCGTGTTTCTATTATTCACCGTTTAGCAGTTCCAAGCGTTTATCGATAAAGACGGAGGCTGCTTTGTCTTGTTTTTCTAACGAGAAAATGTGTCTTAATCGTGTTTTGGCTCTAATCAAAACTTCAATTATATATTCAATTTACACATATCCGCTAATCATACTCCTACTATTAGTAATTCATGATATATGACGCTTTGAAGGATACTATTTTTTTTCACATAGCCTCTTAAAATACGTTCTGAATTTTTTTTTTTTTTACTTTTTAATTAGGTACTTAGTTGAATTGGGTGTAACGAAGTGTTGTACCTTAATTCAATTTGCCAATAGAAATCGATCTAAATATTATCCAAACTCTATCCGATGTCTCATCAAAATCAAAACACAGTTAGACTTCAAATACCATGTTATATTTTTTAATAACACTAACTAGCGATGTATCATTCTAGATATAACCATAATTACAGTTTCACCGCAACGATTCGATGCTATCGGGTTCCCCTTACTGTTTATAAACATGTCAAGTCCGTGTTGATTGACACTTGTTACCGAGGTTCTTTGAAACGATTTTGTATCAACTTCGATTATGATTCTTTGTTGTATTGATTGGGTTTATGTCAATGCATTTGAGGTTGATTGTTGTTAGATGTCATTTTGAAATGTGAATTCTGTAGTGATTTATGTGAAAAGAGAACATTAATCATTCAAGACAAGAATAGCGGTTAGATTGCACTCCGCTTTAAAGCACAATAGGTTCAGACAAAAATTTTCTATGAAAAACGCGGTCCAGCACACCAAAAAACTTAGAAAAGATTAAATATACCTAAGTACCCAGTTTAACCAAACTTTTGTGACTTTCAAACTATTTTGTAGCACATAAACAAACTTTTGTTTATGAATACCTGGTACGAGCTTTTATTTTTCAGTTTATAAACTATTTTCGATTAATACAATTAATTAATTTTTGTTTCTTTTTATTTTGTAATCTAATACAGTGAACAAAGAAAAAAGAAGATCATAAAAAAGAAAAGAATAAATAAAAAAAAATACTATAGCATAATATTTACAATAAATTCTAGTGAAAGCCGACCACTTGTAATAAATTTATTTATTATTAAATGAAGCACTGGATTATGAATATGTGAGTAATATTCCGTATTGCGTACGGTTCTATTGTGGAGGCTGTGGACGTGTATGCGGCTCTCGTATAGGACTTTACAGCCATGAGAAAAAGTGCCTCTCCAAAAACACTGCTTAAACCATCTGCAACAGATGTAAAGGCCGATGATGATGATTCCAATACCTACTTGTAACAAACTAATGTCAAGTTACCTATTTTAGATAAGTTTTTAGAGAGTTTGAGAAAATAATGTTATAAAAATAAATGCTATCCAAACATGTATTTTATTTATGCTCTCTAAGTCCTGGCCAAATTATCTAAAATATTTAATAAAATTAAATATTAGCTGAAGCTACAATTAAGGGCCTATGTCGAAAAATAATTGAAGCGAAATGGGCGTGTGATAGCTTATATTACTGCCTGATGCAAGAGAAAGAGATGGGGCGGTGCGCGCGACTGAAACAACGCAAGCGTAAAACACACTTTATTTAATTGTGATTTGACCATTTATGTAAGTTCAATTCTGCTAATCAAAATTTGTAAAATATCAATCTCTTTTTTTTTAAATCAAGACTCGTGTTTCTATTTTTCACCGTTTAGCAGTTCCAAGCGTTTATAAACGGAGGCTACTTTGGCTTGTTTTTCTATCGAGAAAACGTGTCTTAATCGTGTTTTGGCTCTAATAAAAACTTCAATTATATGTTCAATTTACACATATCCGCAATTCATACTCCTACTGTTAGTACTTCATGATATATGATGCTTTGAAGAATCCTATTTTTTTCACATATCCTCTTTAAGATTTATGGAATTGTGCTTGATTTTTCATTAATGGAGTTCAAACAGTTTTGAATAGGATACGTACGAGTATGTTAGTACAATTATATTGTATCCCCCGAAATGATAAATGAACTTTATGTATATTCAGGTGTAGGTACAAATTTTTGCCGATGTTTTGGAATTGAGCACACATTGTACTGGAGTGCAATTCTTTAAGCTTCACATCGCTGTCAAAAACATCGATGAGCTCACAAATGTAACATCCTTCTTGCATCATTTAGATCAGGGGTGGCCAAGACATCGACCGCGGTCAACCGGTCGATTTGATGGTAGCCAGCAAAGAGATCAATAATAACAACACGAAAAAATCAAATTTTAAATCATCGTGCATTTTTTGCCAATTTCAATTTCAAAGTCGCGCTCAGCAGCATGTGACGTAGACATTTAAATGCAGAATGTGACGTAGTATGTAGACCGCCAGGTGTATCAAGAGGTTCAATGTAGACCGTATAGTTTAAAAGTTTGGCCACCCCAATCTTTAGATCGTCGAAGTATAAGTTTGACACCTTAAATACAGAATAGACAGCTCTCCGATGTTTCAACGACGAATTTAAGGTTGTGTCCACAGATCACAAAAACTAAAGGAGATGTGAAAAGGGGGCGGGGCATATGTTCAATTTACATATATTTGCAAATAATACTCCTACTGTTAGTACTTCATGATATATGACGCTTTGAAGAATCCTATTTTTTTCACATACCTATCCCCTTAAGAACAAATTTAAACATCTTTAAGTTGTAAATGGTATTTTACTTATTTTCTAAGCTCATTCCGGCCAGTGTCACGATCATCAAGGAGATCGAAATAATACAAAAACACTTTTTCTTTAGGCATAAGCACAACAACCTTTTTAATTATTTATTTTTGCAAACAAAATATTGTAGATACCGAATAACACAGACTCATTTGTACCGAACTCTTGTTTTTTTAAATCCCAAATATGTATTTTCTAATACCTACCATGCAAATCCCATGAGAAGAAAATTCCTTTTTCAACACACATACTTTAAAATGTAATTAAATGTCGTCTGTCGATTGCTGTCAAAGTATAAGCGTGATCGCGTGATACAATTTAGTTGGAGTCACGTTGCAGGTTCTGACCCGAGCACTCGGCTCGCGTGGATTTCGCGCGTCGCGTTTTTGCCTGCCACGAGGCTCCGCAATCCTCAATCTCTTCTTGTTCTTGACTAGAAACAATCCCTGAGATTAGGATAGATTCTCCCATAAACACTTGAAACTGCGGAAATGCAGTGCTGACGCACAAGCAAGAGTCCATTGATTATAAATAAAAAAAAAAACAATTTAGTTGTTTGGAGTCGCGCTGCAAGTCTGACGGAGGGCGGACGCGTGCGTATTGGCATGTTGATGTTTAATAAATAATAAAAAAATCACTCTAGGTTTGACAGTTTTATTTATGTCACAGATCACTTTTTTTATTTCGTCCTTGGGGACGGGCCAACAAATTTAATTATGTGCAAAGGCGTCGAACGAAGTAATTTTGTTATGTAGGTATATGACGACAAATATGAGGATGATAATTTTTCTATCTCAAATTTAATATATTTTTTCATCACACACGTTTTGTATACAAATTGTTTAAAAACTGCCACAAAACTAATTACAAGAAATTTTTACTCTAGCCAATTCATATGGGCATGACTACACTTTGTGTTGCTATGAAAAACGAAAATGTGGCGCCCCCAGAGCAGGTTTTTTATTTTCCTGGTTAGAGTCAGACTCTACATAAATTCACGATCACATTCCAAAAATTATAAGAGCTATTGTGTAAGTTTCCGATTATCTTTCAATGTTTATTATGAGTTTACTGGACCATTCTTAAGTAATATCATTGTTTTTCTGATCTTCATATCAATTGTCTTAACTAAACAATCAACTAATGAATCTCATAAAGTGTGAATGAAAATCTAATGATGTTAATGATAGAGATCTAGAGAGATGCCAACCAATGCGCTGAGTACAAAACCTAGTGTCGCATCACCACCAGTACCACGCAATAGAAAGTATTTTGTTAGCTTGAATGTGCTCATTATCCATTGCGGTATCAGAACTCAACGTTCGAATAATCTTTAGTACTACGCAAGCATTGTAAACTATTTACACATAATATCTCGACTGGCTTTCAGCCTCATAATATATTGAATCCTTACTGTCGCGAGCAATGTGTTTCGTTTTTGCGCATATTGCTGCGACACTGGCCCCGCACCCTTTGCACATCTCCCTTTAGTTTTTGTGATCTGTGATGTTAATATTCCAGGACAAGTAGCTACTCTCTGCCGACCCAACGAGCGGTTCCTGTCCTGCGGGGGTTGTCAGAAGACCTGCGCGGACCCCTCGCCGGTATGCGCAGCGGTCTGCCGCCAGGGTTGCTACTGCAATGACAACGAGGTCCGCAACTCTACCGGCCACTGTATCAAGATCGCTGATTGCCCTTCTGTCTGTAAGTTGAGACACTTCTTACTCCTATAAGTGGAATAAATATGGCTATAGTATATTCTTCTAAACATATCTATTAAATCAAATTAAAGATTGAAAAATTTGTCTCGGGCGGGACTTGAACCCGCACTCTTCCAAACCGGGGTAGCAGGGTTAGACAATTTTTTCTATTATTTTTATCACTTTTGACTCCATAACAAAAGTTGTTCAGTTTGATGGGGTAAACCCCCCCTTGAAATACATATTACTAGGGTGTTTTTATTCTGTGTATCAAATAGTAAATTCTCAAAAATGTTGGACCAAAAATTGGCAGGGTTATAGGATTCTAAATGATTCTCCTATCTAATGAAGAGTTTTCTGACAGCTAGTCAAACGTAGTTCAACATACCAGCGATAGATGGCGTTGACTAGAGCGGGGTCCGAAGACGAAAATTTTTGGCTAAAAAGTAAACAAAAATGCATGTCACTGAGTCGAACGCATCCGTTGACGAAATATATGTTCATATTTTGCTGCTTACTTAAATACACAAATTCTTACTATTTTATTTGTATTTAATTATGTGCAAGGTCGCTCACCCCTGTCTTGTCAATGCCACCTATCGAGCCATTAGGAACTACTTTTTCTTTTTTAATGGCTTTGGGAAAATCCCTCATTAAATCCTAATTTAATCAATTAAAAATATACCTTCATACCATGGCTTGGTACAGAAACGAAATGTTTGTTTCGATGTTTCTGAAGCTTTCACTTGTCTTCTAGCGCGTGTGAACTGCGCACATGTTTTATTTTTAAATAGTAGCATTATATAAAAATAACTCCAAGTCAGAAACCGGTATAATGCAAAGATCTCTGTATTCCACCTTCATATTATGAAAGATCACTTTCGATGAAGGGAATTTGGCAATCCCATTCCCAAATTGATTTGTCCTTCCCACCATAAACTCGTACAGCTACACAACCTATCTCCATATTATATATAAGCAAATAAATGATTATGATTATGTTCCAGCCCTAGCCAACCTGCATACCTCAGAACCTCGTTCCATCAACTCCTCCTGCCCCGAAAATGAGGAGTACAAGTTCTGTGAGACTTGCAGCAGGACCTGCGAAAATCTGAACCCGATTTGTCCAGCGCAATGTGCCCGGGGCTGCTTCTGTAAGGAAAAACTCGTCAGGAACAGAGACGGAAGATGTGTGAGGGAAGAAGAGTGTGGATTAAAGAGGAAAGAGAATTGTGAGTAGATTCTTTTCTTTGCCATATCTTGGCAGCGGAGGTTGGCTTGTATGAATAAATATCCTAACAGACCGCAAGCTTCTTACAAGCAGGCGCTGTTAGTGCACTCACACATAGCGCGCTTTAGAGGACATACGAACAAGAGCACACTCTCAGCGGGGATATGTGCACAGCAATTCGAACGTCCTCTAACGCGCGCATGTGTGTGAGTGCACCGACATCGACAGCATCCGCTTGTGTGGTTCATTCATGTGGTTGTAATGGTGCAAAGAGAGTCTCCCCGTCTAATGTTGCTTGGCGAATATCTTCAACAAGATAGATAACTCGACAGAAGTGGATTATTAGGTCTGGTCGAAGGCGCGTTAATTCAAGGAGATGTCTATGTAATGGTCCCAATTAATTAGCTCCAGAAGCTACTTGTAGTAGGTACCATGTACTATCAATCACGATTGCAAAATTGCGACTTTTGGGTCACGAGGTGGAGATTCCTTGAACCTGGTTGTCCTAGTGTGGAAAAGTACGACTTTAGGATCTGACACTGATGCGCAATGAATGGACAATAGCACGAGCCCAGTCAGCTGCTCTCCCACACATTTATTTATTTGCTTACAGGAAGATTTACAGACAAATAGTATCAATAGTCTTGTAATCTTCATATCCAGCCAGATTTCGGAGAGGGTGGGTATAGAAGTTTCATTTCAACCAATGTTTCAACTAATCAAATCACCGAGGCCTAAGGCCTGAATCGCGCTATTGAAGTTTTCACGACCACTGAAGGTTTGGAGAAAATGTGTTTTCGACTTTTCATAATAATCTCGCCAAAAGATGGAATTTGTATTTAGTTAAAGTTTTTTAAAAAGTGGTAGTTTTCCATTATTAATCCTACACTAAACTACAAACAATTTTGAGCAGAGGACCTAAGACTGGCGATGACCCTATCACTCAAATTTTAATTATTTAACTTCGACATCTGTAAACCGTTTGTGGAGAAAATAAAGTTTTCTTTTCTCTTTAATCTTTCCAGCAAACTACATAAAACCAATACCGTACCAACCATCTTGCGGCCCCCACCAGCTGTACAAGGACTGCCAGAAGTGCGAGCTGACCTGCAGCAGTCCCAACCCGGTGTGCGCTACAACCTGCGTAGCAGGCTGCTTCTGTGAAGAGGGGTATCTCAAAGCACCTAGCGGAAATTGCGTCAAATTGCAGGACTGCCCCAAAGGTGGGTACAGCGGGAATTACGATTGGACGGACTATTAAGTAATTTAAAGATTTACAAAATGTTATGTAGATAAAGCACTAAACCACTTCTCTTTATATTTGGTTATTATTTTTCACTATATAAACGGCGACAGGTCAACCTAACCAGAGTTGAACTCTGTGTCCATGAACATAGAGTTCAGCCATGGGTAGGTTGATCCGTCTCGCCGTGTGTGTACATTATGAATGAGTTATTACCCACTTTAATTAGACTGTAAAGTGTATAGCTTTACCACAGTAGACTTGATAAAATGAATGAATGAATGAATGAAATATACTTTATTTACACCAAAAGAAAATACAATGCACAATAGGAACAACAAACAGTAAACCTACTTTATACAAGCGCAACCATTAGCGCTATTATGAGAGGCATTTTTAATTTTAAGGTCTTAATTACTCTACTGTTCGCTCTGTCTCTATATAAATGCTCAGTTTGACTCTGGCTTTAATATTGAAAATGAAAGTAGATTTCTATCATACCCTTTTTTAGAATCTTCTTTTTTCTATGCCTTCTCACACTTGCCTAGACAATACCTTTGCCAGCTTCCTGCACTTGCCTCTTAGATGGTTACATCTTTTATAAATAAGTTCTGTGGTCGGCTTTGTTTGATCAATAACTGATTTTGTGTTATTTTGTATTATTTCTATATAATCCGTTATGATTTTCAGTGTTAGAATTATGTTTACAATGAAATGCCGCAAAGTTATTAACTTATCCAAAATAATTACAAAAAAAAATGTTTTTTTTAATAGAAATTGTTATGTTAGAATGTCATTCTATCTTAATTTATTTGTAGATGTAGTTATAAAATACATGTTGTTGAGCATGTTGTGTTATTTCTTCTTTCTTCCCTTTATTCTTCTCCACCACTAATAGAGATATAGTTGTAAAATAAATGTTGTTGAGTATTTTATGTTGTTTCTTCTTTCCTTAATTTACTCTTTTCCCTTCCTGTTTCTCCACTACTATCAAGATTAGTTGTAAAATAAATTTTGTTGAGTAAGGAAAAACTGTAAGGAAAATTTCGTCAGGGAAGATGTGTGAGGGCAGAAGAGTGTGGATTAAAGAGGAAAGAGAATTGTGAGTAGATTCTTTTCTTTGCCATATATTGGCAGCGGAGGTTGGCTTGTATGAATAAATATCCCAACAGACCGCCAGCTTCTTACAAGCAGGCGCTGTTAGTGCACTCACACATAGCGCGCTTTAGAGGACATACGAACATGAGCACACTCTCAGCCAGGATATGTGCACAGCAATTTGAACGTCCTCTAACGCGCGCATGTGTGTGAGTGCACCGACATCGACAGCATCCGCTTGTGTGGTTCATTCATGTGGTTGTAATGGTGCAAAGAGAGTCTCCCCGGGTGACGTAGGTAGGTACGGAACCCCCGCATTCCCCGATACGTCCAGCAAAATTAGCTTCTTCTATTCTAATGCTGCTTGGCGAATCTCTTCAACAAGATCGATGACTCGACAGAAGTGGATTATTAGGGCTGGTCGAAGGCGCGTTAAGTCATGGAGATGTCTATGTAATGGTCCCAATTAATTAGCTCCAGAAGCTACTTGTAGTAGGTACCGTGTACTATCAATCACGATTTCAAAACCTTTAGTACGTATCCAGACTTTTGGGTCACGAGGGGGACATTCCTTGAAACTTATGGAAGAAATTGCTGTAATGGCTGTCCTGGTGTGGAAAAGTAGAACTTTAGGATCTGACACTGATGCAGAATGAATGGACAATAGAACCAACTCAGTCAGCTGCTCTCCCTCACATCAAGCCAGATTTAGGAGAGGGTAGGTATGTCAAAATTTTCATTTCAACCTATGTTTCAACCAATCAAATCACAGAGGCCTGAGGCCTGAATCGCGCAATTGAAGTTTTCACGAACACCGAGGTTTGAAGAAAACGTGTTTTCGACTTTTCATAATAATCTTGCCAAAAGATGGAATTTGTATTTAGTTAAAGTTTTTTTAAAAAGTGGTAGTTTTCCATTATTAATCCTACACTAAACTACAAACAATTTTCAGCATAGAACCTGACACTGGCGATGACCTATTATTCAAAGTTGAATTATTTACCGTAGGGACATCCGTAAAATTTTTGTGAAGAAAATAAAGTTTTCTTTTCTCTTTATCCATTCCAGCAAACTACATAAAACCAATACCGTACCAGCCATCCTGCGGCCCCCACCAGCTGTACAAGGACTGCCAGAAGTGCGAGCTGACCTGCAGCAGTCCCAACCCGGTGTGCGCTACAACCTGCGCCGCAGGCTGCTTCTGTGAAGAGGGGTATCTCAAAGCATCTAGCGGAAATTGCGTCAAGTTGCAAGACTGCCCTAAAGGTGGGTTCAGCGGGAATTATGATTGGACGGACTATTTAGTTATTTAAAGATTTTCAAAATGTTATGTAGATAAAGCACTAAACCACTTCTCTTTATATTTGGTTATTATTTTGCACTTGCCTAGACAATACCTTTGCCAACTTCCTGCACTTGCCTCTTAGATGGTTAGATCTTTTATAAATTAGTTCGGTGATCGGCTTTGTTTGATCAATAACTGATTTTGTGTTATTTTGTATTATTTCTATATGATCCGTTATGATTTTCAGTGTTAAAATTATGTTTACAATGAAATACCGCAAAGTTATTTACTTATCCAAAATACATACGAAAAAATATGTTTTTTTTTTATGGAAATTGTTATGTTAGAATGTCATTCTATCTTAATTTATTTGTAGATGTAGTTATAAAATACATGTTATTGAGCATGTTGTGTTATTTCTTCTTTCTTCCCTTTATTCTTCTCCACCACTACTAGAGATATAATTGTAAAATAAATGTTGTTGGGTATTTTATGTTGTTTCTTCTTTCCTTAATTTACTCTTTTCCCTTCCTGTTTCTCCACTACTATAGAGATAAGTTGTAAAATTAATTTTGTTGAGTAAGGAAAAACTCTTCAGGGAAGATGTGTGTAGAAGATTGTGGATTAAAGAGGCATGAGAATGGTGAGTAGATTCTTTTCTGTGCCATATCTTGGCAGCGGAGGTTGGCTTGTATGAATAAATATCCCAACAGACCGCCAGCTTCTTACAAGCAGGCGCTGTTAGTGCACTCACACATAGCGCGCTTTAGAGGACATACGAACATGAGCACACTCTCAGTCAGGATATGTGCACAGCAATTTGAACGTCCTCTAACGCGCGCATGTGTGTGAATGCACCGACATTGACAGGATCCGCTTGTGTGTTTCATTCATGTAGTTGTAAGGGTGCAAAGAGAGTCTCCCCGGATGACGTAGGTAGGTACGGAACCCCCGAATCCCCCAATACGTCCAGCGAAATTAGCTTCTTCTATTCTAATGCTGCTTGGCGAATCTCATCAACAAGATCGATGACTCGACAGAAGTGGATTATTGGGGCTGGTCGAAGGCGCATTAAGTCATGGAGATGTATATGTAATGGTTCCAATTAATTAGCTCCAGAAGCTACTTGTAGTAGGTACCATGGGTACCATAGGTACCATCAATCACGATTTCAAAACCTTTATTACGTATCCAAACTTTTGGGTCACGAGGGGGACATTCCTTGAAACTTATGGAAGAAATTGCTGTAATGGCTGTCCTAGTGTGGAAAAGTAGGACTTTAGGATCTGACACTGATGCAGAATGAATGGACAATAGCACCAACTCAGTCAGCTGCTCTCCCACACATCAAGCCAGATTTAGGAGAGGGTAGGTATGTCAAGATTTTCATTTCAACCTATGTTTCAACCAATCAAATCACAGAGGCCTGAGGCCTGAATCGCGCAATTGAAGTTTTCACGAACACCGAGGTTTGAAGAAAACGTGTTTTCGACTTTTCATAATAATCTTGCCAAAAGATGGAATTTGTATTTAGTTAAAGTTTTTTTAAAAAGTGGTTGTTTTCCAATATTAATCCTACACTAAACTACAAACAATTTTCAGCATAGAACCTGACACTGGCGATGACCTATTATTCAAAGTTGAATTATTTAGCGTAGGGACATCTGTAAAATTTTTGTGAAGAAAATAAAGTTTTCTTTTCTCTTTATCCATTCCAGCAAACTACATAAAACCAGTACCGTACCAGCCATCCTGTGGCCCCCACCAGCTGTACAAGGACTGCCAGAAGTGCGAGCTGACCTGCGGCAGTCCCAACCCGGTGTGTGCTACAACCTGCGCCGCAGGCTGCTTCTGTGAAGAGGGGTACCTCAAAGCACCTAGCGGAAATTGCGTCAAGTTGCAAGACTGTCCTAAAGGTGGGTTCAGCGGGAACTATGATTGGACGGACTATTTAGTTATTTAAAGATTTTCAAAATGTTATGTAGATAAAGCACTAAACCACTTCTCTTTATATTTGGTTATTATTTTGCACTTGCCTAGACAATACCTTTGCCAACTTCCTGCACTTGCCTCTTAGATGGTTAGATCTTTTATAAATTAGTTCGGTGATCGGCTTTGTTTGATCAATAACTGATTTTGTGTTATTTTGTATTATTTCTATATAATCCGTTATGATTTTCAGTGTAAAATTATGTTTACAATTAAATACCGCAAAGTTATTTACTTATCCAAAATACATACGAAAAAATATGTTTTTTTTATGGAAATTGTTATGTCAGAATGTCATTCTATCTTAATTTATTTGTGGATGTAGTTATAAAATACATGTTGTTGAGCATGTTGTGTTATTTCTTCTTTCTTCCCTTTATTCTTCTCCACCACTAATAGAGATATAATTGTAAAATAAATGTTGTTGAGTATTTTATGTTGTTTCTTCTTTCCTTAATTTATTCTTTTCCCTTCCTGTTTCTCCACTACTATAAAGATAAGTTGTAAAATTAATTTTGTTGAGTAAGGAAAAAGTCTTCAGGGAAGATGTGTGTAGAAGATTGTGGATTAAAGAGGCATGAGAATGGTGAGTAGATTCTTTTCTGTGCCATATCTTGGCAGCGGAGGTTGGCTTGTATGAATAAATATCCCAACAGACCGCAAGCTTCTTATAAGCAGGCGCTGGTAGTGCACTCACATATAGCGCGCTTTAGAGGACATACGAACAAGAGCACACTCTCAGCCGGGATGTATGCATTGTGAACTGCAATTCGAACGTCCTCTAACGCGCGCATGTGTGTGAATGCACCGACAACGTGTTTTCGACTTTTCATAATAATCTTGCCAAAAGATGGAATTTATATTTAGTTAAAGTTTTTTTAAAAAGTGGTAGTTTTCCAATATTAATCCTACACTAAACTACAAACAATTTTCAGCATAGAACCTGACACTGGCGATGACCTATTATTCAAAGTTGAATTACTTAGCGTAGGGACATCTGTAAAATGTTTGTGAAGAAAATAAAGTTTTCTTTTCTCTTTATCCATTCCAGCAAACTACATAAAACCAGTACCGTACCAGCCATCCTGCGGCCCCCACCAGCTGTACAAGGACTGCCAGAAGTGCGAGCTGACCTGCAGCAGTCCCAACCCGGTGTGCGCTACAACCTGCGCCGCAGGCTGCTTCTGTGAAGAAGGGTATCTCAAAGCACCTAGCGGAAATTGCGTCAAGTTGCAAGACTGCCCTAAAGGTGGGTTCAGCGGGAATTATGATTGGACGGACTATTTAGTAATTTAAAGATTTACAGAATGTTATGTAGATAAAGCACTAAACCACTACTCTTTATATTTGGTTATTATTTTGCACTATATTAGGTCTAACAAAATTAGCTGAAACTATTTTAAGGGTATGCTCAGACCATCAAACTGAACAACTTTCTCTATGGGACCAATATCGAAAACTCGAAAAAAGAAATCTGCTGCCTCATACATTTGAGTCAAGTTGTGTTTGTAGTTATGTATGTGATATCAAAATTTTCTTTTTGCGATTTCGATATTGGTCCTATAAAGAAAACTGTTCAGTTTGATGGTCTGAGCATACCCTTAAAATAGTTTCAGCTAATTTTGTTAGACCTTATATAAACGGCGACAGGTCAACCTAACCAGAGTTAAACTCTGTGTCCACGAACATGGGTAGGTTGATTCTTTGCCGTTTGTGTACATTATGAATGAGTTATTTCCCACTTCAAGTAGACTGTAGAGTGTACAGCTTTACCACAGCAGACTTGACAGAACAGTAAACCTACTTTATACAAGCGCAACCATTAGCGCTATTATGAGAGGCATTTTTAATATTAAGGTCTTAATTACTCTACTGTTCGCTCTGTCTCTTGTATAAATGCTCAGTTTAACTGTGGCTTTAATATTGAAGTTGAAAGTAGACTTCTATCATACCCTTTTTTAGAATTTTCTTTTTTCTATGCCTTCTCACACTTGCCTAGACAATACCTTTGCCAACTTCCTGCATTTGCCTCTTAGATGGTTAGATCTTTTATAAATTAGTTCTGTGATCGGCTTTGTTTGATCCATAACAGATTTTGTGTTATTTTGTATTATTTCTATATAATCCGTTATGATTTTCAGTGTTAGAATTATGTTTACAATGAAATGCCGCAAAGTTATTTACTTATCCAAAATACATACAAAAAAAAAATGTTTATTTTTATGGAAATTGTTATGTTAGAATGTCATTCTATCTTAATTTATTTGTAGATGTAGTTATAAAATACATGTTGTTGAGCATGTTGAGTTATTTCTTCATTCTTGCCTTTATTCTTCTCCACCACTAATAGAGATATAGTTGTAAAATAAATGTTGTTGAGTATTTTATGTTGTTTCTTCTTTCTTTAATTTACTCTTTTCCCTTCCTGTTTCTCCACTACTATAGAGATAAGTTGTAAAATAGATTTTGTTGAGTACGGAAAAACTCGTCAGGGAAGATGTGTGAGGGAAGAAGAGTGTGGATTAAAGAGGCATGAGAAATGTGAGTAGATTCTTTTCTTTGCCATATCTTGGCAGTGGAGGGTGGCTTGTATGAATAAATATCCCGACAGACCGCAAGCTTCTTACAAGCAGGCGCTGTTAGTGCACTAACACATAGCGCGCTTTAGAGGACATACGAACAAGAGCACACTCTCAGCCGGGATATATGCATTGTGAACTGCAATTCGAACGTCCTCTAACGCGCGCATGTGTGTGAGTGCACCGACATCGACAGCATCCGCTTGTGTGGTTCATTCATGTGGTTGTAATGGTGCAAAGAGAGTCTCCCCGGGTGACGTAGGTAGGTACGGAACCCCCGAATCCCCCGATACGTCCAGCGAAATTAGCTTCTTCTATTCTAATGCTGCTTGGCGAATCTCATCAACAAGATCGATGACTCGACAGAAGTGGATTATTGGGGCTGGTCAAAGGCGCATTAAGTCATGGAGATGTATATGTAATGGTTCCAATAAATTAGCTCCAGAAGCTACTTGTAGTAGGTACCATGTACTATCAATCACGATTTCAAAACCTTTATTACGTATCCAAACTTTTGGGTCACGAGGGGGACATTCCTTGAAACTTATGGAAGAAATTGCTGTAATGGCTGTCCTAGTTTGGAAAAGTAGGACTTTAGGATCTGACACTGATGCAGAATGAATGGACAATAGCACCAACCCAGGCAGCCGCTCTCCCACACATCAAGCCAGATTTCGGGGAGGGTAGGTATAGAAGTTTCATTTTCAAACCTATGTTTCAACTAATCAAATCACCGAGGCCTAAGGCCTGAAACGCGCTATTGAAGTTTTCACGAACACTGAAGGTTAAGAGAAAATGTGTTTTCGACTATTCATAATAATCTACCCAAAAGATGGAATTTGTATTTAGGTAAAGTTTTTCAAATTAATTAATTCTACACTAAACTACAAACAATTTTGAGCAGAGGACCTAAGACTAGCGATGACCCTATTATTCAAAGTTTAATAATTTTGCTTCAACATTCTGTAAACTGTTTGTGGAGAAAATAAAGTTTTCTTTTCTCTTTATCCATTCCAGCAAATTACATAAAACCAATACCGTACCAGCCATCCTGCGGCCCCCACCAGCTGTACAAGGACTGCCAGAAGTGCGAGCTGACCTGCAGCAGCCCCAACCCGGTGTGCGCTACAACCTGCGCCGCAGGCTGCTTCTGTGAAGAGGGGTATCTCAAAGCACCTAGCGGAAATTGCGTCAAGTTGCAAGACTGCCCTGAAGGTGGGTTCAGCGGGAATTATGACTGGACGGACTATTTAGTCATTTAAACATTTACAAAATGTTATGTTGATAAAGCACTAAACCACTACTCTTTATATTTGGTTATTATTTTGCACTATATAAACGGCGACAGGTCAAACAAATCAGAGTTGAACTCTGTGTCCATGAACATAGAGTTCAACCATGGGTAGGTTGATCCTTCGCCGTTTGTGTACAATTATGAATAGGTTATTACCCACTTTAAGTAGACTGTAGAGTGTACAGCTTTACCACAGTAGACTTAACAGAACAGTAAACCTACTTTATACAAGCGCAACCATTAGCGCTATTATGAGAGGCACTTTTAATTTTAATGTCTTAATTACTCTACCGTTCGCTCTGTCTCTTGTATAAATGCTCAGTTTGACTGTGTCTTTAATATTAAAGTTGAAAGTAGATTTCTATCATACCCTTTTTTAGAATCTTCTATTATCTATGCCTTCTCACACTTGCCTAGACAATACCTTTGCCAACTTCCTGCACTTGCCTTTTAGATGGATAGATCTTTTATACATTAGTTCTGTGATCGGTTTTGTTTGATCAATAACTGATTTTGTGTTATTTTGTATTATTTCTTTATATTATGTTTTTTTATGGAAATTGTTATGTTAGACTGTCATTCTATCTTAATTTATTTGTAGATGTAGTTATAAAATACATGTTGTTGAGCATGTTGAGTTATTTCTTCTTTCTTCCCTTTATTCTTCTCCACCACTAATAGAGATATAGTTGTAAAATAAATGTTGTTGAGTATTTTATGTTGTTTCTTCTTTCTTTAATTTACTCGTTTCCCTTCCTGTTTCTCCACTACTATAGAGATGAATTGTAAAATAGATTTTGTTGAAAAAGGGAAACTCGTCACGGAAGATTTGTGAGGAAAGAAGAGTGTGGATTAAACAGGCATGAGAATTGTGAGTAAATTCTTTTCTTTGCCATATCTTGGCAGCGGAGGTTGACTTGTATGAATAAATATCCCAACAGACCGCAAGCTTCTTACAAGCAGGCGCTGTTAGTGCACTAACACATAGCGCGCTTTAGAGGACATACGAACAAAAGCACACTCCCAGCCGGGATATGTGCACAGCAATTCGATCGTCCTCTAACGCGCGCATGTGTATGAGTGCACTCTTTATCCTTTCCAGCAAACTACATAAAACCAATACCGTACCAGCCATCTTGCGGCCCCCACCAGCTGTACAAGGACTGCCAGAAGTGCGAGCTGACCTGCGGCAGTCCCAATCCGGTGTGCGCTACAACCTGCGCCGCAGGCTGCTTCTGTGAAGAAGGGTATCTCAAAGCACCTAGCGGAAATTGCGTCAAGTTGCAAGACTGCCCTAAAGGTGGGTTCAGCGGGAATTATGATTGGACGGACTATTTAGTCATTTAAAGATTTACAAAATGTTATGTAGATAAAGCACTAAACCACTTCTCTTTATATTTGGATATTATTTTGCACTATATAAACGGCGACAGGTCATCCAAACAAGAGTTGAACTCTGTGTCCATGAACATAGAGTTCAACAATGGGTAGGTTGATCCTTCGTCGTTTGTGTACAATTATGAATGAGTTATTACCCACTTTAAGTAGACTGTAGAGTGTACAGCTTTATCACAGTAGACTTGACAACACAGTAAACCTACTTTATAAAATCAAAATCAAAAATAAAAATTTTTTATTTAAAATAATATCACATAGATAGCTTTTTGACGTCATTTTTTGACTCTACCACCGCGTCGGAAGATGTTCCGTATAGAGAAGATGTGGCCAGAAACTCTATAACACACATCTATATCACACACAAAACAAAATATACAAAGTACAATGAAAATACAATATTGCATTACATAGAGTAACATTGTCAAGACCAGTCATTTTGGTCATACAAATAGTCATCGAGCGCAACCATTTGCGCTATTATGAGGTTTTTTAATTTTAAAGTCTTAATGACTCTACTGTTTGATCTGTCTCTATAAAAATGCTCAGTTTAACTGTGACTTTAATATTGAAGTTGAAAGTAGATTTCTATTATACCCTTTTTTAGAATTTTCTTTTTTCTATGCCTTCTCACACTTGCCTAGACAATACCTTTGCCAACTTCCTGCACTTGCCTCTTAGATGATTAGATCTTTTATAAATTAGTTCTGTGATCGGCTTTGATTGATCAATAACTGATTTTGTGTTATTTTGTATTATTTCTATATAATCCGTTATGATTTTCAGTGTTAGAATTATGTTTACAATGAAATGCCGCAAAGTTATTTACTTATCCAAAATATATACAAAAAAAAATGTTTATTTTTATGGAAATTGTTATGTTAGAATGTCATTCTATCTTAATTTATTTGTAGATGTAGTTATAAAATACATGTTGTTGAGCATGTTGTGTTATTTCTTCTTTCTTCCCTTTATTCTTCTCCACCACTAATAGAGATATAGTTGTAAAATAAATGTTGTTGAGTATTTTATGTTGTTTCTTCTTTCCTTAATTTACTCTTTTCCCTTCCTGTTTCTCCACTACTATCAAGATTAGTTGTAAAATAAATTTTGTTGAGTAAGGAAAAACTGCAAGGAAAATTTCGTCAGGGAAGATGTGTGAGGGCAGAAGAGTGTGGATTAAAGAGGCATGAGAATTGTGAGTAGATTCTTTTCTTTGCCATATCTTGGCAGCGGAGGTTGGCTTGTATGAATAAATATCCCAACAGACCGCAAGCTTCTTACAAGCAGGCGCTGTTAGTGCACTAACACATAGCGCGCTTTAGAGGACATACGAACAAGAGCACACTCTCAGCCGGGATGTATGCATTGTGAACTGCAATTCGAACGTCCTCTAACGCGCGCATGTGTGTGAGTGCACCGACATCGACAGCATCCGCTTGTGTGGTTCATTCATGTGGTTGTAATGGTGCAAAGAGAGTCTCCCCGGGTGACGTAGGTAGGTACGGAACCCCCGAATCCCCCGATACGTCCAGCGAAATTAGCTTCTTCTATTCTAATGCTGCTTGGCGAATCTCTTCAACAAGATCGATGACTCGACAGAAGTGGATTATTAGGGCTGGTCAAAGGCGCATTAAGTCATGGAGATGTATATGTAATGGTTCCAATTAATTAGCTCCAAAAGCTACTTGTAGTAGGTACCATGTACTATCAATCACGATTTCAAAACCTTTAGTACGTATCCAGACTTTTGGGTCACGAGGGGGAGATTCCTTGAAACTTTTGGAAGAAATTGCTGTAATGGCTGTCCTAGTGTGGAAAAGTAGGACTTTAGGATCTGACAGCCCAGCCCAGCCCGGAGAGGGTAGGTATGTCAAGAGTTTCATTTCAACCTATGTTTCAACCAATCAAATCACCGAGGCCTGAGGCCTGAATCGCGGTAAACGTGTTAACTTTCGACTTTTCATAATGGTCTTGCCAAAAGATGGAATTTGTATTTAGTTAAAGTTTTTTAAAAAGTGGTAGTTTTCCATTATTAATCCTACACTAAACTACAAACAATTTTCAGCATAGAACCTGACACTGGCGATGACCTATTATTCATAGTTGAATTATTTAGCGTAGCGACATCTGTAAACTTTTTGTGGAGAAAATAAAGTTTTCTTTTCTCTTTATCCATTCCAGCAAACTACATAAAACCAATACCGTACCAGCTATCCTGCGGCCCCCACCAGCTGTACAAGGACTGCCAGAAGTGCGAGCTGACCTGCAGCAGCCCCAACCCGGTGTGCGCTACAACCTGCGCCGCAGGCTGCTTCTGTGAAGAGGGGTATCTGAAAGCACCTAGCGGAAATTGCGTCAAATTGCAAGACTGCCCCAAAGGTGGGTTCAGCGGGAATTATGATTGGACGGACTATTTATTTATTTACAGATTTACAAAATTTTATGTAGATAAAGCACTAAACCACTTCTCTTTATATTTGGTTATTATTATGCACTATATAAACGGCGACAGGTCAATCTAACCAGAGTTGAACTCTGTGTCCATGAACATAGAGTTCAACCATGGGTAGGTTGATCCTTCGCCGTTTGTGTTCATTATGAATGAGTTATTACCCACTTTAAGTAGACTGTAGAGTGTACAGCTTTACCACAGTAGACTTGACAAAACAGTAAACCGACTTTATACAAGCGCAACCATTAGCGCTATTACCTGGGCAGAGTGATAAGTCTGGTAAAAATGTACTTAGGAATAGAGTTATCGAAAATTGCATAAAATATTTTTCTTGAATACTCTTTTGAAAGATTAAGTTATAATTTTCAGCCAGTTCTGTCGGCCTATTTTTTTTTTGTCGGCCATAAAAGAAAAACAATCGAATGCATTTTCGCAAACCTGGAAAAAATTTAATTTCGTGTGTTGATTTATCATTATTTTTTGCGTAATAAAATATCACGGAAGCGAAACAAAAACTTGACAAATATTGTGGGGACTCCGCTCCGTTAATTAGAATGTGGAATTCACAAGTGGTTTACTGATTTTCGTTGTTGTCGTACAAGCACAAGTGATGCTGAAGATCCAAGACGCCCAGTTTAGGACACGACTCCAGAGATGATCACCAAAATCCACGACATAGTATTGAATGACCGAAGAGTAAAAGTGAGTGAGATAATTGAGATCGTAGGCATCTCAGTCGAACGTGTGCGCAATACACCTACATTTAGATAGGGAGAAGCTCTCCGCGCGATGGGTGCCGCGTTTACTCACGGTGGATCAAAAACGCATACGCACACCTGCGCAGTCGCAATGGCCAAATTCCATGAGTTACGCTACGAGTTGCTTTCTCACCCACCATATTCGCCAGATTTAGCCCCCTTTAGCGACTATTTTCTGTTCCCGAATTTGAAAAAATGGCTAGGTGGGAAAAGATTTAGCTCCAATGAAGAGATCATGCACGAAACTAATGCCTATTTTGTAAAAAAATCGTAGATTTATCGTAATCGTAATATTTTGCATTGTGTAAAAAAAATCTTTGTTCAAATCTCTGTATATGAAAGGGATCGAAAAGCTGGAGAAACGTTGGATGAAGTGTATTGAGCTATGGGAAGACTATGTCGAAAAATAAATAATAACTTTTACAAATTTTTTATTCCTTGTTTAATTTTTACCAGACTTATCACTCTGCCCTCGTATGAGAGGCCTTTTTAATTTTAGGGTCTTAAGTACTGGACTGTTCGCTCTGTCTCTATATAAATGCTCAGTTTAACTGTGGCTTTAATATTGAAGTTGAAAGTAGATTTCTATCATACCCTTTTTTAGAATCTTCTTTTTTCTATGCCTTCTCACACTTGCCTAAACAATACCTTTACCAACTTCCTGCACTTGCCTCTTAGATGGTTAGGTCTTTTATAAATTAGTTCTGTGATCGGCTTTGTTTGATCAAAAACTGATTTTGTGTTATTTTGTATTATTTCTATATAATCCGTTATGATTTTCAGTGTTAGAATTATGTTTACAATGAATTCCGCAAAGTTATTTACTTATCCAAAATACTTTCGAAAAAATAGATTTTTTTATGGAAATTCTTATGTTAGAATGTCATTCTTTCTTAATTTGTTTATAGATGTAGTTATAAAATACATGTTGTTGAGCATGTTGTGTTATTTCTTCTTTCTTCCCTTTATTATTCTCCACCACTATACTTAATTGTAAAATAAATGTTGTTGAGTATTTTATGTTGTTTCTTCATTCTTTAATTTACTCTTTTCCTTTTCTGTTTCTCCACTACTATAGAGATTAGTTGTAAAATAAATTTTGTTTAGTGTTTCGTGTTGTTTCTTCTGTCTTCCATTTACTCTTTTTCTTTCCTCCTTCACTAGGTACCAGGTACTTCTTTCGTCCTTTACACACCGACATATTTATTAGTTGTAAAATAAATGTTGCTGAGCATTTTGTGTTATTTCTTCTTTCTTCCCTTTGATTTTTTTCCTTTCTCCTTCTCCACTGCTAATAGATGTAAATAGTTGTAAAATAAATATTGTTGAGTATTTTGTATTGTCTTCCCTTTACTCTTTTTCCTTTCTCCTTCTCCACTACTACAAAGAATTTGATACCTAACTCTGTAAATATAACATGGGTCTTAATAAATAAATAATTCAAAATTTAGTGAATTCATCATCATCATCAGCATATACATGGTGCAACAAATCACCGTAGTAATATTCAAAGTGGTGGTTTACAGTTTAGACCATCAAACTGAACAACTACCACTATGGAGCCCAAATCGAGAAACTAAAAGAAAATCAGCTGTTTCATACAAAACTACAGTATGGGCTATCTTAGCTATCTATAGCTATACTTTTTATTTTTTCGACGTTGCTTCCATAATGAAAGTACTTAGTTCAGTTCGATGATCTTAACTGCTTTCGTGGTCTAACTGCCTCCGTGGTCTAATGGTTAAGAGCACTGGGCTCTTGACACGGAGGCCGTGGGTTCGATTCCCACGAGGGACACCGAGTGATATGTCACTTTTTGCGTTTTTCCTCATTTGGTTAGAACATTGCAAGCTGAATCCACCTGATTGCCTGAAAAGAAATATGATTCCGTGCTTCGGATGGCACGTTGAGCCTTTGGTCCCGGCTACTATGTTTGGTGGTAGTAATCGTTATAGGTACTTAAAAATCTCGGCAGAGGCCGTAAGGCGGTCTGAAAAAACTTTAACACCAGGGCAGACCACGCGATAAGATCTAAACCACTCTTTTGAATATTAAGTAGGGTGCTTTGTTACGCCTTGTATTGAAGTTGAGAAGAAGCAGGTCTTAATCCTCGTGAACTCAACGCAGATATTTGATTATAATACATAATAGTGTGACGGGATTGTTGAAATTAAAACTGTATCTTCCATAATTTGTTTATATTCAGTATTACAATAATTTCGCTGTCACATGTGTCGCCGAGTGCGTACGGAAACAGTCTGCCCTCGGGTCGGGCTAAGGGCCCGCCCGCTAGAATGCATCTTGAGATATTTTAAATACAATATACTAATAACTTTGTTACAATAGGTACGTTATACAAAAATAGATGGATAGATGTGAGTAGGTATAATATTATAGACGTGTGGTGGTTGTGAATGAAGCGCTTGTAACAATAGTGTCAAAATTATTTATATAAGGTCTAACAAAATTAGGTGAAACTATTTTAAGGCGGTGATCAGACCATCAAACTGAACAACTTCCTCTATGGGACCAATATCGAAATCGCGAAAAAAAAATCAGCTCTTCCATACAAACCTATTCGACCTAAATGTATGGGACAGCAGATTTTTTTTTTCGCGATTTCAATATTAGTCCCATAGAGAAAGTTGTTCAGTTTGATGGTCTGATCATCCCCTTAAAATAGTTTCACCTAATTTTGTTAGAACTTATATAGCTCGTCGATAAAGCGAAGGGTGTAGGTACAGTTTAGATGCTAACCTAGGCTTAGCATGCCGCATACGGCGAAGCTTTCTCTCAAAGAGCCTGTCAACGAATGTGAGAGTAAGTAACAAAGGTGTAATAAATCGTGATCGTGCGCAGCACGCTAAGAAGGTTAGCTGCTAAGATCATCTTGAATTTTCTTCGGTATTAAAGTATTTGATCAATTACGAACGTGGTCATTTACGAAATCTCAGATATCCAAGCTCCAGGTTTGCCAAAGAGCAATGAAGCGCAGCAAATTAGGTGTCAGAAGGATAAACCAGAAACAACACTCTGCGCTCCAAGACCCACATAGCTGATGCAGGTGTTAAGGCCGCCAAACTGAAGTGGGACTGCGCCGGACATGTTTGTCGCATGCATACCGAGCGATGGGCAACGATCGCGACCCAATGGGAGCCCGACGAAGGAAGCCGGGGCCGGGGCAAACCAATTAAGAGATGGCGTGACGACCTGGATGCCCACGAAGCGAAATGGTAACTGATGGCGCAGGATAGGGAAGGCTGGAAAAACTTGGGAGAAACTTTTGCCCAACAATGGGACAAAATAGGTTAACAAAACATTTTTGTACATTATCAAATAGATAGTGCCTATGGTAAACTAATTTAAGCCTATGTGCTCTCACACGCCAAAAAAACAACATACATGATGCATGTAGGTAGGTTAAAGGTATGTAAGATCGGATACATGAAAAATTTCGAGAATGTGTGAGTGTTTTGTATTTTTTAGGGTAGGTCCCCCACAGCGACCGACGACCTGGTGAAGGTGGTGGACGTTGGATGAGGGCAGTGCAGGACCGATCGTTGTGGCGATCCTTGGGGGAGGCCTATGTCCAGCAGTGGACGTCCATCGAGTATCATCATCACTAGATGATATAACGTTAATCGTCGCTACGAATAAGGCTACGATGTATTGGTAGGTTGCAGTGCTGCCACCTTAGCGTTTTCGGCGCTAGATCTAGCGCATTTTTTGTGTGCTTAGCGCCGCTTCTCAGAATTTAGCGCCTAGCGGAGAATCTAGCGCTTTTTTAACTTTCAATAAAGCAACATTATTTGTGTTTGAATATGCTATATTTTGTGTTTCTTTTAATGAAAGATTATAAATATTGCTGTCAAAACATGTCCATAGAGTGGCAAAGTTCGGGAGATTCAAATACGAACGCTTATCTGAAGTCAGGCACGTACCCAGGGATACGTGGGGGATAGGTGGGATTTATCCCCCCCACTCCCAATCCGAATATTTGTATAGAAAAGTTAATAAAGCACTATCTTCCAAGAGTGTCTTTACGCTTTAAAACTTTTCCATAGTTAATACCATACCTACTCTTTCTTAATACTGTGCCTACCAAGTGCCTACACGCAATCTTGCCAAGACTCGAATACTCGATGTTGTCATTCGTCATGTCCGCCATCTTTTCCTAGCTGAAGTAACAATGGGCGCACACGAGCCTTCAGTCGAGGACTGCTCCAACGAGGAGGTGTACCTGACGTGCGGGTGGTGCGAGCCCAGCTGCTGGGACCCTCGCCCCGAGTGCCCTCCAGGGGTCTGCACCAGGGGCTGCCTCTGCCGGCCACCGCTGTTACGGCATCACAGTGGACGCTGCGTGGAAGATAGACATTGTGCTCCGCGTATGTATCTACATTCTACACAAAGTTTTACTGAATTAATGCCAACTGCCTCCGCGTTCTAATGGTGACATATCATTTTGTGCGTTTTCCCAGTTAGTTAGGACATTGCAGGATGATTCCGTGCTTCGGATGGCAAGTTTAGCCGTTGGTCCCGGCTACTATCTCTGGTGGTAGTAGTCGTTACAAAAAAACCACGTCAGAGGCCGTAAAGCCGTCTGAAAAACTCTTACACCAGGGCTCTGCCCACACAATAAGAAGACTGAATTAATAAACTCTTTCTGGATTTCAGTTTGGTTAGCCGAGTCGGGATACCAAGTCAGAGATATTATTCCAAATAAACGGATACAAATACCTGCGGAATACTGCCTAGCAACCAACCACTGACTCCTCTTATTATGTGGGCAGAGCCCTGATGTAAGAATTTTTTCAGATCGCCTTACGGCCACTGACGTGGTGCTTATGTAACAACTACTACCACCAGAGATAGTAGCCGGGACCAACGGCTTAACGTGCCATTCGAAGCACGGAATCATCTTTCTTTTCAGACAATCTGGTGATTCAGCCTGCAATGTCCTAACCAACTCGGGGAAAACGCACAAAGTGACATATCACTAGGTGTCCCGCGTGGGAATCGAACCCACGACCTCCGTGTTGAGAGCCCTATGCTCTTAACCATTAGACCACGGAGGCAGTACCGATATGTGCGAGCATGACCAAATTTTGTCATGCGTAGCATGCTAACGCGTAGGTCGGGTAGGTACTAGGTACCTACTGGTCCTGTAATTTAAGAAAGGATACAGATTACTCAGGGTATTTACCTTTATAACATAACATAATATATATCTATGTTGCATAGATATATATTATTTATTTGCACACCAAGAATAGACAAATACAATTTATAACACATTGTGAACCAATTTCTCAAAAACCTTTGACATCATTGTATTTGACGGGACTGTAACTTTCGACATCCAATCTTGTGTACCGGAGTGATATTTATAACAAGAATGAGAAGGGTACAAAGGGCGGTCTTATCACTAAAAGCTGTTTTTCCAGACTACCGTTGGATGGCAGAACAATTTAAAGAGGCAAATGCTATGGCGTTGCACTAGTAGGTATCTGAAAATACTTGTTTCTTCCGAAAACAAGACGAATTCTATACTGATATTCGGACAAAATGCTATAAGTATTTAGGTATAACTAGGTACTTCGCCAATATGCTAGAACTAACTAGTTACTGAACCTTTATTTTATAGAGGGACGAGCGTTAACCCGCGACTTCGTCCGCACAAATTATATACCAGATTTTAAGTCAGATCATAACCTATCAAACAAAAAAAGTTTCATCAAAATCGGTTCTGTAGTTTTTGCGTAATGCTCGTTCAAACAAAGAAACACACAAAAAAACAAACAAACAGACAGACAAAAAATCCAAAAATTGATGATATGGAATCAGGGATACCTAAAAACCATATCGTAACTTTTTTTTGTTAATATCTTCAATGTACAGACAAGCTTCCTGCTACAGTTTTATAATAGTTTAGATATATAGGGTTACTAAGGTATTCCTTTTTGTCCCAAAAATAGACGAATTCTAGAAGAACGAACCCGCGGACAACTGCTGCAGTACTTAGTTACTTTCAGACCTCCCTGAAAACAATTATGGTCATATTTTATGTATACGTCTGTTATCCCACTCAGACCTTTTAAGGTATCCAAGCCTTTAAAACAAACAATCACTGTTAGCCCAGTCATTTTACGGTTTGAGCCGGAACTAATTAATAATTGATTTTTTTTCGGTATAGTAGAGCCAATTTGAGCTTAGAGATCTAACAAAAAAATTAAAAAAAAAAACCGTTAGCAACAATAACAAATTTAAAATTTAGCTATTATCTCGATATTAAAAACCTGATGTTAATTTTTTTTTGCACATATTTAAGGCATTACCATTATACATACTTCAAACATGGTGTAAATATTTTTGTCTACTTAGAAGGTTTTGAAAAATACATTTGTATTTTCTAATAAAAACGTATTTTTTTATGTCTGTGCCTATTTTATTGCTCAAAAATAATGTATATTGTTAAATCTTATTCAAATGTGTGCACTTGTATTAATATTATTAATTTAAAAGCCTCCTGGGACTCACAACTTTGATTTCTATGTTGCGTTGTGACATTTTTTTAAATATGTTTTCATATAGTCTTTTTGTCACTAAATGGTGCTGGTTACAGTTTAAAAGTCCAATTACTAATTACTTCCCACCTCTCCTAACAAAACTCCGTAAAATGACTGGGCTATGTATAAAGAATGACAGGACGATATCGAAGGCCATTTTCATTCCCAACAGCAATCTCTCTATGTCAAATTGTTGGCAAGATAATGTGGGTGTATTTGCTTATCTCTGACAGACCATAAACTTAAGACTTGCCCAGGCGCATAGCTGCATCCATAATGTCCTTATAGGGGTTGATTATCATTTGGGCCAACGTCTGACTTTGAACTTTAACGACATCTGAGATCTACTTTTGTTAAATTGATTTAAGGGCCTATGTCGAAAAATAATTGAAGCGAAATGGGCGTGTGATAGCTTATATTACTGCCTGATGCGAGAGAAAGAGATGGGGCGGCGCCCGCGCCTGAAATGACGCAAGCGTAAAACAAACTTTATTTAATTGTGATTGTACTATTTATATAAGTTCAATTCAATTGATGAATTCTGCTCTAATCAAAATTTATATAAAATATCAATCTCTTTTTTTTAAATCAAGTCTCGTGTTTCTATTATTCACCGTTTAGCAGTTCCACGCGGTTATCGATGAAGACGGAGGCTACTTTGGTTTGTTTTTCTATCGAGAAAATGTGTCTTAATCGTGTTTTGGCTCTAATCAAAACTTCAATTATATGTTCAATTTACACATATCCGCTAATCATACTCCTACTGTTAGTACTTCATGATATTCGCTCATCCGCAGAAACAATGACATAACTGCAAAAAAAGTAAAATTTGAGTTAACAACGTCAGAATATTTTTAAAAATTTTAAATAAACGTTTTGATTTAAAGTCATATTCTTGGATTGAACGTTATTTAAAACTTAAACGAGTTTCCTGTAAACGTTATTTAAAACTTTAAACGCGTTACCTGTAAATTTTTGATTTTGCAGTTGTGTCTTTGTTTCTGCGGATCAGCGAATTATATGACGCTTTGATGAGTCCTATTTTTTTCACATAGCTCTTAAGCACGTAGAGTAAGTGAATCAATTAGGAAAGGTGTCAGAAATGTAGGTTGGTACGTATGGTATGACCATAATTTCCCTATGGTTGAGATACCTCTTCATATCACCTACCTTGATACCTACTTATGTACTTCAACACATTATTAACCAAGTGCGATTCTACAGGACACAAGTACTATTTCGGATTTCGTAGTAATAAGTATTAAAAATTCTCCCTCTCCCAAAAGTCCCTGCGAGATCGAATCAGAAATGAAGAGATCCGCAGAAAAACCAGAGTACCTGACGTAGCCCAATGAATTGCTAAACTAAAGTGGCAGTGGGTGGGGCATATTGCTCGCAGAACCGATGCGATGGCCGAAGGGGCCGAAAAGTCCTCGAGTGGCGACCGCGTACCGGAAAGGCGCAGCGTGGTACACGGTGCACCGACGACCTGGTGAAGGCGGCGGGAACCTGTTGGATGAGGGCAGCGCAAGACCGGTCGTTATGGAGATCCTTGGGGGAGGCCTATGTCCAGAAGTGGACGTCATCGGCATCGCCATCGGCTGAGATGATGATGAATTACTTCCCTACTTATTGTCTTTACACAGTTATTGAACACCAAGGATTTTAGCTGCCTATAAGAATCTATTAAGGTGTAGGTACCTAAATACCTACATACTGCTAGGCCTGTCTCACTCCACAGCTCAGGTACGCTTGACAGCCGGACCCCACCGAGCGGGTGAATGGTCGCTCATTGACATAAGGTGCATTTTAGTTTTTTATAACCGACTTCAAAAAAGGAGAAGGTTTCTCAATTCGACCGTGTATATAATTTTTTTTGTGATTGCGGATTACTTCGTCGTTTATGAACCGATTTTGATAAATCTGTTTTTGTTGGAAAGAAGATATTCCAAGGGTGGTACCATGATAAGGAAACCAGGATCTGATGATGGCATCCTAGAGAAATCGAGGGGAACCTTTGAAAATCGTTCACTACTATTAAATTGAACTAATGAAATCACCACTGAAAATTGTGAAATAAATAAAATTTTAACAAAAAATTAAAACCGCCATCAAAAAAACTAAATAGTTAAAAAATAATATTGCAGCCGATGACTTTTTCGTTCGCATCATAAGAACATTAATTTGTTTTATAGAAGTCGGTGTCAAGCCAAGCCAAAAAACTAATGCAAGCGCTGTCATGAATCGCACCGGTAGCGAAAAATCGGGTTGAGTGAACTATCTGTTACGGTATTAACTATGGTAGTAGGTAACTATTAGATCTGTACTGATGAAATCATCGTGATAAAGTCCTATGTCCCATTGACTCTACAAACGCTAACCTTGATTCACCAATAATAAATTTTCATGATCTTTTCAGAAAAATGCTCAGATCCCGGTGAAGAATTTGTCTGCAGATATGGTTGTGAAGCTCGGTGTGACAACCGCAAGTGTCCATCTCGGCCTCAGCGTTGCGTTCTCGGCTGTCACTGCAAGCTCGGCCTCCTTCGCGACGCCGACTTCAAATGCGTCACTCCAGAAAAATGCTCTCCAAGATTTCACGTAATCAAAAATACCCCTCCACCTACCACCCCTCTACCCACCCCAGTCAACATTCTCAATAATTCTTTTACTCAAAAGCCAAATATCTTCAAATTTGATGATATGGATTCATACATGCAAATGTTTGGAGAACAGTTATTACCTAATATGAAAGGTTTACCGATAAGCCAACCGCAGACGAAAATTATTGATATAGATTTAGGTTCGAAGACATTTTTCGATACAGTAGGTTTCATACCTAAGTTGTTGCATGACTTAGCTTTAGGTATTGCGTCTTCAGTTCAGGACCTTGACGGAAGGATTCAAATTGATGCAGTTCCTTCTGAGATGAAAAGGGGAGATAATGCTGTCAATGTTTCACCCCATAAAGTTAGGCACGCCGTTGCTGATGTTTTACAAATCCAAGATAAGGATGAAAGTGTTGAATCGACTGCTTCTAAACCAGTTGAAGTAGAAGTTAATGCTAATCCTTCAGGTATATTAAATTTACCATTATCCTCTTCCGAGGAGGCAGATCAGTTTGAAGAATCAAAACCACCTGTAATTGATATAACTGATATCGTTCGTAAATCTTTGAAGAATACTGCACTTGCCACTGGCCACGATAAACCTACACAAATGAATGATGTATTGTAGTATGGTACCTAGTTTTACTTACCTATAAGTAGGTACTTACCTATATGCCTTGATAGTCATAAGGTATACCTATATCTATACTTAGATCCTAACTACCATAGTGACTACAATTATTTATTTTATTTAATAAAAGTTCCCCATATAAGTACAGAGTCTTTTATTGGAATTATTAATAGCTAAAAAATCTAAATAAATATAAATAAATGTAAATTAACTCCAATGACGTTCTATACCTATTTCATTTAGTAACTCGAACAAAACTTATAAAATAAGTAAATCAACTATTAGGTCCGCCACATACGGTACGGAATATTAACCTGGAGTGCTATTTTTGAATCTCATACGTTGAACTCCGCAATTGAAAATGTATGAAGATACCTACGCATCGTTCTACCGCTGATTTGACTTTCAGAAATAGCGTCCGAGTGCGATTTTTGAAACTCATTCTTTGAACTCAGCAGTTGAAAATTTCAATATTACTATGGAGATACGCATCTTTCTACTGCTGATTTGACTTTAACAAATCGCAATCCTAAAGCATGATTTTTGAAAGTCAAACCAGCAGTAGAAAGGTGCATATCTCCATAGTAAATTTGACATTTTCAACTGCTGAGCTCAGCGAATGAGATTCAAAAATCGCAGTCCTGGAGTGCGAGCTGAGCTGAGCTCAGCAGTTGAAAATGTCAAAATTACTATTGAGATATGCATAATCTACTGCTGATTTGACATTCAAAAATCATACTTCAGGAGTGCAATTTTTGAAAGTGAAATCAGCAGTGGAAAGATGCTTAACTCTCCATAGTAATTTTGACATTTTGTACTGCTGAGTTCAACGTATGAGTTTCAAAAAATAGCACTCCTGGAGTATGATTTTTGAATGTCAAATCAGCAGTAAAAAGATGCATATCTCCATAGTAATATTGACATTTTCAACGGCTGAGTTCAACGCGTGAGTTTCAAAAATCGCACTCCGGATTCGGAATTCAGTGTTATCAACGATAGTTAAAACTAGAGTGCTATTTAAAAATGTCTAAAATAAAGATGTATGAAATGCCAAATAAAATTACAATTGCATTTTTTATTAAAACGAAACGAAACAAACAATTTCTATACAAAATAATTATTATCATATCAGGTCATGACGTTACGATAATGATTTGTGAATTGTATTTCAATGGGTGCCGTCTATCTGGCATAACTTTCATTGTCCGAAACATATGTAGCATAACATACTTGGCATAATTGTTCTTGGACGAATATTAACAATGCAGAAAGCTTTATTTGGTATAACAACTAAGTGGCAGAATATTAATTTATGCGAATTTAATATGGCATACTACTACCATAATCGAATTTAATATTGAATAATTTTGCATAGCATAATGATCATGTGGCATTATTTCGCTCAGCATAATGATCATGTGGCATTAGGGCAGTGGATGGAAGCTGCGTTGGCATGCTGCATGCTTGCTTGCCTTGCATGCTGCATTCTTGCTTGCATGCTGCATGCTTGCTTGCTTTCAGGATGCGTGCCTGCATAGTTCATGCTTGTTTGCTTGCTGGATGCGTGCATGCATGCTTGCTTGTGTGCATGATTGCTTGCTTGCTTGTCTGCATGTTGGGGGGAGCAGGGGGGCTGGGCCCCCCGCTCGGGGGGTGCGGGGAGCGGAAGCCCCCTGCCTGAGAAAAACAAATTGGTGCTTGTAAAATTCTAGGTTAGGTTAGTTTAGAACATGTATAACACTAAGCGGAGCATGCTTGCTTGCATGCTGCATGCTTGCTTGCATGTTGCACGCTAGCTTGCATGCTGCATGCTTGCTTGCATGCTGCATGCTAGTTGCTTCGGGCGCAGAAAGGTACCTAGCTTCAAAACTGTAGGTTAGGTTAGGCTAGATGGTAGATTTTAGTTTGTATCATTGTTTGTACAATTACACGAACTAGCATCTTTACTAAGAAAACGGGCACAGGTAAACCAACTTACGTGAACAATTATAACTAGAGGACCGCGGCGAACTTCGTACCGCCTTAGAATCTTCCCGACACACACTTGGCCATTTTTTTAGCCTATTTTCATCACTTCTAATACCTTCAAGAATATGTGTACAAAATTTCATGATAGTTTTTGAGTGAAAGCGTAACAAACCAACTTACTTTCGCATTTAAAATATTAAGGGACAGACTAGGTACTACTGTAGTTGTTTATCCCATTTATGATGCCTTAGTAATTTATGCATATAGTGATCATATGCATTACAAAATTATGCGACAATAGTGAGAGCCGTAACAATACTCTGCGAAAAGGCAATAATGCCATACAATACTTCTGAAAATAAACTTAATGCAATTCAACTGATCTGCCATAGAAGACTATGCGTTATGAATGGATGCCAAACAAAGTATGCCAAGTGAAGTTATGCCACTAGTCATGTATGCCTATAGTGATCAATGATCATGCATTAGAAAATTCTGCGAAAAAAAGTTATGCGATAACAGGGTAAACCTATTTCAATATTATGCAACTATATATTTAAGACTATAGTTTTTTTTTAATTGTTTATTGTGTGTAAATTCTATTGTTAGTTCCTTCTTATAATTATTAAAAGTAAAACATAACTAGACTAAAAATATTTATAGGCGACAAAGGTTAAAAAGGAAAAAATAAGAAAGAAAGAACAGATGAAAGATGAACCTATGCTATTCCAGGAGCCCGCCACGATTGGTTTCCGGTCTAAAGGAGCCTAAAATACTGGCGGCGTTACCGCGTTGTATTGCCAGTGCTATGCGTTGGACCAGAAACGAACCGGAGCGGGGGTCGCAGCCCCTATCCCGGAGCCGTCGGCTCAATTCTTTAACAAAGCCCTTTGCCTCTGCACACCAGGGACCGGCTGTCTCCACGGCGAACGGGACAAATATGTGGTCCGCTTCCAAGCAGGAGTATGTGGAGTGCTTCAGGTGCGCCGCGTGTTCGGCAGCTGACCCGGCATAGGAGGCAGCGACCTTTCTGCCAGGGGATAAGGGTTAGGCCATCGGGCCTTCTGCCATCGGTGCGACACAGTCCAGTGGGCTCGCTGACGTTCGGAACGTTGGCTGAAATGAGCGCCCGGCGGATTAGATCATTCAGCGAATGGTGGCGTGAGAATCGTCCCGCGGATTTCCGACAGCTCAGGGCGTGGTGGCCGTTGGCCTGAACGAGAGAGCCACAAACACAGGAGTGTGTTTTAACATTAGACATAATCTGCATACAAAATGGCATGAACCATTATCACACAAGCGTGTGTTGTATGACTGTAAATCTTTAAAAAATGCCACCAAATAGACATCAAAAAATCACTAGTCTCTGAAAGCGGCAACACTCCATTCGCAACTAATTCCGAATCAGGCCCTGTACCCGGACTTTCGATGTTCGATAGATCGCCACTGTTTCGGTCCGCACTTCATTGTAATAGAGTTGACATTGGAACGAAAATGTTCACGAAATTCACGCAAAAGTTCGAATGTGCGGGTATAGGTCGTTTACATAGATTAATATGTATATTGGATAGTCGTTTATTCCGTATCTATGTGGCGGACATTATTATAATAATGGTTCTTCCGTATCGAGTAATAAAAATAAAAAATTCTCCACGGCGGGGAATCGAACCCCGGTCTCCCGCGTGACAGGCGGGGATACTCACCACTATACTACCGAGGATTATAGCAAAAGTTGTGAAATATTTGATCACTAGTCACAGTTAAATTCTGTTCCGTTCAGAAATTTTGTAGAACATAACAATATCAAATTAGGTTATGGCTAGAGACCTCTAGAGACAAATCATAAAAATTCAGTTCGAAATTGCATTCACCAGTTCACCATAGATAGAAAAATGTCATTTTCTGCGTAGGCCATTAAAATCATGCACGTTCTGCTATAAATCCGAAAAAAAATTCTTGTTCAATGCATAGAAAATAACCATGAATAACAGATCTGTGAATGTCAATTTCAATGTTTTAAACGCAACTACTGACTTCTGAACGAAAGAGAAAACGTCACATTGTTTTGTTACCGCAAAAAACAGCTCAAAAAAAATCTAATTTTCTTTAAAAATGTACCATAAAAAGTGACGAAAGTTCGTGAAAATGAGTGAAAAACTTAAAGAGCTTCGAGAAAGATCTCAAAAAAGAAAAAAGCTCTTGGCGCAAACGGTAAATGGTCAATTTATAACCTATCATGAGTTTGTATCCTCTATTTCTTCAAAAGCTTTATTTAACTGGATAGCCGCCAGAGTACGTTGTATATTTACATGCAATGTTGTACATAATCTAATAAAACTAGCCGTCCTTTTAGTTTTTTTCCGTACTCTCATGCTTTTTTTTAAATATCTTTGAAACATTATTCGGTCAGAGTGTCATCTTATATTCCCGTGTGATGTCCATCCAGTACAGCCCAGGCTTATGCAACTCTCTAACTTCTTCTTCTTTTCGTGTGGGCAGAGCCCTGGTTTTTTCAGACCGACTCTGACACGGTTTTTATGTAACGACTACTACCACCAGAGATAGTAGCCGAGACCAAAGGCTTAACGTGTCATCCGAAGCACGGAATCTTTCTTTTCAGACAATCAGGTGATTCAGCCTGCAATGTCCTAACCAACTGGGGAAAAATGCACAAAGTGACATCACTGGGTGTCCCCCGTGGGAATCAAACCCAAGACCTCCGTGTCGAGAGCCCAATGCTCTTAACCATTAGACCACGGAGGCAGTTAACCACTCTCTGACAAAAAAAAATGTAATATGAAACATGCACCGCAGCCATTTAATTTCTTTGAACTGTTGCACACATTTCATACATTCTGGATCATCAGTCACAACCAGTTTTTAGTATGGAAGTCCCGACTCTTATAACATAGTGAGTTACATTCTCTTTCACAGTACAGTCAGTTTCAGAGAAACCTAATCCCTCTATCTAAATCATACATGAAATTTTTTTCTAGGCATAATGTCAGTGTAACCGCATAAAGGATAGCGATAGTCATAAAATCCTATACAATTTATATGAAGTGACTCCAGCGTCAGACAGCCGTCGTAGTACAAAAAAGTGGTTACGTTGATAAGACCTCTTCAAAAGTGTCAGCAATTAAGAAGGCTGTATGTTAATAATTACAGCTAGGAGTATCGAGTGTAAGCGAGCTGCGGCATGCTCTGGGAGCAACCCAGGACGTTCCACCCAAAAAGCAGGCGGTGGTGGATATAAACAATGACGGTAGTGACAAGCCAATGACCAAGGAACAGCCCGACGGACTTGTTTATACTGATTCTTCTACGTTTTTGAAGGTAATTAATGGTTGTGACATAACACCATCATTAAGGGTCTTGCTTAATCATTACTGAATATTCTTGATAGGTTATCTGACAGATTTTGTAATTATTTATATAAAATATGCTACACGATCTGTCTCATAAGCTAGGTATTAATAACTTATTCAGAAGTGGTGAAAGTCAGACTAAGGTGCTGTTTCACCACTTCTGGATAAGTTATTAATGATTAAATAAAATAAATAAATAATGCTCACAGGCACATACATTGTAATGATCCCAAGCAAGCACTATAGGCTGTTTATTATGGAAACCATACAACAACGGCACAAACATATAAACATCCATGACCGCACCGGGATTCGAACCCAGGACCCTGGTTTGGCAGTCCGGCGTGGTAACCATTACACCAACCGGGTCGTCAAATTAATTAAGGTGATTGAATGAATTAAGGTGATTTAAGTGGGAAGAACTTTGTCTGCACAAAGTATATAGGTACCAGATTATAAGTCAAATCATAAGCTTTCAAAAGCAGAATTTCATCAAAATGGGTCTGAACCCATTTTGTTTATTTGAGCATCACAAAAAAACTACTGATAGTTTTTTGTAATGCTCAAATAAACAGACAGATATGTATTCTAAAAATGGTTGATTTGGAGTCAGAAACACCTAAAAACCATATTGTAATCTATTTCTTGTAAATATCTTCAATGATCCTGTTACCTTTGACAAGAAAATAAAAAGTTTCTTTTCAACACCTAAACCAATTTGATAAGAAAAACCATAAAATGCCACTAAAAGCCTTTCTCTTATGTTTTCAGGGAACCCAATCGTCAAACCCCCACAATGATTACTGCCAGCACTTCGTGGACACGGGCCAGAGACCGCAGAACTTCATCAGAGACGTTGGCCTGGCCGACAGGTTCGAGGAGTACCCCAAGCTACGGGAGCTGATCAAGTTGAAGGACGATCTGATCTCACAGACTGCCACACCGCCTATGTACTTGAAATGTGATTTGAAGGTAAAATTAGTTATCAGTGCAGAATATACATTTTTTTTTTGTTGCTTGTTCCCGAATTCGGCGGGCAGGTATGAAGATATGTATGGATGTGAACGAGGCGGGAGAGGTATATGTAAGGATCGTAGAAAATGATCAACGCGCACCTTGATCTCTATCTTCACCTCAGGGATCTTTTCTTTTTATTTATTCTTTCTTTTCTTTGGAGGCGTGAGGTTTTAAATAAAAAGATAACAAAAAAAACGTAAAGAATTATTAAAATTATAGTTTAGTTTATTTTAGTAATAGCTTACAAAAACAAGCGAAAATTATTGTTTGACTTGAGGGACCACTATTTATTGTTAACATCAGTGTTATCATAACCTCTTTAGCCAGCAATGTATAACATTGACCTTGTCCGCTGCACAGACATTCGACCTCAAGGACATGGGCAACAAGTTCGACGTGATCCTAGTGGAGCCTCCGCTGGGATCCGGCTGGCGCTGGCAGGACGTACTGGCGCTGGACCTGCAGCAGATCGCGCAGGCTAGGTCGTTCATATTCCTGTGGTGCGGCAGCTCTGAGGGTATGTTGTAATGGACATGACACAAGTTCGACGTGATCCTACCGGAGCCTCCACTGGGGCTGGGCCTGCAGCATCTAAAGGTATGTGTTGTAATGGACATGGCAACACAAGTTGGACATGATCCTGGTGGAGCCCCGGCTGGTGCTGGCAGGACGTGCTGGCGCTGGATCTGCAGCAGATCGCGCAGGTCAGGTCGTTCGTGGTGCGGCAGCAGTCTTTTAAGTCCTACCACAGTACAGGATTTTTAGTTGCGGAAGTTTTAACCATGCATTCTTATTCTAACTCACTATGGATAGAAATCACTTAAAATCAGCTGTTTCATATAAAACTGTAGCCCTGCCCCGCTCCGCCCTCCTTGCGCGAGCCCGACACACTTGGCCGGTTTTTATTATTTGTTGTTTTAAATAACACCAACTTTGACTCTTGTATGTTTTGCCGTTTTTACCGATAAAGCAAAACAAAAATATTTTTCTTTCAAAACCATGTTTCATGTACAGTCACCATCAGATATATCATACCAAACAAGGTGTTCAAATATTTCTAAGCAGTTCTAATTTTCAATAATTTCTTTACATATGACCAATCAAAAACATCCGAACGCCCAGAACATCAAATAGATCAACGCAGGTGATCATAAACATCTGAGCAGTGTAGGAAAAAAGACCTTAATCCATTGTTATACATTTCAATTTTAAATGACATTGTAAAGAAATTATTGAAAATAAGGCCTCATTTACGGAGACGCGGGGCGTCGCGCGTCGCGTTGGGCGGCGCTAGGCGCGGGCAATAAATCTATGACAATTTGACGCGTGAGACAACGCTACTCCGTAAACGCACTTATACAACGCCATATGTTTGAATTTAGTGCGGGCCGCGCCGCTCAACGCGACGCAAGACGCCCCTCGTCTCCGTAAATGAGACCTTAGCGTTTCAGATATTTATGACAAAATACACGTTTAGATATAATTGTTTACATTTACTGTAAGGAATTTATTGAAAATTAGCATTGTTCAGAAATATTTGAACACCTTGTATGCTACGATATATCTGATGGTGACTGTACGGGGACACCCCAAAATATTGTGCTTTTATTTTTTTATTATTTGTCAGCGAATCTGCCGTAATGACGGTTATTCTGTGAAAATTTTAACCTTCTAGCTTTTACTGTTCATAATGTACAGCCCTTTATGGGTAGAACAGACTGACGGACAGACAGCGAAAGCGTAGGCTTAGTTATAGGGTTGGCACCCTTTGCTTTGGATAAGGACCTAAAAAGACGCAATGTTTTTACAAACCACAGTCAATATTACCACTACAATAATAATTTTCTTTTTTTATTTTACACATTAATTAAATTACCTATACTCTTTTCAGGACTCGACATGGGTAGAGAATGTCTAAAAAAGTGGGGATTCCGTCGCTGCGAGGACATCTGCTGGATCAAGACCAACATCAAGAACCCGGGTCATTCCAAGAACTTGGAGCACAACGCCGTATTCCAACGCACCAAGGAGCATTGTCTCATGGGCATCAAAGGGACGGTCCGGAGATCGGTCGACGGTGACTTCATACATGCGAACGTTGATATCGATCTGATCATATCTGAAGATCCTGAGTTCGGAAGCTCCGAGAAGCCGATCGAGATATTTCATATTATGGAGCACTTTTGTTTGGGAAGGAGAAGGTATGTTTGCTTTAAGTGTTTTGAGCATGGTTTCTTAGAATACACGCCTCAATTCTTCGTGTGTGTGTTGTATGAGACGAATAAGAGATAAGGTTTCTTACATGGGTGTATCATGTAGAAGTTTTACATATGCAATGCAACTTTTCTCTCTTTTCAAGTGGGCAAGAGCCCTGGTGTCAGCCTTGACATGGTTCTTATATGTAACGACTACCACCATAAACAGTAGCCAAGACCAACAGCTTAACGTGCCCTCCGGTGATTCAGCCTGCAATGTCCTAACCAACTGGGGATAAACGCATATCACGATTCACGAGGTGACCCCCGTAGGAATCGAACCCACGACCTCCGTGTTGAGAGCCCAATGCTCTTAACCATTTGACTACGGAGGCGGTTATGGTATGCAATGCAACAGTCAGTCAAATCAGCGGACACCTATAATTGGCTTTCTGTTAGCCATCCATATTTGTATCGTGTGAACAGCAGTGGTCTTCCAAAGAAAATAAAATAAATGGTAATCCAGCAGACAGCAGTGTCGTTTTGTTCTAGGTCTGAATTGCTTCCATGAACATGCTCGAACTTTTTTCTAACGACCCTAAGATTAAGAATAGTTTTAACTTTTAAGAAAAAAGTGGTGGTCCAGTGGCGAGTAACCTTGCCTGCCGTGCAGGAGGCGATGGTTCGATCCCCGTCCATGCCGACTCGAACCCAACGAGATTTGCACAGCACTGGCTTTTCGGTGAAGGAAAACATTGCGATGAAACCTGCATGCTTTCATGTCGATGCATCTATTGTACCGACTGTCCATAAATGGAGACGGGCTCACTCTCCGTCACACTGGACTGAGTTTCGGTACTACTAGTGAATCGTGGATGTTTTAAGTTTTAAGAGGACAGTCCTTGCAGCGCGCCCGAGCGCGCTCCATACAAACGAAGTTTTGTTACTTATACAGGGTGTTAGGGTAAAAAGTTGCATTACTTTAAGGGTGATGAAATGAAAATGAAATGAAATGCCTTTATTTGTTGAATACAGGTGTGGGTAAGATGTTAAAAGCAATGTTGCTTGCTCGCTAAGGCAGGATGCCTTCTGGCGTAACAAAATGTATCATGCATTTATAGAAATGATAATGATTTTAACTAATCCTATAATAACATCATTACTTACTCAAATATAACATTATCATCATCATCATCATCATCAGCCTATATACGTCCCACTGCAGGGCACAGGCCTACCCTCAGGGAGGGTGTATGGGCATTAGTCCACCACGCGTGCCCAATGCGGATTGGTAGACTTCACATACACATCAGAATTACTTCTTTAGCGCGTGCAGGTTTCCTCGCGATGTTTTCCTTCACCGTGAGAGCGTCGGTGGCGCGTTGCGGAGAAGTATGGACACCCAATTATGGGGGTCCGGGTTCGAATCCGCACGGACAACATGCCTACATGGCATGAGTTTTTCTAACTTATGTACGTAATACCGACTGCTCACAAACGGTGAAGGATAACATTATACTAATATCTAATTAACAATCATTGTTATATGGTCAAATATAATTTATACATTAATTACTCAAACATATTAAAATTAATAAAATAAAAACAAAAATATCAAACATAATAAATAAGAATTCATAAAAAAAAAACTAAAATATCAAAAATGTCAAAGATTTCAGAGTTTATCATTTAGGAAGTCCGAGATTTTATAATAGCACTTTTCCATGAAAAAATTGTGTAAACTTTTTTTAAATTTAGGAAAATTGTGTTTTTTTATATTTTCAGGGAGAACATTAAAAACTAACCCATGTTACTGAACAACTTTCCCTAAGAAACCTATAGGAAATTCGTAAAAAAAATTGGGAGACCCTTAAAGTAATGCAAATGTTTACCCTAGTATTTTTGATGTTAACTATGATTTTTTAAACACCATCTTGAAACAAATCAAAATTAGTTTGTATGGAGCACGCTAGAAGGATATACCTCTTAAGAATATCTCTGATCATCAGGGAATATAGTCGTCGTGGCTTATACTTTACCTTTGCTGATCCTCCTCATGTTTTAAACCCTATCTAAATAAATAAAAAATATTAATAAATAATTTTTCTTTCTTAAAACTCACCTTACAGAATCCATCTCTTCGGCCGAGACTCTACAATCCGGCCTGGCTGGGTGACCATCGGCCATGAGCTCACGAACTCTAACTTCAACTCTGAACTCTATTCCTCTTACTTCGCGGAGGGGAGAGAGAGCACCGGCTGTACCGAACGTATAGAGGCCCTGAGGCCTAAGAGTCCCCCTAATACAAGCAAGGGGGCTAGGCCGAGGGGGAGAGGGGGATTTAGAGGCAGGGGGAGAGGGAGGGGCGCCTGTTAAGGTACGAGTGAGAACTGTTCGTAAAGTTGTGGTATACATGGTGTGAAATTAAATGCCTTATACTTGAGGGGGTGCTTCAGACTATAAAATTGAACAAATGTCACTATGGGAGTATTTTCATGTTTCACCGCTTGTAAGTCAGTCTGTACTCCAGGTCGGTCGGTCGGTCGATCGGTAGGTTGTCTATCTTCTTTCTTATCTTGTGGGCAGAGCCCTGGTGTCAAGAGTTTTATCAAACCGCCTTACGGCCTCTATAGGTTGTCTATATAAGGTCTAACAAAATTAGGTGAAACTATTTTAAGGGGATGATCAGACCATCAACCTGAACAACTTTCTCTATCGGATCAATATTGAAATCGCGAAAAAAACATCAGCTGTTCCATACAAACCTACTCGAACTAAATGTATGGGACAGCAGATTTTTTTTCGCGATTTCAATATTGGTCCCATAGAGAAAGTTGTTCAGTTTGATGGTCTGATCATCCCCTTAAAATAGTTTCAGCTGATTTTGTTAGACCTTATATACAATACCTATTTCCAGCTTCCTGCGCGACCCAAACAAATTTATGGATCACCTGATTTTTTTCGCGATTTCAATGTTAGTACCATAGTAAAAGTTGTTCAGTTTGATGGTCTGAAGCACCTACCTTTGCAGAGGGGTCAATTTTATACAAAACCTTGACGCACAATACGCGTAGACGGTGTGGGGACTTGCTACAGATGTCAGCACCCAAAAGTTATAGCAAAGATGCCAACAGATGGCGATACCGTCGCTCTCGGAAATATGCTCCATACATAGACAACGTTCACCGTGAATACGTAACTCGTAACCTATACTACAAATAAGGTTCACAATCGAATGCAAGACATACATCGCGCAAGAGAAATAATCACAGAGATTCGATATATTTATACAAGGTCCAACTAAGAAGGCCGGTCCCCAGGCTTCACACATAGCATGGTGGAAGATCTTCCCTTTTCAATGGAGGAACATTCCCAGTAGCACCTCCGTAACGGTAAGATATAAAGCTTTGAAATTTTTCATACGATATTTTAAAAGCTTTATATCTTCGTAATTATATTATAAATTGCAAATGTTGTTTGTGAGGCGGCAACTAGATTTTCTAAACTATTTTTCCATATATAAAATATTAATTTTATTAATTCCGTCTACGCGTATTGTGCGTCAAACTTTTGTATGGACTGAAACCACCTTAAGTATGTTAATGCATTTAATTTTCACCTGTGTATGGAGGTCATCATTATATTCTTAATATGCGGACGTTTTTAAAAGGGGATGATTAAAACATCAAACTGAACAACTTTCTCTATGAGACTAATAGCGAAATCGCGGAAAAAATTTAGCAGTTCTATACAAAACTGAACTCGTCCCATATGTAAAGCAGATTTTTTTGCTATTTCGTTAATGGTCCCATAGAGAAAGTTGTTTAGTTTGGTGGTCTGATTATTCCCTTATAAAACCGTCGCCATATTAAGAAGGACCCTGTATTTGTTGATGTTGACAAGAGACACAAGGCGAGATCATAACTTAAGGAATTTAAAACATTCGTTTTTAATAAAAACATTTTTTTAACTGACATGTGTACTGCCAATGCGGGCTGGCACATATCTGGGGGAGAGTAGATCTTTTGTTTAATGTTTATTTGATTAATGTCAATCAAAAAGAAAGGTAATGTTTTTAGCGCTGATGTATGTAATAGTATAAGAGATAGAAGTACTTTTTGTTATCATCAGCTGCAAGGCTGATTCAGTATTCATAGGGTGAAGACTTTGACTACTTATATAGGGACTTATTACGCGTGTAATTCTACAAACAAACATTTCTGCCATTTTTTGCGGGGAGCGATGTAACATGAAATCCGCAACTTTGGATTTTATTCCCATAACTTAAGATTCTAATTTTGAACGTTAAAAATCATGAAAAGTAGTCTCGCGTGAACCCCAAACGTTCTAAGTTCGAAATTATTGTTTCGCTATTATAGGCTGTCTCGTTTAGTTATAACGTATAAAGTTGAATGTAAATGCACATGATTAATTGATCTTATACCGTGGCAGAGGGGAAATGCTACCGCAAGGCCAGTCCTTATAATAAATAGTCAAAGGGTGAAGAGCATCTCTTTGATATTGATGGACTAGGTCTGCCTGCATAACTTTAGGTTTACGGTTTAGGAGTTACAGCTGTTGGTCTGGTATTATTTCTAAAAATAAATATGCAGATATTATTGTAATACGCACTGTAGCTATGCGAACAGTACAAAAACTGACATGGTCTGTCAGTCGGTTTAGGAGTTCAAAGGCCGTATCTCCTAAACCGACTGGAGTTATGCAGTTAGACCTGGTCCATCCCCATCACAGAGATGCTCTTCACCCTGTGAATACTGAATCAGCCTTGCAGCTGATGTTAAAAAAAATAAGTCTATCTCTGATACTATAAGTCCGGTCGGCAAAGAATGCTACGCATATCAGAGGTGCGGGTTCCACCTTAGTAAATTTCGGTCGCGCTCCTTCGATCTTAAACAAAGACTAGAAGTTACAGTACGACCTAGCGGAAACCGAGCGGAAAATAATTCCGCTCGGCAATCTTCCTTTTGCGCAGAGCAGGTCCGAGCCCCGACAAAACCCGAAGTCAATTAGTAATAGTGTTGCCGCTCGATAGGCCAAATATCGACTGTCTATCGATGGCTATCGATAGGTGAGAAATAATGTACTCGCTCGATAGGACAATCGATAGTATCGATATCTCTTTTACTGCAATAGTATCGGTAAACAGCAATACTATCGATAGTATCGATAGTTTCGATCGCTGCCATCTAATGATCAATCGATAGTATCGATACCATCGATAGTATTGCTTTCCATTATCGAATAGACTATCGATACAATCGATAGTTTTGCACTATCGATAGTGATAATTATTTCGTAATGGGTAGTGCAATACTATCGAAATAAATATCACTATCGATAGTATCGATACTATCAATTGTCTATTCGTTATTGGAGAGCAATACTATCGATACTTCATTGGTTAGCAGCAATCGTAACTATCGATGCTATCGATACAATCGATAGTTTTGCACTATCGATAGTGATAATTATTTCAATAGTATTGCATTCAGTATGCAGGCATAATGGGTAGTGCAATACTAACGAAATAAATATCACTATCGATAGTATCGATAATATCGATTGTCTATTCGTTATTGGAGAGCAATACTATCGATACTATCAATACTTCATTGGTTAGCAGCGATCGAAACTATCGATGCTGTCGATAATATTGCTGTTTACCAATAGTATTGCATAAAAAGAGATATCGATACTACAGATAGTATTGATACTATCCATTGTACTATCGAGCGGGTACATGATTTTGACGTTCAACAATCGATAGCATTGCTATCGATTTTTCGGCAACGCTAATTAGTAATCAAAGGGTGCAAAGTCGGATAGCAGCGAAAAGGGCGCGAAAAGAAATAAGCCAATAGAGTAAACGAATTGAATGTGGTGCACCCTCATTGGTCAATATAACTTCGCGCGGTAATTTTTGTCAAATGCGCAGGTACATCGGTAAGACTTATAAACCAGGTACTACCTGTAATGTTGTGAAGATCATGTTATGCTCTCCCCAAGATCTGTGCCGGCCTCACTACCATTTTATTTCAATTTTTTTTAAACTACGTATGTAGATGTTCCTAGTGTGTAAGAATTTTGTATGTGTAAATACAAGTATTAAGCTTTTATACCTTATTCCAGGTCTATTATTATATTTGAGAGCGGCTTACTTGACTTCCGTTTCCGAGCGAACATTACCCTAGTAAAACGCCATCTGGTGGACACAATCAGCAGCCAGGCAGTGGGGGGGCACGGCCAATGAAGCCGGTGCCCGCCATTTTATTTTCATTGGCGTTTTGAATTCCTACTGAGCGGACATGTAACGGAAAGCGCTGCCTTCCCGTTACCGCCATTTTTAAATATAAATTTTAAATTTTCTTTTTCTTAATATCGATTTGTTTTTCGATGGTTAAATGATTAATTTGCATAGTTATTGCATTAACAAGTGCCCGTAAATAGTAAAGTGCGTATTTTCGTCGTCGTGTCGTCGGGTCGCAGGAGTGATGGAGTCTTCGAGGGTGGACAAAGACGCGTTTGTTGCAGAAATCTGATAAGTAGACTTCGAGCATATTACTTATAGATTACAATTTCCATTGTTCGTATGGTGTAGTATGCTGAACATTTCCAAAGAATTCTGAATGTATGGCGGTTGCATATTTCTGTGCATGAACCGTTAAATGTTACACTGCAGAGAAAAACATTTCTAAATCGTTTTCGTCTGGTTTAATGAATGTGATTGAGTGGCAATCTATATGTGTGTCGTTAAAGCTAACTAAGATGTTCGTAGTATTATTTTTCCTGTGTTTCTACCCCCGTCCAGGGACGTATTTGTAATGTGTCTATAGGAACAGGTCTGCTGCGGATGAAGCACAGAAGCGAAGACATTCTAGTCTTAATATCCAGGCTTGCGCTGTCCGTGCGTAACGACAGTTCACCAAGCAGGTATCAGGTTAAGGTACGGTAACATAAGTGGCCTGGGGTCGACACTCGACGATTATCCCACCGTTTGGTTACTGTAGTATATAAAGAAGATTAGTAATGTCGTCGCATTGCTATTTTTCTGCCTGTGTAAAGCCGATACTGGACAAGCTACCGACCCGGTACGGCACTCCCTGCCGGTGTTCGCTTAGCTCACTGGTACCATGCGGCGGGCGGTCTCCCCACGCACTACCATTACCACGAAGATCTGCCGTCCACGCTCCTGCTGGCTGCATGATACCGTGATGATCTGCCGCCCACGCTCCTGCTTGCGGCATAATACCGTGACCTGCCGCCTACATTCCTGCTGGCGGCATATTACCGTGATGATCTACTGCACACGCTCGTGCTGGCGGCGTAATACCGTGATGACCTGCTGCCTACATTCCTGCTGGCGGCATAATACCGTGATGATCTACCGCCCACGCTCCTGCTTGCGGCATAATACCGTGACCTGCCGCCTACATTCCTGCTGGCGGCATATTACCGTGATGATCTACTGCACACGCTCGTGCTGGCGGCGTAATACCGTGATGACCTGCTGCCTACATTCCTGCTGGCGGCATAATACCGTGATGACCTGCCGCACACGCTCCTGCTGGCGGCGTACTACCGTGATGACCTGCTGCCTACATTCCTGCTGGCGGCATATTACCGTGATGACTTGCCGCCCACGTGCCTATACTGGGGGCTCAACACCACGACGACCAGCCGACCACGTGCCTACTGCCTGGTGGGTCGGTATCCCGCGTGGCATCTAGCATCGGGAACCAAACACAAGGTAAAAGAATGGAGGGAATTAAGTGTCCCGGTACCTATCGGACATTAATTGCCCCCAATCTCCCATGACATACGCAGAAAGCCATTTCCATAAACTTTTTCTTTTCATGTTCTGTAATGGTCATCAAATTTTATGTCTGAAACTTTCCAGCGTACCGACTGCTACCTGGTCATCGTTTCTAGATGCGCCCGTATCCACGGAGGACTACGTAAATTTGAAATTCCTAATAAGATTAAAGACATTCATGATTTCGCGCAGGAATCGGAAAGCATTATCACGCTGTAATCACCGTTCGTGGTTTTTATTTGGATTCTGTCGTCTAAACGAGTCCCTTTTTTGTTTTTAACAAGCTTTTATTTAAATGTGGTTGTTAAATGTGGGGTACCTACCTGCAATACCCACCTACTAATCTAAATGAGACGATCCTAATTCGAACCTGTTGGGTGGTCCTCTTTGGTAAATATTACATTCAGTGAAAACAAGATTATGCAGAACTTATAAATCAGGATGACGTTCCGGTGCTCGAAATAATATATAAAATATTCATAAGTGCTTAAGGGATCCAGGCTGTCCGTTTAACGAATTTTCACTTATAAAGTTGCAGTACAAAGATCGAAATAAAAATTTACAGAAGGTCACGTAACTCTGTTCTTTCTGGCAATCCAATCCAGAGTTTAGTAACCCTACGTTTGGTAAAGTTCAATTAATTATTGGTGCCTTCTCCAAACACCAACATTTTCTATTTTTGCAAAGGATTCTAATCATTTCAATCGGAGCAGGAGTATCTGATGGTTACACAATACACGTTGGACGAATACCCAAGGTTGTTAATCAATAATTCTATATTTTGGTTTGTAATATCATGCAAGCAGTTTCAGAAAGTCACACATTTTCTGAAGTGCATTCTTTCAAAAATGCATTACTTTATAAATAATATATAATTATATCTACCTACTTTATGTAATAAAATAACTGATAGCTAAGCTATCTTTGTATGTGGCTTGATGCGTCGGTCTGCTATTCTCCCACACAATTTTGTCCCATTAATTTGTTGCAGTATTAGCACCACGTAATAAATAATGAATGCACGTTACACAAAAACTGCAAAGAAGGAAGCTGAAAGATAGCTGCCTATAAGGTGTGTTCTTGGCATATCAATTATACCGCCGAAGGGTTCTATTCTATCCGATATTTCGTCATGCTTCGTATTGTGACTGTCGCTTTCTATATATTTAAATACTTGAAACCTGAACTGAAAAACATATGTGATGAAATCACACATAAATAAAATCCCTTTTACGAGGGTAGTTCATAATTTTTGTGATGTCGTGCCTGCGCGATATGCCTAGGTTTTTGCGAAATGCATTCTTATGACCGTGGCCATGCCGTGACCATGTTTTCCTGGAGGATGTTCCGAATCCAGTCTATACGCTGTACGCTCATAATGTTTCTTATCTGTCATGTGCGTGTTGCGTAAGGTTACAATATTTGAAAAGCCGTTATTATTGTTAATATTTGAAAGACAATGGGTTAAAATCTTATAGGTACTTGAAAAGTTAGTCGTTTTCGTTTTTAATACTAATTCAGTATAAATTAAATAGTACGATTGAGTCTTTTATGTGGAGTGAGCTACCAAAACATGCTATTCAGCTTGGGTTGACAATCGTTTTTTATGACATCATTTTATCAACTATCTTAATTTATGCTAACCGAGTGTTATCGGTTGACTGGGCATCTTTCAAACATTCTAATCGCTCGTTACATACCTACCTGACATATATGCATAACTTAGGTAATATCCTTATTTTATCAGTTGGTGTTTTTATTATGCTGAATGAAGTCTATTATATTATTTGCTGATCAATCATCAAAACTTGTTCACGGTGACCGGTGGCTTGAGACCTGTTCGTACCAGAGGGAATTGATTCCTGCCGAATAATGACTTGCACGAATTTTTGCCTCACCTTTAGGCCTTAAATGTAACCCAGAGCCAAATATATAAAGCTTCGGTATAACTGCTAAGCTATTTGTAATATCTAGGTGTTATGAATGTCCTCTGCAAGGAGACTACGGATATGTGCATGTATGCGAGCAGAATTCTTAGATGAAATACTAACGTTGTTATATTGTCGCTATCGACATTCATACAAATAACAGTGACAGTTTGTGTATTTTACATTTGAAGTTTCTTTCTCAGTCAGCTTGTCACCCATTAATTTTTTATTACGTCCTACGGTACAAATCTACCTAGGTTTCATGATGAATTATTATTGTCACGCCGCGTATTCCTGGATTCATCAGAAGTCTGCAAAGCGAGTCGGATATTTGCACCTGACGGCTGACGAACCATCTTGTTGTAAAATTCAGTTGAACCCCATGAAACCACCACTTTCAACTGAATGAAACCCATTCACTCACTGCTATTCTATACGGTGTTGTACGGTGAAGATGAAGTCCGTTGAGATCAAATCACGGCTTTGACTGTCGTTGCTCCCTACATTTATCTTTTTATCGATGTCGATATTACATTGTGCATCCCTATGCCATTGTCAATGGTATTCTAATATCTTGTGATTGCAGTTTTTATTGGTATCAGTTTGAAATAATGTTGGTTCTCACACGAAACCACTCAAATTCAAAAACAAATTTGGGTCACGCACCATGCCAACCATATTCATAAAGAATGTTATATAAACATTTTTGGTTTTCGCACAAAGCAAACCAATTTGAAATAATCAATGAACTTCGTATAAATCACATTGGCGTCAATCCAGAAGCAATCCAGCAGCCGATACCAAACACTTCTCAAATATAATAATAGACCTGGAATAAGGTATAAAAGCTTAATATAACAATTTTACCTGTAAATAAAATTATTATTAAGCATACTTACCTTATTCCAGGTCTATTTTGTACACCTGTCTGCTGTAATATCGTCCTTCCAGATCTTAAAGAACGAAATCATAAACTATTTTTTAAGGCATAGCAGGATATGATCGTGCTGGCGTAGTGGGATAGTCGTGCTCGCTCTCTGACACGGTCACACCTACACTAGTCGTGTTGTTTGCTCGCATTCTGCAGCACGATCACGCTGAACGCTAGCTGAATTCAAATCTTCAATGAAAATAAAATGGCGGGCACCGGCTTCATTGGCCGTGCCCCCCCACTGCCTGGCTGCTGATTGTGTCCACCAGATGGCGTTTTACTAGGGTAATGTTCGCTCGGAAACGGAAGTCAAGTAAGCCGCTCTCAAATATAATAATAGACCTGGAATAAGGTAAGTATGCTTAATAATAATTTTATTTACAGGTAAAATTGTTATATTTTCTGTAATACAATGTGACTTAAATAAACAAATTTAACAATATAGTGGTGTTTTAAGCATTAATTATTTACGTTACCCGCATGCTAGACTTCAGATTGCGTTCACTGCTTCAGATATATATATAATAATATATATATAAGGTCTAACAAAATTAGGTGAAATTATTTTAAGGGGATGATCAGACCACCAAACTGAACAACTTTCTCTATGGGACCAATATTGAAATCGCGAAAAAAAAATCTGCTGTCCCATAGATTTAGGTCGAGTAGGTTTGTATGGAACAGCTGATTTTTTTTCGCGATTTCAATATTGGCCCCATAGAGAAAGTTGTTCAGTTTGGTGGTCTGATCATCCCCTTAAAATAGTTTCACCTAATTTTGTTAGACCTTATATATATATTTTTTTTTTTTGAGATATCTATTACAGCTCTGCTCAGGGAGCAACTACTGCTTTATACTGCGGACTATTGGAGGGTCTACCGAGCCAAATGAATGAACTTAAGCAACCGACCTAGGGGCACCCAGAGGGGTACGGACCTCGGCATAGGACGTTGCTGGGGCTAAGCGGCGGATTGGGTAGCGGGGATCGGTTAGAAGACTTCAGATCTGCAATGTAGCGAAATTATTCGCGCTACGGGCATTGTTTGGACTTTTATTCGCGCCACGGCTACCGGCTTGCGGCGTTGACCATATTTCATACTATGCCTATAAGTATAATATACCTACGACATTTCTATTATGCTATTTATTACATATTTGTTTAATTTAATATTACCAAAAAATAATTTGAATTCTATTCTAATTGATGTAAGTATAAGCATCAAAAAATAATTGTAAAAAGGTTAACCTCTTGTACTCTTCTGCTCTCCTGGTACTTCTCAATGCTTATCAGCATTTTATCTTATATTTAGGACACGTTTGCATTGGTGAAATATTGCAACTCGCACTTGGCCGATTTTCTGCACACAGAAGGTACATTTCTGATTCAAGGTGTCCCTGGTGAACCTCGAGAAAACGCCGCAAATTCCGCCTAGTGATCAAGATAGGAATAATCCGCCGGTTTTGCCGTGGCGCGAATAAAAGCGGCGCTTGTCAAAACGGTGCCCGTAACGCGAATTCCTCTGACTTACTATGCATCAATTCGTGGCGTACCCACCATACCCCTGGCCATAGGATGAGACCCAACAATACGTTTGGCCACGGTATATTGCAACTCGCACTTGGGCAATTTTCTACAGGAGGCAGATTTTTGATTCATTCCATCAGTAGAACCAACAGAAACAGGATTCCCTCTCGTGGTCCTCGCAGGACAAATTAAAATGCTAGAGCCATTATTTATAAATACATAGATAATGAACTAAATCACAACTAAAATGAAAATTGCGTGCAACAGGTACCGTCCCGTGACATCTTTGAGCACGCTATTTTCAACTGCATATTGGTTGTGATTTGGTTTATTATCAATTGACTGTAAGATTTCCCATCATACTGGTTGCGAGATTTTGATGACATCAAACAAATCAAATCAACCCATTGCTGGGCATAGGCCTCCCTTTTATTGCGCCATTCTTCGACTATCTGATCCAATGCGAACCAGTCACACTCACAATGTTATCAGACCAACGTGTTGGTTGGTCTGCCTACTACTGCGTGTGGTTGTTGACATAGGTAGGTTTCCTGATTTAAGTAATATTGCCCAATGAAGATCAAATGCGAGCCCGCACGACATTCACGACAGGAAAAGCAGTTATAGTGGTAGTGGTCACCTCTTTCTATTTCTTAGTATAAATAAAACAAAACATTATATACATCAATATATTTTATTTTACATAGGTTGTCTTTAAATCAACTCGACTATTCCGAAGTTCCTCAAAATATAAAAAAGACAAAACAAAAAAATATGACAATGAGATCTTTTACTTACTAAGATAAGAAAAAATTTACATATTTTTAATTATTGTGGAACTAAGAACTTCTTACGATTCATAAAAAAGTTATTCCTTTACGGGGAGGGCCTCATTAATTAGTCAATAAATCATTCTAGTCATTGATTCGGAAAAACTAAAGCACATTATTGAAATGGTGGCAGTTTTCTATCGGTTTCACTTCTCAATATAGACACTATATAAATTACTACACTTGCGTAATAAACAAACAATTATGAACCCTGTCGCATTGATAATTCGATTCATGGTTGTCGCAACTCGGGTTAGCAAAAATCCTTTGACATCATGTTTTGGATTGTCTGAATAAGTAGGCCTTATTGGACTACTCAATAAAATTAAATGCCACACTTTTGGTAGTTGGTGATATATTCTTATCATTTGTTTAAAACACAGTCTAAGATAGTATCTTATTGGCACACAATAAAGGACTAAAAATAAAGCATTATGCAAAAATAAACCTTAACAATAAACCAGTAGGTGCCAAACTAATGAAGCCTTCCCCGCGTCTCTACACTGCATCCAATTGACAAGTCTTCTTGAGACTACATCGCGCATTGTCAAGTCTTACTATATTACATAATTCATTTTGTTATCATTATACAAGGCATATACTTTCAAACGCGTTGCGATCGCAGGCTATGTCTTTTTATTAACATAAAAATTTAAACAGAATTTTACTGTGACATAAAAAGGATCTGATTCATAATTCGGTGACCAATTTTGACGTAATTATAAATGGATCCATTTATAAAGTTACGTCAAAATTATTCATCGAATTATGAACATTTATCTTTAAAAAAAATTAACGCAAAAGTTGAAAACCGTTATGACTACAATCCGGTCACATTATCTGTACACCTGGACCTGGCGTCGATGACTTTATATCGGGACTCTGGTACGGTGTGAAACCGTATGTACCAAATTATCAAGACTCGTATGGGCAGCGATTATTAAGTCCGCACTGACGCGAAGGTGCCAGCGAGGTGCAGAGATTATGTAACTGGTTTGTGCCATCGAAAGTTTAATGTAAAAATCTCCTTTTAGTTGTTAAAGCTGGCTTCACACGTTGCGGCTGTCGCCCGACCGTCTCACGGACGTTGGACGTATGCGTCAAGTTCGAACGACGTATGCGACAGTCATTCGGACCTGTCGCATACGACCAATGTTCGTTCGACTGTCGCAACGCGAATTAGTTAAATTATATTTTCTTTTCCTAAAGTCCTCAAAGTGACGATCAGTTAGTAATAATAAGGCTGTCGTCACATTAGGTGATTTTAGCAGCTCGTTTGCATTTTTACATTGCTTTTTATGAGAAACATCTACCACTGCAACAGTATAAGCACTGCTTTATCGCCTAATATGACGACGAACATTATTTATAAAATTTAGCCTGATTCCTGTGACATGCGTCAGATATATAAAATTTTTAATTACTCTTTCGCTCTCATTTCTTACGCATCGCTCCGTCCTGCTGTCACGGGTATCGAGCAAAATTTTTCACAATGTAGGGGTAAATCTAGCGAGAAAAAGACTCAAGTTATTTTCCATCATGGCCAGTCGACAACTGCAAGGACGCATCGTATGCGTATCTGGGTGAACAAAACGGTTTACCAGCAAGTTAACATGTTAGTGCCCCTGCCTGACGCATATGCGCGTTTAGCGGATATAATAGCAGTGCCCAAAGTAAACGAATTTAAAAATGGACACTGAAAATGTCAAATGGGAAGCGGTCACTAATATGTCGAACAAACGTTTTTTTCGGTAAATTCATTCTTAGTTTACAGTTCTTATGACTTATGCACTGCTTACAACTTAGAGACCTATCACACAAACGATTTTAGAGCGTAAACGATCGATGTCGCAACTGCATCGCCGCGATTCCGCCGCGACACTTAACCTACGTCGTAGGTCAGCAACAAATTGGCCGCAATGCGCACGACTCGCCCGATGAGTCAGAATTGTATTGCATTCCACAGTGTTAGCACTGCGCGAAGATCATTGTTTTGAGCTTAGCAGCGAAAGTGTTAAATCGCAGAAATATCATGGTGATGTCGCAGCGATATCGTTCCGTCATCGCCTACGCTCAAAAATAGCTTGTGTGATACGTCCCTACGTCCTAAGTTTACAAAAAGAATGGTTAGATGAATAGTTAAAGATTTTGATGAAATGTTAACAAAAGCCTGCGCCCGTAACGTACTGCGACATCCTTTAAGTATAATCGTCATAAGATCACATTTTTTTTAAGGCAAACAACAATATTTAAAGCTAAAACTTTGATGTAGGGGAAAAGTTGGGGAGGACGAGCGGGACCGATAGCGAACTTTATACTGCAAAACAATTCCAATATCTACACTTTCTGGAATGGGGACATTTAATACTAAAGGTGGTTGAAGAAAATCTTTCTTTTCCTCTCAAATAATAAATTGGGAGAGCAACACTCGGTCCTCAACAGTTAAGTAACTCCTAAATTTGTACTTGATGATATACGCGTATTATTTAAAAAAAAAACGGACAAATTGTAACCCGCGGCTGTTTGCATTCTTACCCAGCGAATTGTGAAAATTTAGAATTTTTCTTTTTACAATCAAAATAGAAAAATGACAAAAAAATCTGAGCCAAATACTTAACAGATACGAATAATTCTGAAGCGATACATTAAAAATAAAATTACAAACTAATTAATGAAAAAAAAATGTTACAAATTCAAGACACTTAAAAAAAAAACGTTCAAACTGGAAGCATTCGTAACTGGACAGCCTTAGCCTTATATCGAAAAATAATAGAAAAAATTTAATTTCATAGAAGCCTGAACAACCAATTTTTTTTTTACTTTTTATAGTTTGCAGCTTATCCGTTTCGGTTTCTATGACGTCACTATTCTATCTTAAAGGGCACCTTAACCTAACCTTACCTTACCGTTATCTTTCCTTACCTATCTAAAATTTCCCCTCCAAAATAAACTGAACATCTATCTACCCACGTCTACGAGTTAATGAACACACCATATTTCTGTCGTACTAAGTAAAGCAGGCACTTCACTTTCCCGAGAACTTCTCGGCGAGAACTTTCAAGGAAAATTAATACGGGTTATGACGCCACGAGAACAATGAGGGCATCCACACTCTCCTTCTCGGCTGTTCTCGGCGATAATGTAGTGCCCGCATAAGACACATGGTACGTGGGAGAAAAGGTGAGGACGATCGTTCGGTACTGTTTACCCGGTCCCAGGACTTTTTTAAATGTTTATTGCCAATAAACGTTGAAGTATGACTCAATTTTTGACTCGGTTTACCCAAAGTCTAGTAAGTAAGTATAGTACCAATACGTTATTTTCTACAGCACTGTAATCCAATTGTTGTTTCTATTAGATTTTTATTGAGTTCTTAATTACTGAAGTTATCTTATAAAAGTCTTATAGGAATCGGATAAATATACAGCGCTTACGTAATGCCTTTATACGACTCTTTCTCAGTCTGCGCTGAAAACAATAATACCCGATCTTCTCCCTCAACGTACAATGTTTCTTACTTATTACATTACTAATAAAGGATGATTACGAATAACATTGGTGACATTTTCTCCTTGTCACTCCAACACAACCAACAGCCAAAATGAGCGATTTCATTCGAAATTGATCTGGATATAATCGCAATATTGATTGAACTGATAGGTTGTGAAGAAGACATTTAAAAGGCTGCCAAGTCATTCACTAATCAAACTTTTAGTACCTTTCTCATAAAAGCGCTTTAAAATTACTTTTCTAGGATACAAGTTAATCAGACCCTAGTAATTCTGAAATGGCCTTTACCCTCCGATACCTTCGACTCCCTACCAAAGACTTCTTATTACCGTTTAAAATAGATTTACACCAACTACAATTTTACAAAATTGTTTCTAATAACAATTTCCTGTCCAATAAGTCGCATAAGAGTTGTATACGAGTACTCATAGCGTCCATTGTGTTGCGGATTTTAAAAATAAGTTGTTTTAAAAATTTTACCCAATAATAATTTAAAAAATCATGCTTATTTTAATGTATTAAAATTGTTGTAATAAAGAAATGTATATTCAACGTGGAGAAATGCAAAATCTTTTGATAGCTTTGAACAATCTTGCATTTATATTCGAAATAAGACGTCGCTCGCCCTTAGATCACTGATAATTCTTTACATTTATACAAAAAGAGATATTGCCATCTCAGTTCATCTATTTAATTTAGCAATAAGAAGTCTACCTCATATAGCACAAGAAATGTAACTTGTAAACCTATTCATATCATCACTTTTGCTTTTTAGCCTACCTTAGAACACGCGGAAGGTCTCAACATTGCTTTTTCGATATTCAAACGCAGGTTATATGAAAAATGTACCAACTGAGACCAATTTATATCAAAATAAATAAACAAGTACAGAATGTGTTATTGCTATGAAAAAGCGATAAAGTACGGGACTGCCTGAAAACAAGAATAGAATCGTTCTAGTGCGTATATAAAATGCACGGGTTATATAAAATTTGTCTTAAACCTTTAAAGATCAAAAAGTTACTCTGCTCAAAATATTTTAAAAAGGACTTGTGAGCTTACAGAGAAATATTATAAGTGCCTAGAAACAATGGTACTCAAGCTGGTACATTTTACCGTGCATTCTGTCTACTCGTAATTTTACAGTCGGTTCTTATTATATTCTTATCAAACGAACAGTTCAGTTCTTTTGAGATGTGGCAATTTCCAGCTTAATACTTTCCTCGTAAATGACTCTGATATTTTACTTTAAATTTTTTTTTGTTTTCTACTATTTTCATCGAGTTGGGAGACTAAATTCTGAAATGCTTAAAAATTGTTCATTATAATTTCATTTCCCGATATATTGGCAATAATAATATGTAGTGGTAAAAATCCAATAATTTTAGTTGTACTTAAAAAGTAACCAATTTAACTCTTATACGACTATTTTAAATTATAAAGAAAAATATCAAAGTCATCTATAAAATTCGAGCCCTATCAATCTTATAACGTTAATAATTCCACCGTCATAGAAACGTAAACCACAAAACTATCTAACTTAAGTTTCTATGGGCCCGCCATTCATGTCCGAATACTTGGTACTGGACGACAATTTAGTCAAATTTAAACCTTATAAGGATTTTTTTAATGCTCAATTCAGTAAGAAAAAACTCATTGCATTACAAATTGTATTACTATGAATTCCCTGTTGCCAAAGATTTTCATGAGCGTTTAATCCTTTAATTTCCAGATAACAATAATCCAGGGTATTGTCAAAACGATAAAAAAATTATAGATCACACATTGTGACGCAACTTATCTAAAGAAAAAACAGATCTCTATTAACACTAATGTATCGTAACAATAATATTTACAATTATAGTGAAAAATCAATTGAACCGAGCGACTGCACCTACGTGGATATCCTTTAATTCCACAAGTTCTAATGCGTACACAAAAATTGCATATAAACTGATCTGATAAAAGAATAGGCAGTCAAGTGACTTTAGAATTACACTCAGTTGCAGAAACGCTCATTAAAGCGAATCCTCCATTAAATCTCTTGCTGACACTTTTTGTCTTGTTGACGTAAAAGCTAGCAAGAGATTTAATGGAGCATTAACTCTTGTGAGCGTTTCTGCAACTGAGTGTTAGCCACCTATTTTCGTATCTCTGCAGTCGTTTTTTTTGCAATATCGTGTACGAATTATAATGTGTGCAATTCAAAAATAGCACTCCAGAGCTTTGGAATTTCAGATGCTGTTGAAACTAGGGTTTAACTTTTTATTACCAAAAAAAAACTGTTTAGAACGTATCCAATAAACTGACCTAACTAGTTATTATGAAAATATAAAGATTCTTGGATCTGATGGAGCCATAACTTGAATTATTAAAAAAAAGAAGTGAAAAATGTAATCCATTATTTTTAACCAGTTAGTTATGGCATATAGCCAATAAAATTGTATATTTTTGAATCTACTTAATTAAAGTTACTAAATTATTTAAAACCAACTTTATTATATTTTGACATTATTATACTTCAACATTATTAAATGTTGACATTATTATACTTCGACATTATTAAATGTTGACATTATTATACTTCGTCATTATTTCACTTATCGACTTTACTTTTGACATTTCTATACCTTTTGAAAAGTGCGATTTTATTTAGTTCAGTAAGTATTTTTTCAGCCACAATTGCTTAAATTTATTATTGTTCGTTACTCTGGTGAAACGACGCAGATTTAGCAATTATTTAAGAACAAATGTTGCAGTACAGCTAAGCAATAGTTCTTGGATATTAAAAAGTTAAACCCAATGAGATTTACTAATTGAATTACCATGTGATGTTTGTCAGATTTGACATGACTGTGGCAAAATGTTTATTTCATCGAATATTCAATAACGATTATAAGTAAGTCTCTAACAATGCTTCCACTTGTGTTGGTAGTATCGAATGGTACTGTTTGCAACCTAAATTGGTTAACATTCATCACCTTTATATCTATGAGAATAAGGTTCAGAAGTGTTCAACTGTCCTTGCCAACGCATAGTGGTCCGCATTGTGTTACAGCAACTAAGTTTCCAGCTCTGTATATTAATTTCTCAAACCTCTCCATTTCCAAAAATCACATTCAATTTTTTCCATTCATTTTGAATTTAACATTCAATCTCAGCGAGACTGTCGCATCCGTAACTCACTCATCGTGTCATCTCTCTCAGATTTATGATATTTACATATCATGCTCTCGCTCGAAGACGGAACGCGTATACACGCTTTTGGATCGACCTAATAGTTTTTTGGAAGTTTTATTAATAAAAGTGTTTGTTGTGGAATTTACATGAAACATTAAATACGTAACATCGTTTTCAATGTCGACAAAGAAAGCTATTATATATTTAACAGTCATTTATGAAACTGCATAGCTTAGTAACCTAATAAGATACAATGTTTGAACTTTTGACAAACTACTCAATCGTATTTTTTATTTCTAAACAATTAAACAACATTTCCAAAAAACAAGAATGTCACATTGGAGTCCTGATTGGCTTTCAATTTATCGAAACATTACGGATTATTATGTTTTTTGCTTGTAGCTTTTATCGCTAAAACCAAGTGTAAATTTTTGTGGTCTTAAAGAGAATAACTATAAACATTATAAAAAACAAATCCGCAGTGACCCAATAAATTGAAAATCAGTAATGACTACAATGTGACATTCTTGCTTTTTGTAAATATTGTTTAATTGGTAAGAAATAAAAAAATACGATTGGGGGCAGCAAAATGGCTCGGTGCAGCCTTAAGCCATAAAGACGCCATTTAAATAGGGACATGCCTTACGTTAGCATTCCCATCTGCCAAGGTACAAGATCAAATGATCATGTCATTAAACGAGACAGTATATAATTGCGGAACAACTAGCCGTGTTTGGGGTTCACACGAGATTATCTGTCATGATTTTTGACCATTCAAAATTAGACTCTAAAGTAAGGGAACAAAATCGCGTAACTCGTTCATATTTAAATGGTGCCAGTCCGCTAAGGTCCTCAGTCGTCGAGCTTATGAACTGTTACTGCATGTAAATGTCAAATGAAATTGATCTAATTAGAACATTCAAACAACTTAACGATGTAGGTCTCGCTAATCCTCGAAAATCCTGCACCTCATCACCTTTTGCAGCTTTCATTTTCGTAGAGCAATCGTAATTCATAATTTTTGTAATTGATACACAGGTTAAAGTATACAAGTTTTTAAGTAAGCCACCTGAGGGCATGCAAATTAGCATAGCATATGCTCACGACTATATTCCCCGAAGGGGTAGTCAGAGATATTCTGAAACCTCAAAACATCCACGTTTCACTAGTAGTACCGAAACTCTGTCCAGTGTGACGGGAAGTGAGCCCGTCGCCACTTGTAATGGACAGTAGGTACAATACATGCCTCAAAATTGAAGCATGCAGGTTTCCTCCCGATGTTTTCCTTCACCGAAAAAGCCATTGGTGTAACACATCGTACATAAATTCCGATAAACTCATTGGTACGAGTCGGCCAGGACGGGGATCGAACCATCGCCTCCTGCACGGCAGGCAAGGTTACTCGCCACTGGACCACAATGGCACCATGAGGGCATGCAAATTATTCTTGTTTAAATTGTTGCTGTAAAGCGGCGTCTTTGCGGTTTAATTGTCGGTGACTTTCAATTTAAAGTATTCTTATCAAAAGTATGAGAAGATACTATAGTGCATACATTTATTATTCAAAGTTATAAAGTGTACCCAGTTATTTAAATTCGAGATTGGTGACAAAATTTGAATTGATAACTACGCTGTGTTGATAAATTATTGTGTACATTATATTATTTCTCGGTCGGAGCGTCGGTGGCGCGTTGCGGAGAGGTATGGACACCCAATTATGGGGGTCCGGGTTCGAATCCGCACGGACAACATGCTATGTACCAATGAGTTTTTCTAACTTATGTAAGTAATACCGAGTGCTCTCAAACGCTGAAGGAAAACATCGTGAGGAAACCTGCATACGCTGAAGAAGAAATTCTGATGCATATGTGAAGTCTACCAATCCGCATTGGGCAGGCGTGGTGGACTAATGCCCATACACCCTCCTTAGGGGTAGCCCTGTGCCCTGCAGTGGGACGTTTATAGCCTGATGATGATATTATTCCTCGGATTCAAAACTGAATCTTACGACGATAGTATTAAAGCTCATGTAAATTCCACAAAACCACTCCATAGCCTAACATTGACGGCAGCTGAGATCTTTCGAATCTATACAAATAATTATACTGTCCGTCAGACTATAACTTAAGCTGGTGGGAAAAATCTGCCTCGCCTATCAGCATTGTATTTCTTTAAAAATAGCAATTAAAAAACACGTAAATTATAAAAATAGATTTTTACCTACGGCGTTGCCTCGCTACCACCGTCATTGTTGTGGCGTCACGCATCATAATGTTATTATTGATTACATATTATGTAATCTCCATTTATCTCGTGTGTATCACATGTGAGATACCAGGGCTTGAGTAGTGGGGTGTTTCTTTTGAGCGTTTTGACACTGTCATTATTCTCCACGAATATGTTCTTGTTTATAAGAAAAGGCATATAATTTTATGGCCCTGATATACAGGGTGTAAGAAGACTTCTCCCGAAACATGAAAGGGGTGAAAGTACCCATCAATATGAACAAGTTTTACTGTGGGACCATTTATCCGAACTCGAATAATCAAGCGTCTAGTAAGCTAGGTAATTTAGGCAGGCCACAACCTTCTGTACTTTGGCTACAAAAGAGTCACGTGACGTCACAAAATGTCGGTCGGTATCAAGACCAACGCCTAAGATGATGACTTAACCGGTGAATAATTAATGATGGCTAAACAAAATGTTACGAAAGTTGAGTTTAAACAGTTTGTACTCTATAAACATTTCCATAAAGTGTTTATTTATCTGTTCAATTCTAGTTTGTTTACTGACAAATGGTGTCAATTTGCTGGTGGTTTCTGAATACCCTGAAATTGATTGTGGTTGTGAGTAAGATGTTGATTATACTTAACAGCAACACCATTTTTTTCGTTCTGTCTGTGTGTCCCGTAAGTCACATTAATTTTTCACTTAACCGTAATTTCATACAAAAGGGAAAAACTGACCAGAGGTGAGCAGGTGCGGTTCTGAGTGAGTGCGAGTGAGACAGGACAGGAATACACCATTGACTACAATTTCTGCCACGCTTCCTTTAAGAGGTGAGGTAAAAATTGGTGGGAGGCAGGGAGTGTCCATACTGTGCTATTGTTCCGTGGTCTAACGGTTAAGAGCATTGGACTCTCGACACGGAGGTCGTACAGTTACAGAGTAGTTTAAATAATTAATTGACACATTCATCAGTTAAACTTTTACAAAAGAATTGAACAGATAAATACAATTAGGCGGGAAATATTACCCAGAATTAGTAAGAAATTGAAAATTCTAAGTATCTATAAAGTTTTTAAAAAATCCATTTCTCTTCATCCGGTTAGACGCACCTATCTCAATCGCATGATACATTACAACAAGGAAAATCAGTCCCCTCGTCAATCTTCGTAGACCAGACCAGACCAGAGTCCCCGTCAAAACCCGAAATCATTAAAAATCAATCATAGGATGCAAAAATCGGGTTCTACTAAAACTGTCTCTATCTCGCTCTTAGTCGAATAGCAGACTGACGGACGCTTCGCTGACGACAACCGCGTGAAAACAATTAGCAAATAGCGGCAAGGGATTTAGGCGCGCGAAGATGGCACACCCTAGATTGGACACTATCATTTCGCGCGCTATTAAAATTTGTTCACTGCGCAGGTACATTGGTAAGACTTCTAAATATGGTATTACTGTAATATAATATGCGAATGAGATATGCCTAAGCCATAACTTAATCACACTGTCTTGACATGAATGCTTAAGATTTTAGTAACCGCATTTTTAGTAGTGATTAAGTTACTAATATAATAAGTGACGGCTAGGTGATGCAACCGGATTTAGAAAGACAGTTTAAAACAAAAGAGCACCACCTTAATTGGTTCCATATTGTTTGAGTTTCATTGTTTACCTTTAAACAAGTTTAGCTAAGTCATAATTTTATAGACAATACCAAATGTAAAGTCAATTTTGAATAAAAGATGGCGTTGATATTGCATAATTTGAAGGCCAAAAGTCTAGAATAGGTTGATAACACAATCGTATCGCCTGATTCAATTATTTACCTAAGAAGGAAGATAAAAAAAACGGTTAAACTGTTTGTTTCAGTTAGTAATTTAGTTAATTTCAAAGGTAAATTGTAAAAATTATGTAATTATCAACGCGATCTTTCAATATTTCGTTTATTGTTATTGAATCCTAGGCAACTATTACAAGAAATAGTTTTCAATATTTTTTTTAATCCTGGTTTTATAAATCTATCAAGTTATATTTGACACTGGCCGGTTTCTTACTGGCATTCTTCATCAAGTTTTTACTGTGCAGTATCCTGCGGATTGTTAAAAAGTGCAGCTGAAATATAAAATTGGTCGCCTTAATTTTTGTACTACATCCTTGTTCAATTATTAATATTGATGAGGTTATTATATTATTAACAAAAGATCTGACTTTTTCATCTTATCGTAATTATTAAAATTGCTTATCGGAAAATTAAGAGACCACTGAAAATTGTGCCTTCGGATGAACTATAGCATATTCGATAGACTTGACCATAGGTACTCTATATTATAATATTCAAAATCATATAACGTACCTGCTGAACCACAAAGAAAACTACACAGTAAGAAACATGACAAAAATAATTATAAAAACAATTCTAATAGAATGTCACAAACTTTCGAAAAGACCAACAGTAATATCTAAACGGTATAATTCCAAAACAAAAATACATACCGAGAAAGTACATATCAGTCATAATAATCACGTAAAATCATACCTTGTGACCAAGACGCCTGAAAATGAAGTACAAAATAAACACATTGATGTTTTACCAACATTCTAAACGTCCTTATACGTCCATTCAGCACAATTTTATCACATTGTAGTTCTTTTAAAAAAAAGTCGTAACCCATTCCGTCCGTACGCGGCAATGGCACAACCCGCTTATAATAATCATTATCTACACACAGAGAACACTACAAGTTCTGAAGGTCACAACAAAGGTTCCCTTTGCATGAGGTAAAGCGGGGTATAGAAGTGAGGACAGGTCACCAAGCCACGTGCCACCCTCACAAGTATGTGGATTCACCTGAAAATGTAAGAAACCCATATAAGCTTCGATCGCATTTTAATGCCACAGACAGATTTTAGATCTAAACGAATATATTTATAGGCTTTTTCTTCTAATATTAATTTGTATTGAAAATTTGACAACTCTTCTCTTTTTTTTTATTCAAAGCATCTTATATCTTATCTACGCATCTCTTTTCTCAGAAAATCAATTATAAAACAAAACAAAATATTACTGTACTCTAATATCAACAGGAAACACTAACACGCTCGTTGAACGATGAACCACAATGAAATTTTAATAAAACTCTAGTTTTAAGATAATAATCATCAATGTGTATGAAAAATATCTAAAGGTATTTGACGAGAACCGCTCAGTCGATCGGTCACTAAAGAAGAAAATCAAAAGCCCATAAATACAAACGTTATTCATCAATCTGAATATTTAACATTTCTAAACGCCTCAATATCAAATCAATAAGGTAACATAAACAAACGTGCAAATCATAATCAGAAAGGCGTTTAAAAAAAGTAAAATCTGTATGTGGTATGTGTAATGCGTTCGAACGGTGCAAAGCAAGACGATTAGCAAATGAAATGTTAGGAAATGGATGGAACTTAGTGAAACATTGCGCTAGCTAATAATCAACATTGAGATTTATATATGCAACAACTTTATTTATAAGTATAGAGATTAATTCTTGCAGTAGACATCTGTATGTCTTAGTAACGTGTAAAGATTGACAAATTTGAGGTCCCTGATGCATTACGCGTTTTGCGTACTTAATTCATCATCATTCATCCATATATGGAGAAAGAGCAAACGAATTTAAATTGAGCATTGATAGAAAATCTTAAGTAAGAGGGTGTATTTCGGGGAGCAAACCGTCAGGCCAACAATGAGAGGATGTAACGAACGTGTTAAGATCAAATTCAAGGTAAGTTCTGTCTAAAATACATTCCTGGTCTCCACAAAATCTATTAAATTTCTATCACTAGAGAAATTATTGAGCTTTCTACTCTTAAGCTGAACTAAAAAAAAATAGAATATGTTCTCATATCTGAATACCAAAGTTACACACATTATTATGATAAACTTGGTCAAAATTCATTCCAATTTAATCTTTAATAGAAGGGAATAAGGCGAGCAAGGTTATAATGGAAGTATACTGTACCGATTTTAAAATACGGTTTTATACAAGTTTCATCTGAAACTCTGATTATTAGAAAGCGCAAATGCGTTTTAATTAGAATATTTACACAGAACACACTCCACACAAGGACATAGGGACATTAATAAGATATCTGAAATCAATAATATCCGGTAAGATTTCAACTATCTTAATATGAAACAAAGACAGAAAAAACAAACAAATATGTCAGCTTATATTGGTATTACGATTATGTCACTAAGATTATGCAATTACAAGCTATTTTCAACTGAAAATTGACATCCATTCCACCCTTGACTTTGCGGCAACTCCTCATTTTATTAACGTCATAGCTTTGAGCTCGCTGTAAAAGATCGCTAGTTTGGATGGGACTCTTACCTCTTTGTTATAGGTAATTATAAATAGAGCTAATTCCTATACGCGTATTAGATAGTGTCGTATAAACTGACATAATTGATTCTCGTGATATTATGTAGGACATAGTCGTGTGATAATGCTATATAAAGAGACTAAAAATAAATTAAGTTCATTTTCAATAAAAACTCCATTAAATACTTAAATAAAAAATACAGCACCATCACACCAATTATTAAAGCATGCACATGAAAGCAAAACAAATTATTATAAACATAAAAGACGAACACAAAAACGTTCAGGATGTAAATTAGAAACGAGTATTATATTATGTATTCTTGCACAGATATGCTATTTTAAACGGAGCTCATAATAATGTTGGTAAAATCTAGTATACAAAAGCTAAAAACTAATATTAATGGAACTCTCCAGGGACCAAAGACGATAGAATGATAGACAGTAGAGTTATAAGGCCGTGTCATTGATTTTAATTCCTACTCTCTTAGAGCGCAACTAGGGTTACATTTCAGAATCAGTAGGAAGTTTAAAATATTCTAATCCTGCTTTAAATAGACTTGAATTTTTAAAGACACGACTTCCGATGCTTTTACTATCCGAGGTAGCCTAGCGGGCCGAGTACGTGACGCACATATGTGTGCCTCGATTCAGGCGCTTGTATGTAGTTGGAATACTGTTCTATCTTTCTATCGGGCCAGAGATATCTGAATGTATCAAAAGAAAAAAACAACATAATACGAGCTCCATTTTCCAAAACTTTGTGCAAGAAAAACTTAAATGAGAAGCGATTAGCCTACGATGAGAATTAAACGGAAAAAAACGGGTTGCGATGGTTTTAACAAGCCTCCATTGACTATCCGATTCCCATAAAAATATAAATTGTACGTATTATTAATTAGCTATGCCCATTATTATGTTTAGTAATTGATGTACTTCTAGTATGCTTTCTTTATATGGACATGCCATTTTATTATAATTACAAATAGATCTCAGAAGGCCAATCCAAATGAACACCATACACTTTGGGAACATTATAAACAAGATGAAAATGTTCGGCCAGATAAATTTGGGCATTCATATACCCCTTGACGTAACTGATCACAAATCGATCAAAATAACGACAGTACGCACAAAATAATTTATTTATTTGTAGGTATTAATTTTGGCAAAAGATGACGATTTAGGCTCAGCTTTGCCGAGACATAGCTAAGAAGATTTTTGTTTAATATCGACGAGGCTTCTTGCATTGTAATGACAATATAGTGGAACAGCTCAGCGGTCGAGTAAGGTGGCACGCGTACCCTAACAGCGAATTCAGTTAGGGTACGAGTGTCCCCCGCACACTGCGCTCGATTGACTTGCCGATACCGCTGAGGTTTTTTCTACGCTTCTTGTCAGAATATTAAAATCAGAATGTCGTTGGAGGCTGAGCTAAGCGGACGAACAAACAATGCCGTGTGACAAGCAAAAAGTTTTAACTTTCAAAGCCGGGCGTTAGAAAATCGTGCTTTTGAACTCAAAAATCAGTGACGCAGTTTATGATAGGTGTTGTGTGGTAATTACCATGTCTAACTTAATGTAGATGCTTATGTAGATGAAGATGGGCATAAATAATACATGTGCTTGATTGGGTAATGTGCTCAAGTTTTACTAGGTATTAAATTTAAATATCTTGGACATTGTCACATAAATTATCTATTCACATTTAAAGTACCAGAATCTAGCCTGGACTTGTATTATGATGTAGCCCAGTCATTTTACGGAGTTTTGTTAGGAGAGGTGGGAAGTAAGTATTAATTGGACTTTTAAAACTGTAACCGGCACCATTTAGTGACAAAAAGATTATCTGAAAACATATTTAAAAAAAAATCACTACGAAATATAGAACCAAAATTGTGAGTCCCAGAAGGCTTTTAAATTAATAATATTAATACCAATGCACTCTTATTAATTAGATTTAACAATATAAATTATTTTTGAGAAATAAAATAGGCATTGAAATTTAAAAAATGAGGTTTTTATTAGAAAATACGAATGTATTTTTCAAAACCTTGTAAGTAGACAACAATATTTACACCATGTTTGAAGTATGTATAATTGTAATGCCTTAAATATGTGCAAAAAAAATTTCCACCACGGGATAATATCTAAATTTTAAATTTGGGACCTTGCTGACGGGTTTTTTTTTATTTTGGTACATTTCTAAGGTCAAATTGTCTCTTAAATACTATACCGAAAAAAAAATCTATTACTAATTAGTCCCGGTTCAAACCGTAAAATGACTGGGCTAATGACTAGACAACGTTACAGAATACATATAGATACAAACAACTATGACTCGGGTACAAATATTCATATACATCATGAAAATCGCCACCTGTGGTGATCCTTGGAGGAGGCCTATGTCTAGCATTGTACTTCCATCAGCTGAGATGATGATGATCATGCTAATATTTTGTCCCTTACGGGATTCGAACCCGCGACCCACGGCAGGCAGGTTCACTAACGACTGAGCTATCAGGCCGCCAATATTCAGAGGTCACAAAACATCTATTCTTTACCCAGCAAAATATGTTATAATTAATTAACTCAATAATTTATATCTGGGAACTTCTTATAACCATCAATTTGTCCATGTAGAAATCAAACTGTTATTTATCTGTAAGTTCTCCAAAAAGGAAATAAATAATAAATAACTCAAATTTGAAGCCAGGTTAATAGTTTTTAACAGAAATGTACTAAAAGTTAATCTCTCCATTGCACCCTTGAACGGTGATTGGTAGTTGTAATAAAACTACAGACCACCCCTATGGAGACTATGGGTATGAATTAATTTTTATATATGTACAGAAATGTCATGTGACAAGTTGGTGAAAAAGCGGGTTGAAGTTTTCAGACTCCGTAATGAAAACGCAAATGCGAATGACTAGAATTAGAGTGTAAGAAAATATGAGAATGAGTAAAAAAAATATAAACAATAGCCGTGAATATTATATCAGAGACGAAAATGTAACGTAATAATAGGGGGTGTACCATAAACTGCGCGACTGCGTCTTGTATAGTTACGTGTGCGGGGTGTGGTCGGGCGACAGCTGCCGGTACCGGCCGACGCGTTCGCACACCGGCCCTGCATGTGCGCATCACATTAGTCCCTTTATTCTTTCAACATTAGAGTTCACAATCGTATATAGGGACCTTCTTAATATGCTGACACTTTTTTAAGGGGATAATCAGACCGTCATACTGGACAACGTTCTCTACAGGGTAAATTTTATATCACTGCGGATAACTTCAGCATGTATTCTACTCTTCAACTATATTTCCCGATTTCGAAGTTGGCTTCATAGTGAAAGTTGTTCAGTTTGATGAGTATAATACATGCTGAAGTTATCCGCAGTGATATAAAATTTACCCTGTATAACACCAACATCGAAATCGCGAAAAAAAATAGCTGTTACATACAAACTGCAAGATTCCTCGATCCAAATGTATGGGACACCTGATATTTTTTCGCGATTTCGATGTTGGTCCCATAGAGAAAGTTGTTCAGTTTGATGGTCTGATCATCCCTTAAAAAAACTGTAAATATATTAAGTTGGGCCCTGTATAATAAGTAATTTCAAAGAATTACATCATATAGTAGTGAAAACCGGACTAAAACCTTAACAATTCGCAACGAAATTGTAATAAGTTGATTCTTGAGTATTTGATGGCCCAAGATTTTGTCGCGACATCCTTCACCGTTGAAGCTATCCGTTACCAATGGCTTATACAATAATATGATGAATATAGCAAGGGAAACTGTGTCTTAAATGTGTAACACTAGAGTATTTTATTGATCCCCTTGGTCGTTCTCAAAATATTTGTCAATTTCACTTCGACGCACGCTGCCTCGTACATCTACAAGGTGTTAGGGTAAACAGTTGCAATACTTTAAGGGGTTATTGAACCCATCATATTGATCAACTTTCCCTTCTTCTTATCGTGTGGGCAGAGCCCTGGTGTCCGAATTTTTTCATTTCAGACGTTCAGGTGATTCAGCCTGCAATGTCCAAACCAACTGGGGAAAAACGCACAAAGTGACATATCACTAGGTGTCCCCCTTGGGGATCGAACCCACGACCTCCGTGTCGAGAGCCAATGCTCTTAACCGTTAGACCACAGAGGCAGTCTACTTTCCCTAAGAAACCTAGAGAAAATTGTCAGAAAAAAAAATTGCACTCTCCATACTAAATGCAATAAGCGGATCGAACGTTTGTATGAAAAGTCGATTTAGTTTTTGCGAAGTTCCTATATGTTTCTTAGGGAATGTGGACCAGTATCATGGGTACAATCACCCCTTAGAGTAATGCAACTGTTTACCCTGTATAGTGGATGTCCATCCTAAATATTGTGCCGTCACGCCATCATTGTCAACGCGTTCGGCTACTGTCCAAAATCGAATTGCGCTATCCGATGCCAATGAAAAATGTAGAGTGAACTTATTTTTGTGATAAAACAATAACAGCAAATATTGTAACTAAACCTATCTTACAGTAAGACACAGCTACACTCGCAAACAAAACGTCCGAGTAGAATATAAATGACCCATCATTACAGATCTATTCGTAAGGGTCCATTCACATTGAAATAGCAACGGCGCGCCACGCACATTCGTGCAAAATTTTACCGAGCATATTGAACCTTACATTGTGATCCGGCTCCGACCAGCACCACCTAGAGTACCTAGACTATCGTAGTAAGAGGCGACTAAATCATTTATAGCTACTGCATCCGACCCCACCTCTGTGAGTATCGGTTACCCGTCCCATCTGATTTATGAGGATAAGGACGAAAGAGTGCCAACCTCACCTGGGAGCACGGAATCGCATTTTTCCATGCTCCATCCTTTTCTGTCATTCAGGAACGTCATTTGCTAGAACGAGAAAGATAGCAGGAACGCCAAAGCACGCGGCAGCACCGACAGTCGACCATTCTCGCTCTAGCAAGTGACGTTCCTGAGTGATAGAAAAAAAAATGCGATTGTGCTGCAAGACGAGGTTCAACACTTATGCAATTAAAACATATCCTGCGTACATGACTGTTTTTCTAACAAAGAGCACACTAGTCGGAATCGGCTATGAGAATTAATTCTTATCTCAGTTGAAGAAAGCGCCAAGAGGAAATGCGAATAGAATCTTATCTCAGTGTACATAAAGTTCATTATGCTAGGTAATATTTTTTTAGTGCGTATCGCTCGCCGCTGCTCTTTCAATGCGAATGGACCCTAGACTTCCAGATAAACTTGCAGTTAACAATGCGTCGTTATCGGCTTAAGAGATCATTCGTGCGAGGCCGAACATTCGCCCGCCTCCCCGTTTAAACGACATTATTTTATTATGTAACTAACGAATGTGTCTATCTATACACATGAAAAGGTAGCTAATGGCGTGTTTTGCGGCGTTATCTTTTTAATCGGGGAGCCTACAGATATTACTAGGGTATTTTGTAACACCCTGTTACAACTCAACACTGCAAAAAACGGCAGTTTTGATAAACACGGCAGTACGACTTCCATAATATACCTTTTCATGAGGATTAACACAAATTATTTATTTAAGAATGTTAGGTTTATGCATAAATTTTTTAACGGAATAAATTCCACATTTCTTCCAATCTGAGCACTTGGTCCAGCATAGATAGAAATTTTGTGCATTACCCTAACACTGATGGTAATTCTAAACTATATTATATACATAAGTACTTATTAATAAAACTGTATTGGCTTTTTCACAAATAAAATTACTAAATAAAAAAATGTACAGTGTAAATCCTGTCAACTGTTATTAGATAGTGAAATCGCCTGTCTGAAATATCTGAAGTCGATTTTAAGTTTTATTAATAAGACTGATTTAATATTACAATTAATAATAACAACTAAATGAACTTAGATAAAGGTAAACGTTATTGATATAAACATTATCTAACTGTTAAGGTCCCCACATTTAACAGGGCTAAAACAAGCTACAAATCGAGTAAATCGGGGCCTCAGTCTAGCATACGCGAAGTCTCGATTTTCTCCTTTTTTTAAAATGAATATTTAAAAAAAATAGTTTATATGAATAACGTTCACTGTCGCTATAGTAGTGCTACACAGCCCTATTTAAATATAAACATTACTTATAATTCGACCGTTTCGCGAATACCCTTCACACGTTAACATTCTCGAAATAATTTCATCCCATAATGCGTTTACACAGAATTGAAACAACTAGTTGAATATTGTTTAAAAACGTCTCAAATAGCGCGCAATTTGATGCACCTTAAGAGTGAACAAGAAATTGGAAAAGCTTTTTTTGCAAAATTGAAACTTCTATGTAAAACCAATCAAACTCGAAAAACGCGTCAATACAAACACTACGAATCGTCTCTATCTTTCTTTTTCCTATTCTCCGTCCATTTACCACTGAACTCTCTCCAGGAGGCTCTCATATCGAAGGAGAGACGAGGCTTAGATAAACCTTCCTCGTCCTTCCTATTGAACAAAGACTTCTTCTTAGACTCGTCCGATATCGTGTGATCCGACGATACTTTAGGTATTTTACCTTTCTCATTGCTATCTTCTCGTTTGTGAAAGAAATGTTTCTTTTTCGTGCTATTCGATTCGGATGTTTCGGCGTAGTCAGGTACTGAGGCGTCGAGATAGTATTCTTTATCTGGACCGAGATCTTTACATTTTGAGTCGAAAACTTGAAAGCCTGAGCCCTGACCGCCTGCGTGCAGATTCGCGTCAGCTTTCGTGCCGAGGAGAACATTACTGGCTGCTTTGTTGCCTAATAAAACACCCGTATCGTTGGTATCAGATAATTTAGTACCGTATAAATGACCGCTGTTGTCTATACCAAAAACAGGACGTATTTGACCATCGTATAAATTCAAATCTTTGTTCAAATCTGTACATTTCGCAGAAAAAGCAGGCATATCTTTACCGGAAGTTAGGCTCTTAGAGTTTTGACCATAAAGCGTCTTATTAGACGCTATATAACTCTGTGTTCCTTTTACAAAATAACTAGAATCATCTCTAGTAATCGGATGAGATCTTTCCTCGGTTCTATTAAAACACATGCATGTTTTAGATTTAGTTACTTCAATCGAATCTTGATGAGATCTAGCGTCGATATGGTAACTGGAGTAACCAGATTGTTCGTCAAAAGGTCGAGTTTTACAGCCGATCCCAATAGGGTTACCTCTACAGCCTTCTATCGGGTAACCCCTACAGCTTTCGATCGGGAAACCTCTACAGCCATCGCCCGGGTAACCTTTATAACTAGGATGTATATCGTCGTTGGCGGCGTCGTATTGATGTCCGTTGCCGGCAGGGTAGGGTGCGTCGTCGTAGGGGTCTAGGAGGCGGGTGTAGGGTACGGGGGGCTCACCGGAGTCCCAGTGCGCGTCGGGCTCGGTGTCGGGCTCGGAGCAGGTGGAGTCACTGGAGGAGGGAGGTGAGGGCGCCCGGAGCGCGTGCCCGCTGAATGTCGACGTGTCCGGCTGCTTCTGTACTATTAGCTCCACCTGCCGAATTCATCATCATCATCAGCATGTATACATTCTATTTCTAATACAGGGTAGTACAGGCACAATATAACTATAATATATTCCTTACAGTAAGGCAACGGATGTACTTCCACCGAGCAAAGGAGGGAGCCTTGCGGAGAAGCGGGCGGCGGGGGTCGCATCCCAAAAATCTGTATGAAAAATTTGGTATTGCCTTGCATATATGCGCATGACAGCGTAAGTACACGGGCGCGACGGCACATCAAGAGCGTTGCCATTGTGTAAGGCTTATAGAAATACTGTGGTACAGGCCTACCCTCAGGCGGCGTATGGGCGTTAGTCCACTACGCGTGCCCAATGCGGATTAGTGGACCACACAGTACATATACGCATCAGAATTTCTTCGTCCTTTATGTTCCGAAGGGTTTTAAGGATGATACGACCAACAAACTGAACAACTTTTTCTAGGGGACTAATAACGAAATAAAATTAGGAGTAATACAATGAAAACGGCCATGCCTTGAAATAAACTCTCGTTGCTATTCAACTTTTTAGAGTTTACTTTTCGTAAATTTTTTTAAAAATAAATAAATACTTGAAATAAAAAGTCTAAAATTGGTCTAGATTGTACCTTAAATTGTTGGCTATAAAGTTTGTTTTGCTTGTCTTTGTGCGCGTCGTCCAACTCCCATTTATTGAGCGTTAGCTTGAACGTCTCCAGGTTACCTTCAACAAAATTAATAATTATCCATTAAACATATTGTTAATTTTCTTCATAATTATCATATCATTCAAAGAAGTATTATGTTGTAGAGTTTCTGGCCGTTTCTTCTCTACGGCGACAACACGTTCCGAAGCGGTGGTAGATTCAAACAGTCTCTCTTTGACAATTAATAAGTGGGCTTTACGGTCTTTGCGCCCCTATATAGAACTAGAGTTCACCCGCGACTTCGTCCGCATAGGTTCCCATCATCGTAGCGAGATAAATGATATACATTAAGTTTAAGGTGGTTCCAGTCCATACAAAAGTTTGACGCACAATACGCGTAGATGGAATTAATAAAAGTAATATTTTATATATGGAAAAATAGTTTAGAAAATCTAGTTGCCGCATCACAAATAACATTTGCAATTTATAAAATAATTACGAAGATACAAAGCTTTGAAATTTTTCATACAAAATTTTAAAAGCTATTTTTCCATATATACAAAGTTTCTTATATTAATACCGTCTACGCGTATTGTGCGTCAAAGTTTTATATAAAATTGACCCCTCTGCAACCACCTTAATCATAAGCTTTGGTTTTTATTACTTTTGAGATCGATTTTGATTAATATTTTGTATTTGAAAAAACACAAAGTTTCATCAAAATCGGTCCAGTAGTTTTCGCTTGATGTTTGAACAAACAGACAGATAGACAAATAATCCAAAAATTGTCAGGGACACCTAAAAACCATTTTTTTGTTGTAAATATCTTCAATGTACTACAGACACACTTCTGTTACAGTTTTATAATAGTAGAGATAAATAATATTGAATTTGAACTTTTGTCAGCGACTTCGTCGTTATTCGGGCACAAGCTCATCCACTATAACTCGTGTAAACCAGGATCAACAGCGGAAACCACTCAACACTAGGCAATGAAATCTAGCGAGCCCGGAGATGACTCTAATCTGGAACCCGCAACGAATTTGAAAAGATTTGAACCAAATATCTGACTTCCCTAGTTGCCAATTCCTATTTTTCACAACTGCCAGTGAGCAAGTTTTCTGACGTCTCATAAATTCGCCCAGGGTGTGAGCACGAAACCATGCTAAAACAACTCTTATCACAACAGATATAAAACTCACTATCGGGCAGCGGGTGAACCCTCTCCGCGCCCACACAGTTGGCCACGAAGAAGGTGTTGAACCAGAAGTGGAAGAGCTTCTCCTTGCGCATCATCATCTTGGGCTTGTTGTATACATCCACCCGCACGTCCCCGTGTAATGGGGTGCATTGTGTGAGCACTATGCGGATGTGACCGTCGTGCTTGCGGACCTCGTGGCTCGATGGCGCCTGCAAAGTGACATAGAAATGGTTAATGAATCTGATTTCAACTACAGCGAACGCTGTATTAGAAAAGCAGTCTGGTATGCTGGATATTTTTAACTTAGCGACACACCTGCGGAACAAACTGCGCCGAACGTTCGGTTAAATACGCGTGCAATGCTTGTCCCTATACCGGCGACACAACAGTACGCGCCACTTTTCTGAGCACACACGTATTCTACCGAACGTCCTGCGCCGTACGTTCCGCAGTGTGTTCCGTGTGTCGCTAAAGGTCAGGCCACACAGAGGCGGTTTTGCGGGAAAGCGGGCCGGAGGCGGACCTGCGGAAAGCGAATATCTCTGGACCCGCTCGGTTTTTAACGAAAAAGCCAGAGGTGTTACAAATCGTACATAAATTCCGAAAAACTCAAAAAAGGTATCTTATTTTTTATTTTATTTATTAGTTGGCAATGGGTTTCAAGTCAGGTATAATAATTACTATTTCGCATCTTAATACGAAACTCAGTTGTGATGACGAACGGCACATATTCGTAATGGCAACTGGTTATTAGAAAGAAAAAGTGATTCTTCTATCACTACCGTAACTTATATCAGAGTTTCGTAGCACTGATAAGTACAGTAAAATAATTTTTAGTTGGCAACCGGTTGCGAATAAGTAATTCCTCTTTCGCAACTGGTTACTACTTATGAGCTGTAGGAACTAGGAAGCCTAGAACAAACCTTGAAGGGCGGCTGGGCCTGAGACACGGTCAACTCGAGCGTGCACTGTCCACCATTCAGCATGGGCGGCGGGGACATGACCAGCTCTCTGATGTGAACCTTGGTGGCAGAGTACTTCAGCCCCGAGCGGACCAGCGACGCGTAGTATTCCACGTACCTCCGTTGTGAAGGTATCGTTACTCCTGCAAGTTTTATATTAACGAGTTAAATATAAATAAATATGCTCATCATCAGGCGTGGTGGACTAATGCCCATACACCCTCCCTGAGTGTAGGCCTGTGCCCTGCAGTGGGACGTATATAGGCTGATGATGATGAAGATGCTACACCGGTATTTTTAGTTGCTTTCTCGAGATTGTAAGAGGGGGTGGAAAGAAACGTCAAACTCAAGGTAGGTCGCGGTCTCCGAAGAATGCGTAAATGACGCATAAGGCTTATAGCATACAGAAGGAGTCGAGGCGCGCCTTATAGATCTTGACCTACGGTCCATAAATCTATACTAAGAATAAATCCTAATGTTGAATATGTGAGTTAAATTCCAGTAATTAAACGGTTTCAAGTTATTCTAGTTTGAGAAAAGGATGTTAAAAATGCGTTATGTTATGTTCCGAACTTTTCAAAAAGAAATTCTATCGTTTGAAGTAATTTCAATCGTGTATTCAATTTATGATTTCACTAGATTAACTATCCAAGAATTTTCGTTTCGGTAACTTGTATAAATCTTGTGGAAAAACGAAAGATAAGAGACGCCTTCCGAGGTAATTCCGGGACGTATCTAACCCGTAATGCTAATTATTCTATAGAGTTTCAAGTCGCCTGAAGAGAGCTCTGACTTGACTCGTACCACCACCAAACGTCACGAACTGCCAAACAAACCTTCCGAAGCGCAGAACCCGGGGAGCCTGATGTGATCAGATGACACGCAATGATGATGATGATGATAGATAAAGCTTAGCGGTCATTTAGTAAATTGATGTAGAAATAAAAATGTAAACCTTGTAATAGACTAAGAGATAAGAGTACTTTTTGCAACCATCAGCAGCAAGGCTGATTCAGTGTTTATGGGGTGTAGAGCATCCCATGTGATGGGGATGGACTAGGTCTGCTTGCATAACTTCAGTCGGTTTAGGAGTTACAGACGTTTAAAGGTCAGTAAAAAAATAACGATCAGCTGCAAGGCTGATCGTATGATATTATTGTAGTGTGCACTGTAGCTATGTAAACAGTACAAAATTGTCATGAACTGCCAGTCGGTTTAGGAGATACAGCCGTTCAAAGGTCGGACCTTTGAACAGCTGTATCTCGTAAACCGACTAATGAACCATGTCAGTTTTAGTACTGTTCACATAGCTACAGTGCATACTACAATAATATCATACGATCAGCCTTACAGCTGATCGTTAATTTTTTACTGACTTTTAAACATCAGTAACTCCTAAACCGACTGGAGTTATGCAGGCAGATCTGGTCCATCCCCATCACAGAGATGCTCTACACCCCATAAACACTGAATCAGCGTTGCAGCTGATGGTGGCAAAAAGTGCACTTATCTCTTAGTCTATAAAGTAAGATCCCACGATAAACAAATTACGTTCGCTTAGTAACAAATAATTATACAAGACACCACAAAAACAGCCTGTAAAGGTAAATTTAGATGATTTGGAACCAAAATGAAAACAACAATAAATCAAATTATTGTAATTCTGTTACAAAAATACTTATACCTTTGTGTCCTTCATCCGTTTCGTCATTATACGCAATTTAAATAATGAATGCAATCTAAACCGGACAGTACAATGGTGGTTTTTGTATACCATTGGTTTCGTGGGGACTTGTCTAAAGTACCAAAATTAACTAATTGAAAACAGTAAGACTTTATCTCGAAAACATTTAACTCAGAATAACGTTAAAGGTCAGGCCCAACAGAGGCGGTTTTGCGGGAAAGCGGGCCGGAGGCGGACCTGCGGGAAGCGAACATCTCCGGACCCGCTCGGTTTTCTGTGTATTTTGTTGTGTATGGTGTGGTGTGGTGGTAATGTTCCAATTTGTATGTACCCTACCACAGAGATATTAGCTTCCCGCAGGTCCGCCTCCGGCCCACTTTCCCGCAAAACCGCCTCTGTGTGGCCTGGCCTTTAGCGATCACTACACGTGTAAGTGTATGATGATGATGATGTCATCCTTGACGTATCCTTAAACGGCGACACCCTGGGCTTCACTCGCTCGGGCTAGTAGAGTGGGCTCGGATGTGACTAGCGAACCCAAATTTCGACCTAAAGGTCCGATCGCACTTAAACAGTAAAGTTCTTTGCTGGCATTATATTATTTATCTATCTATCTATACTATTATAAAACTGTAACAGGAAGTTTGTCTGTACATTGAAGATATTAACAAAAAAAAAGTTACGATATGGTTTTTAGGTGTCCCTGATTCCATTTCATCAATTTTTGGATTTTTTGTCTGTCTGTTTGTTTGTGTGTTTGTTTGTTTGTTTGAACGAGTATCACGCAAAAACTACTGAACCGATTTTGATGAAACTTTTTTTGTTTGATAGCTTATGATCTGACTAAAAATCTGGTATATAATTTGTGCGGACGAAGTCGCGGGTTAACGCTCGTATATATATATATATATATATATATATATATATATAAGTGTTTTTTTCTGCAACCATCAGCAGCAAGGCTGATTCAATGTTTATGGGGTGTAGAGCATCTCTGTGATGGGGATGGACCAGGTCTGCCTGCATAACTTCAGTCGATTTAGGAGTTTAAAGGTCAGTAAAAAATTAACGATTAGCTGCAAGTCTGATCGTACGATATTATTTTAGTGTGCACTCTAGATATGTGAACAGTACAAAAAATTCAATAAATGGTGATATGGAATCAGGGTCCATATCACCAATTTATGGTTTTTTGTCTGTCTGTCTGTCTATTTGTTTGTTTGTTTGATCGAGCATCACGCAAAAACTACTGAACCGATATTGATGAAACTTTTTTCGTTTGATAGCTGTTATAAAACTGTAACTGAAGTGTGCGTGTGTGTACACTGTAGTAGCTGTGTAACTGCGTTCCTGCGCTGTATAGCCAATGAAATCCTCTGCACCAGACACGACCCTGAGCCGACGTCGTTGCCAATTTCCACCATCCTCCTAATAAGTTCTTGTGCTGAATGGAAATCAAATGTATCTAAAAGGCTACTGACAAAACCAATAGATTTGCATAATTTTTAACATTCATAAAAAACTAGAGTTAACCCGCGACTTCGTCCGCACAAATTATATATAAGGTCTAACAAAATTAGGTGAAACTATTTTAAGGGGATAATCAGACCATCAAACTGAACAACTTTCCCTATGGGACCAATATCGAAATCGCAAAAAAAAAATCGGCTGTCCCATACATTTGAGTCGAGTTTTGTTTGCAATGTTGTTATGAGACAGCAGATTTTTTTTCGCGATTTCGATATTGGTCCCATAGAGAAAGTTGTTCAGTTTGATGGTCTGATCATCCACTAAAAATAGTTTCAGCTAATTTTGTTAGACCTTATATACGTCAGATCATAAGCTATCAAACTAAAAAAGTTTCATCAAAATCGGTTCAGTTGTTTTCGCGTGATGCTCGATCAAACAAACAAAAAAATAAACTTATTTATTTAAATTTACAGTTTTATAATTATAAATATTTAGTAATGGTCTAATGGTTTAATATTTTGTAATTTTGTTTCTGAGAACTTATATAACAATGTCAATGTTATAATTTCATATTTATTCAAATAAAAACATGTTCCAGAACTTGATTCTATAAACTTAAAAGCCTTCTTTATCATTACACAACAACAATACCCTCTACAAGATTCTAAGAAAATCGACGAATACCAAACTACAATTTATTTGATGTCCGTAAAAAACTTTAAAAGAACTTTCTTCTTTTGTATAGAGGATAATAGGATCAAAGAAGGTTAAATAAAAAAAATACAGGGTATTGGAAAGCCCGCACAGCAACACGAATAACAAAACCGTATTGTGTTACATATGTTATTGTAAAAAACATAAAAGAGCATAGTTACCTTTTTTCACTAAACAAGGTTACGATTTCATTTACTCGTATTATACGAATTATACACACGAGGAGCAATGGAAAGCGGCACACTGCTAAATCGTAAGCGAAATGAGTGGATTAGGCGAATTACAAAGGACGTGAAGTAAGTAGTGGAGATGGGCAGGACATGTTGCATGTATGGATGTTGAAGCGATGGACCAGAACACTGGTATGGAGGCCCAGAGAAACCAAGCGGGGTAGAGGCCGCCCACCAGAAAGATCGGTCAATGGAATTAGGCGATACGCGGGTCTCGACTGGATGCAGGGGACGAGTGAGGGACAAAACCACAGATTATGAATGCATGATTATTATGAATTGAATTATTTAATAGTTAAACAAAACGTCTTGTAGGAGGCCTATGTCTGAGGACTGACCGATCGAGGGCTATCCATCACTGGATAGATGGATGGAGATCGTATCTGGATCGACCACAGAACATTCTAACCCCTTTTGGGTTAGAAATGCAAAGTAGCGCTTTTGCTTGAGAGACAACTGTCGCGGGAGTCGCATGGCTAGAGGTCTCTCGAGAAGACGTCTTTCTTTCGGCTCGCGATTTAAGTGGCCACGCGGCTCCGCCATTTTATGGCAGTTTCGGGTGTGTGTTTTTGTATAAAAACAGGGCTTTGAGATCGCCATATCTTTTACCGTACAATGTCAGGCACTAATTGCTCCTTAAACTAGATATTGGCAAAATCATCACTTCCAAGATGGCAGCCATTTTTTAAAAATAGAATAGACAACTGTCGCCACTTGTCTTCCCGCTTACGCTGCTACAACTACCTAACCCTCTCGCTCGCACTACGCCGCGGGCCTTACTTACGGTGTTATGCACCACCAAGAGAAGTTAGAAGTGCAAAGTAAGCGCTCTCTGCACTTCTAACCAATCTTCGATCAAAAAAGTCCTGTTTGAAAAGGCATATTATAAACTGGATGATAATTTAGATGATTAAAATGCTTGGGTCTGAGTGACACTAACATGTAGTACTATATAGTATCAATTATTTTATTATATAGACTATGTATTATTGTATACATAACCTTTGCATCTACCGGGATCTAAGGGATCTACCGGTGGATGGGCAGCAGCATCCCCTGAGTACACACATTCAATCCAACTGTGATCGCCAACCCGCCTGCCAAGCGTGGCTATTATGGCAAATCCCCCCATTTTGGGGGAGGCTTATGTCAAGCAGTGGACGTCTATCGGCTGATATGATGATGATGATGACCTTAGCATAAGAATTTATATTGTTTAGTTATTAAGTCGTGTTATGTTTTAGAGTTTCTGGCCGCATCTTCTCTACAGCGACAACACGTTACGACGCGGTGGTAGCTTCAAAAAGAGATTTGACGTTTAATAAATGTGCTTCAAGCTCCTATATTGAATAAATTATGTTGACTTTGACTTTGAACCTCTCTTATCATGTTCTGTGTGGGTCGGGCCAGGGTGTCGTCTAGTGTGCAGTCCCTGATCCCCAAAGATCTGGAGTAGCTAGAGGTGTTCAACTTGATAATGGTTATAAGTAGTGGGCAGTCCCAGATCCCCAAAGATCTAAGGTAGCTGGAGGTGCCTGGATAATGGGAATTAATAACTGATAATGTTGCATCGTCTTACCCTTTTCGTCGTGCGTTCGTTTGGTTCCGTAGAACTTGAGTGCTTCGTCCGCCGTCGTTTTCTGCCCGCTGTATAGTAGATAGCAACACACCATTGTCCCTGGAATAATTATTCATTAATTATTAATAGCTACCTCGTTAGTTACCTCGTTTACGTGGATTTTTTATGTCCTCAAGGTTCAAGCTATCGCTATATCAAACATCAGCGAAATGGGTTTAGCGGTTTTGCCGTGAAAACGTTAGACAGAGGTACTTTCGTTTTTATTATAATACGAGCGTTAACCCGCGACTTTGTCCGCACATTATATACCAGATTTTAAGTCAGATCATTAGCTATCAAACAAAAAAAGTTTCATCAAAATCGGTTCAGTAGTTTTTGCGTGATGCTCGTTCAAACAAACAAACAAACAGACAGACAAAAAAATCAAAAAATTGGTGATATGGAATCAGGGACACCTAAAAACCATATCGTACCTTTTTTTTTGTTAATATCTTCAATGTACAGACAAACTTCCTGTTACAGTTTTATAATAGTTTAGATTTAGATTAATCCGGTTTGAAAATTCTGACACCAGTGCTGCTGCTCATACGATAAGAAGAAGTACAGATAGATGTAGAGATATAGTCTAGTACTATTTTTTTTTTAAGTCTGTTGACCGCAATCAAATTTTTTTTTCGCAATTGCGATATAGTGGCTCAGTTTGGTGGTGCTATAATCATCCTCTCAAAATATTTAACATTAATTGAGAAGGACCTTACATAATGTCTTACAATAATCTATACTATTATAAAGCTGTAACAGAATTGTGTCCGTACATTGCAGATATTAACAAAAAAAAAGTTACGATATGGTTTTTAGGTGTCCCTGATTCCATTTCACCAATTTTAGGATTTTTTGTCTGTCTGTTTGTTTGTGTGTTTGTTTGTTTGAACGAGTATCACGCAAAAACTACTGAACCGATTTTGATAAAACTTTTTTTGTTTGATAGCTTATGATCTGACTTAAAATCTGGTATATAATTTGTGGGACGAAGTCGCGGGTTAACGCTCGTTGTTTGTAAAAGTCGTATTTTTCTAAAGATTCGCAAAGCAATACATTGTTTTCTTTATCTTTATTCCTAATCCTAAGTATAATAGCATTGTTTTGAAAAAAAAATAATGACTTAAATTCCTAATTACTAGAACCAATTGGAAAGAAAAATAAACATTTCCATTTAAGTAATTTCAGAAGAAAGCGTAGACAAAACACTCCTGTTAAATAGGTATTGTAATATTAATATAACTGAACTAAATTATGTAATTTCTTTAAAATAATATGATTACAACTTAAGTGAGGTCACTGTATACTTACACATTAATGTGTTAATTAAAAAAAATATTAGTCCTCTAATATAGAACTGAAGGAAATTATATATTTCTTTCAAAATAAGTTATGTGAGGTCACTTAATGTATATGTATATTTATATGACGGCCCGGTAGCACAGTCTGTAGTGAACCTGCCTGCTGTGCCGAGAGTCGCGGGTTCGAATCCCGTAAGGGACGAATATTTATATGATGAATTTGAATATTTGTTCCCGAGTCATGGATGTTTGTATCAATATATATATGTATTCTATATCGTTGTCGAGTCATCATAATACAAGTCCAGGTACTTTAAATGTGACTAGATAATTTGTGTGACAATGTCCAAGATATTTATTATTATTATTATTGTATGTCTTTTCCTTATCTCGGGACATAAGTGTCCCGGACCTTTGGGAGGCGTGAGTGGGGCCGAAGCCAACACGTAGAGGCCCGTCAGACAATTTGATCTAAATGGTAATGTGACACCAACCGGCAACTATTATTATATGCACATTGGGTAATTAAAAATATATATTTCCATAACTTGAATAACACACAACATTATAATTAAACACAGAACATTATAAGAGGGGTTAGAAGTGCAAAGTAGGCGTGGAACGTGTCGCTACAGGTTATGCAATAATTTGCATAACACCATAAGGCGCGCGACGTGGTGCGAGCGATGAGTAATTGTAGCAGCGTGAGCGGGAATACAAGTGGCGACAGCCGTCTCCAAAGCAAAAGCGCTACATTGCATTTCTAACCCCTCTTATAATGTTCTGTGACTTTAACTGCCTTTCAAAACTTGTATTTATTTACTTATCTTAATCGTATACAGGGTCCAACTTAATATGATAGCGTTTTTAAAAGGATACTCATACCATCAATTAAAATACATTTTCTATGAGACCAACATCGAAATCGCGAAAAAAAAAATTGTCCCATATATTTGGGTCTTTTTTTCCAATTTCCACATTAGTTCCATAGAGAAAATTGTTCAGTTTGATAGTGAGATCATCCTCTTAAAAAGATTGTGTAGAATGGGAAACCTATCTGGGCCAAAAAAGTTTGGTATAAGCATAATACAGGGTGAAATTGATATCATTAGCATCCTTTTAAACTAAGAGTCTACCCACCAAACTGAACAACTTTTACTATGGGAGCAAACCGATCGGAGCAACAAAAAAATCAGCCGTTCCATACTAAACTGCAATGCCTACTCGACTCAAATGTATGCAACAGCAGATTTTTGTTTTGCTCCAATCGGTTTGCTCCCATAGTAAAAGTTGTTCAGTTTGATGGGTAGACTCCTAGTTTAAAAGGATGCTAATGATATCAATTTCACCGTGTATAATCTAACAAGTTGAAATGGGATTAGGCCGGCCATGTCTGTCGATTGCACCCGGAAAGATGTGCCAAAGTCTTAACACCTTGGATCCCGAAAGAGATGAATGGGCGTCGCCGTCAGGGTCGACCCCGAAAGAGATGGAGAGGCGACCTGGATACATTCGACGAAGAGTGGATGGAACTGGCTCAGGACAGGGTTGCATGGAGGATAAAAGGGGAGGCCTTTGCCCAGCAGTGGGATGAAATAGGCTAAAAAAAATAATAATCTAACAAAGAATACATCGGAAGTAGCAAGTAAAACTTGAACAATCTTTACACAAATGACAATAAGTATAACAGAATGACCACCCCAGTACTCTTTTCAATCCTTAAACCCAACACTTTTTACCATAAACCTAAAGGGCTTCCCACAAAAACGGCGGTTTCGAATGGTCCTTTTTTTAAATTTACGACATGTCCAACTTTCACGTTGGTAATTATAGGATGTAAAGAAATTTCGCAATGACTTTCAGGGGGGTTAGGGTTCTTTTTGTTAGCACAACAATATAATACAGCCACGTGTAATTTGTAGCCTTAACCCATAGTTCCCTTGGAATAGCATTAGCGATTATTCTAAATTGTTGCGATCTGGAGTTCGGAATAGAATAATATATTCATATATTCTTTTCATGCAGTTTGTATGGGGCATATTTGTGTCACAGTGTTGAAGGAGGGCTTGTTATTTAGTAAGAATGGTTTAGATTTAAATTTATTTGCAGTAAGTATGAATGCTGCGTATGCCGCTACTAGACTGATAAGAGGTTACGAGGAAATCGGGATCAGATTTTACTATGTAACTGTGATCTTCCATTCCCCTGCTAAGCGTATAGGTCATGGTAATGAATATCTAATTTAAAATCTCTATTGAGTAGTTTGTATTGTAGATCAATTGTCGAACGACTTGAATAGACAATAACAGAACGGTCATATTCACATTCAGAGTCGAAATTAGAAGAGGCAGATGGATGACCTTAGCTTAGACCCTTGCACAATGCGCCCGAAAATATATGATGGCTTAGGCGCGACAGCTCTGCATGTCATACTGCTATGCTAGACCATCAATGGCAATGGAGAGATTGCCTGGCCACAGACAGAAATGCAAAGATGACGAAAAAATTAAATACAATGTTATAACCAGCCTAGCTAGCATGCCACCCACGACAAAGCGTTTAAACGAGGAAAATGTCATGCGCGCTCTTTCTGGCCTACGTAAAATAATAAAGATGGAGGCACATCTCGATTTTTGTCGTTTTCTCGGGGGTGGCATGCTAGCTAGACTGTAGTGTAGAGAGGTTTGTCAGGATCGTAGCAGGTAGCGTTCCCACTGCCTACCCCAGTGGGAGAAAGGCGTGAGAATATGTATTTATGTATGTATAACCAGTACGATCCTCATCTCACGAATGAGGTTGAGAGCGAATGGGCCCCACTCCACCACTCCAGACCTAAGAAACCGAGATAGACGAAAGTATAGAAGGTATCAAACCTGTCCGTCCTTTCCCCGCCTTACAATGCACGGCGGCGACATTCCTGGAGTCTGTCGTTAGCCAGCTATGCACATCCTCACAGAACGGCTGTATCAACTCCATCTGCGGCGGAGTGTGGTCCTCAAACGCGTATCTCGTCACCTGAAACATTATGCATACACGTTAGTTGACAGACAGTATCTATTAGACTAAGAGATAAGTGTACTTTTTGCAACCATCAGCAGCAAGGGTGATACTGAATCACCCTTGCTGCTGATGGTTGCAAAAAGTACACTGGTTTATGTTGTGAATAGGTTTGCCTGCATAACTTCAGTCGGTTTAGAAGTTACAGACGTTTAAAGGTCAGTAAAAAATTAATGATCAGCTGCAAGTCTGATCGTATGATATTATCGTAGTATGCACTGTAGCTATGTGAACAGTACAAAAACTGCCCGTCAGTTTAGGAGATACAGCCGTTCAAAGGTCGGACCTTTGAACGGCTGTAACTCCTAAACCGACTGATGAACCGTGTCAGTTTTTCTACTGTTCATAAACACTGAATCAGCCTTGCTGCTGATGGTTGCAAAAAGTACACTTATCTCTTATAATATATTGGATTTCTGACGACAGTCTGGAATCGCATCTTATACTCAGTACTAAAGGACGGCAAACGGAATCAAGGGAGTAAATTCCTGCAGTACAAAGATGTGCTGATGTGTGACAAGAAGATATGTGACGATCCGTTGATCTGGAAGACACTGGCTAAAGACCGGCCACATTGAAGGCATACTGTAAACACTATGGTGTGTATGCAATTGAAAAGCTGCGACGTTCGGACCTCGATGGGAAACGCTATGAACTGAAGACCCGTCCATCTTCGGCCAGAGGGATGCTAACGTGCAGGGAGTGGGTGCACATTTACGAAATCGGGTACTTCAGCCACCTAAGAGCACACGAACTTCGCTCTCCGCTATAAGTAAAGTTGTTCAGTTTGGTCTGAAGCAAAGGTTGTAACGCATTTAAATTTACATCCTGTGGAAATGGCATCATTTAACTTTAGTTTTATGTCGTCACATAAAATTTACCGACGCCAAACAAAAAACGTCTCGTATCGACAAAATTCAAAACCGTCGATAACTGAAGCTTATTCCGATCAAGTATTAATTTACAATTACACAAGCAAATTTGCTTTACGTAGAATTTGGTAATACAGGTCATGCTGCTGACAGCGCGATCAGCATTTACATATACCTACCTCAACAGCTACCTACCTACCTCAATAAAAGTGTATTGGTCCTCCCAAATCAATAGCATAAGGGTGATAATTGAGTAAATAAAGTCGCACGTCGAATCACCCGATTAGATGTCAAACCCGAATCGACTGTCAACCTTACAACGTTGTTATAAGGAAACATGCTACGAACCGGCGGCTGGGGTGCTAATGATTTTGATACAAAGTAGCTCTTCGAAAAGAGTTTTGATTAAATGATATTTCAATCACCGGTGTATAGATAAAATAAGCGATCGATGGTGATATAAAATTAACCATAGCAAAGGTTGTCGGAACCTCAAATGGGGTTAATAATAACATAAGCCGTGGTGGTCCAGTGGCGAGTAACCTTGCCTGCCGTGCAGGAGGCGATGGTTCGATCCCCGTCCAGGCCGACTCGTACCAATGAGTTTTTTCGGAATTTATGTACGATTTATAACACCACTGGCTTTTCGGTGAAGGAAAACATTGTGAGGAAACCTGCATGCTTCAATTTCGAGGCATGTATTGTACCCAATGTCCATTTACAAGTGGCATGGCGACGGGCTCACTCCCCGTCACACTGGACAGAGTTTCGGTACTGCTAGTGAAGGTTTCAGAATATCTCTGACTACCCCCTCGGGGAATATAGTCGTGAGCATATGCTTTTCGTAGGGAGATTTTTTTCTGTTTGTCTGTTCGTGTACACGGACGACTTCCAAACTACTGAACCAATTTAGATATTGTTTCGAGAAAAGAACAGCGCTTAACTCGGAGATATTAATTATGAGTTACGTTATGAGCTTATGAGTATTTTTTAGCACATATTTAAGGCATTAACATTATACTCAAACATGGTGTGAATATGTTTGTCTACTTAAAAGGTTTTAAATAATACATTCGTATTTTCCGATAATAATCGCATTTTTAAAATTGCAATGCCTATTTTATTGCTCAAATATAATTTATATTGTTAAATCTAATTGACATGAGTCCATTGGTATAAATATTATTAATTTAAACGCCTTCTGGGACTAACAATTTTGATTTCTATGTTGAGTAGCGAATTTTTTTTTAATACATTTTCAGATAGTCTTTTTGTCACTAAATGGTGCCGCTTACAGTTTAAAAGTCCAATTAGTAATTACTTCCCACCTCTCTTAACAAAACTGCGTAAAATGACTGGGCTAGTAGTATACCACTTCGGTCGAGGCTCTTGGACCACTCCTGCCTACTTTGTTAGACCTTACATAGGCTGTCGATGACTGGTCTCTAAGTGTAACTGGATTACGGCATTTCCTTTATTACAAATATAATTATTTATACATCCTCAACGAATTTATAAATAAACATTGGTGTTATTAATTAAATAACCAACCGCTTCGGATATAATTCGATAGTTAACCAAACAGTAAATAAAGTCTAGTATATTTTATTATTATAATATTAAAGATTGAACGTGACACCGTTTGATTATTGAGGTCAAGGAAACTTGATTTTAGTTTAATTTAAATTAGATTTTGTCCGCGACTTCGTCTGCACTGGCTCGCGTAGTAGCGAGATAAAAAAATACAAGGTCCAACTTAATATGCTGACGGTTTATAAGAGGATGATCAGACCATCAAACTGAACAACTTTCTCTATGGGACCAACATCGAAATCGCTAAAAAAATCTATGCAATCCTACTCCACCTTTGACTACGTATACGAGGACTAGTTACGCGTGTAATTCTCCTAATAAATATTTCTGCCACTTTTGGGGGCGAGGTAACATGAAATCCGCAACTTGGGATTTTATTCCCATAACTTTAGATTCTAATTTTGAATGATAAAAATCATGAAAAGTACTCTCGTGTGAAACCCAAACGTTCTAAGTTCGAAATTGTTGTTTCGCAATTATAGGCTGTCTCGTTTAGTGCTAAGGTATAAAATTGAATGTAAATGCACATGATCAAATTGATCTTATACCGTGGCAGAGGGGAAATGCTACCGCATGGCTCGTCCTTATAATAAGTAGTCAAAGTACTCCACCCAAATGTATGGCATAGCTGTTTTTTTTTTTCGCGATTTCGATGTTGATCCCATAGAGAAAGTTGTTCAGTTTGATGATCTAATCATCCCCTATAATACCAGTTCTAAGACTAATCAGTAATCAATAAATCATAAAGCTTTTAAACGCCAAAAGTTTCCTAAAATTTGTTCCAGTAATTTTTGCGTGATGCTCGAACAAACAAATAGACATACAGACAGAATCCAAAAATCCGTGATTTGGAATCAGAGGCCCACCTCCCGTACCACCAAGGGTGTACGACAAGGAAAATTAATCCACTCGTCAATCTTCGTTACCGCAGACCAGTCCCCGTCAAAACCCGAAGTCATTTAGGTAGTAGAATTTAAAAATCAATCATGCGTGGTTATCAAAGGGTGCAAAATCGGAGCAGGTGAAGGTGCATTGGAAGGTGAAAGGTGCAGGTCGAATAGCAGATTGACACTTGATTGACGATTGCCAGCGACATGCGCGAAAACTAATAGCAAATAGCGGCAAGTGATTTTAGGTGCGCGAACATGGCACATCCCGATTGGACAATACCATTTCAAGCGCTATCAAAATTTTGTCAACTGCACAGGTACATCGGTAAGACTTATAAACGTGGCATTACTTGTAAATACTGTACTTACTTGCATATGCTTACTTTACTTGTAAATATACATACTATAATATAGTATGTCATATTATGACATCGGTCAGTGATCGGCCTTGAGGTAATCAATTCCCAACCATTTTCAATGACCGTTTCAAACGCTACGCTACAATCGCCGAAAGGCTTCCTCTCATATACCTGGAGGAAAACCTTTTTTTAAACACCAAACCCTTTTTTTTCTCAGCACGTGTCAAAACTAAATGGATGGGGTAACCGATTGCGTATCAGGTAAAGTTTGGTTCGAATTCTCGGTAATACTGTGGGATTTCGTAGAAACTGTGATAATGTACGGTTGTCGGATTATTGTTCTGAGCTTGTAGATAATATTAATTGCGAGTTTTTGGTGTTCTGTTCAGTTTATTTACTCGTACACTTTTGCATTGACACAAAAGACATCATCGGATGTCCAAAATGTGGAAGTGCCGGCCAAAAAAATAATGCGATATTCTGTTAGGACTCGTCCTTCTAAACCAGGTCTAAACATTTATTATTATGGCACCAATGCTGTAGGTCCCCTGTCCTTGGTTTTATTTGGTTTCGAAAATATATTTTCGATGAAATTATGGCTAAGGCTATATTCTCTTAGAACTCTAACTGCCTCCGTTGTCTAATGGTTAAGAGCATTGGCTCTCGAAACGGAGGTCGTGGGTTCGATTTCCACGGGGGACACTTAGAGCTGCGTTTTTCCCCAGTTCGTTAGGACATTGCAGGCTGAATCGCCTGATTGTCTGAAAAGAGAAATGATTCCGTGCTTCGAATGGCACGTTAAGCCGTTGGTCCCGGCTATTATGTCTGGTGGTAGTAGTCGTTATGGCACCAAAGGTGTAGGGCCATTTTCCTTGGTTTGAAAAAATTATTAAGGTTTGAAAAATCATATTTTCATACATTTTTGATGAAATAAAACCTACTGCTAAGCTTTCGTACAATAATAATAAATCCTTAGACTGCATAAGAAACCTTTAATCCCTTAGTCGCCGCGTACGACACTCACGGAAAGAATTGGGACCGTCCATTCTAAGCCGGAACCACACGGTTCAACCGCATAATTTAAGTTATATGTAAAACTACACGGAACTGTACAAGCATTAACTGGAATCGTCAGAGATAGCTTATCAGTGGTTATCGGTCGGAAGGGCATGTGGCGACATCTAGTCTAGCCTGCCTCACCTACCACTCTGCGTTATCTGATATCTGAGTACATAGATAGCCTACCTGTTAGACTTCGCATTACTAACATTTCTATGACGGTCATTGACGGTACTACAATTTTGAGATGCGGAGCATAGGCCGGAGTTGAACTCAAACTTATAAAAAAAATTCTATTCAAAATAGGTAATATCCAATGAGTTTTTCTAACTTATGTACGTAATACCGACTGCTCTCAAACCGAGAAGGATAACATCGCGAGGAAACCTGCATACACTGAAGAAGAAATTCTGATGTGTATGTGTAGTCTACCAACCCGCATGGGGCTAATACCCTCCCTAAGGGTAGGCCTGTGCCCTGCAGTGGGACTTTTATAGGCTGATGATGATGAATATCACACAGAAACTTTCTGATCTAATTTTTTTGACTACCATACCATTTGCAGGCAGACTGGTACCATATTTTTTTAGGAACATAAAGGACGAAAAAACTGTAACAGAACTATTACAAAATAGTTATGGTATTTAGGCATCCCAAACTCCAAATCACCTATGTTGGATTTCTTTTATATTTGTTTGTTCGAGCATCATCGTCACGCAAAAAACTACCTTTGATAAAACTCAGTGTTTAAAAGCCTAAGATTAGACCTAAAAATAGGTAATAGTCTGTGCCACGCGGAACGGTACTAACTTTGTCTGACTATAGTAAATGTTGATGTTCTGTTCTGACTTCTGAATATAAGGTCTAACAAAATTAGGTGAAACTATTTTAAGGGGATGATCAGACCATCAAACTGACCAACTTTCTCTATGGGATCGATATCGAAATCGCGAAAAAAATCTGCTGTTCCATACAAACCTACTCGACCTAAATGTATGAGACAGCAGATTTTTTTTCGCGATTTCAATATTGGTCCGATAGAGAAAGTTGTTCAGTTTGATAGTCTGATCATCCCCTTAAAATAGTTTCACCTAATTTTGTTAGACCTTATATAATTTTCTCGCCACGTATTAGTAGTCTACATTGGTATGTCTGTGGTTAGATACGGAAGTTTTGTAGAATAGTTTAGCTAGGTGGATAATAATTAATAATGAATGATACAATAACGCTTTGCTTTCGTCATCGTCCGACGATCTTTACCCTTTACTGTAGGTAGTTATTATATAAGGTCTAACAAAATTAGCTGAAACAATTTTAAGGGTAGGGTTTCAGACCATCAAACTGAACAACTTTCTCTATGAGACCAATATCGAAATCGCGAAAAAAAAATCGGCTGTCCCATACATTTGAGTCGAGTTTTGTTTGCAATGTTGTATGAGACAGCAGATTTTTTTTCGCGAAAGTTGTTCAGTTTGATGGTCTGATCATACCCTTAAATAGTTTCAGCTAATTTTGATAGACCTTATAGATCGGTTTGAATCTATTCGGGTTTTGTTATTCGGCAGGTAATGTCTCCAGAATGCATAGTTTTTCGACTTCGTACTATTTTTACATAATTACCTGTGAGTTATTTCCGAAAAGAACTAAATTTCAAGTTGTGCGGTAACTATCGAAGACGGTTCCAAAGTTTTGACTATTTATTATAAGGACTAGCCTTGCGGTAGCATTTCCCCTCTGCCACGGTATAAGAACAATTGATCATGTGCATTTACATTCAACGTTATACCTTATCACTAAACCAAACAGCCTATAACTGCGAAACAATAACTACGAACTTAGAACGTTTGGGGTTCACACGAGACTACTTTTCATGATTTTTAACATTTAAAATTAGAATCTAAAGTTAGGGGAATAAAATCCAAAGTTGCGGATTTCATGTTACCTCGCCCCCTGCCCGCAAAAAGTGGCAGAAATGTTTGTTGGTAGAATATCACGCGTAACTAGTCTCTGTATAAGCAGTCAAAGTTCCAAAGCTTGAAAGTTCTGTATGTAAGCTGACGATGATAATCTATACTATTATAAAACTGTAACAGGAAGTTTGTCTGTACATTGAAGATATTAACAAAAAAAAGTTACGATATGGTTTTTAGGTATCCCTGATTCCATATCACCAATTTTTGGATTTTTTGGCCCGCCTGTTTTTTTGTGTGTTTGTTTGGGTGTTTGTTTGTTTGTTTGAACGAGTATCACGCAAAAACTACTGAACCGATTTTGATGAAACTTTTTTTGTTCGATAGCTTATGATCTGAATTAAAATCTGGTATATAATTTGTGCGGACGAAGTCGCAGGTTAACGCTCGTACAATATAAATGTATCTTTTATTATCATTTCATTATCCACCACGACTTATTCTAGCTTGGGTTTAGATGCTTATCATATTCGATATTTTCCCGAAGGACACGATAAACAATTGCACTCTACCATTCATAATGGGTTAACAACGAAAAACCTTGAATATGTAATTCACTCAGAAAATTTTCCATACACCTTTTCCCCGTATCTTTTGCACCTGTGTACACATTGATACTATGCAAAATTTAGCATTACAACTGCAAAATCGACTTCCGCGTCATGTCAATCATGCTAACACTTATTTAAATACAGTGTTAGTTCGTATCGAAAACATAGACAAATCAATACTTTATTATACTTTTTTACTAAAAGCATAGCGTATGCGTGCGTATGCTCACGACTATTTTCCCCGAGTGGTCGAAACCTCAGAACATCCACGTTTCACTAAAAGTACAGAAACTCTGTCCTTTGTGACGGGGAGTGAGCCCGTCGCCACTTGTAATGGTAAATGGAGTAGGTATAATACATGCCACAAAATGGAAGCATGCAGGTTTCCTTACGATGTTTTCCTTCATCGAAAAGCCAGTGGTGTTATAAATCGTACATAAATTCCGAAAATCTCATTGGTACGAGTCGGCCTGGACGGGTATCGAACCATCGCCTCATGCACGGCAGGTAAGGTTACTCGCTACTGGACCACCATCACCACGGCTATTAATTTCCAAAAGCGCATAAATTGAATTTACCCCAGCGACCCTAGGGTGAACAAGTGTCACCACACTGAGGATCTCAAAGAGCTGCCCATTGACTAAGTTGTCGGTAAGTTAATGGCTGCGCCTCTAGTCTGACTTCTCTACCTGCGCGCGCAATGCTGCGCTTCTTCTACATGGAAAATGACTAAAGCGCAGTACGGTAACAAGCCGAGTCGTGCGCAAGCAGAGAAATACTTAGAGCGGCAGAAGGTGCCCAACTGAACTGAGATGCCACAGAAAAGATATGAAACAGCTGACTGAAACGGTGAACTCAGACGGTGCTCCCTGGCAGCAGCGGGCTGTAGGGCGTCCCATATTACGCCTGCCAGTTCATTCTAAAACTCTGACCCCCATTGGTTGTCAGTTTTTCGGCAGATATGACAATCCCATTGCAACTTCAGCTTGCAAATCTTCTGAGTTATGCTGGGATGAGGATCGAATAATCTTACACCGAAAAGACTGTTCAAAAACACTATCAGAAGCGGAAAAAACGCGCGTGAGAGTAACCACGTATACCATCAATTAAATATGTATGTATACAGATACATATGTGACTCACGGCAAGCACAGCTATGCACACGTTTAAGTTATTATCACAGATGATATTGTTATTATGTAACTATTTTTATTATTATATCCCAACAATGACATTGAATGCACGTGATGAATCATAAAGATCGTATTTAAGAATTTTCCCGTAGTTCATATTTGTTGCTATGCTATCACTGATGCTTGTATTGTGGCTACAGACAATATGCATGATCAGGCCATCAAACTGAACAACTTTCTCTGTGGTACCAACGTCGAAATCGCAAAAAAAATCATCTGATCCATAAAAACTGAGCTATTTTTATTTTCGTGATTTCGATGTTGGTTCCATAGGAAAGGTTGTTCAGACTCATGGCCTTATCTTCCCCTAAAAACCCCGTAGGTATAAGCTACTCCAACACCAACTAGAAACTCCAGAAGTCTGAACGGAAGAGGGGCGCCCTAGGATTTTGTAGTGTTCGAATTTTTATGAAATACGTATGACAGAGTACCGACATATAGAATAACAATTAGCAAAAAAAATTTCCCAAAAATGTGCACCAATATTAAATACCACGAAGGTAATTGATACGAAGAGCCCCGCGATTGGAATTTGATATTTTGAGTCATGGCGATTAGGCGTGAGGTGGAACAAATGAACTCACTTTTATAGTAATTAGTATTGAAGTTTTCTTCAATCCCTAGTAATAAAAGTACGAGAGAGGTTGCGTGATAGGTCATGTAACTCGTCAAGAGGAGGCATACGAACGGAAGATACTGTCTTTATCGTATAATATAATCCCAGGGAGGCGATAAGGATGTCTCTCGAGGAGAAATGTCGATAATTATAGCGCTGTGTCACGTATACACATCACGTGTAGGTAACAATATTGCGTTTTTAACGGATTTCTCCAATGGTAACATAGAAAGCGTTGGGGGCGCGTTGCGGAGGGGTGTTGTGGACACTCAAACATGGCGGTCCAGGTTTTAATACGCCCGGACGACATGTCATATACCAATGAGTTTTTCTAACGTATATACTGTAATGCCGACTGCTTTGAAACGGTGAAGGAAAACATCGCGTGAGGAAACCTACATACGCTGAAGAAGAAATTCTGATGCGTATGCGAAGTCTACCAATTGCAATGGGTACACGCCTGGTGGACTGACGCCTATCAGTCCTTGAGGCCAGGGTAGCCTGGCCTGCTGTGGTACGTGTATAGGCTGACGACGATAATCTTACTCTTTGTCCGTTTTATGGATGCTTTAAAAATTATACTTGTTGTTCACTTATGGTTATGGACATGAGCAGATAGGGAGTGGGGACACAAGAGGGCCTAACATGGCAGCTCGACAAAAAGTCGCGCTTTTGCTTTGTTTAACTTTGTGAACAGCGAGATAAAAGGCGTGACCGGACATGAGATTGCCTTCAGTAAAAGCAGTGACCCATACCTGTACACTACGATCATCGGCAAGTTACTAGGTAATCAATCAAGTTACTATCGAAGCATTTTCAAGACCACAGCCCGACACGACAAAGAGACAAAACGAGAAAAACGTCTTTCGCGCTGTATTTTACATACGTATCTAACAAAGATGTCTCAGGGGTGGCATTCTAGGCCTTCTGGCTTAATAAATAACACCGTCACTTCAAAACACGGACTTTGATTAAAAATTTCCCTGTTTTAATTACCTGCGACATCGTTGTGAAACTAAAACTAATTACAAATTAGGTCATAGTAAAAACCACAGATCACAAAAACTAAAGGGAGATGTGAAAAGGGGGCGGGGCCAGTGTCGCAGCAATATGCGCAAAAACGGAACACATTGCTCGCGACAGTAATGATTCAATATATTATGAGGCTGAAAGCCAGTCGAGATATTATGTGTAAATAGTTTACAATGATTTCGTGGTACTAAAGATTATTCGAACGTTGAGGTATGATACTGCAATGGATAATGAGCACATTCAAGCTAACAAAATACTTTCAATCGCGGGGTACTGGTGGTGATGCGACACTAGGTTTCGTACTCAGCGCGTTGTTTGGCATCTCTCTAGATCTCTATGGTAAAAACGTTCACTCACCCTTTCGTGAAACTTGCTCGAATCGTAGGACCTCTCCGAGCACAGGTTGTATATCTTGTAGTGGTCCTTGTGCATCTGCTCCAGGAACCTGTACACCTCGTCTATGTGGTTTCTGTAGACTCCCTCCAGCTTCTCCGCCGGGAAACCCATCGCTATCAGCCTATCTGTTATGTCTGGAGGTGCATACGTTAAGGAAAGCAGGGGTAAAACGAGAATACGAAATAAATACACTCCATATAATAATTATAAAACAATAATAATACTAGAGTTAAGTTATAGTTAGCGCCAATGCTGTTGCACGAAATTGAGATCTGTACTGGAAATCCTGGAAATCATATTTATTTATTATTAATTAACTTTTTTTTAAATTTATTTATAATTAATGGACTCTTGCTTGTGCGTTAGCACTGCATTTCCGCCAGTGTCAAGTAGTTTATGGAAGAATCTATCCCAAATCCCAATCTCAGCGATTGTTTTTGGTTAAAAACAAGAAGAGATTGAGGATTGCGGAGCCACGTGGCAGGCAAAAACGCGACGCGCGAAAACCACGCGAGACAAATGCTCAGGTCAGAACCTGCAACGTGATTCTATTGGACTTTTGTTGATCGAAGGCGTAAACTGTTTCATTTCTGCCAGTGTCAAATAGTTTAATAATTAAATTAAGTATAATTAAGTTAAAAATAATTCTACGTATTAAATTTATTTATAAGATCCTGTAATAAAAAGTTGTCGAGTAAAGAACACAATTATAATAAATAGTTTTCAGTGTAACATCGATGTTTGATTGGTCAATAAAATGTACCTTAGCACTCTTACAGACGAGCCGCACTTTGCGGTCGCCGTGTGTCGCGGAGGGTCGCGCGCAGGGCTGCCAGTAGATTTTTTATAATTATTCAGTCATGTCCCTAAAATTATACAAAATTGACTAGTAGGATACATACAGCTGTAAAAAAACTCCAAAACAAATCAAACAGTTTTTACTGGTTATTGTAATATTGTAATTTTAACTTTAGTAGATTTTTTTAATTCACAACTGGCATTTTTTCATCAAATTTACAGCATTTATTTGGGCCTCAGTTGAACCGAGATATGAGAGAGACAACATTTTACAAAGCTTGAATGAAATTATAGCGTTCTCGCTCGATTGAATCGTAAAGTGACTGAGTATTCGGCTTGTATCAACATGCGATTTTCTGACTTAAACAGAGTTTTTGAAGTTCATAGATTCATAGATTCTTTATTGTACACAAAATCATAATTACGAAAAAAATTACAGAAAGTCGTGATGTACAAAGGCGAGCTCAGGCGTGAAGTTCAAAATATTATTTGTTTTGTTTTGTATCCAATTATACATGAGAGTCCAGGATACATAGATAATACAAACAAACACCTAATTATACAGTTTTTGTATCCAATTATACAATCTGGCAGCCCTGGTCGCGCGACCGTAAACTCTATGAGCGCGACTCTCTGCGACCCTCGGCGATCGCGAAGTGGCGCTCGTCTGTAAGAGCGCTTACTGGCACGCGCATGAAACTTGCCACGAGTAAACCGCGTGAAAAACCAATAAATATTAAGTATTGAGTATCTAATTGTCTGCCAGCAAGCATTAGCATAGACTTAATTACCTGAGTAGGTCACAATAACCAGACTAGACCATCCTTGGCTGGGCTAAGTGAATACTAATATTAGCTAAGCTAGTAATAAGTTAAGTAAATTAGTACCTGTCGCTAACATTAATGAACTCTTACGCAAGCTCACTGATAGACCCATGTGTCTACATTCGGTACTGACAAATTAGCGTGTAGTGACACTAATATTATAAGAGACGAGCGTTAACCCGCGACTTCGTCCGCACAAATTATATACCAGATTTTAAGTCAGATCATAAGCTATCAAACAAAAAAAGTTTCATCAAAATCAGTTCAGTAGTTTTTGCGTGATACTCGTTCAAACAAACAAATACACAAACAAACAGACAGACAAAAAATCCAAAAATTGGTGAAATGGAATCAGGGACACCTAAAAACCATATCGTAACTTTTTTTTTGTTAATTTGTTCAATGTACAGACAAACTTCCTGTTACAGTTTTATAATAGTATAGATTTTTGCAACCATCAGAGGCTTGCAACCATGCAAGGCTGATTCAGTGTTTATGGGATGTAGAGCATCTCTGTCATGGGGATAGACCAGGTCTGCCTGCATAACTTTAGTCGGTTTAGGAGTTACAGACGTTTAAAGGTCAATAAAAAATTAACGATCAGCTGCTAAGCTTTATGTACCTCTTATTGGTATTTGTATTGGTAACCTCTTGTATTGTATATTTCTATGATAAACGTGTCGACTGGATGTTATTGCGCGTTTTATTAAGTCTCGGAAATTATATCCATGTCATTCAACTATGTTAAGTTATAATGTTACCAATGTTGTTAAGTCTAATTTAACGGTGGAGGTGTGTAGTATATTAGGTATGTAGGTACCATGTGAAATATAACGACCGAATATTCGAACGAAAATATTCGACCACCTACATAACCAGTCTGGAATAAACTAATATTGTGAGCACACGGACTTTCACTTTTCTCCTGTAATTCCCCGATAAACTAGTTCCTAGAATTCATATTACACCCATCATTATATCTTTTAAATTACTCTTACTCTTTTTAATTATTCTCTTAATTTTAAATTACCAGTAGCGGATTCCTGTAATTGGTCTATTCATGTTCATAGTTTGTAACCATTCGTTTGTGATTTGACTGTTGGTTTCCCGAATAAAAATTTATTTATTTATTTTTTTTTATGCCCCCTTTGGGGGGCCAGCTAGCGACGCCCTTTTAGACAAGTGAAGAGTGGAAGACATGAGCATCCCATTTAGGTCTAGCTTTAGATTATGCAAATAACTAGACAACAATTGCATAACATTTCACGTAACAATGTGTAAATCTAACAATTTGAGCGCCAGCCGATAAGTAAGGTGTGAGGTTCGATTCCATTTGAAATTCTAATGGTTTACATTGCATAATGCAGTATCAGGAACGGGTACTATAATAGCCGCTTTAAGGCAACGAGAAAGTCTCTAGTTTTATTGCCAAAGAAAAGACATCACATGAAGTTTTCACTCAATGCCCATAGCATAGACGCATATTATGCGGTCTGGGCACTGATATAAAATCCGCAAAACGCTCTTAATTAGAATGTGTTAAATAATTTGTTTTATATTCCCCTGGTGAATATTGGTTTGTTGCTTCATGGAATATTGACACAACCAAAAATGTGTATCAATATATTGTTTCTTTTTCAGGTCACTTGGGAACAATAACGGCTTTTCCAGCTTAAAAATAAGTTTGATGCGAACCGCACCTCAAATACTGAAGTCATTCTTCGTGCTTTAAGGAAACGAAGGAATGATTATTTTAATTTGATTTGATTTGTTTTAATTTGTTTATCTTATGTTGATCAATTTAATTGTAATTGTTTTGATTTCATTGTAATTGTTTTTTATCTGTCTGTTTTTAAACTGTCCTTATCTCGAAAACTAAGAACTTTTTCCTAAAGAAAAATGTTGACAGATTGATTGATTGACTGAGATTTTATTTTATTTTTTATTTTTATTTTAGTATATTCCGGTTAGGCATGAACTACCCTATCAGCATCCAGCGGGTTGACGTCGGTTTACGGGACACCCTGTATAACAAAAGTGACGTCATAATTGAGTATTGTCATACATATCATGACGACATACATGATATCATACAAACACCTGTTTTGCATGAAAGAGGTAGAAAATGATAAAAAACATTTTTAATAGCTTATAACTTTTTTGTTTTCTATTCAATTGTAGTTTCGTTTGAACATTTTGCTATTAAATTTAGCCTATTTCTGTCATTCGTCACAATATATGGATTTCCAGGATCAGTCATCATCCCTATATAGCTCATGGTAAAAAAGAAGAATTTTGATGATGTTTTTCATTCTTTGACTACTTATATAGGGACTAGTTACGCGTGCAATTTACTATACCCTGTTCAGCGAGTCGATGTGGTACCGAAAAATTGATCTTGCGCGTGATTGGACGAAGAAAAGGCGCATAGGCCGCGTTCACATTGCGAGTCATCTTTAGTCTGTTCGTGTACTTCGTTTCGTACCGTTCAGACGTCTCCTACGTACTAATCATATCGATCATATTGAATCTTTGACCTGGCTTGTTTATCTGACTGTTGCGTGCTCTTTCTTTGTGACGTGGCTAGTGTATTGGATTCAGTTTTGATTGCTTACCCGAAGACTTGGCGTGTTTATTGGATTTTTGTGATCAGTGCGACCGTGTCTGTTAATATGATAAAAGGAGGCGGAGTACAAAAAAGGCTTCGTCGAGCCTTTTCATCTATCAAATCAAATCAAATCAAATCAAATCAAATCAAATGTTTATTTTGCATACTAAGTGTACAATATGATCTTAAAAATAATGTTACAGTGTACTTACAACTTATCTACTAAACTAACTAACTATCTACTAAAAACAATGATGCATAACATGTTTAGCACTTTGAAAAGTGCTTCACCGACAACTTCACGTAATGAAATATGCAAAACAATTGCCTCTTCATTGGGTGTAATTTGTTTTTTAATTATTATTCGAATTTATTGTTATTAAATCAGAATAATAGTTGTAATCGAAAATGCTACATTTGTTTATTAATAAATGTTAACATTTAATATTATCATTTAATATTATTAAACTACCTCTTCAAAAACATTTTTTTTAAATCATAGATACACAGTATGGACAAGCCTTACGATTACAAACCGGTCAGTACCGCCTATGGGCGGGGCAATCTCATTCGTTGTCCCTATCATTTGTATGCAAATGTGGGACAGAGATAGCCCCATGCCACACGGACTCCGTGAATCAGGTATGACAAACATTTCTGCCACTTTTTGCGGGGGGCGAGGTAACATGAAATCCGCAACTTTGAATTTTATTCCCATAACTTTAGATTCTAATTTAGAACGTTAAAAATCATGAAAAGTAGTCTCGCGTGAACCCCAAACGTTCTAAGTTCGAAATTATTGTTTCGCAATTATAGGCTGTCTCGTTTAGTGATAAGGTATAAAATTGAATTTAAATGCACATGATTAATTGATCTTATACCGTGGCAGAGGGGAAATGCTACCGCAAGGCTAGTCCTTATAATAAATAGTCAAAGTATTCATTATATAAACAAAATATTTACAAAAATTATGAACAGGGGTTCCTGAAAAACCAAGACTTCATCCATATTTTGGCATGTTTTTCCTTTTACACATATTAACCACTTTTGGGTAAATTTTAGGTGAAAACAAAGTACCTATACCTACTTACTTCTTTATCTTTTAAATATTTTCCTTGTTATTGTTTTAAAGTGAACCTTGGTACAAGTGCACTTTTTTCAGTTGAAATGAAATAATTCACTTTTATTTAAGACTAGAGTTAACCAGCGACAAGCACGTATCCAATAGGTGGGATACCTATTGGATACGTGCTTGGTAAACAGTTGTTTGCGAATTTCCTATAGGTTTCTTAGGGAAAGTTGTTCAGTATCATGGGTACAATCACCCATAGAGTAATGCAACTGTTTAATACCCTAACACCCTGTAGACTAGACTAGTGTAATACGTGGTTTGTAAGTATGTTCAAATCGAAAAGATTCAAAGTTGAAAGAATAATTAATGGTTATTAATTCCTTCACACAAACCACACTTGACATTATCAAGCTCGCCGAGTACCGGCCACTAAAATATAGAAACATCGTCGACAACCATTTGACACGAAGAAGAATATGGCATTCTTCTTGTTCCAGAATGATTTTTGTTTCAAGTTGAACAGTAATTTGCCTCTAGCCTCTGTCCATTGCTCCCTCTCTCTACTACTCTACACCCATATGATTATCCTTGAGATGCTTGTGCCCGTGGTATGTATAAAGGCATATTGATCATGGTAAGATTTTGCTGGACTCTGCCCATCGACGGTTTTAATAGGTTTCTACAAAGACATTTTTCTTTCGAACTCCCGAACGTCAATATCAATAGCATTTTCGACCCTCCTTTATCATCTCAACCGAGACGTGGAAAAGAAGAACCTAATCTAGGCAGAGCCTTGATCTTTATGCGCTTTGACCCACCACTGTTATTCAAGTATACAATCAGAATCAAGCGGCAACCATTCACAACATTAAACAATTAAGTTCAACAAACTAGAAGGATTATTCAAAACTATTTAGGAACCCGCAACGATTTAGTAGATAGGCTAATTAATGGGCTTGCGTAGTGCCTATTCACCCAGCTGTGCAGAAACCAACAAGAGCGAGCGGTCAGATCACAGGTCACGACCCCCGATTAGTTTAACGACTAAAAGAAAAAAGATAATAGCCTTATCAAAATGCAAGTGTGAAGCTATAAAGATTAAATTTACTACCTAGTTCTATTAATTTATTAGTTGAATATTGGTCAATAAACTAACTAGTGCGGATGCGATAAAACAGTACCTAGCATCCTGTAGATTGCGTTGTTACTCTAAAAGCTAAATCTGTAAAGTATAGATGCTGTTTTGAAAAATAAAACGAAATAGTCTTCATGTACCTCCGATAATAAACCTTTACAACAACGCCCATAGACCCTGTAAGCCTATGTATCTAAACTATTATAAAACTGTAACAGGAAGTTTGTCTGTACATTGAAGATATTAACAAAAAAAAAGTTACGATATGGTTTTTAGATATCCCTGATTCCATATGACCAATTTTTGAATTTTTTGTCCGTCTGTTTGTTTGTTTGTGTGTTTGTTTGTTTGTTTGAACGAGCATTGCGCAAAAACTACTGAACCTATTTTGATGAAACTTTTTTATTTGATAGCTTATTATCTGACTTAAAATCTGGTACCTATATAATTTGTGCGGACAAATTCGTGGGTTAACGCTCGTACATACATACGCATACATAAACGCTCGACCGTAATCCCTTTCGGGGTGGTCAGAAAAATTAATCATCTTTCTGTTTAAAGAATGTAGTTGTAGTAATAATACTCACATTTAGAAATTAAAGTTTCAGGATAGAATGACGTGTCAAGTGGTTAGAGGTAGCTAGACTAGCCTTTCGCCCACATAAACACTGCATAAGAAACCTTTAATCCCGCTTAAGTCGCCTCGTACGACACCCACGGGGCGAACTGGGGTGGTCCATTGCATGCAGGACGGAACCACACGACTAACGTAGTGCCAGGAGTGCGATTTTTCAACATCACACGTTTAAATCAGCAGTAGAAAATGTTAAAATTACTGTGGAGATTATGCATCTTTCTACTGTAATATCCCTACGGATCGGAAGCTTCATACAAGCGGCCGCTATCGCTGAACTCACACAGAGCGCGCGTTGTGGGACGTACCAACACATGCACACACTCAGCCGGTGTATGTGTGCACTTGTTCGTACGTCCTCTAACGCTCGCTATGTGTGACTGCAGCGACCGAACGGCCGCTTGTAAGAAGCTTTCGTTCTGTAGGGATATTCATGTGGTAGCAGTGTCTCGTGGTTTCTCGGGCAAGCTACAGAAACGGTTAACTCTTTTGTGGTCCAAGCTTGCGCATTCAAAGTGCGGTCGGTTTCTGTCTTATTTTACCACAGACTCCACTTGATATCCAATATGCATAGCACTAATATATACAGGGTGAAATTGATATCATTAGCATCCTTTTAAACTGAGAGACTACCCATCGAATTGAACAAGTTTTATTATGGCAGCAAACCGACATTTGAGTCCCAAACTCGTGCGTCGACATTGCATTTTAGTATGGAACAGCAGATTTTTTATTAGCTCCAATCGGTTTGCTCCCATAGTATAAGTTGTTCAGTTCGATGGGTAGTCTGTTAGTTTAAAAGGATGCTAATGATATCAATTTCACCCTGTGTATGTAACACATCAAGCTATGATACTTGTCTAATAATATGTAATACGAGCGTTAACCCGCGACTTTGTCCGCACAAATTTTAAGTCATATATTAAGCTATCAAACAAAAAAAGTTTCATCAAAATCGGTTCAGTAGTTTTTGCGTGATGCTCGTTCAAACAAACAAACAAAAAATCCAAAAATTGGTGATATGGAATCAGGGATACCTAAAAACCATATCGTAACTTTTTTTTTTTAATATCTTCAATGTACAGACACACTTCCTGTTACAGTTTTATGATAGTTTAGATAGTTGGGCATATTTAGCTTTGTAAATTTTTAAGTTCATGCTTCGAAAAGGCTGTATCGTCGTATCGTAAACCAAAAAAATTCTGTATTTCTGTTTTCCATACTTTTCCTAGGAAACGTACGTATTTCCTAGCATTGTATGCAAATCCGAAACAGTACTAGGAAATGTATAAAAATATGCTATGCTTATGCTACTACTAAAACGATACCATTAATAACAACCATAAACGCTATGGAGAGCGCAGCGAAAACGTCCCCTTAAGACGCAACAGATTGAAAATTTCGTTCTCTGGGTAGTGGGCTCGGTGGCGAAACTGGATAATGCAGTTCCCCGGTTTGGAAGAGTGCGGGTTCAAGTCCCGCCCGAAACAAATTTTTCAATCTTTAATTTGATTCGAAATAGCACAACATGGCTGTAACATGTTTAAAAATCAATAATATTTGAAATTGGAACAGGGTGAGTCGTCTATATCGTATGAATTCCAGTTGTAATGCTGGACTTGCGGGTTGGTTAGTTTGTAATAACTACCAGTAGATGGCGTTTACGTCCCCTTAAGACGCAACAGATTGAAAATTTCGTTCTCTGGGTAATGGGCTCGGTGGCGAAATTGGATAACGCAGTTCCCCGGTTTGGAAGAGTGCGGGTTCAAGTCCCGCCCGAGACAAATTTTTCAATCTTTAATTTGAGCGCAGCGAAGCTTCTACTATAATAGAAGTCTTTGAGCGAAGCCCCCGCGATACATTCTATCCTAATCAGGGGCTCCGCCTCGACTGCCTGCTGTATAACCTACCTAATTAAACACATTTCTGATTGTGTTTTGGAAATGTATAAAATTTCTATTCCTAGGAAAGTTGTATAATAAAATTTATTTCAGACATTTACTGTAGTGTACATTTTTGCATTTTCCTGTGAATTCTACAGGGTGTTACAGACAGAAGTAAGAATAAAAATTGAAAACTTTTAAGGGGGTGGTTTAGGCCAACACACTGAAAAACTTTCACTATGGGACCAACATCGAAATCGCGTAGGATCGCCATAACGACCGGTCCTGCGCTGCCCTCATCCAACGGGTTCCCGCCACCTCCACCAGGTCGTCGGTCCACCGTGTGAGAGGCCTACCCACGCTGCGCTTTCCGGTACGCGGTCGCCACTCGAGAACTTTTCGGCCCCATCGGCCATCGGTTCTGCGAGCAATGTGCCCCGCACACTACCACTTTAGTTTAGCAATTCTTTGGGCTATGTCACTTACTCTGGTTCTTCTGCGGATCTCTTCATTTTTGATTCGATCTCGCAGGGAAACTCCGAGCATAGCCCTCTCCATTGCCCTTTGGGTAACTTTCAGCCTTTTTATGAGGCCTTGAGTGAACGACCACGTCTCAATTCCATATGTCATCACTGGCAACACACACTGATCGAAGACTTTCGTTTTGAGACACTACGGTATTTGGGACGTGAAAATATTACGTAGCTTCCCGAACGCTGCCCAGCCGAGTTGGATTCGACGGTGAGTAACTGTATTATAAATAAATATATTTTTATATTTTAAACTAGGTATTAAAGTATTTGGACCCTAACTACGAGGTTTAAAGATCAAAATTCCATTCAATTAATATTAACTAGTTACAGAGACCCCGGGGTCTTCCACTTATGTATACAGACATATAGTCTAACTAATCGTACAATCGCAAAACATTATCTATCCGCATAGCATAAAGTGGCAGTAGTTTATCTGTTGCAGCTATCGAACTTATCAAATTATCATTAAACTATGCACGTTTAGCATACAATGACAAAATGATACCGGTATAACTTCATGCGAAAAAGAAAATGATTCGTATTTACGTATTAGAATGGCAGTTTTAAAGATAGAAAAGTAATAATACATACATACATATCAGGGTTCGAAATTATCAAGATAATTATTTTCTTTGATAATTCTCTCTCTCTCTTCCTGGCTTTTAATCCCATATGGTGGTGGGGTCAGCCTTCTGTATCTGCTCTCTCCACCTTGCCCTATTACTGACGTCGTCTTCGGAGACATTGCACTCGGTCATATCACAACGAAATGTGTTCATCCATCTAGTCTTCGGACGTCCTCTTTGGATATCGGATAATTATCCACGCTGATTCTTAGTTTCGGGAAAAATTTCTGACTAAAAGTTCTAAAATTGCTGTTTTTGCTTTAAAAAACTCATATCCAGACCAAACAGCACCTAGTCATCGAAATTATAATTTCGTATCACAATGAATAACAAATAATTGAGAAAAACAGCAGAAAACAGTGAGAAAAATTATTTTGTGTTTGTGAGATTCTTTTTTCACGAATTGTGATCGAAAACACATAGCGTGACATTGCGTGCACAAGCATTTTGTTTTTCCCATAAATTTTATAATTATCAACGTATTATTGATAATTATCAACGTATAATTGATAATTATCAATGATAATTATCACGTAGATGTTCTGAGGTTTAGGAATATCTCTGACTACCCCCTCGGGGAATATAGTCGTAAGCATATGCTTATAATTATCACTTCGAACTCTGATACATATACTCACGCCACTATCCCACAGGGGTAGGCAGAGACTACGGCTCGCCACACACTACGTTTCTAACATACTTCTCTCGCCTCATCCACTTTCATACATCTCTTCATTTCATATACTTCCGGCGCTTGAGGGTGCTACGCAAACAACGAAACTAATAATATTTGTTACGAAATTAATATTATTTTAGTAAATTTCTGGAATATCTGCTTTCACTACATAAGTTTATAAGTGGCCGATTTGAAATAAGATAAATAAGAGAGGTATGAAGATAAAATATGAAATATATAAAAATAAAGAAAAATGAAATATACTACATTAAGTATCGGAAAAAATCGATAAAAAACAAGTGTCCTATTTGTTCTCCATAATTTCCCGAAAGTAGGTAGGTACTAAATTTTTTAGCAATTTCAAACTTCAGACTTTATTGTTGACACAGGTAATATAGAGGTGGTGAACTGTATTTTAGATAGAGCTCTGTGATCTGCCCATGAGCAATATTTAATTGGAGAGAGAGCATGCAGAGCATTTACAATTGGTTACAGTTAGGGTGAAATTGATATCATTAGCATCCTTTTAAACTAAGAGTCTACCCATCAAACTGATCAACTTTTACTATGGGAGCAAACCGATCGGAGCAAGTAAAAAATCTGCTGTTCCATACTAAACTGCAAGGTCGACGCGACTTCGCGACTCAAATGTATGCAACAGCTGATTTTTTTTTTGCTCCGATCGCTTTGCTCCCACAGTAAAAGTTGTTCAGTTCGATGGGTAGACTCTTAGTTTAAAAGGATGCAAATGATATCAATTTCACCCTGTTTACAATTACAATTTACAATTCTATAAGGTCAGTTGTTCAGTTAGACGGTCTGATCATCCCCTTAAAAAAGTGTCAGCATATTAAGAAGGACCCCAATTGATCCTATATAGTATACTTTGACGAAGTATATTGCGAATGCGTTGATAAGTTTATACTGTTTTGACGAAGCCTACGTTGCTGATTCAGACATTTTATAAATTTCGTAGTTTTTTAATTTTTTTTCGAATTAATCTTTTTACTTGTTGGTAACTTAGAAAAAGAGATAATAGTCGTGAGGTGCGTAAGTCTAAAGCTTATCGAATTCTCACGGCAACTAAAGAACGTCATTTAAAACCGCACCGCATCACATTCGGTACGTAATATTAGCTTAGCCGAGTTCGATACGGAAAGTTGTTATATTGACATCATAAATACAAGCCGCAGAAAACGTCAAAGCTAACGTCACTATAATATATGTCAAGCGCGATAAACTTACCGACGGTAGTCAATTTTACGTCTGTGATATTTTTTTTTAAACATTACACGCACACACGTCCATAATAAAAAGCCTGTAGTGCTTGCTTGGGATCATTACAATGTATGTGCCTGTGAGCGTTATTTATTTATTTACACACACAACTTATTGAGTGTGCTAAATATTTAGGGACCTATATTTTTAATCGGGCATAGGCCTTGCACACATTTCCACGAATATAAGGATGGCTGACCACCACCCTGTAGCGATGTAGCTAAGCTGTGTGCGAGGAAAAAATAACGAATCAGATCACTCCATTTGTATAGCTTTGCTTATCACAGTTCTGGTGGACAAGAGTTTAGCTAAGCGAGTTCTTTTTATATAAAACTCGAGTGACAGATGCGTGCTAAGGATATGAGCAGTATGAATGTGGATGGCTGTAGTAGGAGATGAGGCCGAAGAAAAGATGGATGGATTGTGTGAAGGATGATATGTGTAAAAAAGGAGTGAGTGCTGAAACGACGGCTAAGAGAGATGAATGACATATTGACCGATCCCAAATAATGGGAAATGGGTAAGACAATGATGAGGGATGTTTGATAGAGGTGCGTGCTAAGGATATGACCTAGGGATATGTAACAGAGATATGTGCTAAGGATTCGTAATAGGTAAAAAGAGAAAAGAGTTATCGGGGTTTCACAGTCACAGAGCTAGGTCGCTATGCATCATCACATCGCTCATCTACCTCGCATAGCTTTGATGGACGCGGGTACATAATTGCATAGCTACGCATCCTCGCACAGCTTAGCTACATCGCACATCTTTGGTCACTTAAAACACTAAACAATGAAGTTCATCGGGCTAAGGGGATGACTGCAAATCTGTCTTGGAACCCGCAATGAATTTAAAGAAGATATGAGTAGGTTTAGAGCGATGATAGCCCATACGCAACGAGAGCTAGGGCCTCAATCACGAGGCGGCTGTTCGATTTCTGGCCTGTACCACTAAGTTCTTCGGAATTTATGTACGGTTGTATATTTATCATTTACTAGCACGGCGGTGAAGGACAACATCGTGAGGAAACCTGCATTCCCGAGAATAAAAAGATAATACCATAAGTTCGTAGGTAAGCGTAAAACATGGGTGAGCTTGGAGCGAATACAAAGGACCAGCGATAGTCTCAGTGTTACGAAACACAAATCATCATAGGAGTAGGGAAAATAAATATCAATCTTTCTTCCATTGCAAACGGGAGACAGCAATAGGATAAGCATGGCTATTAGTAAGCCAACTTCAACAGATAATTTAGAGTTGAACAGCAGAGTTAAAGAGGTTCAGAGAAGCCCGCAACGCTCTGCCATTCTGTCGTAGGCTTTCGCGGTACTGCTACTCGGTTTATTGGCACTTATTATATTTGCACCGTACTGTGTACACATGGCGACACATAGACCTATACAAAACCAAAATAAGATGGCCGCGCGACGTTATACGTTAAGGTAAAAATTCGTAGCCGACCGCACGCAGCAGCAGCAGAAGACGTGTCGGCTACGAACTTGTACCTTTATGCAACCTACGCGCGGCCAGCTTATGTTGGTTTTGCATAGCTCTGAACCTATTTAACTCTGCTCTGCTGTTCAACTCTATTTCAATTATCTGTTGAAGTTGGCTTGCTAATAGCCAGAGTTCTGTCGTACCCAATGGGCTGTACAGTTCATGTGGTCAGACTACAGTTTCAAGAATACCAGACTTAAAAGGCCTAACAGACGATAAAACTAAAAAACAAAAATAGTTTCTGCCTATCTCATTACCGTAACACCGTAAGTCCCTTTAAAATACAGGAAAACGAGCGTCATAATTATGAAATTAGTTTTAATAAATCCTTTACTCGCGTTAAACATGGTAATAACGCAATACATTTAATATTACGTATTTTGTCATTTGTTTCCTTACTCGCATTTAATAAAACACATTGAACCTTGAAATAGGTCATCATCATCATCTCAGCCGATGGACGTCCACTGCTGGACAATATGATAGGTAAATTAAGTTAATAATTTCGCTGCTCAGCTCATAACCATGATGCGCACGGTTAAAACTCACGCCCCTCGTGATTCGTGCGCACAGTCGTAACGTAATAAACCAAATACGGCTCACCTCGTGGGTCACCCGCACAGGCGTAAGGTTTGGGTGACTCACGCTGTAAGTCATGAACACAGGCGAAATGCAATATAACTTGACCCCCCCTCGTAGGTCGTGCGCACAGTCGTAACGTTGAAACGATAAATGTGGCTCGCGTCGTGGGTCACCCGCGCAGGGTTACAGGCACGTAAGGTTTTCGGTGACTCGCGCTGTAGGTCATGACCATAGGCGAAATGCAATTGAACCGGCTCGTTACGTGGTTTCTTCAGCACTGCGGCCCATTTGTCGCCAACCTACGGCGTAGGTCGTCAGCAGCGAAAGTGTTGACTTCATTATAAACCGGACAAGTAGATACGAGTCGAACTTGCGCACGGAGGTTTCAACAATATTAGTTTAAATTTGTTTTATTATTTGTTAAAGCAAATCCGCCACAGTAAAGTAACGCATTATTATCTGAATAAATCAACCGTCTAGCCATGGTTCAAAAGATACAGCCCTTTATAGATAGGACAGATGGACGGACAGACTGTTTGCACACGTCCGTGTAAAATCCCAGAAAATTTGGTACTATTAGGGTCATATCACACAAGATATTTCTGAGTGTAGGCGTTGATGGAACGATATAGCCGCGATTCCGTCGCGATGGCACCGCGATTCCGTGGCATTCTTTCTTGCCGTATCATTGTTGCGATGCAGGAGTCGACGTTATCGCGGACGACAACGATCAGTCAACGCTTTTGGTTAAAACCTCGACGATTCAGTTGCGACATCGCCTACGCTCAAAAATCGCTAGTGTGATAGGTCTCTTAGATAGGTACTTTGAGATGGTTTAAAAACTTTGTCAAATAAAAAAAAATAAGTGCGTACTGCGTACCACAGTAGCATTATATTTATAAGTAGGTAATACCTACATAAGTTTGGCAACAAAAAATAACATGAATATATTAGTAATAATAATAAATTCCAAGGATAATGCCAATTACACGTATATTCGTAGGAAGTTTTATTAAACCTTGTCCTTTATGAATTGTCGTTTCAAAACTAAATAGCTAGTTAGTAGCTACTTCCAAAACAGGCGCTAACGTTAACCTTTAAACTCGAATTTCTACTGATTTCTACCATAGACAATCTTTGAGTAAGAGTTCCCTTCTATCTATCTATACTATTATAAAACTGTAACAGGAAGTTTGTCTGTACATTGAAGATATTAACAAAAAAAATTTACGATATGGTTTTTAGGTGTCCCTGATTCCATTTCACCATTTTTTGGATTTTTTGTCTGTCTGTTTGTTTGTGTGTTTGTTTGTTTGTTTGAACGAGTATCACGCAAAAACTACTGAACCGATTTTGATGAAACTTTTTTTGTTTGATAGCTTATGATCTGACTTAAAATCTGGTATATAATTTGTGCGGACGAAGTCGCTGGTTAACGCTCGTTTAAACTAAAATTAAACATTTTCACCGCTTCTATCCCAACTTTTCTTTAGTTTCAATTTTCATTCGGTAACTAAATAAAAACAATATTTCAGTCTTTATAGTAACATAAAATAAATATTCTCTAATTGCACACCAAAAACATCGACAACAAAAACTCGCCTCGCCTCGCTTTTGTGACCTCGCAAAAAAACAAACTGTTTTTGAAAAAATTTCATACAAAAACTTTCACAACCCAGTGTAATATTATTTAATATTTTAATTTGATTTAACTTTATCCATTGCCATCGTCTAAAAAATTTCAAACGTGTGTTTCCCTAATCTTAACTATTATAAAACTGTAGCAGAAAGTTTGTCTGTACATTGAAGATATTAACAAAAAAAAAGTTACGATATGGTTTTTAGGTGTCCCTGATTCCATATCACAAATTTTTGGATTTTTTGTCTGTCTGTTTGTTTGTGTGTTTGTTTGGGTGTTTGTTTGTTCGAACGAGTATCACGCAAAATCTACTGAACCGATTTTGATGAAACTTTTTTTGTTTGATAGCTTATTGTCTGACTTAAAATCTGGTATATAATTTGTGCGGACAAAGTCGCGGGTTAACGCTCGTTTCTTATTTAATTCGTGATAGCTAAGAAACCATTTTATGTAATTCACCACCTTTAAGAGATGTGAAAATAGCAGTGAAAGACAGTATGGGAATTTCGTACACCCACAGATTACTCCCAATAGATACCGCATACAAGGCCGTCGACGCGCGCCACACATCTATGAGTTTGCACTGATATAAGCAACGTGACTGAGCGAGCTCGAAGTAGTGCGACCTTGAAATGGCTAATCATGTTGCATTGTTTCGTGCCCCGCTACCCGCATCTACCGCTGAAAATGGTGACTTCGGGCCAGTAAAAAATTTTAATCGTGCGGTATCTATTGGGGGTAATCTGTGCGTACACCACACCCAGATGGTCACTTCTACAAGCAAACGCTGAAAGCCTAGTCCGTTTTTCATAGCTAATTATAGTACTTTTATTATTATAGCCTTCAATAGCTACTAATAAAAGATTATATTATTAAGATATTATCAGAAACAAGTAAAGACAACAAGGTAAATAGATCAAGTCACCATAACAATAGTGTTATACCAGAATATAGTCTAGACTTGTATAGACAAGTCTAGACTATATTCTGGTAGTTCGGTTCGGACTAGATAATAATTATGTGTAACAATGTAAGATAGAGATAGTCAAATAAGATTTAAAAAAAAAATAATCCCAGCAACAATTATGTAAATTTTTAGTCAGATTTTTATCTAATTCAGACCATATTCTTACGTAACTTGACCCGACCGTAGTAATTAACAATCGCATTACGAAATGTGTTCCGAAATAATTTAGAAATTATAATATAATAATAAAATTATAATATTGTGAGGTTGACTGGCACTGCTGTTTCACTTTCAACCTTGGGTCATAGGTCATTCAGATCATAATGTCTGGCTTAACTAGACCGTGCGGTTTTGGATAAAATAGAGGGCAATACACCACTGTGCTATTTTCTAATTACTTTACTTTCCTACATCCAGTTCTTTTAGTTTTTTAACAAAGTTTTTAATTTTAAACCCCTGACTTCCCATCATACAAAATTGCGGAACAGCCGAACGATTTTCTATGGTAGGTTCAAAATTTTTTCTCGTTTTTCGACCCAGGTTCCGTAGCGAGAGTTCCTTAGTTTCATTATCTGAATATCTCCTAAAAAATTTTGCAGTAATAAAAAACACTATTTTTTTTACTAGCCCACTTCATCCCACTGCTGGGCAAAGGCATCCCCTATGTTTTTATTACTAGAAAAATTTTAAGTGTAGCAACTTGAATTTGGTAAAGGTGTAAAACAAGCTTAATCATAATGATCGCAGTGGGTTGTCTCTACCTACCCCATGATATTATAATATGTGACGTAATACTTTCAAGCTCTCCCCATTTGCAGTCCATCTCCATCCAAAATATTCAAATGACCCTATTTAAAATTTTATTACCAAATCCAGCATGGACCATAAATCTTTGAGAATAAACTTTTTGGTAAATCAAGTGACAGACAAATAAGTACGTGGTAAATTTATGGCCGGCATTGCGATTGCAACACGACTTCTGTGGGCGTCTGCGGCCAAAATACTAAATTAGCTTGCAATTTTTCACGCTTGGCTGTCCCAAAAAAATAGCTTCAAAATTGTGACCATCATTTTTTTTTATTAAAAAAAAATGGGCATTAATATTATTCGGCATTGGGGACTTTTTTTTTTATTTAAAAAAAAATTGCATTAACACTATTCCGCACTGGGGCCATGTGACATGTTTCAGGGTATTCCACAACAAAACGGTCCTAACCATTGACTTAACTCTCAAGTCTCAAGCCCTTTCATAGAAACAACATGTCACACAAAATAACACTTGCGGTCTGTCATTCCCAAATAGTTCGAACTGAACTAGGAACATCAATGCGGTACTGGAACCGTAAATCAAACCTTCAAAGTCCTAACGATTTTGATTCTAGAAGGATTCGGTCAGGAGATATCTTTATAATCAAGTAGACTCTGGCTTGACTGGGAAACGGTAGAGCAGACGGTAAAAAGTAAAGTCGGACTGTCCTAAACTACGGAACCGGAAATGAGACAAGTCACGATACTAAAATCACAAAATGGCTCAATCTTAAGCTTCTTTCTACAAAAGCCGAATGTGAATAAGTAAATTTTCCAAAGATAATCAGCGTCGTAAGGTCACAAGCGCCCCAGGCTAGATTTATATTTTGCGCCCCCTAGACTAACTCGTATTTACTAAAGAAGAGATTATTTTCTAACAGTGTCACAAAACTTTGGTTTTAAAGCTTTTTTTAAACATTTCTTAAAAGTACCAATGTTATGTTAAGTTAGGTGCGCCGATCCTAATCTATCTGTCCAAGTGATTTTTGTTATGTGAGTTATCATCAAGTTTTAAATCTGTGTACCTGCGCCCCGGCTGATGAATCTGCAAAGTGAGCATCCCTAGCTGGCACACCCCGGACACTGCCTACAAAAAACAGAAATTGACAAGATGACGTCAGCACATGCGAAACGGAGTCTAGGGCTACAACAACTTTAGCTGCGTGCGGTACATTACTTTTTCGTAAATAAAGCGCATTGCAACCCGTCTATTCAAAAAGATTTTATCCTTCGTTCTGAGATTATATTATCTTTGTTTCGAAAACATAAATTCTAGCGTTTCAATTTATGCTACTGGCACAGTATAAGAAAGAGTATCTATTACTACATACAGTACACTCCCTTCCTACCACCAACTTTTTACCTCACCCCCTCTGTCGCCCTCTGGTTACCCGGCAGTTACCTACGAAGAAGACTTAAGATTCAATTTCTTTGGCTAATAATTTGCATAATTATGCTGACGTCATCTTGTCAATTTCAATTTTTTGTATGCAGTGTCCGGGCTACTGGTAACCACCGAAGTAACCAGAGGGGGTGAGGTAAACAGTTGGTGGGAGGCAGGGAGTATCCATACTGTATGTAGCACCAAATACTCTTTCTTATATTGTGAAGCTGCCCTGGCCTGCCCCTAGCTACGAACCTACAGGATATTAATCTTAAGTCGTTTAGTACTACGACTTAGAGCAAGCGTGGGATTTAGTCAACATTTCAAACTATCTGTTTTTTTTATTAGCGAACAAAAAAGTCCATGGACGGTAACCGAACCTACTGTTCCATATCACTAAAGAGTAAACCAATTTGTAAGCATTAACGTTAAATGTCGAAGGTAAAGGCGCTAATACAGCCATTACGGTATAGACTAGTGATGTGACGGTATCGTTAATTTCGATACTCGATACTGACATCGATCAGTTTTCAACTATGTTTAATAAGCTACCACAGTTCTACACGAGATGAGCAATTGAGCAGCATTACAGTGGAATGTATTACATACGATGATGATAAATTATAAGAATATCGACTGAGGTCAATTCAAATGTTGGTCTTTTTTAAAAAGTTACTGGCCGTCATAAAAAATAATACAGTCACGAATTTGAATTAATTAAAAAAACAATTTCGTAAAATAATATTATTTTAACGACTTATCAAAGAAATCTGATCAGTTACAAACTATCACAGACTTCTCTCTAAAAGACAAAACAAAGAAAACGCGTGTAAATCTAAATCATTTGCGCAAATGAACAAAGCATTCTTAAGACAAGGCAATCATTTGGATAGTAGAGCTGTTCTAAACTAATCTACACCGACCTAGCGACCGACACAAAGTGGGTTTTGACCTTTAAAACGAGAGAACGACACTTATCCCGATCCTGCACAACCTCTCGCCAGTAGCTGGCTTGAAGCTCACGTGGGTCTGCCTTCACTATGTTGTTCCAGTGATACTTAGGGCGATCTACAGGTCGAGGTGTTTCAGCCATTCTTATGCTGGTGGGGTTAGCCTGTGGAGTTCTTAAATTCCACTGGAGAAACGGCGCAGAGTGCACTCATTTACCACAAGGGAGAGGGTCGCACGACGGTGACGCTTGAACCCCACTTGTAGAAGTGATAGTTGGTCCTTCCATGGCTGGTTCTTCAGGACCAGGCGGCTAACAGTCGGATCACGCACGAGGCTTGCATGCGGATTGTCAAAAAGGCCCCAATCAGCCCGCCATGCACTATTAACATCGTACTAGGAGTGTATTCGGTCGGTTCGGCCAGTAGGTTGAGAAATAAACCCTAAAGATAAACTAAAACTAAAATATCGATAAAAAAACATCAGTGCCCTTCACTAGTAAAGAGCAACAACCCAATAATATCCAATTACAAAGGAAAGCGACTGACGCATCAAAAGCTAGCATAAAAAGGATTATCCAGTCTGCCATCGTAGACTGCAATGCATTGAATGCACTATAATAAATAATTTATGCAAGTGATTCACTTTGAGTGGCCTAGATATTGATATTGTACTTACGCCTTTATCACATTGAATGGATAAGGACAAGAATATTTTACGTTTGAGGAAAACTTGCGGAAAATTCTATTGATTTCGAATTGAATAGTTAACTTTGTTTTAAGCCATGGCTTTTTACGTCGAACATGCTGGTTTAACGTTTAATAAAAAATATATACGGTCGAATTGAGAAACCTCCTTTTTTGAAGTCGGTTAAAAATAGGTAAATAGGACTAGTGCGATATTTAGACTGACTTATCAACTTTACCATTTTTGAAAGGTTTGAACCCCAAAAAGGAAAATAGGATCAGTTAGGTCAGTGAGATCAAATAGGTCAGAGTTTTGTTCAGACCGCCTTACAGCCTCTGACGTGGTTTTTATGTAACGACTACTACCACTAGAGATAGTAGCCGGGACCAACGGCTTAACGTGCCATCCGAAGCACGGAAACATTTTTCTTTTCAGACAATCAGGTGATTTAGCCTGCAATTTCCTAACCAACTGGGGAAAAACGCACAAAGTAACATATCACTAGGTGTCCCCCGTGGGAATCGAACCCACGACGTCGTCGACCTGTCGAGAGCCAATGCTCTTAACCATTAGACCACGGAGGCAGTTAATGATGAGGCAGCGGATCTATTATAAGGTCTATTCAATCCTAATCGTAAAATTGTGGCTCCATATTTTAGTTTTGATGATTTAGCCAATATGTAGTTTAAGTAGCAAAAGCGCTTGGCCTTAGATGTAAGGTTCTGAAATAAAGAAGAATAAGTTACTACGTGCTTGACGTTATACTGTAATAAATATTTGAAGCCACCATAAAATAGAGAAGCTTCGTTGCAAGCCGAGGAGCAGACACACAGACTCGCGTCCACCCAATAACAGACTCGCAACGCATCTCTTGTACATATTAAGGTCACTCCCGTGTCCGTCTATCGGTCATAATTAATTTTCAAAACACCTACACAGAAGTAAGTAACTTGAAATTAAAACAGAGCTGATTGTGTGATCCTAACTAGTCGTAGAAGTAGTCGAAAGTGCTTCTAGCTTCGATATCTCGGAAACTAGTTAACAATGAATTCTAGCTATTTATTTTTGGTTCTCCCAGGAGATTCTTCTTGATCTTCAGACCAAAATTGACCAGATATTGGAACTAGCTTTGCAAAGAGATTTATCCGCCTGGCATTCATTTCAGTTATAAGTCGCGGCACGAATCTCTAGCGCTGACCTTGAATGCGCTGACCGTGTGTACAAGGCACTATGTACGATTTTCGTCTAAATTCACTAATTCGAGCGCTAGAGTTTCGTGCCGCGAGGTATACGTGGTAAATACTTCGGAGATACCTGTAAAGACTTCGTTGGCGGTAAAAAGCATTAAATTAATTTAATTTACCGTGCCGTGTGGTTCCTGCTCTTTATATACTGTGGTTCCGGCTTAGCATGGACCACCCAATTTCTTACCGTGGGTGTAGCACGATGCGTCTATGCAAGGGATACGGTTCCTTATGATTTCTTTTGACTTTCAATTTTTTTAGCGGCTTTATAACTCCAGTTGGATGTGAACCTTTGGACAGAGTTCGAATCCCGAAAGGGGCAAATATTTGTATAATGAGTATGAAAGTTGTACCCGTTAGGTTGTACATGTATGTTAATAACTATATTTATAAGAGAAAAGATAAGTATTCTTTATACCAAAATACACAACAAAAAAAAACAACAATATACACGAAAAAGAAGGGTACAAAAGGCGGCAATTTATGTAATCTATTTTGTTGTCTACTCATCATTATGTCACAAGTTTGGGTTAGATTCTATCCCCGTCCGTCCAGGCAAACACGTACCATTGTTTTTCGGAATTTATGTACGATTTGTAACACCACTGCCTTTACGTTCACGGTGATGGAAAACATCGTGAGGAAACAAGCATGCTTCATTTTCGAGGCATGTTTTGTACCCACCGTCCATTATAAGTGGCGACGAGCTCACTGCCCGTCCCTGCACACAGTTTCGGTACTACTAGTGAAACGTAGATGTTCTGAGTTTTTATAATATCTCTGACTAACCCCCTCGGAGACTATAGTGGTGACCATAAATGCTATGTTATTAAATATGTATGAAACTATGTGACAATGGTTTAGATTTTTGTGGCACAATCACGCATATTTGAATAAAACCCGGCACATAAGTTGTGACACAAGTTAGAATATGTTTTGGAATAGGATAGGATTATATTTCCAGGTAAACACAGGCGAAGTCGCGGGCAAAACGAAATTACCTTTATTTTAAACGTAACATGAGGTTCGTGTCTTAAAAAAAGGTTCAATCTGACTCGAAGGTGTTAATTATAATTGAGTAACGTTTTGCCATGTGCATTTCACATGCAACGTGAAATGCATCATACGAATCACAGTCCGTGACCTAGATGTGGACTTCTGAGCGATTATTACTTTGTATTGCTTGTATATGCTCACGACTATATTCCCTGAGGGGGTAGTCGGAGATATTCCGAAACCTCAGATCATCCGCGTTTCACTAGTAGTATCGAAGCTCTGTCCAGTGTGACGGGGAGTGAGCCCGTCGCCAACTTGTAATGGACGATGCACGATGTTTCCCTTCACCGAAAAGCCAGTGGTGTTACAAATCGTACATAAATTCCGAAAAACTCATTGCTACGAGTCGGCCTGGGCGGGGATCGAACCATCGACTCCTGCACGGCAGGCAAGATTGCTCGCCGCTGGACTTCCACGGCTTCTTAACATTTTATCTTAAGTCATTGGTAGCTGTCTAATTTCCCCTCTCTAAATATCTTGTAATATCATATAAAATGTCTGTTGGATGAGGGCAGCGCAGGGCCGGTCGTTGTAGCTATTCTTAAGGCCTATGTCAAACAGTGGACACCTTTCGGATGAGATGATGAAAATATAAAACCTAAAGGTTTTAACTTCGCCATGAATTTACTTTTTTTTGTTAAAACGAGAAACCCGTCATTTCCGCCAGATAACAGGTAAAAGGTAGAAACCGAATTTTTGATAATGGCAATCTCCACCATCAGTCTTGTCTCGGAGCGGAAGCGTGAGCGGGAAATAACTGACAGTTACATCAAATGGGCGTATTCGAAATACGAAATGCCGCGAGCACCTGAATTCGTTGCTGAATATTTTTGGAATTATTTACTGGAACGGAAAATTGTTGCAATCGATCTCGCGTCATTCCATTTCAAAATGCCATCAACATTAATAAATTAGAATGGTTATTTTAAGTTTATTTTCACAATCATTTTGGAATGGCTAAACAGTTTACAGCGAGACGTACAAATTTGAATCATATTATTTCAGAAATCAGAAAATTTTATTGCGTAACTGGTTACAGATAAGTAGGTCTTAATTGGAGAATAGTTTCGAATCACAGATCAGTCTCATTTCATTTTGATCTTATTGCCTTCCAAAGGATTTATAGGAGCATCATTGTCATTGATTTCAAAATCATTTCTCACAACTGATAATTACAAACTTATTAATATTATTATTGAGATAAATAAAATATGTTATCAAAATATGTTACATTATAGCATAAGCATAAGCATATGCTCACGACTATATTCCCCGAGGGGGTAGGGTAGTCAGAGATATTTTGAAACCTCAGAACATCCACGTTTCACTAGTAGTACCGAAACTCTGTCCAGTGTGACGGGGAGTGACCCCGTCGCCACTTGTAATGGACAGTAGGTACAATACATGCCTCGAAATTGAAGCGTACAGTACAGGTTTCCTCACGATGTTTTCCTTCACCGATTATACATTTCATTATCAGTAAATATAGCACCGTTTTGTTGTCTGAAGAGATGAAACGACTAGAATCTGTTAGTTGACAACTAGTCAGTTAGCAACTCTCTATTGGACGTCAAAACGCTTTGTACATAAAATTGTACTAAATAACACAGTGACGTCAACAATATTTCATAACTTTTTATAGTTTATGCCGTTACTTAAAAAATATTAAGTATTCAAGCTAAATAATTACTGAAAATGTTAGTTTAAGAGTTATTTTCAAACGTTTTGTTTTTACTGAGAAGATAAAACTAAAATACTGTTTCTGCAGTCAATTATCCAATAACGAAAGCTTTACAGTAGTACCAGGTTTATAAGTCTCCCCCATGTATGTACCTGCGCAGTTGACAAATTTTAATAGCGTGCGAAATTATATTGACCAATCAGGATGTGCCACCTTCAATAAGCTATTGGCTAATTTGTTTCGCGCCCTTTTTGCTGCTATCCGACTTTGCACCCTTTGATTACTAAATGACTTCGGGTTTTGTCGGGGACTCGGGCCTGCTCTGCGCAAACTAAGATTGACGAATGGAATTATTTTCCTGGTCGTACTACACAATAATCAGTACCTAATTAACTACATAATACTACCACGGACTAGTTCGGGTATTAATAAGATTCGCAAAATTAGAGGCTAAGTATAAGTACGCTTCTTGACATTAGGCCGCTTAGTACAAACCATAATAACCTAAATATTTGAAGCTATAGATCGGTGAGTACGGCACTTTAGGTGAGCTCCGCGTAGCCTTGTCCAATTTTTTACTCTCAACTCTCAGAGCATTGCCCGATTCAAACATTGGTTACTCTCATATTTTTTACGCTGTTACTAAGCAAGTTTTTTTGGCAGTTTAGCATAATAGTTATTAATAGTTGGTTGCTATGTATCGTTTTATAGCGTCGCTGCTAAATGATTATGTATGTTTAGTATACTATTTATGTATAAAATTACATATTGTATATTTATCTACGCTGTGGAATCAAGGTCATTTTAAAGCCAGAACAGGGTGCTTAAGACCATCAAACTGAACAACTTTGAATAAGAAGCCATCGATGGAACCAAAATGTAAATAAAGTTACAATGTTAATAGCATCTCGACAAAAATGAATATCACTGTTTTTTTTTTGCTGTTTCATATTTGGTCCCATAGTGAAAGTTGTTCAGTTTGATGGGTAGACTCTTGGTTTAAAAGGATGCAAATGATATCAATTTCACCCCGTATAATAAAAAGCCTAGTAGAGGGACGGTTAGATTAATATTCATATAATTTTCAATAATATTCTACTGTTAACGTTTTGGTGTAAAATAAAGTATTTTTTATGATTGATCAATCCAAAAGTATTTTTCATAGAAAAATCGTTCCTATATTGCGAGAAATGATAATGATGATTACATAGATGTATCAATAAACCTTTCTGTACATTTTGGTGGACGCATAATTTCCAATTTCTCAAATTAAGCTGTCCATTTCGGGGTAAAACGAAGCGAAAGCCAGAAAACGGAAATATCAAACAATAATATAATGAATGGCGTTTACATCAAAAACCTCTCAGCTTCTGTCCACAGGCTAAAAGTTAATTAACAGAAGTTCAGACCCCGTTATGTAAATATAATATACTGTTGTCATTGAGGTGTCCTCGAGGGTCACGACCTCTCACTTTAAAATACATTTCGAAAGAAAACAGACGCTACTTTATCTTAAGATAGTCCTCAAAATTTTGAAAAAATAAGTCCTAAACGGACCTGGGATCTACACTAATAAAACTGTAAAAGTCTGTCTTTGTACGTCTTCGTCACGATAACTAGTATACTGGAGTGCGATTTTTGAATCTCACACGTTGAACTGAGCAGTTGAAAATGTATGGAGATACACATCTTTCTACTGCTGATTTGACTTTCAAAAATAGCACTCCTGGAGTATGATTTTTGAATGTCAAATCAGCAGTAGAAAGATGCAACAACAAATAAACTGCTGAGCTCAGCGAATGAGTTTCAAAAATAGCACTCCAGTGTGGTTGTAGTCGATACATAAAAACCACGTCAGAGGCCGTAAGGCTGTCTGAAAAAACTCTGACACCTGGACTCTGCCCACACGATAACCAAAAAAATCGTTGGTTCATAGATATGGTGGAGTCTTGTAATTGTAACTATGAAGCAATTGCATTTATAAGAATCACGATTCAGTTCTTCTCTCCATAGACACAATGTCTAGTCATCTAGAATGCAGGTGTTGGTATAAAGAAAAGAACTGAATCGTGATTCTTATAAGTGCAATTGCTCCATAGTTACGAAATAATAATAAATTTTACGTATAGTCTCTGTTGATGATAAAATACAAATAGTAATCGATTGAAATACACCACCCCTCCTTTTTCATGACGGCATTGAGTAAACGATTTGGCTACCCCAATAAAACATTAAGCTTCACCAAACGCAATTGTATGTAGTAGAAAATATAAGACAAAACAACAGTAAGAATGTGTCATTACACTTTTATTTTATATCCAAGCACCTTTTCTTGGCATCAGTGCATATCTTTTTACGACTTTTATCATGTCAACCCATACAAATTACTTGTTTGGAACAATTGGACCATTAAAAACCTTTTTATTTTATTGTCAACTGTCATTGTTAATAACAATACTTTTATTGTGTAGTATTGTATGAACTGCAGCATAAAAGTAAGTTTTTAAATTTGCATATTATGAGACACTTACTTCAGTGAAAAGGGTTTATTGCTCTGCATTTTCTCTCTTTGAAAAAATATCCGTAATAATTGAACTCATGAAACTTGAAAGTGTTCGTTTATTTTTGTTTCTCTTTGATAAAAAAAAATTCAGGGACATAAAAATGTTTTACAGTGGCTGTATTTTTTTTAATACTTAAAATTCTTATGGTATAAAGTCATATCTCTTTCAACGGACTCTACAAAACTAATTTATATGAGCCACTATCAAGATCAGAGTTCTAGAATCGAAACCACGAACTGGCAGGCGTAGGGTTGGACGCCCCGGCGCTCGACCGACTATCTGAGACAGGTAGCGGGGACCGACCGACTGGAAGGCCGAAGACGAGAGTTTTGTGGCGCCTTGGGAAACTTGCATTACACTGTACATTACAAGTGGAGACGGGCTCAATCCCCGTCACACTGGACAGAGTTTCGGTACTAGTGAAACGTGGATGTTCTGAGGTTTCAGAATATCTCTGACTACCCCCTCGGGGAATATAGTCGTGAGCATATGCTTGCTTGGGAGAGGCCTATGTTCAGTAAAGGTAATGACTGATGACGAAAATGACTATTAAGACGAGAATGTTTTGGAAGAGGATGTTATAGTAACATTGATCATCTTCTCAGGCCTATCGAGTCTATTGCAGACTATTTTAGCAGCGTTTTTGGAGAAACAATATTCCATGGATGTACAATTTTGACAGCCACGAAGTAAAGAATAAGTAGACAGGAATTCTGAAAAAACTCGGGTCCTAAACTCGGACTTTCTCTTTTCGATTTACCGCTTTTTTTTTCATCGTGAGGAAACCGGCATGCTTCAATTTCGGGGCATGTATTGTACCCACTGTCCATTACAAGTGGCGACGGGCTCACTTCCCGTCACACTGGACAGAGTTTCGGTACTACTAGTGAAACGTGGATGTCCTGAGGTTTCAGAATATCTCTGACTACCGCCTCGGGGAATATAGTCGTGAGCATATGTATCCGATCATTATACAATTACGATTCGCGAAAAAAGATGATTCACAATTACGAAATAATTTTTCTCACTGTTTTCTGTTTTTTTTCTCAATTATTTGTTATTCTTTGTGATGAGAAACGAAAATGCCGAAGACTGTGAGCTGGTTGGTCTGGATACGAGTGTATTAAAACAAAAATTTTATTACTTTTAGATAGAAATTTTACTCAAAACTAAAAATCAGTTTGGTTAATTATCCGATAATTATCTGATAATTATCAAAGAAAATAATTATCTTGATAATTTCGAACCCTGGTTTTCAACACACAAATTAACTTATGCACTAAAAATATCATGCGGACCTGCTTTTGTGAAGGTAGTTGCTGTAGTTGAAGTCGAAGAAAAATCATAGAATTTGGATAATAATTATAGAATTTGGATATTAAGTGAGAGAAGATAGAAAAGTGTTGAAAGGGGAAGAACTTTGTGTAACGTACACACGGCGACACATCAAGCTATACAAAACCAACATAAGCTGGCCGCGCGTAGGTCGAGTAGCGTATAGCGTCGCACGGCCAGCTTATGTTGGTTTTGTATAGCTTGATGTGTCGCCGTGCGTACCTTAACCACATTAGTAACGTAATGAAAAAGACGAATTTTACCCAAAACAGACAAGCGTGCATCAATGCGAAAAAGGCCCTGTACCTGGACTTTCGATTTTCGATATATCGCGACCGGTTCATTCCAAAATTCATTGTAATAGAGTTGACATTGGAACGAAAACGTTTACGCAATTGCGAAGTTTGAATGTGAGGGTAGACCCCCTGGATTGTAGCAGGTGACGATAGAATACCCGATGGGGACATAGGCAATTATACAAGGTATAAAATTAAATGCGTTTCTTATTTAAACAGGGTGCTTCAGACCAGCAAACTGAACAACTTTCAGTATGGACTATGGAGCCAACATCGATCTGCTGTCCCATAAATTTTGGGTCGAGGAGCCAGTGACGTTTTCTATGGAACTGATGTTATTTTTTTCGCGATTTCGATGTAGTGCAAGTTGTTCAGTTTGATGGTCTAAAAGCACCTCCTTTTGATATGTAACGCATTTCATTTAACATCCTGTATAATAGAGTAGCCGTGAAATATGTAGTACTGTTATAAATTTTGAGTCTAAAGTAAAGATTGGTCATAATATGTCATGTGAATGACATGCAATTGTTATAAATAACTTGTCTTATGTAAAACTTAAGCTTTTTTATGTTAGTCATATCATTATGATGATTAAGTTAGAGTTAGATAGCATATTATTTAAATCTTATCATTGTATAATAGACACCCAACTAAGTATACCTACCTAGGTATTAATTTTTTACAATAGTCATGGTAAGTCAATGACCTTAGGTCTCTTAATAAAATAGGTATTTTTTTAAGTTCAAGGTCATGGTATCACAATAGAAATCAGCATTGATAGACAGGCATGAAACAATTTTTGAATAGTTCAAAAATATGTTTTATCCGAAAGATGAACTAGTGTGTTTTAAGGGCCTATGTCGAAAAATAATTGAAGCGAAATGGGCGTGTGATAGCTCATATTACTGCCTGATGCGAGAGAAAGAGATGGGGCGGCGCGCGCGCCTGAAACGACGCAAGCGTAAAACAAACTTTATTTAATTATGATTTCACTATTTATGTAAGTTCAATTCTGCTCTTATCAAAAATTTTTAAATATCAACCTCTTTTTTTTTAAATCTAGTCTCGTGTTTCTATTATTCACCGTTTAGCAGTTCCAAGCGTTTATAAATAAAAACGGAGAATACTTTGGCTTGTTTTTCTATCGAGAAAATGTGTCTTAATCGTGTTTTGGCTCTTGTCAAAACTTCAATTTTATGTTCAATTTACACATATCCACTAATCATACTCCTACTGTTCATGGTATATGACGCTTTGAAGAATCCTATTTTTTTCACATAGCCTCTTAAGGACTTATTTACGATTTGTACCTTATAAATTGTTTGACACTACCTAATCGCCTAAGGATGAGTTTTGCTACCACTGCACCCGTTATGAGATTGCTGGTAGGTGTAACGGTGTTCACAGGACGATATCGTCGCGATATCACCGCGATATTTCTGAAATCAATCAGTGTCGCGGCGGAATTGCGGCGATAACGCTCAGTAAAAATCGCGGCGATTCAGATTCAGTTGCTATGTCACTGTGGTGCAGTTGCGTCGTCGTAGCAGTGCAATTGCGACATAGCCTACGCTTAAAATTCACTTGTCATCATCATCATCACCCTGCCCTTATCCCATTGCTTGGGGTCGGCGCAATATGTCGTCTTCCTCCATTCATCTCTTTTAGCCGTCATTTCTGCATTCACTCCTTTTCTACACATGACAAATGCACACACTCCATCCATCTTTTCTTTGGTCGTCCTCTCTTCATGCAGCCATCAACATTAATATTTTAACACTCTTTTTGAGAGTTACGCGGTTATTATTTAATCTAGAAATAAACATTTTAACGGGTTCTTACCGCCTTTTGGTATATTTGAGTTCCCGATATTTCGGCAGTGTTACAACTGCCATGATCACGGGATGACTGAGGATATCGAATTGAAAGTATCGATACTGTACTTATAAGTAGTATCGAAAAAAAAGAATCGTACTCACAAAAGTATCGAGACAAAAGTATCGATACTTCAAGTATCGAGTACTTTTCTTAGGGCTTAGGGCCTAATGCGCATACGGTAGGGTAGGGTCGGCAGGCAGGACGTCAATGCCAGTCAGAAGGTAAGTAACGTCAGATTAGCAACTTAAAAAAACAAATGGTACATACGTTTAATACAATAATAAAAAAATAAATTCACAAATTAAAAAGTTTTAAAAAATATTAAATTATTTGATTATTTATTTTATTACTTTAGGCACACATTAAAGTTCCCAGTCCTCCTCCGTACCACAGAATAAATACTAGTCCGTACCAATAGTGGACCAATCACTCACTCGTTCGGAACGAACGATTTCGATTCGAACTTCATGTAGAATAGGTAGGTAACGTTTTTGAAGTTTCAGCACGATTGAACTACATGGCGTTGCCATAAACATGAGCCGTAACCGTAAGGCCAAGTTTTAAGTCGGTAATTTTTAAGATTTATTCAATACGATACCTGTCGAAAAGTACTCATTGAGTAAAAGTATCAAATAAAAAGTATCGAGTACAAAAGTATCGGTATCGAACGGAAACGTACTCGATACCACAAAGTATCGATACTTTTTTCGTGTCCCTAAGAAGGATACATGCGATGGGTCCCCCCGGTGTACAACAAGGCTGCCTGTTTAAATACGGGAAGCCCCGAGCTTTATTAATTTTAAGTACAAGCTGCGTAAATGGCTTGTCGAGCAGTCCTTCTACAGTCATAATGAATATATGTTACTTAAAGTAACCACAAATTGATTATTTTTATATTTGACATTATTACTTTTGACATTTATAATTATTATCTTTGTTTAATTGTATTATTATTATTTTTTGTGACATGTAATGAATATTTACGAATAAATTATGATTATGATTGATTATGATTATGCTCTAATGAGCATATCTTGAGCATAACACGAGTCATGTTTTTACGTCAAATATCAAGTCGAAAGAAAGGGATTCGGGTTGGAGAGTAAGTCCGAAATATTGAAAAAAATTTGTTACCAACTATCTTACTTTTTATATATGAATAATATCAGTCCTTTTCTTCTTCGCAATGACAAGGCAATGACCTTACAAAGGCAGGCTGCGTACTTCAGGAACCCAAGTGTATGTTTTCAATACAAAAGTAAAACAGATGTTTGAAATGTTAACAACGAGAATAATAAATTATTTGTTGTTAATTGTCCATAATTATGGGCTTAGCCTTGTTCCACTGCAGTTTTGGCAAGGTGCATATAATTTTAAGATCATTATTTGGAGATCTGCTTTTGAAGGTCTTTTTCGTTGTTGCTATGCATGTTAGTGATATTTCATCACATGTTCATTTAAAATCATTCGTTTAAAAGTATAGCATAACATAGGCTCACGATCACAGAACATTATAAGAGGGGTTGGAAGTGCAAAGTAGGCGTGGAACGTGTCGCCACAGGTTATGCAATGGTTTGCATAAGGTGTGCGGCGTGGTGCGAGCGAGAGGGTATGAATAATTGTAGCAGCGTGAGCGGGAAGACAAGTGGCGACAGTCGTCTCCGAAGCAAAAGCGCTACTTTGCATTTCTAACCCCTCTTATTCTGTGCTCACGATTATATTCCCCGAGGGGCTCAGAGATGTTCTGAAAACTCAAAACATCCACATTTCAACGTAACTTTGTGCAATGAGACGGGTAGTCAGCCAGACGCCAAAAATGGACACGTCGGACAGTGGGTACAAAAGCTACAATACATGCCTCGAAATTGAAGCATGCAGGTTACCTCACGATGTTTTCCTTCACCGAAAAGCCAGTGGAGTATACAGGGGGCATACTCCTCTGATCCTATCGGTTTCCCGTTCCATCTGACATAGGAGGGACAAGAGAATGCAGTATGTGTTTAGCGCGTACACTTATGCACTTTAGAATATCCTGCATACCAGACTGCTTTTTTTTATAAATATGGCAATTGCTGTAGTCGAAATCGACTAGGAATCCATAGTCATCATACTAGCCCTATTAGATTATTTATTTTTAGTGAGAGAATATCTTTGCCCAGCTGTGAGATCCTTTAGGCTATAACCTCCTAAACAAATAACATACAAAATGTACGATAAAAAGTATAATCTCACTGATAATGTGACATAAATAAAGCCTATTTCAGTATACATGTATAATGTATATGTAAGGGTGAATAAACTCTACAACACTGATATTAGCATGTGCTATGGACTAAGTTAAATATTATTTTACTAGATCTTGCCTGAGACTTCTTCCGCACTGGCTCCCTTCATCATAGAGAGACAAAGTAACCAGTCTTTAAGTCTAACCAAAAGCTTTTAAACACAAAAAAGTTTTAATTAATTTTTTGTTTCATCTTTATTAATTTATATGGGTGCTTTTAACCCTGAGGTTTCGTCAGTTTGAAGAAACTGTAACACTGTAAAACTGTAACAGAAATGTGTCTGTACATTGAAGACATTTACGAAAAAAGATTACAATTACAATATGGTGTTTAGGACCCTGACTCCAAATCAGTGAGTTTTTTTATTAATGTCTGTTTATCAATTGATCCAGTTCAAGCATCACATCAGGGATCTACCGGAGGATGGGCAGCAGCATCCTCTGAGTACACACATTCAACCCAACTGCGATCGCCAACCCGCCTGCCAAGCGTGGCGATTATGGCAAATCCCCCATTTCGGGGGAGGCTTATGTCCAGCAGTGGACGTCTGTCGGCTGATATGATGAAGCATCACACAGTAGTTAGTACTTAGGAAGTGCACGATGGGCGTGCCTTACTTTTGACTGTACAAAACAACGAAAACCCAACACTTCCTAAGTCCTAACTAAAAAATGGGTCCAGTAATTTTTCATTGATTGACGATGGGGTGGCATGTATAGTACATCCAGGGTCCTTCTTAATATATTATTGTCGATACCCAATCGATACCTAATTAACATGAGCGTCGGTGGCGGTCCGGGTTCAAATCCGCACGGACGACATGCCATGTACCAATGAGTGTTTCTAACTTATGTACGTAATAGCGATTGCTCTCAAACGGTGAAGGAAAACATCGTGAGGAAACCTGCATACGCTGAATAAGAAATTCTGATGTGTATGAGAAGTCAACCAATCCGCATTGGGCACGCGTGGTGGACTAATGCCCATACACCCTCCCTGAGGGTAGGCCTGTGCCCTGCAGTGGGACGTATATAGGCTGATGACCTAATTAACATACACTAACATAATTTTAAGTAAACATTTTTACTAATCTACCTACTAACAATATTATGGATTTTCTTTTTGGTGTGAAATAAATGATTATTAAATTTTTAATATGCTGACAGTTTTTTAAGGGGATGACCAGATCATCAATCAAACTGAACTACTTTCTTTAACCTCGTATCGCCTAGCTTTTTCGACCAAACATTAGCTTACTGCCCGTATGTCTTTATATAGGTTCATATGGTACCGGCCAGCCGTACCAGAAGGTTAACTTTTCGAAAATGTGTCTTAAAGCACATATCATATAGCACACTATTTAATATCTTATGACATATTCAAATCGAGTGCCTTTTAAGAGGTGGTTGGGCGTCTACGGCATAAAATTGGAATTCAACTAGGACAAGTATCACAAAAGAGCTGGAGACCTTTTAAAAAGCATCTGGGCATTACGAGGCTATAGAACCAACAGTGAAATCGAAAAAAAAATCTGCTGTCCCATGCATTTGGCTCGAGTAGGTTTGCAGATTTGTATGGAACAGAAGATTCTTTTTTCAATGTTGGTGCCGTAGAGAATATTGTTCAGTTTAACGGTCTGATCCCGTTGTCTTGTCCCCATGACGTCACATTTTTACATGTTCAGCTTTTAACTCATGCTGAATATGCTGATGCTGACATGAAAGATGAAGCGTAAGCATGAGTTTGTTTAATTTTCACTTGTAGTGACCTGTGAATGTCGTCATTATTGTATGTATAGATTTTGTCCTTGTTTAGAGCAAGGAGAATGTTCTCAACAAAACCAGGTCTCCGTCACTCAACCATACCTAACATGATAAGTGCCTACATTTTCGAGAGGAGCAGGCACTCCCTCGCTATTCCAATGCCATGAGCACAAGCGAGAGCGCTGAACAAAATTTTGCAGTGAGAACGAGTGTTTAAATCGTGGGAATTTATTGTTTTCTAATGTAGTGATGTTTAGTAACTCTTCAATCTGTAACAAAACTCTTTATGGTTTGATTTATGAGTAAACTGCCCTGAACGGAAAGCATCGCTAGATAAAAGCACTATACTAGACTAAAATAAAATCAATAGAACTAATATTAAAAATAAATAATTTATGGAAATTGTCGCAAAGCAGCAGCAGAATCTAGTTCAGACTTGTGTTATTTATGATGATTAGACAATAATATACAGGGTGTAAGGAAAAGTATCATTAACCTTTGAACCATCAAACTGAACAACTTTTACTACGGGAGCAAACAAGTCAGCGCGAAAAAAAAAACTGTTCAGTACTAAACTTCAATTCCTACACAACTTCCTTCAGACACACACACACGGATTCCTACAAGATGCAAGAGAAGATTTTTTTTGTACTGACAGGTTTGGTCCCATAGTAAAAGTTGTTCAGTTTGATCATTTGATGTATTTGTTAAATCACATACTCTACTATGTGGTTTAACAAATACAATAGTATACAAATACAAATATCCATGTCTCCTGCAGGATACGAAACAGTCACTTTTGGATAAGCAGGTTCACCACTGAGTAAGCTATCAAGCCGTTGATCTCATATGATATTATATTTTGTTACAGGGAGTAGGTACCTGCTGCTTATTACTATGGGCAAATTGAATCAAGTCAACCAGTCCAGTGAAAGAACTTAAAAGCAATGGGCCTAAGGGCACTGAGCATACATACATATACTCACGCCTGTATCCCATTGGGGTAGGCAGAGACAACCGATCGCCATCGGCTACGATCCTGACACACCTTTTTCGCCTCTTCCACAGTCATAAGTCGCTTCATACACGCTCGTCGGTTTCGGGTACATTTGATCTCACCCTTCTTAAGTACGCTGCCAATTTGGTCCGAATACATACGTCTAGGGCGACCTTTTTTGACTGTCCCATTCACACTCGCTTTATATATTTCATTCCTCAGTCTGCTATCACTCATTCTTTCCACATGACCAAACCATCTCAGCATGAAAGGGTACTAATCATATAGAAACTATGCTGATTGAGTAGCGGGGCAGATTCAGTGTGCGGTGCTTAGTCAAACCTGCGCTGAATGTGATAAAAGTAAACCTAGCTCCAATTACTTACTCTATGCATATGCGAGTTTTGCAGACTTTATAACAGTGCTTAGACCGCATATGTCTGCATCTATACAATTTATATGAAAGAACGGAGGCACTGAGTGAATATGCAAGTGCGAATGGAATAGATGAAAGGGGTCACACTTAGACCATGTACAACGATCAAATCAGATGCATATTTACTGAAGTAGAGCCTAGTAAAATGTAACCGGAACCAGGGAGCATGTATGAAGTGACTTATGAATACTGAAGAGGTGAGATGTGTGTCAGAATCATAGAATGTAGCAATCTAATGTCTGTCTACCCTAGTGGGACATTGGCATGGCGTGAGCATATTACGTTTTTTTTTGTTAAATTTTCTTTAAGGCTTCTGTCACCCATAGTGACAATGCCAGTCTCATAGGTTTACACAATTTTATAATCAGTTAGCGTTAACCTGCGACTCCATCCACACAAATTATATACCAGATTTTAAGTCAGATCATTAGCTATCAAACAAAAAAAGTTTCATCAAAATCGGTTGAGTAGTTTTTGCGTGATGCTCGTTCAAACAAACAAACAGACAGACAAAAAATCCAAAAATTGCTGAATTTGAAATCAGGGACACTTAAAAACCATATCGTAACCTTTTTTTTTTGTTAATATCTTCAATGTACAGACACACTTTTGTTACAGTTTTATAATAGTATAGATATTGGGCAAGCGACAAACAGGTATAAGCTTACTGCTCTGCTTGACAGAGGAATAATGTTGAAAATCTTAAATATTGGGTAACAAACGTGTCAAAAACGTTTGGTAGTTATAACAATGTTTCTGAGCACCGCTTAAGGGAATAGATTCACTGATTTAAGTATGTTGTGTCAATAAAGACGCCTTAGTAGTTTTTAACATGCAAACCAATTAAATATGTGTAAATTAATAGTAGTATGTGAAATTAAACTGACAGCGGGCCCACTATGGCGTCGTGTAGCCCTTGATAGAAGACAGTGGAAGGACCTGGAGGAGGCCTTTGCCGAAAGGCACTCTGAACTGAGAGATTTTATTGATTTATAATAATTTTATTTTATATATTTATAACACTGGAATGCGAATTTTTTTATTGTATTAGAGTAACTGCATGAAATTAAATAATAATAATTCAATTTTCAAATAAAGTAATTATAAATGTTTAAGAGTAATTTAATTATAAGTAAATGAAAATGAAATGATTTAATTATAAATGAATTGAATGATATAGTATTGTAAAATTGGAAATTATGTTCAGAAATAAAGGCTATTTGAATTTGAATTGAAATTAATAGTAACATACTGTAATGAACAACAACGCTGTTACATTAGCAAATTTTCAATACGAAAACCAGTATATTGAACAAATGGTCGCCTATCTTTATCCAAAGTGATTTTATCAGATATGTATATGTGTACTAAGCAATACAGTTTGAGTTGTATACATAGATATAGGTTATGTTTGTTGCTATGCAAGATTTCCACTATGTTTAAACTATGCAAACATTGAATTTAGCTTCTAAACATTCTTAGAACATATTTACTTCAGGTTTATGTGTTTTTTGATCCATTTTTCAAGGCTTCAAAGACCAGTTTTGACATATTCAGAAGCAAGTGTTTCCAAAGACCTTGTAACCCTAATAATACTTGTCAGATTACTGGTTTAGACATTTTATGACTGAATTATAATTCAAATTTTTTATTCTAATACCTAAACCACCTATAACCTCAAATAGAACTATGATAATCGCTTATTTGAACATTGAAGTGTAGTATGATTTTTTAGGTTAGAAACTAAAGTGCCCTTGAATACACTACAAGGATGGTCTAGTCAGGTAGTAACAGTGACCCTAGATTGATTTCTACCCATTATTGACCACACGATCCTAGGATCAAATAGCCTAGATTTCAAGGACGAACCTATGAGTTTTTAGTACAAGACAAAAAGACTCACCATTATACATCGATCTTACACCAGAAAAAACAACACAATTCACTGCACGAAAAGGATACAGGCTAAGTCCAGGTTGAATCCGTCCTTGATGTACCGTTTCCGACGTTTGCTGACTATCCCCTTGATTGGGTTGGTCATTTTGATGTTGGATATGGAGTTAGCCATGGCTGGCGCAGCGCGGCGCGGGAGCAGCTCGGCCGCGGCGCCCTTACAGGGGACCCGGGCACCGGCCGCGCCCGGCGCTCGCTTCTCTGGGGCCTTTCGGTCGCGGCGCCGGCAGCTCACGCAAATACCCATAAAATAACCTCCACCGTGCACTGCCTGCCCCGGTCATCGGGCCGGCGGCGGCCGCCTGCTCAGCTTTCCCCCGCCATGCCTGCACGCGCGACCTGACACAGCACGTCGACACCAGACCTAGCACTCCAGCTCCAACACTGCACTATAGCATAGCTCCACACCCGCCACGACGCGTATGCACTTCCACTGTCGCTTCACGACCGAAGAGAAAATCTATCTCGCGCGAATGGCGTCCATCCTGGCGTTTGCACTAGAACACGGCCGAAGAGAAACAGTTGCACAAGAAAGAAAGATGGTTATGATGGCCGAAAGTATTGTGTCTCATTCGCGCTGTAATGATTTGTCCGTGCGTGACAGAGATACAACAGAAGTTAAGAGAACCTTAATTCCAGAGGTGGCTAGCTCGCTGTCTTTGTTCGTGTTTTCCGATTTCTCCCGCAAGATGTCAGGTCGAGCCTGTCAAATATTTTAGCGGCAGAATTCAAATAATCTCCTTTTATGTTGTCTTTTCGCTTTATACAATACATTTTAACGTAGTTTTTGATATTATTTTATTATTAAAACGAAATTTAAAATATTTTATCGCCTCTATCCATGTCAAGACGTCAATAAAATCTTTAAACGATTAGAAATTCACCGGCATACCCTGTCTTAAAAGTGCGTCTCAAAACGTGTAAAAATCACTCGATGTGTCTTCTATCTCACTCTAGCATACAAGTCTTCAGAATGCTTGTCTCTTTCGTATTGGCAACTGAGTGAATTAAACACGTTATGAAGCGGACCCATATTCTAGATAGCAATCGTTTTCATCTTTTTAGGTTCCACACCCAAAGGGTAAAAACGGGACCCTATTTATTTTTCACTTTTCTTCTTTAAAGTCTTTACAAGCACTGAAGTTAAACAATGTCAGATCCAGTCAGTCGTTGGATGAGTGACCGTGCGTCTCCGTACTCGGTACCTACTTCGGAAGGTAAATTAAGTTGGACCCGGATAGTTCCGCCAGATGGCAGTGTAGCTAACTATTCGTTAAGAGAGGTCAGGCCTATTAAGACGGCTTTAAAATTATCTGACAGAAATGACCACTATCTTTCCTCAACCCCCATGCGGATTGGTAAAATTCAGCGTATGCAGGTTACCTCACGATGTTTGCCTTCACCGTTTGAGAGCAGTATAATGCAGTATGTATTTTTCCAGTTTGGTAAAAGGTGCAAGTTTGTAGCCAACCAAACGAAGCAGCAGCCGACGAGAGACATGTCGCTACGAAACTACTTACCCTGCGTAGCTAGCAACACGTCGCGTCGTCTGACGACACTATCGCCCCACCGCAGATCAGTAGTCTCATAAGCTCTATTCATATTACGATTTGCAATGAAAAATAATAGACGTGTGGTGTAGAACATCGCAGAGATGTTCTACACCACATAAACACTAAATCAGCCTTGCAGCTGATGGTTGCAAAAAGTACACTTATCTCTTAGTCTATAATACCAGTTTCAGTGCCGATAGAGTTGACAGAGGAATACGGCGCTGCCCTCTGCTGCTGCGGTCTGCAGTTGGGTTCGAAATCATGACTGCAGCGACATGACGCAACGACGAGTCGTCGAGCGACACGTAGTCTGCTGCTGCGTGCGGTCGGCTACGACCTTTGTACCAAGGCTTACCTACAATGAACATCACATTTCTTCCTGTGGACGTCTTAGGCCCACCACACACATAAGGAATTACAATCCGGAATCCTGAATCAGGATTACGATTTGCGCCACAATTACGTTCGGAATAGCGCAGCTGTCGGAATCACATGTCAATGTCAAATCCTGATTCGGAATTCCGGATTGCAATTCCGTATGTGTATGGTGGGCCCTAGGAGGCGATTCAGGGATAGGTTTCTTATGCAGTGTATTCCTTCGAGGGATTACTGCCTTGAGAGCCAAACGTCCATCAAAGACAACTGCCTAATCTGATTCACAGATGGATCCAAGAAAGGCAATGACGTTGACAGCGGAATTTATGGCGAAAACCCCAGACTAAGGCAGACCCGAAGTCTTGGCAATTACGCCTCCATATTCCAGGCGGAGGTCTACGCCATCACAGCCTGCGCTGAAATTAATTTGAGCAAGCGCTACGTCAACCAATATATCACAATTAAACTCCGATAGCCAAGCAGCCTTGCTAGCCATAGACTCCTCGATCATAAAGTCTAAGCTAGTGCAGGACAGCGTGTCACAACTGAACGCCCTAGGCAATAACAATCAGCTTGTGCTACAAGGGGTGCCAGGACACTTAGACATAGAAGGGAACGAAAGGGCGGACGAGTTGGCCAGAAGGGGCACAGCAAACCACTTCATTGGCCCCGAACTCTTTCTTGGAATACCTAATAGTCTAACGCGCGATTCTTTGAATAGGGTCAGCTATGGAGAGGCAATAAAGCTTTGGTGCAACACCCCAGGCATGGGCCACTCCAAAGCACTTATCAATCAATCAATCAAATATACTTTATTTTACACCAAAACATAAACAGTAAAATACAGAAATAAAAATACAAGAGGCAGAAAATAAGGCGGTCTTATCGCTAAGAAGCGATTTCTTCCAGACAACCACTTCCACTTATCAAAGGTTACAATCGCAAACTTGCGAACGGTATCCTTGCCCTCAGCAAGGATCAGAGTTGAACTTTGACTACCTATATGAGGACTAGTTACACGTGTAATTCTACTAACAAACATTTCTGCCACTTTTTGCGGGGGGCGAGGTAACATGAAATCCGCTACTTTGGATTTTATTCCCATAACTTTAGAGTCTAATTTCGAATGTTAAAAATCATGAAAAGAAATCTCGTGTGAAACCCAAACGTTTTAAGTTCGAAATTATTGTTTCGCAATTATAGGCTACCTCGTTTAGTGATACGGTTTAAATTGAATGTAAATGCACATGATCAAATTGATCTTATACTGTGGCAGAGGGGAAATGCTACCGCAGGGCTAGTCCTTATAATAAGTAGTCAAAGGAGTTGAACAATAGCAAGGTCACTCACAGGCCACTGCAAATTAAATAAGCACATGCATACACTGAATTTAAGTGACACGACCGGCTGCAGATTCTGCAAGAAGGAGATGGAAACTCCTCTGCACCTCCTATGTGACTGTGGTCCCCTAATGTATAAACGTAGTACTCATCTAGGTAGGCATTTTCTGTCACCAGATGAGATACAAACTATCCCGATCAAAAATCTACTGCGTTTTCTGGCCACAGTGGGGATTGGTTAGGAACTTTTTATTTCATTTCATTTCATTTATTTATTGAATTACAATATAAATTGTGTTGTTTGAAATATTTTACAACTAAAACTTATATCGAAAATCGAACCAAAACAATCATTTAAAATTACAATTATGTCACATACACTTTAAAAAGGGCGTTCACAAAGGACCAGCGATGGTCTACGTGGCACAGGCTTAGCAAGCCTGTCAAGGCCCAAAACCCCCCTAAATAATAATAATAATAATATGCTGTGTATTTGTGGACATAAGGATAAACTGCCTACGAGACAGCTGGTAGTTGTAGCAATGTTTTTCGTGTCTTAATGTGCCCATCAAACTGAACAGCTTTTACTAAGGAAGCAAACCTGTCAGAACAAAAAAAAAGTCCGCTATTTTGGCTGTTCCATACTAGTAAAACTCCCTTCGTAAAAATTGTTCAGTTTGATGGGTAGAGTATGTGTCTTAAAGGTGCATGTCCAAGATATTAGCAAAAAAAAAAGTTACGATATGGTTTAGGTGTCCCTAATTCCGAATCACAAATTTTTTGTCTGTCTGTTTGTTTGTTTGATCGAGCATCACGCAAACACTACTGAAAAATAAGAAAAAAGTTTCAGAGATATTACTATAGCGTATTTTGTTACACCCTTTATAATGTAGATAAACGGTACCGGCACCTACTTACTTACCTACAGATGACTTACTACCACAGAACATTATAAGAGGGGTTAGAAATGCAAAGTAGCGCTTATGCTTCGGAGACGGCTGTCGCCACTTGTCTTCCCGCTCACGCTGCTACTATTGCTCATGCCCTCTCGCTCGCACCACGCCACGCGCCTTATGGTGTTATGCAAATTAATATCCCCTCTTATAACCCCTCTTATAATGTTGGCTAAGGAGTGGAACGCACTGCCTGCGGACCTGTTCCCTGAGCAATATAACCTGGGCCTCTTCAAGTCGAGAGTGAATTGGCATTTTTCTAGATAAGCATGCTACATCTTCGGCCTCATCGTCACTTAACATCAGGTAAGATTGAGGTCAAATGAAGTGAATGTTCTGTGCTTACTACTGCCTGATTGCCCCCACCAACCACAATTAGTAGTGGGCCCACGTGGTTGGTGTTTGGATTAGGTCCCTTTCACCGTTATTCAGGCATGTCCAGAGCCACAAACAGAAAGCTTACAGGCTGATGAATGATGAAGACATAAAGTGTCAAAGTAATTGTTAATACAATAAACTGCCTCCGTGGTCTAATGGTTACTCAGATAAATATTTATCTGAGAATGGTTAAGAGCATTGGCTCTCGACACGAAGGTCGTGGGTTCGATTCCCACTGGGGACACCTAGTGAAATGTCACTTTGTGCGTTTTTCCCCAGTTGGTTAGGACATTTGCAGGCGGAATCACCTGATGTCTGAAAAGAAAAATGATTCGTGCTTCGGATGGCACGTTAAGCCGTTGGTCCCGGCTACTATCTCTGGTGGTAGTAGTCGTTACATAAAAACCACGTCAGAAGCTGTAAGGCGGTCTGAAAAAACTCTGACACCAGGGCTCTGCCCACACGATAAGAAGAACTAAAATAAAGTAGATACCTAAATAAAGTGTAGCATCTACTCGACCGTAACCACAATATGTTTGAAGTATCCATTATTGCGATGTAGATAATTGGATACTAGTAGACAGCTTGTTGCCAACCACTGCGTGTGGGCAACGTATTGCGTTCGGATCTAGGGCTGGCAGTTTTAACTTTATGCATAGATAATATACAGGGTCCTTCTTAATATGCTGACACTTTTTAAGAGGCTATGTGAAAAAAATAGGATTCTTCAAAGCGTCATATATCATGAAGTACTAACAGCAGGAGTATGATTAGCGGATATGTGTAAATTGAACATATAATTGAAGTTTTGATTAGAGCCAAAACACGATTAAGACACATTTTATCGATAGAAAAACAAGCCAAAGTAGCCTCCGTCTTTATCGATAAACGCTTGGAACTGCTAAACGGTGAATAATAGAAACACGAGACTTGATTAAAAAAAAGAGATTCATATTTTAAAAATTTTGATTAGAGCAGAATTGAACTTACATAAATAGTACTTACAATCACAATTAAATAAAGTTTGTTTAACGCTTGCGTCGTTTCAGGCGCGCGCGCCGCCCCATCTCTTTCTCTCGCATCAGGCAGTAATATAAGCTATCACACTCCCATTTCGCTTCAATTATTTTTCGACATAGGCCCTTAAGGGGATGATCAGACCGTCAAACTGAACAACTTTCTCTATAGGACCAACATCGAAAGTGCAAAAAAAATTAGCTGTCCCATACATTTGGTTCGAGTAGGTTTGCAGTTTTTTATGGGACAGCTGATATTTTTTTCGCGATTTCGATGTTGGTGTCATAGACAAAGTTGTTCAGTTTGACGGTCTGATCATCCCCTTCAAAAAGTGTTAGCATATTTAAGAAGGACCCTATGTTGATATGTTTTAATTACTCAAAAGAAGCGGGGACAGGACACGTAGCCATGAAGTGACGGCAGGTGGACTAAACCGCAGAGTGGTGGCCATGGCCACAACATTTGACAGTTGACATACAGAATGTTACGGAAAGGTGTGGGGGAGTTTCAGACAGTCAAATTGAACAAACTATGAATATGCAGCCAACATGAAAAACGCAAGAAAAACGTTTCATTTCATTTTAATTAATTATTCAAAACTGCAAAACCCACGTTTGCGAATTTTTTTTTTTTTTTTTCGGGCATAGGCCCACCACACATTCCCACCGCTGTAACTCCTGTAAGCCAGGATCAACAGCGGCGACCATTCACAACACTGGACAATGAAGTCCAGCGAGCCCGGGGGATGACTCTAATCTGTCTTGGAACCCGCAATGAATTAATCAAAGAAGATAGGAGGAGTAGGAAAACGAAATATCCGACTTCCCTCCATTGCAAACGGGAGACAGCAATAATAAGGAAAAAACATGGCTATTAGAGAGCCAATTCAAGACATCATTTATGGCAGTGTTGAAGACACGACCGCAAAAGCACCAAAAATACAAAATAAAACAATAGGAACCTAACATTGTACTGAAACTATGACCTATTTTGCTTCCAGTAATAAGTATGGCAAAAACATCTGAACGCACGGAAGTTATCCCTAGTCGCAACAAGATCCATGTAGTAAGGGACACCAGAAAACGATTTTATTGAGTCAAGCATGGTCTGGCGCTCGGCGTACCAGAGCTCACACTCCCAAAGAATATGATGAGCGGTCTGTTCGAACTCGTTACTGTCAACAGAACATTCACATAAAGGTGACGCAACCAATTTAAAATAAAATAGCTTTCCCTTAAAGTTACCATGTCCAGTAAGAAATTGGGCTACGCAGTGATCTACCTCTAGCCACGCCTTGTCTAGACGATCGCGAACAGATGGAAAAAATTGGTATAGATGTCGACCCTTTGTAGACCCTTGCCACCGTAGTTCCCAGTCTAATAAAAGTTCATCAAAGATGTTGCAATCAAAGTTAAATAATTTACTAATTCTATTTCGGTCGCGAGGTTTTAAGAAGTTATGACTAACTTTTCTTGAACGAAAGTAATTGGCCGCGCGGCGTTGTATTTCCAAGTCCACGTTTGCGATTGTCGATATTGGCTCAATAGTGAAAGTTGTTCAGTTTGATGGTCTGAATTAAACACTCCTGTTAATAACCCGCTCTTTCTGGCGCAGTCGGGTAAACATGACCATATCTTTCTGTTACACTTGTACACCTACGTAACGTAGTATTGGTAATGAGACACTCTAACCAGTACCACAACCGGTAGGCACATTAAGTAGGCAGAGACAGGATTGGCGAATACTCCATCGACAAGAGCGTAGCTCTTAAATACGATGATGACATTAGACCGAGCGAAGGGAGCTCGACTTTTTACCGCGTTACGAATCGTTTATACCTACGTAGAGCTTAGTGAATATTATATTTTTTCCCAAAATTGCCGCCCCCTGGCATTTTCCCCTGATACAAATTTAAATTTTGGCACGAAATTAAACTAATTCCGAATGTTAAGATGTTTATTAACAAAACAGAGGCGGGCCGCAGGTTGCCGACCGCTGTTCTTAACAATTAGACCACGGAGGTAGTATGATGACCTCGGCTGTTCGCTTGTCTCTTGATGAAGTTAGGGTAGTTGAGTATAGTAAACTATGGTGGTAGGATTGTTGGCAGCCCTATAATAGACGCGCCTTCTTCCATTATCGATGCGATATCGAATTGTACACATACGAACAGATATGGGCCTGGCTCTGCCTCGCGACAGTTGATTCACGGAATAACAATTATCTGCGACCTTCAACAGTAACGGATTCGTTTAATTTCATTCGCTTCATGTACCTATTGCATAGAGTAGGCTCATCCATTTGTTATTAGGTCGATGTTAGAAGACTTTATCCTACACAAAAAGGTGAGAGTAGGGCCAGGAATGGTGTCGATAGTAGAGGAACAGTTGAACAGAAAGAAGTAAAGAGAGAAAGAGTAATGGTTGGTGCTTGTAGTACTACATACAGTACAGGACATTCCCTGTCCTCTATGTTTATCTCACTCCCTCATGGAAGACGACAGAAGGTTATAGTGAAGTCCTCACTCGCTCGCATTCACTCAGTATCGTACGTGCTTACCTCTTCTTGTCAATGCGAGCCCATTAGTATGAAGTGACAATGAAGTGTCCAGTGCCATACTCCACTATTCGGGCCCATGTGTTTGGGTTTGCTCTTGAACTCACTTCAGTCCTCAGGACAAAGATGGGGTCAAAGATGTAGGGAGCTTACCCAGAAGATGCCTATTCACTCTTACTTTAAAGGAATTCGGGTTGTAAGCGTTCGGAAATACTGACGCAGGCGCACGACATTCCACTCCTTGGCTGTGCGCATTATTAAAGATTCTGAAAGGCGCTTAGTGCGGATATGTGGGATGTCAACCAAGTGTAAATTGAAGGAGGCATTCTTTCCAAACCTTAGCAACAACAGCTATTACAGTAGGCATCGTCTCAAAGATGTAACTGTAAATTGTTCGCAAATCAGATAACAAAAATTAGGCATATGATATATTTGCTTTCGCCTGACTGATAGCGAATGATAATATAAAGTAGGACTGCACTGACATGTGTTAGGTATTATAAATGATAAGGTAGACTGTACGCCGCCATTACTGCCGTGATATATTAACGTTATTCTTTTGGTGGACTTCACATACGCATCAGAATTTCTTCTTTATGTATTTTCCTGATGATATAAATCGATAATAATGGATTGGACCTACTACAAAAATGTTCTCATGTCGCGTAGGTAGTTGTATGAATGCACCTTTGTCCTGCCCCATGAGATAAGATACTGCAGTGTTCCTTATTTTTGGCAATGTCAATCATGCTATAGGAACTACTGTCTACTTTGATAACGTTTTGAAGACAAGATCCATTGTATGTTGGTATCATATATCTTACAATTTAGTAAAGATCGAGCGTCGCAGACCGGTTCTTTGCTAATCAAAAATGGAATTAAAACACGAAATATCTTAAAAACTCATATAATTCAGAACCTCAACTGAGACTCGTGTAGAGTCAACAACTTGTCTACTTCCAACGCCCTCTCCTTCAACGTCTCTATCTCTTGCGCACTCAGCACTCCGCTCTTCTTACCAGCGTTCTTTATCAAGAAGTTTTGTATGAACAGCCGGAGACTTTCCTTGAACTGGTGCAGTTTGGGAGACTTGGAGGTGCGGTGGAAAATCTCGAAGGAAGATAGAAGCTTCTAGACACAACAAGCGCAGCGATTGCTTATCAAGATCGTAAAAAGAATAAGTTTTTGAAGTGGGTATCTTAGTTGAACTGGTGCAGTTTGGGAGACTTTGAGGTGCAGTGCTTGTCAAGGTCGTAAAAAGAATAAGTTTTTGAAGTGGGTATCTTAGTTGAACTGGTGCAGTTTGGGAGACTTTGAGGTGCGGTGCTTGTCAAGGTCGTAAAAAGAATAAGTTTTTGAAGTAGGTATCTTGGGAGAATAAACATTTTAGAAACTAATAACGTACTCTTTTTTAATCTGTCTGTGTGTGACAAGGTTAGTCAAGCTAAGTACAGTAGTACAGGTAGGTAGTTAGTTTATTATAACCAGCCACAAAAGAAGAGGAAATCAAGGAACAAATTAATGTATCCCTCAGTCGCAAAAAGTCAACAAAAACACATTTAATTATTTTAAAAACTCGTATAATTCAGAACCTCAACTGAGACTCATGTAGAGTCAACAACTTGTCTACTTCCATCGCCCTCTCCTTCAACGTCTCCATCTCTTGCGCACTCAGCACTCCGCTCTTCTTACCAGCGTTCTTTATCAAGAAGTGTTGTATGAACAGCCGGAGACTTTCCTTAAACTGGTGCAGTTTGGGAGACTTGGAGATGCGGTGGAAGACCTCGAGGGAGGATTGGAGGTTCTCGTTCATGATTATTGCTAGGAGGATCTGACGCATGAACCGGACTGAGTGCTTGTTTAGATCGGAGAACTGGATTATCTGTGGAAAGAAATATCAGAATCAATTTATAGTACAGTAGGGTTCCGTACCCTATGGGTGAAAACGGGACCTTAAAAGGGCCTATGTCGAAAAATAATTGAAGCGAAATGGGCGTGTGATAGCTTATATTACTGCCTGATGCGAGAGAAAGAGGTGGGGCGGCGCGCGCGCCTGAAACGACGCAAGCGTAAAACACACTTTATTTAATTGTGATTGTACTATGTATGTAAGTTCAATTTTGCTCTAATCAAAACTTTTAAAATATAAATCTCTTTTTTTTTAAATCATGTCTCGTGTTTCTATTATTCACCGTTTAGCAGTTCCAAGCGTTTATAAATAAAAATGGAGGCTACTTTGGCTTGTTTTTCTATCGAGAAAATGTGTCTTAATCGTGTTTTAGCTCTAATCAAAACTTTAATTATATGTTCAATATACACTTATCCACAATTCATACTCCTACTGTTAGTACTTCATGATATATGACGCTTTGAAGAATTCTATTTTTTTCACATATCCTCTTAATTATAAGCCTACGCTTTCCGTCCGTCCTAGCTTCAGAGGGCTGTATCTGCTGAACCGTAACAGGTAGCCAGTTGAAAAGTTCACAGAATATGTATCATTATATTGAATTTGATGACAAAAATATTTTTGATCAACGTTTTTACTTCTCGCTCTATCTTATAATATAAACGGTAATACATACAGACGTCAAACGTGTCGGGCTTGCACTAAAGATCCCGGAGAAAACACATTTTTTTTTGAAAATATTTTATGGTGAGACCGACTCGCACTTGGCCGGTTTTTATTATTTAAGTAGGTACATTCTTTTTTAAATAATAAAAGTTGCAGATTTTTACCTTAAGCACAGAAAGCGGCAGTCCTTTCTCCATGATTAGATGAATGAGAAATTGCGCTAAATTCGACGTACATTGCTTGGATAATGTGTCCAGCTCTTTTATTTTATCCCACACCGAGTATTGTATTGAAAGCTGTAAACAAAGACATTTTTACGGAAAAGCAATGTTATCATTATCAACAAATCAAATACACTCTGTTTTTACCCCAAAACATAAGTTGTAAAATATAAGAGGCACAAAACGTAAGGTGTTCATTGAAGGTATTATACAGGGTGTAAGGAAAACTATCATTTAACTGTGAACCAGATGCTCTACCCATCAAACTGAAAGTCTTTTATTATGTGAGCAAACATTGCAGAAAAAAAATCTGCTGCTCCATACGTTTGGGTCGAGTAGGTATGGCTGTTTTTAACCCCCGACGCAAAAAGAGGGGTGTTATAAGTTAACGTATCTGTCTGTGGTATCGTAGCTCCCAAACGGATGAACCGATTTTCGTTTAGTTTTTTTTGTGTCATAGATAATTTTATCCCGAGTGTTTTGACCATGTTTCATGAAAATCGGTTCAGTAGTTTGATATATCTTTCTAAAAATTATGAAATAACATTAAATTACAAATTTAAAAGCCCCCAACGCAAAAAAAACATTTAAAAATTGAAAAATGATTCGGGCACCTATTATTTTTGTGTGATGCAAATGTAGGTATGTTTTACTTTTTAATTCTCTATGAGATATTTTAGGTCAATTAATGTGTCGGGGACCGCAAATGATTGTAAAAAAATCAATAGTCATTTCATAGCGGCATAGCTACGTATTAGTTGACCTAAAATATCTTATACTTAGAGAATTAAAAAGTAAAACATACCTACATTTGCATCACACAAAAATAATAGGTGAAACAAATTATTTTTTACTTTTTAAATGTTTTTTTTGGCGTTGCGTTGTGTAAAATAGGAACAAAGAGAAAATTCAGCTGTCCTATATTTGAGTCGAGTTGGTTTCGTAGTTTTATATGGAACGAGCGTTAACCCGCGACTTCGTCCGCACAAATTATATACCAGATTTTAAGTCAGATCATAAGCTATCAAACAAAAAAAGTTTCATCAAAATCGGTTTAGTAGTTTTTGTGATACTCGTTCAAACAAACAAACACCCAAACAAACACACAAACAAACAAACGGACAAAAAATCCAAAAATTGGTGATATGGCATCAGGGATACCTAAAAACCATATCGTAACTTTTTTTTGTTAATATCTTCAATGTACAGACAAACTTCCTGTTACAGTTTTATAATAGTATAGATAGCTGATGTTTTAATAAATTGAATGCTGAATGCTGTTTTTTCCCGATTTCAATGTTAGTCCCACAGAGACACAAGTACAGTTTGATAGTCTCTAGGTACATTTAGCATACAGACCAAATTGTACCAGGTATGTATACTAAAGACTCTATTTTTTACCAGATATTTCCTATCGGTGTCACAAAGCTTCTGCCCCAGCACCGCGTAGTAAGGATTGTAGATACGCTCTTGAAGGCAGCAAGCTAGGAGCACGTGGATTATTTCCCTCTCTTGTTGACCCTTCAGTCCTAAATGCTGAAGTTTCTCAAACGCGTCCATGTAATCCTTTAAACAAATATAAAATGGTGTTTTGGTTATAGGGTTTTTTTTTTTAATAAAGATTATAAAATTATGTCGCAGGTCGAGCCACTGAACCACTTCTCTGGCGTAGTAGCTCAGTAGCTAAATTGGACAAAGCAATGTTTGGTTTGGAAGAGTGCGGGTTCAAGTCCCGCCTGAGGCTTAATTTTTCAATCTTTAATTTGATTTGAAATAGCAAAACATGGCTGTAACATGTTTATAATCAAAAATATTTGATTTTTGAAATCTTTTTTTTTATAATTAGGCAATTCAAATTTTGCATTCGAAATAATACCTACAGATAGAGATAGCATTTTTGAGAAAAAAACACGGGCGCACTCGGGTAAAACAGAGAAAAGTAGAAAATAAAAATTAAATGTTTCTTTTATGAAGAGTTTATACAATAAACTAATTTTCTATGTGATTGCGGTTATGCAGTACATACGAGGAATCACAATATATTTTGTAAACTTTCTTAGTACGGAACCCTCGATTCGCGGGTGCGACTCGCACTAGGCCGGTTTCCATACCTCAGCGGACATAATAACGCAGAATATGCTGCGCCTGACGTCGGTGTTCATCCTCTGCTTCCTCGCTAGTTCTAGAAGCTTCTGGTCCATGGTGGGCAGCTGTTTGGTCGCCTTCTCTTCTGGCAGGATACGGTTGCCTTCCCACGCCGACCCTACTATCCACCACTTGCCTCTCTCGTCCGCTGCAACCAATGTTCGATGAATGGAATTGTAGATTGTATTTAGAAGGCGATAAAGTTCAAAATAGTATAGAAATAGTACATTCTGATACAAGTAAGCAAAGTAGGTAATTACAGCCGAGGCGGGATTGCAGCACAAGCCGCTAGGCGAGTGATACATACTAGCCGAGGGCTGTAATGACCAACGCTCACGCGATTCATACGACGTTTGTTTTTAAATCTCAGCAAAGTGTTTTTATGGATAAAATGACATAAGGCTAAGTCTGCCTTTTCGACCACACACCTGTGCGCAAATAGCTGTCTCGAAAAAAAACCAGCCATAGCCCAGCGCAATTTTTTAAAATATTTGTCTAAAATAGTTGTGTTTTAGCAAATGTTATTACTTTTTCCTCGCTGCGAGGCGCTTTTTGCGTAGATTTAAAAACAAACGTCGTATGAAACGCGCGAGCGTTGGTCTTTACAGCCTCTGCTAGTATGCAGCACTCGCCTGACGGCTCGTGCTTCAATCCCGCCTCGGCTGTAATGACTAACTTTGCTCACTTGTATCATAATGTACTATTACAGTTACGATTATACAAAAATACTTGCGTTGAAATAACATCGAAAATAAATTAACACAGCTACTGGTCTGGTCTCGGCAGTGACGTAGCGTGGGTTTTTGTCGCCCGGGGCACAGACCGATTTTGTCGCCCCTTTCTCTTTATAAGAAGACCTACGCAAAAAATAACGGAGCGAGCTCGAAATTTTTGACCACAACTATTCGGGTTGTGGTTGCAACAATATAAACTTCGAGCGAGCGAAGCGAACTCGACTTTTCTCCTCAATACGAATTATTTGGAGCCAGAGCTTTATACTTAAAAACGTGTGAAAAGTAAGCTAAATAAAAGCTATGGGTCGAGCGAACCAAGCTCGAAATTTTTAGCACCTCATCTAAGCTGTGGTCACAAATTTTAAGGAGTATGTGTAAGTACAGTAATTAAAACAGAAACTTAAAGCAAGCGAAGCGAGCTCGACTTTTCTTTGCACGAATCGGTTATAGACAGAGACTAGTCAATCTATATTTTCCCGAACTTGCCGCCTAGTAAAGTGATCGGCGTGATATTTCCTAGATCAATCAGAGTCACGGCGGGCGGCGTTGCGGCGCAGTTTCCATATCGCCTACACTCAAAAATAGCTTGTGTGATATATTATAAGAGATAAGTGTTTTTTTTTGCAACCATTAGCAGCATGGCTTATTCAATGTTTATGGGGTGTAGAGCATCTCTGTGATGGGGATGGACCAGGTCTGCTTGCATAGTTCAGTCAGTTTAGGGGTCACAGACGTTTAAAGGTCAGTAAAAAATTAACGATCAGCTGCAAGGCTGATCGATGATCATATGATACTATTGCAGTGTACATTGTAGCTATGTGAACAGTACAAAAACTGACATGAACTGCCAGTCGGTTTAGATGTTACAGCCGTTCAAAGGTCCAACATTTGAACGTTTGTAACTCCTAAACTGACTGAAGTTATGCAGGCAGACCTGGTCCATTCCCATCACAGAGAAGCTCTACACCCCATAAACACTGAATAAGCCTTGCTGATGATGGTTGCTAAAAGTACACTTATCTCTTAGTCTAATAGGTCTCTAATGTTTATGCTGCATTACAAATCAATAGTCTTACCTTTCAACAAATCGTCTAATCTAATATTAAGCGGTGTGACGTAGTTGCCTTTGCGTATGATGCTCTTGGTCATTTTCCTGAGGTACTCGATGTACGACGGGTCGTAGTTAGGTATCTTTGTTAAGTTGTTGTTCTTCACTGCCATTAGCACATCCAGTAAGAACTTTATGCGAGATCTGTGGAGATAGAAAAAAAGCGGTCAAGTGCGAGTCGGGCTGCTCGCGTACCGAGAGTTCCGTACCACACCACCACACAACATATTAACTTATAAAAAAAACGTTTTATTTATTACCGTTTTTTACGACAGAGCGAGAAGAAAAAACGGGTGATCTCAAGGATTTTTTTTAAACAAAAACACACCCTTAAACCACAAGAAATAAAACGGCGTCTCCACGCGGCCACCTAACCCGCGCGCGATACACATCCGCCCCTGAGTTCTCTAGGCACGCGAATTCCTGTGTCGCCTCTATGAATCTCTTTATTATACTCTTTTGTACGCACTCACCCGTCAGCGGCACTCTGGTTCGCCTCGGTCGCTCTGGCCTGCGTGTCGTGTATGAAGCTCTTCAGCGCTAGAGGCTCTTCCTTCCTCAGTACTCCGCCGACGCTACGTAGGGCGACAAGAACGCATTCTATACTCTTCTCGGATATATTTTGTAGGAGGCGGGATAGGACGTCGTATAGGAGGGCTGCTTGGTAGATCTGAAAGCGATTACAATGATTTCTTATTATTTTGCACAATAATGCGAGATTCTTGGGGTTCGTTGTCAAACAAGGAACCATTATATCCCGCCTTAATTACAATTGTTTCCATAGGTGAACAAATGAGCGATTACTCTCTCATTTAGCAAAAAGTGAAGACAGATAATAATAACAAAAACAGAAAAATGTGAAAGGTAGTTAAGAAGAAAAAAATAATTTTTGAGCTATACATACAACGAGAAGAGGATGGAAAGCATTTTTTTCTACCTCATCGAGTGATGTGTCTTATAAAATATCCTGCGAAACAAAGTACTTAAGCAGCCACTGGCTACTATACAATGGCCATGGAAATCTATTATGGGCGCGTCGACACGCTCTTGGCCGGTTTTTCATTGTATTTTTTTAGGCGTCCTGAAATCCGAATATGATGAAATGATGAACTGAACCTTGATAAAATTGCACGTTAGTTTGCAGTTGTAGCAAAGCTGGAGGCCTGGAGGTCTATGCCTCTTCTGTTTCCATTGGACTCTGTCAGATGCAACCCTTGTCCTGTCCAATATGGCCCTAAGGTTCGACGAATATCGTGTTCCTATGTTCTTGTTGGACGTCCCTGCCTACTGGTGTCATCTCTTGGGTACCATAGAGTGACTGGCGACGGGCTGACGGGCTACTGGTGAGTGGCGGTGACTTGTTACTGCGTACGTACCTTAAAACTGTACAAGTGTGCCAAGCAGGACACCAAGTTGTCGAGGGTCTTGTCTTCTACAGGCTGCGGCGTTTGTGTTAGCTCGTCGAACATTTGCGTCAGCTCTTGTAAGAAGTGAGCACCTGAAGTGAAAGAGATTCAAGGTCAACTGTACCACTAAGTTCTACGGAATTAATGTACTGTTGTATTTATTATTTACTAGCTCCGCGGTGAAGGAAAACATCGTGAGGAAACCTGCATTATAATAAAAATACTATAAGTTCGGAGGTATGCGTAACATATGGGTGACCTTGGGGCGAACACTAGCGATGGTCTCAGTGTTACATAACGACCCTTGCTTTTTTTTTTATTTGGGCATAGGCCCACCACACATTTCCACCGCTGTAACTCCTGTAAGCCAGGATCAACAGCGGCGACCATTCACAACACTGGACAATGAAGACCAGCGAGCCCGGGGGATGACTCTAATCTGTCTTGGAACCCGCAATGAATTAATCAAAGAAGATAGGAGGAGTAGGAAAACGAAATATCCGACTTCCCTCCATTGCAAACGGGAGACAGCAATAAGAAGGAAAAACATGGCTATTACAGAGCCAATACAAGAGATCATTCATGGCAGTGTTGAAGAAACGACCCTTGCTTGCAATAGCTTGCTTGCACCAACAAACTAATCAAATCAACCTATCTTAACCTGCTTACGCTGAAGAAGAAATTCTGATGCCAATGTAATGCGAAGTTCACTAATTCGCATTGGACATGCCAGGAGGACTGACGCTTCTACCCTTAGGGTCATTTCAGATTAGGCGGAAATATGCTCGACCACCTCTTAAATGGTAATTAAATATAACTTATTTTCAAACCATTCAAACAGAGATGAAAATAATACGCAACAATAAAATTGAATTCAGCGGATAGCAATGTCGTTTTGGGCCAAGAACATGCTCGAGCATTTTCCCACCTAATCTGAATTGATCCACACATTCACTGCCTCACCTGTAAGCCTAAATCACCTAGATGCCACTTCGAAACAGGGAAAGCTGTGTGCCCCGAACATTTATAGTTGTTCAAAAAACTTGCAATGCTTAGTGCCCTTGAACACTTATGCTGGTCCATATAATACTTACGCTGGGTGCCGCTCGACACGCAGGATTGTCCGGTTTATTCCACTCAGTAACAATGAGTCAGTACGTTATATGTCTTTTGTTGGACAAACCATAAAGTGCTAATAGGAAAATACTTGTATTTCCAATAAAAAAATGGACATGCAGAGTGGTCAGAGGCACTGGCAGGATAATAAGTGTACCCGATTGTTACACGGGGGCATCCGATAAAAGATAAAGAAACCACTAGAGCTGACGGTGGCAGTGAATATGTTATGATATGCTATGCCTAAAAGGGGGACGTATACAGGGTGTAAGTGACAGCCTAGCAAATACTGAAACGGTGATCTCAGACAATCAAACTGAACAACTTTCACTATTAAGCCTATCTCAGGAAGCGCGAAAAAATTCAGGTGTCCCATACATTTAGTTGGATAGGTACAGCAGTTTTGTATGGGACAGCTGACTTTTTTTCGCGTTTCCTGAGGTAAGTTGTTCATTTTGATGGTCTGAGTTCACCGTTTCAGTATTTGCTAGGCTGTCACTTACACCCTGTAGAGCCTATACGATAAAATAATAAAGAAGTTTGCATTTTTGTTACAAATTATACTGTATAGGCTGATGATGACTATAAAATACAAAACGTTCGTATTCGAATTGACTCACCGCATTCTGTAGCTACATTAGCGTGCAGCACGGATACAAGCGCGGCGTGTTCCGCGACCAGACGCTGTGGGGTGAAACTCCGCGATACACACGCCTCTACCCACAGCTGGGATAGCGCAGAGTTCACAGAGTGACGACTGTTGCAGGAATATAGGGACTCTATGGTGGTACAGGCCCAGTGTAGGTTCGTGCCTGCCAGTTTGTTTAGGACGCCTGCAATAAAAAAAAAAAGGTTTTAGTTTTAAATTATTGTAACCACAAAAGTCCAGTCCAGTGTTGTCTAGTTGGTTAGGACATTGCAGGCTAAACCTGTTTGTCTGAAAAGAAAGATGATTCCGTGCTTCGGATGGCTCGTTAAGCTGTTGGTCCCGGCTACTATCTCTGGTGGTAGTAGTTGTTACATAAAAACCACGTCAGAGGCCGTAATGCGATTTGAAAAAACTGACGCCCTGGTTTCAATCAATCAATTATACTTTATTCCCCACGATAAGAAGAAAATTATTGTATCGAATGAAGTATCTTTAGCACAGAAGAGAGCAGAGATTCAGTAGGTGTAAAAAAGACAAATTCATTTGGGACACTTTTGCCCATTCCCTCAGTCAAGTGGGCGGTGTACATCGCTAGAAACGATGGCCGATGGACCCGAAGAGTTCTCGAGTGGCGACCGCGTACCGGAAAGCGCCTCGTGAGCGGGCATAGGTTGGATGAGGTAAGCGCTGGACCGGTCGTTGTGGCGATCCTTGGGAGAGGCTTATGTCCAGACGTGGATGTCTATCAGCTGATATGATGATGACGAAATAAATACTCACTCTTGATTTGTCTTTTCAGTTGTGCCAGTTCTTTTTCTGAACCAGAATCTTTGTTTCTCAAGTGAGGTGGTATGTAGACACCTTTTTCCTCCTGTAATTAAAAAAAGTCGAGAAGTTTGGGATTATAACAATGTATGTGCGAATGAGGGGTTTTCCGAAAGTAATTAAAAAAGAAAAATTAGTTTCAAATGACTCGATAGATCGCGTTGACGCGAGATGGATGAGAAACCTTGCAGATAATAAAATAGTAAAAGTTATTTTAAGTAAACAGAAATATATAAACAGATCATAGTGAAAGCATCTTTTGTTGGCTTTTTACTCTACATTTCAGTCTTTGCATCCATCTCGCGTCAACGCCATCTATCGCGGTATGTTGAAATACGTTTTACTAGCTGTTAGAAAATCCTCATAGACGAATATGAGACGTTTTCGTTCACTACCTTGATAACATTTCCTTCTTTATCCCTCTTCCTGCCGTAAATATCTTCCCACTCATCAGGTTTCTCTTTACTCTCAACTTTCTCATTATCATCATCAAAACTATCCATATCATCATCATCATCGCCAGAAAGATGTGAAACTTCATCGTCACTGAAAACTTTGCTCAATTCTTCTTCTGATATTATTTTCTCTTTTTTACTTGATTTTTTGTCTTTTGATGGTACTACTGGTTCGTTTATGGGTTTTGGTTTTGAAGAATTTTGTTTTTTGGTTGGCTTTTCTGTAAAAATAGATAAGTTACCTAAGTCGATCATCCTTATAATTATACGGCTAGTTTTTGCCAATGGTTCCGCATCCGCCGCATCCTTTTCGGGAGTAAAAGCAACCTACTTAAGCGCTTCAGACCATCAAACTGAACAACTTTCAGTAAGGAAAAAAATCACGAAAAAAAACTGCTGTTTCATACACCGAATAACCATTGAAATTTTCTATATTTATTTCTCAATTTTGTAGTTGGCTTCTTAGTGAAAGTTGTTCAGTTTGATGATCTGAAACACCCCCTAAAGTATGTAACGAATTTAATTTTACACCCTGTTACAAATGGCACGTTGAACCTACACATCTGCCACGTCATATCTACATACCCAATTTCAATTGACTTTTCCACATTGGTCTAACTACACGCCTTAAAAAAAATTTTGCAAAATAATGTGAATAAAATAAAATGATTATTCAATAATTTGAACATAAATAGGTCTAGTCCTTCAAATGTGAAGTGAAATATGATATAACCGCACTTTTGCAATATAGAGGTATAGAGAGACAGTCGACATAAATTATGTCATATTTCACCCACTCCTGCACCACTACCTAAGGAAAGACCTGTCTTATCTAATTACAAGAAAGAATCTTATCAGCGACGATAAATTCATTCTTAATCTACCACCACTTTGTAATTAAAACTAATTAAGAAAACAAACTTAATTATAGACAAACCTTCTGGCTCCTCCTCCTCATCCTCATCATCATCATCACCTTCCGAAATGTCACTATCACCATCGCATTCCGATCCATCTTCCATGTCTTCACTCAATTCGCTGCCTTCTTCCATTTCTCCTAAATCATCATCACTTTCCTCTTCATCATCAATTTTTTCATCATCATCAACACTTTTTTCATCCCCATCATCATCACTCGCTTTATTTATATGTTTCTTATCATTTTTAGATAGTTCTTTGCCGGTGACAGCGGCCAGGTCGTCTTCGAAGTCTGATTCTCCTTCTACGTTAGCGAGATGCTTCTCAGCTGCCACTATTTGTTCCGATGTTGATCGTTCACAGATTTCTAGTAAATCTGTTTTTTAGTTTAGGATTGTAAAGTCGATTTGTAAATATTAACTAACTGACGTAATAAGTTTTGGGGTGATCAGAACCTTTGCCAACCAACTATATTTTTATATCCTGCATCTCATAAAAAGAGACCTTATTATAACCCGAAATATGATTTAGATAGATAGATAGATAACACATTTATTCATTCAACAGTACGTAAAGTTCATATGACACAAGTGGCCACATGTGACTCGCTGCCGCCATTCGGGTGTGTGTAGTGGTACTGTACCAAACCAAGGCAATATTGATGGTTTCAAAATGGATTGAACATATCAAATGGTAAATGATGGCTAGCCTTAAGAAACCTCATCCCTTGGTCCCTCTTTATACATCTACATATAGCAAGAAATTAAATTCATTGTAAGGAGGAAAAATTCGTATCGAAACAAAATCGGCGTCGAGGCAGACCTAGACGAAGGTGGTGGGACGAAATTGATAGTTTCCTTGAGAACTGGCTCGCCAAAGCGCGGAACAGAGACTCTTGGAGAGAACGGAGGGAGGGATACCACACATTTAGGTCCGCCACATACATACGGAATAAACCTGATTCGGAATTGGTTCCGGATGGAGTGTTGTCGCTTTCAGGGACTTTTTCACTTTCAATCTAGTGATTTTTTTATGTCTTAGGTGGCATTTTTTAAAGATTTACAGTCATATCACACAAGTGATTTTTGAGCATAGGCGCTGATAGAACAATACCGTATCGTGATGGTGCAGTTGCGACGTCGCGTCGTTGCGGTATAGTTGCGAAATCGCCTACGCTCAAAAACAGCTTGTGTGATAATGGTTCATGCCATTTTTATGTATGCAGGTTATGTCTAATATTAAAACTATCGATAGCCTTTTGATATAGTTGCATAATATTGAAATACAATTTACAAATCATCATCGTAACGTTATGACCCCATCACATGATAGAAATTATCATGTATAGAAATTGTTTGTTTCGTTTCAATAAATACTTAAAAATGCAATTGTCATTCTTTTTGCGTTTCATACATTTTTATTTTAGACATTTTTTAAACAGCACTAGTATTTTTTGTAACCATAGTTGACAACACTGAATCCTGAATCAGGATTCCGGATCGCAATTCCGTCTGTGTGTGGCGGACCTAAGTGGCATCCTCTAGTGAGAGAAAACCACACATTCAAAAGGATACAGTCAAGTCCATCGTCAGCGAAGTAACTATTCTTATTCTTAGACTTGTTCAATCCCAACTGTTTCTCCAACTTCTTGATAATCTTGTCCTCCTCCTCATTTGCTTTGAGCATCATCTTTTTTCTCTGTTTCTCCATCTGTGTGCTGAGACGTTGGACTTCTTTCTTCTCTTTCTGACGTTCCTTGTTGAGGACTTCATATAGAGATGGTTGGGATTTTTGTTTTTTCTTCTGTAATTAAATAAATAATGACCACAGGAACATATGTTGTTAAGATTCCAAACCTAAGCTACAATTTATAATATATTATATTTATTTTTTGTTATGGAAACCATTCAACAAAGAAAATTACATGACAGTCAGATTAAAAAAAAATATATTTTCCATTTTTTTTAAATCATGTTTTTTTTTTCTAAATCAGGCAACAGTAAAATGTAATTATATCAGACCCATAAATACCTTAAGCCCAAAATATGTATCATTTATAATTTTATAAACTAAAATAAAATAAACTTAATTATTAAACTAGGGGTTCAAAGACATCAGGGGCCAAGAACTGAATGTCGGACCACTGAATCGGAAAGGGGAACTCTGGTTTGGCAGTCTGTCATGGTAACCACTACACCAACCGGGTCATCAATTGATAAAACTAAGTGGTGCTTTTGTTTATCAGTTATTGGTATCACATACATACACACATACCTCCTTGAGGGTACGCCAATGCTCAGAAGTGGGATGTACGTATAAAGGCTGATAATGATAAACACTTAATCTCACCACCATGTGCCTAGAGTAGTCAAAACTCAAAACTGCCGTGAGATGTATTTCAAATTCAAAATTTATATAATTAAGATCAAGAATTTTGAATTCCATTGAAATCCATTGCTCAAGATTATTATTATAGTAGTATAGTATGGTCAGAAACTACAAAATATTAAGCCACAAACAACTAGTCAAAAACAAAAGTTTCGTGTTAAAAAAGTTTCGTATAGATAGAAAATCTAAGGTAAGGGTTACCTTGGGCTCTAGGGCAGGTTCAGGAGCATCAGCGGGACGCTTTACAAACCTCCCAGCAACATACTCAGGCTGTTCTTTTGTGTTTTTCTTCTTCAAATAGTGCTCCTTTCGATGAACCTTCTTTTCTTGTCTCTTTTGTTTACGGATAGCTTTTCTAGTGTTGGGAAAATTAAGACGTGGTGTAGCTTTGTTTTTCTTCATTTTAGATTTGAAGATATAACCGATAAACTGGAAATATGCTTTAAAATTAAATAAAATATGAAATATTTGAGGTTATCAACATCTGTGTTGTGACATTGACAGATGACAGCTAGCATGGCCTGAGAGTCGTTCAGAAACGTTATAAGGCTGGCGCCAGACATAGCAGCAAAGGTGTGTTCAAAGAGTAATAAGTATATTAGAAAAGAGAACCCACTCGTGGCAACATTATGCATCCACCTTATGTCAAATTGAAGGCTAGCTAGCGCCATCTATGTTTCACCGACAATAATTCAACCTATACTATACATACCTACTTATATCTACTCATACCAATGGATATTATTGTTTTGAATGCTAGTTTTCGTTCAATCCCGCACCGATCGAGTGAAATTCCAGTATCCTTACTATTCCTGTAATCTAAACATTGGTAAGAGAACAACAGAAACTCTAGAACATCACTAAATCGGCACTTTATTGAACGAAAACTACAAACAACCCGTACATTACGCAAGATAGGTAGCCATTTTGTGATTTTGTCAATTTGGCATTGACATAGACAATAAAATCTTTTTTTTCATAGTTCTGCGAAATATTTAATAGATGGCAGTACATTCTATGCAAACTGAATCGGAAAAAGTCCTCCGCCTGGGTGTGTTCAAAGTTTAGCTGTCTCTCAGTGGCGTAGCGTGCCCTGTATCAAAATTTGTTGGGGGGCCCAAATATATATATAAAAAATAAATGTAATAAAATAAACCAATATATATAATAAAATAAACTTTAGGCACGTTGGGCACTTTTCATGATATGATTTTTTTTCTCGGGATGTTGAGGCCTAAGAGTTTAAGTGACATTGTGGATAACATTTTACGAATTTTTGTTATACATGTTTAGGGCCCCTGTAGCCCGGGGGCCCCGTATCATTGATACGGCTGATACGGCGGTAGCTACGCCCCTGCTGTCTCTTTCTACATGTATGAGGAAAACACGACACAGAATGCTAGACTTTGTAGGTATTTGCGTTCTATGTTCACATGTCTGGCGCCCAGGTAAGGAACAACCGACCACAGTAGTTCACCCACCCACGAAAAGCTAGAAATCCTAGTAATACCTGAAAATAAGAGAAAAAGAATTTTGTGAAATTTTGTGTAAATAAGAGACAAATAAATACTTTAATTTAATTTAATTTAATTTAATTTAATTTAATTTAATAAAAATGTTAGAAATTCTTAAACGAAACTCTTTATATTCCATTTCGTTCTACGCAATAAAGTCATAGACAATCAAAATGAATATGGAAAATGAACTGCTAATAGGTACCTGATTAATGTTTTTTAATTGGTTTTCTCTAAATGCACTAATATTAAATATTTAATTGCTATTTTAACGCTGCAATAAAATGTATTTGATTTATTAACCAATAAGACCCCACATGTCTTTCCTCTCCTCTGATCTCTCTAGTCCTGTCAAAATAAAAATTGTCAATGGTTCAAAATTCACAAAAGCACGCATGACGGCGAAGAATTTTTCGTGAAGAATATTCCGTAAATCCGCGCTAAATCCAAAAGCACACGTGTTTGAGCATCAGCTCAGTGTTTCATTTGTGATAACCTATTTAATTTTCATACGGCATGATGGTGGAAGGCTCTGCTTTTACGAGAAACGATGTGTTTCAAATGGCAATAAGGGTTGCTTTCGTCTCGGCCGTGACATATTTTTCTATAAAGTGGCTGGTTAATCAGATAGACCCTACGTCCAAGAGTCGGAAGAAGGCGGAGGAGCGAGCTCGTGAACAGTTACGCAAGTACGTATCGATCTTACACATCTTCTGTCAAATTCCTTCTGAAATTTTGCCATGGTTTTTTGTAACATTTTTGAAATAGTTTTCCCAATTGGCTTGTTACGATGTTGGCTAACATCGCATCACGTGAACTTGACATTTTCATTATACTTTCTACATGTTTTGTTTGTGTTGGTTCATGAAACTTAGTTTAAGTATCTGAACCAGGAGGGCGATCTCGCTAATTTAAAACATCCAAGTTCAATCCTAATCCAATCTCAGTTCCAATCACATTGCAATCCAATTACTATTCAATTGCATATCGCGCTAAACATGACTTATTTACTATCTGACTGACAGCCTTTAACGTTTGAGCCATCTGTCAAAACGGTTCTAACGGCTGTTATGAGCTGTACCGCGATTAGCACAATACCAAAATTAATGTGTATAGAGCTAAGCTTCGCACGCGGTCTAATCATGGTTCAGTTGTGATTTATTTACCGCAATTTCCTTCCAGTTGGGGTGCCTGCAACGTGACCCTGCTCTTTTCAATAATTATTGATCTTAAACATGTTGTGCTATTTCGAATCAAATTAAAAATTAAATAATTGAAATTGGAACAGGGTGTGTCATCTATATCGTATGAATTCCAGTTGTAATGCTAGACTTGCGGGTTGGTTAGTTTGTAAGATTGAACCAGTGACATAACTACTGCCTGGCAGAACTGGCAAAATGCCCAGGGCCAAAACCTAACCTTTAGTATTACAATGACAAGCTTTTTAGTGTTTTTTGCACTCATTTAGCAAATTTTTCTTTTATTGAAGGAGTTTTAGGGCCTCATATGATGTAGTTACCCAGTGCCGCTTGATTGAACAATACTTGCTCGATCCGCGCGTGTGTAAATCATGCGCATTTTGCAAGATTTTGAGATTTGCAAGCAAGATTTGCTAAAAAGGCACACCAATCTTTCTATGTGCATTTACATTAATAGTTGCAGTATGCAGGCTTGCAGCGCTTTCATGACATATGCACATGCACCAGGGTTGGAAGTGATAATTATAAAATTATTGAAAAAGCAAAAACCTTGCACTAGCAATGTCACAACATGTGTATCTGATCATGATCTGATCATGATTTGTGAAAAAAGAAGCTCACAATCACGAAATAATTGTTTTCAGTTGCTTTTCTCAATTATTTGTTATTCTTTGTAATACGAAACGAAAACGCCGAAGACTGTGAGCCGTTCGGTCTGGATACGCATGTATTGTAAATTTTTTGGTTAGATATTTTACTCAAAACTAAAAATCAGCTTGGATGATTATCCGATAATTATCAAAGAAAATAATTATCTTGATAATTTCAAACCCTGATATCCACCCAACAAACACAACTGACAATCGCAAACTCACATAACATTATCGGTGACACGCTAACAATTAATTGTCAATCTGCCGCATAGTCCCAGCATCATCCTAAGCCGAGGTCCATACACTTTCTGGGTGCCCCTAGGTCTGTTGCTTAAGTTTATTCACTGGCTAGGTAGACCTCTGTGGTTCCTCTAATAGTCTGCAGTAACAAGCAGTAGCTGCTCCCTGAGCTACTCTCGAATTGTCAATTCGAAAAAAAACGCGCGCCAGATGCGTTCAAGTCCAGCAAACAATTTGTTAGTATTAGGCCCCCATTCATATGACTATTTTGACTTATAAAAGTTATATTTGGAGTCACGTTGCAGGTTCTGACCCGAGCACACGTCTCGCGTGGATTTCGCGCGTCGCGTTTTTGCCTGCCACGAGGCTCCGTAATCCTCAATCTCTTCTTGTTCTTGCCCAAAAACAATCCCTGAGATTGGGATAGATTCTCCCATAAACACATGACACTGGCGGAAATGCAGTGCTAACGCACAAGCAAGAGTCCATTAAATATAAGTAAAAAAAAAAAAGTTATATTACGGTAATTTCGTCATATACTGGATGCGTCTAATTTTCGACTATACAACACCTATACGACCAAATTGTTAGTTGGGAAGTCACGTTAATAGCCTTCTGTCTCGCGTCTGCTAAGCAGAGAAGTCTGTTAGGGCTTGTGTCGGTCGCCTCGCGCTCACCTGTGCACGTTCCGTATGATTTTAATTAATACTAGCGTTAACCCGCGACTTTGTCCGCACAAATTATATACCAGATTTTAAGTCAGATCATTAGCTATCAAACAAAAATAGTTTCACCAAAATCGGTTCAGTAGTTTTTGCGTGATGCTCGTTCAAACAAACAAACAGACAGACAGACAAAAAATAAAAAAATTGGTGATATGGATATCAGGGATACCTAAAAACCATATCGTAACTTATTTTTTGTTAATATCTTCAATGTACAGACAATCTTCTGTTACAGTTTTATAATAGTTTAGATATATATAGATAGATTGTTTCACCATGCCTTCTTATCTGTTTTTGGGTGCATATTATGACTGATATCCTAGTCGAACTAATATACTTATTTTACCTATGAAAATCGTGAAATAATGAGACCTCCTTCCATTGTTGAATTCGGTTAATAAGTTGTAACACATAATAAAAATCATAGGTAACTTACATATAAAAACGAAGTAAATAACAGCCTACGAAATTAGCTATTTTACGAAACAGCCCTGGGAGCCTACGTGGACGACAGTGGGGCATCATCCTTATAATTTGACGTAAGCCGGAAAGAGCGCGCATGACGTTTTTCTCGTTTAAACGCTATGTTGTGGGTGGCATGCTAGCCGTGCTGTAGTATTAGTTATTCTTTGCTACAATTACTTTTCGCCACCGGGTACCAGGCAACCTATGTCCAAAATTCTGACACATATTATCTCTAGTCTCTTCGACATCCATACAACATTTAAAGATTATTGTGTGTTGTGTTCATTAATCCTTGTTATTCGTTTGTGTGGCTGTTTTGTTACTAGCTAAGGTTCTAATCTAATAACAATAAATAGTTTTATTACATTTTTTCATATTGTTGTCACAATACAATACAACCAACTGTGTGCTCCAACAATGTATCAATTAAAGATTAAGTTCATCATCATCATCAGCCTATATACGTCTGACTGTAGGGCACATGCCTACCCTCAGGGTGGGTGTATGGGCATTAGTCCACCAAGCGTGCCCAATGCTGATTGGTAGACTCCACATACACATCGAAATTTCTTCTTCAGTGTATGCATGTTTCGTCATGAAGTTTTCCTTCACCATTTGAGAGTAGTCAGTATTACCATAGAGTAAAAGACAAGAAGAGTGCCATACTTCATGCTAAGTGGCGTACGTCGGAAAAGGCTCGAAATCCCGTTTCATAGATGGCGCTGACTCCATGCCTGCTAGTAGATGAATTGCGAATATACGCTAAGAAATTTTGATTAGTCCTGCAATATTAAGATAAGATAAATATTCTTTATTAATATTATGAACCAACCCCAACTACGTTAGAGAGGTAGCTTAGGTAACTAAAAAGAATAGTAGATTCGAAATTGTTGGTGTCGAAACTCGCGGGCAAGCAGTCAGCGCCCTCTATGAAACGGGATTTTGAGCTTTTTCCGACGTACGCAACTTAGTATGGAGTTTAGTATAGCACTCTTCTTGTCTTTTACTCTATGGTATTACGTACATAATTTAGAAAAATTAATTGGTATAAGTAGCCATATGCTTATATTATATGTATAAATGTTACAACAAAACAGCCACTGAACAGTATGCATGTGTTAAGGATATCTTCCAGAGCTGGCCTCGGGTCCCGGCAGTCGCTGCAGCTGGATAAGCTGACCGACCATGAGATGATCATCGCTTCACAGCTTGTCGTGCCCGATGAGATTAATGTGAGTGTTTTGTATTTATTGCCAGACCAGCCTAATTATTGTGTAAGTTTCCAATTACATCGTTTACAAAATCGGCAACGTATTATAACTGTAATAGGACATTTTTAAGTAATATTTAGTTTTTTAGACATCATTTATCCATTGTCTGAAATTTAACTAAAAATTAAGAAGCAGAATCACCAAACTTTGACTATTTAACTAGAGACTTGCCTTACGTTAGCATTCCCCTCTGCCAAGGTACAAGATCAAATGATCATGCACATGTGCATACAATTTTTTTTTTATTTATTTATTGTAGAAACAAACAGTCAATTAAAAAACATTACATTTTGATTTTACACTTACAGACCTTGAGTTCCCTAAATTATAATTAAGTTTAGAAATTTATTAATTTGTTTACTAGTTTAGTCACTTATAATGAAAATAGGGAATCCTCCAAAAGCCAGTCAACAACCTTTTACCAACCAATTTTATACCTTATCACTAAACGAGGCAGCCTATAATTGCGGAACAACTTGTCTTGTTTGAGGTTCACACGAGACCAAAGAAAATGTAACTCACTACGTTATAAGAGTCGGGACTTCCATACGTGTGCAACCGTTCAATGAAATTTAATGGCGGCTGTGCACGTTTCATATAACGTCTGCCTGCACGAGACTATTTGTCATGATTATCGACATTCAAAATTCGACTCGTAAAGTAACGGAATAAAATCCAAAGTTGCATATTTCATGCTACCTCGTCCCCCGCAAAAAGTGACAGAAAAGTTTGTTAGTAGAATTACACGCGTCACTCGTCGAAACACCGCTCAACAACAATCATGCTATGTTATCTTAGTACAAACCAAGTGGAACGCTGATTTTCCATAGACAGCTTCCGCCATCTATCGGTTATGTTTCGAAGCACTATGTGTTGAACAAGGGTTCATATCGGTGTAACAGCGCACTACACCTCACGCGCTGCGCTGTAGTAGTGAGAGATTTCGCTCATATCAATCACTGTCTTGTTGGTCTAGCGGTCTAGACAACCGGCTTACGATCCGGGTAGCTAAGGTTCGATCCTCGTGTCGGCCGATCGTCTTTTTAAATTTATTTCATGATGTGGCGCCCCCTAGTGCAAATAAGCGGCAACGTAATTTGGACGTCCTAAAATTCAATGCGAGTTACCTATCTATATCCAATATATATATATTAATCTATGACAACAATGACTAAAGAGTCGCGTGCACAGAGTACTTTGTTATATACTGAAATAGAGGTCTATCTTCGGCCTTTTATTGGGTAACGTACAACTAACGACATCTGTTGGTACTAGTAAGAACCTTGGTACCTAGTATATATACCATTGCCTATATATAGATACGTATACGCATGGTCGTTTTTAATTTCGGTTCAATTTGTTTTTCGGTTTTTGAAATAAAAAGAACCATTAATGTAATTTTAATAAATTTATTTTATAAAATTGACAAAAATAAAAAAAAATCGTTTATTGACGACATTTATAAAAATCATGCTCGTGTACAGTAATTATTCTAAAGCATAGGTAATGTTGATCTAGCAAGATCAATGTTCCGCACAGTGACGTTCAATGAGATGTATACATGGTGTAACAAAACACCCTAGTAATATGCTGACTTTAAGAAATGTTTAATAAAACGGTACTTAGTGTTTCAGTTAAACGAAAGTTAAACTGATAATTTAACAATACTGCAAAATTATTGCCTAAACTACGGTTAAATTGTTTATGATGTAATAATAAAAAGGTCCCCGTAGATGTAAAAGAACGTAACTGTACTAAGTTAAATTCGACATTTCTTAGAAATAAAATTGAAAATTACCTTCTAGATGTTTTGAATCAACGTATTAAAAAGTTAAATAAAGCCACAATTATAACAATAAATTAATCAATCACAATTATTTACATACAATTAATAATAAATTTAAGTGTCATAAGATGCTATTCCTGGAAGTAGGTATTGAATTTAACAATTTTGAATAATAGCCAGCAGTCTCCATAAACAAGCGAAATCGTTTTTACACCATAATTATGATGTTTTAAAACGTTATTTGTATGATAAATAACCAGGTTTGAACGTTTAGATTTTTTCGAATATAATTCTAGGTTAATTATTGCATATTTACACTGAATCAAAATCCACTCTCCGAATTTAGAATGGTCTGGAATGGCCGAATTCCTGAATTACCTAATTCAGCCAATGGCCAATTCGCGAAATGGCTAACTTTACTTAGAAAATGTTTTTCTCCCATTTTTCGTTTATTATGTCATAGGATTTTAATTACGAATTGTTTTTACCCGACTGCCTCAGGAAAGTTATAGTTTTTCGTGTACTTTGTTACTTACTCACCTACATACATACCTACTAACATAAAAACATACTTATTTACTAACCCTATCCTATGATATCATAAAAGAAAATTTATAGTATAGTATAACTACACTATACTATAAATTTTCTTAACATGCATTTAACATGCCATGTACCAATGAGTTTTTCTAACTTATGTATGTAATACTGACTGCTCTCAAACGGTGAAGGTAAATATCGTGAGGAAACCTGCATACACAGAGGAAGAAATTCTGATGTGTATGTGAAGTCTACCAATCCGCATTGGGCACGCGTGGTGGACTAATACCCATACACCCTCCCTGAGGGTAGGCCTGACCCTGTAGTGGGACGTTTATAGGCTGATGATGATGATAACTACCTACACTTATATAAATTCATACGTACATTCATACATGCATGCATACATAACTACGTACACGGGGTCCTTCTTAATATGTTGACACTTTTTTAAGGCGATGATCAGACCATCAAACTGAACAACTTTCTCTATGGGACCAACATTGAAATCGGGAAAAAAATCTGCTGTTTCATACAAAACTACAAACCGACTCGAGCCAAATGTATGGGACAGCAGATTTCTATTTTGCGATTTCGATGTTGGTCCCATCGAGAAAGCTGTTCACTTTGATGGTCGGATCATCCCCTTAAAAAGCATTTATTAAGAAGGACCCTGTACAGGGTGTAAGGAAAAGTATCATTAACCTTCAAACCACATACTCTACTTATCAAGCTGAACAACTTTTACTATGGGTGCAAACCGATCGGAGCAAAAAAAAATCAGCTGTTCCATACTAAACTACAATACCTTCTCGACTCAAATGTATGCAAAAGCTGATTTTTTTTGCTCCGATTGGTTTGCACCCATAGTAAAAGTTGTTCAGTTTGATGGGTAGAGTATGTGGTTTAAAGGTTTAATGATACTTTTCCTTACACCCTGTACAGACATACACACCTACCTACATACACATATACCTCTACCTACGTACATAACACTTACACACAAATATATAATATATATATAAGGTCTAAAAAAATCAGCTGAAACTATTTTAAGGGAATAATCAGACCATCAAACTGAACAACTTTCTCTATAGGACCAATATCGAAATCGCGAAACAAAAATCTGCTGTCCCAATACAAAACTTGAAATGTACGAGACAGCGGATTTTTTTTTCCCGATTTCGATTTTGGTCCCATAGAGAAAGTTATTCAGTTTGATCATCCCCTTTAGTTTCAGCTGATTTTGTTAGACCTTATGTACAGGTTGGAAAGATAAGATGGGAATGGGACACAAAGGGCAGCTACCAGAAGCATTAAAGCTACAAGAAAACATTCTTAGGAGACTAATCCTAACTTTTGGAGCATTTTTTTTTTAGTATTTTACTTCTGCATTCACAGATTTTGAAAAAAAATTTACAGTCATCGAGAAAAACTGCAATTTTCACAAAACTTTTTTTTTATCCCATTCCATTCTCTTACTGATTAGGAACATAAGTCTCTGTGGGGTCAACCGAGGTCGAGGTATTAGAACTCTCAAAAAACGCAAATTAAATTCCCATACATTTAGTAGGGAAATATCAAAATTACCCTAGTTGCGATTTTGTAAACGCTTTAGGGGCCGTTCAGACCATCAAACTGAACAACTTTTACTATGGGAGCAAACCTGAATTAGCAAAAGAAAATTCGGCAGTTTGATACATTTGAGTCTTGACTCTAGGTGGCCTACCTAGAGAGTTTAGTAGTAGGTGCAGATTTTTTTTTTCGCTATTTCATGTTTTCTCCCATAATAAAAGTTGTTCAGTTTGATGGTCTAAACAACCCCTAAAAATTTTGAAAGCAAAATCACTACTACGGTGATTTTGATATTTCCCTACTAAATGTATGGGAATTTAATTTTGCGTTTTCTGAGAGTTCTAATAACTCGACCTCGGTTGACCCCATAGAGACTTATGTTTCTTATCAGTAAGAGAATCGAATAGGAAGAAAAAAATTTTTGGTGAAAATTGCAGTTTTTCTCGATGACTACAGAAAAACTGAAATTAAAAAAAAATGATCTGTAAATGCAGAAGTAAAATGCTCCAAAAGTTAGGGTTTGTTTCCTAAGAACGATTTCTTGTAGCTGTAATGCTTAGCTAGTAGCGTAGCTGCCCTTTGTGTCCCATTTTAACTTTCCACCCTGTATAATATATAGAGTCCTTCTTAATATGCTGACACTTTTTTAAGGGGAAGATCAGACCGTCAAACTGAACAACTTTCTCTATGGCACTAACATCGAAATCTCTAAGAAAACTCCTCTTCCATACAAGACTGCAAACCTACTCGAGCCAAATGTATGGGACAGCAGATTTTTTTTTCGCGATTTCGATTTAGGTCCCCTAAAGAAAGTTGCTCAGTTTGATGGTGTGATTATCCCCTAAAAAAAGTGTCAGCATATTAAGAAGGACCCTGTATATACGTATACAGGATGAAATTGATATCATTAGCATCCTTTTAAACTAAGAGTCTACCCATCGAACTGAACAACTTTTACTATGAGAGCTAACCGATCGGAGCAAATATGTATGCAACAGCTGATTTTTTGTTGTTGCTCCGATCGGTTTGCTGCCATAGTAAAAGTTGTTCAGTTCGATGGGTAGACTCTTAGTTTAAAAGGATGCTAATGGTAAAATGGTTATAAACATATACAGGGCGTATTTTAGAGTCGGGGCAGTAAGGGCGGGTACCTTCACCGTTGTAGCTACAGCGAAACGTTCCTAAGAGACTATCCTTAACTTTTTAAAACATTTCGAATGCATTTACAGATTTTGAAAAAAAATTACAATTAACACAAACACTTTTTTAATGCCAATCGATCCTGTTTCTTATAAGTATCAATAAACTCTACCGGACCAACCGAGGTTAGAGATTTACTAGAAATGTCAGAAATTGCAAAAACTTTTCCCATACATTTCGTAGAAAATAAGACTCCAATTTACTTTTATACTTAACAAAACTTTTTATTATGGATAGACTGGCCGCTAAAATGAAGACTGGTGGAATGCGATTTTTAAAGTCACGTTCAAAAACATGATCGAATGATGCATAATCTGAATCGAATGGTCCATAGGAATGTTGATATTATGTTCTACTGCTGATTTGAACGTGTGACTTTAAAAATCACACTCTTGGTCGAAAATAAACAAAAAGAATAAAAAATAAATACTTCAAATTTCGAATGAACCTACTTGTAATTATTTTAAATGCTTAGAAAAAAACTGCATGGAATTAATCTAAATACATCTACTTATTATTAAACACAGTAAGATTTTTGAATGACACACGTTCAAATCAGAAGTAGAAAATGTCAAAATTACGATGGAGATTATTCGTCATTCGATCATGATTTTAAACGTATGTCTTTGTAAAATCGCATTCCATTCGTCATTTTAGCGGCCAGTCTATCCATAATATAATGTTTAGTTAAGTATAAAAGTAAGTTGGAGTCTCATTTTCTACGAAATGTATGGGAAAAGTTTTTTGTGATTCCTGACATTTCTAGTACTCAAACCTCGGTTGGTATTATAGAGTTTATTGATCCTTATAAGAAACAGGATCGATTGGCATTAAAAAAGTGTTTGTGTAAATTGTAAATTTTTTTCAAAATCTGTAAATGCAGTTCGAAATGTTTTAAGGATAGTCTCTTCGAAACGTTTCGCTGTAACTACAACGGTTAAGGTACCTGCCTTTACTACGCCGTTTCGAAAATACACCCTGTATATATTCATACGTACATACACATGAAAAACAATAACCCTCCTCAGGCAGTCGGGTAAAAAAAAATTCATAATCAAAATCCTATGACATAATAAACGAAAAATGGAAGAAAAACATTTTCTAAGTAAAGTTAGCCATTTCGCGAATCATTCGATTTTAGAATCATTCGCGAAATGGCTAATTCGCGAAGTAGCTACCGAGTCTGGCAAGGCCACATCAGTGAAATGCCTAATTCTGTAAAGGCCCAATTCGCAAAAAGGCCAATTCTGAAAATACCTGATTCGCGAAATGGCTATTTTTGAAAAATAAATCTCTCATTTTTCGACTAGGATGTCATAGGATTTTAATCATGAATTTTTTTTTCTCGACTACCCCACGAGAATTATTGTTTTTCGTGTACTTTGTTACTTAATCACCTACATGCATAACTACCTGCCTACCAACATACTTATTTACTTACATACATATATACCTTACTACATACATTCACACCTATATACATACATACATTCATACCTATCTACCTGAATACAGAACCAACACCCCCCTCAACCCTATCCTATGATATCATAAAAGAAAAAAATGGGAGAGAGTTTAAGTAGGTACCTTGTACCTTATACCTATGTATGTATACATACATAAATTCCTGCCGACATATATACATTCATACGTACATACATACACGTATACAGGGTCCTTCTTAATATGCTGACACTTTTTTAAGGAGATGATCAGACCATCAAACTGATCAACTTTATGGAACAAACTGAAATCGCGAAAAATCAGCTGTTCCATATAAAACTGCAAACCAACTCGAGCCAAATGTATGGGACAGCCGATTTTTATTTCGCGATTTGGATGTTGGTCCATAGAGAAAGTTGTTCAGTTTGATGGTCTGATCATCCCCTTAAACAGTGTCAGCATATTAAGAAGGACCCCGTATACAGACATACAAAAAACACACACCCTCTCACACACACACACACACACACGCACAAATATATATATATATTCATACGTACATACATACACACGAAAAACAATAACCCTCCTGGGGCAGTCAGGTAAAAAAAATCATAATCAAAATCCTATGACAGCATAAACGAAAAATGGGAGAAAATTTTTTCAAAGTAAAGTTAGCCATTTCGCGAATTAGACATTTTCGGAATCGGCCATTTCGCGAATTGGGCCTTTAAAGAATTAGGCATTTTCAGGCCTTTCCAGACTCGGTAGCCATTTCGTGAATTAGCCATTTCGCGAATGATTCGATTCTAGTAAACCGGTTTTTAAACCTTCCTTTTAAAACACTTACTGTGAAATTTTTTTGCTTTAACTTGAAACACATCTTCGTCATCATCAATTTCTCTTCTCCCAGCTAGTATTTTATTTATATTTTTACAATAATTGTACACCAGACATCGTATCACAATGTTTGTTAAATAATCGATTAATTTATATTTATGCGTATCACATTTAATACAATTAAAATCGATTGTTACTGCCATTGCGGTTTTAATTATTTCTTTTAAATCTTTTCTTTCAAAGTTTTCTTTTAAGATAAGGTTTATGATATCTTGCATATTTGATATTAATCTTATTAAATCATTGCTGGGAGTACAGAGCCAACGTCGACCTGCATATTCTCTGTAACTAATATATTCTATTTCGTCATTTGTTAGCAAATCAACTTTACACACCCCGCATTCTTTAAAAATTTTTGTTTTGGCTTTTTTAATAAAATATCCACTAACATATTGCAGCGGTGCTATCACCCTAGGGTCCTTTTCTTTATCTTCTAGGGGTGTAAAGTTGATTTCCAAAATTTTTTCAATATCAATTGTAACCGAGGTCGACGTTGTTTCAGAGTTGTCGGTGATGACGAGAGCGTGTAACGCATGACAAAAATCTTCTTCACAATTTTTGCCTCTGGTGTGGACACTGTTTAAATTATTTATCAAAAGAGTGGCAAAAGCTGCTTCGAACTGGTCGCACGTGGGGTTAACGTTGCGGCACCCATGACTTCGTGCTGCACCAAAGAAATTTTCCAGTGGGTCCTGATTTAGGTGCCGCAACCATACCGACGTTACGCCGAACTCTAATTGAAGGTTTTTAAGCAAAACTTCAATGCCGTCCAGTGTCCACACCCAATTCGTCACAGTGGGGACACATTCTTCTCTTCCTATAGAATTTATAAATTTCATTGTCTTAAATATTTTCTTCCCTTCTATCCATGTTGTGTGGTGGATCGACTTTGGGGTAACAGGTCCAAGAAGCGGCTTGGCGTTTTTGTTTTTTTTAAAACTGCCGTTAACTGAATCGAAGATGTTGTCGATGAACAGTAATAAGTCTGCTGTGTCCTTGCTGTCTGGAGGAAGAATTTCCTTATCTGAAAAACAACACAAAATATGATTTAATTACTATAAAACTACGAAGTAATTCAATATTCAGTATTTTATGTTGCACTTCCGGATAAACCTCCGATGGTTTTTGGAAGTTCAATTGTCCAAATCTTTGTCATTTTCCTTACAATAAATAAATTAAAAAAAAAAATAGATGCGAAATTTTTTTTGCAATAGATTAATTATAATAAATTATAGTGTCCTTCTTAATATGTTGACGGTTTTTAGGCTGGTTTCAGAGTCACACTGACCGCCGGCGTCGCATTTATGAATGTTAGGGACACATTTTTTAATAATACTAAATAAACAATTTATGTACAAGACATTACCTGCAAGGTACCCCATATTAGACGCTACAGTGCGGCTGAAAATTTGTGATGCGTATTTCACTTTCATTTTATTTAATTTTGCAGGGTTGACGTGGTTTTCTGTTAATTTCGGGATAAGTCGGACCCCTTTGTACCCAGGATTTTCGTCAAAAAGTTGCTGTATATGAGACCAACGGGAATAACCCAAAAACATCACTTTGCTTTGTTCGTAATAATTGATTAACAACTAAATGCTATTTGATTTACCATTTTATGTGTTCAAACCAATACTTACTTATTTTTGGCAGGAGATTTTTTTCTGCGACTGGAAGAATAACAGGCGGCACTTGCTCCAGCACCAGTGCCTCTGGTTCTGAAATATCAATGAACTTACTTTTAGGAATATAATAAACTAGCGTTAACCCGCGACTTCGTCCGCACAAGTTATATACCAGATTTTAACACGTTCCGGGGCAGTGAACGAGACACAATAGAACTTTTATTGTTATCACGTCTATAGCCGGTCACTGTCCCGGAACGTGTTAAGTCTATTATCTGACTTAAATATATAATTTGTGCAGAGCAAAGTCAAACAAAAAAAGTTTTATCAAAATCGTAGTTTTTGCGTGATGCTCGTTCAAACAAACAAACATACAGACAAAAAAATCCAAAAGTTGGTGATATGGAATCAGGGACACGTAAAAACGATATCATAACTTTTTTTTGTTAATATCTTCAATGTACAGACACACTTCTGTTACAGTTTTATAATAGTGTAGATTTAATTTTATAATTTTTCTAACCAATCTTTTAAATTCACCTCCACTGTTAAGGAAAATGGTATTTCTATTCCAGGTTTTAGACTAAAAAAAAAAATTTTATTCAAAATTATATCACATAGATAGCTTTTGACGTCATTTTTTGAGTCTACCACCGCGTCGGAAGATGTTTCGTTGAGAGAAGATGCGGCCAGAAACTCTACAACACACATCTTTTAAACAAAACAAAATTTAAAAAGTACAATTAAAATACAATATTGCATTACATAGAGTAACATTGTCAAGACCAGACATTTTGGTCATTCAAATAGTCAGAGTTTATAGTAGCCTTTTTTACAGAGGACTTGTTTAACATGAGACTTAAACTTTTTTTCTGGCAAGTTTAGAATATCCTCTGGTATCTTATTTTATTATAATAGCGTTATACAGTGCCCCATAAAAGATGTGTTGACCTTACTGAGTCGAAAATGTGGGGATACTAATTTATTTTTATTTCTTGTATTGTATTTATGAACGTCACTGTTTTTGGGAAAGAGATACAAATTTTTCCGAACTTATAAAATATTTTCGTAAATATATTGACTGTAGAAAGTCAAGATACTGACAAGACTAATATCATCAACATCTTGTGCCTTTCTACTGGTTCTCTACTTCTACTTCTTCTTTCTACGGGACTAAGTTCTCGGTTTTATATCTAACTAAACTTACAAAAAACAATACGCAGCTTTTAGAACACATTAGAAAAAAAAGGGAAAATAAATTAAATTCGATTAACTACCTACATTGTTGCTTAGTTAGTGCCATTTAATGAAGCGTGTGCCTGAGTGAGTGGGTCATAATTAGCGAAAAAAAAGTACAGGGGCAGATTACGTTTCATCATTTCAGTAACCGGTCCCTGTACTAGCAATGTGGCTTGGCGGTGATAAATTAGTAACAAACATGTCATTAAAACATTTTCAAGCTGCCCTAATAGACTTTCACCGCCAAGTTGAAAGACTTACATAATAAATTCTATTACTAACCAATATTTTGCATGTTTTCCTTATCAATATTCACCATCGTTGATGTGCTCGCCATGGGCTGATCAAGATCTGAAATGACAAATAACAATATCTATTTACATCACAAACTTTATATTGTAGGTACATTAAGATTGAGACAAACTGTAGTTGGCAAGCTAGGAACACTTCGACCCAATGGTATCTTTTGTGTTGACCCCTACATATTTATTTCATTTAGGAGAACTAGGTTGTTTTCTATGCTCGTCATTTTAGAATGTTCTCATCTTCAAAATCGTATTAAATGATTGAGGCAGTACTGTTCAGGGGAAGACACCTGTAATCTTCTCATTTTGGACAACTCTCTCCCAGGAGGCACATTTATTTAGATCTAATTTAGTCTAAGAAGCAAAAAAAAAATCAAATCTAATATATTTTTTCTCATAGTCCTGAGGGTTTAGATTTCATTGACAACCTGATTGGTGTATCTTTCATAGTATCTAAGCTGCACTACCAAACCAGAGCTTATGGAGTCGAATCCCGGTTCAATCATGGGTTTTATATGATTGTTCCCTTGTTGTATGGTTTCCCGTCAGCGTTAGTTATGAATTCATATTTATTTACCATACAAATTTTTGCCCCTTGTAGGATTTGAACCTATGGAAAGCCTTCGGTTCAACAAGCAAGTTCTCTTAGACTATTGAGACAAATAAAAATATAAATCTATCCATGTTGGAATTTATCAGAATAAGATTGTGGATTTAAGCAAAGCCTTATGTAATGGAAGGCTTCATGATATGAGGCCAGTCTCTGCCCCCTACCAATTTTTACTTCACCCCCACTCGGAAGACTGGGGAAGAAGATAGTGGGATTTAAGAGTATATTTTTGTTTGAATCAGTTTTATGTTATTTCGTTTCGGTCCTCTGACTAAAACATTTTTTTTTACTTAAGTTAAAAAAAAAGGAAAATGAAATGATGATGTAATAGAGAAATAAGGTAGATTGGTAGTAGGTACCTATAGTCATTGATGGTTGTCTCTGATTCTCTATCTGCTGCATTGGTTTCCTTGTAACAGATGTATATGTTGTCTTGGATAATGGATCTGAAATGAAAACATAAAGTATTAAAGAACAACACAAGAAGATAGACACTTTAGCTTACTAATTTTCTGAGTTATGCCAACCACTTTAGTTCTCTGACGTATCACTTCATTCCTGTTGTGATCTCTTAGACAAACACCGAGTATAGCTCTCTCCATAACTCGCAGAGCTCTGGACTCTGAATGTATATATATAGTCCTATCGTCATCGTCCACATTTCCGCACCATAGGTCATTTCTCGCAAGTTCATAACCAATTTCTTATTTATTTTTTTAAACCTGTGTATCTAATAATGAATGCTTGTTATTTTATTAAAAGGAATAATTTGTACAAACCTGCCATATTCAATGAAGGGACAGCTATTTTGCTGATCCTGTTATTGCGGCACAGATATTTTTCCTCAAAATGTGCGTGGCAGATACGGCGGTACTTAAATATATGTTCATTTTCAAGGCCCAAGATATCACCTCCAATCGCATATAACCAAGTATTGAAACATTCTCTTTCTTTTTCCGGGTTTGGGAACCCATGAAGAACTCGATGCATGCCTAAAGAAAAAAAAAAAAACTCTGCACATTATATTCACATAAATAAACTTAAGTATATCATTGGAACAAGTCCTATACATACTCCTAATTAGTGATGTGCCCAGTCAGGTAGTACTCGAGTACTGACTCAAATACCTTATAAGTACTTGCATACTCGAGTATGCTAAATAAGTATTCGGATGCACACATGATCTGAAACTAACAGTAAAATTTGTCATTTTCAATTGTTAATAGTTACCGGAAAACCACAATATTATAAGAAATACAACCCATCCATCGTAATAATAAGTACTTATACTATACATATGGAATATTGAATACGGGATGGACTCTGGATTCGAATACTCAATTCGAGTCCGTGACTTGATTATTTTATTAACTACTAAAGTATTCGAATACTAATTCGAATAATAAAAGGTCGACTAGACACATCACTACTCCTAATGTATCGGACTGGATAAGACTAAATTATACAGAAGTCCCTAATGTTTAAATAAATTGAATGATTGGAACGTGTAGTAACAGGGACGCAGTCCTTACCAAAATAACAATCGGAATTTCAACATCATTTTTAAATGAGCCCCTGATTTCACTGGATTATTTATGTTGTTAAAGGGAACACCTGATGTAAGGTTTCTTATGATCACAATGCATGAGCAAAGCAAGTGTGTTGTGGCCATGGCCAGTGAGTGTCAGAACCAAATCTGTGGGAGTACCTACTTACCTCCACTATCCTTGCAACCAGGAACGCAGCATTGCTTGTCAGAAGACATGCTGGCTTTGATGACCAATTGATCAGTGCCAGTTCTAATCAAAAGATCAAGGTAAATCACTAACACTAAAAAGAGTCCTGCCTCAGTTTTTACACTACGCCACGTAAATGACTAAGTGGTAACAGGATTTGACCGGAGGAACTTTAGCTCAACTCAACGGAAAACTCAACAAAACACAGTAATCACCAAAACTGGAAACCACATATATCGCAAACGCAAAAACCGGCATCAGCAGACATTTTGGTTTAGAACAAAGTGCTGCCAGTTTTACACCAGGATAATACTACCATTAATTTTTCGAATTTATCTATTTAATTAGGAATCGGTTAGAAACAACATTATATATTTTTCTCTTACAGCAAATGATTTATGTTGCATGTTTTGAAACATATTTCATAATAAAATTGAATAAAAATAATTATTTAATAACATACACATTTACTTGAAAACTACTGTAATGGTTGTTTTTTTTCATCAAGCTACAGCTTATCATAGAGATAGTAAGTACTACGTATTTATACCTAGCGACATCTAACAGGGTAGTATATGAACTTTTACGAAATGTAAATAAGGACTGCTTCAAAACTGCCATCTCTGCAAGCTAGTACAAAACGTTCCACAAAAAAAAAAAAAGTTATGAAAAAAAATTAAAACGTCTGTTTTGACTTTCATTCATTGGAATCTTGAATACCTTCATATTTTAGCATCATTATAAATATTGTGTTTCCCGTTCTCAAGTACTAAGATTGAGCAGCCTGGTCGCGTGGCTAGAGGTCTCTCGAGTAGACGTCTTTCGTTCGGCTCGCGATTTAAGTAGCCACGCGGCTCCGCCATTTTATGGCGGTTTCGGGTGTGTGTTTTTGTATAAAAACAGGGTTTTGAGATCGCCATATCCATTACCGTACAATGTCAAGCACTAATTACTCCTTAAACTAGATATTGGCAAAATCATCACTACCAAGATGGCAGCCATTTTTTAAAAATAGAATAGAACAATGACTAAAAACGACATGCTATTTGATACCGATTTATTTAGTTACACAATAAGACTACAGGTTGTAAAGAGATACCAGCGACCTCTTTTATATGGCTACAACATTAGATGCATCAACTACACTTATCAATGCCATCTGCTCCACAGGTTACTAAAGAGTTACTACGTAACAGAAACATCACTTCCTTAGAAAACGATAAATATCCGCGCTGTAATTACATACTCATTCCAGCTGCCAGATGCTACGCGCAAAAATGTATCTAATGAAGCTTGAGTCAGCGTTGTTATTACTTCGTATAGCGCGCGACGATCCGTTGCTCGATCCGACGCGACGCTGCAACGTCCGACGAGCGCCTGGCTTACGATGCGCCAAAGTTCAAGTGCTTATCTTGGTATCTACGACTGAGTAACGGAGACTGACTGACTGACTGAGTGACGGCCTGACTGCGCTCTCGGGGAATTAAGTATTGATCTTATGCTTTATGTAGGTGAACTGGAAAGACATAGCGGGGCTGGACAACCTGATCCAGGAGCTGCGCGAGACGGTGATCCTGCCGATACAGAAAAGGGAACTGTTCGCCGACAGTAGGCTGACGCAGCCGCCTAAAGGAGTGCTGCTGCACGGCCCTCCAGGTTGTTGTCACTCTTATTTCTTATTATTTGCAGCTTTTAGATGGTTTGGTCACGTACAGAGAATAAATTAAAGGAGACTAATCCGTATTTCACCATTTTTGGATAAGTTCTTGTTAGCTTATCTGACAGCTTGTTATGTTAAAAATGTTATTTTTTCTTATCACAAAATTGTCTCCCAATTTGCAGGATGCGGCAAAACTCTAATAGCGAAGGCGACGGCTAAGGAAGCGAACATGTCGTTTATAAACCTGGACGTGTCGCTGCTGACGGACAAGTGGTACGGAGAGACGCAGAAGTTGGCCGCCGCTGTCTTCAGCCTCGCTGTGAAATTGCAGCCCTGCATCGTGTTCATTGGTAGGTATTAACTATTCGGAATGCGTAGCGTGGATAGGCAGTGAGCCTCCCATAAGGTTGACCGTAGACTTGGTGAAGGTGGCGGGAATGAGGACAGCACAGGACCGGTCGTTGTGGCGTTACTTGGGAGAGGCTTATGTCCAGCAGTGTACGTCTATCGGCTGAGATGAACCATTCAATATGGTTAGTTGGTTAACTTAGAGAATAAGCTGATTTGGCGGGGATCAGAGAGTGGTCATATTCTCTGTAGTCAAGACAACCCCTATAATTCTGCCCATGTCAAGAGTGAACTTCGAGAAAGAGGTCAAACGTAGCATGAGGAAAATCTGTAATTGGCCTTATATTTGTTTTAAAGAATAATTACTTTTGTATTAGGCTGTTGATTTTCCCAATAAAGATGAAAATAAAAATAAAACGTGGAATCTAAGTAGGCAGGGATGGCTTTCTAGAAGCTATGAAATATCTTTTCGTCCCAAATACCGTAGTATCTCAATGTCTTTGACCAGACAAATAAGGATATGGGAAATTAAAAAATAACACTCGTAGTCGCCACTAATGGCCTCATAAAAAGGCTTAAAGTCACTTGATCGAATCGCGAGATCGAATCAGAAATGAAGATGTTTATATTCACAGAAAAATTATGATGATATGGAGGAATTTGGGTGGAAGGTTCCTCCATTGAAAAGGGAAGTACTTCCGCCAAGCTGTGTCATGCCTGCGGACCGGCCGTGGTCCTAATGATGTTAGTCGGAGCCTTGTATATATATACTGAGACTGTGATAATTCTTCTTGCGTGATTTGTGTCTTGCATGCGATTGTGAACTGCTGCAGCTTACTTGTTTCCCATGAGCCATCGTAAATTGTCTTATGTCGTATTTTTACTAGAGAGACTGTTAGCGCCATCTGTTGGCAAGCTGCTACAATGATATTTTAACTACTTACGAACTTGTAGTATTTATTAAAATAATGTTTTTTTCAGATGAGATTGAGTCTTTCCTCCGCACTAGGACGCAGCACGACCACGAAGCGACCGCGATGATGAAGACCCAGTTCATGTCTCTATGGGACGGACTTATCACCGACCCTACCTGCACCGTCATCATTATGGGTCAGTATATTATTTGCAGCTGATTGTCACGAGGAGCATGATAAAGACTCATTGCTCTATGGGACGGACGGACTTATCACAGATCGTACCTGCACCGTCATCATGATGGGTCGTTATATAATTTGTAGCTGATTGTCACAAGCCGCAATCTAAACTATTATAAAACTGTAGCAGAAAGTTTGTCTGTACATTGAAGATATTAACAAAAAAAAGTTACGATATGGTTTTTAGGTGTCCCTGATTCCATATCACCAATTTTTGGATTTTTGTCTGTCTGTTTGTTTGTGTGTTTGTTTGTTCGAACGAGCATCACGCAAAAACTACTGAACCGATTTTGATGAAACTTTTTTTGTTTGATAGCTTATGATCTGACTTAAAATCTGGTATATAATTTGTGCGGACAAAGTCGCGGGTTAACGCTCGTATAGAAATAAAGCGGTGGAATTTCAGTAGATAACTAATTGCTACGTATTTTAAGATTTTTCTGAGTTTTTTTTTTGTTTTGTTGAAAGATTACAGAAAGAAAAGTCCTTTCAGGCGTACTTTTTGCTAAAAACTACGTTCTGCTCATATTTAATTTATACTGGGTGGGCGTAAGCGGGTGAACTTAAATGCATTTCATAATGTAGGGGGTGCTTTAGACCATAGATTAATATGTATATTGGTTATAGATAGGTAAGTCGCCTTGAATTTTAGGACGTCCTAATTATAAGCGTTGTCGCTTATTAGCACTAGGGGGAGCCACATTATGAAATAAAATTGAAAAAGACGATCGGCCGACACGAGTATCGAACCATAGCTACCCGGATCGTGAGCTGGATGTCTAAACCACTAAACCAACAAGACAGTCATTGATATGGGCGAAATTTCTCACTACTACAGCGCATCGTCACCGCTGTAGTGCGCTGTCGCTCCAATATGAACCCTAGTTCAACACATTGTGCTTCAAAACATAACCGATAGATGGCGGAAGCTGTCTATGGACAATCTGCGTTCCAAGTTGTTTGTACTAAGATAACATAGCATGCTTTAGACTCTAAAGCACCCCCTACATTATGATGTTCCTCCCTACAGTTTGATGGTTTAAAGTTAAGACTATCAAACTGGGCAACTTTTACTCTGGGATCAACATTGAAACCGCGAAAATAATTGTCCTAAGGTCGAGAAAGTTTTCAAGCTGCAAGACTTCCTTATCTTGTACCTTCAGAATTTTTTTCTATTCTCTTCTGTTCTGTACTAATTATAAAACTGTAAATGTTTGTAACAGCATCACGCAAAAACTACGAAGCCGATTTTGATGAAACTTTTTTGTTTTATAGCTTTTGATTTGACTTAAAATCTGGTATATAATTTGCGCGGATGAAGTCGCGAGTAAACTCTCGTTCTCTTAAATTTTCAGTGTAAATGAAGAATAATTGATTGGTATTTATGTTCACAGGAGCAACCAATCGGCCGCAGGACCTCGACAAGGCGATCCAGCGTCGAATGCCCGCCACCTTCCACGTGCCCATGCCCAACGACTCTCAGCGCGAGCACATACTGCAACTAATACTACGCTCCGAGCCCGTAGCGTCTGACGTTAGTTCCTTCTTGTACCTACATCATCATCATCACTACATAACGACTCTCAGCGCGAGCACATACTGCAACTAATACTACGCTCCGAGCCCGTAGCGTCTGACGTTAGTTCCTTCTTGTACCTACATCATCATCATCACTACATAACGACTCTCAGCGCGAGCACATACTGCAACTAATACTACGCTCCGAGCCCGTAGCGTCTGACGTTAGTTCCTTCTTGTACCTACATCAGCAAATTTTTGATTTGCTCCGATCAGTTTGCTCCCATAGTAAAAGTTGTTCAGTTTGATGGGTAGACTCTTAGTTTAAAAGGATGCTAATGATATCAATTTCACCCTGTTATAATACATGAGCATTGAACCCGTGCGATGCCGGGGCGGGTCGCTAGCTAACAATAAAGGGTTAATTTGTAAATTTTCGTCAACAGATAGACTTCAGACGGCTAGCTAATGCAACGGAAGGTTTCTCCGGATCAGATCTCCACGAGCTGTGCAGGCAAGCGGCCGTGTATAGAGTGAGAGACATGGCGAGGGAGGAGATCGCAAGGGAGCTGGAACAGGAGAAGGTACCGTACTACTTTGAGTTAGTCTTATCTAGTGTAGTTTATTAATTAACGAGCGTTAACCCGCGACTTCGTCCGCACAAATTATATACCAGATTTTAAGTCAGATCATAAGCTATCAAACAAAAAAAGTTTCATCAAAATCGGTTCAGTAGTTTTTGCGTGATACTCGTTCAAACAAACAAACAAACACACAAACAAACAGACAGACAAAAAATCCAAAAATTGGTGAAATGGAATCAGGGACACCTAAAAACCATATCGTAACTTTTTATTTGTTAATATCTTCAATGTACAGACAAACTTCCTGTTACAGTTTTATAATAGTATAGATTTGCAGTAGCTTAGAAGTAAATTGAGATTAGCTGGTCGATACGCAGCATGCGGACTCCCGTAGGCGGTATCAGGGTTCGAAGTGATAATTATCTTGATAATTATAAAATTATTGGAAAAACAAAAAGCTTGCGCTAGCAATGTCACGACATGTGTATCCGATCATGATCCGATCACGATTCGCGAAAAAAGAAGCTGATAATCACGAAATAATTTCTCTCGCTGTTTTCTGTTGTTTTTCTCAATTATTTCTTATTCTTTGTGATACGAAACGAAAATGCCGAAGACTGTGACCTGGTTGGTCTGGATACGAGTGTATTAAAACAAAAATAGTAATTTTAGAACTTTTAGTCAGAAATTTTACTCAAAACTAACAATCAGCTTGGATAATTAGCCGATAATTATCGTGATAATTATCAAAGAAAATAATTATCTTGATAATTTCGAACTCTGGGCGGTATAACGACTAGTGAGATTTGCCGGTCGACACGCAGCATGCTTGGACTTCCCGTAGGCAGGTAATGTCTGATGAAAATCATCAGTCTATATCCAGAATGAGAGCGTCATGACCACAGAAATAAATCAAGATAGAACGGCCATAATCATTGGTTTACTTGTGGAACGCGCGTGCCTGTTTTGGACCACCCGTTTTTTCATCATCATCATATCAGCCATAGACAGACATAGAGGATTTGCCATAATCGCCACGCTTGGCAGGCGGGTTGGCGATCGCAGTTGGATCGAATCAATGTGTGTACTCAGAGGATGCTGCTGCCCATCCTTCAATAGATCCCTTAGTCGCCTTTTACGACACCCACGGGAGGAAATGGGATGGTGCTATTCATAGCCGACACCACACGGACAATCGTTTTTGTTTTAATTGTCTTTAAATAACGTTTTTAATTGAAACGAGCGTTAACCCGCGACTTTGTCCGCACAAATTATATACCAGATTTTAAGTCAGATCATAAGCTATCAAACAAAAAAAGTTTCATCAAAATTCGTTCAGTAGTTTTTGCGTGATACTCGTTCAAACAAACAAACAGACAGACAAAAAATTCAAAAATTTGTGAAATGGAATCAGGGACAACTAAAAACCATATCGTAACTTTTTTTTTGTTAATATCTTCAATGTACAGACAAACTTCCTGTTACAGTTTTGTAATAGTATAGATTAAGTACTCATATCTTCAGAGTCACCTCAGAACTTATGTTGCTGTAGTTAGAAACCGCGCAATAAGGCGTTTTTATCTGATTTGTCACCGTTATTTATCGTAGCGCGACCCAATGCGTAATGAGTAAACGGATGGAAAATTAATTAATTTTTTTGCTTAATGTTGGCATGCGTGCCCCGCGCAATTCACCGTTCTATCTAAGTTTATTTCTGTGGTCATAATCATGGCACCAACTTTAATGTATGGAAGTGAGAGTTGGGTATGGCAGAAGAAGCATGAATCTAGAATAAATGCGGTTGAAATGCGCTCCCTCCGTAGTATGTATGGTGTGACTTTGAATGACCGGTTACGGAATAGTGTGATTAGAGAAAGATGTGGTATGAAAGAAGATAGAGTGACTAGGATTGAAAAAGGTATGTTGAGGTGGTTTGGCCATGTGGAAAGAATGAGCGAAAGTAGGTTGACGTATGAAATTTACAAGGCAAGTGTGAGTGGAATGGTTGAAAGGGGTCGCCCTAGGCGCACGTATGCTGACCAAATCGGATGCGTACTGAAGAAGGGCCAAATAAAATGTACCCGGAACCGACGAGCTTGTATGAAGAAACTTATGGATGTTGAGGAAGCTAAAGATGTGTGTCAGAATCGTAGCATGTGGCGATCTGTTGTCTCTGCCTACCCCAGTAGTGGGACATAGGCGTGAGCATATGTATGTATGTATGTATGTCATAATCATGACTCATGATGATGGTAGACTATACACATACGCATCAGAATGTATTTTTTTCACTGTTTAAGAGAGGACTATGCTGTCAAAGAAAAATATGCTCTAACGTCTACTTTCGTTTGCCTCTTAACTTAAGAATAAACTCTCGATCCGCGAGTGTCCAACCAGTCAAATCAGCAACTCTTTATCAAATGTCAAAACATGAGTTTTGTATGAAAAGTTGTACTATACCACAGTATAAGAAAGAGTATCTATTACTACATACAGTACGGACACTCCCTGCCTCCCACCAACTTTTTACCTCACCCTCTCTATTGCCCTCCGATTACCTCGGCAGTCACCCGAAGCCTAGACTGACACCACAATTGACACCCTAGAATTTATGTTTTCGAAACAAAGATAATATAAGTCATGGATGTTTATATGTTTGTGCCGTTGTTGTAAGGTTTCCATAATAAACAGCTTATAGTGCTTGCTTGGGATCATTACAATGTATGTGCCTGTGAGCGTTATTTATTTATAATCTCAGGACGAGTATTGATTTTGATTATTATTATGAAGGTTTTCAATATGTTTTATTTACGAAAAAGTTATGTAGGTACCCCACGCAGGTAAAGTTGCAGCCCTAGACTCCTGACGTCATCTTGTGAATTTCTATTTTATGTAGGCAGTGTCCGGTGTGTGCCTATACTATGAGCTCACGGACTGTACTAGATACACTTTCATATGCAGAAAGGAAATACATACGGTAAAAGTATAACTTCATCATCATCATCAGCCTATAAACGTCCCACTGCAGGGCACAGGCCTACCTTCAAAGAGGGTGTATGGGCATTAGTCCACTACGCATGCCCAATGCGGATTGGCAGACTTCATATACACATCAGAATTTCTTCTTCCGTGTATGCAGGTTTCCTCACGATGTTTTCCTTCACCGTTTGAGAGCAGTCGGTATTACGTACATAAGTTTGAAAAACTCATTGGTACATGCCATGTGTCCGTGCGGATTAGAACCCGGACCCGTAAAATTGGGTGTCCACACCTCTCCGCAACACGCCACCGAAGCTCCGAAAAGTATAACTTAACGATAAATTTTCAATTGCAGAATAAAGACGCAGCGAACGGAACCGGCGACTCGGATGACGAATTCGTGGACGCAGTGCGCCCTATCACAATGGACGACCTGCGGTTATCGCTCAGTAAGCTCAAGGAGTCCAAGATCCAGTGCGGCTCCCTCGCGCCTAGCATGAGGTTAGATCTGGACTAGGTTAGTTTGCGTCTAGTCATCATTCGATTGTTGACGCTTTCTTATAAAGGCTACGGTTTGATATTTTATTGATTTTATCTGTTAAATGGTACAGTCAGCATTAAAAGTTGATCAACACTTATTAACCTTCGTATACTTTTAATGCGGACTTTATCCGAACGCTCATTTGTTTTGAAGTGTGCAATATAGTATGTTTAAGGGGTCATACGTCATAGGGGTCTCTTTTTTTTTCGTTTTTCTACAAGATTTATAGAAGTTACCGAAACGAAAAAATATAAAGTATTCTTGGATTTTGTATCTAGTGAAAAAATAAATTGAATACACGATTGAAATTACTTAACACGATAGAATTTCTTTTCGAAAAGTTAAGAAAATAGCGCATTTTCAACTTTATTTTCTCAAACTAGAATAACGTGTATAATTGCTGGAATATTACTCACATATTCACCATTAGTTTATCTAGTGAAATTATAAAAAAAATCTATAAAAAGTACTTTTATTAATTCTTTTTAATCGAAAATACTGCACACGCACGCACTTTTCGGAGGGCTTGGCAATGGCGTTGCTCATAGAAAATATTCACCTGAACCTATGGCCCCTTCAAGAAGAATGTCGAAACCAAGTAGGCAACTGTCGAGAAGTTGTCTTGTAACTTAGCGATGAACGTCTGAAGGCTTGGACTTGTATAACGTTTAAGTGGTGTTTCGTCTCGAGCGTCTCCGTGCTTCGGCACGATATGCAGTTGATCCCAGAATTTGTAAATGGCGAAAGTGGTCGCGTAAAAATCATTCGTACTTAATGGAGAAAAAACCTTCGCTGAATTAAAAGAAAAATCACCTGCCTTCTCTTTCTAACTCTATGCTGGAAACAGAAGCAACATCAAATGTTGAATTCTGACATATTGTTTTTTTTTCTTAATAGCCAGTTATTTTAAGGAAGCGTCAATTGAAAGCTGTAGTCTAAACTATCAAAAAACTATAATCAAACGCGGCCATTTTGAATATGGTTCGCTTTAGAAACCACTAGCTTATTAACGTGCATTGTTTTCAGATATTCACTAGTAAATAAAATGTTTAACGGGCACACGCGTTACAAGCAAAACGAATACGTCTACTGTTCAATTTTGAGATCTTTGAACTGTTTAGAAACTCCTTCTTGGTTTTTGTATGAAACTTGATAATGGATTCAATTTTTTTTTATAATGCTTGTTTTTTTACGTCGGTTTTTGTTAAATCGTTTACCGATCAAAGTGCGATATTAAGGGCCGGTTTCACCGCTTATGGATAAGCTCTTAATGGTTTATCTAACACAACATATTTCGTAGGAAAGATATGTCGAATGAACTGTCAGATAAGCTATTAAAAACTTATTCAGAAGTGGTGAAACAGTCACTAAATGTAATGCGGCATTTTTTTGACGTCGCTACTTGTGATTTGAAAAAAAAAAGATAATTTCCGTGAATAGGCTATCAGACATGAGCTTCAAGCACAAGTATAACCTCCTGGGTACATCTGAACTTCACATAGGACATAAGAAATAATCACCATCAAAAGATTTTATAAATTCTTATGTCCTACGTCAAGTACATATGTACGCAGGACCCACAAGTGGTCAGCCATAAGTTCGCTTTAGACATATCGGTGGCGACCACGCCACGGAAAATATTGCAACAGGCCTCTTGTGCAATCACATAGTTCATTAGCCACTTTTTGCAGTTATCAGTTTATGGGTTTCAAGTCAGTTTATAGGTAGTTGGGGCTGAGTTAGGGTAATTCCCTGGCTCGCGGGACTTCGTTGTCCAGGGTTTTATACGGTCTACGATATGGGAGACTTTTAGTGTTCGTGGATAGCCCGGCCTATCCGAACGTACTTGTGGCCCCCTCAAGGGGTTTAGATAAGGGGTCCAAATAAAAACACCCGTCTGGCAGACAGTGCCCGTTAACTAAACAACTGCCATTTTATGATATGGACTGCGACTGTAACTGTCATTTTCACGCTTTTCAGAATGTAGGGCTTTCTTAACTTAGGTTCAAACTAGTCTTAGTTAAAATGCAGCTTTGATAGGATAGATGGAAACGGTCCAGTTCAGTTCTTAAACGTTGTCGACCTTGACTATTTTCACGAACGACGTCATACGCTGGAACTGACCCTTATGATGGTTGTCTATGACGCCATAAATACAATTTAGCGGACATTACCGTTTTAATTTTTAATCCGTCGAGGCTATGAATTGAAGAATATTTCAGCAAACTCCGAATTAGTGATGTGCCGATTCGATTATTTTGCTAATCGATGAATCGATTATGAAAATAATCGTAATCGATCCTTAATCGATTTTACGCGATTATTGAAATGGGTATAAAAATAGTCAAAATGTATCGAAATCCTCATCATCTCATCTCAGGTAAGTCTCATTTCTAGGCATCCTGAATAAAAATATCAAATAAAAAAGATACTTAAGTTGGTATGTTAAATTACTGATTAAGATTTACTCAGTAAACCTAAAGTATTTCAAAAAAGTTATATTTTTAGGACAATTTTGTGCTGGTACTATTAAACGTACAGATGATTGTGACAGACACTTTTAGGTAGGTACATAATTATTCATTATTGAATTGATACCTACCTATTCAGATTACGGTATGGTCAAGCAGTGCCTAGTTTGAGTTTAAAAATACCTAATGATCCAATGAAATTAGTCAACTGACCAATTTTTGAACATAATAATTACAAAAACCAAACTAAATAATATTTCGGGAGTTCCCCTTTACCTACCACAGCTTAAAATATAACTAGAGACTGACAGTTTCCTAAAAATCGATTATAATCTATGTATTATAATTGATAATCGATTGCAACCGATTATCATTATAATCGATTAAGCACATCACTACTCCGAATTTGTTTTGCAGCAGCTTTACATAGTATTTGAAAGTGTTTTGTTGTCTCGTTTTTAAGCTACAAGGAAGAGCGAGATAGGGCTTATACCTTGTTTTTAAAAGCTATTTATGTGGTTACGAATAAATTAGTTTAAATTGAATTTGAAACTAAAAGTGACTTTAATGTTTATGTAACTTTAAATTCTGTGAAAGCATAATTATAAAGTTATCTGTATAAATTGATTTTAAACAAAAAGAACTACGATATGAATATAAAAAATATTAATAGTTTTTGGAAAAAATTGTAGTGAAAAATTTATCTGTGTGTTTTAAAATTCAGAGACTAATCGTAAGTAGAGGCGTATACATAGTGTGCAGGATATGAAAAGAGTACCTATAGGTACTCTTTACCATTGAGCTTAACTCTTACTTGTGGACCCCTCATAGCCCAGCCATTTTACGGAGTTTTGTTAGGCGGGGTAGGGAGTAATTATTAATTGGACTTTTAAACTGTAACCGGCACCATTTAGTGACAAAAAGACTATCTGAAAAATTGTGTTTCCCAGAATGCTTTTTAATTAATAATTTTAATACCAATGCACTCATTTGACTTAGATTTAACAATATAAATTTATAAAATAGGCAAAAAAAATTAAAAAATGAGGTATTTATTACAAAATACGAATGGATTTTTCAAAACCTTCTAAGTAGCCAAAAATATTTACACCATGTTTGAAGTATGTAATAATGGTAAAGCCTTAAATATGTGAAAATAAAAATTACCATCATGTTTTTTAGAACGAAATAATAGCTAAATTTTAAAATTGAAACTGTTGCTGACGTGATTTTCTTTAAATTTTGGTACAATTCTAGGCTTAAATTGGTTTTTCAATATTATACCAAAAAAAAAATCTATTATTAATTAGTCCCGGCTCAATCCGTAAAATGACTGGGCTATCAAAGGGTTTAGACAAGAGGGTCCAAATAAAAACAAACCGTTACGAGTACCTATAACAACTCTGGGAAATCTGCCACCTAACCAGGCCCTCTATCACTCTGCCGTAAGTACTGAGATAAACACCTTAAGGTGGTTTCAGTCCATAAAAAGTTTGACGCACAATACGCGTAGACGGAATTAATAAAAGTAATATTTTAATATGGAAAAATAGTTTAGAAAATTTAGATGCTGCGTCACAAATAACATTTGCAATTTATAATATAATTACGAAGATATAAAGCTGTTAAAATTTTGTATAAAAAATGTCAAAGCTTTATATCTTCGTAATTATTTTATAAATTGCAAATGTTATTTGTGACGCGGTACCTAGATTTTCTTAACTATTTTTCCATGTGTATACAACGTTTTCCGTGTGTGTGTTTGTATAAAGATACTTATATTAATACCGTCTACGCGTATTGTGCGTCAAAGTTTTGTATAAAATTGACCCCTCTGCAACCACCTTAAACATTCGCGCAGTACGAAGTAATTGACAGTAATAACAATGCTGAGTCAATTTGCGCGTACCTATTTTCTGCCAGCGGGAAGGTAATTCAAATTTGTCGTTTTCCACGGGAGTGATGTATCTGTTACATTAACTCCTCAGTAATGTGTACTCTCACGATTATTTGCCCTATGACGTGTCATCGAATTGATAGAAAATGGCCTGTTCACCTGTATACGTCTCTCACATAAAAAATTATGCGTCGAATATCAAGTTACCTGAATATAATTCAAAATGTTTGTAGAAAGTTGTCAAATTCTATAAGTGATTTATTGAACATTCTATCTATGAGATATGTAAGTAGTTGTCTAAATTTAACGTTAGGTGGCGCTAATATTTGCGAAGTTATACAAGGCGTAACAAAACACCCTAGTAAAATTTTAAATGGGCGTGTTATACCATAAACATAATCAAACTGAACAACTTTCACGATAGATCGTAAACATTTGAGTCGAGTAGTAATACGGTAGTTTTGTTACACCCTGTATACAGTTTGGCCAAAAGGAGTAGAAAACGGTGACAATTGGAACTAAATATTTTAGTACACAATTTTGATCGGTCTTGTCAGGTTTTGCGTGATTTTCACGTTCCTGCAAAGAAAGTGGCGCTCTCAATTTGTTCCAACTATTTATATGGTCAAGCTGTATTTACTTAAGAGCCTACCGAGCCTATTGTGCTGCCCTCAATCGTATTTTTTTTATTTCTAAACAATTAAACAACGTTTTCAAAAAAAAAAGTATGTCACATTGTAGTCCTGTATGGCTTTCAATTTATCGAAACATTACGGATTATTCTTCTTTTCGTGTAGGCAGAGCCCTGGCGGTTTTAAAGATAATAACAAACATTATAAAAACAAATCCGCAGTGACTTGATAAATTGAAAATCAGCAATGACTACTACAATGTGACATTATTGTTTTTGGAAATATTGTTTAATTGTTAAGAAAAATACGATTGGGGGCAGCACAATAGGCTTGTTGCAGCCTTAATATACTGAAACTTTATAATCAAGTCAGCGCCATTAAGCGTTATTTTAGTATAGTTGAGTGTACATGCATTTCTATTGTATATAGGCTTCGATAGTGGGTTTTACAATTAACTTCTTTACACAATAAATGTATGGATGTATATTTATGGGCCTCTCTTGTTAAGAGGAACGGAAAATGTGTTTTAATTATGGTAAAATAAAAGTTATATTTGTTTAGCTGACGTTCTAGCTCATTTATCAAATGAATTTGTTCTTTACGCTCATTGACTAAAGTACATTTTAGAATGCCAATGCTTGTAGTTCGAATAAAGTTTCTTAATATTTTTGGCATTCTGCTTATTGTAATAAATTTTAGAATCGATTGGTAATTTTTGTTGTTTTAGACTCGATATCAGATTAAATATTGCGGGGCCTATCAAAGTTGTCATAAATATTGATTGTTGCTGAGAATGTATTGTAATCCCTTCGTCCTTTCCGGGGGTTGTGAGAGAGTGTTTGCTGGATTTTACTGCATTTTTGCCTCAAAAGCCCATTAATTGACCGCTTCCGTTGATATTTTCCTAGATTTCATAAACAGAACACTAAACGCTAACTTCCGCTTGTCATTTTCCCGCCATTTGCCAGCGTGCTCGATTGGCTCTGACGCCATCTTTTTCATTGTGTTTCCGGATTTTAGCGGGTGCAGTTCTGCCTCAAAATCACGCGAGTGAAAATAATTTGAAAAGTTCGAAATTTCCGTTAACGATAATAATGTGAAATAATTTCGATTAAGTCACTCGTATAGTGTAGTTTTGTTATAATTTGAAGCCCGTTTAGTGAATTCGGTTCGTAATGGCTTCCGAGAGTCATAATATCGGCGAATCGAGTGTAATGTGGCCGCTCGCGTCGCGTCGCGCCGTGTCCACGTGCTCCGCGCCCAGCTCCCGCGCCCCGCGCCCCGCGCAGCCCCAGCTCCAGGTGCAGGTGCAGCTGCACGTGCGCCCCTTGTCTACAGTCGTTGCGAGTTGAGGTTTGATAACTCGCGGGCCAGGTTTGTGCTTTGACTTTGTACAACGTTTGTGTGCTCGACCGCGCGCCAGCCTTCCATTTTCGAGGGAATCCTTCTGACCCCAGCGCGGCATTGGGCCAAATTATAACGACTTTGGGGCTAGAGTATTTGATTGTCTTAATGTACTAGCCTATCTTAATCCTAATGAGTATGTCATCATGATAAATCGAAAAGTTAGATGCCATAGAACGTTTTTCTTTTGCATTGTGATAATAAATATAATAAGCTTTTCGATGATGAGCTGACATTATTTCGGTTCGTTTTAAACGAAATACCGGTTTGACCGATATCGAATTTGACCGATGTCCCGTTAGAACGAGATTTTCAAATGTCAGCCCTGTAACAGAAGCAGGAGCGGCGGGATTTCGAAGATTTCCAATCTATTTAATTTTGAATAAGCCCACAATCGTATTTCCATTTCGGAAAGGTTGTCGCTACAACTACCAACCATCTTCTAAGGTTACAGATTGCGAGTTAATGAGTAAATCGATAATTTAAAGAAAAAGGGGGTGTCAGTAAAATGTTTTCCAAAATGATTAAAACCGAATAAGAAAGGTCTTAAATTATCTTGTATAACCTTTGGTAACTTTTTATTTTAACTTTATATTTAAAAATACCTATGTTACTAGCCAACTTATCGGAATGTTTAGCGAATGACCGCCATCTATAAGTAGGAGCCCAAATGATTTGAATATTTTTATCGTTCTCAAACTTAATATTTTACTTATAGCCACCTTTGTTTTGGTTATATTCTGAAATATTATTCGAGATTCTACCGTCGTGTCGCGACGTCGTTGCCTCTACAGTAGATGACGATTTGTTCAACATAATAAGTAAGTGTTCTTTTCATCAAACATTTGATTATTTAAAAGGAGGCGGGATATCCCGTCCATTGAATCATCTATAAACCTGAGAAAATATGTCAAAATAGATTTATTCAGGTGGGTGTCGAATCACTAGAGTATTAAATATCCTACTTCGACACGTATATTTTCTACAGCGATTGGTTAGTCAAAGAAGGTAGAAATTGATCGTCATTTAATATCAATTCTAGCTCATCATTTAATTCTTAGGTAAATTTACCAATACTTTTCCACAAAAACATGGTACGTACATGTTATTTGGCGTAACCCTCTCCAGAAAGATTCGCTACATCGAAAGAACCATCGGGTTCTTCAATTGATTATAAATGCTATGAAATGCCTTGGATAATGGTTTAATTACAAAAGTCAATAAATTTTCTAAAAAGTGATATATCATTTATTGAAGCATGTCTACTGCAACGTGACCTTAAACAAGAATTCGTCATGAAAAGCGGACGAAAGAGGGAAGGAGTGGAATCTTAGAATTCGTCGTGCACACTACCAGTTGGGCAAAATTCCTTCTCAGAACTCAGTTATTTATGAATTTACGAGCTTCGTCGTGCACACTACCAGTTGGGCAAAATTCCTTGTCAGAACTCAGTTATTTATGAATTTACGAGCTTCGTCGTGCACACTACCAGTTGTGTAAAGTCCCTTGTCGAAAGTCAGATATTTACGAGCTTCGTCGTGCACACTTCCTGTTAGGTAAAGTCCCTTGTTGGTAGTCCGATCTTTTTGAGTTTTATCGTGAACACACCAGCGCCCGCGGCATGACGGCGCGATGGAGCGCTATCGCGCCCTAGCTCTCTTTCTTTTTGCGCGCAGGTGTATAAAATCCCTCCTCTGAAGACACATCTTTGAGAGCATCGTATTGCATACTTCCAGGTGGGTAAAGTCCCTCCATGGAGGACAAATTTTTTGCGAGGGAGGTAAATTCTTCTCTCGGAAGACAGATCTTTGCGAGCTTTGCCGTGCACAGTTCCAGTTGGGTAAAGTCCCTACTCTGAAGTCAGATCTTTGCGAGCTTCGTTGTGCGCACTTCCAGGTGAGTAAAGTCCTCACTGTGAAGTCATATCTTTACGAGCTTCGTTGTGCACTCTTCCAGGTGGGTAAAGTCCAAACTCTGAAGTCAGATCTTTGCCAGCTAAGTTGTGCATACTTCTTGGTGGTTAAAGTCTCTCCTCTGAAGATAAATCTTGGCGAGTTTCGTTGTGCACACTTCCAGATGGGTAAAGTCCTTCCTTGGAAGTAAAGTCCTTTCCAGGTGGGTGTAGTCACTCGGAACGAAAGGCTGAGCTCTGCCGGATTCTTTGTGTCATCTGGGCCGCCTATATTGTCGCAGAGTTTGGATATTGAGTCGTGAGTTCCAGCGGTCAAGTCCCTGGAGTCTCAGATGGCCTCCAGCGTTCACCATAGAGGATTATAAATGTGAGCAGCTGTAAAATTTGATACGCGATTTGACGGCTTTGACTATAGTCCGACAATTATTGTTCCGCTGTGGCTAATATGTATAATAAAAGTGGAGATCTTGGCCTTCGTTTATACCCTCTGTCTCACTTCTTTCTGTTTATGGCTTATAACAAAATAATAGCTGGTTTATGGTATAGTATGACTATGAATTGCTTCATTACAGAGACTTTGTACTTCGTATACCAATTCTATCAATAGAAAGTTTGACGTCAGTAAAGTCATTAATAGAAAAGTCAAATCGCACACCAAATAGCTGTAACAGAGTGAACACAGATGAGTAGCATCACCGTTGAACGCGGACAGTGCAACCTGGTCCAAACTCTGAGGATCTGAAACTAAAAGCATGGTTGAGGGAGTCCCCAAAAACAGGCTACAGTGGATAAGAAGACGTTTTTAAATTTAAATTCCTATCGAACTCCATGAATAAGATGGCTAAAATGTTGCTTACATAAAAATATAAAATATAATATTGTCATTTCCTATGTATCGGCATCGCCTAAAATAACCGGTGGCGTAAGGTTGTTCTATCTTCTCCTGTGTTCTGTAAAATCTTGCACACCATAAACCAAAGAGGAACCAAGTTTATCGTGTTATTAACTTTATTTATTATACGTTATTAAGTTTATTAACTTTCATAAATCTGTCGTGTTTTCTTACTGTGAACCTTACCTAGGCCAGGAATAGAGCGACATCCTCGCTTAGCAAACAAAACACACAAATTGTAAGATCTTCGATTTGGGATCTATCTAGAGATGATTATGCCATTCGTTGCGTCAGTGCATCAGTTTTGTTGGCATCGGCCCGGCGAGTATTTTTGTAATAAGTATAATAATAATTTTGGTAATGATCTTCTAATAACATAATTTCCTTATTTGCTTGAAACAAACTTAGCATCATTTTTTTGATCGACTGTTTGGTTGCAACGATCAAAGTTTTAGCCACGAAATTAGATTTTGGCAAGTATTTGATTACATTCGGTATAAGTGAGCTGAATCTCAGCTTTGTTTATTTAGGTATATATCCTTTTTTTTAAAGATCAGTCGTGGGTTCGATTCCCACGGGGGACACCTAGTGATATGTCACTTTGTGCGTTTTTCCCCAGTTGGTTAGGACTTAGGACATTGCAGTCTGAATCACCTGATTGTCTAAAAAGAAAGATAATTCCGTGCTTCGGATGGCACGTTAAGCCATTGGTCCCGGCTACTATCTCTGGTGGTAGTAGTCGTTACATAAAAAACCACGTCAGAGGCCGTAATGCGGTCTGAAGAAACTCTGACACCAGGGCTCTGCCCACACGATAAGAAGAAGAAAGGTCAGGCCTCTTTCCCAGTGGGGAATTATAGCTTTTCTTTTTGTACAGTTAAAGCGATGCTAGACATCGCAGTCGGATTAATGATTTCTCCCTTGATGATGTATTAAAGGGATTTGTAAAAAGTTCCATAATTGCTACAGAAAACAAAATAGGTTGAATAAAGACAGCATTTATCATAATCTTTTCAGTCATATAATTTTTGATAGAAAATGATTCTGATAACTTTGTTAGGTTAATAAAGCATTATATTATTCTTAATAATTGAAGAGTATTCAATTAATTATATTATTTTGTTTTTCTTGTTTTACCATAATAGTACCTACTCTGTTTTTGTTTTTAATAACAATATATTCCGTATTCTATTGAATCTGGTACCTGTCATAACTTCATCCCCGCCATTCACCAGGTGATAACAGACACGTCTCACAACCCCCGGAAAGGACGAAGGGATTACAATAGAAAGATTTTACCTTACAATAAAATCAATATTGTGATCCTGAAGTCCTTTCCGGGGCCTATTTAAGGCCACCTGGTGAGTCGCAATGAAAAAGATGGCGTCAGAGCCAATCGAGCACGCTGGCAAATGGCGGGAAAATGACAAGCGGAAGTTAGCGTTTAGTGTTCTGTTTATGAAATCTAGGAAAATATCAACGGAAGCGGTCAATTAATGGGCTTTTGAGGCAAAAATGCAGTAAAATCCAGCAAACACTCTCTCACAACCCCCGGAAAGGACTTCAGGATCACAATATTGATTTTATTGTAAGGTAAAATCTTTCTATTTTGTATACTTGTAAAAACATTGTTATGCATATTTTGTGCATTTTATTTATTCTATACTCTCGCATAGTTTTATTTTAGAATTAGATACGGGCTGTGTGAAATTTTTTAAGTTATCTAATAGCTTATTTGCTATAACCTTACTGGTAAATGTGGTAAAGGCATGTTCAGACATGCCTGTGTCAATCTACTTTCAATTCAATGGATTAGTTTGTAAAAGCAAAGATCTCCTTTATTCTAAAGGCATATGTGAAAAGGAGGCGGGGCCAGTGTCGCAGCAATATGCGCAAAAACGGAACACAGTGCTCGCGACAGTAAGGATTCAATATATTATGAGGCTAAAAGCCATTCGAGATATTATGTGTATATGGTTTACAATGCTTGCGTAGTACTAAAGATTATTCGAACGTTGAGTGCTGATACCGCAATTGATAATGAGCACATTCACGCTAACAAAATACTTTCTATTGCGTGGTACTGGTGATGTGACACTAGGTTTCGTACTCAGTGCGTTGGTTGGCATCTCTCTAGATCTCAATGGAGCCATACCATTACAAGAATATCCACTTTTTTGACGTTTGCGTTTGAGTGTGTGGTGTCAAGTAGTATTGACAAAAGAGACCAAGTAGACCAAAGTGACATTTGCCCTCATGTTTACGGTCACTTTACACACACACTGGCACAAAAGTGAAAAGTGAACAGCCGCATAAACAAAGATCTACAGTTCCGTCTCCTTCTACAATTAAAGGTACGTCATAAGACAAAAGAGACTAACTACAATCGTAAATTTATGCGGTCTCTATGCTTTAGAATAAAGGAGATACTTGCTCTTACCACTGAATAAGGTTAATAGCGCTGTTACAGTAAGTGTTTTGGTTGCAATAAAAACGATTAGAAAATTGCTTGAGCGCATAATTATACTAGAATACAGTTTTTTTAATTCGCACAAAAATGTTTCGTTTAAATTCAATCGGAACGTAGGAGGGGGTTTCTCCTCGGCGTTTGAACGCCGTCATTTTCCTCATCAAATATTTTCGCCTTGTTTATAAGAAAAGGTATATTTTTTTAGCGCTGTTATAAGGGGCCAGTAGGCTTCATAACTGCGTTATAAAATTGTACACCTTTTCTTATAAACAAAACGAAAACATTTGGTGAGGATAATGACGGCGTTCAAACGCTGAGGAGAAACACCCAGGATCGTTTGTATGAAAACTTTGTAAAGGGGGAAATGTAACCTATTAGGACGGAATTTGATTTGATTCTGATGATTGACTTTGATACCTTTCGTGGGTGGCATATAAATCTGCATAAGAAGTCGTTAACCTCTATGTACCATGTTCTCCTTTGATCGAAAACAAGTATCGTTTTAACTTACGCGTCATGTCGCTGTACGATCTTTTAGAAGTATCATGGTAAAGCCTGACCAGAAAAATAAAAAATCTGGGCCTGTACCCGGACATTCGAACTTCGCAATTGCGTGAACGTTTTCGTTCCATTGTCAACTCTATTACAATGAAGTTCGGACCGAAACGGTCTCGATAAATTAGAAATCGAAAATCGGGGTACAGGGCCTGCTTTGGAGGCGATACGATCAATTATAACCTTTAATGACAATGTTTCAAGTACACAAATTTGTTCCAATGATTTTCGGTGAGGTGTTTTATTTTAATAAGTGACATCCGAAATCGCTAAAATGTTTGCTAATAACGCGTGAGTTGGGGTCAATGACTTTTTGTGGAGATATGGCATCTGCTACAGTAAAGAGTAGCATCTCGATTTCGTTTAAAGGCCAGGCCACACAGAGGCGGTTTTGCGGGAAAGTGGGACGGAGGCGGAACTGCGGGAAGCGAATATCTCCGGACCCGCGCGTATTTCTGTGTGTTAGGGTACATACAAACTCGAATATTACCACCACACCATACACAACAAAACACACGGAAAACCGAGCGGTTCCGGAGATATTCGCTTCCCGCAGGTCCGCCTCCGGCCCGCTTTCCCGCAAAACCGCCTCTGTGTGGCCTGGCTTTAAATGTTATCACGGTATAGTGCAATAATAGGGTTATAAAACATTTACAGCATTGTTATATTTTAAAGGGTTGTGCACAACATTCTTGCTAAATCTTCACTTTTTTGTACATACCTGAGTACCATAATTTTAAATTATTTGTCTCGATTTCATGATATCATTGAATGAAACCCGAAAAGTGAAAAATTTTTGCCTGTTTTCATAAAATATCATGTAAAATACGTTTCTAGTTTGAATTATTTATGTTTCCTCTTGGTTGCGGCCAATTAAATCATTTTTGGCTTATAAAATGCGTTCAAGTTGAATCTTTTGTCACTTTCCTTCCGAAGACCCATTGTCAATGTATAAGAGTGACAAAATATTTAACTAGGACATTTAATAAGTAATTTGTACATATCGAAGTGTGACTGCTTTTGTATTTTGTTTTTATTTTCATCATGAAGCGGCGACACCGCAATTATACATGAGAAATGAAAAATGTGACTGAAAAGTTATAATATAGGATTGAACAAAAATAACAATAAAATATTTTATTTCTGTTTGTAACGGCGGGTCCTTGTACTCATAAGTGGAATAAGTAATTGTGAGCCACCAATACTTACAGTAGTACCAGGTTTATAAGTCTTACCGATGTACTTGCGCAGTTGACAAATTTTAATACCGCGCGAAATTATATTCACCAATCAGGATGCGCCACCTTCAATCCGTTTACGCTATTGGCTTATTTGTTTTCGCGCCCTTTTCGCTGCTATCCGACTTTGCACCCTTTGATTACTAAATGACTTCGGGTTTTGTCGGGGACTCGGGCCTGCTCTGCGCAAACGAAGATTGACGAGCGGAATTATTTTCCTGGTCGTACTGTACTGGATTTTTGTTCAATTCTATAATTTATCACTTTCCAAGTATGGTGAATGCAGCCGAACAAAAGCTAATATACTATTTATGTTGTAATGTGTGTTGTCGCCCTAAACCTGAATATACACTAGGATAGTGGTACCAGTGACTAAAATATGCCGTCGCTTTTCTTACATAATATCTCAGAACGCTATTCAAATGTATAGTCCCTACATCTCATGACTGCGCGAGAAGCTTCCGTGTAGTACTGCGCACGTGTAGACGATGCGTTTTTGTGCGTGCGCTGATAAGGGCACGTAAATTTAAACCGCATCTAGAGTCTTTAACTTTACTTATTAAATCAACGTAGTCTGTGCTAAGTAACGAACATGAATGTGACGGTACATTTTATTGTTTTCAATTACTGATTCTCTGTTATAGTGTGGTGAAAACTCCCCACTTTCCTAAGCCCTTCGGGAAATACAGTTACGAAACTCACCTGTCGCGACAGGTCAATCGTGCGGGGCGGACAGGGGCGAAGGGGTTACCGGTCAGAGTGTAATTTTACCTCATTACAATACTACAAGGAGGTCTTCTTCTTCTTCTTATCGTGTGGGCAAGCCCTGGTGTCAGAGTTTTTTCAGACCGCCTTACGACCTCTGACGTGGTTTTTATGTAACGACTACTACACCAGATATAGTAGACGGGACCAACGGCTTAACGTGCCATCCGAAGCACAGAATCATTTTTCTTTTCAGACAATCAGGTCATTCAGCCTGCAATGTCCTAACCAACTGAGGAAAAACGCAAAAAGTGACATTTCACTAGGTGTCCCCCGTGGAAATCGAACCCACGACCTCCGTGTCGAGAGCCAATGCTCTTAACCATTAGACCACGGAGGCAGCTCCTACAAGGAGGTAACAGCGTGTGACTTAGCAGATTCTTTACTAATGTTTCATACACTTTGATAACACGGTTTGCACGTATAATGTCCGATACGCAAAACGTCAGTTCGTGTCATCGTTCGCGTGTCGCGTGCAAATAAGCAAAATACTTGGAGGTGACATGTGCAGTCGTGAGATGCAAGAATCTGGTTTAAATCCATAGTTTGTATGTAGTTCCTTTTTTGTGAATGTAAAGAAGTTGATTAGTTTTTAGAGGACGATGGTTAAGTTTATTGTATAAATAAAAGCAAATACATTTAATATATTTGATGTTTTATTGTTTTTCCATCTTACTCCTGTTGTTGTTGTTATCGCCAGTAAATCTGTTGAAGAAATTAATATGGGTAAAGAATTTATTTGTGAAAAAATGAGCTTTTTAAGATTGACCTTTTCCTTTAAAATGATACCTATGTGAAATCATAAAGAAAATCGTATGCATTGGGATAAAAATAATTATTTGATACCCAACTTAAATCTTTGCAGGAATTGAAAACAGGTCGCAGAACATTAAATTAATATCTTAGAAAAGGCATCATTTTTCTACAAAGCTTTAAAAGACTTTTTAATAGCTAAATGTTTCTATAGCATTCAGGAATATTTTGAATGTAAAGAAATGTTATAATTTTTATATGATTTTTAAGATTTTTTGGTTTTAGATTTTATGTGCTGTTTTTTATTAGTTTTAAGATATTGCCGTGCCCTTTCAGGGTTTATGTGTGTGCTGTACCATATTTATAAGATCTTTTGTAACCACATAACGCAATAAATGATATGATATGATATGATATGATATGATCTTTCGGTGAAAAATAATAGTTTAATGTTCTGCGACCTGAAAGAGGGGTGAGGTAAAAATTGATGGGGGACAGGGAGTGTTCGTACTGTATGTAGTACCATACATTTTCTTATACTGTGGCTTTATGGTCCAATTGAAACCCCAGGAAAATATTGTATAAATCGAATAATCTATATCATAAAAAGCAAAAACCTTTTTTCGTTTCCTTGGTTTCTTCTTACTCTTGGCTTTTCGTCTCTTGCTCTTAGCCTTGCGTCTTCCTTTGGACCTAGGTTTTGTATCTGGTCGACCCTGCGGACGGACGAATCCTTTGCGTAGGAGGTTCAGGATCCCTATGGGAAGACGAAAGGTTAAGGAAAATATATTTTTCACTCCTCCGGGCGGAAAGCGTCAACTTTCGTCCCGCTGCGCTAACCGAAGTTGCCGCTTTCCGCCTAGAGAGAATTCCGAGAAAAATAGTGTAATAATCTCGGGCACTAAATAAGAAAGCCTCAGATCACATGTTTGTTGACCTCGCTTCGCCTCGGCCAACAATTACATGAGATCTGAGACTTTTCTTACTTTCCTGCCCTCGGTGTGTAATCTACTATTGAAAATCCAAGGCACTTGTGTGTGCATTAAATTTGTCAACTTGTTTTTAGTCTTTGATTATAAAAAATATCAGTGCAATTTTACTTACCATTTCAGTTTGAACGTATTCCTGCGATATTGATATCCATATCACAACAAATGGTGAAATATTTCTGAATAACGTGCGTTATACTAATATAAAACCATTGATCAATATAATAGTCGTTTATCAATTGATGGGTGAAGTTTATGTGGAGGACCTTGATTCTTCTACCAATGAATTGATTTTAGGTGAATTTTAAAGCGTGCAGTTCTATAGTGCCTATAGTATAAATATAATATAGGCAATTGTTATAGTTCGACGACACCGAAAATGTATATAACTACATAAAAAAATTTAGACAGAAAAACAAAAAAGAAATTAAGTATTTGTTAATTTTTTTATCTTTATTCAATAAAAAATAATAAATTACCTTATTTATATAGAATTAACCTAATTACTATGATACAATTTACAATTATGGGGTTTTATTTAATTAACTTTGGTTTGGAACTTACAAACATTCAAATTATATCTACATACCAACTACATACAATAGTTTTCAAACATATTGGATTCACTTGATTATTTTATCACAGAGTCAGCTAAGTTATTTCAATGTTCTGATGTAAATTTTTAAACATCTGCACTGACTTCCACAAAAAAGTATGCTAACGAATAAAGGATGTTAGGGTACACAGTTGCATTACTTTAAGGGTTGATTGTACCCATGATACTGAACAACTTTCCCTATGAAACCTATAGCAAATTCGCAAAAAAAAAGTTCGACTTTTCATACAAACGTTCGATCAACTGATGGCATTTACTATGGAAAGTAGTTTTTTTTTACGAATTTGTTAGGTGTTTCTTTGGGAAAGTTGTTCAGTATCATGGGTACAATCACCCCTTAAAGTAGTGCCACTGTTTACCCTATCACCCTGTATATGTAGTGATCGCTTTGTCTCTTACACTGCTCATACTGGTGACAGGGATAGCATCATATTTAAACATGTTTCAGCCTAAATACTTTTTTATGCAAGCCACCCTTATCATGTTCTTTCCAATTTAATTGTGAGTTTTCAGGGCCTATCGTAATAATACAGTGCAATTTAAATGATAAATAGTGAGTGAATTAATAATTATAAAAACCCGTTCATTATGAGGCTCCTATTAGCTCTAAATGCATGCATCTTTAACTAGTTTTTAGTTAGTTAGTTACGCTAACTACTTCAAACTATTGCTCTCACCTTGCTTATCCTTACCTTGCTGCACATCAAAGTATCCATGCTTCAAATAATAAAACAACGGATATGGTATATCGTATCCTTCTTTCGAATCCCTCAATATCGCCCTGGAGACTCCTATAGAAATATCAGAACACGCCCCAAACTGTTCCTGATTACCGCACCCAAGACCTTGAGTACCATTCTTGCAGTCACCCCAGTTGTTCCCAGCAGTGTACCTCCATTGTAAGACACAGTGATCGCAGATCATTCCTTGTGGAAGACGGTAGGTGACATTGTACTTTATGCTGCCTTTCGTAGGGTAGTATTTTGTGTCTCCGTTCTCTAGTTGCAAGGGGTGTTTGTCGAAGCATTCTTGATCGTTGTTCTCCGGGTCGGGGCATAGTTTGAACTCCCAGAAGCCTCGGTGTGACGTTGTTAGTTCGACGTTGACAGTGATCAGGGAGCCTGGCAGGTAGTGTGCTACTACGATGCCCTGGCCGTAGACGCCGCCGAGCTCATGGGCTCTGGGTGGAGGCACGTGGTAGGGGTCACCGCAGATGCCACATCTGGATAAGAATTTATTTTATTTATTTGATACAGTAACAAAGTACAGTCAGGTTCAGATAAACATGATCCCTTTATGTAAATCTTTATAAGCGCAAGGGGTTTATTGTCTCTGACGCTGACCGTAAAAACAAACACATTTTTTTATCTTATTTATTTGCATCCAGCTGCGTAACGTGTACAAGTGAAAAAAGATAAGATACAGAGCCAATGAAGTTGTTGACAGTTTAATAAACAGTATAATAAAAGATGCGACAATATAAGACAACATACAAATAAGTATCAAGTGGTGTTTTAAGTGAAAGAATCTTTATAAGAAATCTTTATCTTTTTTTTTTTTTTTTTTTTTTCTTCCTGAAGAAATAAAATAAATAAATCTATTTATTCTCACGGATGCATAGACTTGGAGGAAATAGAGTCACTCCCAAGTCCCAACCTTTTTGGTTGAAGGTCTAACTAAGCTCCTAGATAGAAATACTTGAACTGAGTTTCAGCGCTTCGATTAGTCTTGAAGGAAGCCTTAAATTTTTTTCTGCCTCCATAGTTCACCTGTTTGCCTCGACGCCTATTTAATTTTTCTGGACCAGTTGGTAGTTGTTATGGCTCATAGATCACTTGGCATTCGACAGACATGTCCAGCCCAATCCCACTTTAGATTAACAGCTGTGGTGGCGATATCTATCACTTAGGTTCTGGATTCATTATCATCACCCTATCATAGTCCACTGCTAAACAAGCTTCTCCCAAGGCGCGTCACAAAACTCTTTCCTCGGCCTTCTTCATACAGTCGCTCCTCGCTACCTTTTTAGGTCGTCTGTCTAGCGGGCCGCAGCCGCAGGGCATCCCACACTGGTTCTGGATTGATGGTATCATTTATTATCCGGTCGATCAAGTTCAGCTCTCTGTCAAACCTTGAGGCTGAACTTCCGATTTTTCGTTAAAGATGTATGTAATGATAAACTTGCTAAGTACAAACCTCCCCCCATTGACCGACCACTGCATCGCGAACCCCCCACAGTTAGCTCCATCGTCATCGTAGTCGGGCGGGGTGGGGAAGCCGTACTTCCACGCCGAGGCCCTCGACGGCGGCTCGAGGACCCTCCCGTGGCCTGCCACGAGGGCCACGGTCGCTGACAACGCGAGGACGAGCAGCCACGACATCTGCAATGTTGTAAGTGCTTTTTATTTTCTATTCTGGTGGTGGTGTTCAATTGTAACGATTTGTATTCATAATAATTTTTGTTGTCTTTTCATTTTCATTTTATAATGTTGTAGGACGATCTAGGGAATGGGATGTTATAGATATAATATTCAGCGAGTTGATGTGGTTCTGATGGGACGAATATAGGCTACGATGATGATAATGAATTAGGTATTACGTTTATTTACTTTACACGATGATAGAAACTTCCAATGCAAAACAAGAAGTGATTAAAATATTTTTAATAAGGTCTGGAAAGCAGAATTTCTAATTGAGTTTTTTGGGAATCGATATAGTACAATGCTGCATTGTTTCTTGGAAGAGGTGGTGGGTGAACTAGGTCTTTGTCTGCTGGGGTGGTTCGACCCCTTTCAACCATCCCAGCACGCTCAGACCTGTACCTAGACGCAATATAGTGGAATGATCCACGGTTAGGCTTTCGTAAAATTGTTGCTGAATTTTTGGGCAATATTATTGATGACAACATGACAGCTGTAAATCCAAGTACGCGTGCTAAATACATCATAATGATTTATTGTGTTTCTATTTGATCAACTGTTCGGTATTAAATGTAGGAGTTGCAAAATCGGTGAGAAATTATACAGAGTGTCCCAAATTCAACGTCAAGCCGAAAAAAGAAAATAGGCGAGTTTAGGAAAAAATACAAAAAAAAAACTTCAAAGCTTGATAGTTTTCCGAAATTTTGACATTTTTATTAACATTGGAAAATCCCAACCCTGCGCTGCTCTCTCTACTTTCAGATGTAGTTACAACAAATTTGGATTTTTTTAATGAAAATACTTGTTACGCAATCCAGAATAATCTTTTCAGTGGACCCAATTCAAAAATAGAGGTTTAGGTCCATACTTTTTACAGAAAACATTTTTTTCTGTCAGACTTCTTCGGTAAAAATTATTTCTATGTCAACTTTGAGACTACAGCCTTTATTAAAAATGTATGGTGCTAACCTTGCAAGCTATTTCAAAAATTGGCTAATTAACAAAATGGTATCACACCACACCTGGCACTTCTTCTAAATAAGTTTCTTAAAATTAAGTTTTTGTATTTTTAACAGTTATAAACTCACCTGTCTCCTGTTTTCCGCTTGACGTTGAGTTTTGGGTCACTCTTTGTATAGCTTTAAATATAACCTACCTGTTCATTTAAAGGTGAAAAAGGGTGTCAAAGAATTAATTGCTTAATTATTTGTTTGTACCTTGGCTTTTATTTTATTCAGGGTACAATTTGGATACAATTTTATTTTTTTTAATTGTATAAATTGTCTTTTTTTAACGTTTTATGCCGATTTTTGTTCAACATTGTTTATAGTAATCATTAAAGATATTTGCAGCGATGGTTTCTTGTTACTCATTTCATTTATTGATGTTTTTTCAGCAAAATAACCACTGCGTTACCGTCCCTCAAAGTTATATTGCATTGCTTACACAAACAATCGTAATTTGCAAAAAGGTATATTATTTTACTTTAATTCCTACGTTTTTCTAAAACTGGTTTCTTATTCGGTAGCTACCGATAACAGTTTTATTTTGAAATTTATCTATTTTACTAACAATATCTCCTTTGTTCCGTTGCCTTTGAAGGACCGGATTATGGTACCCTGAATAAAATAATGACCCACCTACTTCATTGTAAACAAATCTTATATCTATCGACTGACTGACTAAGGATGCACTAAAAAATGATTTTTCGGAAATGGACAATCGCGTGTAAAAGCTAGTATTCCTATTAAACAACGATCTGAAAGTACTTAATTAATTATTTTTTTAATATGAAAATAATGTTCTTAATTTTCGTTAGGGTGTAGTAGATTTAAGCTAAGTCCGAAAAACTTGCCAAACACAGCAACAAAACATGACACAGATACAAAAAATAATTATTAATTTTTAAATTATCAATTTAAATACCTTAGCAAATATTTCCAAAACTTTTTCTTGTAAAATAAATATTTAAACGTTAGATTTAAGCTAAGTCCGAAAAACTTGCCAAACAGGGGGATGACACAGATACAAAAAATAATTATTAATTTTAAAATTATCAATTTAAATACCTTAGCAAATATTTCCAAAACTGTTTCTTGTAAAATAAATATTTAAACGTTCTTACGTTCCACTGAATCCTGAAAGATGACGAACTTTCTTACTTCCCGCCTTTTTATATGCGAAATGCGATTCATCCTTGGAAAATGTTATCTAGGTAAATGGTACTCGAAGATAGCAAATCTGTGGCAAGCGTCCAGTAATCTATAGAAATCAAAACAATAAATGCTCGTTCAATGTTTAATCATTGATAAAAATAAACGAGAGCAGTTCCTAATTTGATTAAAATATAGAAAGGAAGTCCTATGTTTGTTTAGGATACAGGTTGTATCTAAGAATCTAGTTTCATGACTTTTGTTTATCGTACTATCTTTATACATTATACAGGGTGTAAGGGACAGCCCTCCGCAAACTGAAACGGTGAACTCAAATCAGCTGTCCCATACATTTGACTCGGGCAGGTACCTACTACGTACGGCAGTTTTGAGTACTCTGAACCTCGGAACTCATTATTATACGATACGTAAATAGATATTTTATATTAAGGGTTTAGATTTAAGTAGTTGGATTTAAGCGTCACATCGCTGTCAAAAACATCGACGAGCTCGCATCCTTCAGATCGTCGGAGATTTTATATGAGTTTGACACATGAAATTGAAAGCTCACCGACGTTTCAACGACGAATTTAAGGTTGTGACGATGTTTGCACTTAGTGAATTGCACTGCTGTCACCTATTTGGGAAAATTCCTAATCCTATGATTTTTATCTATGGAACCAAAATTATATTTTCAACACACTTGCTCGTAAAATGGCTCTTGTTGCACCGCTTTTAGGTACATAATGCAGCTTATAGAACACGCGTGCGTAAATAATTCCATTATCGCACCAGTGCGGTAATGTTACTTTTTTTTCTATTGTTTGTTTTTAAATCTCAGCAGACATTTTATGTAAAAAAATCAAACTTTTTCTGAATAAATTCAATTCAATTCAATTTATTTATTCAATTACACTAACAGTACAAACACTACACATGTAAGTTTTAGTCACTTGATAATTTAAATGATCCGTGTTAGTTAAAATATGATAAATAAACAATTTATTTTAGTTACCAAATTAACATTAATTTATGTTATAAATACATAAATATGATGTTTATATCGTTTATAATAGGTTGTTTGTAACAAAATGTCGTTGGTTGAATGTTGGCTAAGTCATTGCCTCGTCGACTGCCTGCGCGCGCATAGCTATCTCGAAAAAAAAAGAAGCCCAGGGCCATTTTCGAAAAATATTTGTTTAAAATAGTTGTGTTTTAGGACATTTTATTCTTTTTCCTCGCAAGTATGTTGAAAAACGTGGTATGAAACACGTGAGCGTTGGTCATTACAGCCTCGGCTAGTATGTGCAGCACTCGCTTGAGCTCGTGCTGCAAACCTGCCTCGGCTGTAATGACCAACTTTGCTCACTTGTATAATAATGTACTATTCTAATTAATGCAGTGTTATCTCATATACATAATTTAAAGAGATTTATCATCGTCTCAATCGATGGACTGCTGGACAGGCTTTCCCCAAGTTGTGTTGTCGAATCGTATTCAATTTGTAGTACATACTGTATTACAATAGAGGTCGTTTAAAATTGTCTACCGTAAATATTTGAGGTATTAATTAGTAGGTTAGGGCTAAAAAAAAGTTTTTTTTTTATTACATATGGGTTTGCTCTTGACCTCAATCTAGTCCTCAGGACGAACATGGGGTCGAAGATGTAGCGAGCTCACCCAGAAGAAGCCTATTCACTCCTACTTAAACCGTACTTTACCGTTTAAGTAAACGTTTAATACCAATAAAAAAACCGGTAGTTCAGGGCATTAGAACAGACCACCCGCTTAATTTTCGTGGGTGTCAGGAGATTACCATAAGACGACTAAGGGATTAGGTATCTTTTTAGAGTATTTTTGTGGGGGGAAATCTAGTTACTACCCAAGCACGTATCCAGGGGTGGGGGGATAGGTGGGATTTATCTCCTCCCCCTCCGAAATCCGAATATTTGTATGGAACAGTAATTACGCCTATAATTTATTCATCGTTTCTTAATTGTAATGTTAAATAAATAAAAATCTAAAAAAATATATTATTAATATTGCATGCTACCCTAATGGATCAAGTTAATTATTCAATTCAATTCAATTATTGTACCTATATTTAATTCGTTTTTGCAAATACTGCTTTTTGTTAAAAAGTTATGTACCCTGTATTGTTTAAATTTTATCATTGATTGGGAAGGCACTAGCTCCTAGGGTTCAGGCATCTAGATTAGGAGCTAGGGTTTTCAATGTTCTGTTAATACTGAGACTTAATAAAACAAAATTTAATTTAATTAAAATCCCTCCCCCCCCCCCCCCCCCAGTGCCTACTTACCTATATTTTTAACCGTCTGTTTTCGGTCTAAACAAAATTGGAGACGTTACACACCAAAAATTACCACAATAGGAAATATGGTACACACGGCGACACATCAAGCTATACAAAACCAACATAAGCTGACCGCGCCTAGGTAGAGTAACGTATATAGCATCGCGCGGCCAGCTTATGTTGGTTTTGTATAGCTTGGATGTGTCGCCGGGTGTACGACATAGACTAATGAAATGTCCAAAAAATATTCATAGCAGAACAAACATAATAATATCATTAAATTAATAATTCTATGATTATTCATAGAAATACAATACAATTTTCTGTAGAATAATCTACAGGAAAATGAAAATAAAATTGTATTGTTTACCGAACTACTTATTAATGAAAGGAAACACAGATTTCTGTTAAAGATAAAACTTGATATAAATCTTATCATTATACTAACGTGATAGTTATTTATGTTCCCAATAAGTGTTGTAACAGTTTACAAGTCTACTTTTTATTATAATTGGTGTCGATATACGGTTACCTAATTTTTTTAACAACCTATTGTTAGTTCAGCAATCTTACATACTTTATTTACCATTGGCAAAGTATGACTAATTTAAAAAAAAAAAGAAAAAAAAATGAATGACTGAAATTAAAATTAAATTTTCGCTAATAGTCCATTCACCACCACTCAATGAATGGCAGGGGGTGTATTTTTACTTTTCCGGAGCGTGTAACTCGAAAACTATTGGGAAATAGGAAAAAGTGTATAGAATAAAGGATGTAGAGAATTTTATAAAGTTTCATTCATTAGAAGACCACTTTTCTCTACGACGCACCGTTTAGAAAATATTCGCGAAAAACCCAAAAGTGAGAACTTTAACCCCCTCCCCCCACTCCGGCGCGACTCCTAGAGGAGGGGACTTTTAAGAACCCTGAACAACTTTCAGAAGAAATCGCTTAGGTCCCAGCTCACGCACTCTACAACTCCTTTGTTAAGTATACTATAACGCTTTTCATGATGGAGTGATTGATTGTCTTCACTCAGGACACTGCAGGGAATAACATCCTTCACTAAATTATTCTATTTAAGACACTAAAAATAACGAAAATGTTATAATATAGTATTATTCCCCGAGGGGGTTCTCTAACTCTACTAAATATACCTACGAATTAAATAACTAGCTTTGTAATTTTACTTACTATAAAAATAACCAAGATCTCTTCAATCTGTTTCTATCTAATGTTTTCTTTGTTAAATCACCAAAAAACACAAGAAAAATCATTTCACGATAAAAACAATGGTTTATTAAACGTTCGTTTTAAGAAAAAGAAAAAAACCGCGCGTTTTTATTTTCTGCACTAATTTTTTCTAAAACATTTTTTTTTATTTAAAAGGCAGATGAATCTTATATTCTGCCTCCGGTGCGGTCTACATTAAACTGATGGAAAACTAAATTTTTCTAACCGCCAATTGGCAACGCCTAACCCCTTTCTATTTCAATAAATTGATTTAAGATTTAAATGAAACTTTCTCCTAAAATCGTTTGTTACTGTGACCAAGATCGATTCGATCGGTTCTATTGAAACGAATGTCTCGTAATTACATTTTAATATAAGTTTTATTAAGAAAAACATAAACTTCTGTGTATTACTATTGTACCTATAGGAGCAACTTAGACCAGTTAAGAACTAGGTACTACAAATTACAATAAGAAGCGAGCACGGACCCTGAAAAAAAGACGGACGGACGGTCTCACTAAAAAGAGGTGCAGCATGCAAGGTCCTACAATTTCATTTGTTCTACAAGGGACCTACACTCACACAGACGCACCAGTTCTAGGCGCAGGTCCGACAACCCGCCACCATAATGTACCGCGCGACAGGGCGACAGCACGCATACTCATATAAATGGGTGCTTCACTTTTGATTAGACGAGATTCCGTCCGTCTTTTTTTCAGGTCCGTGGAAGCGAGAAGATTTTTTTTCCGTGAACCCTGACGATATGACTAGTTCATCAATTCAAGGTCGGTCAGCGAGCTATGCCCGGTGTTTCACATCAGAAATGAAGTGCTACGTCAGAGAACTAAAGTGGTTTACAAAGCTCAGAAAATTAGCAAGCTGAAGTGGCAATGGGCTGGTCATATCTGCCGAAGAATTGACAACCGATGGGGTGTCAGGGTTCTGGAGTGGAGACCACGAACTGGTAGGCGTAGTGTGGGACGCCCTGCTGTACGCTGGAGCGACGACCTAATAGAGGTAGCGGGGAGCGACTTTATGAGGAAGGCCGAGGACAGAGTTTTGTGGCGCGCCTTGGGAGACAGAGTTTTGAGAGGCCTGTGTTCAGCAGTGGACGATGATAGGCTGATGATGATGATATTTATACAAGAAGTAACAAAATACAAATAAACATTTAAAGGGGCGGTTTAGACCATCAAACTGAACAACTTTCACTATGGGACCAATATCGAAATCGCGAAAAAACATCTGATGTTCCATACTAAACTACAGCCTAGCTAGCGTGCCACCCACGACAAAGCGTTTAAACGAGAAAAACGTCATGCGCGCTCTTTCTGGCCTACGTAAAATAATAAAGATGGAGGCACATCTCGATTTTTGTCGTTTTCTCGGGTGTAGCATGCTAGCTAGGCAGATCTACTAGGCTTAATGTATGGGACAGTTGTTTTTTTTCCGATTTCGATGTTGGTCCCATAGTGAAAGTTGTTCAGTTTGATAGTCTACAACAACCCCTTCATAGTTTTAAATGTTTATTTTTACTTTGTTTATAACACCTTGTATTGTATGTGTTTACCTGTCTTTATTTTAAACAGCCAAATTATATAGTTTTATTTACGTAGCTACTTTCGATTTTCCCTGAACAAATTTTACAAATTCTAAACATATCGATTTCGTATCACAATAAATATTTATAACCTTCATCGCAATGTACTTATGTGAATAACAATTATCTTATTTGCATTCCATACCGTACATTCATGGTTTGTAATACTTTCCGTTTTCTTCGAAGAAAAGGATCTTACTGTGACTTGCAGAAACGCTCATTACAATTAATCCTCCATTAAATCTCTTGCTGTTTCTTTTTGTCTTGTTCACGTAGAAAAAGCTAGCATGAACCTTCCTACCAATTGCTACAATACATATACACTTAAAAAGGTGGTTGCTAGTTGTAGGAAAGTCTCTGGCCACCCCTATAATGGGATTGTAAGACTCGTAAGGTTATGTATATACCTTGTATAGTATAACACTCTCATCATCATCTCAGCCGATGGACGTCCACTGGACATAGGCCTCCCTGAAGGATCGCCATAACTAACCGGTCCTGTAGGCCTCGCATGCCACCCCCGAGAAAACGATAAAAATCGAGATGTGCCTCCATCCTTATAATTTTACGAAAGAGCGCGCATGACGATTTTCTCGTTTAAACGCGTTGTCGTGGGTGGCATGCTATGCTAACCGTGCTGCGCTGCCTATCCAACGCAACGGGTTCCCGCCGCCGCTTTAATGGAGGATTAACTCTATTGAGCGTTTCTGCAACTGAGTGTTAGATTATTATTACTCTACTGTACTAGCGAACGGCGGCGCACGCGACTACGTACGCCTCGGCCACTGACTTTAAATAAATAAAATAAAATAAACTTTTATTTGACACATAACAGTTACGTCATAACTTTTGATTAAATGTACCGATTGCGATGAAATCCAAAAACTTTTTGAAATTGATCGCAGAAGCTTTTGTGAAAACACGATCCAAATCGGGTCAGAAATTTTTAAGTTCAGCCATATACTTCCCACTGCAGGGTACAGGCTCACTTTGTAGACTTAGCTGTCATTTCATACAGGGTGAAATTAATATCATTAGCAAGTCAATAGATTCCTTTTAAGCTAAGAGTCTACCCATCAAACTGAACAACTTTTACTATGGGAGCAAACCGATCGGAGAAAAATAATAATCAGCTAATAATAAGAATAATAATCGTATGGATTTTTCCTTTTAATTCCTGCGGAGACTACAAATTGATGTCTATGGTTTCAAGCCATAGTTTGGCTCTCGGGGTTAACTCGTTTAACTACGGGATAAAAAAAAATCATTAAAAAATAAAAAATAAAATCATTAAAGAAAAAAAAATCAGCATTTTTCATTTAAAAATCAGCTGATGTGCAACATTTGAGTCGAGTAGGCATTGCAGTTTAATATGGAACAGCCGATTTCTTTTTGCTCCGATCGGTTTGCTCCTATAGTACAAGTCAGGCATTTCCCGTGGTCTAACCAATTTGGTTCACCTGGTTTACCATGAGCAGACGTTTATACCCGTGGTCCACCTGATAAATTATAAATTACATTTTATTAAAATGTATTTCCCTTGGTTCACCAGGAGTGCGATTTTTGAATCTCATACGTTGAACTCAGCAGTTGAAAATGTATGGAGATACGCATCTTTCTACTGCTGGCTAATTTGACTTTCAAAAATCGCACTCTTGGAGTATGATTTTTGAAATTCAAATCAGCTGTAGAAAGATGCATATCTCCATAGTTATACAGACATTTTCAAAAATCGCACTCTTGGTAGACCATGGGCAGAAATTTTTCCCGCTGTCCATCTGATAAAAAAAAAACGATTTTAATGCAAACTTTTTTCTGATATTAGCGTGTCCTAAACATAAGCATTGACCAAGAATAGAGAGGATAAGCATTGCGAATCACCAGGAGAGCAGAACAGTACAAAAGGTTACAGTTGACTTATGACCTCTTGTTCACTTCTGTTATCCTGGTACATCAAGCCAATAATCTTTATAAAGATTGGAAAATCTCAGTTGTTCAGTTTGGTGGCTACTCTTAGTTTAAAAGGATGCTAATGATATCAATTGCACCCTCCTGTATATGTATATGCTTTGGTCGAGTAGCCAGCCATTGACTTTTTCTATGGACCAGCAATTTCTTTTTTGCGATTTATCCCATAATGTTCAGTTCAGTTTGATTGTCTGAATCACCCCGTTAATATGAAACACATAAGTGTAGTGCTCGTCTTTAAGTGGGCTTTACATTCTTGATTTCACAGATATGAAAACAAATCCCTGAGGACGTTCTAGATCCTTCAAGATTATACAAGGTGTTACAAAAATACAAATAAAAATTTAAGAAGGTGGTTAAGACCATCAAACTGAACAACTTTCACCATGGGACCAATATCGAAATCGCGAAAATAAAATCAGATTTCCCATACTAAACTACAAATCTACTCGAGTGTAATGTATGGGATTTCAATGTTGGTCCCATAGTGAAAGTTGTTCAGTTTGATGGTCTAAACCCCTTACAATTCTTAAATTTTTATTTTTATTTTTGTAACACCTGTATAGTATCCTTCTTAATATGCTGACACTTTTTTAAAGGGATGATCAGACCGTCAAACTGAACTTTCTCTATGGCACCAACATCAAAATCGCAAAAAAAAATCAGCCCTTCCATACAAAACTGAAAACCTACTCGAGCCAAATGTATGGAACAGCTGCAGGCTTTAATAAAAGTAATATTTTATACGAGCGTTAACCCGCGACTTTGTCCGCACAAATTATATACCAGATTTTTAATCAGATCATTAGCTATCAAACAAAAAAGTTTCATCAAAATCGGTTCAGTAGTTTTTGCGTGATACTCGTTCAAACAAACAAACACACAAACAAACACCCAAACAAACACAAACAAACAGACAGACAAAAAATCCAAAAATTGGTGAAATGGAATCAGGGACACCTAAAAACCATATCGTAACTTTTTTTTTGTTAATATCTTCAATGTACAGACAAACTTTCTGCTACAGTTTTATAATAGTACGAGCGTTAACCCGCGACTTCGTTCGCACAAATTATATACCAGATTTTAAGTCAGATCATAAGCTATCAAACAAAAAAAGTTTCATCAAAATCGGTTCAGTAGTTTTTGCGTGATACTCGTTCAAACAAACACACAAACAAACAGACAGACAAAAAATCCAAAAATTGGTGAAATGGAATCAGGGACACCTAAAAACCATATCGTAACTTTTTTTTTGTTAATATCTTCAATGTACAGACAAACTTCCTGTTACAGTTTTATAATAGTATATATAGATAGATTACGAAGATATAAAGCTTTGAAATTTTTCTTGTACGCTTTGTAGGTACTATATTGGAAACGACAGGTTACTATAATCACCTCAAGTCTACTACGGGCACGGAAGTATTGTATACAGGGTGAAACTGATATCATTAGCATCCTTTTAAACTAAGAGTCTACCTATCAAAATGAGCAACTTTTACTATGGGAGCAAACCGATCGGAGCAAAAAAAAATCTGCTGTTCCATACTAAACTGCAACGCCTACTCGACTCAAATGTATGGAACAGCTGATTTTTTGTACTCCGATCGGTTTGCTCCCATACTAAAAGTTGTTCAGTTTGATGGGTAGACTTAGTTTTAAAGGATGCTAATGATATCAATTTCAACCTGTAGTTACTGGTCAAATACCAAAAAAAATCTTTGGTTGCTGGTATTTTCTGTGATTAGGGTGAAAACTAATAAAACGCAGAAATACAAAACAACTCTTTTATTATCATAGGAGTTCCTTGCCATAATTTTAGATAAATAAGTTAAATAATAAAATCACAACTTAATGAATACTTAAAATTAACTCGAACGTCATCATTGGGACTGAATATTTAATTTTGAATTTTAACTACATACTTCAATAGTATGCCAAAACTTAGATCAAAGAAAGACGTCGTCGGCAATTCACTTATTTTCTATGGCAGGTAAAATGGACTCAAAAATTATTTAAAAAAATATTTAAATACCAACGTGGAACACGAAATGAACAAATCTGTTTAAAAAATTACATTGCAACTGCAATGCAAGTTAACTAACTTGAAAACAATATTGTGGAAAATTTGTTTTGATTTTCCAAATAGTGAAATGATGTTAAAACAATAATCAGAAGATCAAATAACCTATTGTATACTTAGATGAAACCAAGAGGGAAAATCGAGCGAGAATTTTAGCTATTCGTGCACGTCTGCGATTCGACTCCGTGAACGTAGCTTCCTAGGTACTTATGTTGGTTTCTTCTAAGATTAGAATTATTCGGATAGCCAGATTAAAGAAAAACCTATTACCAAATCTAAGTACATAACACGTGGCGCAGTATTTCCAACACAACATAAACTTTTAAGTTCAAATTTTATACATTTACTCTCTTTATATTTACATGTTTCAAGCGAATCGTACAACTAGTAATTAAGCGTGAAAAAACGATTCAAATCATAAACTTTTACCTAAACATACATCACAGATCAAGGTATAAAAAAGAACTAATATCTATTTGAGGCAAAGACAAATAAGGCCATAGACTTCTCTTGTGAACAGAACATTTCTACGTAGGAGCTTAAAAATTCAACAATCTTATCGTGTGGGCAGCAAGCCTGGTGTCAGAGTTTTTTCAGACCGCCTTACGGCCTCCGACGTGGTTTTATGTAATGACTACTGATTAGGTACTGATGTACGGGGAATGACATGAATGGTTGCTGAATTTTCTCGCCCAGTCCAGATCTGACAGGTCTATGATTGGGAATCTCAGGAGAGTGGGATGGAGGTGATGATCTTGAGGATTAATAAATTCGTGGCATAAAGAAAACGCAACAACTCATTTGTCGCATCCAAACGTAAATTTGTTTTTCTGCATACAAAGTCTACTTTGATAATGATCGATGAAATCAATGAAATTAGAAGATATCTAAATGATGTGTACAAAATGAAATTACAAACTATTCGTGCAAGGAAAGAAGACAAGAATTAAATAGAGAAAATTCAAGATTATGCCCCATTTTGGAAGCTAATAAAGTCCATTCAAAAAACTGGCAAGCACTTACACATTAATTGATAATCTTATTTATTATAAGTTCTGATAACTTCACTGACATTTGTTTAAAAAATCGTATTCTGATTGACTAGATGTTCCTTAATCTATCCTTCTATTCGTCGATGTAATAGCACAGTATACAAATGAGTAGGTACCAGGTACAGTACCTATGAACACTCACGCCAAATCAGCTGCCCCGCAGATAATAAACCCACGTGGCACTTACAACTTCTACAATACCTATTCTCTAGGAGGAACTGCGAGAGTGCGAGTTTTCTGGAGTTTCATACATTACAGCGCCAGTGTCCATGAGTGTGGTAACAGAATCCGTGCATTACAAATCTTAGATTGTATATGCCACTGCTGGTATCCATTTTTTTGTTGGCGATATCATGCCGTTCAAGAAATAAGAACCGCTAAAAAAATCGTTTTAAACAAAATAACAAGATTTCAAAAATATTTCTTCAAACTTATTTTCCTATAGGAACCTTTAATTGGCAAATTAATATTGTCACTATAAATTTTGACTACTGGATGCAAATCAGTAAAATGGAATTACTTTTTGTCATCGCCACAAGTTTTATTATCTATTTTCTTACTTGTGTCATTATTCTTAAATTCATGTTTGTTTGCGTCGCCATCTTTTTCATCTTTCTTATTCTTAGAATTGTCCTGAGATTCATTGTCTTGAGATTTTGCCTTATTCTCCCATTTATTCTGAAATTCATCATTCAACAACTTCTCAAACTCACTAGAGATTTTATTTACATTTTTCTTCATAGTGGTATCCGGGTAACTCTATAAAATCAATAAAACTGTTATTCTACTATAATTTAATAAACGTATGGGATCAATAACGGTCAGGATTATCTGTCAGGTGACCGTACCTTGAGGTAGAGACGTACATTGTTAAATATACGTCTAAAATCTTGGACCACCTGCTCTTGCTCGGTGTAGGAAGAATTCTTCAGCTTGGTTGATATATCGTGGAGACACATTGGGTACTTCACTACTTCATAAAACCTCGGAGCCTGAAATTAAATCACAAGTCTGTTAGCTATGTAGAAATGGAGTAGTTTTTGACTGATTAAAAATTGATCTAGACACCTCCAGATTGTATTGTAGTACGTTAAATTTAAGCTCGAAATCTTTAAAACTTTTGAGCATTTTTGAGTATTATATTTATTTATGTAGCAGTATGTATATCTAAACTATTATAAAACTGTAACAGGTAGTTTGTCTGTACGCACGGTGACACATCAAGCTAACGTATAACGACGCGCGGCCAGCTTATGTTGGTTTTGTATAGCTTGATGTGTCGCCGTGTGTACATTGAAGATATTAACAAAAAAAAAGTTACGAAATGGTTTTTAGGTATCCTATCTATCTATCTATAACGTCACGCCTCTTTCCCAGTGGGGTAGGCAGAGACCAGGGCGCGCCACTTACTACGATCCTTACATACTTCTTTTGCCTCATGCACATCCATACATCTCTTCATACATGCCCGTCGGTTTCGAGTACTCCGCACCTCCCCTTTTTGTAGGACGAAACTGATTTGATCAGCATACGTCCTACGAGGGCGCCCTCTGCCGACGCTTTCACTCACGAAAGGCTAGCCACCTCTCGCCACTTCACACGTCATTCCACCCTGAAACTTGAATTGCTAAATGTGAGTATTGCTATAACTACATTCCTAAACAGAAAGTTGGTAGTTCTAGTCATGTTTTTGACCACCCCAAAAAGGATATCGGTCGTGTGTTTATGTATGTAACAACAATCTTACCATTTTTATATCCATGTCGTGCTGAATAAACACTGCCTCGTTAGCTTGAGACAAATGTGTCAGAAGAGTCTCAAACTTCTTGACGGTTGCCGAAGGCAGTGGTTTCTTCTTCTTAGGATGATACCACATTCCCGACACGGTAACCTTCGATTTTCCATTAGATTTCTTCTGATTATCATCTCTCACGTAATGCCCAGTATGGTCAAAGTTAGGACAACGTGTATTCTCTTTTGATTCTTCGTTTTTGTTATCAGGAACGTCAATCTGATCGTCTGGTTCCAAAGATTTTGGCTCACAGTCGAGAAATTTTGTCGGGTCATCAGTAAACATAGATTGGTCTTGTTTAGACAGTAAATAATCATGTTTAGCTGTTTGCAAATCCCACAAACTGTTCATCTCTTTCGGCATAAAATGGTTTGTTGACAATCTAGAAGCCCATGTGTTGTTGTGCTTCATATCTTCGGGAAACTCATCACTTGCGCTGAGTCCTAGAGCATCATAAAGCCGTGCCGTATCAGACTTGGACCCTTCATGGATAAAATCCATCAGTTTCGGAGCTGACTGTTTGGCCGCTTCCCAAGCACGGTCCGAAGTCATTGAAGTTAGAATATCAAGGGAATCTGCAGTTCTTATGTCTAAACAAGGTATTCCGTGTCTCTGCATCATTTTGGGATCATCAAAGATATCGTCTGCACGTCGTGACATCAAACATGGCCAAGACTCCATACTGTACTTTGGCTGTGGTGCTAACGTCACTGGAGGAAAGGGCGTCTTCATCTTTAGAGCTATTTCGTCCACCTGACCGGCGTCAAACACTATGTCTTGAGAGGTGCCTTGCACGAAAGGGGATACGGGATCCGCAGGCTTTATAGGAACCTTGTAACTTCCAGGCTTCATATAAACTTTGGACATTTCATGAAACTCATCATTATCGGGATCAATAAATTGTACGGGGCCAGAGATATTATTAGAAATCGTCACAACATTCGAGGGAACTTGAATGTTATGAGAGTGATGAGTTATAAAATCGCTAGGTTCTTTTTGGACCATCTGACCCCACGCCGCAAAAAAATCAGCCTCTTCCTTTGTGTCGCCGCAGCTATTGTTTTTTTGCACATAACAACCTCTCATTTCGGCGGCTGCAGCCATGCTCGGTATCAACGTCTTCTCCACATGACTCAAAGGTATCATTTTGGCTTTCAGTTCCATGTCTCTACGTTGCAGCAAATCGCAAGGCATGTTTCCCAAGAGTGGTTGACCTGGAGCTTTTCCTAGTTCTGCATCCATTTTGTGTTTCAATTGAGTATACAATTCCCTTTGATCAGCATGACACATACCTTCGAGAGCTCGGAAATCTGGCACGTTGGTAATCGTCCAAGACTGACGAGGCTTTGATTCGCGGACGCCACAAGGATCGCATTTGTACTGCGCCTTCTGGAAACTGTCCATATCGTTTTGATCGTTCAAAGGATAGAAGCTGTGTGTGTTCGGTGGTGGTACCACTGGAAACTTTTTATAGGTTACTCCAGATCTCCCAGGCCAAGGACCTTCGTTGAAGCTCTGTGAAGTCCCTTGAGTCTGGCTCTGAACCCACGGTGGTTGTGCCGCGTTGAAAGGCTGTGGAGAAGCATTAACAGGTCTTGGAGTACTGGCATGTGGTTTCACAGGCTGAAATTTATTCTGACTCTGATGGCGAGGAGCAGCAGAATTAGTAGCGTAATAATTGTGCGTAAAGCTTTTTTGTTCCATTGTAAAACCATGATCCAAACATTTAAACGTTTTGTAAATGTGAGTCAGCATCTCTTTTGTCACAGCTTGCCATTGCACAAAGCATTCTCTAATATTCGGGCTGTAATATTTATTTTCAATTCTAGAAAAAGTATCATGTTTCTCGCTTAGTAATTCTTTGACACCCTTCCAGCCATCTAGGATTCTAACAAAAGAGAATATAAAGTTCTTGATAACCCACGGAATGCCTTGTGAATGCAGATTCGCAACAGCACTGTCAGGCTTCTGGACATTAGATCTAGTTTTAGCGCATATAGAATGTATGTTCTTGAAGCATGGTCTGTTGTGATGAGCGATTGCTATATTTTCGGCATCAGTGCAAGCTTCTATTGCGAGTTGAACGATTTGGTTCGGAATCTGATCATGAATAACGATCTTATCCAAAGCAGTTAGAAGAACATCCGAAGAACCTGAAGGTTTGTTCTTTTCCTCATCTTGATTTGTCTTCTGATTTTGTTTTTGATTAGAGTCATTCCTAGAGTTAGAATCAGGTATGTTGCAAAGTTCAGACACCATTCGTTCTCCTTCAGCAAAGAAGTCAAGGCTAGAAGTTGATTCTGATGTTAGGTTTCTGTCTTGTTTCCTCTGACGATCAGTTTCGGTGCTGCAGTCTTTGTATCTCTCGTGATAGCGGGGATCGGCACTGTAAGCATTACGCTTGTCTTGGCTCTTAACTATCTTCTTCTTAGCTCCTGTACCAATGGGCTCCTGGTTGGATATAGACCACGAGCTTTGAGAGCGTCTTTCAGAATTGACAGTTCTGTCTCCTATCATGCCTGGTCCGCCATAGTTTGGTGAGGATGGATCGAAGACTAGCCCGACTAAAGGCGAGTTTGGTGGCGAGCTGAACGTAGGCGCAGAAGGATTATTGTATCTGAAAAAGAATAAGAATTAAATTATCGATCCTCCTTTACAATATTCAGGCGAATGTGATCAAACGCTAACCTTGGATTCTGGTATTGCTGGCTGGATGCTGTAGCCTCGTAGATACCCGTGGCAACTCGGCAATATGTTGCCATATTTTGATCAGACAAATCTTTACTGGAACATCCTATTAGCAGAAAGTTGTATTGAAAATCAACTACTTATTTGACAGTTCGAACGACAGAGAAAAGGAAATGTCTATGAGAAATAAGAAGACCTGTATCGACAACTGTAGTCATACCAGATGGCGATGGGAACTTTAATATTAAATTTTGGTACCTGTAGCATCATAAATTCATTGACACAAAGTGAAAAAAAAAACCCGCGCCCGGCCTGCGTGCAACATTGTGATCTCAGTTGGTCAAAAATAAAGTTTTCTATTCTATTCTAAAGTCAAATTATTAACTAAATCTTCCTATCACCTCAAAACAAACATTAACAATTCCCAATCCCTCGAGGCGTGATAGCCTTATTGGGTGATCCCAAACCTGACTGGAGTTCTTAAACCAATTCGATGGATTGTGTTTTAGCTTGTACACCCTGTAGTATCTATCTTCTAGTTCCACTATGCGAAGATAGAAATCACCATTGTCATAGGCTGTTGGAAGCGCAGGAGCGTCGGTGGCGCGTTTCGGAGAGGTATGGACACCCAATTATGGGGCTCCGGGTTCGAATCCGCGCGGACAACATGCCATGTACCAATGAGTTTTTCTAACTTATGTACGTAATATCGACTGCTCTCAAACGGTGAAGGAAAGCATCGTGAGGAAACCTGCATACACTGAAGAAGAAATTCTGATGTGTATATGAAGTCTACCAATCCGCATTGGGCACGCGTGGTGAACTAATGCCCATTCACCCTCCCTGAGGGTAGGCCTGTGCCCTGCAGTTGGACGTTTATAGGCTGATGATGATGATGATAGGCTGTTGGAAGTAAAACAAGTCTCAGATTCATCCTTCAACCTTCGATCTTCTGCCCATGTTACCTTATCTGTCTTTTTATTTTATTATCTACTTCTGCTCACCATAGCTCTTCTGCATCACGGCGTAATGTTGTGATTGGTACCCCTCGCCCTGATGCATACCCCTCTCCCTCCCGTCCGACCCCTCTCGGTAATCACCGGTCTTGCTCGATACTCCGCCACCATATTCTTGCATTTGGCTTGCGGTTGTCTGCAACAATAGTTTGACAATGTTATGCACAATACTGACTATTTTAATACATAAAGTGATGTTAAAATGATGTTTTATCGGGTTATAAACGAAGAATGAATTCCGGATTTTCCATAAAGAGACCAAAATTTATGCTAGTCATTGACAGAAGTATGTTTCAAATATAGAGATGGTATTCCAATTAGTAGTAAAATATTTAATGTTAATCAAATCAGAATGCTTTGAGGTAGATAGTTAACTGTATTTGAACCACTTTCAAACTACCAATGACTAAGCCAAGACTGCTTAACTTCCGTGCCAAAAATTTGTAAAAAAAGAAAAAGAAAATTGCTCCTGATATATTTTAGTCTTTCTTTATCCGTTTTAGAATAGCAATGTCTTATTTTATTTTCGAAATAGTCCAACAAATTGCCAGTTGAAAATCTTTTCCTGTCGTGACGTAAGAACGTTGATTTTCACAGATCTAGTTGGTGTCTACGGCACATCACGTAGAGCTATTTTCTTCCTCCCAAATTTCGGATTTTCTCTTAAAAGGTATTTTAAGTGCGATGCTACCACTCTATAATCTACTTTGCATTTACTTGCTACTATAAAATAGCTCCTTTGAGCTTATTAGAACACTTTTTTTCTACAAGAAAGAAAATTTTGAGACTCACCGTTTAAAATATCCCTTGGCTCTTTCCAGGAGTAGTTTCAGCGTTCAGAACATATTAAAACAATTAAAATATCATTTACTTATATACGGTAACGTTGCCTGTCAAAAATTACGTTTGTCTTATTTATTCTTACGAATTAGCCGTCGTGATTTCTTCGATTGGTTATATTGGGGCACTAATCTTTCTTACTTCCTAACTAATATTCTCTGTCTCGGTAAGGTTTTTTCATGATCTCTTCACTTCGATGTGCAGTGAATAGTGTGAGTCTTGCCGTGTAACTGAAGCCAACCATATGATTTCATTCTTTTGTTTCTGACGGTGTCATTTTATTTTTGCTTTTTCGTACAAACATTTTCGGCCTATTCTAATGAGCTTAAACTCTGTGGTGTCACATTATCAGATTTTCTTTAAATTCTCTTCATATTATTGAATTTTTAACAAGTATTTTACTTATTATAAACAGTGATTCAATGTAGAATGGCAAGAAAGTAGTTTTAGTAACATAAATAGCTGCAGATAAGTGAAATTTATTGAGAAAATGAATACGTTTTTATGTGAAAATGTACCAAAGAGAAGCTCAGCCTTCTCCATGAAGCTTTCAATGTAAAATAGCAGACTCTCTGAACTACTATAAAATATTCTATTGTAGCTGTTAACCATGCTTCATGCTGTATTCGTATAAGAAAGAGTAACTGGTAGTACATAGCCGTGGGCCAAAAGATAATTTACCATACACCAGCCATTCAGAAAAATTGCTGGAAAATCTCTTCGTTTTTTAAATAATTTAATTCAGTATGGCCAAAAGGACCAAATGCTTCGTCTAATAGTCAAATCGGGCCACGTTTTAGTACCAAAGTTAAAGCTAGAGGTGGCTAGAGCCTCCTTCATGCTCTCAAAAGGTGAAGAAAAATATCGTGCGGAAACCTGCATTCGCTGAAGAAGAAATTCTTATGCGCTACATAACAATTATGGATAGGCCTGTGCCCTAGCCCTAAACTGGAACTTAAATTGGCTAACTGGCTACCTACCCCTTTTTCTTATGCCTGCAGTTCAATTCCAGAATTCTAAATTAAACTCGTACGCTCCAGATACGTTTTGACGATACCACAGGCATTCCTCACTAGATTTCCATACATGGTTGTCTTATACTTGAAGCTGCAGCCGACCGTACAACGAATTTTGAAGAATATTTATAACACCACTGGCATTTTGGTGAAGGAAAAGATCGTGGGGAACCAGTGTCCGTTAAAAGTATTTTTTCTTTGACACTGAGGTCTTAGACAGAGCAATGTACTTACCTAGATGGATATTCAGAAAATACAATATTCATAATGAATTTGACTACGCGAGGTGAGCGATATATGCTCTGCTATGCTAAAGTATTTAGTCTAAGTAGCAAGCTTACCAGAATACCGGTGTCAATTCGCACTGGGCCAATATCAAATATTATTGGTTACTAACATGTTACCTACCCTTGTTGTACTATTTAAAACTAACCCACACCCGAGATTGGTGGCATCTATCTACTCAATGAGGTATAGAATTGCCGATATTATTGTCTAATCATCATCATCATCTCAGCCGATGGACGTCCACTGCCAGACATAGACCATCCCCAAGAATCGCCATAACGACCGGTCCTGCGCTGCCCTCATCCAAAGGGTTCCCGCCGCCTTCACCAGTTCGTCGGTCCACCGTGTGTCGGCCTACCCACGATGCGCTTTCCGGTACGCGGTCGCCACTCGAGAACTTTTCGGCTCCATCGGCCATCGGTTCTGCGAGCAATGTGCCCCGCCCAGTGCCACTTTAGTTTAGCAATTCTTTGGGCTATGTCAGTTACTCTGGTTATTCTGCGGATCTCTTCATTTCTGATTCGATCTCGCTGGGAAACTCCGAGCATATAGCCCTCTCCATTGCCCTTTGGGTGACTTTTTATTGTCTAATAGACTAATCATCATCATCACCATCAGCCTATAAACGTCCCACTGCAGGGCACAAGCCTACCATCAGGGAGGGTGTATGGGCATTACTCCTCCACGCGTGCCCAATGCGGATTGGTAGACTTCACATACACATCAGAATTTCTTCTTCAGCGTATGCAGGTTTCCTCAAGATGTTTTCCTTCACCGTTTGAGAGCAGTCGGTATTACGTACATAAGTTAGATAAATTCATTGATACATGGCATGTTATCCTTGCGGATACGAACCCTGGCCCCATAGAGATCCAACGCGCAGAGTACGAAACCTAGTGTCGCATCACCACCTGTACCACGCGATAGAAAGTATTTTGTTAGCTTGAATGTGCTCATTATCCATTGCGGTATCGGAACTCAACGTTCGAATAATCTTTACTACTACGCAAGCATTGTAAACTATTTACACATAATATCTCGACTGGCTTTCAGCCTCATAATATATTGAATCCTTACTGTCGCGAGCAATGTGTTCCGATTTTGCGCATATTGCTGCGACACTGGCCCCGCCCCCTTTTCACATCTCCCTTTAGTTTTTGTGATCTGTGCCTGATCCCCATAATTAGGTGCCCTCTGCAACGCACCACCGACGCTAATAGACTAATAGTGCTGGTAAATGGAAAAGAAAGTACCTTTTTTCCTAAAAGTTTATTCGTATTACCACATACACATCACATTTTCCAATTGTTACATCCATCTAAACCGTCACGCTTTCCCAGTGGGGTAGGCAGACACTCAATCACTCAAATGATATAAATGCGTACTTCCCATTGGTATCTTATGAGTATGGTGCTATGCTATCTTACGTATTTTGGGGTATAATGAGCGATTTAAAAAAAACACGGCTGTATCATAAATAATAATATAGGTACTGTAATCAGATTGCAAAAACCAGCCAAGAGAGTGTGGACTCGCCCAAGGTAGGGTTCCGTAGTCTTTTCATAAAAAGCTTATAATGATAAAGCTTAAAAAACGATAGTGCTATTTAATTTAGTTCAGCGCCATCTATTAAGTTAAAGGGGGGGGGGGGGGGGGGGTTACTTCTCTATGGGGGCTCTCTGTTTTGGACTTTGCGAGCATATACTCGAGATACAAGCATAGTAACGACTTAGTTTGTATAGGTGTTTTGTTCCACGTTTCAAGAACTATCCGACGACACATCACTCGATTAAATTTAAAAAAAAACAAATTTCTATAACATAAACTTAAAATAGTATCGTAATAGACCAACCATCACCTCATGATCGCATCACCGAAACCGAAATATCAATATGAGCGAAATTGATACGTGTGTGAGTTTTAGTGATAGATTTTGGAAATCAATCTCTATGCGAAACGGTATCTTTTTCACGTATACAATATTTTTTGATCTTACACATAATTATTTGAAATAATATATTAATTATCTAGCAAATAGGACGTTTACTGCATGTAATGAATGTATTACGAAATAATTTTAAGAATAACATATATGAAAAAAAGTATTATGAAAGTAGTACTGTACAAATGGTATTTACCTTTGAAACTTCTCTGTATTTGATTTGCTGGTACAAGTTACACTGCATTTCAACACAGAATATGATACTGTAATGATTTTTTATATTTGTCTGATAAAAAACAAAATGAATTATAAAGAAAATCATAAAATAATAAGCCATAATTTTTTAACAAGTTACCAACCGAGACTTCATTGTTTAAAAGTGGTTTTACGTAGGTTATCCTGTAAGGTCGAAATCTCATTCGCACACTGTGTTGGTCTACTTACGGTAGTAATATTAAGTTTATGGTTTACGAGCGTTAACCCGCGACTTCGTCCGCACAAATTATATACCAGATTTTAAGTCAGATCATAAGCTACCAAACAAAAAAAGGTTCATCAAAATCGGTTCAGTAGTTTTTGCGTGATACTCGTTCAAACAAACAAACACACAAACAAACACACAAACAAACAGACAGACAAAAAATCCAAAAATTGGTGAAATGGAATCAGGGACACCTAAAAACCATATCGTAACTTTTTTTTTGTTAATATCTTCAATGTACAGACAAACTTCCTGTTACAGTTTTATAATAGTATATAGACAATGAGCGAGTAATTAAGACGGATACAAACAGACGTCTGACGGTTCCTTGTTTGACTACGGAACCCTAAAAAGTATCATTGCATTCTTATGTAATGAATCCATCTATCGACTTGGATAGAATAGAATATTCTTCATGCATAGAATAGAGTATTAATTAATTATTCTTATGCATCAGGTTACATTAAATTTAGTTGAGAATAGTTATTTTCTATATTACTATATTATATATATATTTTCTTCAGATAGTTTTAAATACAATCATGTTTGCGTTTGGGTTAATAAATTAAGGTACTTATGATGATGCATCAAGAGGTAGAGTCCAGGATCAAGAATCGTTTTTCCTGAACTGTTTTCCACTACCATGAATGATTATGGCGTGATAGGTATTGTGATTTGTGTCGAACTCTGATCTCATCCCAATCCCGGGATAAAAAAGACTTCCCCCTTATTAATAAACTAATCTCAAGTGCTTGCGCGCTCTAAGCTCACTCTCATGATACGTCAGAGCACGTCAGGACTTGAGATCTGTCTATGCTGGCCTAAGCTAAGATCTCATACTTCTTTATCCATTTGTTTCAAGATAGTTAATGATGTAAATATTGTTATTTCTACTTCTAAACATCAAATAACTGTCACAACAATAGTTTCTGCAGCATCACGACGGCGAAGCTGGCGACGGCGGAGGATGTCAGGTCCTGACCAGCATTGCAGTAGTTTGTGGTGCAGGAACACACCTCCTGACGGCCTCCGTACCCTGAGCGGTGATAGCAGACTCCCTGGGGACGAGAGGAATGGAGTAAGTAACTTAATTTTAAGTCTATTTGTTGTACACATAAAAATAAGAGTACACAATTAGAGTAGATATGTACAAAGAGCGAGCTTATACAGGGTGAAATTGATATCATTAGCATCCTTTTAAACTAAGAGTCTACCCATCGAACTGAACAACTTTTACTATCAAAGCAACACCAGGAGCAAACCAATAGGAGCCAAAAACAAATCAGCTGTTGCATACATTTGAGTCGCGAACTCGCGCGTCGAGATTACAGTTTAGTATGGAGCAGCAGATTTTTTATTTGCTCCGATCGGTGTGCTCCTATGGTAAAAGTTGTTCAGTTTGATGGGTAGACTCTTAGTTTAAAAGGATGCTAATGATATCAATTTCATCCTGTAGATAGACAAGAAGGATCTCTACCTATACTGGGCGTAAACTTAAATGCGTTACATACTTTAGAGATCCCCAGACCGTCAAACTGAACAACTTTTATTATGGGACCAAGATTGAAATCGCAAAAACAGGTTCGTCCATAGCTACTCGAGCTATCATTTTTGTGTCGCAATTTCAATGTTGGTCCCATACTTAAAGTTCAGTTTGATCATCTCAAGACCCTCTTAAGTATATAACGCATTTAGTTTACACCCTATATAAATAAAAATGTTAAAAACATCAAGCTAGTACCGTAGCGTAGTACCTTATACTTAGTCTCATCCCATCCACAGCTCCTGATGACCCTGCTATTGGGCAGTTGTCCATTGATCCCGTAGTCGACCTGCTGCACTATCTTGCAACACAGCTTGTGCGTGATTCCCCGGGCATACTCCGAACTAATTACTAAATAACTTCGGTTTCTGACAGGTCTACTCTGCGCAAACGAAGATGACGAGCGGAATTATGTTCTTGGTCGCACTATACCTTGTACTTAGTCTCATCCCATCCACAGCTCCTGATGACCCTGCTATTGGGCAGTTGTCCATTGATCCCATAGTCGACATGCTGTACTATCTTGCGGCACAGCGTGTGTGTGATGCCCCGCGCATTCTCCGAACAGTTCCTCTTCAGGTGCTCCGGCAATATCTTCTCGATGCATTGAGAGTTTGTCGCGCTGTTGCATTCGTAGCACATTATTGTTGAGCCTGCAATTTTGATTGTTTTACTTTGTTATAACGGTGCTATAAAAGTAAAAATAAACATTAAAAACTTTCAAGGAGGTTGTTGAGACCAACAAACTAAACAACTTTCACTATGGAACCAACATCGACATCGCGAAAAAAAAATCTTTTATTCCATACATTTAGCTCGAGTAGATCTGTAGTTTAGTATGGAACATCGCAAACGCATCGCATCATGGCGATTATGACAAATCTCCCCATTTTGAGGGAGGCCTATGTCCAGCAGAGGACGTCTATCGGCTGATATGATGATGACGCTTGATCACGCTTTCGGACATCGTCCATAATATTTTTCCATGACGTTCTGTCTCTTGTCCGGGTTCGAATCCGCACGGACACCATGCCATGTACCAATGAGTTTTTCTAACTTATGTACGTAATACCGACTGCTCTCAAACGGTAAAGGAAAACATCTTGAGCAAACCTGTATACGCTGAAGAAGAAATTCTGAATTCTACCAATCCGCATTGGGCATGCGTGGTGGACTAATGCCCATACACCCTCCTTGAGGGTAGGCCTATGCCCTGCAGTGGGACGTTTATAGGCTGATGATGATGATGATGACGTTCTGTCTGTCGGAACTTGTTGTTGGGACCCCCATGTCAGCTAGTCAGGGTTTGAACACTACCACCTTGTGAAACGTTAAGTTGCCAGCGTTAAGGTGCCAGGTATATTATTTAGACATCTGACCTCTGACTACTTGGGGAATAAGTATACTTGAGAGCATATGACTAAATTAAAAGAATGTAGTGAAATTGTGTGTGTATGATCGTATGGTCAGCGATCGTATATCATATTTACTTACAAACCGATTTCGATGTCCGAAGTCCGAAACTATTCTAAACGAGATAACAAATGCAAGTGTATATTTGTGATTACTGAATACCTCAAATGGGACGAATGGAGTAGTTTCAATATTCGGAACTTAGTTACTAGAAAAACAATGTTGTATTTTAAACAACTGTGCTCTTGAATCCATTCCAGTCTGGGTTCCGTCCCGGTCATAGCACTGTGACGGCCCTGGTAAAGATTACTGATGATATCCGTCTAGGCATGGAAAATGGTCAACTCACTGTCCTAACACTTTTAGATTTCAGTAATGCATTCAATACTGTCGACTTCGATGTACTCTTGGGGCTTCTGTGTTCGCTTGGCATATCTCCAACGGTGATTGACTGGTTCAGTAGTTATCTTCACGGACGTCGGCAACGTATACGTATTGATGATACATTGTCTGACTGGTGCAACACGACCGCTGGTGTTCCTCAAGGTGGCGTCTTATCCCCCCTCCTGTTTGCAATTTTTATTAACTCTATTTCTAAAAACATTTCTTCTTCCTACCACCTTTACGCAGATGATCTCCAAATATACACTCAATCTTCTTTGGATGACCTTTCACAAGCCATTTATACGACCAATGTTGAGTTAAATTATATAGCTGAATGGAGCAAGGAGTATGGGCTCAGGGTTAATCCGGACAAAACCCAAGTCATAATAGTTGGTAGCCTGTGGTTTATCTCCAGGATTGACTGGCAGTCGCTGCCCCAAATTCTATTTGATGGGATCCATATCCCCTTCAGCACTACAGTATAAAATCTGGGAATCCAAATTGATCCATGTTTGTCCTGGGTTTCTCAACTTGAGATGGTAAATAGGAAAATGTTTGCTTGGGGAGGAGCACTGAGAAGACTCTGTAATTTTCTGCCGACTGCCACCAAAACTGCGCTTGCCCAATCTCTATTACTACCGGTCCTTGACTACGCCGATGTTGCTTACCTCGATCTCAATGAGGAGCAACTAAACAAACTTGAGCGGCTCCAGAACTTCTGTATTAGGTTCATATTTGGCCTTCGCAAGTATGACCACGTCTCTGAATTTCGTTCCAAGCTCAAGTGGCTTCCGATTCGTCTTCGTCGTAATCTCCATATTCTTTCCCTCTTGTACTCTGTCCTATTCCTCCCCTTAACCCCATCATATCTCAAGGACCGGTTCACATTCCTACATGCCACCCATGACCGTTTACTGCGCTCTGCTCAAACTTTGTTACTAGCTATTCCACGTCACACATCGTCCGCCTATGATAATTCGTTTACAGTGCAATCTGCTCGTTTATGGAATGACCTGCCTCTTACTATAAGACAAGCTCCCTCCCTGCCCGTTTTTAAAAAACGAGTAAGGGATCACTTTCTCGCCCTTTGACTCATTGTTATTAAATTATTAATATGACACTTTGATCCATTAGAGTTATTATATAATATATTTATTATTTATTGTTGGATATTTTGTATGTATATATTTATATATATATATATATATATATATATATATATATATATATATATATATATATATATATATACCTGAAATGTATTGTAAGCTATATATTTTATATCTTATTACACCGCCATAGCAAGTTTTTTTACTTAAGAGTTCGTCCATCCCATGGTTGTCTGGAAGAAATCGCTTTTAGTGATAAGACCGCCATTTGTACTCTTACGTTCTTTTTATTCGTTTTTGTTACTGTATATTTTGGTGTGCAAATAAAGAATATTTATGTTTATGTTTATGTTTATGTGCTGAGAGATGATCTTTCTAAAACTTATCGTCGCTACAAAAGCTGACACTGTAGGGTATATTTTTAAACTTTTTTCCTAGACTATATGCATTGTCGATATTTTTATCAAAATCAAAATCTAATAGAACCTATAACCACTTTAATAATAAATAATAAACTGTTGTATTGCATAACGACAATTAAAAAAGAAAAGTCGAGACTTTTAGTTAAGTCCTTAGTCATGACGTGCCGAGGTACAATTTTAAACGTAACTGTAATAATGAATGTTAAACCATAAAAAACAAAAGTAGAAAAATAATCAAAATTGAAACTTACCCAGTTTAAATAGTCCACAAAGGACCAAAATCCAAAGCGAACATTTATTCATGACTACCGCTAGCAACTACTTTGGAACGTGTGATATTCCAAAGATCTGTCTGAATTAACTGCAAGTACGTAATGTTAGTACCTACCACCTATCTATACTTAGGTATCCAGTGTAGTAACAAGGCCCCACTAGGTACTTAAACGACAATTGTACCACCAAATAGAGGATGTAACTCATTGGATTGGATCATAGTATTGAATTAAACGAGGAAATACACAATTGAAATTTGTTAGGAGTGGATACAAATTTAGATTTAAATCTGGTACACGGTGGGAATAGAGATTTTATTAATCACAGTAAAGTTGAAGGTTTGAAAATTGATATTGTAAATGGGAATAAAAAACAAAATAATGAAAAACGTTTAATAAATACATTCTCAAATAACAAACACAACAATGTAAGGCGTTCTAAAATATACAGCTTTTGACAATGGTAACTAAATCTTTCACATAAGTAATGATGGCTTAGAAAATTCTTGAGCTATTAAAGACTTAATCTTGATTTAAATAAGGCTGTGGAGATCGTCAACAATTTTCTAAGGCGTCCCAACTTTGTGGCAGACTGTTAAGCAGATTAACACCTATTTACACATTATGGCACTAACTTATTTATCAAATAGACTCTATATTTCACACTAGGCTCCTAGATTATCGAACACAGAAGGTACTTAGGAATATAAGATACCTACTCTTATATAGTTTACTTCAACACTGTCTTCAATAGTTCTAAATTCTTTGGATTGTTTAATACAATCGTGTACAAAATTATTGTTGTCTACATCCATCTTAAGTGGTATAGTACAATCGTCTATATTTTCGTTAAAACTTTTATAAGTTTCTCATTTTAAGTCTATAAGTTCTCTAGTTTCAATTTGGCTGCGAACAATCATATCTATGTAACATTTATCTATCATTCATATACCTACTTCTTGCATCGTAAAAACTTTGTTTATACTGATAATCCATATTTATTTTCATTACTATTCTGGGCTTTCCTTTGACTTCAAAGTTTTCTTCTAAATCTTGCACTAATATAACATTTTCCCTTTTTATAACAACTACGTCCTCATCAGATGCATCTTCAGGGAAATTCACTTCAGTTTCATTCAAAAGTTGTACTTTTGAATCCTACAATAATTTTACATCGTTGTCAAATCTTTTACGATGCAAAAACTTCTCACTTAATACCTAAAGGTTAATCTAGAACCTCAGGACAGCGACTGTGATTATCATGAGGAGGGTGGCTCCGACTGGCATGGTGGCGGCGTTGCAGCCGTCCTCTAAACACGAGCAGACCTCCTGTCTGCCTCCGAACCCTGAACGCTGGTAGCAGCGGCCCTGGGGACAAATATCACAATAAGATATAGGCATTGGTTAGCAAAGACACCAGTAGATGGCACAAGGTTTGTTCAAGAAATAGATTGGAAGGTCTAGGTGAGCTATAGGGTCATGGTATCGTATTGGGTAGATTTAGAACATGATACAGGCGTCCGAGTTTTTCTTTATTTTAAAATCTTAGTTTTAGATTTGAATTATTTAACTACCTAGTGGATGATCCAGGCTTCATAGACTTTGGTATTTGGTGCAGTTTTCTAGTTCAGTCAGTGCCGTGTTGAATTTGAGATGTTCGTGAATAATATAATTACTCAAATTTGATATTACCAGGTCCGTATTCACGAATTTTTTAAATGAGATTTTAGCATATTTGTATATAACTGCTTAAAGTTCTTTTTCATGTAACAATTCCCAGTTTTGATTCTGCAAGTCTGTAATTGACTGCAAGTCCAATGCCAAAGTCATAAAGATGAAAATGAAACGATTGGCGGAAATTCGTAAGTATAAGTGCCTACATCTCATGCATCTTTAGGTAGGTATACTGGTAAGTCATATGATATCCAGTCATAAACCTAATAATTATCAATTACGCCAGTAATTGTTAAGTTTGTTTTGTGGCTAGTGTAAAATATAATGTTTATCTGATACATAGATCTGCATGCAAAACTGTACACAGTTTTATGTGTTTGAAGTTTGCGATTTCAGCGAATAAACTAAGAGATGAAATATGGGTTACCAAAATAGATTGTGTGGGGAATGAAATCGTTTCGCAAATGGGTTTCGATTATGCTCGCGTGAGAGCGAAAAATGTAAATTGAATTGAATACCAATGGAAACATAATTTGAGCAGACATCCTTAACAGCGCGTCCCACTGTAGGATGAGTCCTGCAACTCCTACAGGAACTTTTATTATTAAATTACCTAATTCCTTGACTCAACCTCAGTAGGGCTTGGAACTCTGTGGGTCAGAAATCCGGGAGGTGAAAGAAGAAAAAAAAAGAAAAAAAAATGGTGAAAATTAAAGTTTATATTATGTTTTTATACTGTTTAATACCCTTTTTCATTGGTACTATGTATGTAATTTGGCTTAGCCACGGCGGAAAAAAATCCAGGAGATTGATTTTAGCTCCGTTCTTGGAGCTGGGAGATTTTGAAAACGAATTGCCTTCCCGGAATTCTGGGAGAGCTGTTGGCAACCCTAAAACATAACCTTGAGATTATGACTGAGAATTCAAGGATGATTCGAGGAAATTTATTGAAGTTGATTCGAAAGATTAAGGAAGCGAATAAGTACACGGATGACCTCACCTTATAACTGCTATCGTCCCACCCGCAGCCCCTAATGACCCTGCTGTCTGGGGGCATCCCGTTCATCTCGAACTCCACAACCTGCGAGATCTTCCTGCACATGGTGTCCTTGGGCCCGCACGGCAGCCGCATGGTGTCAGGAAGCTTCTCCAACAGACACCGCGAGTCGTTGTGGCTGTTGCATTGGTAACAGTTGATTGCAAGACCTGTGAGAGAGATCGTGGTTAGGTTAGTTAGGTTCTGGTGTTAAAATGTATTTTGGGATTATTGTCAAGGCGACTAAGGGTTTGGTTTCAGAGGGTAACGACTCAATGATCTATAAAGATCGACAGTTTGTCCATACAAAAAGCACTATTAGTATGGGACGCCGTATGCATCCTTCCGCATCAATGTGGCGGACGGCGTTCCATGCTAATAGTGCCATTGGTATGGACAAACCGTCAATCGCCGTCGATGAATGCGTCGTAGCCCTCACGCAGTGCTTTTACGAGCAAAAGGCTACCAACCACTCTGACAGCCATGTCAGCTGACATAATTTATACTGTCTTTCTATCGTTAAAGGTGAGCCTTGCTACAGGTCAGTTGGTAGTTGTAGCTTGTAGCAATGTTTCTGACCACCCTGAAAGGGATTACGGTCTTGAGTTTATGGGAGGAAACCGATCGGAGCAAAAACAACAATCTGCTGTTCCATACTAAACTGCAATGTCTACTCGACCCAAATGTATGCAACGGTATACATTTTTTTTTTTTTGCTCAGGTCGATTTGCTTTTTTTTATATTCCTTTTTTGAAAAACTTACAGCTAAATAACTAACAAATTGATGTAATAAAAAGACAGATCTGGAGTGCGATTTTTGAATCTCAGATTTGACTTTCAAAAATCGCACTCCTGAAGTATGATTTTTGAAAGTCAAATCAGCAGTAGAAAGATGCATATCTCCATAGTAATTTTGACATTTTCAACTGCTGAGCTCAGCTAATGGGTTTCAAAAATCGCACTCCAGGCACCTCCAGGTCAGATGCTGACAAGTTCCCATGTCCCATTATAGTAAAAGTTGTTCAGTTTGATGGGTAGACTCTTAGTTTAAAAGGATGCTAATGATATTATTTTAACCATGTATATTATACAGTCAATACCAAAATCATTCAAAAACGTTTAGAATTTGACTGATCGTCGGTAGCTGAAGTTCGGTGATCGTTTCCAGTACAGAAGCTCCGTGTATCATAATCAACATCAGCCTATATAAAGGCCTATATACGTCCCACTGCAGGGCACAGGCCTACCTTCAGGGAGGATGGATGGGCGTCAGTCCACCACGCGTACTCAGTATTTCATCTCTAGGAGCAAGGGCAGGGCTGAAAAACAGCGCTGCTTACTGTCAGTAGCACTGACTGTAGCCAGCTTAGCTTAGTCCCTGTCCTATTGCCAGTAATTTTGTTTGTCTTTTCTTTTTATTTTACTTGTATTTTTTTTTTAAATCTGTATGTTTAATTTGTTATTGCCAGTAAAGCATTTTTTCTTTCTTTCTTTCTTATTCAGCGTATGTGTTTCCTCACGATACAGTTTTTGAGAGTTACGCGGGTATTATTTAATCTAGAAATAAACATTTTAACGGGTTCTAGGGGAGTGAGGGTAGACGGATTTGTCTGCTCTTAAAAATCTCGTCATCCCGTGATCATGACAGTTGTAACACTGCCGAAATATCGGGAATTCAAATATACCAAAACGCAGTAAGAACCCTTTAAAATGTTTATTTCTAGATTTTCCTCACGATGTTTTCCTTCACCGTTTGATAGCAGTCTGTCATTTATGTACAAAAGTTTTAAAAAGTCCGTGCGGATTCAAACCCAGACCCTCATGACTGAGTGTCCATAATTCCTCTCCACAACGCGCCACCGAGATGCTCACATAATAATGCAAATAAATTCGTTTTCAATTTCACAGAAAGCTATTAATACACCAGGGTTAAGTATACGACCTTCTTCAACAATAGTTTATGTACGAAACTATACAATATACAATAGTACAGTCAGCCTACTAAAGATGTAGGTCGATATATATTTTAGTACAGTCTTCATTACACTTCAAGCTTCTGAAACTTTTTGGTTTTATAATTTTTCGATCATTTCCGCAAAAATATAATTATGTCATCCCATGATTATGGCGATGGCGGTTGCTATAGCAAATACTGATACAGTGAACTCAGACAATCAAACTGAACAACTTTCACAATGGAGCCTACCTCAGGAAACGCGAAAAAAATCAGCTGTACCAACCCGACTAAAGTGCACGGAGTAGCTGATTTTTTTTCGCGTTTTCCCGTAGGCTCCATAGTGAAAGTTGTTCAGTTTGATGGTCTGAATTCACTGTTTCAGTATTTGCTAGGCTGTCGCATACACCCTCTATTGTATGTACACTGGCGAAATATCGGGAACTCAAATACAAGGTGTTACAAAAACACAAATAAACATTTAAGGGGGTGGTTTAGACCATCAAACTGAACAATTTTTACTATGGGACCAATATCGTAATCGCGTTAAAAAATCTGATATTCCATACTAAACTACAAATCTAATCGAACTAAATGTATGGGATAGCTGATTTTTTTTCGCGATTTCTATGTTGGTCCCATAGTGAAAGTTGTTCAGTTTGATGGTCTAAACCGCCCCCTTAAAAGTTTTAAATGTTTATTTTTACTTTTGTAACACCCTGTATAACAAAAATACGGTAAGAACGAACTTTTTATGCGAAGTCAAAAATCTTCAAATCTCTTAGAAATAGGCGAATGAAAACAAAACCTTCAGTGACTTCGGTGAAAAATCTTGCTAAAAACTGTACATTACATACAGAAGTCTGTGTACATTACATTGTTCGTGTTAGATGTAGAGTTTCTTGCACTACTTAAAAAGAGGTAAAAAAAAAATGCTCATATGTATGTTTTTTCACATTTTTAAATGAAACATTGCTAAAGAGATTGGCTCTCGACACGGAGGTCGTGGGTTCGATTCCCACGAAGGACACCTAGTGAAATGTCTCTTTGTGCGTTTTTCCCCAGTTGGTTAGGAAATTGCAGGCTGAATTACCTGATTGTGTGAAAAGAAAAATGATTCCGTACTTGGGACGGCACGTTAAGCCGTTGGTCCCGGCTACTATATCTGGTGGTAGTAGTCGTTACATAAAAATCACGTCAAATTCCGTAAGGCGGTCTGAAAAAACTCTGACACCAGGTCTCTGCACACACGATAAGAAGATGAAGACTTGCACATATTCCATCCTGAAACCTTGAATTTAATAAAGGTTAGTCTTGCTACGACTACACGCTTTGGACCACCCCGAATGGGATTATGGTCATGAGGTTATCTAAAGTCAAGTGCCAAGAGTAGGTAATGAACTGGAAATCTGCATTAAACCTCACTGCACAGGACTGAAGCCTTGCATCAATCAATCAATCAATCAAACGTTTATTTTGCATACTAAGTGTACAATATGATCTTAAAAATAATGTTACAGTGTACTTACAACTTACCCACCTTTTAAGGTATTGCAAAAGGAGTTAAAGAAAGAAAGAAAGAGGACAGTATTTCAACAAAATTAACTATTAACTTATACAACATACGGTATAAAATAATATTCTTAGTGATAAAGTCTACTTTTTTATTCTTATGGGTTAAGATACTCATGTAGCGAGTAGAAACATTTAGAAATTAAATATTTGTTTTAATTTTTTGAAAACGTATTAACATTGTGCTCGTTTTTTATATTTCTAGGCAACTTTTTAAATATTTTTACGGCCATATAATAATAATAATAATAATAACCCGCAGGGCAGCTTGTGGCGAGCTGTTGGTGAGTGGCGACACCACGGGCCCGAGTGCTCCCGGGGGAAGTCCCTGATCCTCGTCTTCGACTTGCCTTTACTGGCCGGTCGGAGTGGACCCCAAGAGGATCAGATCCCCCACTTCTGTGCTTGCCTTAATTGGCCGGCCTTAGGTTGGAGTCGCAAGAGCTATATGCTCGAATAGTGGATGTGTTGCGTAAGTGGCGAGTGGGCACCTGATTAGCCGTTGGAGACTGAAATGATGGTCGTTTAAAGTCCAGAAGCACCTCTCCACTCTAAGCCGCTCAGGAAATGTTGCCCCCTTGTCGCTCCGTGCGAGCGGCCATTTTCGGGGGCCCATTCATTTTGAGTTGGCGAGTCACCGTCTGCCATTTTTTCCGTGTTTATACATTGGTCAGGCAGGCGCCATAGTCCCGTTCAAATCCTAGTTACCTGTTCCATTAGCACCCCACCCCAATAGCCCAGATTTTGTTTCTTTCCACTCCTTGCAATAGTTCTACACTGACCGGGGGCTGTTTTGGATGCACTTCTATAGTGTAACTGGGATAGTTGCCGGTTGGTGTCACATTACTATTTAGATCAAATTGTCTGACGGGCCTCTACGTGTTGGCTTCGGCCCCACGCACGCCTCCCAAAGGTCCGGGACACTTATGTCCCGAGATAAGGAAAAGACATACAAATAATAATAATAATAAATATCTTGGACATTGTCACACAAATTATCTAGTCACATTTAAAGTACCTGGACTTGTATTATGATGACTAGACAACGATATAGAATACATATATAGATACAAACATCCATGACTTGGGTACAAATATTCATATTCATCATATAAATATTTGTCCCTTACGGGATTCGAACCCGCGACCCTCGGCACAGCAGGCAAGTTCACTACAGACTGTGTTACCGGGCCGGGTATATAATAGGGGCTACAGTTTAACATTTTGATCCGAGATGGTGGTAGGTATAATCTATCTTTGTGTCGGATGTTACGGTTGTGAGTGTCCTGTACCTTTGTGAATGAATTTAAATGTTTAAAAGTAAACATGCATACGTCATAAATATATAAGGTCTAACAAAATTAGGTGAAACTATTTTAAGGGGATGATCAGACCATCAAACTGAACAACTTTCTCTATGGGACCGATATTGAAATCGCGAAAAAAAAATCAGCTGTTCCATACAAACCTACTCGACCTAAATGTATGGGACGGCAGATAGATTTTTTTTTCGCGAATTCAATACTGGTCCCATAGAGAAAGTTGTTCAGTTTGATGGTCTGATCATCCCCTTAAAATAGTTTCGCCTAATTTTGTTAGACCTTATATATTGCCGGAAGTGTTAGTATGTTAGTATGTGTATGTGCATTTCCGTTCATTGCTTATGTTATGTACCTAGGTAACTCATTGAACTATAGTAGGTACCAGTGGCTTATCTAGAGATTTTCCCTGAGGGGGGCAACCGGCCACCTAGCTCATAGCTACCGCCCCAGTGGCAAGACTCACATTTCTCGTGGCAAGGTCGGATCCAAAAGTTCATTTCCCTAAGGCTCCACGTAACCAAAATTTGGCTTGGGATTTTTAAGGAGATTGTAGAACATGTTATAATGAAAGAACGCGATTATAAAACAACGAGCGTTTGCCCGCGACTTTGTCCGAACTAATTATATACCAGATTTTAAGTCAGATCATTAGCTATCAAACAATATCAAACAATATCAATCGGTTCAGTAGTTTTTGCGTGATACTCGTTCAAACAAACAAACACACAAACAAACACCCAAACAAACAGACAGACAAAAAATCCAAAAATTGGTGAAATGGAATGAGGAACACCTAAAAACCATATCGTAACTTTTTTTTTGTTAATATCTTCAATGTACAGACAAACTTTCTGCTACAGTTCAGTATAATAGTTTAGATAACAGTTGTGGTATGGATGCTTAAGCCATTGCATGCCTATACATCTGAATCGAGCGAAACGAGCTCGAAATTTTGCAGTATTTTCTCTGAGTTTTGGCTAGAATTTCATAAGATGATGTTGAAATAGTGCCTACTAAATGCCTAGTCCTATTTGCCTATTTTCCTGTACCTATTTAATTATTTCTTCACTACTTCCATTTCTCTAAGGGGGGCCCTTAGGGCCCAACAGGTGTCGCTCACCTCTGCCCCCCCCCCCCCCCTTGCTACGCCAATGACGTTGTAAGCTGTAAGGTACTTGCCATATCTCTAAGTAGGTTATGGGCTATTGTGTATGTTTCCGGTTATATCTAAACTATTATAAAACTGTAACAGGAAGTTTGTCTTTACATTGAAGAAATTACCCAAAAAAAATTTACGATATGGTTTTTAGGTATCCCTGATTCCAGCATAAGAATATGCTCACGACTATAATTCTATTAAAGGCTTAAAAAGGTGGTAGTCAGAGACATTCTGAAACCTCAGAACATCCACGTTTCACTAGTAGTACCGAAACTCTGTCCAGTGTGACGGGGAGTGAGCCCGTCGCCACTTGTAAATGGACAGTAGGTACAATACATGCCTCGAAATTGAAGCATGCAGGTGCATCCCTGATTCCATATGTCTGTCTGTTTGTTTGTGTGTTTGTTTGTTTGAACGAGTATCACGCAAAAACTACTGAACCGATTTTGATGAAACTTTTTTGTTTGATAGTTATGATCTGACTTAAAATCTGATATATAATTTGTGCAGACGAAGTCGCGGGTTAACGCTCGTACTATTATAAAACTGTAACAGGAAGTTTGTCTGTATATTGAAGATATTAACAAAAAAAAAGTTACGATATGGTTTTTAGGTGTCCTTGATTCCATTTCACCAATTTTTGGATTTTTTGTCTGTCTGTTTGTTTGTGTGTTTGTTTGTTTGAACGAGTATCACGCATAAACTACTGAACCGATTTTGATGAAACTTTTTTTGTTTGATAGCTTATGACCTGACTTAAAATCTGGTATATAATTTGTGCGGACGAAGTCGCGGGTTAACGCTCGTCAGTAATAAAAGTAGTACCAGTATAGTTTACAATAAGTAATTGTAAGACATAATAATGACTGATAAAATAAACAGATAACAGATATCAGTCGTATAAAGTTTTCTCTTTCGGTGTGGATAAATCATGGTTAGCAGAAAAATATATATCAGCCCAAAAACAGTGACGCCCGGCCAACGGAAAAACACCGCTCTCCAAAGCCAGATCAACCGAGAAAAAAATCCACAAACCTTGATGAAGCAAACTGCATATTACCGCCAAAAAGCAAACTAAAGCGAGCGCCATTTTGGATTTTAACAGTTTTTATAACAAATTCTAGTTTCCACCGGTTCTGGCCGCCACGCACCGCGCTCTGCTACGACCAACCAAATACTGAGTTGAAACTAGGCAGTAAGATGTGATGTTTAGACGTTATATCTAACATCTAGGACAGGCCACCGTTTTTCCAATTGTAGTAATTTAGCATTCCATGATAAATTGAATGCCGGATTACAAAGGATTAGAGAATTGATGATTTGTGAATGATTTTAATGTGACCTTTGGTGCAATGTTAGGTTGTTACGTATTCTATTTTTAACTTTATTCATAGGGTGTAGAGTAACAAATTATTGTTCGTTTAATGGTTTTAAAGCTGGTTTTTTTGTAAATGGAAAATGTATTGCTAAATTCAAGATATAGAATAGAGAGTTGCGCAGATGTATGGACACTTAATCAGATGTTTCAGGTTCGAATCCGCACGGACAACATGCCATGTACCAATGAGTTTTTCTAACTTTTGTACGTAAAACCAACTGCTCTCAAATGGTGAAGGAAAACACCGTGAGGAAAGGTGTAGCCGCTGTAGGTATATGCTGAAGAATATAAGGTCTAACAAAATCAGCTGAAACTATTTTAAGGGGATGATCAGACCATCAAACTGAACAACTTTCTCTATGGGACATTATTATTATTAAATCTCTATAATCGTTGATATAATATATAGAAAAAAAAATCTGCTGTCCCATACATTTAGGTCGAGTAGGTTTGTATGGAACAGCTGATTTTTTTTCGTGATTTCAATATTGGTCCCATAGAGAAAGTTGATCAGTTTGATGGTCTGATCATCCCTTTAAAATAGTTTCACCTAATTTTGTTAGACCTTATATATTCGGATGCGTATGTGAAGTCTACCAATCCGCATTGGAAAACACTTCATTTCATTTCATTTCATTTGGGTACGTGTGGTGGACTAACGCCCATACACCCTCCCTGAGGGTAAGCGTGTGCCCTGCAGTGGGACGCATGCAGGCTGATTCAGTCATACTCTAGTAAAAAATTAAATGGGACCATCTTCAGACCATTCGTGCTTCAGACCATCAAACTGAACAATTTTCTCTATGGGACCAATATCGAAATAGCGAAAAAAAAATCTGCTGTCCCATACATTTCAGTCGAGTTATATTTGCAGTTTTTTATGGGACACGGGAAATTTTTTTTTGCGATTTCAGTGTTGGTCCCATAGTAAAACTTGTTCAGTTTGATGGTCTAAAGCCCTTTAAGCCCTTTAAGTAAGTGTCCCATTTACTTTTACACCTTGTATAGTAATCAATAATCATCATCGCTTCATCTTGAATATGCGTCTCCAGTGTGGAACCCCTACTACAAGAACCATATCAAGCGTATTGAAAAGGTCCAACGAAAGTTTACGAGGTACATGAGATACAAAGACAGAGCATGTCCCAAAGACTCAGATTATGTGGCAAGATTATCACACTTTAAAATGAGTTCACAGGAACACCGTAGGAACCTTTTAGACCTAGTAACCTTTCATAAGATTATCAACAGCAAGCTACTGATCCCAGAATTATTGACCCGAATTAATATAGTTGTTCCCCCGAAATTGCAATGTTAGATGTTCAAAAAGACGTGTACTATTTCATTTAATTACATTCCGCACAAATTTACGCTTGACATGTCCCATAAACAGAATGATAATTTATTATAACAATGTGCACTCACAGAGCCATAGTATTGATATATAAGGTCTAACAAAAGTAGGTGAAACTATTTTAAGGGGATGATCAGACCATCAAACTGAACAACTTTCTCTATGGGATAAATATCGTAATCGCGAAAAAAAATCAGCTGTTCCATACAAACCTACTCGACCTAAATGTATGGGAGAGCAGATTTTTTTTCGCGATTTCTATATTGGTCCCATAGAGAAAGTTGTTCAGTTTGATGGTCTGATCATCCCCTTAAAATAGTTTCACCTAATTTTGTTAGACCTTATATTTGCAGACTCAGTAAATAAATTCAAATTTTTAATTGAGAAAACCAACCCATGGTTGACGGCTGCTACCTTGCAATCGTTTTCCAAATGACATTGTACGTTTTTTTTCAGTTGTTTTTATTTTTATTTTTGTCCTTCTTTGCTTTGTCTTATGTTATTTTATAGCGAATGTTGTGTTTTCTTATAAGTGATGTATTCATCTACTTTAGAACCACTGTGTGTTAAAATATGTAAAATTGTGAATATATCGTTAACAAACCTTTAAATAAATTTAAAAAAGAAAAAGTTTCATCTGAGATAAGATAAGATAAGATAAGATAAATGTTTATTTTTAACTTTTGCTTAAAACTATTACATTAAACGGTAGACCAAAAACGAGGCAAGCCTGATACGCGAGGTCTACGATTGGGAATCCTTAACAATAAACAATAATTTAGTTACGAACTAGTACAATTGAAACAAAGTGAGAGGGTGTGAGTGGGGGGAGGGGGGGAGGGGGGGGGGGGTTGTGTAGGTGTGTGTCTGTTTGCGTGTGTATATGCTGTTCAATTTGAAGCTCTAAAGCCCGTATTTCATTAGCTTAGTTTGAAACTAGCTTGAAGAAGATATTTAGTAGAGCTGCTCTACCTAAAACTAGATTCATTCATGACTTATTAAATAACGTTCTGTAATACGAACCTTTAGTTCTCTACATCAATTCTTGGCACTCAAGAAGGCTCCTCGTTTCAATCGCAGTCGGTTACCTTGTTTCCTGTCTTGTTTCTGTTTACTAATGTCATTGTTCAGGCACTTATTCAGAGGGGGGGGGGGGGGGAGGTTAGATTTAACCTCCTCTCCCCCCCCCCCCCTTCCCCCCGAAATCCGAATATTTGTATGGAAAAGTGATTACAGCACTTACAGACCTCTCCCCCCCCCCCCCCCCCCCTCCGAAACAAAAGTCTGGATACGTGCTTAAAATACGCAATCGTTTTTGGGCAGATGAGGATGCTGGCATTCGAATCTTCGCTCAAGGACTCTTCGACCGTATGTCATACCTAGTTAGAATAAAATCATTTATATCGCTTTTTGTACCTACATGAGCAGTGAGCTCTGATATAGCAGAACCATAGTATGTAGTAATATTCTTTCATATACTGTGGTCATAAGTACTGGCATTGCAATAATATCATCCATCCAAATATACAGGGTGTAAGTGACAGCCTAGCAAGTACTGAAATGGTGAACTCAGACAATCAAACTGAACAACTTTCTCTATGGGACCAATATTGAAATCGCGAAAAAATAATCAGCTGTCCCATACAAAACTGCTGTACCTACCCGACTAAAATGTATGGGACAATTGATTTTTTTTCGCGTTTCCTGAGGTAGGCTTCATAGTGAAAGTTGTTCAGTTTGATGGTCTGAGTACACCGTTTCAGTATTTGTATTTGCGTACTTACATCCTGTAGGTAGGAGTAGGTTTGCAGTTTAGTATGAAAGAGCTGTTTTTTTTCGCGATTTCGAAAATTGGTGATTTGGAATCAGGGACACCATAGAGTAACTTTTTTTTTGTTAATATCTTCGTCAATTTAACCTTTAGATGATAGGATTGTACAGAAACGCCCAGGAGTACAGTTACTTTACTGATTTTTTTTCGCAATTTCGATGTACCTAGGTCCCATAGAGAAACTTGTTCTGTTTGATGGTCTGATCATCTCCTTAAAAAAGTGTCAGCATATTGAAAAGGACCCTGTTTCTTGAGGAGGATTCTGGTCAATTCTGACTAGCAAATATAATTTATTTATCAGAAATATACAGGTTGTAAGTGACAGCCTAGCAAATACTGAAACGGTGAATTCTGAACAACTTTCACTATGGAGCCTACGTCAGGAGACGCGAAAAAAAATCAGCTGTCCCATACATTTAAGTCGGCTAGGTACAGCAGTTTTGTATGGGACAGCTGATTTTTTTTTTCGCGTTTCCTGATGTAGGCTCCATAGTGAAAGTTGTTCAGTTTGATGGCCTGAGTTCACCGTTTCAGTATTTGTATTTGCGTACTTACATCCTGTATTGCCTGTTCTTAGTTGGTAAGTCAAACGCTCGGAAGGAAGGAAGTACTTGACTGGTTGACATGGACATTACTAAAGCTGTTCTAAGAATAAGTGTGAGGAAGTTTCAAATCTCTGTTTCTGTAATTCACAATGGCCTTATATTTTCGTTGCTGTTTGAAATACCTATACTCCATAGGTATAGCATAGTTGCGTAACATTTCCTCTGTAGTGTTGTGGTGCTAGGCCGCGCCGCCTTCGCACCTCGCTCGCCGGTAAATTAAATTTACATTGTATCCTGCGTACACGCATACGACATTATGTTCTTTTACTCTTGCTAAGAAGAATCAGTAGGCCTCGCATACCACCCCCGAGAAAACGACAAAAATCGAGATGTGGCTCCATCTTTATTATTTTACGTATGCCAGCCTAGCTAGCATGCCACCCACGACAAAGCGTTGTAACGAGAAAAACGACATGCGCGCTCTTTCTGGCCTACGTAAAGTAATAAAGATGGAGGCACATCTCGATTTTTGTCGTATTCTCGGGGGTGGTATGCTAGCTAGGCAGAAAGAGCGCGCATGACGTTTTTCTCGTTTAAACGCTTTGTCGTGGGTGGCATGCCAGCCGTGCTGCTGTCCCATAAATTTTAGTCGAGTAGGTACAGCAGTTCTATATGGGACAGTAGATTTTTTTTTCGCGTTTCCTGAAAGCGCGTTTCGGGTTCATAGTGAAAGTTGTTCAGTTTGATGGTCTGAAGTATGTAACGCATTTTAGTTTCGTATATTAAGAGGATAGGCGGGCTGAAATGGATATTTGGAGAATAGGTCACTTTTCCGACTGTGTACGTATTAGTCCGATCCGCTCCATCCATACACCCCGCCGATAGAGTGCGAAATAGACAACTGCAGCTCAAACCGATTTTATCTGCATAAAAATTTAAATCAGCATTTCGTATTCCCCTTGTTTCCTCCTTCAAAACTAAACAGATTTAAATAATTCTTTCAACAATGATATGAGAAAGACTTTGGCTATGTCTGTATGTTTTCCTTTTTTTTGTTTATATCCGTTAAATTTGTTTGTTTTTACCGACTTTAAAATAACAATTGATAAACAATGGACGACGGTCGATATCGCGTCGCCGGGATGTGACAGGTTAAACTGCAATACATAAAATTAGTATTTAAGAGGCTCTTTGATTACTGAACTTTAGAACCTACCCCTAATGGATAGATGCTGGAGCTCAGTGATTAAAGATGTCTTACATTAGTTTCCTACTGCTATTTTCATGTCTACATATAAGTTTATTTAATCTAAAATGTATGGACTCCAGACGGGGGTGGGAGCCCGGTGACTCGTTACCCAGATTTGCAGGTGTTATCTGTAAATCTACCACGTGCACCGGTCTCTCACATATAGTACTAAGCTTAGCATAATTTGTAACAATAATACTGTTTCATTGTCCCTATATGTGAGATGAAAATAAATACCTTTTCAACACACTTGCTCATAAAATGGCCCTTATTTCACCGCAATTAGGCACATAATGACACCTATAATCAAACTGTGACTTTTTCATTACTATTATTCACAAGGGAGTTATAGGTTTTTTATAGTAGGTATCTAAACTTCTTGGTTAAGTTCTTGAGTTGCTTTGTTCTTGAAAAAGTTTCGATACAAAAAAGATCATATTCAATAGTACAAATAAATTCTCTAAATAAACTTTTTATTTACTAAATAAAATGATTTTTTATTATTATGTTCTTCACTAGTGTGTTGAAAAACGTCGTATGATACACGTGTGTATTGATGATTACCGTCCTCGGCTCTCTTAAGACCTCGCCTACGGCTCGGGTCTCAATGGCGCCTCAGCGGTAATCACCAACCTTACACACTTGTACCATAATGTACTATTTTTATTTAAAAAAAAATAAATACTTTTGTTGGTTGAAAGCGGGCGGTAAAATTGGTCATTTTCGAAAATCTCATTCTTACAGTAATTAATTAATGCGAAAAAATAAAAAAATAGGGACATAGCGGAGGTAACATAGATTGTATGGTAATTTTTTTTGCTCTTGTGTCATCATTATCCAGGGAGGAAACAGGGGGAAAACATTTGTACGGGAAAAACGGGACGGTTTGTATGGGACATAGCGGAGGTAACATAGATTGTATGGTAAAATTTTCTTTGCTCTAGTGTCATTATTATCCAGGGAGGAAACAGGGGGAAAACGTTTGTATGGGAAAAACGGTACCCGCCTATCCTCTTAAAAAGTAATCGACGACGTACTCCATGAGGACAAATCAGGACAATCGTAGATCAATAACACTACACTTTTTTGGTCCAAAAAAATCGTTGTCTACGATGCTACGGCGTAGACAATAACCAAGTCTTTATAAAAGAACGAGCGTTAACCCGCGACTTCGTCCGCACAAATTAAAACATAATGTTGGTCCCATAGTGAAAGTTGTTCAGTTTGATGGTCTAAACCCCTTACAATTCTTAAATTTTTATTTTTATTTTTGTAACACCTGTATAGTATCCTTCTTAATATGCTGACACTTTTTTAAAGGGATGATCAGACCGTCAAACTGAACTTTCTCTATGGCACCAACATCGAAATCGCAAAAAAAATCAGCCCTTCCATACAAAACTGAAAACCTACTCGAGCCAAATGTATGGAACAGCTGCAGGCTTTAATAAAAGTAATATTTTATACGAGCGTTAACCCGCGACTTTGTCCGCACAAATTATGTACCAGATTTTAAGTCAGATCATAAGCTATCCAACCAAAAAAGTTTCATCACAATCGGTTGAGTAGTTTTTGCGTGATACTCGTTAAAACAAACAAACAAACACCCAAACAAACACACAAACAAACAGACAGATAAAAAATCCAAAAATTGGTCATATGGAATCAGGGACACCTAAAAACCATATCGTAACTTTTTTTTTGTTAATATCTTCAATGTACAGACAAACTTCCTGTTACAGTTTTATAATAGTACGAGCGTTAACCCGCGACTTCGTCCGCACAAATTATATACCAGATTTTAAGTCAGATCATAAGCTATCAAACAAAAAAAGTTTCATCAAAATCGGTTCAGTAGTTTTTGCGTGATACTCGTTCAAACAAACAAACAAACACACAAACAAACAGACAGACAAAAAATCAAAAAATTGGTGAAATGGAATCAGGGACACCTAAAAACACTATCGTAACTTTTTTTTTGTTAATATCTTCAATGTACAGACAAACTTACTGTTACAGTTTTATAATAGTACTAGCTTTTGCCCGCGACTTCGTCTGCGTAGACATGTAAGTTTGTCTAATGTCTCGTCTAAGGTCATGAAGGTTATGGTCCGAACCAAGTCTAGGAATCCTGGCATGTAACATTAGAATGGCGATAAAGGAATGGGCTGATAAAAGACACAGGCTAGAATGCTCTGGCCTCTCGGGTCTGCAACACTGCAGGAAATTCATCAGCAATCTTCTTATTATCGTGTGGGCAAAGCCCTGGTGTCAGAGTATAACAGCAATATAACACCACGAATCCCACAGTTCATACTGAACAACAGCAGGAGCAAAGCTCGTGCCATCGTCGGAGCCCTCACCGGGCACTACGCAACAGGCACGATAAAGCTCACTCTAGATCCCGGTTGCCGAGCGTGTGGAGAGGAGGAGGAAACCATGGAACATTTGTACTGTGTGACTGCGATGTCTTGGTGGGTAAACGTATGTGACTCCTGAGAGATGGTTATTCATTACAGGTTTCTTACCCTGAACGCTATTGCCTCCCTCATTTTCCAAGTTTTTCAAGGATGAAGAAAATAATATCTAGGGTTCAATACAAAAGATACCATTGGGTCGAAGTGTTGCTGGCTTGCCATTTCCCATAATAAGATAAGAAAGTCATGAACTTAAGCTAAATCAAAATCAGAAAGTACCCCAAGTAATTCTGTAGGTATCAGATTTAAAAGTCATTCACTGGATCCATCACTTTAATTTTTCTACTGTTCGTCGTTTATTAGTTTTTTATTTATGTCTAGCAGCATAATAATCATCTTACGACCCACTGCGGGTCACAGACCTCCACTCACGTATAAACGTTAGAGGATACTCTACCACTGTAAAATGGTGAAGGCAAGAGCTAAATCGATAATATTCTAGGAAGCTAATGGTCAATTTGCTAAAAAAGATTTTCAATTATGTAAGTAGCTACATTACCGACCTGTGGTGTTATATTATAAGGACTTTTTAGATACGTGGGTACCTTTTTATACGTTTTGGTAGAATGATGTTCTATAGTTAAGTTGCACAAGCCCTCAAAAAATCATAATTGAGACCGAAAATCAAACAAAACAAAAATTTGGCAAGAATTACTGCAACAAAATTCGTCCTTTCTGTAAAATAAGGTTATCATTCCGTAGCATTGGCTCAGATTGGACTCAAACAATCAATATACTTACAACGATGTATTACAACGATAATATAAGGTCTAACAAAATTTGCTGAAACTATTTTAAGGGTATGCTCAGACCATCAAACTGAACAACTTTCTCTATGGGACTAATATGGAAATCGCGAAAAAAAAATTGATGTCCAATACAAAACTGCAAACACAAATGTATGGGGCAGAAGATTTTTTTTCGAGATTTCGATATTGGTCCCGTAGAGAAAGTTGTTCAGTTTAATGGTATGAGCATACCCTTAAAACAGTTTCACATAATTTTTTTAGACCTTATATAATCAACTAAATTTGTAAGCTCCTGCTATAGCTAAGTTTTTGAATTAATAATTGTAGCATACTTGCTTTAAAAAAACTCCCAACGCCATCTATTAAGATGAAAACAATACTACGATTAAATTACTACGATAAAATTTTTGAAAACTTGATTTTTGATAGTTGACGACCCGGTTGGTGTAATGGTTACCTCGCCGGACTGCCAAACCAGGGTCTTGGGTTCGAAACCCGGTTCGGTCATGGATGCTATAAATGTTTGTGCCGTTGTTGTATGGTTTCTATAATAAAAAGCCTGTAGTGCTTGCTTGGAATCATAACAATGTTCCTGTAAGCGTTATTTATTTATTTAATTATTTTTCGAATTCAGCCGGTAAGTAACTATACAATCAAATCTGTAAGACCGAATATCTGAGATGTCTTGAGCGTGAATTAAGTATGGTACTTGCTTCAAAAAAACACCCAACGCCATCTATTAAGATGAAAACAATACTACGATAAAATTATGAACACTAACTTTAGAAAAGGTTAAAAGAAAGAGGATTTTTAGTATTTGCCGACCCGGTTGGTGTAATGGTTACCACGCCGGACTGCCAAACCAGAGTCCTGGGTTCGAGTCCCGGTTCGGTCTTGGATGTTATATGTTTATGCCGTTGTTGTATGGTTTCCACAATAAAAAGCCTTTATTGCTTGTTTGGGATAATTAAAATAATGTTTGTGCCTGTGAGCGTTATTTATTTATTTGTTTAATTATTTTTCTCGCGTTCTCCGCTGGAGAATACGCGTGCCCGGTGTGGGGCCGATCTGCCCACGCCAAACTGGTGGATATCGGCACTAAACGAAACGTGTCGGATTATAACTGGTTGCTTGAAACTGACTCCGGTACAGTTGCTTTACCCACTGGCTGGCATAGCGCCCCCAGATGTAAGTAGGGCTGTGGCAGGTTCCTCAGAGAGAGCCCAAATGGTGGACGACACACGACATCCCATGCATGGCTTTATTCCTGCGCCGCAAAGGCTGCCAAGCCGACGCAGCTTTATGAAGTGTGTCGACCCCCTGAATACTGGCCCAGCGCAAGCAAGGTGTAATCTATGGCGACAAAAAGTGTCCCTCCCAACTCCATTTGTGTCGCCGTCTGAGAGCCGTTTGTGTCCCGCCTTGACATGACTTGCCTTGGGCGACCTGGAAGTCTTTAAACCGACTTCGAACCCAGGTCGGTCACAGTAAGGACAACATGGTCAGGTGGGGATACTCGGATGCGCAAAATGTGACTTGCTTGTGTGGAACTCCACAAACGATGGCCCATCTCACATCGTGCCCTGCGTAACATCTGTACGCAGGAGCAGCTCATGACCGCTAACGACGGTGCAGTATCGGTTGCCCGATTCTGGCAAGCTACTATTTAGCGACTTCAGAATTTGAAGTCGACACGATAATGTTTATGCGTGATTGCGCCACAAACATACAAAATTACTACCTTACAAACATCGTCACAAACGTTCACGTTTATAATATTAGTGAGATTATTAGTTCTTCTTCGTGATGGCATTTTTCATTACTGAAAACAATCAAGTGTACTGGTAGATACAAAATTATATTTAAAGTATTTTTATCACTGAACGGAACGCGTCGGGGTGCATTATATATATTATATTACTTTATTTTTTATTTATTTAACTTAATATGCTGACACTTTTTTAAGAGGATGATCAGACCATCAAACAGCTTTTTTTTATGGGACTAACATCAAAATCGCAAAAAAAAATCTTCTGCCCCATACAATTTTGTAGAGTAGGATTGCAGTTTTGTATGGAACAGTTGATTTTTTTTCGTGATTTCGACTTGGGTCCCATACAGAAAGTTGTTCAGTATGATGGTCTGATCATCCCCTTAAAAAACTGTCTGCATATAAGAAGGACCATATACATCTTGCAATCCGGTCAGATGCGCGCGAAATCGGTGCCAGCCGCATTCCACTGCAACGTCACCGTTTGACGTTTGACAGCAGGGGTCTACCCGGACGAATACTATATACTATGTTCTTTGTTCTTGACTCGGACATTCGAACGTCGCAATTGCATGAAAGTTATCGTTCCAATGTCAACTCTATTACAATGAAGTTCGGACCGGAACCGAAACGGTCGCGTTATATCGAAAATCTAAAGTCCGGGTACATGGCCTGGTCAGCACTCGCTGTCAATTTGCGTGCATTTGAAACAACGGCAACACGTATGCGCCTGGAAATGTCAAGAAATTTGTAGTTCGAATCTTTTTTTCTTGTGGCCAGTACTAAGGTTTTTTTGTTATGCAAAGGTTTTCTCCATGGAGTTTGAAAGATTTTATCGCCAAAAAGAAAAACAATGTTACGCTAACAACCGGTGCAGTCATCAGCACTGGACAATGATAAAATTTATAATTATTGGTATTTATTTTGTAATTTGTTGTTATTTTCGCTATTTATAAATCAAACAGTCTTCAGAATTAGCTTACTTTATTACAAGTCTTTTAATTTAGTCTATTAATTAGTGTTACTTACTTGAAATTGAAATGGCACCGTACATTGGTTGCACTTGCGGTTACATGTTTATATCTCCGGCTCCCGTAAATGTAGCGAGATAAATTATATACCAGATTTTAAGTCAAATCATAAGCAATCAAACAAAAAAAGTTTCATCAAAATCGGTTCAGTACTTTTTGCGTGATGCTCGTTCAAACAAACAAATAAACAAACAAATAAACAAACAAACAAACAAACAGACAGACAAAAAATCCAAAAATTGGTGATATGGAATCAGGGACACCTAAAAACCATATCGTAATTTTTTTTTTGCTAATATCTTCAATGTACAGACAAACTTCCTGCTACAGTTTTATAATAGTTTAGATTAGATTAGATAGATAGATTCAACGGGAACTTCTGAAAAACCTTGTTTTCGTAATAGGCAATCTTCAGGCCCTTTAGGAGTTTATGTATATACTTACTAGCTTAACACGCGACTTTGTCCGCACAAATTATATGTATACAAGATTTTAAGTCAGATCATTAGTTATCAAACAAAAAAAGTTTCATCAAAATCGGTTCTGTAGTTTTTGCGTGATGCTCGTTCAAACAAACAAACACACCAACAAACAGACAGACAAAAAATCCAAATATCGTCACTTTTTTTTGTCAATAATGTCTTCAATGTACAGACACACTTCTGTTTTTTTTTTAGCCTATTTCATCCCACTGCTGGGCAAAGGCCTCCCCTTTTATCCTCCATGCAACACTGTCCACTCCACTGTCCAATCCACTCTTCGTCGAATGTATCCAGGTCGTCTCTCCATCTCTTTCGGGGTCGACCCTGACGGCGACACCCATTTTCCGGGATCCAAGGTGTTAAGACTTTGGCCCATCTTTCCGGGTGCAATCGACAGACATGGCCGGCCTAATCCCATTTCAACTTGGCGGTTTTCTCACCGACATCGGCTATTTTCGTTTTTTGGCGTCAATACGCCACACACACACTACACACACACACACACACACACACACACACACACACACACACACACACACACACACACACACACACACACACACACACACACTTCTGTTATAGTTTTATAATCTACTTACTATTACTATTAACCTAAACTGTAACAGGAAGTTTGTCTGTACATTGAAGATATAAACAACAAAAAATTACGATATGGTTTTTAGGTGTCCCTGATTCCATATCACCAATTTTTGGATTTTTTGTCCGTCTGTTTGTTTGTTTGTTCGTATGAACGAGCATCACGCAAAAACTACTGAACCGATTTTGATAAAACTTTTTTTGTTTGATTGCTTATGATCTGACTTAAAATCGGGTATATAATTTGTGCGGACAAAGTCGCGGGTTAACGCTCGTACTATTATAAAACTGTAACAGGAAGTTTGTCTGTACATTGAAGATATTAACAAAAAAAAAGTTACGATATGATTTTTAGGTGTCCTTGATTCCATTTCACCAATTTTTGGATTTTTTGTCTGTCTGTTTGTTTGTGTGTTTGTTTGTTTGTTTGTTTGAACGAGTATCACGCAAAAACTACAGAACCGATTTTGATGAAACTTTTTTTGTTTGATAGCTTATGATCTGACTTAAAATCTGGTTTATAATTTGTGCGGACGAAGTCGCGGGTTAACGATCGTACTATTATAAAACTGTAACAGGAAGTTTGTCTGTACATTGAAGATATAAACAACAAAAAATTACGATATGGTTTTAAGGTGTCCCTGATTCCATATAACCAATTTTTGGATTTTTTGTCTGTTTGTTTGTTTGTTTGAACGAGCATCACGCAAAAACTTCAGATCCGATTTTGATGAAACTTTTTTTGTTTGATAGCTTATGATCTGACTTAAAATCTGGTATATAATTTGTGCGGACAAAGTCGCGGGTTAACGCTCGTAGTATATAAGGTCTAACAAAACTAGCTGAAACTATTTTAAGGGGATGATCAGACCATCAAACTGAACAACTTTCTCTATGAAACCAATATCGAAATCGCGAAAAAAAACAGCCGTTCCATACAAACCTACTCGACCTAAATGCATGGGACAGAAGATTTTTTTTTCGCGATTTCAATATTGGTCCCATAGAGAAAGTTGTTCAGTTTGATGGTCTGATCATCCCCTTAAAATAGTTTCACCTAATTTAGTTAGACCTTATATATACATATACGTAGTCATTTGAAATGTGGTCCTAACTGAAAGGGTGTAAGTATTTAGAAAGACCGTAATCAATAAAAAAACAACTACCTGTATTTGTAGCGAAGTTTCTGTTGTCTCCTTAAGAAAAACGGTCGTTATAGTTGATGTGAATAAAAATACAGCCGTCCCTTCTATCAATTCCGACGCGAATTGATACTAAAACACGACGCGACGCCTACACTAATGAAATTGCTTTTTAATTTGTTTTCATGGAAAACTGGGACGGTCGCCGACTGGTTAGGTGGCTAAATGCCATGCTATCTGTCAGATACTAGTCAGATAAGTTTCTGTTCGTTTATCGACCTTCGAATATTCTTAAAAAGGTTTTAGTTACTTTACCTATTTAGTAAATGCTATTACAATGGGTGATCATACCATCCAACTAAACATATTTAAACTAACCGTTTAAACCTTACCATCCGGTTCATCTTTGGGTTACGGAAGTATGACCACGTATCCGAATTCCGTGCTCAACTAAAGTGGCTTCCAATTCGTCGTCGAAGAGACACTCACGTCCTGTCCCTCCTCTACTCTATCTTATTTAACCCGCTGACTCCTCACTACCTCAAAGAACGTTTCATCTTCTCCTCCCTTACTACTGGCCGTCCCTTACGTTCCTCTACCAATCTGTCTCTCAATATTCCTCCTCACTCCACTAACTTCTACACCCATTCCTTTACAGTCCAAGCTGCTCGACTTGTTGCCAGATTAGACGTGCTCCTTCCCTGGATTTTTTAAGTCAAAAGTCAAAGCTCATTTCCTGGACCTCTGTACCTGATTTTTCCTCTCCCTCATTGCTAGTTTTTTCCCCTCTAAATCAGTCCTAGTAAATTAAGTGGTATTGTAGCATGTATGATATATGTTCATATATATATATATATATATATATATATAATTATATATTATGTTTATAATAGGTATTTATGATAACAAATATCTATTTATTTGTTATGTACTTAAATAAGAATTATATGTTTATCTATTTATGTTAGGTATTTATATCATTGTTTTTCTTTTTAATTTTTCTTTGTAACACCGACCCGTATTCTTAGTTGACATTTCCTCTACCCCAAGGTTGTCTGGAAGAAATCGCTTTTTAGCGATAAGACCGCCTTATTTGTACCATAATTATTTTTGTGACCTGCTCTGTACTGTATTTATGTGTTTGGTGTAAAATAAAGTATATTTCATATTTTTGAATGAGAATAACACAAGCATAGTTAACATATCCGATGCCCACATCCACATCACACAACTTCTATTCCGAAGCTTATTCTTATTATATTAATGATTTGCTTACTCTTTAGCCCTGGCTGAAGCTTAAGAGGAAAGCCGAAAAAAAAGCGAAAAGGAAGCTAAAAGAGTACTTGAGAACACCCGAGCAAACGAGCTGCCATATTGCAATAGTGAAAAATGCAGTGCGGACTGATTTTACCTACATAAAATGGTCGAAATCACGGTTTCGTATTCCACTGTTCCGCCTCCAAAACTAAACCGATTTTAATAATTATTTCAAGAATAATAATGAGAAAGACTTTGGCTATTTTTGTACGCTTCCTTTTGAAATTGGACATGTCTTTTCGTTCGCTCCAGTATAGGCCCTGATTTCACGAAAAAGTACGATCCCCTTATATCTCGGAGAGTTGTGAAGATATGATATTCAGAAAGGGTTCAAAAACGCATATTTACGAGAGCTGTAAGGTGCAAAAAGAATAATAGTTATGGCCGAAATAGAAAAAAAAAATTTTTTTCGGTTTTTTTTTTGGCGCTCGATATTTTGGAAACTAAGAATGATATCAAAAATTTAAGAAGAATTCTTCTGGACAATTTAGTCAGCTACAATTTGAGCCTAAAACAAAGACGATCGGGTTAAGGGTTTGCCCTGTAGCCTCACCTTTTTGAGACAATATTTTTTCGAATTCCGTAGATTCATTTCCAATGTGCTCGATAGTCGTGTGAGGCAGGAAATCTGTGATTTTTTTTGTTTATCTTCGTCAAATTTGCCTATTTTTAGTCATTTTCCAAGGCTCCTTAGTTCTTATCATAGACGAAAAAATTTTTGCTTACGCGTTCTTATATTAATTTACCTATCGAAAAACATAGGGACATGGCAGAGGCGATATAGATTGTGTGGTAAATATTTGTTTGCTCTAGTGTCATTTATTAACCATGGAGGAAACAGGGAAATACGTTTGTATGGACTAAACGGCAACAGTCTATCCTCTTAACAAAATAATTTGTTGCAAAGGAAATTTATTTAGACCCTGTTACAAAACGTAGTTCATCTGTACAGTAGTTGAACAGCGATTGCAGTTATAAGCCACAATTGCTGAATGCAGGACTTCCGTCTAATCTGGCACGGCAGACCTTCCTGTACTATAGTCACTAGGTCCAACATTCATAAACGGCACTTATTACAATCAGGCGAAGGTTTTAAGTTGATTGAATCTGAGTTTGTACCTGGTGTGGTTTTTCTATTTTTGATCTTATTGACATGTCGAGAAGGTTCATAATTGAATTAGGTGGTTGATACACTTGCGTTGCCAGATAAATAAGTCTGATTTGTGTTCAGATTTCAATGTCGTGAGGGTATGATGAAACATCATCAACATTTCAACCAAGTAACGTCTACATACTGTTAAGCATAGGCCACTCCCCTATTCATCATCATCATCTCAGCCGATAAAGGTCCACTGCTGGATATAAGTCTCCCACGAGGATCGCCACAACGATTAGTCCTGAACCGCCCTCATCCAACGGGTTCTCGCCGTCTTTCCCCAGGTCGTCGGTCCACCTTGTGGGGGGCCTACCCACGCTGCTCTTTCCGGTACGTGGTCGTCACTCGTGAACCCTTCGGCCCGAATGTGGCCCGCCCATTGCCACTTTAGTTTAGAAACTCTCTGGGCTGTGTCAGCTACTCTGGTTCTTCTGCGGATCTCTTCATTTATAATTCGATCCCGCGGGGAAACTCCGAGCATAGCACTCCCTAATATCTCCATACAACAAAAAACTATAGCTTACATTCATAGGGTACGCCCTTAAGATACTAGATCTATCAACCTAGGCCGTCCAACAGAGTATCATCCGATATGAGGTATCCGCTCTAAGAACTTATATTCCCCATCGGGCATCAGTTCTGTAACCTGTGCCCGATCCATTGCCATTTCAACCCCATGGTTGAAGGACTATTGCTTCGACCTATATCGGTAACTCTAATTTTCCCGCAGTCTCCTTATTCTTCGATACCGAGAAATTCAAGGAGTGACCCGACAGGGCTTTACTATTGTTTTTTAACATTATTGTATTTCAGTTTCCAGTGTAAATAGGTACTTTATTTTATTGACGAACCAATGGACGATGGATTATGATTAGACTCAGCACAAAGCGTAGAATTGGATCTGATTTTATTCGCTTTTTACTTGTTACGTTCGTCTCAGCCTGACGATTTGATTTGTCGAATTATAAAGAGAAAATTAATGTTCCGTGAAAATGCAAACTGCAATTTTATCTCTCAATGTACTTATTTGTTTAGAACTAAGGCTTGTTTTGACGAGTATTCTTTACAGCAAAAGGATGCAGTTAATTAAGAAGTCTTATGTTTAAATCTTGGGCTATAAACAACATTGCAGCACCTATTCATAGTCATGTATAGGTAGGTAGTTCTTTGTCTCCGCGTATCTATCAGCTACCTAATTAGGTACTTCAGGGAATGCAAGGAGCCCTCACCGGGCACTACGCCACAGGCACGATGATGCACAAGATGAAACTAACCCTTGATCCCAGCTGCCGAGCATGTGGAGAGGATGAGGAGACCATGGAACATATCCTTTATGACTGTGATGTTTAGGCGGCAAAACACATGAACCTCCTCAGAGATGGATACCCAAAACCGGGAGATCTTATGTTTCTTCTCCTCAATGGTGTTGCCTCCTTCATTGACCATGTATTTGAAGGGTGAAGAAAACAAAAAGTATTGGGGCTAACACAAAAGATCCCACTGGGTCGAAGTGTTGCCCCCACAACAAGATAAGATAAGATTCTTTTCTATATGAAGTGACAGCCATCAGCCAAGTGTCCAAGGTATGGCAAGGATAAGGCAAGCTGCATGGGTGGATCGTTTGTAATGAGATTAAAATAACCTATTTTATAGCAACTAACACATACTTACAACACATTCTGACCCCATACTTAGAGAGCATTACGTTCTATTTATTATGGAAATTTCATGTAGCATAACCAAATCGGGTTTCGAACCGGGAAACCATCGCGGACGGGCTAGCCTAGCCATTACACCGGGTCCAGCCCCCATAACAGGTTGCGCGTGATAGGGCATATCACGCCCTTTATCTCGTTCGCGTAAATAGAAAGAGAGCGAAGGCACGATAGCGGTATATCTCGCTGGCATACCCGGTGGATGCTGATAGGTTAGTTCATGCCTAACCAGAATATACGAAAATAAAAAAAAATTAAAAAAAAATCTGTCTATCAATCAATCAATCTGTCAACATTTTACTTTAGGAAAAGGTTCTTAGTTTTCGAGATTAGGACAGTTTTATAAAATTCGTGAAACTCTTTACCTTAGTCTCTATTTTGAGTGCCACGGCTACAAATGAAGTCAAATTTTGATATTTTGCTTGGTCATGACCTAATCTATCAGCATCCGCCGGGTTGACGTCGGTTTACGGGACACCCTGTATATGATAAAGGGTGTAAATGACAGCCTAGCAAATACTGAAACGGTGAACTCAGACCATCAAACTGAACAACTTTCACTATGGAGCCTACCTCAGGAAACGCGAATAAAAATCAGCACGGCTAGCATGCCACCCACGACAAAGCGTTTAAACGAGAAAAACGTCATGCGCACTCTTTCTGGCATACGCAAAATAATAAAGATGGAGGCGTATGTCGATTTTTATCGTTTTCTCGGGGGTGGCATGCTAGGCCTACAGCTGTCCTAAACTGTACCTACCTAACCCGACTAAAAAGTATGGGACAGCTGATTTTTTTTCGCGTTTCCAGCCTAGCTAGCATGCCACCCCCGAGAAAACGACAAAAATCGAGATGTGCCTCCATCTTTATTATTTTACGTAGGCCAGAAAGAGCGCGCATGACGTTTTTCTCGTTTAAACGCTTTGTCGTGGGTGGCATGCTAGCTAGGCAGGTAGGCTCCGTAGTGAAATTTGTTCAGTTTGATTGTCTGAGTTCACCGTTTCAGTATTTTGCTAGGCTGTCACAATCCTGTGTAAGGTATTACGTAGAACGTAGATAGGTTTGTAGCTGTACAAACCACTCAATCTTGTTCACACAAGATTCCTGACAAATTGGTGAAGAGGATAAAGCAACCTTTATTAATGCTTCCTTTCCCAATCCCGCATCACCTTTCTACAGAGATCAGATCCGAACTTAACCAGTAAAACCCTTTGTGTTTCAAGTGACTTACAATGAATGACTGAGTTATAAACTCAAGTCAGACCGGTCACACACACAGTTCAAAACCGACTTCAGTTGAAGTGTAACGAATTGAAGCTTTAAAATTTAAAATAATTTCAAAATTAAGTGCAAAGTTTAAACATTATCTAATGTTAATTTCCTCTTTGGTTTAAAACGCCTGATAAAATAGAGAGGCAATTATTTTGATTGGGAGATTGTTGTTTGTGATAGTAACATTTTACACGTTGATTTAGAAGATCAGAAAAATGACTTGTGTGAACATAAACCATTTTATACTCAGCGTTATACTACACGTTTTCTTTTATAATTCATGCAAGTATTTTTTGTTGAATTAGTTATTCTATAATTCAATACCTAATCTAGCTAGTAAGATCACCTACGGTAGTTAATTTAAAATATAATTCACATGAGATTTTCGGAATTTATGTACGATTTGTAACACCACTGGCTTTTTCGGTGAGGGAAAACATCGTGAGGAAACCTGCATGCTTCAATTTCGAGGCATGTATTACCTATTGTCCATTACAAGTGGCGACGGGCTCACTCCCCGTCACACTGGACAGAGTTTCGGTACTGAAACGTGGATGTTCTAAGGTTTCAGAATATCTCTGACTACCCCCTCGGGAATATAGTCGTGAGCATATGCTTATGCTTATGCTTATTCACTTGTGATTTATGCAAACAATAGATAAAACAGGTGCTGTATGTGGCCGATAACGGTCATGATGATGATCAGATAAACAATGTGTGGTTTAACACAATGTATGTTTTAGAGGTGTATTATAAATAATAGTATCTGTCTGTCGGTCCCTCATAATTCGCAATGGCGCCAGTAAAACGTTGTTCAGGGCTGCGTTCAGAACCTACGCCCCAGGTGCACCCCGAGTTCAACTTTTCGCACTAACGCCGTTCCGAGCCTCGGTGAACGGTTCCGTACCATAGAGCGTGTTGAAAAAACAACCGCACCCAAAGGTCGTGAACGCAGCCCTGGAGTGCGATTTTTGAATCTCATACGTTGAACTTAGCAATTGAAAATGTATGGAGATACGCATCATTCTACTACTGATTTGACTTTCAAAAATCGCTCTCCTTGAGTATGATTTATGAAAGTCAAATCAGTAGTAGAAAGCTACATATCTCCATAGTAATATTGACATTTTCTACTGCTGAGTTCAAAGAATTCAAAAATCGCACTCCAGACCTTTTAAATCTAATCTAAACTAATATAAAACTGTAACAGAAAGTATGTCAATTGAAGATATTAAAAAAAAAAAGTTACGATATGGTTTTAGGTGTCCCTGATTCCATATCACCTGTCTGTTTGTGTTTTTGTTTGTTTGTTTGATCGAGCATCACGCAAAAACTACTGAACCGATTTTGATGACCCTTTTTTTGTTGGATAGCTTATTATCTGACTTAAAATCTGGTATATAATTTGTGCGGACGAAGTAGCTGGTTAACTCTAGTGTGATAATAAATAAACGAGCTATCTCCGGTACGTGTAGGTATGTTTATGTTTTGCTGTAGCATGTATGATATATATTATTATTTATATTTTATATACATACATATTACATATAATTAAAGGTACATAACCTTTAATTATATGTAATATGTATGTATTTATGTATTTGTTGTATTCACTTCTTTTTCACCTATAATTTTGTTTTTTATAACACCGACCCGTTCTTTGTTATATTTCCTCTACCCTAAGGTTGTCTGGAAGAAATCGCTTTTTAGCGTTTATTTTTCCTATTGTGCATTTTATATTTTCTTTTGGTGTAAATAAAGTATATTTCATTCATTCATTCATTCATTCGAACGTTGCTGTCTATTAACGCTCATAAATCATCCAACAGGTGAAGCAATCAAATGCTACCACTGCAATAGTCCCAACAACTCCGCCTGCCTGGACATGCATCTGCGCAAGATGCACGCCATCGTACCCATCGTAGATTGCGCCGAATCACTACCCAGTTCAATCAGCAAAGAGTTCTTCTGCAGAAAGATTACACAGACAAGTAAGTAATAGAATAGAAGATCTTTGCCATTACATATGAAAAGGTACCTTACGGACGGTTGTCGCTTACCAGATAGCAATTTTTAGGAATTAACTTGTGGCATGGTTACAGGGTGTAACAAAAGTAAAAATAAACATTTAAAATTTTAAGGGGGTTGTTAAGACCATCAAACTCAACAACTTTCACCATGGGACCAACATCGAAATCGCGAAAAAAAAATCTTTTGTCCCATACATTTAACTTGGGTAGATCTGTAGTTTAGTATGGAACATCGCAAACGCATGGCGATTATGGCAAATCTCCCCATTTTGGGGGAGGCCTATGTCCAGCAGTGAACGTCTATCGGCTGATATGATGATGATGATGGAATATCAGATTCTTTTTTCGCGATTTCTATATTGGTCCCATAGTGAAAGTTGTCCAGTTTGATGGTCTTACCAATAAACACTCCCTTAAATGTTTAAAAAACCGTCAGCATACAGGGTCTTCCTTAATATGCTGAAACCTTTTCAAGGGGATGATCAGACTATCAAACTGAACAACTTTCTCAATGGGATCAACATCAAAATCGCCATAAAAAATCAGCTGTCCCATACATTTGGCTCGAGTAGGTTTGCAGTTTTGTATGGAAGAGCTGATTTTTTTTTTCGCGATTTCGATGTTTGTCCTATAGAGAAAGTTATTCAGTTAGACGGTCTGATCATACCCTTAAAAAGTGTCAGCATATTCAGGACCCTGTATTAAGTAGTACCTACATGTAAATGCGAACAGAATGGAGACAAAATTACCTTTGAGGCACAATGTTTGCAGAATAAAGGATGATGCCGGCCACTGTATAGTCTGTATTAAACAGTGCGTGTCAAAATGTCGTTATTCTGGTTTTAAATATGCGTCAGTATTTCAATTTATGCCGTTCTTCCTCTAATTGAACAAAATAGAGACTTAAGCCCGATTCGACCAAACGCAAGTAAAGTTTATTATTAGATTAAGTCGCCGGTTACTCTAGAGTAAACTAATTTTGCGTTTTACCAACCCTAATCTATGAATAAGTTGAGAGTAAATTTTACACGGCCAATTTTGTCGGTGTAAAGCACAAATAAAAACTGTATAACCTCACATTGCAATAAGTACGGATATAAAGACCTCTTTCTTTAGGTGGATTATATATTCGTTCTTTTAGTATAGGTTTAGTGTGGTAGAAGACAAGTGAAGTTATTTCGGAGTAAACACGAAGAGTAAAATTGATCCTTGTATAGTTACTCTTCTACAAATCAAAGTTTGGTTAAACCCGGCCTTAATATTATTTAACCTACTTATAAATAAATAAATAAAATTTAAACCATTCTAAACATTCTAAACTACAAATTTAACTAATCCTATTTAGTCGAAAAGCCCGCCCCAGGTCATACCTGGCCCGAAGGTGCCCATAATGCTGGCTGCATTTCCGCGTTGAATCGCTAATGATATGCGTTGGGCTAGGTATGACCCGGCACGAGGACCGTTACCCGCATTTATTATTATTTATTATTTATTTATTTATTTTTTATTCCTTTAAATAAAAAATATTTCACCCAATAAATAAAATAGTGATGATATTTTGCGCATCGATTTTCAAACAAAGACGAAAAAAGTTGACAAACAGACAGTCTGTTTCAAAATCGATGATTGATTCGTTTTTTTTCCCTCTTCTATGGAATCCTCCACTCATATTGGTGGTGGCTTATTATTCCACCATGTCGCACCTAGGAGAAAGGACGTGGAGTGACGAGACGATACGACGTGTCCTAGTCTTAGGTATTAAAACTAAATTTTCTTTTTTTACAGTTTTACACCCGGATCAGACACCAGAGGTCCGCATAACCAGAGGCTGCGGCTGGATTAAACACAAACGTGAATGTTACACAAATGATAACAAAGACCATCTAGAAACAGTCTGCCAATGCTTCGGAGACCAATGCAACGCCGCTGCAGCGCTTCGAGACGCGAAAGTGACAGTTCTCGCATTATTCGCCGCCATCTTGGTCTTGTATCGGACGTGGCGGGGAAATGTTTGATTTTTTAACCATTGCATTAGTTCCCATTGTTAAAATAAAAATAATTAACAGTTTGTTATGAAAAATGCAGTGGGATCATAAAGTAAAATCGTTGAGAACTCACATTTTGAAGGTTTTAAGTTCAGAAGACATCGAATATTGTTGAAGAGGCAGAAAAACTTTTGAGGATTTAAACTTATATGTTTTTTCTTCTTGTTAATGTGTTACGGCTGTTAATGAAAATAAAATATTCCTATGCGGTATTTTACTGTTTTATTTTAACTAGGAATATCAAAAGATAAAGGGCATGTTTCTCCACTTTTGGATAAGTTCTTGTTGGCTTATCTGACGGCTCGATCAACGACAATATTCAGAAGTGGTGAAACAGGTCTTAAATCTCTTTTGTTACAGTACGAGCGTTAACCCGCGACTTCGTTTTCATCAAAATCGGTTTGATCAGTTTTTGCGTGATGCTCGTTCAAACAAACAAACAGAAAGACAAAAAATCCAAAAATTGGTGATATGGAATAAGGGACACCTAAAAACCATATCGTAACTTTTTTTTTGTTTATACCTTCAATGTACAGACATACTTCTGTTACAGTTTTATAATAGTTTAGATTATAACGGCGGTTAATAAAAATGGTAATGGCAGCGAAATGTAAACAATATTAATTTTGTGTCGTTGTAGCACAGAATATATGTAGCATTATTAATTCACTAATCCGTCAGAATAAGGCCATTATTAACTGTCAACGCAACGCATTTTAATGGCCAGCCTTCAATAATAATGACATCAGTTACAATTTATCTCTTAGCGCGAAATACTGTGATACTGTTTAACTTTATTTATTTATTTATTTAAATTATCGCTTTAAATAATTTCTAATTACCTTTTAAAAATCAAAATAATGTTTATGAGGGTCTTTGTGGTCGTTTTGTTGTCTTACGTTCAATATGGTAAGTTGTGTTAGGTATACAAAAATACAAAATACAAAAATACAAAATACAAAATACAAAATACAAAATACAAAAATACAAAAATACAAAATACAAAAATACAATATTCATTTATTTGTGATACACAGACATACATTATTTGACGGTAGGTACGCACGGCGACACATCAAGCTATGCAAAACCAACATAAGCTGGGCGCGCGTAGGTCGAGTAACGGATACCGTCGCGCAGCCAGCTTATGTTGGTTTTGTATAGCTTGATGTGTCGCCGTGTGTACATGCATTGTTTAGTGTCACTGTGATCTGCCATAAGGCTTACTTTAGGTAGGTACCTAATTATAAATGATGTATAAAATATAAATGTGCGAAGTGAAACAGAAACAGAATCAGGAGTGTGCTATTTTTTAATCTCATTCCGTTGAAAATGTCAAAATTACTATGAAGATATACGTCTACTGCTGATTTGACTTTCAAAAATCATACTTCAGCAGTGCGATTTCTGAAAGTCAAATCAGCAGTAGAAAGATGCATATCTCCATAGTAATTTTGACATTTTCAACTGCTGAGCTCAGCGAATGAGTTTCAAAAATCGCACTCCAGTAACATAAATAAGCTACTATTACAGGAAATCAGTAATCAGCGACAATGCGCAAACCTAACACAAGTAATTAGAAAAATTATGTATGGGTTTTGATGATTATTAATGTCAGTGAATTTAAAATCAAATACGTAAGATGTCAAAGGTAACCAATGTCATGTAATCTACAATATTACAAAACTGCAACAGAAGTGCGTTCGTACATTAAAGACATTCACAAAATAATACCTACCTTCAGAAAAAAATTTATTCATTAATTACAATAATGTACAAATATCATTCAAATTTTCGGA